>OZ018403.1:6438404-7857317 GCA_963969585.1 Drosophila helvetica
GCATCATTTATTTATGGCCTATTCCTGAGGACTGGTCCAGGCTGTATCGACCACAAAGCATATTTAAATTTGTTTGCAATTTTCCTGCGGTCGACAGGTGTAAATTTTCATTGGCTTTGTTCCATGGCTGGTTGTTTGCGGTCTTCGATGTCGATACATGCGTCGATGCGGATATTCCGCATTTTCCCTAATCATGAGGGAAAACTGGGCATTTAAAGAGGGAAAACTGTGCATCAAAATGGCGAAAACTGTGCGTCGAAATGCGGAAAACTGGGCAACAATGTTGTTGCTAGTTTTTGGGTTACGGCTGCTGGGCTTCAGTTTTCGGTTGGAGAGTGAAAAACAAAGAAAACAACTTTGCAGGGCATAAAGTTTTCCCCCCCCGATTCAAGGCTACCATCATCATACTCATGGTTTGGTCAGCATTTCAGCATTTTAGCATTTCTACTGCATTTGCTCCTTGAGGCGAGAGGCTGCTGCTTACCTGTACTTGTGCTGTGGGTGTGGATGTGGATGTGGGTTACCTTGAGCTCTTCCGTTCTTGTTGCCTGTCAGCTGCCTGTTGGTCGTCGTCGTCGTCGGAGAAGGAGAATGTGATTGCTGTGATGAAGTTCCCCCTAAGTTATCCAGTAACGGAGCTCTTCGCATAAGCCAGATTATATGTAGTTTCCATTACTGTTGCATGCAACCACTTTCGCACCAAGTAGACACGAGACTGTTGCAGTTCCAGTTGTTGCACGGTTGTTTTTGTGGGTTAAAGGGTTCAACGGTTGTGTGGCATGTGCCCAAAAGTGGTGTGGCCAAGACGTATGCGGAATGGCAGCTTTTAAGGTTTCCAAAAAGAGAAGATCCATTTGTTTGGGCTATGGTCAAGGAGATTATCTGGGAATAACGTTTTGCTCATGTGATTGTTATCCAATGGGATACATCGTTACCATATTACAATCGTCTAAAGAGAGATTGAGAGTGAAAGAGGAGAGAGATATAAAAGAGTGAGATAAGAACGGCAAACCTGTCATATAATGACGAAAATCCATCTACTTAGGTGCAACTTATGAGAAGCGCATAAAAAGGCTCTGTTAAAATACTGCACACATATTAATGGTAAGTTAAGTATTATTTAAATGAGAGAGATTGAGAGAGAAAGAGGAGAGAGATATAAAAGAGTGAGATAAGAACGGCAAACCTGTCAAATAATGACGAAAATCCATCTACTTAGGTGCAACTTATGAGAAGCGCATAGAAAGGCTCTGTTAAAATACTGCAAACATATTAATGTTATGTTAATTATGGAATAACATTGAATATAGGCTCCAGCTTACGTACTACTTATGAGAATCACATGGAGCCGCAGTACAGCGGTAGAACCATCGTCACATGACCAAAAGAGAGACGGATGCAGCCCAAAAAGTACCCCAAAGAGCCAAATATAGATAGCTTTCCATCGTTTAGTTGCAGTCTTCGTGCAGTTCTGTTCTATTTAAACTTGAATTATATCATAAAAGGTGTTAATTTTGCACTAAAAATTTTGTTGAAGACTTTTTTCCCTAGAAGATTTGTAACTTGTAATTTAGCATGAGGTTCGCAAAGGATTCACTGGGAGACCTGGCAGGAGCTACTCCTCTGCTGCATTGTTAGTGCCGCTCGCTACTGAGCCCTTTTCAGAGACCTTTTCAGAAGCCTCCTCCGGGGCCTCCGGGGCCTCGGGGGCCTCTGGAGTGGTGACGGTCTTGCCACCAAGAGCGAGCATTGTTTCGGGTGGTAGCTCATGGCCGTCGTCCTCTTCCTCGCCCTCCTCGCCATCAAGATGCTCGTCCAGGGGCTCTGGCGGCAGCCAACAAGAGCCCTTGACGAGGCGATCTTCGATCTCGGCAATCTCGTTCTTGTAGTACTGGTTGAAGTCCGGTCGCTCCCAAATACTACGCACCCACTGCAGGTTGAAGTCCAGCTTCGTGCAGCAGCAGAACTTGCGCGATTTGTGGCACTTGGGGCACTTGGCCGGCTGACGTGCCGGATGGACAAACGACTGCTTTTGCTTCTTCTTGCAGCAGTAGGGACACACGTGCTTGGGCTTCTTCTTGGTGCTGCAGGGGGCTGGCTCCTTGGCATAGACCAAGTGTCCGCGCTTCTTGGCGCAGAAACAGCAGTTGCAGTCGTCGCCCTCTGGCTGCCGCTTGCGTGTCTGCATCCGGTCGTAGAACTTCTTGTAGGCGATCTTGATCTTGGCCTCGTAGGCCAGTTGGTCGCTGCAGGAGAGCCCATCGAAACGGGCATAGCTCTCGGCGGTCTTCCTGGCGGCATGCACCCACACGCACTCGTCGTTGTAGGAGGGCCTGCCCTGGTCGTCGTAGGTCAACTCTTCCTTCGGCTCGTAGTAGAAAGCCTTGAAGGCCCGCTTGATGATGTTGTAGGCCAGATGTGCCTCCACTTTATTCATCAGTGACTTCTTGCCCAGCTCGTGGAACAGGTCCTCCTTCCGCAGTCGCTTCTTGGGCGTGGTTTCGATGCAGTAGCACACCTGATCGTAGTGCAGGAAGGCATACGTGATGATGTCCACCGTCGACTTGGCCTTGCACTCGTGCAGTCCGCACGTGATCATGATCTGGGCCAAGGTATTGGCAAGATCCAGGACATTCTCCAGGAAGATCGACGAGGCATTCACTTCGCCCAGACACTTGCACTGCGTGTGCTGGTCGATGATGCCCAAGGGGGCGTGCCGCTGGCACTCCTTGTGCTGGCAGTTGTTGCGGCACCGAAAGTCCGGCATGGCATGGTGGGCCTGCATTTCTCACGAAAATTTTCACAAATATTTTTTTTTTATAAAATTTTTTGAAAAGTCGAGACGAGCCAAACAAACGAATGTCGAACAATGGAGAGGTTAAAATATACTGAATAATTTGGGGGAAAATGCTGCTAGGCTGAGATTTTGAAAGTGAACAGAGTTTTCTAGGTTCCTGGTATGATATTTTTGGGATAAGGGGGTGTTTAAAGGGTATTTTTTTAGCCAAAAGTCACCCAAAAGCCATCTTGCGAATGTTTTTCAAAGCCTTTAATATTCAAATTTAAAGAGCAATAAATTCTTGTATATAGAACTTTCCACAGATTTTCTTCAACATTTTGGTTACTATATCTCCTTTGGTTTTCCCCCAAAAAGCTCCGTGCCCTGTTGTCATAGGCCAAACACCATTTGATACGGAATAGGTTGTTTGTCCTGGCTTGCTTGTGCTTTTCCTTGTAGACATGGATAAATTTCAATAAGGCAAATATTTGCCGAAAGCCGACGGGCCAAGCCAGGCCAGGTCAGGGGGAAATGGGAGAAACAGACAGTGGAAAATTACTGCTGCGCCCACACCACCAGTATTTGTCATTTTTCTTGAAATATTTGTCCTTTTTTTTTGCTGCTGTTGCTGCCACGAAAATGCTTGCCCTTTTCACTACGAAAATTGCTTATACTGCTCGTTTTTTTTTTGGTGTGTTCTATTGGTGTTGGTGGAAAGACATTCGTAATTGTTGATGACGGCATTGAGTCAAGTTTATGATTGGAAGGGAAATGCGTCCGTCTGGCATTTGGAATAAGTTTGAGAGGGAACGACAAGGAGCTGGATGAGCTCTTGAACGTAATACTCGGGGGAGTTGTCAGCGCAAATACATCAAAGTGGAATTTATTAGAGCAGCTTTCGCCATATCCGTTTCCTGTCGACAAGTGCCACAGCAGCAGGAAAAACAGAGAGAGGAAACTCATCTAAAAGCATTTTCTGCTGAACGCAGAAAAAAGAGAAAAAACGACAGTGAAACGTTGACAAATGTAAATCCCCATACGGGTTGGAGCAACATTTTTCCCTTTTTCGGACAGCCATCAAATTGTTGCACTTTAGCCTCGGGACACATGAGTGTAAGTACAGTACCGTATCAGACAATCGCTGCCCCTCTGAAAGCCGCTTAATCTGTCTGTTTCTGTTTCTATCTCAGGCAGAGGAGTGGGGCCATAAAAACTTTGCCTTAAATCATAATGAAAATAGCAGCAGGGTGCGATGATAGCTTTCCCTCAGCTTTCGTTGCTTTCGTTGCTTTCTTTTGTTGGCATAAAACTTGAGCAATCGTGCATAAATCTTGGCCCAGACAAAATGGCCAACTGTTGGCCCAAGTATACGGGATATTGGTTGCTCTAACAATAAAAGTTGATGGCCTGGAACGGACACAGCACAGGTAGGAAATTCCACCATTTTCTTGGCCATTGAATTGTCTTGCTGTAGGGAAAACTTATGCCATTCAAACTTTTTACACAGCTCAAAACAAAAAACGGACTGCTTATCCGCTTTAATATTCCCTTTATAAAATATCAATCAACCGCCATTTTTGGTGTCTATCCAAAAGAAAGCCGTGTTTATAACCTGCCTGGCCTTTGGCACGTATCTAAAATTAGTCCCTAAACCCTCCCCTCCCCCTACCCTCGCATGTGGGGATTGTCCACGTCATTCGCATAAAACCCTTTAATGGTTATGCAGGCACCAATTACCATTAAAAACGGCCAGCCAGCGCTCAAATGTATACAGATACTATGCAGGATACCATACTATAGGTACCATATATAGGGGTAGGGGAAAAGCGCTGAAAAAACAAGAAAAATCAATATATATGTGTGTGTGTGTGGGAAAAGGGAAAAGGGCCACCGAAAACGCAGCCGAGATTGAAAAATCCTCGACATGGTGCCGCGACTGGCTATGATTTTTCCTCTCTCTCCTGTTCCTTTGAGTCCTTTCAGTGCTTTTTTTCTGCGTGTGTGTGTGTGTGTCGGTCGTTAGACGTGCCATGATTTATAATACTCTGCGATGGAGAGCCACTGGAAATGGATGGGTATACGTATACCTATACCTATAACCAGATGCCAGATAAAACGTGTAGTGAAATCTGTTGCTTTGTGGGAAAGTCATAGGAGAATGTTCCGGTAGATATCTATTGTATGGGTTGATGGCAGACCATCAACCTAATGGAATTACTCAAATATTAATCAATTATGAAACTAATTTGATTATGTTTTGGAGAGCTAACCTTTAGAGACTTTTGTTGTGGTCTTCAGGCATGGGAATATATATCCCTTTCGTAGAGAAATATAGTTTCCTGTTTGGAGCATATGAAAACCCAATTAGAAACTGATTTCCAGCATGATTACCCCTTTTTGCAAAGTGTATTCCCTCGTCGTTTTCTGCGCGCTAATTTCGCTTTTTGAATCCTGTGATTTTTCGTGTGAGTGTCTGGTTTTTGCGAGTGGCCAAATGGCAGGACATAAATCTGCAAATGTGATAAATGGTTATAAAGCCAACGCGTAATGTTTATTTAAAATAATGATGATGATGAGCAGCTGCATCCACTCCCTACACCCGCTCTCCCCCGCTCTCCTTTATATTCCTCTTATGTAAATGGCATTTCAGACCTTGGACGAATGCCCCAAAGAATCCAAGCGAATGGCTTGTATGACCGGAGGAGAGTGGCTCGTCACTCTCTGGGGGCAGACAGACAGACAGACAGGCAGCTGTTAAAGTTCCCCTGTCAATTATTCATAAAATTGCGCATACGTCTGCACTCATTACACATACGCCACGTATATGTGTGTGTGTGTGTCATATGATCTGCGTTTTCTGTTTTCCTTGCAAATTGCTTTCCATTTCCATGGCTCATACTAATTTGATTTATACTCAAATGCGACATTTGTGTTCTTTATTTTTTTTGTATTTTATTTATTGTGGTAGGTACTTTATCTCTTGTGGTCTTGGCAGACAATTTGCATAATTGAGCTGCAGGCTTTGCCACGGAAATCACTGATTTATGTGCCGCAAAACTTTACGGCTAACTTCTTATAATTTCTGTCAAATGCTTTCGCAGGATATTGTGTATATAATTTACGCAGAAAATCGAAAAAGTTTCTCTCTGCTTTTGGCGGGAGAGATTTGCATATAATTTTGCTGTAGAGAATAATGGAAATAAATGAACAGCAGGCTGGCTACTTGTTGTTTAAGATGTACATTTGCATAGTCTGGAAAATGATAAAAGATGCCCAGGAAAAAGGCAGAGTTAAGTGAGAGAAATACAACAGGAAAAGGGCAGCAGAAGGAAGGAAATCTCCGCCCATGAAAAAAGGCAGTGGAAGAAAGGATATCTCCGCCCTTGAAAAAAGGCAGTGGAAGAAAGGATATCTCCGCCCAGAAAAACAGCAGTCATAAGTCAGAGCTATACCCACAAAAAGAGCTGTCATAAGTCAGAAAAAGAGCACATAAATCGCCATGATTAATGTTACTTTAAGTTTTAACATTTTCTGCTAATTTCTGACGTTTTTTCCCTATTGATTTCCCATCTATAAAACCTTGTGTAAGCCCAAATCAATATATAAGCGAGTATCTGTGGCACAACCTCAATAAGCCTCCTTGACAAATGGACGATACAGTTAATTCGAGCAAAGTGATGTAGGCAACCTTTGACCTATCCGCTGCCCATAGAACCAGACAACAAGTCGTCCCCCAGGGCTCAATAATTGGGGTAGGTATCATTACAAAGCCATTAAGTTGGCCAATCAAAAGCCATGCAAAAATAGTACATGCTACCACAAAAACAGAAACACAAACAGAACTCAATGTAATTCAATCAAAGGGCCAGAGTCAAATGACTCATTAGGGAGAAATATACGAGTATTGTATGAATATGCTGGTATAAAACGTTGACACAATCTGTCAGCATTGGATAATTGCCTGATAAATGGCCCTGGCCATAAGACAAATGAAAGCCCGATGTCTGATTGATATAATAAATATACAGAAAAAATTAGCGAGCCAACGTTGCAGTGGAGTCCCTCACATTACTCATTCCAGTGTGTAGGCTTTTGGGACCATGACTGATTGATGGATTGCCCATCAAGCCCAAACTGAATTCATCATCCATATTTGAGTGTATTCTTGGTAGCCAGCCAATGTACATGAATCATGCGAATCATTTGAACAGCTGAGAGAGAAAGAGGAAAGTCCTGAAAGGGTGCCTGAAACTTGACCAATTTCGTGGGGGGGAACACTAGTTTTAGGAGTCCAAAATAAGCCCCGAAAGTTCCCTTTTGCTTGGTTTTCTTCCTGCTTAAATTTTCCCCACATTTTCCTCTGTTTGTCTAGGAGTCCCGTCCCAGCTGCAGCTGTGCTTTAATCAATTTATTTTTATATACATTATGGCACGAGCTGGCTTCTATATAAATATTTAAAGCAGCCATTACAAAATTTCGTGGGGTGTTTGCTTATGTGGAAACTCCTTCCATCTGAGAGCTCTAAAAGGGATTTTGTGGCAGGGAATTCAGGGAAAACAAGAGTGGAGTTTGAATTTGTTTGTGCGAGGATTTTCCAAGATACACCACACATCGGAAGCACATCTGCCTTGAAGAATATGCTACTTTTCCACCTGCTTCCGGTAATAATTTTGGCTGCCTTCAAACCAATACCCTTCGACCTACCCTCGCACAAAACCTACTCCTACACATGTTGAATTTGGCTAAGAATTTGCTGGTCCTATTGCTGTTGCTGTTGCTGGTTCTGTTGCTTGTTTTAACCATGTTGCTAGTCGATTACTTGGATTGCACAGCTGGATATCCTGGCTCTGTTTCCTACTTCTGTGTGTAGGATGTAGACCTCTAATTCGAACACGACTTCCGCTCCGTTCCGTTCCCACCTCCCGCTGGTTCAACATCAAAGTCTCTTTGTCAACATGTGCGCGGGTGGGAGAGTGGGAGTGGCTGAAAACATGGCTACGACAGCGTTTTAATCTAAATAATTTATATTCTGTTTACTTTTTTGCATAATTTTCTGTGTCATTTTTATGCCCGATACTCAAAGAATGTATAGAATGTGTTATGCCAGTGAAAGAAGGAAGCGTTTCCAATCCCAAAAAGTATATACATATATTCCTGAGCAGCCGAGTCGATATACCGCCTACAGCTCAGAGACTATAACAGCTAACCAGACTGCTGTGGTTCGCTTGTAAATGTAGAGCTGCGGCCCTTGCCACGGCTCACAAAGTGCCCGCTCGTTTTTCTCTCTCATTTTTGCTATTGTTCTGGGCCACCTGTGCGCTTCTCTCTGTCTCTTTAGTATCTGCATTGCATTTACATATTTATTCGAGCTACTCCTGCCATATGTGTGCTGTTCCCCACCCCCCATTCCCCACGATTCTGGTTGGGATTAGAGCTGTCGCCGCAGCGAAGCGTTAAGCTGTTGGCAAGGGGAGAGCGAGAGCGGTACAGCAGATGGGGGCTTGAAAGCTGTAAGGGATTTGGTGTAGTCTTATCATGGGTATACGTGCGTTAGGTGTGGGCTTACAGGTGGCTGCTTGTTTGCTGGTTTTATCGATTAAATTTATTTAAAATTAAGTCAATGGCTTACAGAGAGATTGATGGTTACAGGCACACACACACCACACAGGGAGATCGATTTCCAATTGCACAGGGCGGATGGATGGTAAATAAATTGGTAACCCAATAACCATTCAACCATATCATCGTTCTCCTCAGGAGAGACTGTCATAAAACCTATCCATGTCCTCGACCGCAAAAACCCTTCCACACAAACTGACAAGCGGCGGCGGCTTTGCCGGTGGCTGGCATCAAATGTCAAAGAGTCAAGCAACATTTTCATTATTGTGGAAAAATGCAAAACGATACGACAGCAACATCCTCGACCTTGCCCTGGACAATTTGTAATTTGCCGCCTATTGAGGCGTGTGATTTCCAGCAGGTGACAGGAAAAGTTGGCTTAACAAAAAAGACCAAAAAGAGAGAGAGAGAGAACAATTTATTGTTTGTTACCTTTGGCGTTTTTCTCTCTTTTAAAAGGCAGGCAAAGTTTTAGCAGACTTCCATTCGACTCCCTTGCCACCTGCCCCAATAGAATGCTAATCAAAATGAATGCCAGGACCATCTGTCAATTAGAGGATGAAGGTCGGTTCCGTAACGTGCCTTCTATTACCACTAATTTGAAAGAATTGTGTGGGTAAACTCTGTGCGAAGGCAAACACTGGAGTAGCTCTGGATGGAGCAGCTCGTCCTGTTTGCGCCCTGATTAGTGGCCATTAATTTTGTGGCCTGTACGCTAATGTCTCGTCATTTCGATACGAATGCGATATTGAGTGGTACAGAGGTTTTCCGCTGTGTAAGGTAATTTATTATATTTGATTGGCAGGAGGATGGAGGATAGAGGAAATGAGGGATAGCGCTCCTCAAGGGCAGTGTTCCTAGTGACACTTTGGGGGTTTATTCTGTGGACTTTAAAGAACAGAAATAAATTAATGCTGAAAAGAGAATTGAATAGAATTTCCACCGAAGAAACTATCATCAAGAAAAAGCTTGATGATTGCTGCCAAAAAGAGTAGATAAAAACTAGCAAGGAAAAGTTTTGAAGGCGATGAAATTTAGATGAAGTTCCTCTGAATTCTTTTTAATATTTTTAGTTTATTCAACTTTTTTGCAAGGAAAAATACAACGAACTTTGACTTGAAGATAACTTTAAGCAGTGTAAGGTAGAAACAGATAAAACATCCTCCCTAAATAAGTTGCCATTAAACCTTTGTGACCTTGACTTTGGTAACAAGGGATTACAGATGAAACTTAACTCAAAATAACCACAAAAAGGGGAGAAAATTTGAAGAAGATTCCAGAAGGAGAAACATGAGCTTTAAATTGAAGAAGAAGTTGACTTTAAAATCAGTGAAAATGAACTGCAGGACGAAACTTCTTTCACTTTCACTTTCTTTTTGAGTTTTTCTTTTTTCAAAAGTTTGTTCAACTGTTTTCAACCTTGAAAATGAAGAACTATCCAGGTCAAACAGTGTCCTGTCAAAAGAGGTGATGTTTTTGGAAAGAAAAGCTTCAAACTTCTTAGGAAAAGGAAAGCAAATGAGGGAATTTCTTCACTCAGCTTGGCTTAAACTTTAAAACCCCAATAAGTTTCCCTCTGAAAATTCTACCTTAAACGTAGGTTTTCCTTAGCCAAACTTTCTTTAACCTATAGCTTTTCCATAGCTATTTTCCTGCAACATAAAGATGTTGCAGAAGCCAGCTTAATTACCGCAACTTACAAAGTTAATCTTTGCATTAAGAATTGCACTGAGAGAAAAACCCAGCTACTTCTGTATAAAAGGCATGGGGAACACAGAAATGAAAAGCTTAGCCCTGGCTTAAATTCCATAAAAGCATTTAATTGTCAAAAGAGACCAGGAAGAAGCGGGGGAGAATTAAAAGGAGCAGATGGAGAAGCGACCGCCTGCTGGGAGGAGCACCATGTCCATGTCCTGGTCCTGGTCCTGGTGCTGCGTTAATTGTCATATTTCTTGGGCGAAAGCAACAGCTCGAGTGGTAATTATTTCAGCATTTTCTTTCAGCAGCATTTTTCTGTGTCCTCTGCAAAAAGCTTGCAACATTGCAGCAGAGGCAGAGGCAACATCAAGTGCAAGGTTCTGGCAATTACCAAGAGCCGCCGCTGCTGCAGCCTGCTTGCCAAGACAGAGGTCCTTTCCACTATCAAGGACCTTGGTGCCTATTTGGGGGCGTGACATTTGCATACGTAAGAAAGAATTCACTGGCTGGCTTCTCCATTCAGCATTTTGTGTGTGTGGCCTGAAAGGTTCTCTCTTTCTTGATGGACAATGTTTATTCATGAGACGTCAAGTGGGTCAAGGTGTCCTGTCCTCCATTTGCGTTGTGGGGGCGCGTAAGACGGAAATGGGATTCCTAAGGATGGATGGAATGTCGCGAAGTAAACTAGGACATTAAGAGGCTAAAACTATTATCATACAAAAGAGAGCCCTTGCCTTTTACTGGAATTTTCTTTGAATTTTTAAATCAAAAATCGCATTTCCCTCTCTTATACAAAAAACTGTCGTTTGGTTTGAGAGCATCCTTAAATTATTGCTAATTCTCTGCATTAATCAATCTTTTCACCATAAATGGTGACCCTTCAATCCTTCATTTATCGATATTCCAATCGTTAAATCCTCTTAAATATCGGTATTTATGGCCTTGGCTAAACGCTTTACACCACATTAGACACCAGTTGTGGCTTTAGTCATCCTTAAGCCATCGCAAATCCATTTTCAGTCTGTCCAAAGCCGTAAAATCAAATGGCAATTAAGTGAGCAATCAATTTTATAGCCCTGACACGGAAATCTCATCTTTTATGGCCAAAGTGCAAGAAACTCAAGAATTCAATTATCGTTTAAACAGCAAATGAACAGGGAAAAGCGAATTGAGAACTCTGAGTGGTATTGTCAGTGTCATAATCATGTGAGTGCATAAACATAAATAATTCTCTCTTGTATTTCGCCCAAAGAAGAAACACAAAAAGAGGGAGAGAGAGCGAGAGAGCGAGAGAGAGAGAGGAAACGGAAATTCCATCAATTTAATGGACTTCCTGTTGACGACTTCTCTCTGCTGGCAATGGCAATGGCAAGGACATTCGCTCCTCCATTTGCTTTCTTTTTTTGTGGGTCAAGGCTTGCAGAGATTAAGGCTGAAGTCACACTTTCTCGTCGAATATTTATTACTGCAGACTGCAGTTGACTTTTGTGTCTCACTGTGCGGCATTTGATAATTGCCTGCGGCACGGACACTGCCATGTGGTGTGGCATTTTCATGTCACTGCAGGCCAGCCATTCCGCTGGGTGCTAAACGAGGTGGAAACAAGAAATGGAAAAAACTGTTGCAGGTGCAGGACTTTCTTTTTATAGGGGTTAAAAGTGGGTGTTAAGGGTAGATTTTTATCTAAGCGATAGAACAAATAGTATCTAAAAGGGGAGACTAAATATATGGAAGGAAAATTAAATTTAGTAAGAGTTTGGTATTTATAAGAATTTGAATTTTAATGAAGGACAATTTAGAATTATCGATGTATTTATTTGGTTTTCGATGGCACTCAAATTTCATTTACTTTCATCGTTTTTCGCTTTCCTTCTACTTCCTTCCACAAATTGAATTATAGAAATATTTGTATGATTTTCGATGAATGAATCGATAAAACCATCGCTGTGAGAAATCCATTAAATTCCACGTTTATTTGTCTTTATTTCTGATGAAAAGTAACACTCATCACTCACTTTTTTTATCAACCAGTGCTGTGCAGCGCCGATAAGGATATCGATGATTGTATGAAAGCATTTGAAGTGCACTAAAATGGCATTTGTTTCCATCCTTTTCCACTCCTTCCTTTTGAATAAAAGTAACACTGTCATTCTCCTCTTGGTACTGAGATGGACATGCCCAGCCAGTTTTGTGTAGCGCACATTTGGCAAAACAAACAAACAAATAGCAAACAAAAATGGCGATTAGGATCAGCTGAAATGTTTGTGTGTTTTCGTTCTATTCTGGTAATAGTGTCACTGGCATTCACATTTTGTTCTGTTTGGCTCTGGGTTCTCCGTTTGCTCTGCGAAATTATTACCATGCTGCCTCGTTTGCTTTCCTAATGGGAACTTTGACTGTACTATTCACCAGATATATATATCGCGTTTAGGGTGTGTTTGTGTATGTGTCCTGCGGTGGGAAGGACTGCCATTTGGTTGGCTGTGGCTTCAGTTTTGATTGCGTGAAATGCAGCCACGGACGGGGCTCTAACCATTTAGCTGAATATATTTTTAGTCGAGTGGTGGAATCCATCTAAAGGATGAGCAGATGGACAGACAGGCAAGGGCAGGGGCAGGGGCAGGGACAGGTACAGGAGCTGGGAGTGTTCGTGTTCGCTTATTTTAGTTTAATGACATTGTTTTGTCTGTTTGCATGTTAAATTCCCACACAAAAAACAGTACACGAATTTCCACTAAAGTTTGTTGAGTTTTGGTTTTAGTTTCTGTCATATTAAAATGTCAGAGGGATTTCAATTTGGAACAATTCGAATAAAAGTTTCAAATGTTTTAGTTTGCTAATGGTATCCCGTTTTATGGAAAAGTTTAGACTGAAGTTTGAAAAATTATGAGATAATCTAAATGTATAATGAATGGAAGTATTTCAAGCCACCAATTCGGGGTACTCTATCCCTTTCGTATCGCACTTAATCAAGCTCCCAAAAGGCAAATCAAAACACCTTGTCGGGACCTTCATTTACCTTCGTTTTCATGCCAAGAAAATTGCCTTTTTGCACCTTAACGATGTGCTCTCATTTCCGCTTCATTTCCCGTCAACAAATTTGCGTATAAAAATCCAGTCCCCTCCACCTGGGTCCTGGGCCATTTAAGCGGAACAAATTGCATTAGTTTTTCCTCGAACACACACACACACACATCCACATCCTCGCACACACATCCGCAGCCATTAGGAATTGTGGAAAAAATGTATTTTACGATTGCAGGAATTTTTTTGTTTGTGCTCTTCCCCCGGCAGCGTTTTCCACACACTTCAGCGCCAAATGGCCTTTCTGCCCACACTCCAACAAAGGAATTTCCTTTATGGAAAATGCATTCTCTCTATTTTTTTGCACGATTCCGTTTCTTTTTCTCTTTTATCGGCTAATAACTGGGTGAGGGCAAAAGTTTATGACGAACTTTGGGAGACCCCATAAACTTTAGCTATTTTTTGTTTGTTTTTACAGTTTGGTTTTTAGTGTTTTTAAAGTTTTCGTTTTTTCTGGGATTTTTCTCTGTGCGAGCAACAGATGGGATGGGGATTTTCATGACTAAATGGATAAATGTTTTGATTAGAGAGAATAGAGTTTTGGCATTGGTATTTTTTCTGTGATTTTTCTTTAGTAAAATACAATGTGGAACGAGGAACGTGTTTCATTTCAAATTTGTCGACTTTGCAGGCTAACATTTGCCCTTGCTCTATATTTACAGACAGGCCTTCCGCATAAGTCCTTGAACTTCAAAATCAACCTTTCCATTAGCCCATCCTTATTGTCTGTGACATTTTCCTTGCTCCTCATTTGAAATTTAAATTACCAAATGGCAGTCCACACTCACAGATGCAAAGAGACACACAGCAACATTCAGGCAACAAAACACAAATCAAATGAATATATAATAATGCTTCGAGTATGTGAAAATGAGTGTTCGTATGATTATGAATATGATTTGTGAGTGGCTGTGTGTTCAGGTGCATTTGAAAATTAATGAGATATCCAATTGTGTCTGCAATTAATTAAATTCTACCATCCTTCCTCTGGTTTCCAATTCAAGTCATTTGGCCATCAAAGATGTTTCCCAGAACAATTTCCTCCTTGCTCTCCTCTGCAGATGCCTCTTCCCTTTTCATACGCCTTCAAAAGGTTTTAATTGCATTTTGTAGATTTATATATATTTATCTGTATGCAGGCGCCTAAAGGCATTGGCATTTGCCAATTAACTTAAACCGCTTAATGGATTTGGCTTATCTGTGGGCGCACAATAGCCTCATGAATTTTTAAGCCACTAAGAGAATTATTCGTAATGGATTTTTGAATATTTAATCAATTAAAAGGTTAAATTACAGGGCACTGCATCTTGGACCCTGAACTTTGTATGTGAATAAATTTCAAGGCCTGTTGATTAATAAATAAATGGTCGAATAGTCTTAATGAAGGTTGATTCTGATATCTGATTAAGGCAGCTATGTCATCCAGTGAGTCCTTTATTCAGGATTGGAGCATTCAATCTTTATTCAACTATTCATTTAATTTATTATTTTACTTTTAAATGGTTATCCAGGGTAAGGATACATTTTTGATGAGAATATTGCTACCAATTAAATCAAGATTTCCCTAAGAATTGTTTAAGTTTTTTAGGTACAGTTTTATTCTTCAATATCCCCAGCGTATTCATCATATTTTCCCATAAAAAAACTTTCATAAGGAAACTGCATCTACTTTTGTCTGAATATTTTCATCTTCTGCTGCTTCTGCCTACCCAATCGATCCAACTATTTGTCATTGCTAGCACATACACCTCTCACACCTAGCCACCCCTCTTTTCGTGCCATTCCCACACAATAATCCCAGGCAGGCACCCTTCTGCCCTTCCTCCACCCTAGCCAGGCAATATCTCACACTCTGTTGGCCCGGAGAGGCGTAAACGTGGCCCGTAAACCGTAACCACAACCATAACCGTAACCGAGGCAAAAGACAATCGAAGCAGCGGCAGAGAGATGCATGTCCTTCGAGGGGCGGGACCCGGTCTAATAAATTACGTCAGCATTCTGTTTCTGTTTTGTTCCGAGTGCGTGTTGGGCACTGCATACAAATGTGCTAATTTCTATGGAAAACAATTAGTTCTTGCTGCTGTTGTTCATCTGTGGAAGTGGCAGTGGCAGTGGCAGTGCCACAGTCGTGCCGCACCAGTGCTGCTCCTGCTCCTGCTGCTGCTGCTCCTGTTGCTGCCACACATTGCAATCAAATACACACAAAGAACCCACACAGGTCTGAGTGACAGCTAAGGCAAGTAAATTTTCATTAGTCGACTGAATGTGTATTCTAGTGTGTATTCTAGTCGATGGAAGGGTGTGTGCAATTATTTACTTGATATTGCGTATACGTCATGTGTATGGCCATTCCTTTTGTCGCTCCTTCTCGCTTTTATCCACCTTTTACCATATTGTGTTGTTCTTTCGAACGAGTTTAAGCTGTAGTTGGAGAACCTGGGCAAGTCATTGTGTGGCCGGTTATGCAGGGCTTAATTACTGCACTCGGAAGTCTACATGTCTCGGCTGATTGTTTGGGGAGTTTGTGGTCGATATATGGCAATTGTTGGCTCAACTATGGCTAAGGGAAACAGTAGTTAAGGCAGAGCATGCCAACGAAGTTGTGTGTCTTGAAAGTAAGGGAGGAGAAGTGCAACAAATCATGTTTAGTGGGGCGAAAGCTAAGTCGCGCCTGTGGGCATAAATCTCTCTTAAAAAGGAAGTCAGAAGAGTGAGGAGAACTATCCCTTGAACCATCTGTGGTAGATCACAGAAAGATCTTCTCATTGACAAAATAATCAATAAGGAAGAGCTTTAAAATTATGAAAAAGAATTTTGAAAGAAAACTTAAGTTTTAATATAAAATGTTGGATTATACGTTTTTATTCCATCCATAATTCTTCATTAATTTTTAAAGTGGTCTGAGACTTTCTATATCTCTTTTTAAGGTCATAAGTTACAGATTCCCCCTTGTCAGATTCTATAAAAGTTACTCTAAGTATTCCAAGCTATTGTCAGATAATAGAAAAATAGTTATCTGTTTTTTTGGAGAACAAAAGCCCGCATAAATGCCATTCAAACTGTCCCAAAATAATCTTGAAAGCACATATCCATTATCACCCCTTATTCCAGTTGCAATCTCAGTAAAAAACCCCCACAAATTACAGCCCAAAAACTACACAAAACTAACCCCAAGAAAAACCCTCGTTTTGTGGACTATTCTCCCAATTAAAGTCCCAGCCACAAAGCCACAAAGGAAAAGCCTTAAGAACTCTTGGCCAACCCACCCTCTTAAAGCCAGCTTTTAGCCATTACTGTACCCCAAAAATCTACCTCGCTGCTTATGAAGCCGGCTGTCTGCTGAATCGAGGACTAAGCCAAACTAGAAGGGCACCCCACCCACCCACATCTCCGTCTGTTTGGACAGATATTGCCCCAAGGGCCATAACCAGGAAGGCCAGAAGCCACCCTCCCCATCCCCACCCACCAGTTGGGGCCACGCCCAGGCAATTGCGTGGGTCAGGTAGACTGCAATTGGCAGATAGACACACACGGGAAGGGGTGGTACGGTAGCGAACAGCAGCTGACACAATAATCAGAGCCCCCCGTAAGCAATGAGAGCACATAGTACATTGCGAATACGACATGTGTGACAACACATTCTGCTGCCTGCCTCTGCTGCCAATGCCAACGCTCCTAGATTCGACTTCGACTTTGCAAATTGACACATGAAAACTAAAATTCTGCTGGTAAGCAGGCAACTGCATGTTGTGCCAAATTATGTCCTGTCCACCCAAAAAATCCAGAGCAAGAGGTGTTCCGGAAATGGCTAACCAGCCAAAAATCCTGAAAACAAAAAATAAAAAGTAATCTAAAGGGAAGGCAGAAATTGTTTCTGGCAGCTAAATCTATTTTTTACTCATCTGTTTAGAAATAAATAAAATTAATAACTTTTAAATCAACTGAAAATTATTCATCAAATGTTGAATATCCCCAAAAGAATATCGAAATTTCCAAATTTCTTTAAAAAATCGAAATAAAGCTTTAAAGTTGTTATTGAAATCGCTCTTATTGAAATATATAAATCGTAGAGATTCCTTACACTCAGAGAAAAATAGCATAGTAAAAAGAAATGTTTCTTTATTCAAATTAAATATGCAGTTTTTAAGCACAAAAATAATCAAATTAAATTAAATAGAATTCACTTTGATTTAAGCATTAATGTATTAAAATATTTTTTTACTGCGGCCCATATGTAATCTATATATAAAACATTTTTAAAAAAATGGAATATATTCATTTTGGTAGGAAATATATTTTATTTAAATTATATTTAATTTATTACATTTAATTTAAAATATATTTAGTTAAAGTTGAAATATTAAATATAGTTACATCAAATCAATAAATCAAAATATAAGTGAAACCAGTTTCCGTTTACAATTTCCCCTCTCTGAGCAAATATGTTGAATTACATTTTGCAATCTTCTCTAGCATCTCGAAAATACAACCGAAAAAATGGTCAATTTTTTAACAGTTTCCCAGAACACATCGGACGAGTTCTCTACCCTTTTTTTGGGGAGGTAGCAGAAACTCCTGTCCTGCCAGAGTGTATTCCACAGGGGGTGTCTCCTCTTTCGGCAAACAACAGCAACCAGCTTTTAGTGGAAATATCCTCGTATATATTGTACATTTCCTGGTGTCACGTCCAGGGCGCTTAGCAAAAATGTTTCTTGGACATTGGACATTGTGTGTGTTGTGTGGCTAACAAGATTGTGTGTGTTGGCCAGAAGCTTTACGCTACATTTAATAGCTCCTGTTGTTGGCTGGCCCAATGTATATGCTTATTATTTTTTGTGGCAACAGCCAGCAGGAACAGCCACAGAGGAGAAGAGTCTCCGTAGTTGACAGCACCCCAGAGAGGAGTCAGAGAGAGTGGACTGCGTGCTGACTTCATATTTATGACATTTATGCAACATTCATTATGTGTGCAACACACGACACGGCCACGACACTCTGCCTCTGTTGCCCCAACCTCTTGATTTTTGCCACACCAAATTCATATCCGGCCAACCGGAGAATTGCAGTCAATTTTGTGGTTCCTCTGGTCACAGTTTTTAGTATGTGAAAACTGTGTGTTCACTTTTCGCCTCCGAACAAAACCTCGGGGCAAGGTGAAGGAGGCCAAACAATTTTGTGCTACTTTCTGGGGCACTAACAAGTTGTTAAATGTTGTTTTAGATTTTTATAGATTTTTGGTACGACATGAAAAGGCTTTAAAGTGGAGTGGAAAAGTGGAAAGAGTTTAATGGAAAGTTTTAAACGATTTTTCCTTTATATATCCCCTTACATTGGAAATTGGCTTCAAATCCTCCCTTAATTTCTTGAAGTTTCAATAACCAATCACTGGTCTATTTTTGGGAATTTTTCTAGCAAACTTTCCACCACATTTTCACAGGAAAATTCCCTTAAATCCTACCCAAATTCATTGAAATTTCTATTGAAATTTAAACCAAAATCAATACCTGAAATGTCTGCCCCTATGATATCTTTTTTCCGCCCTAAGACTCGCACAGCCATTTCTCTTGCAATGCCATTTTCAAATTGCGTAAATAATCCAGCAACCAAACAGAACAATCACGTACTATCGTAAACCACAGGCAAGCATTAAAAATAATAAAAAAATCAAATGGTGATCAATTGCCATATAAAACGAGTAGGAAAACTGGGCTAAAACTGCTACGAAACAACAACAAAAAAGAGAAGAAAAAAACATAAAACAAACGCGGTTGGAAAAAACAAACGCTTGCCGCCAACAAAGTAGTACAAAAGTTGTCCCTTTTATGCCACATAAAAGAAAAAACTTTAAGTGCAACCATAAAAGGCATCTGGCTCGGTCATCTGCACAGGGGATGGAAGCACATCGGGCATCTCCACAGCAGGAGGAAAATCAACACTTTAGAGGGTTCGGAAAACTGATGGAAAATGAAGCGACTTTGCGAGTGCCCAACCCTTTGCCCCATTTGACCTTTTCAATCCGCGCCCATTGTACGCGCCATTAACCCGAAGCACCATAGTACCAAGTACCGCTTTTCTCGGGGCTTTTCCCATTGAATTATATGCTGCGAACTGATTTTCCAAATGTCGTAGAGGGGGAGAGCTTATTGAGTTTTTCCCTGGCTTGGCTGTCAATTAGTGTGACCGACGACACATAAATTCCAATTGTTTTGACACTAAACGAACGAAAAAATAATGAATGGCATGAAATTAAGTTGTCTGGCGCGTGTCTCCCTCTCTCGTTCTCTCCTCCCCCAAGGGGCCTACATATGTATGAGTATGTGTGTTTCTTAAGTTCATTTACCTTTTATTTTTCGGGGATAGGATAAAAGGTGATGGGATTAAGGTGACAGACTGCTAATACAAGAGGATTTTTCCACCAATGGAATTTACTGCAGGTAAAAGGTTTGTCATCACTAACCTTCGGACTAGCGTGGAATATTATTTATTTCCACTAGAAAATACTGCATGAGAACGGCTTTTGTTGACCAATGGAAATTACTGATAGAATTGAATAATATTTGGTTCCCAATGAAAGGAATAAACAAGAGTAAATAGGCTTAAAAAGTATACCCTTTGTCTATACGTTAGCTCTGAAGCATCGGTAAAAAACTTATCGTGTAGCAACAGCTCTAAGTCTCAACAAAGACTATAGACCAAAAATCTGTTCTGGTGGGGTTTTTCGTGATGCCCCGCGCGGTGTTTCCATTCTCTTTTCACCTGTGCTGCGACTGGCAGCTGAGTCGGTCCCAGAATCCCACAACAAAATATACAGTCCTTGGCGACGTGCAAAAGTCGGTCCCAAGAAAGCAAAAACAAAACATTCACGTTCCTTGGGCATGACACAGAAAATATTTCCAGTCTTAGGTATTCCACAGCTGTAGAGTGCAATTTTTGGCTTAGTTTAGGCCACAACAAATATTCCCCCTCCCAAAAAATGTTTGCACTAGAAAAAATTTGAATTGCTAAAGCAATTTCCGCAAAATTCACTTTCTTCTTTCTTTTGACACGAGAAAAAAATATGGAGAGCAAAAGGATGAAAGAAACGAAAGTGTATTCCAGAGGCAACAACTTTTATAGAAAAATATGTCAAGTGTCGGGCGTTCACTCAAGAGACAGAAGTCGGCCAAAGAATTTCCCTATTCTGAAGAATATTAAATAAAACTTTTCCACGGAAAATGGAAAAACAGGATTTTTGGGAATGCTTTTACTCAACTTATTAAACAAAAGCCGAAGCATAAAACAAAAGCTGAAAAGTCAAGGATTGTGTTTTTGTTTGCGGTTGGGATTTTTCCCAGCAAAATTCTGAAAAATGAAAATTATTTTTCCGCGACGACGGCCCACGTGGCACAAGCAAGCCTAATAAAACCAATTTGCGTCTGCCAACACGAGAGCCGAAAAGCCTGGAAAAACAGGAGGAAAAACAGTGCCATGCAAACAGAAGGCAAGGCCTGAAAAATTCCGCATAAAAAAGGCAAAAAAAAAACCGACAATAAATTCAATTAACTTTCGCCGCTTCTTGTGTTCTGTTTTTTTAGGAGGGTGGGGGGTGTGGTGAGTGGAGGGGCATGGATGTTCCACTCTGCTGGCAAAACATCATCATCCATTCTCCTGCCGGGGGAAAGCTTACTTAACGCCATTTTATGAGCTGGGAAAATTCTCTCTGCCAGTGAAAGTGAGAAAAATGTATACAATAAACAACATGAAAGCAAATTAATTTGCTTAATTGTCAGATAACATTTTTTTGTTATGTTTTTTAGGATTTTATGCCTTTTGTTGATTTATTAAAAGTTATTTTGTAAAGCATATATTTTTTATTGGATTACACAAATAAAATTATATTTGTTAATGAGCAAACTTATTTAATTAGTGAAAAGGAATTTGAAATGTGTTGAATTTGAAATGTGAAAATATGCTTAATCATCGGACAGATAATTCGATTTTTAAAAGAGATAATTTAATTGTTGAATGTTGGAAAAAAATGACAGTAAAATATGCTAAAAACTATACATTATTTTCTTACATTTTAGTTATGAAATTATCATTTTTCAAGCATCTTTTTTTAGTGCAAAATAAAAATAAAAAGCTTTAAAGTTGATCTTTAAATTGTTTGTATTTTCAATCAATCGATTTATGAAATACATTTTATTTGCATGCCATTTTTCTGTTGAAAAGTTTCCATAAACCTTGGATTATATTGAACTATTTTTTTGCTTCCTGTCAAATCTCCATATTTCTTGCCTCACCGAACAAAATTAATGAATAATTTACCGAATCACTCTGCTAACTAAATAAATAAAAGAAAATACCATAAAATACATGCAATATCTTCTTGTTGCACTTTAATATAAAATTGTATAAAATAAAGCAAACAAAATGAAAATAAAATAAATAAATCAAAATAATGTCCGACAAATCCGCTTAGGAAAATGACAAACACAAATACAAATACAACAATGGGGGATTTTCCGTGTAACCAATTTTAAAACCAATTGTAATTTTTGCGACTTTTCTCTGTACATATATTTGCAGATCCCTGCCATCCATACGAACCATTCAAGTGCCCCGGCGATGGTAATTGCATTTCCATTCAATATTTATGCGATGGTGCACCCGATTGCTCCGACGGATACGACGAGGATATGCGTCTTTGTACAGCGGGTAAGTCATCATCTCTCTTCCCGAATTTGGCCATAAATAATTTGGTTTTTCGGATGCTTCGAGCTGGCAGTGATTGGCATTTCTTTTTCAAGCTTCGGTTTGAAGGAAATTTCTGGAAAATTGTTAACGTATATCCCTGCAAATGAATTATGTAGCCAGGGGCTGCCACATCAAAGTTTTGTTTCCTCTGCGTGTTGCACTTTTTATGGCAGCTGCTCATCTAATCAAATTATAACAAGTTGCAGCCAAGTTTTTGGCCAAACAAAAAACCCAAAAAGTGGGACTTGCTTCTGGGTTTCAGGGTCAGGGGAAATGAGTTCTATGTCGAGCGTGAAAAGACCCTGGAAAGTTTCACAAATTTGGTAGAGTTTGTTTAAGAATTAGCAATTTTTATAGGAAAGGAAAGGAATAAAAGGAAGGAATGCTTTAAAGGAGATACATTTCAGAGCTCTTCCAGGACTGTTGATACTTGCATGAATACATATCTCGACTGCTATGCTGAAGAATGCGCTCTATAATCGCCTCCTGTGGCCCTCTACAATTCATAGATCGCAAGGATTTATTTTGTTTATTTTCTAAATTGTTTCCCATTAGAGTTTTTCCAGATTAAAGCTTCAATCAATTGCATCTTTAGCACATCTCAGCCTTGATAGTTTTCATTGAACAAGAAAACTTCTCCAAAGAAAAAATCACACCCACAAGCCACACAAACTTTCCACATCAGTGGCCCCACATACACCCCCCGCCCCTGCTCCGGGCTGAATTGATTTAAATTCGACTGAATAATGAAATTAAATTGAAAGCCAATTAAAGGAAAAACCTTAATTAATTTGGGGAGTCCATAAATGCAATTAAAATGTAAGTGAAATGATTCCCAGATAGATACAAATATAATACCCATCGAAGAGTAATGGCTACGGCAATTACGGATTTTTATATATGTGGTTTTCCATAATTATGTCATTCTTTTTTTTGACAAATTGCAAAAATGTTATACACATCCTCGAACCGGCAAAAAAAAAAACAAAAGCCCCACAAATTGGACTGGAAAGATGGGTTTTTCTTTTGCGTGGCGGCGGCCAGGAAAAGCGGAAACTTGAGGCTAAAACAGCAAATTGTTGCTGCTAATTGCCAGCCATTCAGTTTTTGGCCTGAAAGTTGAGATACGCCAACGCTACACTTTTCCCCCCAACTCTGGCGTTCACTCTGTTTCCATTTTTCCCCGCTCTCTCTCTCTTTCTCACTCTCTCTCTCTCTGTCTCTCACTCTCTCTCTCTCTCTTTCTCTCTGCTCTTTCATTTTCTGCTCCCTTAGTTTCCGTTCCGCTGTAACCTGCACAATGGCATAAATTTTCCCTGCTTTTCCCACCATTGTTCGCGCGCTCTCGGATAAAATATAAGCAAAATAAACTATTTTTTTCGACAATGAAATCATTTAGGAAGTGTCGGTGGCTCTGGCACTCCGGCGCTGGCTTAAGTTATGGCTCCAACCCCGTAAATGTCTTTGATAAATTATGCGTCGGGTTTCTTGTTACCAGGAGAGTGCCATAGTCTCTTCTCGCCCCACAAGGACTCCCCTCTTTTGCGGGTCTCCCAGGCAACAGTTGAAAGACAAAACGAATGCTGAAGGCCAATTTTTTTGTTGCTTGACTGAAAACCCGACTCCGGCTCTTGTTTAATTGCTTGGGTGTACGTCCATATCCTTGAGGCGAACACAAATTGCTGCTTAATGGGTAATAATTAATGTGCAAACTCCTGATTGCAAGGAAAGAAAAACAAAGAGTTGAACAAGAGCCCTGTCGAAGTGAAAGTAAATGCAGGAGCAGGGGAAGACAAGTCAAAGAAAATTTCAAGGAAAAATCTGCCAACGGATTTATGAAGAATTTATTAAAGAAATGAGCCACAAATAGAGTCTTTAGATGGCTTAAAATTCCAGAAAATTAAAGGCCAAATAAATATTTATAGCCCCCCTTGAAAGTTTCAGCAAAGAAAATTTCACCCACATCAAAGGAGTATATCGAAATAAAACTTGGAATAATTATTCCGTAAATGAATTTCTCTCATATATGCAAATCGGACGAAAACCCCTTCATTAAAAGGCCACTCAGGCTCCGTTTTTGGACCGTCTCTTAGGGGTTTATTTTTCAACGTAAAATTGCAATAAAAAACCATTCGACTGAAACTTTTAACACACTGCACTCGAAAACCCATAGCCCGGGGGAAATTAGCATAATTTTGCATACATTTTATCGGACAAAAAAGTTTAAAAATGTTAACCCACGCAGTGGTAGAGGGTCACAGGGTCACAGGAGGGGGAGGAAGCCGTAGCGGAATTGCCACGTAGGACTTTAATCTAAACGACTGATATACCTCCGAGTGGACTGGAATATGTAACAAGTTAAGGGCAAACAACAGGCGACAATCCAAATGTCCCACAGCACGGAGAGCACGGAGAGCTCTTCCTTCCATGGCTATGGCCCCAAAGAGCTGGGCTCTCCTCCTCCCATGCTAGCCCTTTCTCCACTCATGCTACTGGTATACCTTTTCTTTCTCATGCTACTGGTATTCCCCTCCCCCCTCTCATGCTACTGGGTCATCCCTGGCTGTGTACACAATACATGACGGAACAGAAGCTCATGTAGGCGACACAAGAGGAAAAAGTATGCATAGAAAACGGACTATTTAATGGCTAAGACATTGAGATACCCTCTAGTAAGAGATCAGCTGTAGGAGAACTCTTCAAGATCGAAAACTTTTATAAACGATAGCTATTCCGGAGAGTCTATGATTTAATTATCGTATCTTAATGAAAATGAGAAATTAGGTAGACAGTGACCTCAATTAGCCATATATTAAATTAAAGCACTATAACTAAAGATTTGTAAGCCCTAAGCATCATCAGTACCTAAAAATCGGAGACATTTCTGAACTCCTTTTAGATCTCTTGTAAATCCCCAGAACTAAAGGTTTAGATGGAAAAAACTAACAGTTTTAACGATCGTAGGACAGATTTCTATACTTTTTGCATAAGGAACCCTCTCTTTCATGCTCTACCAAATGCAGGGTATCCCTACTATCCAAAACTCCCACAGGATATGGGTAAAAGAAACGACGAGTGAACGAGAGGGAAAACGGTTTGCGAACATCGCCATTTGCATAACAAATAAAGTCAGTAACTGAATCAACACACACACTCGAGCATAGATGGAGCGGGCGGAAGGATACGTGTCCTTGCAGCCATTAAAAATGCCAGCATATGTGTGCGAGAGGGTGCGAGGTATAGGTTCACCCATGGGTTAACAAGTGCAGTCAGCAGGTTAAAAACGGCGACGGCCAAGCACTGTAAAGTCTGCCCTTTGTGCATGACTGACTGACGTGATGGACGAGCACCGCACGACCTGAATGACAGACTGGAGGGACGGCTACTCTACGACCTGAATGGCAGACAGAGTGACAGACTAACTGACTGACTGAATGACGGAGAATGACCCATAAATATTTGGTTGTGCAAGAGAAGTAGAATAAATAAGGAAATACAAAAGAAAGTACGAAAAAAAACTACATGAAAAGCATGAAAAAAACTAAAAAAAATTGTGAAGAAATAAAAGAAAAACTTTTATTCAGCAAGGGCATAAAGAGGAATGCAAAACATACCACTCCCTTATGCTAGAGAAAATTCACAGAAATTCGGGGGAATTCCCTGAACACAACCATGCACTTCTTTCCATACTTCAACTTTCTATAAAACTTTCACATATTTGCATGTACATACATATATTTAAAGGGACTTTTCTTTGGTATGTGATTTTTTATAGCCATTTTAAATATTTAGAAAGCCTTTGCTTTGTCCAAAAATATCAAATCCCAAAGGAGTACAGACCGAAACATTTCATATGCAGGCGTGTGCCAAAATGTTGGGCGGAAAAATGAGAAGATGGGAAAACTGATGTAACTAAAGTCTACTATTAATATTAATGCTTGCAAAATTTGGAGACATTTATCTTGCCAAAATATATGTGTCATAAAAGGCAGCTGAGTTTTTAAGATAAATATGAATTCATAATTTAATAAATGTAGGCACTGAAAAACTTGTAAGGAGTAGAAATTTATGGTAGGAGATTATTATAAATATATCCAACACATTTAGGAGTGCTTTATCTGATATTCCTTGGAGATTTACTGCAACTAAAGGTTCTTTAAAATAAATCATAATTCCTATAAATTTCTTGTGAAGTTAAATGATTTTCACAGGACAGGCTGCAACAGCCATTCAAAAATCCTTTTCTGCTTGGATAATTCCATTTTAATTAGTTGTAAAAACAAATCTATAATTACATATGTATAACAACACAGGAAATGGCCAGAGAAATCAATTAATTATACATTTTATGAAACATATTTGCACTTTTACAATGCTGTTCATTTATTAATTACTCTACAAAATAATAACCAGCCCAAATGATGATGCTTCTTAATGAATAAAATCAATTAAATTTTGAATGGTATTATGCATTAAGCTGTTGGGCAATTCTAGGATTATTAATTGAAATCATAAATCCGCTTTCAACACACTCAAATATCTCTGTATCCTTTTTGCAGCCAAACGACCACCGGTGGAGGAGACGGCATCCTTCCTTCAAAGCCTGATTGCATCGCATGGACCCAACTATTTGGAGAAGCTTTTTGGCAGCAAGGCCCGAGATGCCCTTTCACCTCTGGGCGGTGTGGACAAGGTGGCCATCGCTTTGAGTGAATCGCAAACAATTGAGGACTTTGGTGCTGCCCTTCGACTAATGAGGTGAGTGATTCCAGTTCCAGGGGTGGCCTATCGCCTGGGGGGTGCCAGTTGTGTGGGCACAAACCCTTAAGCACACAGATACGAGTGTTTTATGCCCCCCTTTTTTTAGTCATAGATAATTCTAATCCCTTTTCAAGTAAACTTTTGGCATAACCCCAAGCTATGGTTGGAAATCCTTTCATTCCTGTGAAACTATCCACAGGACAACGTCCTTCTACCCCTCAAATTTCTGTGTCCTTGTCCTTGTCCTTGCCCCATGAATTATCTCTGGGTCCTTTCTGCTTTGTTATTTGTGGGGCTGCTGCTGGCGCAATAACATTTTCCAAGGGTTCAAGCAACCCCAAAGCACACACAGAAAGTGTCATGCAATTTTCAAATATTTCATATATATGTATATATATATATTTATCATACTTTTTTCTCCCTTGTTTTCTTATTTTTTCTCCATATTTTCTATCGTTCTTTTTTTTTGGCTGGCCTTAGTTTATGAAGAGCTGCTTTTGTGGAGCGTCTGCTGCTGCTCATGTAATTTATTTGGCTTTGTCCTGAGCAAACAAAATATTTGTCATATCCTAATGAATTCAATTAGGAAATGTAGTAAGGGTATAAAGGTATAAAGGTTCACAGGCAGTCAGGGAAGGGTGTAAGGGATTGCAGCTTATATTTCTCTTAAATATAGAATTTACAAAGAGTTTAAAGATGACTAAATAGTACTCAACAGTAACGGTTTATGCCTTGAAGTAAAATAAGGAAAAGTTTAAGACCTTTTATCTCAAGGTTTCAGAAATCATTTTTCCCCTATAAAATAGTTTAATGTTTTCTACTTTCAAATCTAGTTTTAAAACTACCTCCGTTCTCGTGTCAATCTCCAGGCCCAACATGTTTTATAAAATGCATTAATTATGCCCTGCTTCGCTCCCTACTCCCCCACACACAAGCACTCTCCCTTACTCACTCACTCATCTTTCATTTTGTTAAAAGATAAACAAAAGCTGAAATTTAATTAACAAAAATAACAACAAAAGAGAGAGGGAGCAAGAGGCAGAGGCCCCAAGAAAAACACAAACTGAAAGAAGAGAATTTTCATTAAATTAGTACAACAAAAACTAACCACAAAATGGGAAGGGATGGGCCCTGGGTTCCGTTCCTAGGGTTTGTGTGGAGGACTGGAGCTGGCAACAATAATAATAATAAAATTGTGTAGACCCCGACAAGAGGCCCCACTGACTGACGGTGTACCAGGACTACGACCATCCGCCCGAAGGCCAGACAAAAGGACATGAAATTATTTGGCTTCACGCACATGTTGATAAATTAGCAAAACAACCCATAAATGGATGGTTAAGTTCAGTTTTCTACCGATAGTATTTTACAGTCGGTTTTTTTGCCATTCACTGTGTTCGTAGAAGGTTATTTTGCCATTCACTGTGTTCGTAGAAGGTTATTTCGCCATTCAAAGTGTTCGTAGAAGTATACTTTGCCATTCACACCATTCTCACAATTATTTAGTGCCACTCAAACTATTCGCGAAGTATATTTTAAATAGGTAATTAATCCATTCACACAAATCGCACAGATAGCAGAAAGAGATTGAATCTTATATTAAATCAGATCTGTCTTCTGTGACAGAAAGTACTTAAGTACTTCTTACGCAACGAAATGTCTTTGCTTTTCTCTTAAAAAAGCGTCGGGGAAAAACGTACAGTGTACAAAAATTAAAAAACAGCTCAAAAATAAAGGAAGATTATAGTGAGAGGGAGAGTATTTAAAAGGATCTCACGTAGGTGTTGTCTGTCTGGCCCTCACGCCATCTTTGGCCTTTTCCTTGGTAAATTTACACAATTTCATCAACGCAAATAATCGTCCAAGTGTCATAATGTCATTCTCCAAGAGGGAGAAAGATATCACCAGAACGAGAGAATGAACCCGAGTAGACATAACCAAACCCGAACCCGAAACCCCAAGCCCGAAAACTCGAACCACAAGACACGCACACGAGTGTTATTAATGTGTATTTTGCACTCTTCTTATGCCATCTGCCCTGCTCTTTCTCTTTCTGTCTCTTAGTCTCCGAATCTATCCCTCTCCTTCTCTCAAACTGACTCCATTTTTGCCTCCCTTTTCCACTTACTTGTTAATTTTGTTGATGATAACGAAGTTCATCTAACAAAACAAGTAACAAAAAGTACGCATAGGAAAAAATATCTCTAGATCGAAAAGTCAATACCCTTTTAGCTATACAGAGTATAAAAACCATTGACCCATTTTGATGAAACTTTAGATATATATACAAAAACATCTGCTACGGCAATCTGTAAAGTTTCATTGGTATGTGTTGATAAACAAAGAAGTTATCTAAGAAAATAGCTCAATGTCTCAATGCCAATTGTCACTCTCTCTATGTAAGGGTATAAAAAATACTTAGGGGAGTACCATAGATAACGAAGGTGTGAGGGTGGATATGGTGGATCCACAGAACCAACAAACAACAGCTAGAAGCAACAGCAGGAATGGTTGCACGATACCTGCAGGGATTAATTAAGCAAAGCGTATAATTTGAAGCTCGCCGCAGAAAAGCTTAAACTTGTCTCCATGTTTGAGGGGGTGTGTGTTGTGTGTTCAGGAGTGTATCTGTGTGTGTGTTCATGTGGTTTCAGTGTGTGTGTGTGCGGGTGTGCGGTGGGTGGGACAGAGTAGCTTTGGCTTGCTTTATAAGTTGTACTATTAGGCAGAGGGTGGTGCAATTGAAGGGACATTGGTACGAGAGCAGGAGAACATGGAGTAAAAAGTTTCTCTTGGATATAAGTAAAATTTGCTTCGACTGAATTTCGCCATTATGTCATTTGATGGCATATAATTCCTATATAATTCCTCCCGCTTTAAAACACCATCCTCAGACCTTAAACCACTGTAACATCTTGGTATTGTCCCTCAAGGACTATCCCCATCTAAATGGCACTTTGCGAATGGCACCCCCCTTTACTTTTCTTTGGCTTAAGACATTTGCCAGAGCAGAGAGAGAAGAACTTTCATTTAAGTTGTGCAATTAATCAGAAAAGAAAATAATGAAAATAAATGCCATTTTTCTCTGGGCTTTCCCTATCTCATTGCAGATCCGATTTGGAACACTTGCGCTCCGTATTCATGGCCGTGGAGAATGGGGACCTTGGTATGCTGAAATCACTGGGCATCAAGGACTCCGAGCTGGGGGATGTGAAGTTCTTTTTGGAGAAGCTGGTAAATACCGGCTTCCTCGACTGAGTAGCGCCAGATCCGGCTTCTGGATTTTATTATGCCCATGCACAGCCCATCAGTCCTAATTTCTATTCGTATTTGGGTACGCCCTATGATAATTACAATTATTAAATGCGAATGCACTTACAAAACACCCAACAACCACTCACCAATACACTCATTTCTATTCATCCCACGCCATTCGATATTTTCTCAAACTCTTTTTATGCTTTTCGATTACTTTCTTCTCTCTTAAATCTCGATTTTAATCTAATTTTCTTTTTACTTTGCTTTTCCAAAACACTTTTTATAAAAAATAACGAAAAATCCAAAAATCAAGCAAACTAAAAACTAAAAAAAAATTGCAAAAAAAACACAGAAAAATAATAAAAAAAAATTATATAGAGATGTTCAAAAAATAGAAGAACAAATTCGGCTGCTCTCTCTAAAAGCTTTCTCTCGAAAATTTCAGCGCTTTTTCCTACACTTTCTCCTCGACTTTCTCTCTCTGAATATTTGTTGCAATTTCCATTGAAGATTTATACATTTATTTTTGAGAAAATCAGTGCGCAAATTTCAGTAAAACAAAAAGCAAAAGAACAAATATCCTTCATGAGAACTAAATAAATAAAAGAATAAAATATAGAAGCAGGATCGTTTGGCAAAAAAAGGAAAAACTTAAAGAAAAACAATGAAAAAACTTAAAAAAAAAAAGAAAACAAAAGAAAAAACTTTTTCTGAAAAATATATACTATATATATTGAATATATTGATTTTTATTGATGTATATGTAATAGTGTTTCAAGGCTTCTTAGAACCGTAAAGTAAACCGATGATCACTTATGGTATTCACGAAACTAAAGTCCCTAAATGAGCAAAATGAAACCTCAATGCAAAAGACCTTCAGTAAAGAACCTTCCACTACAGAATCTTCTATGAACTTTTATTCACTTTTTCCTAAATCTTAAACTAATAATAAATCTTTAAAATTTGTTTAGTTTTTAATGTTGAAAAATATAGAAGAAAAAGCCCTGCAGCTAATCTACTTACCCTCAAAAAAATAGTATGAGAAATACGAATATATTATACTCTACATACGATGTCTAAGTAGATATATATCCCATATACTATATCCAAATGTCGAGCTACTGTGCAAAAAATAGAGGGGAAAAGGGAAAAACCTATTACGGGAACCGTTTTGAGTTGCATAATTCACGAGAAAAAATATGTTTATGTGTGTCTAAAAAATATAATAAACGAACACTTACGATTATATATTCCATTAAAACTTAAACTTTACTCAAATTCTTAAAAAATATATTTCGTAGAAAAAAAAAATTACAGAAAAAACCCCCGACAATTTGTAACCAAAATGAGATTCGAATAAAATTTTGAGAGCCAATTTCTGTTCAACCAAAAACTGACCCAAAACTAGCTTGAAGAAACACACACAGAAACTGGCTCTCAAAAAACCCCACACACACAAAACACTTTCCTTTCTAGTTCTAAGAAATGTCTTTTATTCCCTAAAATTATTTCAAAAATGGAGCACGGAATTGTTGAAAAGAAAACTAAAACAAGGAGGAAAAAAAATAAAATTTGAGTAAAGTGAGGATTAGAAAACGCAACCCAACGTTGACATGGAAAAGGAAGGAAAATTTTAATGGAGTTATAAGTACCTTGAATTAGCTGATAGATCAGAACCACTAAAGTTATTTATTCGAGAAAACTTTTTATCAAATATAGTTGTCTATTTAAAAAATATATATATTAAAGATATTTAATCAAATAAAACACTTAAGCAAATCAAGAGAAAATATTACACGAAGAAAGAACCGAAGAAAACTGATCCATTGAAATATATATACATGATATATATATGGTATATAAGAGTGTAAAAGGCCCCATGTAAATAAAGAGGAGACAAACTACGAAATTCCATAATCGATGCAAATGATTTAAGAATGGAAAACCGAAAGGAAAGCTGAAGGAAACCAAAAGAAAAACCGAAAAAAAACAAAAGTGATAATTTTGTGTTTTTTCTTTGGTTTGTTTTTAACTTAATTAAAACAAAAAATAAACTTAAAAAAAAACAGATATAAAAATATAAAAAAAAAATTAAATGTTTTTTCTTTGTGAATATTTTTGAACAATTTTTAAAAATATATACAAAACAAATTGTAAGCCACGGAAAACCTATATCGCAAAACATATCAGCAGATCTGATCAGATCAAGAAAATTATATGGTAATACAAAATATATGCAAACATATCAAGTAAAACACAAACAAAAAAAACATATCAAATATGAAGACAGAAAAATGAGCAAGAAAACTAAAAAATGAAATAAAATTAAGCGAAATATGAATAAACTTATTTATGAGTGAAAAATACACTAAAGGAGATTTTTTAAGAATTATTGAATACTTTTTATTGTAATAAAGCCATAATTTCTCAGTTTTTTTTTTTTTATAAAACATTTGTAACTTGTTTCAGGGTTTTAAACCAAAACTGACCCATTGAACTCTTAAAATCCTGAAACAATTGTACAAAAATTTACCAAAAATATAATCTATAATTTAACAAAACATAAACAAACGATATTACAGCTTTTTAATTTATAATTTAAGATTTTTGGTACCTCTTAAATGATTTATCTTGACTTTAAGTTGCCTGAAAAACTATCAAAGTTACCACCAAAATAAACAACAGTAACAGATACACCAGAAAATAGTTGAAAAATATAGGAATATACATACATATTTTAAAGAGGAAAACCCCACAAAAAACGTAGAACGCAGAAAATAGACAGATAGCAAAGATAAAGATACTACTCGTACTCCAAAAAAGCAAACAAGAGACAAAATTGCTCTTCAAAAATCAAACAAAAAAAGGTATATTATATTCATAAATATATACGAAAATATACATACATTTAATGTTTGAAAATACACTACAAGAAAACCTACATACAAGAAATCTATGTGTTACAGAAAATATAGATAACAATTCAACAACAACAACAAAAAATGACAAACATTCAAGAAAACAAAAAACAGATGAAAAAACTAAATTAAATAAACATTTTTAACATTCCAATGAAGCTATTTCTTTGGTGTGCTGTTTTAAAAACAAAAAACAAAAGAACGAAAACGAAATATAAAATTGTGTTTTTATTTGGGGGAATGGAAATGGGAAATATTATCCGCTTGACTTCGAAATTTTGAGTATTTAGCCCTTTATGGTGTTCCAGAAATGAATGGAAAGTGATATTCAATGGGTTACTTTATGTCGAATTTTTAGGACATTCTTTAAAGAATGAAATATCACTTTTTGGGGGAACGTCGGGTGACTTATTCCTACCTCAAGGGGGATTCTATCTCCAAAGATAAGGCTCAGGTCTCTGGCATTTCCTATAAAGATTTGTATCATCATCACATATCATATTGAGGAAGTCACCTAAAAAAAGATACAGATAAAGACTTTAGACCCTCAAAAGTGTGAAACCCTTTCTATATGTTCTCACCCCCCAATCTTAATATTTGAGTGGAGTGCATTAATTAATTGAAGGAATTTTTTTTGGGGAACTAATAGACGACTGTCGCATAAGCTAGTATCTTGACTTGTGTTCTACCTTAGCGATAAGATACATATACAAAATGTATATGTCTCTCTCTCTCTTTCTAACGATTACTTTCGCTGGAGAGAGCGAAAGAGGGAGAGAGAGAGAGAGCTACAGATAGCACGCGCCGCTCCTCTCACTGCAAATACGACATGGAATGAATGTCTTTATATTCTAATCAGAGAATGTAGAATGTAGATTTGTTGTTGCCGATAGCCTTCGTATTATTTGCTCTTGATTAGCCAGAAAAACCTCTGCTCTGCCTCTGCCTCTCTGGGTTCTATGGAGACACCTTAGTCGTGTTTTAGTGGGAAGTTGGTGCGGAAGGTCTCGAAGAGTCGTCTGCGATTCGGTTTGTGGGGCACGGGCAGTCCCTTAAATGGTTTCGATTTAACATATTCGAAGAAACCTCATAAAGATAGTGATATTTTGTGGATGGAATCAAAAGTCTATATACCTGAAGTGCCTCAGACCTCCTATGATTCGTTTATGGATAGAAATAACCATAATTATCATCAATTTCTATGGGTAGACTGGATTGGTGTACCCTTGAGGGCTTATGATCTATTTTAATCCCCTTATCCGGCTTGTGATAATGCAATTTTTGAAAATAATCACCTCTTGATGTGGTATATTTCAATGGTGCCTAAAAGTATGCTATAAAGTTGAAGCTCCTTCAAGAAATTGCCAAAAATAGAACTGAAAAAAAATCCAACTTCCCCAAAGAGTTTTTCATAATTCCATTAAAAAGTAACCCAAAGATCATACAAAAAGTGCTCCATAATACCAAACGAAAAAGGTGCCCCAACAGTATTGTACCCATACTTACTCGTAAGAAGTGATCTATTATTCCCCAAAGACCAATAAGTGCTCAGTAATACCCAAGGAAGAACTGATCTATAAATTCCTAGAAAAATGCACAATTCCAGTGATTATGATTCGGTTTACAGCGAAGAGGATTACCAGAACACAGTCCAAGGCGCCATAACACCTCCACTGATGGACTACGAGGAGTTCCGAGTGAAAACCATGGGTAAGATCGTTTGACTACAGGGTATTACCGTCTCTGGGAAGCGTCTATTTTCTTATCAAGTGTTTGTTATGGGATTTTCTACACACGAATTCTGTTCAAGATATGAGAACTTTGATAAAATGCCACTGCGGAACGAAATTTTTAGCGAATCAAGGGGTACACCTACATAAACATTAGCGGAGGTGTTATATTTTCTAGGGGGATATCATATTTATAAGAAATTCAATCAAAAAGTATATATCACGACCCTATTTAAAGAGTATTCCAGGTGCGCGAAAGTGTAAGCCTGAATATTTACATCACAAGCCCGTATCTTGACCCTTTAAAGTCCATCATTTATTGATAACTATTAATTAAACCCATAAATTCTCACTTTAATTAAAATGAAGGCCACAATTCCAATCAGAGCGATCGTTGCTCTCTTCTATTAATTCCCATTCGATTCCGCTCTCTTACCAACTCCTCTCTCTCACGATCTCTTTCTGGTCCAAATGGAAATGAAACCGCTATTTTACAATTGAAAAACGCTAGATCTAGTGGGAAAATAGCTAAATGGGCCGCCCATATCCTCTCTTTTACTCCAAACCATTACGCAAAAATGAGTTTCCAAGAGCAATTTAAAAATTTCCCTACCGTTTACCATCAAAGTTAAAAAATCCCATACCGTTTGCCACCAAAGAGAAAAATTTCATCGAATTTTAAAGTCGACGCCGTTGCGCAGTCGCCCTGTTGCTCAAAACAAAAAAAAACCGCGCGAGCAACACAACGACGAACGATCTTAACGATCGAATCGAACGAAAAAGAAACAGCAAGCAAACCCAATAAGAAGTGGTAAAAAATGGCCTATGGGCTATCAAGAGTTTGTGCTGTTAACAAAATAATAAAGTTTAATAATAATTAAGAGCGTGAAGGTAACACAGTGCAAAATAGTGTGAAAAAGCGGTGGAAAAGTAATACAAAATCGTAAAAGCAAAAAAACAGCGAAGCTGACGACAGCGACCAGCAAGTTCAAGGTGTATTCGTGTGTGTGTGTGTGTGCGAGCAACAAGTTGTTTAAATGCAAAAATGAATAATCATTTTGATTGAAATTCAAACAAAAAGTTTGCATAGTGTTGTTTACTAAAGAATTATAATAATTTCAAGTGATTGTGCCTTTAATTCGAGTTTTATTCAACTCTTTTTCTCACGCATTTACCAATACCAATGCAAGGGCCGCCGTCTGATTCTTTGACTCACAAATTGCCCGCGGCAGCAGCGGCAGAGATAGAGAGCAACAAGAACAGGGAGATCATAGTATATTAAAACAAAGGTAGGGTAGTTGCCTCTACCAAACTGCCTAATAGCCTGTTCCCACAGGCCACCATCCACCATGCATTTCGGAACAAAGGCCGTTCCCTGTTAATGTTCCGTGCCTACACGTATGTACGTGTGTGTGAGATGATAAACAAAAAATAGGCCACCCGGAAAGCGGCACTGCCTTACCTTCATGTTAATATACATTGTGTAAGACCCGGCAGAGACACCAAAACCAGTAACAGAACGAGCGACAGAGATAGTGGCAGAGACACTGCAGGAGCGATGGAGATAGCAACAATAAGAACACAACAGGAAAAACAGTAACCGAAAGAGAGTAGAGGCGGCAGAGAGAGAGAGAGAGAGAGAGAGAGAGCAACGGCGTCACAACAGAAACAAAACTCTTGTCTTATTGTACCCCTTGTCAAGGGCTGGATGGGTTTGACCAAAAACATGAGGCCATGCAGAAAATAAACAAATTTCCGATACTAGGAAATATACTTTTGATCATCGCTCTCTGTTTATCTGTTTTCTGGTCCCATAGTTTCAATGCTCTCCAGCTTTTATATAACTGTCATAGGTACGATAGATCTGCAAAAGGGTATCCTAAGCCTCGACCCCCAAAGCTTGACTTCTTTTTGTGTTCAACCATTCCATTCGTTTCATTTCTGGTTTTCGCTTTTCAATGCAGCCGATCGGTTCATTTGCTTCCAACGTTCCCGCCGCTGAAAGTTGAACCGGTGTTTGTTTTGTAATTGAGAGAGTGATAGAGTGAGAAAGAGAACGAGCAAGAGCGAGAGAGAGAGCCACCTGTGTGAATCTTCGATAAGTGTGCGGGTGGGAACGGGATAGCTATCCAAGAGTAAACTGATAAAGTGAAAAAAAGAGAATACATGCAAAAACAAACAAGAAAACTGATTAAAAAACACAAAAACGAAATACGAAAAATATGTTGTTGTTTCTGGCTCGTTTAACGGTAGTTTGTTGTTTCGTTTTTTTTCTGTTTTGGTTTGTTTGTGTTTTGCCTCGCGCTCTACTCTTCCTCTCTTCGTCCCTCCTTCATGACTTCGTCGTGGGAAAAATAACACAAAAGGAAATAGAAAAACAAACAAAAAGGGGACGAAGAAGAAGAAGATGGGGAGAGGAATACCGGAGGAGTTGGAGACCGATTCAGATCTTTCCGAACTGATCTTTCCTATGAAAACTATGTGAAAAAAACCTACGATTTGAATGAAATTTGAGTGGATTACGTATAGTGATATTATATTGAGATCTGTGAAGTTTCGTTGATATATCTACAGAAATACCGTCTATACTGACCAAAAAACTGCCTTCCCTGCGGCCCAAGTTACTCTAAAAAACCATAATACCCTCTTTTAAAGTGTACATGTGCTACAAGTGTCACTTTTTTATCATCCTTCAATATTTATTTACCATTTATCATAGAGTTTCTTCGGCGCACCTTCATTTTAAAGCGAATTTTAATTAAAGCGAAAAAACTACGTTCGAAAATCAACGGAGAATCGCGAGAATAAAAAGTGTAAAAGGTGTTGAAGCAACGAAATGGAGCAGCAGTAGCAGTGGCCCTTCGATACGACAGTCACTACTCCCATTACGACACAGTACCCCACTTCCAATTCCACGAATCCCTCCGATACAAAAAAAAAATCGAATGTGTGCGTGTATTTTCCATGTGTATACAATCGATACCGAAGCGAACTTTAAGAAGCATTTAATTTTGTGATTTTTGTGTGTGATCTTTTTTATCTGTAAAACGAAACGAAAGCTGAAACGATTTTTAAGGATTACGGCGATTTTTTAAGGATTTAGTAAATATGGAACCTGGAATTTTAATTGGTGAGATAATTATAGATATTTTTGGATTGCATTTAATGATGTTTAATGATTAAATAAATTATTTTTGATGTGATATCTGGGTTCTATAATGAATAAGAAATTTAAAGACAGAATTCTATACCAAGTAGTGGATAAATTTGATAATAATTATAATTTAACTGATTCACTGTGGTGGTTCCGTTTTCTATTCAAATTTCGTATCATAAAAGCTAGAAATATTCAAATATTTACAATTGGAAATTTGGTGTTTTTTCCCAAAGGTCTCTTTCTGATGATCTTTTTTCCCGAAAAGAACTTTAATTATGAACTTTAATTGATGATCTTTTTCCATGGATGATCTCTTTCCCTGAGAAGTGCCCTCAAAATTAACCCCAGCAACACTTCCAGAATACTTCCTCTCCCCTCATGACACCATTTCGTGTCTCAGAAAATACTTTCTTTCAAGTCAGACCACATGTTGCTCTCTCAGATACAGATGCAGATACATTCTCCTCTCCACAGAGGCGGCACACACCCATTGCCCCAGAGCGGCACACACCCCATTCAGAATCGAGAAGGCAGAACCCAGAACCACAGATACAGATACTTTTATGAGTGCGGATCCGAGTATCTCTATATCGCTTTGGCGTTTCATTTGGTTAAGCATTTAATGATCGGCGGGGAAAAATGCAAAGGCAGAGTCCGGAGTGTGGGGCGTGGCGTAACCCGCACGCTCTTCTAATGAGAATCGAAACCATTTTTAAAGTGGGGGGAAAATGAGCGTGTGTATACCCTGTACTTGTGGAAAAGCAATCAACCACCAAATTATATGTCTCTTCAATATTATATGCATTTCTATTCCTAATTTATGTTCCCATTTCATTAATATTATAGAAATGCTCAATATTCTGCTTAAGATCCCATATAATTATATAAATATCGACTATTCGTGACTTAAAACCCCGAAATCTCTGGATCTATATGAGTTTGAGCAACAAATTTTGAAATGAAAGCTTTAAGGGCTACCAGGAAGATTAATTGAAGTTTTTTAGCTACCAAGGCTCTTTTAACACCCTTTAAAAATATACAAAATATAATAGAACCCATATTCTTAAAGATATTTTTATGAAAACTCAATATCCAGAGTTCTACAAAAGTTCATTAGGATTACTCAAATATTATTAAAAACAAGATGCTGATTTATGCCATAATTTCGACGTTATTTCCCTGAAACTTGATCAAATCTAATCAAGACTATTGAATCAATAATAAATCAATTGAACCCAAAATAAAACAACCCTTTATATTATTTTCCAAAAACTCACATTAATGGGTACCCTCATAGTATCAACTCTCTTAAAATCATTCTAATTTGTTATTTTTTCGAATGTTTTTGTGTAATTGAGACTCGATTTAGACGCGGAACCACGGAACCCCGCTCCGCCGCCAATTTGTGCGATAGAATACCCCATATATACCCCCCTGTCTTTGGTGCTCTGTGGATTTGTGTGGTGTGATGTGTGTGGGTTTTATTTTTTTTATCCGATTTCGATTCCAATTTCAAATTTCGGATGCCATTAGGCATATCTGTGACTCTGTCTCTCTCTCTCTCGATCGGTCTCTACTTTTCTGTGGCTTAAACCGACAACCGACAACCGACAGCTGGGGCTTTTGGAATGCGACAAAATGCGACGCATTTGCTCGCTGAGTTGCAACTGTTTGGGGCATTTTGCCACATGTGTCGAATCGCTGACTGGAAACTGGAGCACAAACTGTTGGCAGGAACTGGAATACAATGTTGCATCGCATCGCATGGGGGAGTACGACACAAAAAGAGCAAACTCCTATGGATACTACATTGAAAATGAGAGTATTTAAGAGGAATTTTTAGTGTTTTACCTATTTGTATTTTGTAGCTAAGTTGTGGACCTATAAGAAGTACATGACAGTCCATGCATTCCATTCCTTTCCTATTCGCAGATGATACTTTTAAACATCACAGCTAATTTTCTTTCATATTCATCTAAGAACGGAAAATATGTTTTATTTTTTTTAAATAATAAAAAAATAATAGTAATAATGAAAAAAAAAATATTTAAAAAATAAAAGAATTAAAATAATAATACCAAAATTGAATTTAAATAAAAAAGTGTTATTCTGTTATTCTGGTTTCTGGTTTTATGGCCCAACACAACACAAATTCCATTCTTTCCCCCACGCTCCAGTGAACTACCCCAGTTATAAGGGAAACTAGAATGCTTTTCTTTTAAATTTTTAGGCCAGCCGTTTAATTGTCTCTGCATTTTACGGGCCATATGGGAAATTTAGAAGCCAAAAACATTTTCATTTCCCCACTCTGTGATTTTTGAAGTATCTTAGAGCTCTGCTCGATTACCTATTCGATTTTTCTATGGCTCTCAAAGAAGGAGGCGAAAACGTGACTTCTGGACGACATTTCAATTGCATGTGACACGCATTTCAATTGAACAGAAACGCTGCTTGAACTCGAGGATTTTTCTATAGAAATATATTGCAATTTCCTGTTTGCTTTATTTTTTGTTAATTTTTTCAAAGTTTTTGCTTGTAAATATTTTATTTGATTTTAACAGCTTTTTTTGGGCGAGAGGAATTGAAAGGAAAATAGAAGGCTGGAAATGGGATATTGGGCAATTGCTGAAGTGTCAAGAGTTTTATTCAATTCGTTTATTTTCTGCGGATGTGGAGACTCCTGAAAATAGCTTAGGAAAATACATCTTTTATTAGTTTTTTAGATTGGAAATTTGGGGAATCTCGACTTTGTTTGGATTCTACTTTCTAAAGTAATTATTTACACTTTGATTTGATTACGTATATTTTTATACATTTTATAGACCCCACTTTCTTATAATTCCCCTATCTTCTGGCGCTAATCTTCTAATAGATTTCAGCACCCCCATCTATAGACTCTCTTTATGCCCCTTTTATACCCTATTTAAACCACCTTCTATGGCCAATTTATGGCTCAATTCAAGCCCACATTTATACGCGATTTGCGGGCCAGAAACAACAAAATTAAATGCATCGATTCCAACAACCTTTTGGCCCGCATAAATTAGAATAAAATGCATTTTCAATGGCTGCCACAAAAAAAAAAAATAAACAGTGTACAAAATACGAGTAGTGGAATGCCAGAGCGGAGGAGTAAACGGAGGAAAATCATGGGAAAACCTGTTTTCCGAACACGAAATACCGCAGGCAGGCAGACACAGACGTTAAAGAAAAACAACACCCAGCATGTCCGACACTTTCCGAGCGACGACTTTGAGGCGATTTTGCTTAGGCAAAGGCTTTATCAGAGAAAAAACTTGCCTATAAAGAGCCCCCTTGCGCTCCCTTGAGAAGGGGTAACACCTCCACATTCGCCCCCACAACAAACACAATATTTGGTTTCGCTTCTATTTAGTGTACACTGCACTCCCCAACAGCGGAAGTTTTCATTCATTTTCATTCATTTTCTGTTGTTTTCATATTTTCTCTGTAGAGTTTGGCCGCCGTTTTGGCCGCTTCCGTCGGTTATAGCCGGATGAATGAAGCGTTTATGGGTGTTAATTATGGCCAGAAATCACATTGGAAATGATTAATTATCTGAAAGGGAATGAGGGTCTTCTGGGTGGGATTTCAGAAAAAAAATATAAGAGAAATTACTACACCTAAGAGTAGGGAACGGAATAAAGTCTGTGTTTCCATGAATTTCGAAAGGAAAGTGGCATTTTCTATAGATTCTTTTAGTGTCTTTAAGAAGTAAGAAATATTCTACAAATTACAGGAAAATACAACCCGATTTGCTTCATTAAAAACCGTAAACTTTAAGGAAAACTCTTCATTCATTTAACATTGTTTTTCCCACAGACTTACCCCCTCCTCCTGTGGCTCCCATTTGTTAGGCACTTGCACAACATTTTTTTATCCATAAAGATATCGTATACCCCTTTGCGCGGCTGGCTTTTATCTATAAATATTTATAATATTATTTAGTCATATCTTTAGCCGAAACGGCGGCCCACACGAATCCACACTCCACTCCATGCCACTCCTCAACCTTAACCACTTTATGCCTTATTAAGCATTTTTCTAAGAGGTATTTGTGGAGTAAAAACGGGTATAGTGGGTGAGCGGAAAAGGATGTAACAGGAAGCAGAAAGAACAGTCGATAAAGCAGTCCTTGACTATGGAAAACTTGAATTTCGGAAGATACAACTTTTTCAAAATTTAGAACACAAAAATTGTGGATTCCACATTTTGAAGGACATGAAACCCAAACTTTGTCGAATGATAAATGATGATATTTATTTTGACAAATTTATCAAAATCGGAACCTATAGGAAGGAATCTTTTCAGAACCCCTAGAATAAGATGTTTATAAAAGCTAGAGCATCATTTTTTTTTTTGTGGCCATTGTATTAAGAAAACACAAACAGTATTTTTCTTTTAAAATACAATTTTTTTGGAATTATTTATAAGTCTATAATTTTAAAGTTACGAAATTTAAATTTCATAAATAATCATTAATATCGGATAAATTTTACAGAATTAAGTTGCAATTGGGGGTATTTCCACTGTCGATCCCCCGTGTCTCTCTCTGGATTTTGAACATATCTTTCGGCCCACTTTAGCTGACTCCCCACTTTTCAGAGTGTCTCTCTCGCTCTCCGTCTCCTGGGATCAGTCTTTCCTTTCGTCTCTCTGCGTCTCTTGGGGTCTTTTCGGCGAGGTACTCGTTTTCGACAAAAACTGATTACAAAATCACTTAGCCTCTCCACCGGTTTTTTCGGTGGCTGCCGTCTGCCGTCTGCCATCGCGCCTCGTCGTTTGCTGTTTAAATTTTACGCATTCATTAATGTTACGGATAATTGAATTTACTTATCGCGAAATTCATTCATTCATGCATTAATTGCAAGTCAAGCAAACAGGAATGACGACAGCGACAACGACGACGACTCCAGCGACTCCAGCGACAACAACGTCATCATCCTCGTCCACGCGTTGGTTGCTGGCTGACAAATTCCCTCGATATTCGCTCAATGATGATTACGATTTAAACTGGTTCTTAACGCGCGGGTTTCACTCTTAAAAGACATCGAAAAATGTTTTTTGAAGAGGCTGGAGCCTGGAGGAGCGTTTATTTTATGCAAAGTGCACTTTTCTATAATTCAAAAGTGAAGGAAAGGGCAAAAATAATTTAGAAACTGTCGGAAAATCCAGAAAAAGATAAAGAAAATACTTCTTTAATAGCAAACTCTGCGAATTTCTCTGTTCCATAGAATTTCAGCATTCCATTTGTGAAATAATGTACGAAATTCCCATAGGCGAACGTTCTGGAATTATAGATGATATTTTCTATATTTTTCCAAAAATTTTTCTTGGCTTTTGGTTTCATTCATAGATTTCTGTGGCACGGAATCCCCTCCACTTTAAATGCCAGTTAGCTTTGGCTTTTCAAATTATTTCCCTGCTTCGTTGACGCTGTTCTTAAGAGTTCTTAAACGCTTCATTAAATATCATTACCACCCGCCCCCCTGGAATGTGTTTTCTTATTACAAAACACAGTGAAACCTCTGAATGAGCCCCATTTTAAGGGGATCCAACGGGTTGTATACCGAAAGAATAATAATATAATCTCTTTTCGATACCAAATTATTGACAGAAATCCACTTTGCTATATATTTTAAGTTTATAAGGCAGGAAGTAATCCTTATAGCATGAATTATTCCATACAAATCTCATCAAAAATCCATATTCGAAATAATTAAATTAAAAAATTAAAATAAAAAACTGAATTAAATTAAATTATAATTATAATTTAAACTAAAAAGTGAAATACAAAAATTAAAAAATGAATATAAAACTTAAACTATATAAAATAAAATAAAAATATTAAAACTTTAAAATTAAAATTTGAATTATAGTATAATATTATAAACGGTACAACTTCTTCGGAAAATCTAAAATTTTTGAGAACTTTTCTCACTTTTAGGAATATGTGTCTCTTTATGATCTAAGTATTTCCATTGATTGCCTCTCTCCCTTTTCCTTTCATTTTCCCTTTAAACCGTTTCCCTTTTCACCATTTCATTCGTTTTTCAATGGACATTTTTCTCTTCAGGTTTCTTTGGAAATTTTCGGATAGCCAGCAAAAAGTCAATCGTTTTATTTTTTTTTTATTCGCCTGGCGGGAACTTTTACTGTAATTTAAAATTGTTTTCTTTTGGCATTCAGGCAGCACACATTTCTCTCTCTCTCTCTCTTTTACTTGTCTCTCTCTTTCTCTCTGAGGACTTGTTAAAGCTCCACTTAGCCTCCTGAATGTTGGCTGCTTCAATTGCTGTTGCTGTTGCTGCTGCTGCAAACACTTGATCCTGCCTCAAGCGATGAGGGGCAATGTCTGTGTCTTGGTCTGCCGCTCTATCTTCTGCTGGCGGAGGGTCCGTCTTGCTGCTCCTCCAACTCCTGTTTTCGCCCCACTTGAAAACAGCTTCGTTTCATGTTATTTTTATTAGGATTATGGGTAGTGTGTGCCTTCGCCCTCGTACAGCCCTTGGCCTCCTCCTCCTGCAGACCATAATTGAAAGAGCTTTAAGCATCGGTTAAGGATGGTCGAGGGAGGCGTGAGAATTGGCAGCATTCATGTCATGTGTTCATTAATTTATGTCGAAGCGGTTCGACAGTGAAAATTATGGGACAAATAATGAAACAGAGAGAGAAAGAGAAAGATACACATAACGAATGTGGGAGATACTTTGTGGGATGGAGAGATACATTCGGTAAATGAGAGATATGCAACGTACACATATGAGAGGATACGTAACGAATGACAGATACAATTGCGAGATACATATTCTCGTAATCTCATGGATTTCTCTGTGTATCTTTTGCTTCATCTCTTGCGACTCTCTGTGTATCTGCTGCACTCATTTACTTCCATAATTTCAGTGTCAATTAATTGGATTATTGCTGTCGTTTTTTGTGGCAGGAAATCATCCTTTGGGTGTTTTTCCCTTTTTTTAAATTGAATTCCTCTTTCTTCGTCTGTTTATTTATTCGGGATAAAAGGCTGGAAGGATTTATGGTTTATTTGCCTCGCAGCTGTTGGGTACTCTTTTTCGAGGGGGGAGAGAGGGGGCTTTTTTCAGAGATATAAATCTTCAGAGAGTGCTTATCAGATACAGATACATGTATATTTTAGTGGTTTTGTTTGTGAAAGATACAAGATTGTCGCAATCCAGAGATTACTTTTTTTATATCGCTTAGAAAAGGCTTTTCTAGGAGATTTATGATTTTGATCTATTTATGTCACAGATTGCCTTGGGAACCAAACAGCTATAGAGATTTCAGGAGAGATCTTTTACTCTCTTCAAGTTTTCAGACATTTACATTAAAACTTATAATCAATCGTTGATTTCATTTCCATTCCATGTTCCCAGCTCCATTGTTGCCTTCATTCATTCTACCTTCTCGTAACCTTTACTGCCAAGCCACTCTGGGTGTGCGAGAGAGACAGAGACAGAGACGTGCCTGCCAATTGCGAAAATTCCCATCAATTGTAGATACAGCTGTAAGCTAAAGATACTTCAAGTATCTGTCGAATGCACCGCCTCTCTGCTGCTGCTGCTGCTGCCGCTGCTGCCGTTGTTGTTTAACTCAAAAATAAACATGTTGTTCGTTCGGTCTGTAAGTCAATATTGTTTCAAGTTTTCAAGCCTTCTCCTTCGCCTGCTCCTCCTCCGCACTGGAAGAGGGGAAGAGGCGATACTCAACGATAATTAGAAAGTATATTTATCACATAAAAGGCGAATGAAAAACTGAAAAGCCAAAAGACAAAAGGAAAAAGGAAAATTCATCGATGGATGGAAACATTTGAGCGATAGATGAGTGAAATGTTGTGCGAAAATCACTTGACCATAAACGAGCCATAAAGACACTCTCTTTTGTTGGGTCTTTCTCCAACTTTTATCACACTCTTTCTCTGGATCTTTCTCCTGCCTTTCAGACACTTTTTCGCTCTTTCCCTCTGCCTTTTTCTCCTACTTTTTCTCTGTCTTCCCAGCCTCTCCTTTGAGGCCTTCAAAATCATTGACTGCATGCAACCGATCGATCGTTTACAATTTCTGACATGTGGCCATATCCCAGCCCCCCTCTCTCTCTCTCTCTCTATCTGTGGCCCTTTCTCTTTCTCCTCTGCCGCTTGATTCTTTTGTGGCACGCAACATTGCCATTGATGATCCAATGATAAGTAGCAGAGAACAGGCTTGGGATTGCGCTTGCGCTTGCAACCTTGCAACATTGCAACATTGATGCATGGGATAAATTCCGAGCTTGAACTATGAATTGAATTTATTATTCGCCTGTCAGCAGCGGGTGGCGCCCCATCAATCGAGGGGCGGCATGCGGGGGCGTGTAGATCGATGGATGAAATAATAATTGAATTGGGAAACTGCAGACTGCAGAAAAAAGAGAGATCCATTACAGATAGCCAGGGATTGTTTTCCCCCTATAATTATACGTTTCCACGGTACAAATTTTCCCTAAGCGAACAGTGTGTAGGGAATGTAGTGGAATGGAATGCTTGTACTGCGAATGGAACAGTGGTTTCGGGAGAGTGGAAAGTGTACGCCTCTCTCTTCGCTCTATCGCTCACCCCTTCCATTTAGTTATTCAAATCTCATTGGGAAGGGGGGAATGGGGGAGACAGACAGCGACTGCCACTACTACTACTACCACTGATAAGAGGTGCGTCGTTCCACAATTGCGTGTGTGCTCTTATCAATTTCGTGTGGCCATAATGAGAGTTCCTTCACCTCTTTTGACGTTTCCTTCCATGCCCATGCCATGCCCATGCCATGCCACTTGACACACAAACAAACCATCCAGCGGATCGGCTTGGCTTCATATTAAAACATCTACAATATTGTTCAAGGCGCGTACCAGGCGTACGCGTACAGGGAAAACAAATAAATATTTGCTCAATGGCGCTACATGCGATAGTTGGCGGGGAGGAGGAGAGAGCGAATGGGAGAGGGAAGGGGGAGCGGTAGACGTCGTCTGTTGACCCACAATAAAATGAGGGATAATCGGTGGAGAGGGGAGGGTAGGGATCGGATCCGTAGGGGCTTCCAATAATAAACAAAATGTAGAGTGGAACAAGCACGAGGGCCCCCCGCAATTCCTCGATTCCCCCCTCCCACCACTCCCTTGATTCTCTCACTTTTTTGTTTACACATAATTCTCTGTTTTCATTTCATTCGATGCGGGTCACGCTTTCGTACAATAAAAACTATAAAAGCCATAAAAACCATACACACAAAGGAGATTACATTGAGATAGATCGGAAATACAGAGAACGAAAATACTAGAAAAGGGAAAGCCGAAAAGGGGGTATGAATAAAGTGGGGGTGACTGAGAGTCATCAATTTACATTAAAATATTTAATATATACGTATGGATATTTCTATTTAATTATTTACTAGTAAATATCATTTATGTATATATTTTCTATTAAATTCCACAACATTTCTGTTGCCTCCAATTTGTTATTTTTCAAAACTTAATTCGAAAGATCTCAAAACCAATAAGCGGCTTTCAGCAGCCGCCCGACCGCCCGACCGCCCGACTGCCTGCCTGTCAATAAATCACCGAAACAATGATTCGCCAACTTTTTCACACTTCATTGAACAACAGTGCATGTCCCCCCCCCCCCCCCCCCCCCCCCCCACCCGCTGACAGGGGGAAGGAACAATGAAAATGCCAACAACAAAAATATAGGCCGAAAATATTCGAACAACTTAATATGATGACAGGAATCACAAAACGAGTTGACTGACAAAACGAAAGGCAAATCAAATACCCTTTCAAAAATGGAGTATGATGATATTAAAGAGATGTTTGTAACGAATCTTCGTTAGATCTCTCTCTCTCTCTCTCTCTTCAGTAGTTTCAAAGACACTTTTTTAATCGTTTTGTTTGTGTTTTTAATTGGTTGGTTTATTCGTCGTGTGGTGCAATATTCGTCGTTAAATTCGTGTTATATATGGATTATGAAACGGGCTTTTTTTTTTTTTGTTTCTGGAATTCAATGTATCTGTTTTCAATGACAATTATTGTTGTTTGTTTTTTCTGTAGTTTGTATACAATTTGTTTGTGTAGTTTGGATCTCTGGCTTGGTGCCGGTTCTGCATTATTTCCCTTGTCGATCCTAGTTGTCCGGCCTAGGGACTATAGAGTTATATATTTGTTAAAATTGTTTCTGGTGAAAATTTGTAGTAATTTGTATTACTTTGGGTTTGCCTGAGATTCCATCTCATTGTCTTCGCCGTCTTTGAAAGCGTTCTTGAAATTATCAGTCAAATCCCACATTAGGATATCCTCCTTCAATTTTGCGAGGAGTGCCTTTATGGCTTCCAAAGTACCGACATTTTCTTCCTTCTCCACCCATTCTAATAGATCCTGCTCGTTGTTGTTGCTGGTATCTTCAGGGATGGCCATTGAAGAGAAAAAAAAGCAAAATATTTTCAAGTTTCAGTCGAGAAGAATTATTTCAATTTTCTTAAAATTTATTTTTTGACCTGTTCCGTTCGAGTTCAGAAACAAGACTGATATCTGGATAGGTTTCTGATAACTGATATATTTCCCAACAACATTGTCTAGGCCTACTTTCTGTTCGATTTGTCTCACTTCTGGCACACTTTGAACCCTGGAATGATCTGGAAGGGAATAGTTCCAAATAACCTTGGAATACAAATTTGCAATTAATTTTTTGTGGTTTTTTTCCGTCCATAATTTGTCTGTTTTTTGTTCTGTTGATTATTTTGTGAATTTGGTCAAGTTTTCGAGGCAAATTTATTGCAAATTGAAAAAGCAAGCAGCGGCCCCCGACGCCACCAAACAGCAATACAAAACTCGTACACGAATAATTCGTTTGATTTTGAAATTTCAATTGGTTGGCGTTTCAATGGAGAGGAGAGCGAACTACTCAACGGACGGAATGAATGAGAAACTGATGTCATTACAGAGTCACTCCAGAACCTCTAACCAGAACCAGAACTACTCCTTACCCCTTCCCGCTTGCCCCATCCTTCGCCCTTGCCAATTCCCATTGGCATTTGTTTTGTTGTTACAGACTTTTTATTGCCTTCAATTATAAAGCAATCAATTGATATTTGCTGGCTCTCTCTCCCTCACAGCCGTCGCATTGCGACGTTTCAGAAATGTATGCAAATCCGGAGGGAGAGAAGAAACAGAGGTAAAAAGATTGGGCTACCGAAGTGGAGACACCCTTGGAAGAGCAATCATTCATGTGGGTGCCCATAAAAAAGGGTATGGTTCCCGTTGGTTACTACGCTTTTGCTTCCCCCCAAGGATTCCGTATTTCCAGAGGACATGGGTGGCCAGAGAGGGAGAGAGAGAGAGAGAGAGAGAGTGCCAAGGAACTACCAGATACAACGGGGGGAATACCAATGGGGAAGAAAGGCTTAACCCATTTTCTCTCTTCGATTTTGACACTAAAATCTACGAGTAAGCAAAATCGAAGAAAACCAAATGGAAAATGGAAAATTTTGAACAGAGTAAGCGAAAAGTAGGCCTCAACATTAGATTCGTTGGGTTCGGTCTGGTTTCGTCCCTACAAATATCAGTCTGGCTATAGAAGTCTCGGGGAAAACATAAAATTATTTCTTGAATTTATTTTTGGTTCTCTGAAAAAATGGCTATTGGACAACAACCCAAATGGACTGAGAAGCCGGTGGGGACTTTTGTCGAAACCAACGTCGTCGTCGTGGTGAATCGCCTGGAGGGAGTGATTGTAGTCGCAAATGAAAACACTGCAATCCAGGTGCCACCAGCGATGGTGGCAGACCCAGAAGAGCCGGAGCCACTTCTGCCCGAAGACCCGGTGGTGCCAGAGCCACTTCTGCCCGAAGACCTGGTGGTGCCAGAGCCACTTCTGCCCGAAGACCCGGTGGTGCCAGAGCCATTTCTGGCTGAAGAGCCGGTGGTACCAGACCCATTGCTGACTGCGACTGAAGACCCGGTGGTGGCGCAGGAACCAGAGGTGTCTCCTCTCCAACCAGTGGAGGAGTCTGAGGAGAAGAAAAAGGAGAAAGAGGAGAAGACCGAGAGCTCCCCCTTGACGGATTCGTACTACTTGCAAGGCTACCTAGATGGTCTGCAAGGAGCGACGGAACGATTCGCTAAGCTTACATTAGACATTTATGATCCAGAACAAAATCCTGAGATCTGAACACCACATCAAATCACACAAACAAAGAAAACAATCACTAATCCGTTACATAATCCATATATAACACGAACAAAAACGACGAATATTGTACCACACGACGAATGAGCAAACCAATTAAAACCACAAACAAAACGATTAAAAAACTGTCTTTAAAATTTTTTTTAATTTTTAAAAAATTCATTTTGAACCGACTTTCTGTGCGATTTCTGTTATAAAAATTACAAATCCCCTTAAATTTTTTTTAAATTAAATAAACTTTTTAGTGGGATTTCTGTCATAAATTTACTTGTGTTCAAGGATATCAAAATAAGCAAACAACGTCTCATCTTTCTCCGCAAAAATAATGTCCCCAAAAAAAGGAAACTTATATTTTGCAGGCCAAAAACTTTTGCGAAACTTTTCCCACAATGAATACCCCTTGAAACCAAAACATTTTTCGGGCTGTGTTTTTTGCCAATTGAATGGCTGCCAAAGCGAGTCAACAAAAAAACAAAAAAGTGGTGGCATTAACGAGGCAGCTTTTCCGAGGAAAACAATTTGCTAAGCCACTTGGGTGGAAGGGGGTGAAAAACAAACAGCCTGCGAAAAGATCGGGCCAGAAGGCAGCATCAGCACATAAGATGATTTCTGAATACTTCGTATGAATCGCATGTACTTCCTGGTAAACACAAAAAATAAAAGCCGAAGAAACTGCAATTTGAATTGGTTGAAAATGAAGAAAATTGCAGTAATTGACACTGGGAAAATGATGGTGCTGCTGTTTGGTTTTTCGTTTGGCAAAATGATGATGACGATCCAGCAAGAGCAGCAGCAATCCAAAAGATGATGATGCTGCATGTTGCCCATTTAATTGCTTAGTGACCGACCAGGCACAGGGGCGCCTTTGTCCATTCCACAATTTTAAAAGGGGGGTTCGTTCTGTACACATAATATAAGGTGAGAATTTAGAGGTGGAAAAAGTTTCTTTGTTGTTTCCACACCCGAAAAGTACATGCATCCTTTAAGACGTGTCCTTGCTTGCAGATAAGTGATGGATATTTCTGGTATTGAAAGAAAGAAAAGGACAATTTAAATTTTAATCGCTGTAATATTTTGTTGGTAATTGTTTACTTATTTTTTTCCGTTCATTTCTTACACTGGTTTTTTCTAGTTTATTTCCTTAAGTGATTATCAAATCCCCCAATGACACAACGCTCCTGGCACTCCTATATAGGCCTTGTCTATTGTATAAATTCTCATCAATTTGTTAGAGTGAGATGGAGAGTGGGGAGTATCTGGGAGAGTGTATCAAGTTAATGGATGCAAAGAGTCTAAAGCTCAATTAATGAAATTTCATTTAATTACCAGAAATAGAGAGAGAGAGATAGAGAGAGAGGAGGGGGAGAGAGTAGGAAGCTGTCTACCAAAATTGGTTCTGAGCTCCAAGAAAATTCTCTTTCCAATTGACTGGCGGTGACATTTGTGTACGTGTGGAAAGGCCAAGGGATGGGAGTTATACAAGTCCTTATGCCCTTTGGTATCACATTTTACAGTCCGCCACATTTGTGGGTCACATGCAACAGGCGGAAGGCAGGCAGGCAGGCAGCAACGTGACTTTCCACATCGATCAATATTGTGTGTGGGTGGGGAGGGGAGGGGGGGCAGAAAGCTGCGGCGGCAATTAGTTCTACGTTCAGGCAGCGGGGACTAAGACTCCTTGTGGAACGTCCTTCATTTATATGGCAATTAAATTCCGTAGTTAGTGAGTGAGCGAGTGAGCGAGTGGCATGTCGTCTTGAGAGTGCCCTGCGACTTGCCACACAGCGTCTTTGCCACAGGCTCAGAGCGTCGCAGAACTAGCTGAAAGATGATTTATTATGCCTCCTAGCAGGGGTATATGCACATAGATGGAAAGCTATTCCTTTGAATGTGGAATTAGATATTTTAATGTGGAATTGCCAGCAGCAGTTGAGAGCTGAATGCAAATTAGGCATCTATCTTCATTTTATTGGAATTTAAAGCTATATCTCTTCTCTCTTTAAAGGATGGATCGTCCTCTAAGAGGTTTATTTGTCAATTGAAACCAGCTATCAATGGTAGAACTTATCAAATCGTTTCAGACTGCGGAATTCTAAAATAAGCCACTGAAACGATAAATGATCGATTAGTTTATGTTATAATATCGAAATTTGTAGAAAACAGAAGACAAATATCTATAAACACTTAAAAAAGCATGACTTATCGATAGTCTTATATCGACAATAACTATGTAATCGATAAAATATTGATAATCGTTCAGAATACGAGATCCTTAAGAAAATATGTAAAACATGACTAAAGGCTTAAATAATTCAGCTATTTCCATGCATATAAGTCGCATTTCTCAAATAAATATACCATATATGATCTATTCTTGGATCCTCAGGGAATACACTTAATCGTATGATTTTCTCACATTTACAGTCACACTCGAATGCACCTCCTGGCTCCTTAAACTAATTAAAACTAGTTAATTACTGCACTTATCTCTTGAGAAACTTACTCAAAGAGTGACTCATGCATCAGACCTTTGGTTTGTTTCCACTCACGATATCAGATGTCAAGAGTTTTCCACGGGATATCTGCATTAGGGACAAACACAAACTTCACCAAAAGCGTGTCTAATTTCGGAGTAATTACTTACCGCCCGCCTGAAATAAGAATCGATCAATAATTACACGCACAGGCGGCCACTTTATTTAATTGTCTGCCTCTAAGAAGGCCATCAATCAGAGTCCCGGTCCCCACATGCTGCTGCATGCCCCACCGTGCCCATTCCTGGGCAGACGCCACGGCATCAGACGACGATTGGATGAGGCGTCGAGTGCATGGAGTGCATGGAGCAGCAATGCAAATTGCTTTCGGCCAGAATGAGCTGCGGTTTCACACAAAACTGACAAATGACGCGCTCGAGATGCCGACAAGAAGGTGAAAAATTTACAAAGACAGTGAAGATTCCAAATGTGGAAGTATGGGATGACAGCAAAGATTTCCATAAAAGATTATGATGGGGGTTTCGATTAACTAGCGGCTATCGATAATGGAATTCCGGTAGTTTATTTTAAACGATAGTCTATTGATAACAAACACACAACAATTTCAGATAAAAGTATTCTGATAATTACAAAAAATTAATGTTTAAGCTTTTGAACAATTATTCTGATTTGGAGATAATTTATCGCGAATATAATATCGATAATTGATCACTTAAATATATATTTTTGATAGCTGAGCTCCAATAACTTTTTAGAAATGATTTCCTTTAAGATTTTCTTCGATCTATGCATTTTACGCATCTTGGTATTTATTTTTATCAATCGGTATTTTAAAGATCTTTTGTAAGAGGTATTTTTTGAGAATTTTCGCTTGTTTGAAAGCCAATTGTAAGGGATATTTAACTACCTTTTTTAGGAATGTCTGCTATAAATTACATTCTTCATATGACTTCCACTTGTAGAGGCTCCACTGTTAGCCGAAAGCTCATTTCAGCTCCACTCTGATCGTTGCGCCTTAAAACTGCAAGCGACGTCTCTGCTAATTGATTTTGAGCGAATGATTTGGCACGTTTTGCAGTGCAGTTCATTAGCAAAGTAGAGCCCTACCCAAAGCCCCATAGCCCCAGAGCCGCATAGCCTCAGAGACCCCAGAGACAAGACCTCAAGACTCGATTGGAGACCCGTTTGTGAGAGGTGTTCGCGTTCGTGTTTGGCGTTCTTAAGAGACTCTTGTCTGTCTTTTTGGGGTTGGGCTATGGCTATGGCTATGGCCTACAATTTACCATTAAAGTCTGCCGATTTGGCACGAGGTTTGGGCAAAGAAAGGAGGAACGAACGAACGAAAGAAAGAAAGAAAGTCTTGTGCAAAACTAATCAACATCTCTCTCTCTCTCTCTGTGTGTTTTTTGCAGATGAACGACAGCATATACAGAAGAAAACGTTTACGAAATGGATAAATTCACATTTAAGCGATACCCAGTGCACACCAGTGAAGGATTTATTCTTGGATCTGCGGGATGGCCATCGATTGTTGGCTTTGCTAAGCAATTTGACCCAGACACAGATGGTAAGAGATCATTGGAGATTGGAGGTCGGCAAGAATGCGTTCAGAAGTAGAGTTCAATAGAATTGGAAATCAGAATTTGTGGTCGAAATTTCGTTATCGATAAAATATCGAAATTATGTTAGCATACATAGTATTTAATCGAAAAATTATCGCAACTTTATAATCGATAATAACTATTTAATCTATAAATAGCGATAATCAGAGAATTTCTCTGGATTTTTAGTGAAGTTTGGATTTAATCGATATAAATGCAATCGATAAACATCGATAGTCACACAAAGAAATTAATATCTGTAAATTGCGAGTTTTATTCGATAAATAATCGAACTTATTTGATCGATAAGTATCGATAGCCACTAAACGAAATGAATATTAGTTTTATTTGAACCATTTTTGAATGCATTTCTGCAGGACCTCTATTAGGAACCATCTTGACGATCACTTAATACCCTCTCTCTCCACCTTCTAGAAACCCGAAAAGGGTCGCATGCGCGTCCATCACATCAACAATCTGAACAAAGTGATTCATGTGATCCAGCAGCATGGCGTGAAGCTGGTGAATATCTCCAGTGACGATATTGTCGGCGGGAATCCGAAGCTAACCCTCGGACTCATTTGGTTGATTGCCCTGGAGTTCAATGGCCAACATCTAGTCAAAAGTCATTCGAGCAACGGCGTGGAGAAATCCCTTCTGGCATGGGCGCGACAGTACACAGAGCCCCAGGGACTGCAGCTGACGGATTTCTCCAGTTCCTGGGCGGATGGCAGGGCCTTTTTGATGATCTTGGCGGCACATTTGGAGGAGCTGCATCTGGAGGCGGCCCTGCAACAGCATGCGTTGCAGCGTCTTCATTTGGCATTCGATTTGGCGCATCGACACTTTAAAATCGAGAAGCTGTTGGATGCCGAGGATGTGCACACGCACAAGCCGGACAATAAGTCGATACAGATGTATGTGATGTGTCTGTATCATGCCATGGAGTCCATGAGAGCGGCACAGCGCGAGCAGCAGGAGCAGCAGGAGGAGCCGGATCGAGTGCCCTGTACGAGTATCACAGATTTGGATGAGGTGCCACTCGACAATATGGAGATCTACACCTCGGAGAGCGCCGGCAGCCTGGAAAAGGGATCCACCTTGGAGCTAAAGTCATCCATGAGACCCTTGAGCACCGCCACAAATGCCAGCGTGGAGATTAGTGGGTATCAGACGGCTCTCGAGGCTGTCCTAACACTCCTCCTGGAAGATGAGCAGCTGCTCTCACAGGAGATTCCCGATCCGCAGGACTTTCAGACGGCAAAGTTTCAGTTTCATGAAAACGAAAGCTTTATGCTGAAGCTCACCGAGCATCAGGAGTATGTGGGGGAGGCCCTGGAGGAGGGCAGCAACCTGATAAATGAATCGCAAAAGGCCGGAGGCGCTGGCCTTAGTCTCGAGGATCAGAATGAGGTGCGTCAGCAGATGGTGCTACTGAATGAACGATGGGAGACGCTGCGGTTGAGGGCCCTGGACGTTCAGGCCAAGATTCTCATGCGATTGGCAGAGTTTCAGAAACAAAAGCTCGAGCAGCTCCGACAGTTCCTCACCAGCGTGGAAGATCGCATTTCTCACATGAGCGATATAGGGCCCACGCTGGCCGAGGCGGAGAAGCAGCTGCTGGAGGCACGATCCCTGAAATCAGATCTCTCCGAACAGCAGGAGCTGGTGGATAGCCTCAGCAGCATGGTGGTGATCGTGAACGATACATCGGGTAACTTTATCGATCTCGAGGATCGTCTGAGTGCGTTGGGCGAGCGCTGGTCGCATGTGGTCAAGTGGAGTGATCTTCGCGCCGAGAAACTCCAGCAATACAAGTGCATCTCGCGATGGCTGGACGCTCGGGAGCAGGATCTCAAGCAGATGGAGTGCCAGGATGTCACAGATGTCGGGGGCATCACCCAGCGGATCAACGAACTCAATTATTGTGCCAAGGACCTGCTGGAACTGCAGCGATACCTCATCGATCTACGCCAAATGGTGGCCGCCACTCTCCAGGATGGCGATGATCGCGGGGAGAGGGTTCTCGTGCAGCTGGAGAGCTACGAGGATCGTTTGGATGCCCTCAAACAGATTCTGGAGGTTCAAACGGTGCGGATCGAAACGAAGGGCTTCAATTTTGGTCGAGACCGTGCCAGCTATGACGATAGTCGTGTGGTGCGACCTGAGGGCTGGGTGGACTACCAGATGATTATACGTTTTGGCGAGGAGTCAGATGAAGATTCAGAACTCTCCCATGACTCTGCCACGAAGAAGAGGAAACTGAGGAATGGGGATAACTTTCATGCCTTGGAAATGCAAATAATGGAGCACTTTTCGTATGTCCAAGAGGCAGAATCGAAGCTGCAGCAGCTCCAGCGGCAGAGTCTGCGGCAGCAGTGTGATGTTTTGAAGGAACTTCAGGCGGAAAATCACCTAAAGAGTGGCACCCTGCCAGAGCTAAAGAAACTCTATGAAGTCTGCGAACTGGAGGACCCCTCAAGGAACCTGATCCTAGAGGACACGCACATCAAACAGCTGGAGCAACGCTATGGCCTCCTCACACAACGTTTGGACACACAGCAGAGCGAGAGTCAGACCCTGTTGGCCAAAGAGCGGTACTACAACAGTCTGACGGGTTTCAAGCTCGTTTTGGCCGACTCCCGGGACTGGTACAAGCAGCATGCGGGCACAGCCAGTGGCAAGGAACTGGAGCAACGTCTCAGTCACATGGAATCGTTGTCCTTGGAGATTTCTGAAGCCAAAAGGGCCACAGAAGAGTTGGATGTTTCCCTGGTGGAATGGAAGCAAGATTTCGGTCTGTTTTACGACAGTTGGCATGACATGAAGCAGGCATTGCAGGCTCTCATCCAACAACGAGGTGGAGAGAATCTCTCTAGAGAAATGGAAGAGATTAAGGGATTTATTGAGAAGGTGGGCAGCCAAAAAGTACGCGTTTCCTCTCTGGAGATCATGCAGCATCAACAGCAATCGCTGAACCACTTGGTGGATGAATTGGAAGTCCTGAAAATTAAATACGAACGACTCCCGAGAACTCTGTTGAGTGAAGATCTCCAGGCCACATGGCAGCGTCTGCCAGAGATGCTCAACGAACGGGTGATCAAGCAGACGACAGCCATCGAGAACTTGAATCATTTCACAGCAGAATACAATGCCATCATAGCCGTACTCCAGACCGCAGCGGATGGTAAGTCCGGAGGTGGAACTAGTCAAGATCTACGAAAGCTAGAGATTGATGTCATCAGTGCACGGAATTTCAGTGAAATTCTAATCAAAGAAGCAGAAACCCCACAAAAGGACTTCCTTCAATCACAAATACGAACCTTGAACGCCTTGTACGAGAAGGTAGAGCAAGTGCATCGCGAACAGCGCCAACAGCAGCTGGAAATCCACACACAGATGGATGTCATCCAACAGCGACTAAGGAAAACCGATCTATGGCTCAGCGAACTCGAGAAAAATACACCCAAATCGGGTGTGGCCGATATACCCAACTCCAATGAGCTCTTCCAAAGCAAATGCCGGTTCCAGACCCTCAAGGAGACCTGCGAAAGGGAGACCACATCCTTCCGAGAACTCAACGAACTTGGTGGAGAGCTGCTCCTGCAAATGGATGAACTGCAGGACAAGGAAAAGGAATCAAAGTATGGTTCCCTGGCCAAGCAATTCACGCGCCTCAATGCCCGCTGGACGGAGGTCACCGAAAGAGTCTACGCCAAGACGGCCCTGCTGGAGCATATATCCACTCAGCTGGGTGAATTTAAGAAGTTTATGGTCAGCGAAACGGGCTACTTGGATCGATTGGAGAACAAGATACGAAATACACCAGAGAACGCAGCTGATGCAGAAGAGATCATGGAGGAATTAGATGTAAGTAAAGCAAAGAACAAAAAACAAAAAATAAATAAATAAAAATTTTTTAATACAAGAAATAAAAAATAAAATTAATTAAGAAAATAAATAATAAAAATAACAAATAAATTGACAGAAAAGTATGAAAATAATTAAGAAAAAAATATAAAATAAATAAAAATAAAATGAGTAACATATATAACAAAAATAATTATATAAAAATACTATTTAGATAAATCAAATTTAAATAAGAACAAAATCCTTAACAATAACTTTTTGCGTGGTTCACTTTTTAATGAAAAGAAATAATATTTTGAACTGTGAATTTTTGTTTACTTTAATTTTCAAAGTATAAAAATTTAAACGTAAAAAAAATTGTTGACTGGGGAATTTTTGTAAACCATTTTTAACTCTCAATCCTATATTGCCCGCAGGATCTGGAGAATGTATTGCGCTCCCACTCTGACGAATGGCTGGAGAAGATTCAGGAAATTGGCACCGAGCTAATTGACAACGAATTCATGGCCGAAACAATGCGTAAGGATATCCAGGATATGGTTGACAGATGGAACCAGTTGCAGCAACAGGCCAAAAAGCGCACAGAACTCCTGGAAGAGAAGGTCAGCGAGGCAGAGCAGTCGGAAAAGTGCATTGTGCAATTCGAGGCGTGGCTCACGCGCGTGGATGAGATACTTAGCGAGCATCTGGAGAATGATGTGACCATTGAGGATCTGCCAGATGATTTTCAGGTGGGTTTTAGCTGAGATCTATGTCTGGTACGATAGTAAACATTCTTTTTTTTAGCGCCTGGCGAGGGAATTTATCACAAATGAGCAAAACTTTAAAGAAATCACAGAACTGATAGCCGAGCACACGAGAAATGGAAAAATGGGTGCCGCCAATCGTCTCCAAGAGCAGCTGAATCTCATGGAACTGAGGTTCAAGGCTTGCCAGGCGAAGCTTAGCAAATGCACGGCACCACAGCCCGCCTATGAATCGAGGTTGAATCGCGCCTATGGTGATCTCAGGAATGTGGAGAGATCTACTTTGGTGCTAGATGTGGCTTCAGCGGGACCGAATACGGTGCAAGCGCAGTATCAAAAGTGTTTGGTGAGTGGAATCAGCCGTTCCCTTCCTTGTGGAAACGGATATCTTGGGGTTTTGCAATTTTCTAAAGAAAATCTCTTCTTTTTTTATAGCAAATCTATCGCACACTCTCAGAAATCAAGTCAGAGATTGAGAGTACCATCAAAACAGGACGCAGAGTATGCGAGGACCGTTACACGAAGTCCCCGAAGCTATTGAGTCAGAAAATAGATGCTTTGAAGCATCTGTACAATGCTCTGGGCGAGAATGTAACCCAATCGAAGGTGTTCCTGGAGGGTCTTCTGTCGCTGGCCCGAAAACTGGAAGAGTGCTTCGATTCGGCGGATACGCTAATACGACGCTTTGAATCGCCACAAGAAGTACACGATCGTAACTCTATTTTATTGGACTTTGAGGAGGTGCTAAGGAAATGCGAGGAGCACTATAATGAGTACAGTAAATCCTGTGATCAAAGTTGCATGGTGGATACCCGCCAGAGGATTGAAGGATTGAAGGCGACCTACCACAAGCTCACGAGTGCGGATATCATTAAGCGGCTCACCGAAATGAAGGCCACGCTGCAGAATTTGGATAATATTTCCCTGGAGACGTTGAAGTTTGTCTAGAATTGAATATCCCCATTGGTGAATAAATAATTTAAAGTACATTTTGTTATATTTCAGAGCAATGGAGCATGATTTGAAGGAGATAAATGTCCCATCGAATCCGGAAATAGAAAAGTTGCAGCAACAAGTCATTGCAATTGTTGTGGTAAGCACGGGAAAATCCTCTTAATTACGCAAAGCTTTTCCTCTCCTCCTCTCTCTGTACATAATATATGCTTATTGGTTCCCACTCTCTGTCAATCATTTGCCCCTGCCTTCATCTGTGTCTATTATCAGGCTTCCACTTCGGAAGTACACCTTTTTGTTTGTCCTCTCATTTGCTTACACCACATTTTGCTACAGTCCTTTCATTCCTTGTCCATTCTACCACCCATTCATTCATTCATACACTCATTCTGCCTCTCTCTCTTCATTCCTCTGTTTTGTGGCTGTTTCTACTCGAACACCTCTGCCAAATGGAATTGAATTTCTCTCCCGTGTCCTTTCCCCTACTCTTACTCCTTGTGTTACGCCTCATTTGTACATTTGATGCATTCGAACAGCTTTCTATTTAAGATTTAAGATGACAGACAGCTTTAAATTTTGCCTTCAATATTGATTTAAATTAGCTTAAGAAAGAAAATTGAAGAAGACTTTTAGACATTGAAATTAAATGAGATGGAATTGATGTCTTTTAACATTATTTCAAATTGAAATTAAAGATAAATATTTGGGAATTTTACTGTATTAAAATTAAAGACTGGGAACAGTGTTCAACACTTCCTAATAGTGTTGAAAACAAGCCAAGAATAGTTTTGGACAAAATGAAATGGCATTGAGGTCATTGATTATGACTTTGACTTTGAAGCTGGACTAGCTTGAAAAATAGAGACAGCCTTATGAAAAAAGCATGTAGTGAGAGCGAGACAGATATATGCGTCCAGTTGTTTTTCCAGTTGAGCTGCAAGTTTATCGATTACCATACTTTTTAGATACGATTTTGCTGGCTGGCTGGCTGTGTGTTTGAAAACATTATTTAGTTAAAAATTGGGCCTCAGTTATTCGAGTGATAGCCGGGAGTTGTGCTTAGAGACTACTAAGAACATTAATTTTGGATCTAATGTCATATGGTCGTTAACATAGATTCAAAGTGAAAATTTAAAATAATTTAACTTAAATTGAATTTTATTTAATTTAAAACTGATGACAGTGTTACACACTGCTGGAGCAGTATTGTAAAAAAGTTGAAAATGTAATGTAAAAGTAAGAATTAGAAGGAAGCGAAATCTAACGAAGAGAATGACAGCCAGCAAAAGCTGCACCGTAATGGCTTGGCTTGAAGTCTGAAAAGTGAAGCTAAACGAATTTAATACCGCTTCAGTATACAGCTAATTCACTTGTTCATCGCACCTTAACCTCCATTATACATACATACTATATCGAATATAATATTTACCATCTCTACGCATACCCAGCATACGTCCTTCCTCCATCCTTGGCTTCTCTTCTACTTTCAATCTTAATATAATTTTCAATCCATAAATGTTTTTTTATTTGCAAAGTTTCATAAAACCATTCAATAATCTCTCCACTCTCCACCCAAAAGCTAATCAAAGAACCAACAATTACCAGTGTTGGTAAATCATCATCCCAAAAACCAAAATAATAATAAACCATAAACAAAAAACCAAAACCATGTATAAAACCAGAAATCACCGTATCACTAGAGCTCTACCGGGGTCTAACTTTGGTGTCATTTTCACGCTTCAAATTTTGTTGTATTGTGTAGAGTTTTTTTTTATAAATACTAGAACCCCTTTACTGTCGTTTGTTGTGGCGTTCAAAAATGGTTGCGGCTGCGTCCAAAATGTAATCCGTAATACCTCCAATCCACCGACTCACCAAAAAAATCCACCACTACCTGCGCCTCACCACAAAACCAAATGCTAAATGCTTCTTTGGAGACTTTATTAAATGTACAAAATATCTATCTAACATGTCATTGGATGCGTCTGAGGCTTCATGGGCTTGTGGAAAACCATTTTTATATCTTTGGAGAGTTTGTAGAGTTTGTACCAATGTACAAATATCTATTTAGCATGTCATTGATCGTGTTTGAGGCTTCATGGGCTTATGGAAAACCATATTTATATTTTTGGAGAGTTTGTAGAGTTTTGGTACTTATACAAAAATCTGCATTTATTGCGTAGGATGTGTTGAAAACACGTTTCAATGAAGCCACAACCTTGAATACCAACTCTAAACAAAAGTCTCCAAACGATGACGATACGGAAATCGTTGTGGTGAGCGATACAGTGCGACAGAGACGTGCACGGACACCCCAGGCCGGGGAATCACCATCTACAAAGTCTCCAACAGAGTCTCCCACCAAATCCGTGGAGACCCCATCCGAAGCAAGTGGAGAGCAGGTGCTGCCTGATGTCCTGCCCCCACAGACCTTCCGTTTAGCAGAATCCAGCACTTTGTTCTCTCAAATATCGCTGAATCCTGCGAAAGTCTCCAAATCCCCACCACCGCCAAAACCCAACAAAACGAAGCGAAAGGCACCCGCCATACCCGCCCAAATGGTGGAGATCAAGGTGAAGAACATCCAGAACGACAAGATGTCGGTGCAGAACATCCATCATGGAGCCATGGAACCGCTTCAGGGGGAGATCGTGTCCACCGTCAACATTCTGGAGAGTGTGGAGCCCTTCGTGCCCGAGTATGTGGAGACCGTGCAGATAGTGGATCTCTCCGAGGACTCGGATTCGTCATCACTGACCAAGAGCAAGCACTCGCTTTGCGAGAGTCCCCTGCCCAAAGTGGTGGATGATGAGGAGACGCTTCTGCGTCCTGGCGATGGCAACACTAGCACGCCGTTCCTGCGCGTGGAGAAGCATCGCATCTCCTTTGATGAGAAACGCAAGCGAATAGCCAACGAGCGGGATATCCTAAGGGACTCGGAGGAGGATGAAGATGGTCCCACGAAATCTGATGCTCCCAGAGCCCCTCAGGTGTCGAAGCCTAAGCGTTGGCGTCACCTTCAACCAGGGACACCCGACACGGAACCCGAATCCCCAGGTCGCGATAGTTTCTATAGTCCCGACAAAGAGTCCGGTTTCGATATAGAACCTTTGGTATTCTCCGACGATGAGGAGATACCGCGTTTCTCGCTGGAAATGACACCAACCATTGACTCCGATAGTGATACGGTAATTTCGGGGAAACAAATCTCAAAGGGAAAATATCTTTCAAATGAATACTATAATTATTTGTGCTATAAATATGATTGTTCTTCTTCTTTAGAGTCGCATTGAGACGCCTTCGGCTAAGAAACCAGACTCATTTTTGAGCAAGGTCCTGCATTCGATGCCCTCGCCAGCAGATGATTCGAATGTGACCCTCAAGAGTCCCTTGGGAGAGCAAGAACCCAAGAGCTTGGATGATCGTGTGAGGGAATTCGATAAGCAGGCCAAGCAGATGATCTATAAATTGAAGCTAACAAAAGCCAAGATTGAACAGTGTCATGAGAGTGAAGCGTAAGAGTAGAATATATCCCATTTAAAGTCTTCTTTCTAATGAAAGTATCTTTCTATAGAGAGGACCTACGACTGCTGATAGCACCCGATGCGGCCACATTGATATCCCAAGGGGATTCTTTGGTTCTAGAGACCCACGGGAGACAGGGAAGCATCTCTCGTCTGGTCATGAGAACACAAATCATACTCCGCGAACAGTTCCGAGAAGTGCAGCAAGCGAGGTTTGATATCAAAGAAAAATCGATGTGTGCCTGTCACTTATGGGATTGTTTTCGTCATAGATCAAAGACCATGGGAAGTGGTGCGGCTGCTCCACCGCTGGAAAGCGTGAATATTGAAGAGCTTGTCACCAAGGGACTACGTCGCATTAATGTCTTGATTGAGAAACCTGTGGACTTGAAGTCCAGCGGTGATCTTGAGAAGCGCATGGATGATATCAATGTAAGTGCGCCAGTCCAATCTCTGGCTGGATGCCAGATATCTTTGCAATGCGGGAAACATCTGGTTGTGCGAAATTACGAGATTTATTTAATCGCCAGGCATTACTCATGCACATCACACACAGACGAAAATCGCTGATAGAAAGTTAATTGCCCTCTCGAGGCATTCCGATCTATAGAGGAGGCACCACAATATTTCTAGCGTGGCTAAATGGGTCCATTAGAAGGCCCAAAAATACATTTTTCTGACACAGTTACATGGGGAAGACGACGACGACAGCATTCGTGTGCATTCAGTAGAAGATTTCTTTTGTAGGTCAGAACTTAAGAGTAGAAGAGTAAGAAATAAGAGAGAAATAAGCGAGAGACAGAGAGAGATCTCTGGAGAGATCTTGGGATGTGCATTTGATGGACGATGAGTGCTTCAAGGGTTGGACATGTCATGTTTTATCAAAGAAATATTCTTTGGTCTATCTTTCGTTAATTTTTGATGAATTGAAAGTAAGAAAATTTATGAATGGGAAATGTCATTTGGTATAGAAATCAAATAGTGACTTGGAAAGGGAATATCGGATGCAAATATGGATGGATGGAGAAATATGGGAAATATTAAGTCGTCTAAGGAATCTCCATTTCCTCCTTTCAACCAAGATTTTTCAGAAGAAGATATTTATTAGAAGAGCATATTGAAGTGGAATTGGGGAAAGAAATTGTAGGAGAAATATGGGAAATATTTTAACGCTTAGTAATGCATAAGGAAACTTCTAGCAGATTTCTTTCTATTTTTTTTTCTTACATTTTCATAAAGTTTTTTAGTAAAATTTAATCAAATATTAAACGCCTATAAACTTTATTCCATTTGAAAGTTTAAAGCGATTTAAATCCCTAAAAACTATTTTCCTGAGCAAAAAAAACCCCGAACAGATGATAGATCCCCGCCCGCACCAGAAAGTGCCCGAATTTGACCAAGTTCCCATCCCTAGACGACATCACATCCATTAATCATTGCAATCATTTGTTGTTTTGTTTGATTTTATGGCCCCAATGTGGGGATGGCGACAAGCGCAAGGAATATAAAAAAATCAAAAATAGAAAAGCGAATTTTCCGAGCGCCAGAGAGAACACGCCAGCGAGAGACAGAGAGAGAGTAGAAAAAACTAATTTTAAAGAGGAACCCCCCATATATACATACAAAATGTTTCTCTTCTTCAGTTTTTAGTTTTATTTCTGTTTTTTGTTTGGATGGTTTCACTCTTCAGTAGCGGCGCATCTCGTAGTGAAAGCGGTTCTGCTGTATAAATTTTTTGTGTTTGTTGATTCGGTGATTGATTGTAAATTTGCGGAAAATTCAGTTTTGGGCGCGAAAAGAAAAACACAACACGAGTGGAAAAAGATTTCGTGAGGAACGGAATCAAATGCAATTTTGTTGGTTGACAAATGCTGTCAGAGGAGGAGAGGTAGCCACCGAAGCACTGCCGGAACATCGTCCCTACATCATCATACCAGACGCATTTCAGTGTCCTTTCACCCCAGAGAGTAAGAGAGAGAGAGAGAGAGAGTGCCAGGGAGTCCTTGCATGATTGCAATTGAAATTGAATTCCCATCGCCGTTGGTAATTTTGTTTCCGTATGTGTATTGCAGCTTCCGTTTCCGCCTTAACCCTCGTCTCGCACATACACATATTTTTATTGTGCATCTTTGAACAGAGCTTTAAATACATCTTTGGTTCCTGCATTTATTTCTATATATATTTCTATCTTTTCTTGCAGGAGCGTCACGACGATTTACAGGTGATTGTCGGCGCCATTGGCAAGAACGCCCAAATGCCAAAGGTTACGCCCCTCATGATGAACGAAATTGAAAAGGTTTGAACATCCATCTGCACCCCATTCCATTATGTTTCCATTCTGTTTCCATTCTGTAACTAAAGTTCACCGTTCTCTGTTCTTTTCACAGACGAAAAACAATTTGATTGCTCATGCGGATGCCATAGAACTCTCATTGACGGAACTGCGAAATGGCAGCCGAATTTCCAATGGCAAGGAAAGCGAGGACAGAGTGCCGCCCTTTGCCCAACGTTCGGGTGAGTTTTCCCCACCCACTGGATGGTTGATTGTTTGTAATAGTTTTCCAAAAGATCGTATCCTATCGCCATCGTGCTTTTGGGGGTCTTCAATTGTGCTTGGCTTACGCTCGAGTTGATGGCTTAAATGGTAGAACAGACAGTGAAAGAGTTGTTGACATGTTGACTGGGTTAAGGGGCTTGGGAATTGAGGGCTAAGTACATAAGAACACAGGGTTCAAAGTGTGTGTGTTTGTGGCTCTGGGAAAAGATAGTTTGAGGGGGTTTTAAATGGTTTTTTATTGCTGTATGAATAGAGGAGAGGGAATGAGTGGGAATTTAGAGAATCTAATCAGTGATAAAATGGACATTACATTTTTTCCTGCATTAAAAGCCTTCAAATAAATATTTCTGATAGAAATGAGATGCCTTTTGATGCAGATATATGTATGTATCTTTAAAATATGGCTTCTGATGGATAGTTATGATGAACTAGAGAATTCTCTTATTTCGTATATGAAAGAAAATTCTTTTATTGAATTTATTTTTATTTTTTAAATGTAAACCCAATCAATATTTGATTGTAATTCCCACAATATTCTCTTTCAAAATGTATTTATATATTTTTTGCAGAAATTTATTCAAATAATATTCCATCTAATTGTCCTCGTATTTCCCAACGAGCTATTCATTTATTAATTTTGAATTTTCCTTTATTAAAAACATTGGAATTTGAATTTTCCCAAAGACTGTTTTTGTGCTTTCATTAGAAACCCAATTAAAATTCGGAGTTGTTATCGAATGCCATGCAAATATTTATCCATAATTGAAATTCAATAATTTCTGGCGGCCCTGGCACTCTCCCCCTTGTGGCAGTATTTTCTTTGGCAAAAATATGAGCAGACATCACAGAGAAACAAAAACATAATTTAAAAAGGGAAAAACTCTTGAAAAAGCACGCACCGCGCACAAGTATTTTGTATTTCGTTGCCGTTTGCAACTTTGTTGCATTTTTCAATGGGCTGTTTTTTTGGTTTTTTTTTTTTTTTGTTTATTTTCTTTAAATTTTTTTTGTAGGGTGGAAAAGGTTATTTTTTTGTAGAGAATGCTGGCAGTGTTGATACCGTGCACATTTCTGTATCATAGAATAAATGGCTATTTTTAAAGAAAATAATTTGGGGCGCTTTTGTTTAACCAACACTAAAAGGAGACATTTTCTTTCACTTCCTTTTCCAACACTGAAATACAGTATAAATCAGCGGCTTCCCACTTATTTTCTTGATGGCTTCAAAAGCCCTGAAACACGCCATTACAGGATGCTCAACAGCCTCATGATTCCCTTTATTTTCACGTATTTTCCCCTGATTTTTTGTTTATATTTTGTATTGGAAAAAAGGGCAGCCCGTGAAGCATGCCTCCGTCCAGTCGCTCGTGTAGGGGCAATCGACAATCGACGGCAGCAGCCAAATGCCGCATGTCAATGGCACTTTTGACATTTTATGTGAATGTTTTTGGTGTTGACTTACTTTTACACAGAAAAAAACAAAAAGAACGGAGGAGAGGGTGCAGGAGCCCGACTATGGGGGCACTGTCGCCGTCTCGTATTGCCTGTTGCCATAACACAGATGCAACCAGATGTTGATAAATATTTCAGAATGTCAGAACAAGTGCCAGAGGGAAGTGCGTATCTCTGCCTTTCGTTTCGATTCGATTCGATTAACATTCTATAAAGGTTTATCAGGAACTGTCTGTCGGATGGCAGAGTGGATTGGCAGATAATTCTTGTAGTTCTTCACTTTGGGAATTTTAAACGGTCATGCTTGTATCCATAAGATAAATCTATCCCAGATCTTGCAACTAAAGCTATTAAACTCATAAGAACTTTGGCTTAATTCGATTTAATGCCATACATTGTGCAGGTCCATAGAGATTCCTGATTCTATCTCAATTCAACTTTGGATTTAATTGATTTATCACAAAAATTAACTTCCTCAAAGAATTTCTAAATTTCTAAAGGAAACATTTCATTTATATTAAAGCTAACAAAATATTTTAGTGCCTGAACCAATGGATATTTCCATTAATTCATAGATTAGCTCCAGTATTAATCTTAGATCATACAAAATACATGATTCCAAAAGGGTTTCTAAAAGAGAAGAAATCTCGCCATTATGATTACCAACACTGTTCTTTGTTCTAACCAACACTGAAAAAGAGACTCTTCGACCAACACTAAAAACTAAAACAACACCAACCCTAAAAAAAGAGACACCTCTTTCCATTTGATTGGATTTTATTCATAAAACATAAAATTTTCTTTGAAATTTACCGAAATAAGATTTAGGATCTCAGATATTAACTGAAAGCATTACAAATAAATGATCATCAGATCGAAAGGAAAAATACTTAAAGAAGGATAGTATTTGGAAGAATTATATCTGGAATTTTGCTCGAATAACTGCTGCCAAAATAGAGTTGAGGTGCTCAGAGTGCTCTTCTCCCCCTCTGATGCACTCCCTTCTCTCTCCCATCAGTCTAAAGACACTTTCTTTTCTTTCTCCGAAGCACTGAACTTGATGCCAGTTCGTGTGTGGCGATTTCGCTTAACCCCTTCGGAACCCCTTCGGCTGGGGTGTCCTGAGTCCGTTTCACTCCCCCGGCCCGATGGTACCAGGGGCGGCATCCTTGTGATGGTCAGTTGATCGCGTTGCGTTTTGATCAGACCCTGCATCCTTATAAACTTCTCGAGCTCATCACTGGCCTCCTGATCATGGTATTGCGAATACCGCTTGTTGCTGGTGCCCTCCACCTTCTGCTGTACTGCCATGATGACCTCGTTCATCTTTCGCCCGTTTTTGGCGATGGTGAACTCTGCCTGGTCGAAGAGACGCCGCCGCTCCTCGAAGGTCATCCTCGTGTTGGAATCACTGCTGTTAATCGTCTGAAGACTATAGGCGCCCAGGAGGCCGGATCCGGTGTGGCGCGGCGAAATAAAGCTCAGGAAGGAGTCTTGCTTCGATCCCTCAGTAATCATTTTGCTGGGATTGAATGAAATGGTCACATGTTTTTTCGTCTTTTTTTGGCCTCGGGAGTGCTTCAAAGCGGAAGCCGTTTGCAGCGCTGTGCTGGGCCTGGACTCCCGGTGCTTGGTCAGATCATGGGGATTCACGAAGTAGCCCTTTGTGGGATGCAGCATGCCAATTGTCAGGGTTCTTTTGATCGGCTCGGTGGGGCTTCTAGTGACATGCTTGCCGCTTACGGATGGCAGTTTGGTCTTGGCGGTATTCAAATGTCGGATGAGAGCCTTGGGGTCGACGGCCGTGCCCTTGCGGGGATGGGGCGTGCCCAACAGAAGACTGGTGCTGTCTCGCACGGGTCCTGGGGCCGTGTCGACGCTCAATGTTTGTCGCATGTTTTGCTCCGCACTGCCCGTCGATACCCTGGAGGACTCCTGCCTTAGGTTCTTGGCATGCATCTTCTTGGACTCCGAAAGACGCGCCTTCAGCAGACCTGGATCCACGGCACACTCCATCCGGGGAAACGGCGTATCCGTCTTGCGGTTGGTTACCATCAAGCCATAATCCCGTGCACTAACGGGCCTCGCATCGACGGGAGCGAAATTCAACCGGAAAATGCGCTTTCGTATCGAATCCGTATCGGGTTTTTTCCGGCTCATCGCAGAAAATGTGTGCTTTTTCGGTGGCGAATTCTAAGGATTGTAGCATTTTAGAGGTACTTTTGGGCTGGTGTGGGTTTGTCGTATTACCATTTCGAAGAAGTCCTGGGATTATTTGTTTTCTTTGGGTCGTGTTTGAGCGTGTGGCCCTGTGTATGTGTTTCGTGCCTCGGGATTTTGTGATTTTTGTTTTTTACTGTTGGAGTTATCTCTGTCTGAATGTCTGATTGGTTTGTAGTTTTATCATATCTAAATTCTAGCGCAAAAAAGTCATGGTTTACTGGAAATTCCTCCAAATTATACTGATTTGTCTTTCAATTCAAATATATTCAATTCAAATTTAAAATTCAAAACCACTGCTTTCATAGCAACCAGCTTCTGCCTACTATCCACTGGCTTGATGAACTGCTTGCACTGCTTTTCTTTATTCACTCACAAAACCTGACTGATATGTCACTCATTTCACTTCATTCAATTAAAATTACATCAAATTTTTAAACCAAAGCGTTTTCTCATATTTCAACCGACCTTTAAGCTCGGCGAGGTCCTGTGCTTAGTCCTGTGCTTTTTCCAAGACTTCCTGTTTTTGCCGCCTTCAAACAGCTGTTGGCGGAAATAGCGAAACATTTGAAAAGAAAACGTTCAGCGACTAGGAAGTAAACAAGTCCCCAAAAAACAGGAAAAAAATAAAGAAATTGTGAATTTAACAAAATATATTAATGGAAAGTGTTTGAAAAGGACAAAAGAATAATAGAAGATGCAAAAAATATTCATAAATGTGGAATAATAATGATCGGAATCGAAATAATAAATAAATAAATTCAAAGTTTAATTTTCCTCAAGGAGACTTAAAAAAAGCCCAAAAGTTGTTAAAAAAATATTTTAAAATCCTTTAATGGAATAGATATTTGGATACTATTCAGTTTAATAGAAAAATATTCCGAAAATTTCGTTGGAAATGCTTTAAAAACGTAAATAAATGCTTAAATTTCTTCAACTTCTTTGTTAAAAAATGTTTTAAAAATCCTCAAAGTAGAAAGTGCTTAAAAATCCATAATTGAAAGTGAAACGTGAATAAATTCCATATCAAAATATCGTTGCACAGCAAAAAATAATTCCAAATACATCCAAAATATATTTAAAGCGTTTATAAAATGGAATAAATTAAAGGTACTCGCCAAAAGTTGTATCAAAAAATCTGAAATTTGTTTTCCCCAAAAATACCAAAAAATCACAAATTAAATACCATTCAAGGTCGTGTATAAAATTGGCGAACCTTTTGAGCCTTTGAAAGGAGTTTCTTGCCCTTTGCTCAGGTGTCCTCAATATTAGGTGGTGTCCTTTAAAACAAGACGACAGGAAAGGACAGGACAGGACAGGACAGAGGAAGCAGGAACAACAACAGCAACAGAAGCTTCTCCTTCTGAGTGACAGCAGTGCTCGGGGGAGAATTTCACGCTTTCTTTGGCTTTTAATGAATTATGACATTTTCCTGGTAGACCGAACGCTTTTGCTTCCGTGATAGGAAGGGGGACCAAAATGTAGGGAGAGAGAGTGCTATCAGTGGTTCTTTCCTTTCGTTTCCTTTCATTTTCTTTGCTTTTCTTCGGTTTTTCTTCCTTTTTTTATACATACATATATGATATTTTCTACCATTTTGCACCTGCCATGAAGGGGTGTACGTCCGCGTTCGTATGGGAAGGACATTCATCAGGGAATGAAGTGAAAAGAAAATTTTACACTTAACGTGTTTCTCCCACTTTGCTGCTTGAGAGAGGGTTACCCCTCCAACCCTCCCGTGCTTTTTGTGTAGGAGCCCATGTTATTATTTCTTTATGGTTTCCTTTTTTTTCGCATACATATCCTTTTTATACTCCTGTTTTCCTTTCGCATATATATTTGCCTAACAGCTTCTTGTGTGCTTGAAACTCTCCATTCATTCGCTCATTCATTCATTCATTCGCTGGCTGGAGTCCCTCCACTCGCTTCTAAATGCTTTCAGACGCCTCCTCCCCCTCAACTTGACACGGCCCTAGTACTAGGTCCTGCTCCTGATCCTAACGTTTCCAACTGTCGTCTTGGACGTCGTATTTGTCGCCCCCAAATCCCTTGTCCTTGCAGACGCGTCCGGCGCGCGAACGCGCCTAATCCTGTCCGGGACATGGGAGATTGCCCCCCAAAAACTCACACAGAAAGCAAAGTCAATGTTTTTTTTTGTTTTTTATGCTCTTAAAGCAGGAAGGATACTTTGTTTATGGGGAGCAGTTTGCAATGATTGGAGATGATTCTCTCATACTGCAAATAAATTGGAGCTTTATATCGTATAGATATCATAAGAAATATCGGACATAACTTTGCTCTCTCTAGAAATAAATAAATAAAACGGTGGAATAGTTTCATTTTATTAAGATCACTTTACCCTATAGGTATCATAGAAGTTATCAGTCATAACTCGGTCGTTTATGAAGATAATTCAAACCAATTTTGGAAATACCAGTTGCAAGGGTAGATACATAGATCTTATAATTTTCATCATAATAGAACTACTGTATCATGAGTTATCGGATAGAATCAAGATCTCAGTTGGAATCGGTCGTAAAACATGTGTTTGTGCTTTATATCTTCTAAAGGATCTCTACAGGCAGTAGTATCAAAGGCTTCTAAAAAGCTAAAACAAATTTCAATGAAATCGAATGACGACAGACTTATGACTGATTATTTCTATGAAACCTATATGATATAATGACATATGTATTATGATGAAACTTTGGTTAATTGTGTATCATTATATTATATGTATATATTATTTGAATTATCGCCTGTAACACAAGTATTTGTAGGGAAAATTCTTCTGGTTTAAAAGATAAGAAAAGAGAAACTATAGAAACAGTTGATGAATATATCTTCTATAAGAATAGCAGATCTGTAAGGGTATCAAAAGTTTCTCGAAGAAACCCTGACTATTTTCCTTGTATTTTCTTTGCCTTTTGGTTTTGGTTTTACCCGTAGTTTGGTTTTGTTTTCACGGATTATTGAAGGCGAAGAAACTTTCATAAATTTTTGCAGAGAAGGAGTAAAGTTTCGGACTCCCTCCACAAAGGAAGACACCTTTTCCATTTCTCCTTTTCCTCTTCATTCCTTCTGCTTCTATGCCTACTTAAGCTTTTCTTTCGATTCCTCGTTTCGCTTGTTCGTTTCTTTGCGCTTTTTTTTCTAGCCCTGCACAAGTATTTCAAGTGTTTCCTTTTTCCCTTTTCAAACATTTTTTTGCTGAGATATTTGCACCCTGAGCTCTGCTGTGCTCTGCGCTTTGAATGGCATTCCAATTGAAAATTGTCATTTAACGGGCAGCAAAAATGAGGAAAAATGCGGGAAAAACTAAGGGGGAAAAGGAGAAGCGTGGGATGGCGGGAGGGGGGTGGCAAGAATAATATTATTATGTGCTGTGCTGGGGCTGGTGCACTGCACTGTCAAGTATTGTCCCTTTCTTTGGCTGGGGTTGACTGAAGTCGAAGTCCAAGTGTGGCAGTGGAACAGTAGATGGATACTAAAAGACAAGCAAAGGAATTGGTTTGAGCACAGTGGTTCGGAGGTGATGGAAATTGGGGTGAAAATTGCAAATTCTATTGGGAAATGCTTTTAAGAGGTTTGGATACCTTCAAGAACAGTTTTAGCGAATATTTTCTGTGCCAATATCATAAAATAATCATTCTTAATGAGTTGGGTCTTATTAATTTTATATTATTCAAATTTTATAATAGATTTCAATCAATATTTCCCTTTTCTCCTTGCTGCCTACGTTTAATAAATATTTTCTGCAGTTCTTAGATTTAATTTGTAAGTGACTTTCATTTGCTTTAGTCTTCGACTATTGCCCCACTGTGGCTTGTCCATCATCTGAAGACACTTGAAACTTTTGCTTCATTGAAATAGTTTTTCATTCACTTGCCGTTTGCCTCAAATGTGCAACAAAGTAGAGAGATGTTAAAGGGAAAGAAAAGGAGAAGGAAAAATAGAGAAAACCAAAGGAAAAATAAGAGGGCAAGAAAGAAAAATACGTAGAAAAGAAGACTTAAATAAGTGCAAAAATAAAGAGGAAAACGGAGGGGAAAAACTCTGAGAAAAAAGAGAGGAATAGTAGTGCAGTTTAAAGGAAAAAGAGAAAGAGAGAGGCAGGAGAAGATATTCAATACGCAGCTTGTACTGACCCCGTTGTGGTCAAAAGAAGGAGAAAGGAGAAGGCAGGAGTCAGGAGGTAAATGCTGGCGGCAGAAGGCACCATCAGAGCCCACAGGGTGACCACAGGGCCACCCAATACCTCGCGTTTTAATGAGAGGAACTTTATCATCATCCCCGCCCGTCAGTGGACACACGGACACATGAAAGTAGGCGAAAGGGGAGAACCTGTCTCTGTTGGGGCACCTAATTAGCAAAGAGTACCCCCCCACCCCCCTGCACTTACACCATTGTCCCTGTTCCCTGTTTTTTGCTGTAATTATTCAAAAATCTCTCTCTCTCTCTATATCTCTATCTGTTCCACAGAATACAATAACGAACCGAGCGGCAGTGGAGCGTTGGCCGGCAGCTTCGATAAGTCTGTGCTGCAGATATCCGATTGGCTGACTTGGGAACAAAACATGATCAAGATACAGAGTGTCCTTGTCGAGGATGTGGATGCCATTCGGTTGGCCATCGAGAAGCAGGAGGTGCGACTATCCACTATCCATTCTCCATTCTCCATTGCATACCCTCTTTTTATGATTCTTTTCTTTTTTCTGTTGGTTTTCCCGAACAGAAAGTTTTACGTGAATTGAAAATGAAAAAGCCACAGCTCAATGAATTGGTTCACACGGCGGAAGTGCTCAAAGGCGATATGAAGCGTCAGCAATTGCAGGAGAAAGGTAAGGAAAACTATATGGAAAATATTATGGGAAATGTACTGTGCTAAAATCAGCTTAAATGGGAAGATTTTTACACAGAAATTGGGTTTACTTTGTGCTGCATTTATTCCAAGAGAATCGGCTATAAATATTCCAATTTAAGTTGAAATTTACTTGGGGCTTATATAAGGTTCCCAGAGGTATGTAGGTACATATATGGCTTTCCTTAAATGAAAATGCTTCTCATGGACATATTTTTATGGAATATTTTCAATATTCGAATGACAAAAGATGCTTCTTTTGAATATCTCTTAAGATTAGTATATTTTTTTTATACCCGGTACTCGAAGAGTAAAGGGGTATATTAGATTTGTGCAAAAAATTAATGTGTGTAACACCCAGAAGGAAGCGTTTCCGACCCCATAAAGTATATATATTCTTGATCAGCATCAATAGCCGAGTCGATATAGCTATGTCTGTCTGTCCGTCCGTCTGTCCGTCTGTCCGTCCGTCCGTCTTCATTAGCGCCTATAGCTCAAAGACCATAAAAGCTAGAGGAACACTATTTTGTATCCAGACTCCTGTCCTATCGCACTGTTACAAGTGTATTTCAATTTCGCCCCGCCCCCTTCCGCCCACTCCAAGGACGAAAATCTGTGGCATGCACAATTTTAAAGATACGAGAAAACTAAGAACGCAGAATCATAGAGAATGAGCATATCTATCAGATTGTAGAATCTGGATCAGATCGGATAATAAATATAGCCACAATGAAGAAAACCATTTCGAAATGCATCGTTCCCTCTCGCTCTCTCTCACACACAGGGGTAGGCGCTATGCCTCATCGAATTTTTTGACGCCTAGTTCTCAGAGACTATAAGAGCTAGAACCACCAAACTTTCTATCCAAGCTCCTGTGATATCAAACCGAGACGAGTTTGTTTTAAAATTTGGCCACGCCCCCTTCCGCCCCCACAAAAGATGAAAATCTACAATTTTGAAGATACGGGAAAACCAAAAACGCAGAATCATAGAAAATTACTATATCTATCAGAGTATTGAATTTGGATCAGATCGGATCATAAATATAGTCAGAAGGAACAAATGAAATTTCAGTGGCCTCCCAAGCGCAGACTGATTCCCTCTCTCTCTCGCACACAGCCGTGTATGTATATGTAGGAAGTAGATAAAAACATGTAGAAATGGCAGATGTAAAAAATTTATGTTAACCAATATGGAAACATCTAATAGATCAAAATCTCCGAAAAGGTTCGACTTAAATTGTTTTTTTTTGGCTAAAATTAAATTTTTTTCTTTTGCGAACATGTAATAAACTACAACAAGCTCACATACATATATACTGACTGAGTACCGGGTATAAAGTAGAGCCGCGGTGCAGACGCGGCTCATAACGTTCCCCCTCGTTTTTCATTAACATTTCGAATATTCTGTAAATCTTTATCTGAATGGACTACCGATACGTATATTACTTCTTATATTTCATAAAAGAACTATTCCTTTGGCTTTAGAACTATAAAAAACTATTGTATTTCTATGTAATTTTCTGTTTCTTAAAAATTGATAATGAAAGGTACGAAAATAACGATATACCACACCTGAAAACTATCCCAAAATCAATGATCTTCCACACAATATGCCATATCTTGAGGTCTAGGTTGAAACCTTCAGCAAAATGATTTTCAATAAGCCAACCACTCATATATTTGAATGGATAACTTATTAATTATTTGTACTTATATTATTTATTTATTGTCTTAATTTTATAGAAAATTAAGTATTCCTTTTAAAATTTAATTTCCGCATTCAATCAAAACCAATTTCCTCTTCAAATACCTTCGATTAAGGACACTTTCCCCCCTTCATACATACCTACTCTTTAAACTCTTTTCCCCCTCGGATACCTTCCTGCTTTTAAAGGAGAGATGATTCCCATTAGTTCCGTTCCAATCAAAGACCCCTCTCTCTCTCTCTCTCTCTCTCTCTCTCTCTCTCTCTTCGCCCCTTCTGAAACTCAATCATTATGTCATCCATCAGGCAATTTCTGTTGCTTCGAGTATAAATGCCATGCTAAATCCCATCGCAATTCTAATTGCAATTGCAATTAATGTTTGAATGAAATTGTCCCCAAATTGGCTTACATTCTCCGTACTCGTATGGAAATTTCATTAGGCCTGGTTTTTGCCTGTCTCTCCATTTTCCTTTTGGGGTGAGAGTGACATTGGGAACATTATTCCATTTCCTTTACCCCACCCCCCCACACACACACACACAGAAATCACTTCAGTGCAAACAAATTTCCGCCAGGCTAGACAGGCACACATTTCCACACACACACACACACACCCAAAGTGCATGAAATGCACAGAAAGGGAATTCAGAGAAAGGGTTCCATGCTAGAGGCAGGAGACATGGCAGGAGCAGAAGTTGAGGCCAGACATGTGAGAGTTTTGTAGTGAAAACAGCAAACAGACAGCAACACCCAATGGATGGCCACTTAAAATTGGTAATAGAGCGAGGCAGAAACGACATGGCAGTCTCTGGAGGTGGGGAGAGGCACCAGAGAAGGCTCTGAGAGTGAGGAGAGGCACCACAGAAGGTCCTGCAAAAGAGGAGAGTGCCCCACAGAAGGCTCTGGAGTAAAGCCGAGCTGGTCTCTGACTGGCAATGGGAAATGCGGCTGAGGCGACTCTCGTCAACATTTGCATAAAGGGGCCGTGAACCTCTGACCATCCTCATCCTCCCCGCTCCAACTCCTTTCATTTGTCTGAATGTCCTGTCTGTCTGTGGACGAGGAAATGAGAGAGAAGCACAAATAAACAGGGAGAGAGAGAGAATTACACACTGACACAGAGAGAAAAGAGAGGCATTCCACTCAGAGACTGCGAGAAAAGTCAAAAGACAATGGCCAAAAGTTCCAAAGCAAACCCAAAACAAAACGCAAAACACAAACAGAAACAAGAGAGATCCTAGCCCCGCATGCATCGAAGCATTTGATACCCTAACAGAGCCATCACTGAAAACTATTCTTAAAGGTATCGTCAGTGTGCCATCCAACGTTCAAGGCAAACTACCATCCATATTCTTCGTATGTGTAGTCTTTTAGTTGAATAAGAAAACTGATAGCTTTAAGAATCCCTCAAAAGCAATATACAAAAAATGCATTATTTAGAATTGTGTTGGTTATTGGATTTTACTGAAAATGTAATAAGATATAAAGAAACTATAGATTCTAGCAAGTTTTGTTTGGAGTATCTTTAGGAAAGCAAAGTTTTTTACACACAAATTTGGTTCTTTGAGCAAATTTAGCTATGAAGTCTGTAATATATAGTGAAGCAATCATAGTAGTTCCGATTTGTATATATTCTGCAGCAAAACTAAGGGACTTAGGCAAAGTTTCAGTCAGATATCTAAAGATCGTTGGGAATACTTGCCCTAGAAACGAAAACATGGCTATATGGAATTTTTTCCCAAAGATGATCCTGCAATTTGTATGGTTAAAATTACTATACCACCTTTCTTGTTCTGTGTTAAAATAACTGATACATTGATTAATATCCAAAGAAAAGCGAAGGCACATAAAATGCATTGAAAACGCACGTAAAAAAGCTTTGCCTACCTTTGGGCCGTGTTGAATACATGTGCATCTCAAACCCACCGGACAGTTGTAGAGCCACTAGCCCACAGTTGTAGAGCCACTGCCCGAAGAGAGATTTCTGCCTCTGGAGGAGGCGCATGCTCTTTAATTTTCTTTTTTTTCCTTCTTATTTTCTCTGTAGATGTTTCTCTGCGGAATTTTAATGTGGCAGGCAGCTAAGGAGGCAGCGAGAGCAAGAGGCATGCAACATTTATGCCAGTTGACATTTAATTGACAAGGGGGAAAGAGAGTTAGGGGTGGGCGAATAGAGACTGGGGGAGGGAGGAGGAAGAACCCAATGGTAACTGAAATATTTTTATGGCCTGCTCTTTGTTTGGTGGCTGGGATTACCAAGGGGGGGCGGGGGGAGAGAGAGTGGAGCTGGAGCATGTAGCATGTAGCATGCACTGCTTGTTACATATTATTATGATGTTTGGTTTGTCATAAACATTTGTAACTTGTCCAACGTCCTGTCCTTCTGTCCCACTACTCCATCTGTGGCCTCTGACAGCCCCCACGCCTCTCTGCCTGCGCTTATTTGTACGTGCCACAATGTGTTGCAAACAGGCTTCTGTGTCGTTGCTTCTGTGTGTTGAAGGGAGGCTGCTTCTATGCGGAAGCCTCTCTCTCACATAGAGGGTCTCCTTGTTGCATTTTTGAGTTACTTTTGTTGTGATTTCCCTGTGCAGCAAAGGACATTGTATTTTTTTTTCTTGCTAAAATTTCTTTAAGTTTTTATTTAAATATCTTATAATTTAAGATTTAGAATGAAAATAATTAATTATAATTCAAATACCAGATACCAGATACCACATGTAGGCTTCTGTAGATGGTATTTATTCAATTTTCAGGGAGATATATTTGCATTTCGATAAAAAATTTACATTTACTTTTTTGGGTAACAAGATATCCTTTAATTATAATTTTTGTATACCTAGTAATCAAAAGATTACAGCCTGAAGCCTTAATTTTAAAGATAATAGAAAACCACAAATGTAGCCACAGAAAGTAGGATCTTATCTACTAGATTGCCAGATCTCAATCATAACGGTTGATTATTATACTCAGAATGAACAAAAGAAATTGAAAAAACAACGCCTTGAAGAGGCTGCATACTTTTAGGCACTGGCTGCACTATATCTTAGTGTCGAGACACGTGTGCTGTTCGGACAGGTCTTCTATCTGTCTTCTATGAGATTCTCAAGTGCTTTTTGGATATATTCAAATCGAAATGCAATTGATTCGCCCTCTACTTATACTCTACTCTCCCACAACTACTTTCTCATTTTATTTACCTCTTCCACTGTCTTGTCCCATTCTTTCCGCAAACTCCTTTGCCTCTTTCTGTGGCTGATGCCCTTCCAATGATGCCACACACATTTGTATATGTATACCCCTCCAAAAACCTTGACAGGCTTGGCCAGAAAATGGTTCACTTCTGTTGTTGTTGTTGCTGTTGTGCTGCCTATAAACTTCTGGCATTTGGCCAGAAAACTCTGGCAAAAGTATGGCCATCAGGCGACGAGCATTGTATTTCAATTTGCTTTCCCACCTCCACCCCATCCCCAAAAAGGAATTGAATTTCTCCGCCTCTCTACCAGCGGAAAAACAGGGTCACCTGAGGCCCATAGTCCATTAGCAAAGAGGTGGCATGATTAGAGCAGAAGGACCTGCTTAGAGGATAACGATTATAAGAGGATATATAGAGCAAAGGTCCTTCCAATTAATTTGTTATTTTTGTAAGTTTTTCGAGGTCTTAATGAAACCATTATTTACGAGGTATTATCGCAATCTCTGGGACTGCACCTTTCTTTGGGCGTTCGCCTCCCTCCTCTCCCGTTTTCGACCAGGCCAAGAGTCATACACAGACTTCTTATCACACAGGAAGAGTGGGAGTGTTGTGGCACGTACATATGGGGTGTGGTGTATCTGCGCCTCTTTGTTATGTGTGTGTGTGCTGCTCGTAAATCTGTCTTTGACATGCAATTTTAGTGCTGTGCAGCAGCGGCTGTTGCTGCAACATAACCAGTCCATGCCACCAGTGCAGCAGCAGGCAGAACATTATCTGAAAGGACAACGCACTCCAGTCGGTGCCTCTGTGTGCGGCATGCGAATTCCCAACCATCCCTTTCCACGGCTCTGCTACGAAATTGCCTCTAATTGCAGCCTTTCGCCTTGCAACGCCTTCAACTTCTCCGTTTGGGTGCTCGGATTCACGCCATTACACGCTTTAATAGGCCTCCCCCTCGCTACCCCCCAAAACGCAGAACCAGGGCACCCTTCTTTAACACCCTCTTCTGGCTGTCTTTCTCCTTCTTTATGCCACTCGCTGTCTCTTTCTCTTTCTTTCTCTTTCGCATTCTGTGTGTTGCCTTCCTTCTCTCATTCTCTTTCTCTGTCTGGCGCTTTTTCTTTGGGAATGGCTTTGGGGCTGAGCTTCCTGGCTTGTGTCTGCGCTTTCAAGAAGTTCGTTGCTTTTTGGTGCTCTGCTTTTACAATAAAGGGGTATATGTGCTGGAAGAACTCGCTTGGGTAACGTTTACAGAAAATTTTCGGGTGTTGGAAAGTGAATTATAGATTTAGGTTTGAGGTATAGATCAAATATTGCGAAACAGGGCGACAAATATGAAACTGATGAAAGAACCATGTGAATATAGAAGATTTTGACTCTATTTATATAGTATAAATGGTAACCGATTTTTGTAACCAGAATTTTCTTGATATTTGGAATTTGTACCATGAAATGTATGGTTCTCTGAATTCTCTGAAATCTTTTCAAACTCATACCTCTTCAGATTCGTACTTATAAAATGATGGATCCAGGCCATATAAGAGGAAATCGATTTCAAAGTCGTAATATTTATGTTAATGAATATTTCATAGTTGACTGAGATTCGAGCAATTGCAACATGCTCATACGCACATATTCGTTATTTTTGTTTGTATTTGATCGTCTGCTTTCGGCTCTTCCATTTACCATTGTTCTTGCATTAAACAATTTTTCTTTCTATATAAGAACATTAGACAAGTCGACTTCTAAGAGTTTTCTCCATATTTTATTATTGTTCAACAGTTGTAACCATAGATTCTCTTATCTTTCTACATTTCTTAAAGCATCCTCAAGTCGACTTTTTTTATTCCTGTTCCTGTCATCGTCTTATCCTTTTTTTTAATTACTCACAAAAAAAAAAACAGAAGCTAAAAAGTGAAGAAGTGAAGTAGAGGCCTGTCTCTCCTATGGCTGCTTAACCTCAGACCTTTTATGACATAAAGCCAGAGTTCACCCCTAAACACTCTACAGCCCCCGCTAACCCTTGGGATATAACCTCTAACCCCGCAGTGCCAGCCACAGTCTACAATCCATTCTTCTGTTCTGCTTCCCCGCCATAAAATTTAAGTTAGAATTAAGTGAAATTATTGTCATGGTTGTTGGACTTTTGGCGCAGGAGCCGAGATCTTTTGAGCCTTTTCTCAGGCGGAAAGGCCCCCGAAAGTTATTTTCGTCTAAATAGTTTTATGTACGTTGGAAATTTTCTTTTCTCTTTTTTTGGCTCTGAGAAAAATATGTGGAATATATTCTTTCTAAATTTTTGCAGGTTTAAGGGGTGTTCTCTGTGCTTGTGTGTGTCCCACGGAATGCCCTCAGGGGAAGGGGATGGCCGGGAGTCTGAGGCAAGTCCTGTGCTCCGCTTTCAACAGGAGGAAGAAAAAATAAAATTCTTTTCTCTGTGAAAAAAGAAGAGTAAACACCTAAGGGATGGGGAATGGCGATGGCAGTATATCTCTGCGGATCTCCAGTGCTGCTGCTGCTGCACTCCACTCATTACGCAAATTGTCTTGGCTTTCGCACTGCTACGTGTCCTGCGTGTCCTGTGTGCGTCCTGCTTGTCCTGTGTCCTTTGCTTTGGGGGATCCACTTTCTGTCCTGTTCTGTCCTGTTCTGTTCTGGCCTGTCTGGCCATCTCACATGACCAAAATGTCCTTAGCAATTTTCGTTTTATAATGAATTTTAATTAAATTCATTAAAAAGGTTGCACTTGTTGTTTGTCTCTCATTCTCTCTCTCGTTATCTGACTCGTTTTGTGCTTATGAATATGTGTATGCATTTTATTTATTCATATTCATGATTCATGAATAATTTGAAGGCTAAGACAGAGAAGGACATAATTTTATGTTTATTTTTTCTTCCTGTTGTTTTTCTAGGAATCGCCGTAAATGGAATTGCATATCAAATGGGAAAAACTTTAAGGAGGCCGATTTTTATAGGAGCTCGTAGTGAAAATGCCATAAAAATCGTGTGAAGCTAGAGATTTTTAGTAGTGAATGATTTATTTGTTTGAAAGGATAAGAGAGGACGAATAATAGCTGCGACTTAAGTAATATTGTCTTCTGATTAAGAAGTGGCATGATCCGAGAGAAATATCATTGATAAAGCACAGATTAAAGATGGATAAAGCTTAGATCAAATATGGATAATTATCCAATCATAATTAAAGGCTCCTTCTCAAGGCCTATTCATTCTGGGATTCCAATCTTCTTTCACATTTTCCCTTAGACATTTTCCTTTAACCATCATTTCCTCATTGCTTTAGTCGATATACCTTGATTATTTTATAAGATCTTTAGTAGAAAATAGTACCATATTTTTGTTATCTACAAGAATATTTATAGTCTCTGGTTTCTATGATCTTGGCTCTCGTTGATTCCAAAAAAATTACATTTTGGGTAGCATTTCTAAATTTCCATTCCATTCTGATTCTATCTCTCTAAATTTAGATATATTCCTATATACTTTCTCTGTGATGTCTCTCTCTTGGAGAATACTGGCAAAGGTATTTCCCAAGCCATCTTCCAACTAAATCTTATTCCATTTTCCCGCTGAACTATTTCCTCTTTAGCCATCAGTTCAGTTTTCCCCCTTGGAAATCCCCTTCTAAATAGCCTTCTTATCAGAACCCTGCCATCCTTCCTTTCCATCCACATCTTCCTCTTTAGCATCCTGCCATACCCAGCCCTTTCCCCACTCCCCTACACCCTCCTTCTTTCACTCTCATTAAGGCCAATGCACACGAAGCAATTTGTTGGCGTCCCTCATGCAAAACGGTGGGAGGGGGGATGGGATTCAAAGCGTTAGATAGATCTACATCTAAAGCTAGAACCATGGACCATAAAACATCATCAAATTCCATCAATGGAGAGGAGAGAAACGGAACCATACCAAGCTCTCAATCTGCTGTCTCTTTCTTGCTGCTCTCTCTCTTTCCCTCTCTGTCAGTGGGTGCAAAAAAATATATAATATTCCCCGCTTATCAGTTGTCAAGGTTCAGGCATCAGGCGGCATGCGACATGCGGCATGCGGCAGAACCATACGCACAACAACATGTGGCAGGAAGGTTGAATGTCTTCCGGCTATGGGGCAAGTGCGCATGTGTCTACCCCAACCCCCTCACAGAAAGAGAGTGGCACAGAAAGAGAAAGAGAGCGCAAGCAAAACAAATGCCGGAAAAACGAGAGAGAGAGCAGCGGAATGCCGGTGAACGTTGAAGGGGGAGAAGCTTTTCCTAGAATCATTTCGTGGGGGTGTGCTTTGGGTGGCGTTGGGTGCCTTTGGGTGCCTTTGGGGGGGTGTTTCTGCCTCTCTATTTCTTCTCTTTAAATGCGGTTCTCTCTCTTTAAATGCCTTTGTTCGCTTCCCTGCTTTACCGTTTACTCACCTTTTGTTTACTCATTTGGGGGTTGCTGCTCCACTGCCTGGACCTTGCCTTCTTCCGTGTTGAAATTCCGCTGAAACACTCTCTCTCTCTCTCTCTCTCCATCTTTTGGGGGTCTGTAGCGCACTCAAAGCTTCCATCGAGGACATTCGTTGGCTTTCATTGCGTACAAACGGTTGTGACACTCCTCCAAAGAAAATATATCCCTTTTCACGCTACACGCGAGAGTCTCCCCATTTTACGACGCGTGGAAAACTCCCAAACCGAAACCCCAAACACACGAAATTATTGTAATTTTTAATGGGATATTTATTTATCCGATTTTCGCCGAAAACTTTGTGTCTGTGTATATGTGCGTGCGTGTGTGTGTGTGCGTGGAAAGCCGGTTAAAAAAGTCAAACCGCAAAAACGGAGGCATTTAAAGTTTTTTGTGTCTGCGGCGGCTTATTGCCCAGCCCTCCTCTCTCCGTACTCGCACTCTCTCTCTCTCCCCCCTGTGTCACTCCCTCACATTATCACTCTCTCTCTCTCTCTGTCTCTCTGTCACACTCTGTGTGTGGGCCCTCTCTCTCACTCACTCAAGCCGTATTTTTTGTAAATCAATAAATAAGAGGGTGGCAAAAAAAAGCCGCAAAATGTTGTTCAGCAATAAAATATACAAACCAAAAATCAAAAAGTTTCTGACTCCAAAAATATATAAAAAGAGAAGAAAAAATAAAGGAAATTTGTAGAAAAATATGAAAATCTGATAAAGTTTGACAGAAAAATTAATTTAATTGATATAGAAATGAAGGAAGTAAAAATAAATAATTAAAACGAATAAAACCGACGGAAGAAAGAATGAATGTCAAGGAATTCCTTTGTTTAAATTTCATCAAAATGTGGCATTTTCTTGGGAATATTATTGAAATTTTAAAAAAGGATAATCTAAAATGCATTTAAAATTAAAAGAAGTTTAATTTTATAATGAAAAACTTACAAAATGTGTGCGACATTTTTTATTTGTATGGAAATGCTATTGAAATGATAGTTTTAAATGGAATAAAATGACCAATAAGATTGAAATAAAAGTAGTTATATAATTTAATCTTTCTAAAGAAATGACTTGACCATAATATGGAATAAATTCGAGGATATTCCTCTGTAAATAATGATAAGATCATAAAATAATTAAAAATTCTACAAATTTATGTGGAAATTACTAAAGTAATTTGATCAAAATTACCAAAAGCAACGATAAATATTCAAGAATATTCGTTTAGAAATATCTAGAAATATGCATGGAATTTGATTATAAAAGGCAACAATAAATTAAAAAATAAATAAGGTATTATAAAACATTTTAAATTACATAAAATATATAAAAATGACAAAAAATATAAAAATACATATAAATCCATAGTTTAACATGCGGAAACTACCTTATAATTCAATCTAAATACAAATAAATTCAAATTACCCTAAATAAATAAATAAAAATTCAATCCATGTAAATTGTGAACAAGATTATGCAAAATGGTGATTAAATACTTGTACTTGATTATTCCTGCAATTACCATGAATCATGTGAATTAAATTCGATTAAAACTAAGCCCATAAACAGACAATCGAATCGAATGTGTGACCGACCGGCAATCCCCGAAATCAACCACCAATCATACATACATATAATTTATTTGCCATAACAAAAGACCATCCCGCATAAATAAATGCATAAAATCTGCATAACACTATAATGACTATGCACACATAAAATAATTATATCGCAAAAAATATTAAATTCCATTACAAACGAATAAGCAAAATCAACGAGGGGGAAAAACGCCGGACAGGCAACGGCAGGCGGCATTTTACTAAAATTCGAGGCACAATTTGCATATAAATATTCAATAAAGCAGCAGCAGACCCACAACAAAAAAAGTACCACAAAAGAGCGAGGAGCAGCAGCAGCAGCAGGAGAAGGATGGAGGTGGAGGTGGGAAGAAGGCTAAATAAAGTGGGCGTGTTACCAGTTTTTTGTGTTGTTGTTGTTGCTGCTGCTGCTGCTCATATCATAGCGGGAAATGAATGTGTTTCAATAAATTACACGGAACGAAGCTGTGGACTGGGAAATGGGACCTCCTCAAAGACCTCTCGGCGACGAGACGAAACGCTGTTGAAAAAAAAATTGTGTAGCATAACTCGAGGAGCTCTTCGGCGAATGTATGTGTAGCAGTGAGTGTGTGGTTGTGTGTGTCTGTGTGTGCGTCTAGCAATTCATTGGAGTCCACTCCAGCGAAGCACAAAAACAGCAAACGTTGCACTATGGGGAATTTTGCCACTTTTTCTGGCCAAAACCTATTTCCAAACAGTCCACTATGGGGAATTTTGCCACTTTTTCTGGCCAAAACCCATTTTCAAAACGTCGTTAAAATGAAATATTTTTAACCGCAATGTACCATAATAACATTAGTCTTCAATGTTATGTAGTCGAAATTTTAACAGAGCGAACCACTGTTAAGTTAACAGCTGTCAAAAACAGCTGTTTGCTAGCGATGTGCAAGTTTTCATACAACGAGTAATTTTTCTCTAAGTTGAAGGAGCTAAAAAGGTGGTAACTGACCAATTTAAGTACAATTTTTACAATGGATTCGAATCAAAGAGGTTTTTAATATGTATTTTTGTTTTTAAACTGTACAAATACTCCTTATATTTCATGTAATTGTTAATTGTTTAGGAGTATCATTTTGTGACAAATATTAGTCTTTCAAGAGGCGTACAAACTGAGTCCAACCTATTCCAACCATAAGATTTAATACATATTGTAGAGAATTCAATTCTCTTTTAAATGCATATCATATTAATGTGCACTTTTGCGCACTTTCTCTGAAATTTGATATTTTAGGCCCTAACCTAAGTTTGTCAAATTCAGAGTTATTTCCCATGCGGCCATGATTATGATCCGATCTGATCCAGATTCAAGGCTCTGATAGATATTGTCATTCTTAATGGTTCTGCGTTTTTAGTTTTATCGAATATTTAAATTTTTGGATGCCACAGATTTTCGTCCTTTGTGTGGGCGGAAGAGGGCGGGGTGAAATTTTGAAATACACTTGTAATAATGGGATATGGCAGAATATTGGATAAAAAGTTTGGTTGATCTAGCGTTTATAGTCTCGCAGATCGAGGCGCTCAACGAGAGGGAACGATGCCTCTCTAAATGGTTTTCTTCATTGTGGCTATATTAATTATCTGATCTGATCCAGATTCAACACTTGGATAGATATAATCATTCTCTATGATTCTGCGTTTTTAGTTTTCTCGTAGCTTTATAATTGTGCATGCCACCGATTTTCGTTTTTTGAGTGGGCGGAAGGGGGTGGGGCGAAATTTTGAAATAGACTTGAAACAGTGTGGTAAGACAGGAGTCTGGATACAAAATTGTGTTGCTCTAGCTTTTATAGACTTTGAGATCTAGGCGCTCATGAAGTCGGTACTCTCGAGTACCGGGTATAAAAAGGGCTGCCACGCCCATTTTTTCAAAATTACTTTCTATTGCTATTACAAACTCATATCAAAAAACCAAATCAAAAAATATTGTTTCGTTTGGAAGTTATTAATTAATGCCACAAAAAGTGGCAAAATTCCCCATAGTGCAGTCGTTAAAATGAAATATTTTTAACCGCTATGTACAAGAATAACATTAGTCTTCAATGTTATGTAGTCGAAATTTTAACAGAGCGAACCACTGTTAAGTTAACAGCTGTCAAAAACAGCTGCTTGCTACCGATGTGCAAGTTTTCATACAACGAGTAATTTTTCTCTAAGTTGAAGGAGCTAAAAAGTTGGTAACTGACCAATTTAAGTGCGATTTTTACAATGGATTCGAATCGAAGAGGTTTGTAATATGTATTTTTGTTTTTGAACTGTACAAATACTCCTTATATTTCTTGTAATTGTTAATCGTTTACGAGTATCATTTTGTGACAAATATTAGTCTTTCAAGAGGCGTACAAACTGAGTCCAACCTATTCCAACCATAAGATTTAATACATATTGTAGAGAATTCAATTCTCTTGTAAATGCATATCATATTAATGTGCACTTTTGCGCACTTTCTCTGAAATTTGATATTTTAGGCCCTAACCTAAGTTTGTCAAATTCAGAGTTGTTTCCCATGCGGCCATGATTATGATCCGATCTGATCCAGATTCAAGGCTCTGATAGATATGGTCATTTTTAATGGTTCCGCGTTTTTAGTTTTATCGAATATTTAAAATTTTGGATGCCACAGATTTTCGTCCTTTGTGTGGGCGGAAGAGGGCGGGGCGAAATTTTGAAATACACTTGTAATAATGGGATATGACAGGATATTGGATAAAAAGTTTGGTTGATCTAGCGTTTATAGTCTCGCAGATCGAGGCGATCAGCGAGAGAGAACGTTTCCCCTCTAAATGGTTTTCTTCATTGTGGCTATATTAATTATCCGATCTGATCCAGATGCAACGCTTGGATAGATATAATCATTCCCTATGATTCTGCGTTTTTAGTTTTCTCGTAACTTTAAAATTGTGCATGCCACCGATTTTCGTCCTTTGAGTGGGCGGAAGGGGGTGGGGCGAAGTTTTGAAATAGACTTGAAACAGTGTGGTAGGACAGGAGTCTGGATACAAAATTGTGTTGCTCTAGCTTTTATAGTCTTTGAGATCTAGGCGCTCATGAAGTCGGTACTCTCGAGTACCGGGTATAAAAAGGGCTGCCACGCCCATTTTTTCAAAATTACTTTCTATTGCTATTACAAACTCATATCAAAAAACCAAATCAAAAAATATTGTTTCGTTTGGAAGTTATTAATTAATGCCACAAAAAGTGGCAAAATTCCCCATAGTGCGTTGGCGTAAAGAAATGGCAAAGGAAAACAAGATGGATAGAACGAGGTTTCAAAGGGGTCGCACCGGAAGATACCCTCACTTTAGTTGATTGTTTCTATGAAAAACAAATATAATCTAAATAGAATAGAGGGTCATGTAGATAGGTAATTGTTTATAAGTACATCCAGCATATTTTGCTCGAATTCTTTTTAAAATTGCTCCTTGGTTGAGTTTTGATTTCTGTTTCAAAGTTTTTTTTTTACAATTTAAAGGAAATTTGGAAGGACTTAGAAATCTAGAAGAATTTATATTATTTAGCGGAATATTTGACAAGAAAGTATAATGTTTAATTCACAATTATCTGAAATGTACAATTTCTTCACTTTCTTCTTATATCTAGGTAAACTTTGCAGATCTATCAGATCAGATCTATCTGAAAGCAGAGGCTTTCTCAGTCCATCAAAACGTTCTCCCAAAACGGACTGATCCAATAATTTCGGTTTTTTTCCTCGCTCACTCTTTATTTGATTTGCTGATAGAGAGAACGAGAAAGCAACAGAGCACAAGCCACTGTAATTGAAACTTTCAATGGTATATATTCCAGACTAAGACTCCAGTAGTCATTAATATGGGAGTGTTCTTCTGGGGCAGGCAATAGGATAAAACTAGCCATAAAGAGTAGTCTTTTTCTTCCTTCTTTCTGCATAGCAAACTGCTCTATATAGCCTATACCACCTCGCACCTCCAAAGGGTATCACAAGGCAGAACCACCAAAGCAGCAACAACCAGGAAAACTTTGCGTTCACCAAAAACAACAACAAGAACAAGAAATACACCAACAAGGCATGGTCGGAATACACCATGAAGAACATGAACACCGACTCAAGTTATTTGACTTGATTGCATACTTTTAGGCGGAGGCAGGCAAACAGTTCATTTACTTGTAGGCCGCCCACTCCCGCCACACACCCACACACCGATACACGTATCCACGTAACCACCCGCATCTCTCAACAAGGAACGTGTTTTGTATAAAAAGATAAACTATCTATCCACCAAAACCCCCCAGCCCCCACATAGCCCCATCAATCCACACAGCTGTCGTTCCCCACCCGCCCCAAAGACCGACAGACAGATAGACAGACAGCCAAAATTGGGAGTTGCCTCAGAAGATGGCATGCTTGCGGGCCATTTTATAGGCACAAAATATTGCACAAAACCGAAAAACTTAAAATGAGAAATTTGTGGAAACACCAACAAGCAATAGACAAAATTCTTCATTTAAACTAGAGAAAAACATAGAGAAAAACTAGGAAAATGATTGATAGAGAGCAAGTGCCTCCATTGAACAATTGATGTGTCAATAGAGTGTCATGGAAAAATTACGACCATTATTGAGGTCATTATTGTGGTATTAGGAAAAAGAATGCGGGGAAAATGCGGTACTCGGAAAAACAATGCCAATGTACAGGAGAGAAATGTATATAGGAATTTATCGTAGCTCAAATTGTGGGAGGTCAGAAAACATATTTGTTATTGACAGAAACAAAGAGAGAGAAAGAACCGTAATCAAGTGGGTTATTCGGGGCAGCATGTTGTTCCGATAAGTGCCACAGATTTTTGGGCGGGGAGGGATATGTGGAATTATAGGTATATTCAATGCATGACTCGATTGCTCGATGATTGGGTACCATATTGCTATAATTTATCAATGGATTTTTGGGGCTGTGGCAACAGTATTCTAATGTGTGGTATATTCTGTACAGATTTCAATGGATTATTATTATTGAACTTGTTATGCCCGAATTTCTAGTCAGAAATACAGATTCTGACCAATGAGACCTGCTGCATGAAGCGTTAGCTTTTTTTTCTTTAACAATTTTCATTGAAAGATGTTGCATTGTTCACTTAATTCCTTTCGAATTCCGTCTCTAGAACTTCTTCTTGGTCTAAGCCTATTCCATCATTTAATCATCCAACCGATGAGAACTGCTGCATGACGTTTTATACGTTCTATAGCCTTTTGCTTTAAAAAACTATAGACTATGGCCCATAGTTCGTTATAAATGCGATCTCTAGTATATCATGCTCCAATTCATTCAACCTTCCAGCCGATGAGAGCTGCTGCCTGATGCACATAACGCTCTAGAGCTTTATCCTTAACATTTTCCTTGAAAAACTATTGATTATAGCGCAAAAATCCTTGCAAATGTAATCTCTGGAGCATCTTTCATGCTCCAATTCATTCAAAACTATAGATTATGGCCCCTAATTCCTTGCCCAGGCAAAATCTATTCACAAAAACATCTGCTCTACAATCTACCATCTTCCTTAAACTTTTCTCTTTTTCGGCAGTACAAATCCCCATTCCATTAGCGAACGGCATTCCCACTTTACTGTCTGTTAATCCGCTTTTGCTGGATTTTCCCCCCAAAAACTTTCGTCTGAGAGGCAGAGAGGAAGAGAGAGAGAGAGAGATAGCCTCCGGCTAATTGTGGCACACAATTGTGTGGCAGAGTCGTGGGAAAACGGAGTGACAGAAACTTGTTCCAGCTGCAAAATAAAGTTTAAAATAATCAACTTTTGTCATAAATTAAATAGATCTGAAGAGGAGCCGTACGAAAATGACGGAAAAGCGAGAAAATCTATTAACTGAACGTCAGCGAGCAGCAAAGGACTCTCGAGGGGGCCAGAGGGCAGCCGTAGATTCCTGGACAGGAGGTCATAGTTCTTCTACCTTGTGGATAGGGAATTCCTGGGGCAGTCTAGATGCAACAGTGGAAGCGGCATGTGGCATGTGGCAGTGCTAACAAAAGAATCACAAGAGGAAAGTGGAAACTGAAATGCGCAGCCAAAAGCCAAATGGCCATCGTCTACGACATTGTTGTCTGCTGTGTTCCGTCCTGTCTACCTTCTGTTCTGTATTCTCCAGAATTCTGTGGGGAAGAGGTGTAGGTGTGTGTGGCAGAAGTTAAATGCACCTGCCACCACCATATAGTTTGGGGGCAAGCAAAATTGTGGGAGTCTTGTCTGGTGCCCTGCTTGATTTTCCTTGTTGCAGGTGCCAAAAGTTGAAAGCAAAAAAAGCATGAAACAAACTTCATGGTGCGTGGAAAACAAAAACATTGATAGTTGCAACCGCTGCTGCTGCGATTGCATATGCAGAGGAGTTCACCAAGCAGGGCAGACGCTAGTACAGTGGGGGATGGCTATGAAGAACCAAGTGAAGGTAGTATGTTGAATATGTAAATGTGGCTAAGGATAATATTTACGTAAATCTATAAATTTTCCACAAAAGCTATGCAATATTGGACATATAATCATATATAATCCACTGATATCTGAGACAAAGAAGGAGATTATTGTACCCTGTTCTCTTAAGGGTTTGACATTTCCTATATACTGAACTCTTCCTGAAGAGCTGTCCCTCTTCCAATGTCTAAAATTCATCTATTCAGGTAGATCTAGATCAAGACTTCTTCTTGAAAGAAAATATATGAAAATACACCGAATTTTTTGCTAGACTGTGCTGCATCCTAAAGGAACTAATGAAATTCACAGGACCACTAAAAATAAATACAATTCTTGGGCAGAAGTGCATACCGACCGATGTGCACTGCTGTACGATAAACAATCAAACATTATCCCTAACTTAGCTCGATTATTGTTCCAAAGAAAGATTAGCAGGATATATAAAGAATGGACATAGGATATATTAACAAAATTCTCTCTATTAAATCATTCTCATCAAAGTGCTCTGGAAAGAGGATAAAGTTTTCTTACTAATTTCTGAATTAATTTAATTCCTTGCTGAGTAGTTTTCTTATATTTTTTACATTGAAATATAAACTGTTTCACTCTTATTGATTTGTGATTTTTAGATCGTATTTTTAAGTGTCCTTTATAGCCAGTGTCCACTGTTATAGTGCGAATGAGGTGTCAAAGCAAACAGCGCCAAAAAGTATGCAACGAGCGGTGCCCAGCCGGCGCACATCCAGGCACAAAGTGTGGTGAAAAAAGAGATAGTGAGGTGCAGATTGTGGGTGGGAGAGAGAGCTTTAGAGCGAAGAAAGACAGCGAGAGAGGGAGGGAGAGAGAGAGTAAATTTAAGAGTGTTTTCTGTGTGCTCTCTTAAGTGCTTTGTCCACTCTCTTTGGCCGTCACGCGAGTCGATTATTTGCATTGTGGCCATGTTCCAATGTTAAGTTTCCGGCACGTTTTATAAACAAACCCCAGACCCTGGCATAAAAAGTGAAAGAGCGAGAGGAAGAGAGAGAGCAAGCCAGAGAGAGAGTGATTTTTATTTACCGTTTTTACCCCCAATGTCAACAGAGTTCTCGACGTCGTTTTTTATACGATTTTTGTGCACCTCTTAATTGAGAGGAGCCGCCGCCGCGAATGCAATGCAAATCGAACATAACAAAATCGCATAATGCGGAACGTGATAATGCAACAAATCAAGTGAAGTGCAATCCCCCTCGCCCTCGGCCCTGCCCCTCGCGTCCCCGTGATAGCAGCCTCCTCCATTAACCATAAGGCCCCAAGGATCAGTCAAGGATTTACGCACAAAGCAGCCGAGAGTGATAGTGAGAGAGGAGAGAGAATCCACAGAGAATGACAGCCAAACCGCCGCCTCCAGTGCCGCCCACATTGGGCGGTGACGATCCTACAGGCCATGGCCCCAAATTAGGCCCCGAGATACCACGCCTCAGCTCCGAACTGGCCGCCCAGGCAGCCCTCAGGGGCCAGCAACTCCTGAGGAAGCAGAGCTCCCAGGAACAGCAGCAGCAGCAGCAGCAGGGGCAGGGTCAGGGGCATCACAACACACTGCCAGCGCACAAAATGGGAGGACCACCGCCACTGCCGCCGCAGCAGAGCCGGCCCGTGCCCGCGATACCCGCCCGAGGGGCCAGCGATCGGGCGGCACCACCAGAGATACCCCCGAAGCGGCACAGCCTCAAGAGTCTGCCCGATGGCCAGGCGATGGTGGTGCCGGGACTGCCGCCGCCGATGAGGCAACCACCGCCACTGCCCAAGAAGCCAGCATCCTCCGCCCAGAGTTCGGCTCAGAGCTCGGCCCAAAATTCCCCCTTGGTGGCAATGAAATTCAAGGAGAAGCCGCCTCCGCCACCAGAAAAGCACTCGACTCTATCGGCAGAAGGCATGGCCGCCCGCCGCTGTTCGAATCCCTTCGAGATGCCGCCACCACCGCCGCCATTGGTGCTGCAGTCCGCTGTGGCAGCCCTGAGCGAACAGAGCTCCAAGAATGCCCTGAATCCAGTGCCATCGCCAGCGCCGACGAGGGCCAGCGAGGCCAAGAAGATCAATCAGCGTCCGTCGATGATTGCCGCCTCGCCCACCGAGGAGTTCGGCTCCGAGGATGCCCTACGAGGGATAGAGAGCGGGCTGCGGAACATGGAGCGCGCCATGCAGGAGCAGATGAATCTCAGGAATATGGAGGCGGCGGTTCAGAACAATTTCGATCTGAGCTTCAAGGCGAGTTTGGCGGCAGGAACACGCCACCTGGGCGGGGGATCCGTGAACCTAAGGACCGCCAATTACGAGAGGAATCTCTCACTGGACGAGGGGCGTGCAGGAGACTCGCGACAATCATTGGAGGAACTGAAGCAACTGCGGGCCCAGGCCCAACAGCAATCGCTGCACAATTCCTCCTCCTCTTCGTCATCCTCGCACGTGGAACAGTCCATGCGATCCACCATCGAGCATCACATGCGATCCCTGGATCGCAATCTTCCCCTGGAACTGCAGTACAGTCGCCATCGCTTCCAGAACAATCTCTCCGCCGTGGGAGCCGCGGCAGCTGCCGCCGCAGCTGGCGGCAATCCCACGTCGAATGGAGGAAGCTCCTCCGGTGGTCCCGCCTCCTCCTCACAGCAGCCACCGATGCCACTGAGCAGCGAATTCCGTGAGCAGATCCGACAGCAGCTACTGGGTAACATACCGCCCCAGGTGGTCCACAACATGGGCCCGTCGCCGGGCTCTGCGGCCGCTGCCGCTCTGCTCCAGCATCAGGCCCAATCGCGGGCTGCCGCCGCCGCCGCTGCTGCTGCTGCCGCTGCTCAGGTGGCAGCTGCCAACGCTGCCGCTGCTCAGGTGGCCGCTGGAGGAGGACTGTCGCGGGAGGAGCTACGAATGCGACGCCGTTCCTCGCACGACGAAACGCAGCTCTCGCAGAATGCCAGCGGAGGTGGGATGCAGGGTAAGGATCATGGATCTGGGGAGAGGGAAAACCATGCATTTTCCAAATTAATCGTTCACAAATGTTTTATTTTCTTTTGATTTTTATCTCAATTTTGATATAATTTTATGGTCAATGAGTCAATGAGAAGCATATTTTCATTCAATCGAATTCAATCGAAATATAGTCCTAAGTTAAGTTTTAGTTTAGTTTTAGTTAAGTTTTAGTTAAGTTTAGTTTAAAGTTATTTTGTTAGCCCCTCGGTCGGTGGATTTCGTTTTTAGCATCTGGCAAAGGGAAGTCCATGAATTCGATTTATGAATGAATTTTCATTTATTTCATTTATTTTAAATATTATTTTTATGATTTGTGATATATTTTTAGGGGTTTTTCTTGAATGAATTTTGAAAGTAGTAACAAAGTAAATAAGGGGTATATTTTATTCAAAATTTCCTTGAATTTTGGCTAACGAATAAATGGATAGAATACTAAAGCAGTCTCAAAATTAAATTGTATGTTTATTTTTATGTATCAGGTAATTTTTTACATGATTTAAAAAGGGGTTTAAAATGTTATGGTATTTTATAAATTATTTTTTATTTTTATTTATTTTATAGAGAAAACTAAATATGTAAAAAAAATGTATCAAAGAAGTGGGAATTTTCCGCGTCATGCGGCAGTGCCCCTCGGTTATTCTTACGAATAAAATCACATTTCATCTTCCTATTTTTACCATGATTTTACCACCTATTTTTCTTCTTTGATAATTTATCTTTCCTTCTATCATTTCTATACACATTTTCTTTTCTACAATTTCTATATATTTATATTTCCTCTGCGATCTGTGTGGACTCTGCCTAGAGTTGAAACAGTTCTGTCTAGCACCGCATTGTTCGGCGGACTTAGATTATATGCGTTGCTGTTTGAAAGGTAACCGGCGTTAGAGTGTTAATGTTTGTAACCTTAACCCCACACAGGGCCTGAAACTTTAACCCCCCTTAACAGCACAAACACGAACCAAAGAAAAAAAAACGTTGATGAAAAAATCTAATTGTACTAAAATAAATTGCATGGTGGGGCCCACAGAAACAAGAGACAAAATCTCTGGCTAATCTTTTTTTTGTTTTTAAATGTTGAATATTTAATATAATTAATATATTTATTATTTAATCGTATACGAAACATGTTGTTTTTATCCAAATATTAATTAAATTCCCTTTTTATTTCCAACAGTAACTCGTTTGAGAGAGCACTGGGATGAGACCCAACAGTGCGTCCTGCAGCGTGCTGCCCAACTGAAGAACATGCTGAGTGACTCGCAGCGGTAGGTGGCACTTTCCACTTGACACCCACTTAACCTCAACTTTGACCCGTACCCTTTCCTCTAATTAAACCTCCTGCAGGTTTGAGGCGAAACGTTTGGAGCTGGAGAAGTGGCTGGCCCGCATGGAGCAAAGGGCAGAGCGTATGGGGACTATTGCAACCACAGCCGACATTCTGGAGGCCCAACAAAAGGAGCAAAAGGTAGACAGAGTCCCCCTTGAATGGCACTCCATGACAGTCTATCCACTAATTATGTTTGCATTTCGCCCCCCGTTCGACTGTAGTCCTTCCATGCGGAATTGCATCAGAATAAGCAACACTTCGATATCTTCAATGAGTTGACACAGAAACTGATTGCCGTCTATCCGAATGATGATACTTCAAGGATCAAGAAGATGTCGGAGGTTGTTAATCAACGGTAGGTTATATCAGAGAGAAGGGGAAGCTCCTAAAAGGGTTCCACGAGTCTGGAGTCATGCAATAGCCCCTTCTTTTTCTGGGATTATCCCACTACTTATAGGCTTTAAGTCTTTTAAAATTTCAACAAAATTTAATTTTTTTTTTAAATAAATATTATTTGATTTACCAATATTCATTCTTTGTCCATAATTTCGCAGTTATTCAAACTTAAACAATGGAGTAATCAATCGTGGCAAACAATTGCATGCCGCTGTCCATAGTCTTCAATCATTTGATCGTGCCATGGATCAGGTATATATCTTCAAACAAAATCAACCCCAGGAAAATGCTCTCTTATATGTTAATCTTTCCTTTTTATAGTTCCTTGCTTTTCTTTCGGAAACGGAAACTCTATGTGAAAATGCTGAATCTGAAATTGATCGCAATCCATTAATGTTCAAGGTAAGCATTTTTATATATATTTCTCTTTTTTTATGATCTTTGAACTGTAGTCCGTGCTGCTGACATAATGATATATACAATTCCATAGCAATTTAAAGCCACTTGACAGATTTATGCACTGAAGGAATTTCTTATTGTTGGACTGTCGGTCCAAGGTTCATTGACTCGCCGATTCGCTTGTTTGTGGGGCTTGACCATAGGCGATCAGATCAGATCTGATCAGAGTGTGTGCGATGATGATGTGCAGTGCCACTACGAGTGGAACGGTGGGATGAATAAGAGGAAAATGTAAACAAATATTTGACATTTTATAGAGCACATTGAATAATTTACATATATTTTATATGGTTTTTTTTTAACCAAATTTCAACGACTTAAAAGGGGAACAAATTCCTCTTCTCTCACTGCATAGAATATTCGGAATATTCTGATACACATTTCTCTCTCTTAAAAAATTCTGTAATCATTTAATTATTAATTAATTTATTATTTATTTATTTATTTTCCTTTCCCTCACAATTTCTTATTTAATTAATTCAGGTATTTTCAGCTCAATTTTCCTTCTTCTGACCAAACATTACCTATGGCCTTCTCTTCCAAAGAGTTTTCAAATAATTTTGTACATTGGAGTACATTTCTGCAGAATTTTCTTACTTTATTTCCTACCATTTCTCGTACTTTTGTTCTCCCTCGGAGGTTTCCCTATAATATGAATTAATTACTTGTATCGTCCATCGATAATCTTGCACCAAAGAAGCAATTTCCTCGTGTATCAGATCAAGGGCTGAACTTCAAAACACTTGAACTTCGCTCAAAGACTGAATGAATCATGGGAGTATTCGTATTCAAAATTGTATCAAAAACGGAACCGAGAGCCCGCTGCTTTGAGCACTTAATGTCTCGATTGCAGTTGCAATCAGGAATTGGCATTGTGGCTGCAACAAATGAGCGGGGAATGCACTTATCAATGGGTGGAACCTAGACTGAATTCTAGGAGGGGAAGGGAACGCTCTTCAGAGTTCGGTGTGGCGCGCGCGTTTCTCAAGTGCCGCATCTCGTGGCGTCTGTTTGTTTGGATTGCCTCGAAACAATCCCCCATTTCCCCCATCTCTTCATTGTGGTGGGGTGTCTGTGGCTGGTGCGGCCTTCCACTTTTCCCTTAATTACGCTTTCGCCTACTTAAGATAATTATTGTAAAATGCTTTTTATATTCGCTTTTTATTCGAATACGAGTGCCAGTGCCAGTGCCAGTGTATATCCACCCTCACTTTTCTCTTGGCTTTGCCTTTGAGTTTTCCCAATTCAATTATAATTATTGTTATGGCTTTTTTGTTTTTGAGTCTTGTTCTAAATGCAAATTTTCTTTCTTTCTTTCTTTGGAAAATTGAATTGTCTTGAGGGGAAACCAAGAGACTGAGTGGTTTTCTATGGAGATTAAGCAAATTCTGAATAATATTTAATGGTTATATATTTATTTGAAAAGTAAATATTTGATATTTTTTGTTTTTTCTATTCGAATCCTCTATTAATTCGTTCTTTTTCCTTTCCTGAAAAGCTTTTAAGGGTTCTTAAATTGGATAAAGGGTTTCCTGCTAAATTTCCCTTGAAAACTTCGGCCTGAACCTTTGCCCAATAAAATGTATATTGCGCAGGCGCATTGTCTCTCAAAAGAAAGCTTTTTCTCTCTACATTTGATGTTGGCAATGCTGTCATGGCCTAGGTACAGCTTTAGAAAAAGTCTCCACTGTTTAAAAACGCTTTGGTTTTCTTTGGCGCGCTTTAGCCTATACCCTTCTATACGAGAAGGAAAATTGAAAATAAATTGAAAAAATATACGGAATAATATATATCTTTCATATAGCTTTCAGACGCTTACTTTTTAGAATATAGGAACCTGTAGAGGGATAGAACCTCTGTCCGAAGCAGATGGCAACAGTTAAACTTTATTTTATATAATTGAATATTCTAATTATTATTTGTTGTACCATGTATTTTTTAGTATGCGTTTTGTGGGTTATATTACTATAGCAAGGGGCGTTCTTCAGTCAGTTCCTTGTTTTATATATTTTTTACTGCTATTTTTGCTTAGTATTTCTTGTCTCATTTATCAGTCTTATTTAGAGCCTTATATTAGCAATGAATGCGTTTCCTTAGTCAGTTATTTTTTAATTGTTTTATTTATTACTACATTTTTTTATGTTAGGGAATTCTTTAGTCGGTTTTCCATATTTTTTCTGTCCATTGTTTTTGTTTATTTTGCCGGCAGGTAGTACCGTTATTTTAACCGGCTGTTTTACGCGCTCTCCTCTGCATCTCCCATCCTATCTTTAAGATTTTTATGTAGACCCCGAGAGAGTGACAACAAAAAAGTCTCCACTCTCGTTTTCGTTCTCTGTTTTTGTTATCTCGTCAAAACCGCCCACCCACCCGAAGCGCCACCCACAAGCCCGATTGTCGCATGCCGATACCCTCTATAGAGCAGCCGACTCTGTGCCGGTGTCGATTCAACGACCGAAGACACTGTCGATGATACCCGAACATGTTCCAACGAATATTTTGGATAAACACACCAGCTGCTGCTGCTGCTGTCGCTGCCTCAGTCGCTGCCTCAGTCGCTGGCCCCAATGGCAGTCGCTGCCTCTGCTCAGCCTCAGTCGCTGCCTCTGCTTGGATGCTGGCGTCTGTGTGGTGTTCGGGTTTCAGTTCGTTTTTTGAGATGCGCCCGGTCGCGCGTGTTTAACGGACAAGCCGACAATTTTTTAACCGGTTCCGATTATTAAATGTGAACATTAAAAATTAATCAAACGCCAAAAACGAAACAGAATCAAAAGTAATAAAATAATAGGAAATACAATTAAAATAAATCTAAAAAATATTTCGAGTCTTACTGTGAAGCCATTGCCTACTTTGAGGCGTACAATGCACTCGGCCACATGCAACGTGCAGCACGCACACTCTTGCAAATTGAATCCCCCGCATTCATGCAACAATTAAACACAAATCTCGTCTACAAAAGCAAATGATGGAAAAGCCCATCGTTGCCAGTGCATTCCCTCCAACTGTGTGTGTGTGTGCGATTCCGTGTTTGCCTTTGTGTGCGGCTGTGTGTTTGCCAGTGTGCCCGTGCATTTTAAAGTGAAATGTGCATTAATTATGCACACATATTGCACTACCCCCCACACACCCACACACCCCGTACAATACATGTACTAAGCCTCTCTGTGTGCCTTTGTGTGTGTCCGTGTTCGCGTAAAATGAAATTGAAATTGAAAATATTGTGACCACAAAAAATGTGATGGAACAAAAACTATTCTATTCTTTTTCGCTGTGCGAAATTTTCTAAGCGGCTTATGAATTGTTTCAATGTCCATTAAATCGAAAAATCGACTGCCATTGAAAGATGGACTTCTACTGTGCAACAGAAATACCTTTAAAATACTTCTCGAAATATTTAATTTATTAGCGAAAATGTGTTTCTTTCGAGGAAATGTTTGTGGAAAAGTGTACTCAAATTCCATGTTACCATTAGCTTGGGAATTTAATTTTTGGTGGAGTATAAGATTATAAAGTGTTTTTTTGTATCTCTATAAAAATTAATAAATTTTCGGGAGGTTTTTACAGAATTTGGAATTTAAAAAAGCTAGAAATAAGAAACAATTAATTTGAAATCTCTTAAAAATACTTTTACTCGAATTATTGTTTTTTTTTTTTTTTTTTTTTTTAAGAAATATTTGGGGATTTTATAAGAATAAAATTCAAGAGGATAATAAGTATAAAAGGGAGTTTAAGGGCGGTTTTAGGGAGAGTAATAATTCTTGTATTTTCCATTGAAGTTTTTCGATATTTTTTTTTGGGGTTTTGTGTGTTTTTTTTTAGATTTTGGTGTTCTTGTGATGTTTTTTATGATTTTCGTAGGTTTTTGATGTTTCTTTCTGTGGTTTTTGATGTTCTTGATATAAATGTAAGCTATTATGGGAAAAGAAAATATTGTGCCATATTTTGTAGGCCAAAACTAAAATGCAACTTTGTGATGCATTTTCCCAGGTAAAATATGTGTCTAAAAGTTAAACGGATACAGAAACTTACTTATGCGAACTAAGCAAGTGATTTTTATCTCAAAACCAAACCAAAATTGTTTCAAAAGTATCTTCCAATAGTCTTAAGTCTAAGACCTGAAAAATTCTTTAGATAAAACAAAAAATAAACAAGTGCTTAGATCTGTAGTCTTTAACCCAAATTTCTGTGTCATAACTCAACCTTAACCCAGATAATTATCTACTTATCTGCTTTATAATTACGAAAACTCTAGGAAAACTCTTCCAATACTCTTCCGAAACCAAACAACTGCCCTTTCAACAGAAGCTCAAACCCGAAAAAAAGAGACAGACCCCATCCACAAGACAGATTTCCATCTCCAAAGATCTCCATCTCCAGAGAAATGTGTTAACACGATTTAGCATTGGAAATGGTAGAACCGAAAGCCGATTATGCATCACAAATGAAAGAAATGAATGTTCATTCATAACAAGATTTCCGAAAACACTTTCCAACGAAAGAAAATATGTTGTTGTTGTTGTTGCTGTTGCTGTTGCTCTGTCTTGGTTTTGGGTTGGATCGGGGTTTGGGAGAGACGACATTGGTCAGTGTGTGTCTCTCTCGTGAAAACAAATGTCAACCCGCTGGAAGTCTTGTCTCAGGGCTTAGGTCTCTGGAGGGAGGCTGTATGTGTGGGACATGAGGCATTACCTGTTGACGCGCCAGCAACACGAAAAACACACAGCACAGAAAAGCCAGAAAACAAAAGCGGCCCAAAAAGCAACAAGTAACAAAAACAAAAACAAAAAACAAGAAACAGAAATATGTTCGAGGGAGAACGAAGGTTTTGACACCCTAAAAAAAAGGTATAGGTACCAGAAATTCTTGAAATTTCGATACAATTTTCAGTTTAATTAGAAAATATTTCCAACTGTAGCGTAGGCGTAGGCTATGTCGAACGAACATACAACAAATCAGTTCGAGTCGTAACTACAGAGAGAGAGCAGCTCTGTTCTGGCAAACGAGAAATAAAATAAAATTTTTGCAAAATTTAAAAATCGAAAAACGAAATACACAAACGAAATAGAAACAATGGCACGCGGTCATCAGAAGATTCAGTCGCAGGCAAAGGCTAGCGAGAAGCAGGCCAAGATCAAAAAGCAACAGGGCCACAATGGCCAGGACCAAAAGAAGGCCGCCCAGAAGGCGCTGGTCCATCTGTGTGCCATCTGCAAGTCCCAGATGCCGGATAGCAAGACCTACAAGCAGCATTTCGAGAATAAGCATCCCAAGAGCCCATTGCCCGAGGAGCTGAAGAAAGTCTAAGCAGTCCACGTCCAGCCATACCATCCAATACAACGCAAAACTGTTCTGATTTTGGTTTAGATTTAGATTGAGTTGAATTATACAGTACAAATTACAGCACACAATGTAAGTCGCCTCTCAGTCAGATATATACCATATAAAGCTATTCTCCAGATCATGTATCCAGTAACCCCGAAGACGGCATCTTCCTTGTCAAGAACGAGTGTGTCATCGCTGCTTCCCCACAGCATCCTATCGCTCAGGATCCTAGCAATGCAGCTGGACCCATTGGAAGGATCAATATATATTAGGCGTATCGTGTTTGTTCTAAGCGATGAATTTTTCCGAATTATTTTCGGAAATTGCTGAGACATTTTTCTATTATATTTTGTAGCATTTTTAGTTGTGTACTAGCCGAACGATTATAAATATAAATAAGATTCAATAAGTATTATGCCTTCAAAAATCATAGGCCTTCAAAGATCACCAAATTGTTATACCCTCTTCTAGAGATAGAGTACTTCAAAGTCCACAACAAAACAAAAAACTAAAAACGCGTGGGGGCCTCTGTGAAGTTTGTTTGTTAGAAGCACTTGAAATTGTCTGACCGATTGTCAGATGGTGTTGTATCTGTTGCCCCGTTGCTGTTGCTGCCACAAGCTTTGCGTGGGTTCCTCCTCCTCGACAAAGCAACAAAAAGTTGTTTGATTAGTGACCAGAGCGGCAGCAGCTCTTGGCTGGCAGCAGCAGCAGCAGCAGCAGCCTCTCTCTGGCGTATTAATTGTCTATTTAGCCACAAATTATAATCACTGCATCCGATTTTGGCTGGTTGCCACATTGTGGATTGGATAGGTTTTCCAGCTCAAATGCCCGAGAGGTGCAGCCCCTGCTCGAGTTTGTTTTTCAGCTTATGGAAATTTTGGGGGCAATAAAATTTGGAGGGTGTTTTCGGTTGTTGATTGTTTGAACGGGGAAACTTAATTTGTGAAGCATGGAAAACAGTTTAAGCATCATTCATAATTAAATAATCATTTTGGAATGATTATCTCTTGCACCCTTCTATCTCTTTCTTCGTTTCATTTAGGCAATTGGAAAATTTCACTTAAAAAAAAAACAATTTTCATTAGAAATTATTTGTTGGAGAAATGTCAAACTTTGACAGAGCGAGAGGGAAATACACTCGAAAAATGTATGCTGGCACTTGAAAACTTTAATGATCCCTGGCTATGGGCAATAGCAAACAGCGGAGAAACATGCAACTAGAACAACATGCAACATTCACGGGTACCTACCACATGCCTGCAGGCACACTTCAAGTGCACTTTGTTAGACCAATTAATTTACATTTCCGCGCAAAAAGCATGGCCAAAAAAAGGAAAAGCAAATGCAAAATGGGAGGAAGAGAGAGGGAGAGAAAAGTTTGCATAGAAACAAAAGCAGGAAAAAGGGCGGGAGGCAGGGGGCAGGGGCAACACGAAGTGGAGCGCCCACTTGAAGGGAAAGCCAATGGCCCTTGACTTGGACGTTGAACGGTGGCCCGACGATTGACCAGGGCCCCTGGACGACTACCAGACTTCCGACTCCTGTGACTCCTGTTTGCATTTCAAACACAAATGACCACAGTGTACGATGGTGTGTGTGTGTGTGCTGTACCTGTTTGTGTGTCTGGTTGTATCTGTGTGAAGTCTGGTTCTAGTTCTTTTTTTTTTTTTATGAGCGTTTGAACTGTTGTCGACTGTTACCAGTTTTGGAGTGCCTCTCGTCAGTCCCTGGTCAGCGAGAATCACAGCGCGAAAATGGTTGCACAATTTTGTTGCACACATTTTCGAGGATGCAAAGGAAGCTGGAGAGCGATGAATTTTCAGAGAGAAAATACTCGCAATGAAAAGGAAAATAAATTAATAATTTGTAGAAAAATATATTAAATCATCTTTCAGTATTTCACACTAACAAATAAGTATACAAGTCTTTAGTATTCGTTGTAAAACACCATCCCTACTGAATGCAGTGACAAAACATCAGTCCAGGGGCAGGATGCTCCATCAAATGTGTAATATATGCGGAACCTCGATCCACAGCTGTACTTCTCCGTGGACCATGGATCACGGAAGGATCCGGTACAGGTATGAGGATCACTTTCGGAACTGGAGCTGTTTCCGCGGAGTGGCTACTCGTGTGCCTCTCCTCTCCTGGCGCAGAAATTAGAGGCAACTGTGATACTTCGTGGTCTCTGTCGATCTACCAGAAATACTTACTCCAAAAATGTCTGCTTCCCCGAGAACCAGTCGCGACAATTTGAAAAGGAAGATATTCAACTGAAAAATATTGAAAAAAGCCTGGCCCTTGGCTGCCTGCCTTTCACGGGGGTCCTTGCGCCTTGCTACAATTCAGAAAATATATTTGAATTTTGAATTTTATTTTCACTACAATTCCGAAAACATTTTTGTTATGAATGCTCCAACAGTTGACGAACTAAATGAAACATATTGAATGACAGAAGCCGCTCGGATCACTGCTCCTTAGACAAGCGGAGTTCCTTCTGACACTTGAAAATTTGAAAATGATTCCTTTTTGAATACAAAAGTAGGCCAAGTAGACATATTCCCCTCTCCAGCCAATCTCTTAGCTCTGAAGCAAATTGTGCTGCACTTTGGCTTAAGGATATACATTTGGAAGGAAACACCATGACATCTGAACCTTATATTGCATGTGAAATAGCCATAGGACGGAAAGGAAAGACGATGAGCTTCAGAAATGAAAGCTTCGGGAATATAATCAATATGCAGATGTACCACACCAGTCTTCACCAAGCTAAAAGATGCTTTATTCCACCCAAGAATCTGTTTATAGATCGGAAAACATTTCAGTTCCCTGAACTTCAAACTTTATAAATTATTTCTCAATTTATTTTGTCATGGAGCTATACAACACCGCCCCACACACAATTAACGCGAGGAACGTGTACAGGAGAACGGTTATTGCAATAATCCGGAACTTTCGCCATTTGCTGTTGGGCCTTTCCCGTACTATTTCCGGCAATCTTCCCGTTGATCGGCGTTGCATTAACGTGCTTCTCTGGATCCTCCGGGGCGGAGTATCTCCATCGGAAGAGCCAGTCGTGTACTCCAGTTCGAGGGCCGGTGCTATTGGGGTCTTCTTCCTCGGCTTCGGATTCTTCAATGCGGATTTCGGTAGCTTTACTGACTCCTGTGGCGGCGGGAGAGGCTTAAGAGGAGGCGATAGAGAATCCTTTGGTGCGGATGGCGATCGAGGATCCTTTGGTGCGGGAAACGATGTCCGAGACTGAGTTCGGCTTTCAAACAGACTCTTCTTCTCTCCTGTTGGCGCAGTCGTTGGTGGCGGCGGAGGAGGTGGAGGCGGAGGTGGACTGTTCCTGTTCCGAAGCGATGGCTCAGACTTGTTCTTCTCTTCTGTTGGCTGAGACGTCGCTGGCGAAGGTGAACGAGAAGGCGTCAGCGGAACAGGAGGCGAAACAGGAGGCCGTGCCTCAGACTTCTTCCTCTTCTCTCCTGTGGGCTGAGACGTCGCTGGCGAAGGTGAACGAGAAGGCGTCAGCGGAACAGGAGGCGAAACAGGAGGCCGTGGCTCCGACTTCTTCCTCTTCTCTCCTGTTGGCTGAGACGTCGCTGGGGAAGGCGAACGGGGAGGCGGCAGCGGCGGAGGAAGTGCAGTGAAAGTCGATCGGTAAGTCCTCGAAGGTGGAGGAGGCAATTCGGGAGTCAGTGACTCAGGCGTCGGTGGTCCAGGCGGCCGAGGAGACGGTGGTGGGACAGCAACTGGTTTTGGATCCTTGCTATGTAAACTCCTTTTATATTGCGGGGGGGTTTCGCTATCGCTTCCATCTGGCGACGACCGTCGTACATAGTGTTGCATTGTTTGCCAAAAAACAAATTGTTTGTTGGAAAATAATGTTTGATTTAAACATAAAAGAAAGGATTGATGGAACGGATGAAAATAAATGAACTATGATTCGTAGGTTCCTGCATTTCAGAGGGATGGGACCAGACCATCCTCTATCTCTCTGCAGCATATCCATTCAGCACTCCTACTCGTATATCCTTTATTCCATTTCTCAAATAAAGTTATTTGTCATTGCCATCCACAGCGACAGAGTCCTCGCTCTTGCTCTCCTGCAGACAGAGAAAAATAAGGACACCCCACCAAAGATTACTGCTTCACTTTTGACAATAATTGCTTGAACGTGGCACTAGTTCTCCTCCTCTGTCTCTAGTCCGTTCTGCTCTGGCTCTGGCTCTGCCTCTCGCTATGTTTTAGTGCCAGACAGGATCTGTGCAGGACCTCCCCTGCATAGCATTTCCGTTGCGGCATGCAACCCGAGGTTCATAGAAGTTTTTTCCCTTTGCTTTTCCTCTCTGGTTGGTTGTTTTTTTTTTGTTCTCATGTTATTGCATTTAATTTGTGCCAGTGTTGGGGCCGACTGCTTCCTGTTCGCGGCACAAAAAGAAAAGGAACAAAAAAATAGATGTATATGTATAGAGAGAAGTCGGAAAAGCGGGAAAGCTCGCAGACGCCTCACAGACACTGCGACATGTTTACAGGGCCACATGCCTCCCTGCCTCTCTCTCTCTCTCTCTGTCTCTCTCTGGGTCTTTCCTTTTGTCTCTGTCTCTTTCTCGTTTGTGTGTGTGTTTGTATGTGTGTGCGTGTGTTTTTGTGTCTGTGTTGGGGCTGTCTCTTCAAATGATAACTCGCGGCCAAACATGCGATAAAGGCTACAACAACAGTCAGATATTTGTGAAAAACGAGGGAAAAACCTAGGGAAAAACATACCAAAAAAAAAGCTGGAATGATAGAATATTCGTTTGGAATATTAGATACTTTAATATTTGGTGGGTATCGAAGAAATCTTCTTAAAAATAGTCAGGAAAATCAAACAGAATACTTGGAAGGTAGTTTTCTTTATTCTGGATGTGATAGTAATCCGATTATGATGAATCTTGGAAAATAGGTGGATAATATCTCTGCATATCATTGTGTCAAAGATTAGTTCAATATGTTTAAAGTTGTGGATACCGCAGGATAAGCAGAATAAACAATAATCAAAGTAAAAGTTATCCGATTATGATGAACTTTGGTATTTAGGCAGATATTACCCCAAGTTATAATCACACTAAAACTGAATGTAATATCTTTAAGATTGTGAAAATTATAAGATTTTCTTAACTCGGAATTCGTTTTTAGTAGATTATTTAACTCTTTATAAGTGTGTCAATGGGTTTTCTTTCTTGATTGGGTTTTCCTTTGGTTTTCTGTAATTTTTGTGGTTTTTGGGGTTCAGTTTCTTCTTGGCCCATATGACCTTCTACTGTACGATTACAGGGTATTCCAAAAGGGCAGGCAGAGAGAACGAAAAAAAAGTGTTGCCGAACGAAATTAAATGCGAACTTTATGCAGCTGGAAATGCAGCAGCCGCAGGAGCAGCAGAACCAACCGAAAGAGAGAGAGAGAGAGATAGACACAGACATAAACCAACACAAAAGAAGCGCTTACACACACAAACACACACACACACACGGACATTGTCTAGCCGATTGCATACTTTTGTGAAGCACTGTCCCAGCCACACTTCCACACTCCGTTTTCTCTCCTTTCTCCTCCCTTTCTGTGTGTCTGTGTGTGTGTGTGTTTGCGCTTTCAATTCCATTTCCACTTGATTCGGTTACTGTTTTGCAATGTTAACTACATTTTCGCATGTTCTCTCTCTGTCTCTCTCTCTCTCCCTCTGCTTTTCACACTAAATGTTATTTTTCCACCTCACCCACACCTCCCACTCTTCCCTTTTTTTTGTGAATTTTCTTTTTGCTCGCTCCTCTCTGGTTTTCCATATCTTTGTCTTTTTTGATAAATATAGTATGTATGTGCGAGGTATAAGAGAATTATGCGCATATTAAAAATGCATTAACATTTTGTGCGGCATGAGGCGGCAGGGAATGTGGAGGAGAATGAGGCTTGAACAAGAGGGTGGTGGAGGGTTTTTATGCTTTGGGTTCTCATGTTGAAGGACATTTGCAGGTGTAGCTGAGAGGAAAAACTAAAGAGTTGGAGCGAGAAAAAGAGCATAAGATAATCCTTTTGGAAGGCAAGGGAAAAGGGATTTTCAATGATTTCATTTAAATTGGTTTTAAATTGCATGGATTTTACTGAAAAAAAGTTTAATGGAATAAATAGTAAAATAAAATTATTTTAATAATTACGAATGAGATTTTAAATATTTTCTAAAAGTTAAATTACTTTTAAACCCAAAAAAGTGCCACCGATCCGTTGAGATCTATTTTTTATCTGAGATAGAGATATGTTCCGTATTGATCATCTTCACGAATTTGTTTATATCGTCGCTGGGCCCATCAATCTGGAAATTTGCATTTCCATTCAATATTATGCTTGGACCCACCCATTGCTGAAATTTTCACCAAATAAATCAACACGAATCGTCCGACAGTTGCATGCAACCTGAAAATAGAGGAGCAGAGAGAGAGAGAGAGAGAAAAGAAAAATTCTCGGGGGAATGAAAAGAAAAAGAAAAACGAGATGAGATGAGAAAATTCTCATCACTCCAGTGCGAATGCGAGCCAAGAGAAATGTTCGACACCATTCACTCAAACATGGCCAAATGTCAGGGCAGGCAGCAGCAGATGTGGAAATGCAACGAAAATAAAATAGGATTTAAAAGATACCGAAAAAACTAAGCAGAAGATGGGGATACTCTTTTCCGAGAGAGGTGTTTATTTGTACGATCTATGGGGAAATTAATAAGAGAATTGGAATATTTTAGAAAATTTTGAAGATAGTTTTTGGACTTTATTTATTTTGGGATATAGCGAAATGAATTGGAGATTATTGTGAAATATTTTAGATATTCTTGTTGGTACTTTTTGGACCCTAAAAAAGAATATATTTGATTGATATTCTATCTTTGAATAGGACTGTTAAAAAATCGTATAAAATGGCTACTGCTATCTAACTGAAGAGTGATTAAAAATCCTAAACTCAATCGATTGCTACCCGCATCCAAACGTCTCCTAAAATCTACAATACCTTCCCTTTGGTCCAAGCCACATAAATCATGATCCAAAAAAACTTTTTCTACTAGCAAATATTTTCCCCCAAGCAACGACGACGACATGTGATTGTCAATCAAAAAATACCCGAAAAACAGCAACAGACCAAAAAAAAAGACAGAAATCAAAATTGGACTGTAAACAAAAACATATTCCAGACGAGGTCACCAAGGGAAAAATTCGTTCTTGTTTTTCGAGCTCATAAAAGATTTGGGGAAAGGAAACGAGACATTTTCAAAGTCAAAGCAAACCTTGGAATAATATTTAATTTTTGCGGCAAGCGCAAAGCCGCAAAAAAATGTCAAAGTCGGCACAGAGGTTACTGCAAAATTATAAGCGACATGTGGTGGGGGGGGATGACAGCCCTAGCAAGCCACAAAATGCGGTTGTGGCAGGCAGGCAGCCCCCCGTCATCGGGATGCTGTGTGCACCGCCCACCCCTCGTCGTTGTTGTTGCTGTTGTTGTTGCGATAAAGTTCAAACAAAACTATTTTCCAGAAACTGCCAACAGCAGAAAGCAGAAAGCACCAGCAGAAAGGCAGAAAAGCCATACAAAACACATGCCCGATAAGGCTTATCAGCCTCTCGGAAAGATAATAAAAGTTAAACAAGATACAGAAAATAAACGAGAGAGAGAGAGAGCAAGAATCATTCCAGAGAAAGTTTCATCCTCTGGCAGAGAGAAGTTTTTCTTCGACTTTGGATAATATTTTGCCAGCAGCAGCAGCAGCAGCGGGGACAGCGGGCGGATTAACCCAATTCTTGTCATCACCGACCAACAGTTTCCCCACACAGTTTTCACTTTTTTCCCACTTCCCCACTTCTTACCAATTTTCATCTCGTTTTGCGGTTAATTAAATATTCAGTTAGATAAAAGAGCTTAAAGAAAAGGTGCTTAAATTAGACGAAGAGCTAGAGAGAGACAGAGCGCCAAGCCAAGGGCTGCTGGCGGAGCGGAAGGGTAAATAAGCTCATAAAAAATATGAGGCCCAGGGCCCAAGTTTGGTGGCGCCACAAATTATTTGCCTTTACCTTGGCAACGGCGTCCGGCAGCAGCAGCAGCGGCAGCGGCAGCATCTACGGCAAAAGGCAATTTAAATTCTAATGATAATGCCGCAAAATCCCCACCATGCCACGGGGGATCCTTAGGGGCTTGGGCTTGGGCTTTGGGTTTGGGTTCTGTGTTCCTCCGATGTGTAAGTGGGCTTAACAAATTAGCGCGCCCGCTGCCTGGCAGCCGACTCACAAATATCCTCTGGGATCTCGGGGAATGCCATAAATCGCAGCTCTATGAAAATTTGTACTTCATTTCCTACTTTTTGCTCCTTTCTTTTCTTCTTTCTTGCATAATTTTCAACACCTTCTCTCATTTTTTGCTAATTATACTTTGTTTTCGCTCCATGAGAGGATTATATATTGTGTGTGTGAGTGTGTATGAAGCTAATGCCCTGAAGGGATTGGGGATTTATTATATCCTTAGCCCCCGAACAGGCCTCTAGCTGATGGCATAATTTCTTAGCTTGGAAATATGTTTGGTTGAAGGAAGGATTGGAAGGATTTTCCACTGAAATGAAGGGCAGAAGATGTTAAATAGAAATAGCTTAGATTATCTTAAATATTGATAGAAATATACTTTGAAGATACATCTAGCGACAGAGAAATGATCGATCAGAAGAGGGGTACCAAAATATGACTAATATCGAAAAAACACTACCATTTGTTAGAAATATACAACTGGTTTTCTATATTATAGTAATTGGAATATATTTTTAAATATTATACATTGGAAAAATACTTAAATACTTAAAAGGAGTAGAAAATACTAAAATAGTACCAAAAATACTACACAATAGATTATATTTTCCTTTCAAAAAATACTGACATACTACAAATTTAAATAAAAAAAAATTCCAAAAAATATTACAAAATACAAAAATAAAAATAATAATAAAAAATATATAATTATATTTCGAATTGAAGAATTGACAATTCCAAATATAACAGAACCTACCACTAGCTTAGAGGGTGAAATTCTTTGAAGAAAGCTTCCAAATAAAATGAGTTTAAATCGGAAACAAATTAGCTATTTTCCGATAAATGGAAGCCCAATACAAAGGCTACCACAAATCAAACAATGATCCAGATTTCCCAATAATCTATAGGGAAGAACCGCCCCCAAAATACCATTCTCTCTCGATTCAATTACTTGTTGATCATGAAACCGCACAGCATTTCAATGAGTATCAATCAGAAACCCATTCAAAGTGCCAGTTATCATTGAAATTCATTAGAAAACACACACCCCAAAGCACCCCGAACCACGAACCCAGAACCACGAACCCCGGAACCATAATTAACCAACCAATTCAAAGCTCAAAGCATATATAAATCATCATTAAGAGGGGGCATCGTCATCCCAAGAGTTTCGGTTTCTCGATAATCGAAAACCCCAACACAAAAGCAAAGGGGTGGTGGGAAAATAGTTGAAATTTCCATTTACTCAAGCAATTTGGTAAATTGAACGGAACGAATCGTAACGTAACCGAACGGGAAAGGCTTCCCGCAAAATCAAATGCCGAAAAGAGCTGAAAACACGATAATAATCCTATCAAATGGGCCAAAGAACAGGACATGGCCAGTCAGTCGACAGCCAGCCATTGATCCTGAACAAAAGTCAATTTTTTAGCACTTTGTTCTCGAACCGAACCGAAGGCTAAAACAAAACTTAAATACATTTACGGACACCACCAGTCCGGGTCCAGGGTTTTGTCTCTCTCTCCCTCCGTCCTGCGTCCTGCCAACAATTATTGCGTCATTAATCAGGCGGCATTTGGAAATTCCCTGACAGTCCCCCTGACTGTCCCTCACTCTCCAGATACGCGAATGTATATATAGGGGATATACCATATATATATATATTCCAGGCAGCAGATGGCATGACTTTTGTGTGGCTACGAGAGCGAAAAAGGCAAATCTTCAATTTTATTGATTGTTTGTTCCCCCGGTTCGGTCCTGTTCGGGGTCCGCCTTTCCATCAGGAGTGAAATTCGAATCCGTATCCCGAAGGAAGATGAATGAACACACTTGACGCATGAGATGGAACAAATCGGGTAAATGGGTGGAAGGTCCTCCTTTTTTGGTTTCGGTGGAATTTTGTAGGAATTTTGAATACTCTTAAGATAGAAATTCTTGTTCCTTTGGAAATATTCATATTTCTGCCATTTTTTAAGGAATATCTTTCATCTTCAAATATATGCTGAAAAATATGGAATATTTACATCTTCATGATGTGTTTTCATAGAATCAAATTGTTATTGACATTTGTGATTATTTATTATCTTCCGATGGAGATCCAAATCACAATGTTTTCATAAGAAAATCGGCGGCTAATGAGAAATATGCATGATAATTTCAAAATTATGAAGAATACAAATTGTTTTCCTAGAATGTACTTCAAAAAAGGTACAACAATTAGATATTTCCACAGTTGAGACTTCTCTTTGAACTCAAGAAATGAGCACGAGGCTTTTCTGCTTATGATTGAATCAATTGAAAGTTTCCAGAAATCAGGAATCAATTTTCTCCTCAAATGTTCTTAGAATTCGCCACAATTTCCACGTAATTATGGAAATCAATTCATGCTTCAAAAATGTCTTTAACCTTTAGCCTTTAAACGAAACGAAACCCAAAACGAAACGAAACCCAAAACGAAACCCCAAAACGAAGAGATGTAAAACGAGTGTGAAAATTTGTCTTCTTAAATGTAAGAAAAAAAGGACGGAAAAAAGGGATTTCCATGTGACTTCCGCAGCCTTGACTGCAGTGCAATTGAGGCGGTTGCTGATCCCTACTTTTGGTCCTGCTCCTTCTCGGCCAATGGCCATTTATGGGGGCCATTGCTGGGGGGACCCAAGCCATGCCCTGCTCGAGGCGAGAACGAACCCAAGAAATGCTTCGAGGGGAAAACGCATTAAAAGCCTCGCAACACATTTTCATTTTTATTTCCCCTCGCGCCCCAACCACCGAAATTCCTTTCTCTGCTTGCTCTCTGAGTTTTCTTCTCTCTGCCCAGCGGCACTCACAGTTGCGTATCAATAAAATATCCATATATGCATGTTAAGTAAGTATTTCTCCCACCATCCCCCAGCTCCCGCTGGTCTCCCCCTCTCTGTGTGCATGTGTGTGTGTCTGAGATGCTGTGATTCCTTGTGATTCCTCCTGGCAACCCGAAAAACGAATTGGGATTTAAGTGTTGTACAACCAGCAGCAGAAGCAGCAGAAGCAGCAGCAAAAGAAGAGGAGAACCCCGGCATGGCCATTGTGTTGGTGTTGGGGCCTGGGGGGAATAGAAATAAAAATGTTCGAAACGAAACCGAATACTGGACTTGTAAGCAGTTAGGCAAGAAACGTGCCACAGGCTAAGGGCAAGGCAAGGCGAAACCCCTCTCCGAAAATAAGTAAGGAAATAAAGTAAAAGAGGAAACTTGTTCTCTTCCATGTGGTACATTTTCTCAAGTGGTTGTTGCTGCTGCTGCTGCCATGATGTTGCGTATACGCATTGGTGGACATTGGGCATACGAGCACTATTTGTAACCAAATGCAGGATATGAAAAGAGTTGAACAGTTTCTAATGGTAGGCCATTATTTTGGAGAGGTTTATAGAGGGATTTACTCTATATAGAGGGTGTGGGATTGAGAGAAAATGGTAGCTAATGCTCTCATTCTATTCATTAATTGCGTATACGCATTATAGCACTTGTGGAATCTGCATCAACATTTGTTGTATATTATTTTATTGTATTCTTAAATATTATTCTATACCTACTATATATATATCTCCAGTTTTCCAAGAGATACAACTATAAGCATCTAAAGACATCTTCCAACCTCTTTTTGTGAAATTCGAAGCGTTCACTTTTCCAGGATTATAAGGATATATAACTAACTATAACTATTTTCAAAGATTACTCTCTGAAGAGTGCAGCTATTCCTTGCTTTTCCTTTCTCTAGACACTTCATAGACTCTCTCTCCATCTTTTCCCCTATTCATCCCCTTTCCACCTGCCAAATCCTTTTGCTTAATTGTTTGGCTACACTTTTGTTATTGGACTTTTCACTTAGTTATAGTTGTTGTCTTTTCTCTCCCCAGTAGTTGTCGATTTTTGCATAACAAATTCATTAATTTTACGGGACAGCAAAACGGAAAGCAGGAGGAAAAGTTTCCCTTGTACTGCTACTGGTCCTGGTCCATCAAAGCCAGAAAAGCAGGAAGCGTGGCACGTAGCAGCAGGCAGGAGCAGGAGAAGCATCAGGGGAGTCCCCATTTCATTTCTGTGATTAAATCTCGGACCAAAGTTTTCGCCTTCTCTCCGTCTGCGCCCAGCCTTGTGTTGCCGGTTTTTATTGTGCAAATTATTATTGTTAGTCAATTGAATTAATTTCGCGCACAGCTTCCAGTCGCACAATCCCCTCTGCCAACTCCTCTGTCCTACTCCTTCTGCTGCCCCTGCCATCGAAACGATTTGTTGAATTCAATTAGTTTATTGTGATTTTATTTGTATGGGGATGGGGGGGTGGGTCGCAAAAGTTTTCGGCCAGCAGCGTGAAAAGGCTCCAGAGAAAAGTTGTTTGTGCGTTAATGGAATTGAGTTCTTATCGAATCCCCTTTTCAATTGTGTGTTTTTTGTGCGTCTCATAAATAGTTAAACTTTCGAATGATTATTCCACTTTTTAATGTCTCCTATTTCCTATTTCGTTTTATATTCGATTTTCCTCATTTTTCCCCTTTTTTTTGTTGATGCTTAAAGTTTCCACGAAATTTTCACCATTTGCTTTCGCTGCACGTCGCACCCTCAACTTTTATTATCGAAATAATCGAGTTTTAATGTCCAGCAGAGGAAAAAGCGAAGCGCAGAAGCACCAAAGAAACGGCTCTCGACTCTCATAAATAAATAAATATCCAGAAAAAAGTATAAAAGAAAACTGCCTTCGAAATGGCATTTAAAATTTCGGTTATAATTCTTTTGAACTTTAAGGATTATCAAGATGATTGTCAGTGCTCGTAATATATTCTCATTGCGGGTGAGACTTGAACCCAAATTTAATTGTCATAACTTATGGAAGATGTCTCTGCCCTGAGGGTCCAGAGGCTTATGAATTATCTAACACGAATTATGGATGGGGGCCGACATTTGTGGTGCAAAATCCTTAAAGATAATATCACGTTTTGTTCTTAAAGTTTTCTGTTCGGGAATGGAATGTTTACTTCCTTATTTATGTGTGTGTGCCGCTAAAAGTTTATTTTATAACCCGCACACACACACACACACACACCTTTTTCTTCCCCCCATTTTCTCACCTTCATCATCATAAAATTCACAGTGCACAGGGCACAGGCAGAGGCAGGCTCACACACAAAGCCGTGCTGTTACAGTGAAGCCCCGTGTATCAATGACATGCCAAAAGCCCATAATCCCATGGCGGCTGGCTTTTAGCAGATTAAAACTTTTCAAAAAGGGAAACACAGCCGCAGAGACTTTGCAGAAGGTGCGGTTGGATGCGAACCCCTTTTCATACAAGAAACTTGATTGTGTTATTAACTAGCTTAAATGGATGCTAATTTCTTGGGGAGAAGACAGTGCGTATCATTGCTTTAAGATGGGAAAGGGTTGGCAGTGCTTGAAGAAGGTAAAAAGAAGATTTATTCGTGTTTTATATATTCAAAGAATTTATCGCACGATAATTAATTATCAGTACCGATTTGTATATTTTTATATGCATTATCTAAATGTGGTATCGAAATTATTATCGATAAATAAATAGAAATGGCTATCGATAAGTATCGATCACACAAATTGTTTCTGTTTTAAGAGCACAAAATCGTTATCCCAGAGATTACAAACACCTCCATCACTCCCCACATCCAAGAGTGGAATGCTCCCTCGGAAAAGCCCCGCCTCTTTACACCCCCATTACGCACCGTACTGTCCTATGAGTTGATTGCTTGTGGCAGCTCATTTGTTGCTTGTTTGGTTATTTCAATTAAATGTTAATAAAATTGTCTAACGGACAAAAACTAATTTCAGTGCTTACTCATGTGGATGGAAAAACGAAAAGAAAAGAAAGCAAAAGAGCAGGCGGAAGGCGGAAGGCGGCGGGAGGCAGGAGTTTTGGGTTTTCCTTATCTGCGTGGACTCCAAATTGGCCAACTTAAGTACCGTTACGTTCTAGTTGAACATTTTCTTTTTGGTTTTGGTTTTGGTCTCTGGTCTGGGTCTGGGTCTCTGGTCAGAGGGAAAAAGTTTATGGGAGCGCTTACATTTCCCCAGCCATTAATTCCACCTTGCTTTTCAATTAGTGTGGCCGTTTGGTTCGTGCTTGTTTCCTTGCCCCGGTTTTTGTCTTTTATCGTTTCCTACCACTGCCTTCTCTCCCCCTCTCTCTCTCCCTCTCTCTCGCTCTCTCTGGCTTGCTGTGTGTCCTGATTTATGCTGTCGTCCTGCAGTAGGGGTCTGTCCACTCCCACAGTTAGGAGTAGGGGCCTTGCCAGATGGCTTGAGGTGACTGCAGGTTGCCAGAGTAGTCGAGTAACGGGGCTTATCTCTTTCCATTCAGTCGGTACAGGCACCCCTCGGTACAGGTTCCCCTCCTTACCGCTACTTCCCGTCTTAACTAACTCGTCTTCATTTCTCACTTGGTTGCGTATTTGCCAGGTGTTTCTCTCCCTCCCTCCCACTCTCTCTCTCTCTCTCTCTGTCTCTTTGTTGGTGTGTAGGAGGTGTCTCTGGTTGCCGTAGTATTAGCCATGTTGGCCATGTCCATTGGCCAGAAGGTGTCGTGTTGATGTATCGCTAAGCAAATAGGGTTGTCAGGTGGCTTGTAAATGTGGCTACAAATGACAGCTGTATTACATTATTGTTGTTCATTGAGGGTGTGGAAATGGAAGGAGTTTTTAAAACTATTATTGTATCTAACGGGCTATCATCATGCGCTATCGATAAAAATCGAATCTATCGAAAAAATTAGTCGGAAATAATTTTGGTGGTATTTTTGCATTTAACGTGCTATTAAAATGTTATCGATAAAAGGTTATCGGAAAGTTTATCGATACAAATTACTTGAATAAATTATCGATTTATTGCGGCCAAAATGGGTTGACTACAAGTGTTTCCGATATTTTATCGAAATTATTATCGATAACTGTAAAATAGATAGTTATCGATATCCGAATTTACATAGGAATAGCAAAAATCGTTCAGCATTCGACTGTTCCCTCAGCAAATCATCGACATCCCAACCTTAAGAGTCAGCGCCCGTCCGCCCCAGCCATTCGGCGCCTTGACAACCCTGTTAGCCCTTGAGATTGCGGATAAGGATGAGCAAGCAGTGTTGGCGCCCAGGCTATGCAAATTGCAAATCGCTCGCATTTCAAACGCGCCAACACCTGCTGGAAGGCTTAACCAAACACGCCGACAACACGCTGCCACCCCTCTCCGACGTCTCTTAGCTGCCCCGCCCAGCCGACAAAGGGGGCGGCCTCGAACGCGGAAGGGCGTGCCATTTTCCAACCTTTTCTGTTCCTCGCGCGTGTCTTTTTTCTCGTCCCTTCATTCCTTCCATCTACGACATTGCTTCTTCTATCAGTGTCGTTTTGTTATTTATCCTGCGTGCCTCTTGGCGCCTTTGGGGCATGCCACTTAACACACATCGACCACCATGGCTGCCACACCCACAGGAGACTGGGGTGCGGGGGGCCACAGGATCTACGAGCGGCAGGAGGAGTAGGAGGAGGAGGTGTGTTCCCGTAATCTTTTTCTTGAGCTTTGCGTGCAGTGTGTCGCGTTATTTGCTTTTCATTTCTTTTCCCATGCTTTGCTTTTTTCCCATGCTTTGCTTTTTGCTTTTTTAATTTATCATGTCTATTTGTTTAGTGTTTGTGCCATGGCCCCCGACCGCCACTCCTCCCCACCCATTGCGAATGGAGACCATTCGGAGGAGTCCTTGCCGTACTCCTCGTTTGCTCTGTGCCCCGTGTTCATTTGTTATCCTTGTTTGCTTTTTGTTTCTTGTGAAGCTTTTCACTTTTGAATGCGGCGGGGATACGCTCATTTTTTCTCTGGTTTTTTTTCTGCTTGGGTTTTCCATTTAGTCGATAGTTTGTTTTTAGAAAAAAAAACGAACTTTTCTCTAAGCTTTACGGGATTTGCTTTCACTAGATTTCTCCCCTGCATTTCCATTTAACTCTTCCTCTCTTGAACTCCCTTTCCCTGGGTTTTATCTGGGTTTCATCCCATCCGTGTGGTCAGGTCTGGCAGGTCCCTGGACCTCCTTGTTGCTGTTTGGTTTGATTAGGTTTGCACATTAATTGAAAATCATTGAGTGTGGTTTTCCTCTGCCTCTGCACCTTCTTCATGTGTGCATGTTGTCTTTTAATTAATTTATGGTCGAGCTTTATTAGCGAAAGATGCGGTCAACTCTTGCCTGTTTCCAATCATCGTTGAAGAGTTTGAGCATCTTGAATAATTTATAGGAAATTAAATTGGAAATGTCTCGCTATTTAAAGGGTTTTTCCAGCCTCTTGAGGCTATTTATCTTTTGCCAACACCGAAGGAAATTTGTTTTCTAAACAGAAAACCACGGAAACAATGCAAACACAAATGATGGCCACAAACCAGAGATGCTGCTGCCACAAAACTAAATCAAATTCCAGAAAAAGGGACACGAAACGAAGATTCATCAGCCCGAAGAAGAAGTGGGCTTCGTGACAGTGACAGGACATCTTATTTAATTTCCACTCCAGAAGCAGACCAGAGCAGAGCAGTGGGAAAACATTAATTTTTGTTAATCTATTTCCAAGATTCCAAGTTGGTCAGCTCGGCAGCTGTTTCTCGTTTGGCTGTTGGCTGTTTTCTGGGTTGCTGGAGATCTGGCACGGCTCCACTCTGTCTCTCTCTCTGTACCGCAAGTAAATATGCTGTCATTAATTTAAAACTTGAGCAAACAAACCCCAAAAACTTCCACAAGCCAGAGAGAAGGTAGAGGCCCCAGATGCTGTCTGTGCTCGTTCGTGTCTCTCTCTCTCTCTCTCTCTGCTGCTGCTGCTGAGTTATGTTCATTAGCAGATTCAAAAGCACAAGGATATACGTCGAGAGAATTTAGTTGGAATTCCTAATGAGCGTGAGACAGGCGGCAGGACAGGGGGCAGGAGGCTGGGGGGGCAGAGGAGTAGATCTAACCCAAATATGTCAAGACGTTGCAATGCAGGGGGCAATGCTCTGAGAGGGTCAGCAGGTGTACAAGTGGGTCTCCCTATCTCTCCTGTGTATTTGTGTGTGTGTGTGTGTGTGTGTTTGTACAGGGAGGGAAAGTGGGTCCTCTTGTGCATGTGCTAAAGTGTTGATACAAGTTACTTTTCAGCCATCAGCCATAGAATCCTTCTCTCTAAAACACTGACACACACTCGAAGAAGCAGTCAGTCTCTCTCCCATTCCATCCCCCGCTGTCTCATAAACCACATCAGAGGATACAGGAGGATACATTGGGGCAAGCCATGCCTGCCCCACAGTCAGACAGCTGAGGCACGTAGCAGACAGCTGAGCATGACGAGTTGACAAAGTGCATCACCCAGAAACCCAGAGAGACGAGACCCAGAGACCCAGAGACCCTCTCCTGCATCGCTAAACAGTCGAAGAAAAATAGTAGGATCTTATGCCAATGCAGAATGCCGTAATTTCCCAGGGATTTCTGCATTAAGCGAAGGACTATCCATGACATCTGCCTAATGGGATAATTGTCAAATTACAATTGGAATTTAATTGATTTGAATTCTGTGTCTGTGCGGGAAATGCTACCTGCATGACAGGATTTCTGTTTATCTCTCTCTCTCTCTCTGTCTCTCTGTGATAGGTTTATTGACATGGATATGTTTTCGGTTTTGGTGTCTCCTTTGTTTGGATAACCAAAACTTGATCAATGAAATATTGTCCACAAATGACATGTTCATTAAATACGAGACAGGTAATTGTTTGTCGTTGGAAAATAATGATTAAAGGCATTAATTCCAGTAATTTGGTTCGAAGGGATTTCTTGGTAAGAAAATCGAACTGAACGTAGGATAGGGCTTTGGATGGGTTTTTCTTGTATTTAAAGTGAAACTATTTTACTAGTTTTAGTAGTACTTTTACTTTTAAAATGCAATCTTGCGCCCGCTTGCGCCGATTTGAGTAAAATATCAGTCGGCGACAGAGGCCTAAAACTTTTTATATATAAAAAAATAATTTGTCTTTTTAATATTTTTTTAAACATTTTTTATTTTTATTTTTAGTTGCATTTTTTTTTTATTGCCTTAAATTTTAATATGTATTGGAGAGATTATCGGTGTTGTTTCTCCATGAGAAATTGCGGTTCTACATTCATTAAGAAAACGGGAGCCCGAGAGTATGGCTTAACCGTTATACATATATATATATTTTTGGGTATATAAATAGCCAGTTCTTTGGCCCATCTATTCACGCGTTTGTAGTGTGAATTTTTACTTGGTTTACCCCCTTAAATTTTTCCAAGTGTAAATGGGTTTGTTGCCTGTTGCCCATCTTCGGAGTCATGTAAATTAATCTACGCACTCGGCACATGTTAAACCTCCATCTCCCTCTCCCCCTCTCTCTATCTCTTCTTAACTTTTTGCCACTTCTACCCTCTTCTTTCTCCCTTTGATGCTCCATTTTTCCCTGCCTCTGTTCTAGGTTTCTTTCACACTTTTCCAACGCCATATTCATATGTGCATTTGGTTACATGTTCGCGCTTATTTCCCTCATGGCACATGTATTTATCAGCCTTTATCCTTGTTCACTGCCTCTCTTGCTCTGCCCTTCTCTATATCTTTTTCTCTCTCTCTGTTTCATTTACTTTGTTTTCTTATTTCAACTCGAATTTGTTTTGTATAATTTATGCGCATTTTTTATTAAATATTTATGTTTTTGTCGAGCCCCAAAGCACTGACAACCGCAGCAGCAGCTACCCCCCCCCCCACATACGGTGGCATCCCCCTACCATTCCATGGCCCAAACTGATGGTCTCCCCCATTTCCCTTTATGGGGTATTTATGCTCTAAAGCGTGTAAATGTTTGTCCCTCTGCCTTTGTTTTCCTGGGGACAAACACACGCACACACACACACACATTCTCATGAATAGTTTTGTGTCAAAGGAAAACCACATGGAAAACTCAAATTTGAAGTTTTCGGGTGGACATTTTCGTAGAGCAAATTGTTGGCATAAGAAAGTCTTTCTCGAGTTCTCTTCAGGTATTTCTCGAGTTCCTTTCTGCCTTTGATTAATGTGAGTTTCTGCCAAGATTTGCAGGGATTTTCCTTTGGTATTCAATTGGATTTTCTATTTGTGTAAAATGTTGGCTGATTATTTGCATGTTAAATATATGTATATTGTTTGCCTTTGGGCTCTGGGGAAAGCCATTACCATAATTCCTGGGGAATTATTTGCTGGCTAACAGTTTGAGGAGCGGCTTATTGTTAGCCATTATTTGCTGTTGCATTTGCGAGTACACTTTCCACAAATATTTTCCCACATTATGCATACAGAGGGGATTGTTTTCATTTGCATTTTCCGGAAAATGGGTCTGAAAATGGAAACAACTCTCGAAAGTACAGCATTGCCTCGTTTTTTCCGTTCTCTCAGTAAATCTTCAGTAATTGCACCTCGAAGTGCAATTAAATTGAATAAAAAAGAAATACAAAAGAAAACCCCAGTGATTGATTGATTGACGGATGGATTGATGGCGGCAGCAAAGGAAAAGTACGCGCCATGACAACAAGTGCCACACAGCAGCAGCAGCAGCAACAGAAGCAGCAACAACAGAAACCTCATCCTCCTCAATCGATGAGCAGCAACATGAATGGTTTCCGTATCACGGGCTATCCAGCGGCAGCCACGCCCCCCATGCGATCGACCACAATCTACGCGAAACCGAATGCCCATGAACTGGATTTGCACATTAGCGAATCTCTACTGTACCCGGGAAGCACACAGCAACAGCAGCAGCTACAGCAGCAGCAGAAGCACTTACAGCAGCAACAGCAACAGTTGCTACAAAATTCGCCAGGGCCGCCGCCACAGCTGACGAGCATGTTGCCCAGCACAGGACTGCCAGGAGCGGCACAGCCCATTGCCCTGAAGGGCAACAATCCGTTTTTAAATAGTCCTTCGCCCACAGAGAAGGCGCCGCTAGGAGCAACATCAGTTGCAGCAGCAGCAACCTCTGTGGCCAGCAGCAACTACGAAATGCCCGAGTATGCGGAGCCTTCGAGACTCCGCGGCCTGAAGCAGCGACCCCACAGCATAGCCGTGGGAAATGGTGGCGCCCCAACCTCCAGCTCGAGCTCCTCGTCGGGATTCGTGGACTACAATGCACAGCAGCAGCAGCGGTTGCTGCAGCTCTCGCGACAGCAGCAGCAACTGAGGAATGCTGTGACAGCAGCCACGGCCACAGTGGCTTCCAACGGAGTGGACAAGGAATCCCTATATGCCGCCATCTTTCAGCAGTACAGGCAGAGTCCCACAAATGGACAGCCGGCACCACCAGTGCCACTCCATCGGAAGACGGGGACGCCAGGACCTGCAGGGGCTGCTGGAGTGGCGCCTGTCGTGCCACGTAGATCGCAGAGCACGCCCAGGCCCCCACTGCAGCAGCAGCAGCAGCAGCAACAGCAGCAGCAGGGGACTATGAACGGGACACTGAATGGCAATGGAACCCAGAGACCCAGAAGCTTAGATCGTTTCAATGGGGTGGGCGGAGGAGTACAGCCAGAGGCGCCTCCCATACCCCTGCGACGCTTTCCCAATGGAAATACCAATAATAATGGAACCCTAAGTCGCCAAAAGAGTCCGAAAAAGAGCAGCAGTACGGATAATATGCTCTCGACAACGCCCATGAGTCCGGCTGCGGGGCAGGTGAACATGATGCGGCATTCGATTAGTTTCCAAGAGCCGGAAAGCAACTCAAAGATGGAGCAAACGCGACCCCTAAGCTATGCGGCTCCGGCGCCCGATCAGGCCTATCTCGAGCACCAACTGAGGGCCTACTCGGAGCAGCTGAGAACCATCACAGAGAGCGTAAGGAAGTACTCGGAGCAGGCGAAACTCCTCTCGGAGCTGAAGCGACAGCAGCAGCTGGCGAAGCAGAGCCAAACGAATCTCAATCTACTGACACCGACATCCTGCAACAGCAGCAGCGGTGGCAGCGGCGGCAGCGGTGGCACGAACCCTAATCTGAACAATAACTTTCAACCAAATATGATATCTCCGGAGATTGTGAGCAAATCCTTGGCCTCGCTCTCCACGACGCAAGCGAATGAGGCACAAACGCCCTCGAATCAATTGAGGCTGTTCTTGGACAACATCCGCAGCAGCATGCGGCAGGAGTACCAGCAACATATGCCCGATGATGTACTCAAACCCACATCCACACTGAAAAGGAATCCTGTGGCGGGAGATAATCCTCAGAGCCAGAATCAGAGTCAGCACCCTCCGGCTCCGGCAGCACCAATCAAAGCGGAGGAAGCCGCACCCACGCCCTCAGATCAGCTGCGACAATTTCTGGATGCAATACGCGCCAATAAAATACCTGAAAACGTGGACAAACCGAAGATGAGCAACTCCCAGACATTGGATTCGTTCATATCGAAGCCATTGCAAATGCCAGATGTGACCTCGGGAACGCCGGTGATCGTGCCAGGAGCAGGGCCGGCAGGACTGCCCGCTGGACAAACGAATGGTGGCTTACCCACCAGACGACGACCCAAGAGCAGCATCCTGCCGGGAGGAACCAATGCCAAGTTGGATCAGAGAGAACATTCGCTCGTGACGTCCGAGAGCTTCCATCAGATCTCTGATAATCTCCGATTGATGAGCGAGGATCTGCAGGCCTTGAGTCCCAGCAAAGTGGTGCCCAGCTCTGCGAGCAGTGGCAGCCTCAAGGCACTGGCGGCCAATGGAGGCACCTCTTTGACCTCTGAACTGCGGGTCATAACCAGCTCTCCACTGTACAGCACCTCGCCCAAGCAGCAGCTCCAGCAAATGGTGATGTCCAAGTCGAACAGTTCTTTGGGCTCCGTGACGACGGCATCGAGTGCCACAACCACGCCCTCAACGGCCCCGCTTCTGACCGACTTCAATGAGATATTGGATAGCTTTCAGGCCATGGCCGACAAGTACAAATCGAAAGGTTCCTACGATTATTTGCGCAAATGTTCCGAGGCCCTGCGACAGCATTCGTTGCAGTTGAAGTTGCAGCAGCAGCAGCAGCAGACACACCAGCAGCATGCCAACATGCAACAGCAGCACCAGCATCGGGAGCAGCAGTATCAAAATGGTTTCGCCAGCGACGACAGCAGTTCGTGCAGCACAACGCCTGGCAGCATCCGGGATGCGGTACAGAATCTGCTGCTGCAGCCGAGGAACGGCTTTCAGATACTCGACGATCGCATGCGATTGTTTATCGATATCATCGATAGTCAGGATCGATTGAGTCAGGTGAGTGTGTGGGTTCAGTTTCTATCTTTTAAATCATTGTCAGCAGCAGGCTTACATATAGATCTTTCTTTTAATCTTGGTTAAAATGATTCTATATTGATTTTAATTCTTGAATTTATTCTTTCAGGTATGTACAACTTTCTTGTGGCTCATCATAGGCTACAACTTAATGAGTAAGTCCAGCATTTGATTAATATTTAAATTCGAAACAATTTCCACTCGAAATCTCTCAAACATTGATAAAAATGTGATCCTTTTCACATAATATTTGTAATTGGGAACTTTAAATACATTTACTTTTCCTTTATCCATCTACAAACCTTCTGGAACCTGAGAGACCTGCTCTCATCCCCCTCTCCTTGCATCAGCATAAAGCACACACACACACAGACACGCAGACACACAGATTCAAATCAGATAATTTTTATTGCCATACCTAATTCATCATCATCGAAATGACCTGAAACCCTGGACGGGACGGAGGTCAGTCACCACACACCCCGCACAAGCTTATCTCTCGCTGGCCAAAAACTGTGTCTCCGTTCCACAGAGGGCCAAAAAGCCATCAAATCAGTTAATGATCCAGAAAGTTAAATTGGTAGTTCGAGGGGGGTGTGGCAACAGGAGGTAGTGCCATCAATTCCTATCAATTTTCCACCCGAAATTGTGCTCAAAGCCAATTAATTTTAATAAACTACAAAGTCATTTTCCTAGCGTCAAGTAAACTAATCTTTGGCCCAAGCCAAAATTGAAATTTTAATCAACATTTTCTGCCACCCACAAAGTGTGGAGCTCTGGAGAGAAATAATCAAGTCACGAAAATCCTGAAAATGTACGAGATAATCATCATGTCCTTCCTGGATGGATACATCCCCGTTTCGACGTGTGTCGCACCTCAAAATCAGATGTGGGACCTAAGCGGAAATGCCACTCGCTCTTGTTTTCTCTCTCTCTCTCTCTCTCTCTCTCTCTCTGATGTTGTAATAACACCTTTTTTAGTCAGCCTTCTTGGTCCTTTGTGTCCTTGTTCTCTATCCATAAAACAATATTGCTAATGACAAATGGGAACTAGTTCTAATTGTAGGCTTATCGCTCATGCCGAGTCCTTTACTGGGGTTTTCGGGTCTAATTTAAATTTATGTACGAAAATGTACGCATGTGGTTTTCAGTGTTCAAGAGTCCTTTCCGTGGCCCGCTCCTGGGGGAAACATGAAATGCTAAAATCGAGTTTCTCCTGCTCCTGTGTCCTGACTGTCGTCTCTCAGAGCATAGAGAAAATACTTACTCCTTTGTGGAATAAATTGCATGCGTAAATATACGTAACATACAGTGCGTGACGGAGATTTAAGGGACTCAAGAAGTGTTTCAATAAGCAAAGAGAATAATTGGAGGAAAACCGATTGGAAAGTGCATTTCTTAGGTTGTTTTTAAGGGAAAGACTTAATAAATTATTAGAAAATTTATAGTTACTCGACCTTCATCGACCATCTGCCTTATACGCTCGCCATGCACTGTCCATCGTCTAGCTGGAAATCTCTTAAACGTATATTTGATGTAGATTTTAGCCAATTAGTTATGGAAATTGTGGAAATGTCTCCTTGCATAACTGATGCCCAAAATGATGCCAATTAGCAATTAAAGTGAAACCAAAATTTGCATAAACATTAATAACTAAATTACTAATTTAAGAGATTTTCTGGAGAGAGAAATATGCACAGAAATAGACAGAGAGTGGAAAATTACAGAAGCTAAACATTTTCATGGCCTAAAGGCAACTTATTTGGATAACATTTCTCTGGTATTTCAACCGAAAAAAGCAAACACACAGTTCTGTCAAAAAGTATGCCCCTAGTAATAATGCAATTGCAAACAATTACACAGGGATCTAAAGTAATTGCATTTTCATGCCCCTGCCCTCTGCCCTGTGCCCTGTCCTGCCGCAATAATTCCGCATTTAAACCATTTTACAATTTACATTACAAAGTAATTATTTAAGCTAGACTGCCGGCAACAGCAACAGACCTTTTCCCTGGAAAAACTCCCCCCTTTTGTTTAGCAAATGAAGTGCAAAATCAACGCACTGACCAGGCCAACCAACCATTTTGGCCATTTGACTATTGACAGTCATGGGCCCGAACTGACATTTATTTTAATTAGCTTTTCGCACAACTGCACGAGCACACGACACGGCGAAAATCTGTCTGCTGTTGCACGTTGCGCTTTTCACCGATAACTTTTCACCGATAAATATACATACTATATTGAAGAGATTGTTTGAAAAGTGGATCTGCTTGAGTAACTCAAGCTCCGATAATAATACTGTTCAATAGATTATTTTCGTCCAGGAAATATAGCCATTCTCTTGGTAGGGATATCTATAGGTTTTTACTATATTATTTGATATTTAGTATAGTATTAAGTATATTTAGCAGAACTACCATTATTTATTTTAATATTTTTAGTTTTTTATTTTTAGTATTTTTTCTTTGTATTTTGTCTGGTATTTTCAGCACTTTTAGTATTTACGGCAGTTAAAGTATTTTAGGAAGAGTTTTTTTAGTATTTTCAGTATTTTTTATGTTGTCTAGTATTTTTAGTATTTAGTATTTTTAGTATTTTGTTTAGTAAGTGTTTAATTTAGTTTATTTCAGTTTTTTTTTGTTTTTTTTTTTTGTATTTTAATGCCTGAGTATTTAAATGTATTTTGCATCTGAAATCCATACTCAGATTATGTGAATGGCAAAAAAAAGTACAGAAAGTCAAGGACCTTTGGTACAAAACATATCGTTTGACAGCAGCTCAAAATGGCCCCCGACGCCATTTTAATGTGCATGGAATTCACTTTTGTGCCTCTTGGCAATCAACAAATGCAATTTTGTGGCCTTTCATGTTTATTGTAGCCGTGTAAGCGCACACATATGCAGTCACACCGATGCGCCGACACGCAGACTCTCATGCGAATGATGTTTGTAGAGGCGTGAAAACCAAAAAAATTACTTTTTAATTACTAGAACGGACATTGCGGTTAATTACACTGGACAACATGGCTGGCGATAAGCCAATTTACATGAGTTTTCCCGATTCGTGTCGTTTTTCTGTCGTGTCTGTGTGCATATGGGTTTTACGAGTATTGTGCAGCCGAAGGAAGAGCGGGAAAGGGGGGTTGGAAGAATTGTATGTGGATGCGATTGTTTGTTTCACAATAAAATAATGTTGCAAAAATAATAAAAAGAAAGGCAATGAAAGAGGCTTTGTACGAGTGTGTGCTGTCGATACAAAAAAGGTTACTGACTGTTGTGGAAATATCATTATTTTCTTTGGGACCAATGCCTTGTTTCACTTCTCTTTGTACATGTCTCTATTCCTTCTACATATCCATTTTCCTCCCACATTGAACTTGTTGCACAGTGTCCTTGCTCTTTGCGCATTTTGATGGACCAAAAACCGCAGAAATAACCAGCAAAGTGCGTGCTTAAAATAATTGCAATTGTCATGCGTTAAATTGCGGCTTTCAGGTGTGAGATCCTGAAGTTCAATGGGAGTCGAGTCCCCCCCTCCCATCTGCCACCCCACATTGTCAGCAGCCTTTCAATTGGTGGCTCAACGCTCTCTGCTTTTGTAATGGGGACGTCGGACCGACTCCTGACCATGTCGCTTATTAATTGCATGCCATAAATCATGATTATGCCACTTGCTGACCAACCGCTGGACGAGCGCTAGTCGCAGTTATTATTATTAATCTTTGTCGCCTGCACACGGCCTACTCCCAGGTGGAAGAGAGAGAGAGAAGAGCAGAGGTGTCTGGGGCCATATGTTCGGTACCATGTAAATTGCGATGTTCATTCCGCTTTGGCCAAGCAGCAGCAGGAGGAGCAGCAGGAGCAGCAGGAAGAACCGAGAGCCACTCTCTGGGTCTCTGGTCTATCTTGATTAATTGCAAAAGTTTACCAGAACACAGGACACGAAGGGCATAGCAGCCTGCTGCTGCTGGCCAGGGACCCACATCCCCTGGAAATATGTCAGCTGCTTCCTTCTTTTTTTTTGGAGGGACCAACTGGTGGCAACACGCATCATAACATGCGTATGTTGTCGCGTAAATTGGTTTTAATATTTAAAGCACTTCATTACTTGCGCACAGAGAGAGAGAGAGAGAGAGAGAGAGAGAGAGAATGCGAGAGAAGCTGAGAAAAAGAGGGAAAGTCAGGGAGAAATTCTGGGAAAAAAGAGCGGCATCCGTTGAAGCCACTTGAAAAGTAGGCCTTAACTGCGGCTTAATCTAGGGAAATTGAATCAAATTATTGAACGGCTACCCCCAAAGGATATATTGTATATTCAATTTATAAAGTTTTCAATTTAATTTTGGAAAAAATAAAGTTATAGCTTTAAGTATTCCTGAAGATTAAATTACAAATTCAGAAACTTTTGCCATGATGCTGTTGAAAATTTCACAATTAAAATGAATTTTAAATTAAAGGAAAAAGTATGGGTGAGAGGCTTTAATAATTCTATTAAATTTATGAAATATATTTCTAAAAATTCAATCAAAAGTAAAGAAACTTTAATAGAAAATTGATGTATCAAAAAATTGAGAAAAAAAAGTGAAAGAAAGATTAAAAGATTATGCGAAAATCTTTGATAGAAGAGTGAGTATTTACTTGCAAAGAAAATCGCTATGATTGCTCCATTTCCCATCTAAAAATACCAAAATGTGTGTGTGAAAATAACCGGTACTCTGATAGATTCATTCTTCGAAGAGCATTGCAGAACAGAATGCCTTCCCTGAAATTGCTAACCAAAGAATGTGGAAATCAAATATCCATCCAACGATTGTTGCCAGATTAGCTTCAGCGCCAGAACCAAAGGAAAAGAAAAAAATGAGAAAACAGCGGAAAAAAGTATTAACAATTTCATTCTCTTTTAAGAATTTGTTGCGCTCTGTTTTTTTCGGTTCTGTTTTTGTTTTTATACCGAAAAAAGAGAGTTCAGAGATCCGAAAGGCGGGGTGAAACGTGAACGAAAATCGTTTGCATACTTTCAGGCGCCTCGGCATCAGCATCTCCTCTGACAGGGCGCGTCAGATGCAATATACACAACACAACAAAGTGCATATACCATATGGTACGAGGGACCACCCCCCGCCCCACCTCTCAAAAAAAATACCTGCTGCAGGCAATCGAAGGCAGATTCTTGTCTCGTTCAATTTTTTTCCGCAGCTGATTTTTGACATATTTTCTCTGCCAGCAACGGCAGCATCAGGAGGCAACAGGAGCCAGGAGGAGGAGGAGGAGGAGGCAAACAAACTAACAAACTTCGGGGCGTTTTTCAGGTGCAACTGGGTTACGATGGAAATTGCTGGAAGATACTCGCTTCCCCTTTCCCTGGTAGTGCGTGGCGGCAGGGGATTGTAGGGCAGAGTGCTATGCAAATGCTGTTGGAAAATGGATACAACAAAAAGGAAAAAAAGGAACGGGAGGATCGAGAGTGTGCCATGGAAAAAACGAAACGAAACGAAAATGCATTCAACGGGGTAACACCCTCTGACTCCGGCCATTTGCTTACCACTTTATGGGGCATATGCAACAGCTCAATTTTGTATGGGCATATGGTTCAAAATGTTCCTTTATTTTCGTCACTGATTTTACGACCCGACACATTTCGTGTGCGTTTGAATGGCAGCTTCATTAATGAGATATTCAACTGCTGCACAGACAGCAGACAATAGTAGGGTCTGCTGCTTTTATTCTGGCGTAATCCTGGAGGCAGGACCCCTCTCCTCTACGCTCGTCTCCGCTCTGATGAAATCAAATTGGAAGCAATTACTTTAATGTTACCTCTGGATTGTCCTTCCCCCGCACTTTGTGTGTCTTTCTGCAGAAGAGTGCAAAATACCGCAACTCGTTTGTGGTTCGTTCTACGATTTTTTTTTTTTTTGTGCATACCGCCATTAAGTGCGGCAAAAGAATATATATGCATATATCTGTTCCGTCTCTAAAGGGTTGAAATATATACATATATGCGCGGGTGTCTGGTCGGTATATTGCATCAATTTTGGTCTTGATTGCAGTTTTTGATTGATTGCAATCGTAGGGAGTGGGCGTTGGAGTGGGGGTGGGTGTAGGAGTGGAGTTTCTGGTTTCTGGGGAATACCTTTGCCGATATGCCAGTTAATGATGTTTCTGTGTGTGCTTTGTGGCGGAGCTATTATTAAAGAAGGAATGTGTTATGCCGTGAATTGATGGGCGGAAAACGGTGTGTGTGGCAAGAGAATTAATGATTTCTTAGGGGTAGAAAGAGAAAGGTAATGGGCAGTACCAGTACTGAAAAATCTACAATTATCGTACTTTCTCTGATATTTTTCAGATATATTTTCACCCTTTTGAAGAAATTTCAAATTGGTATTGAACGTTAATTCTTTTAATTTCTACAAAAATCCTATTAATACATATATTCTTCATTTTTCGGATAAAAAAACCTCATAAATTGCAGAAATTGTATTTTTAAATTCAGATATTTATTTTTTATTATTTATTTATATAATGTATTTACTTTTCTCAGAAAGTTCTTATCAATTGTATTATTATTATGCTAAAATTCGGGTTTTTATCCACTTTATCTTCACAAATTGTAAACAATATTTATCTTTTGCTGTATCTGTTCTCTTATTTTTTTCCTTCCAAAGTTCATTACATCAAAATAATTTGTCATATTTTGAAATAATTTAAATAATAACATTCAAATTCTCCAAGAAATATTCGAAATTCATTTACTACGAAAAATCCTTATAAACTTATTGACAAACTTTTACCAATATCCAGCAAATATTTGCTTTCGTTAAACTATTTCCTTCTCTTTGACTAACTTTTCATTCAGCTACAGAGTTTTGTTTTTAGTTTTGCGGAATATTTGCATCCCTAAAAGATCCACCCAATAGTATTTCAATCTATAGTTTTCTCGAATATTTTCCTTGTTTTCGTTGCGCATCTTAGCATCGATTACATTTTGCCAAATTGAATTGTGCAAGCAGCAAAATGCAGAAAAGAAAATGCAGGAAAATGCAAGGCAAAATGCAAAATAAAATGATGTGAAAAAAGACATTGCTACGAAAGGCACGGCCACGGCACACACATGTGTAAGACAGTAAGGATGCAGGATGCAGGATGCAGGGCCAGAAGAGGATGAGAAGCAAAGAAGAACGTTAGGGAAATTGGGTTGCCTTGCCTGATGACAAGAATAGAATATTCGATTGAATGACATGCAAACAGACATGGAAAAAAGCAAGGAGAAAGGAGAAGGAAGAAAGGAGAGCCCGTACGAAATTTGCATCGATGTGCAATTTAGGGCCTAAATGTCAATTTCACTTGAACTAAACTTTCACTCGGAAAAAGTATATGCGTTTTTTTTCTGTCCTCTGGAAGGCGCTTTAAGCCAGTGAGGATGTTGACACTTTAAGGATTATTAGTAGTTGACTTTTCCGAAAGGAGAGCAACACAAACAGAAGGATAAGAAGGAAAAAGTCAAACAAACAGAAAGCGAGGAAAAGCAACAGTCAGAAGAGAGACAGAGAGAATGAAAAACTTGACATTTGCCGAGTGCACTGCATCAAAGTCAAAACAAGGAAAAAATATGGGATTCCTATGCAGTGGATGTGGATACTCTTCGGGAGTCATCCGGCCTTGAGGAAATCTCAAAGAGTTGTGTGGAAATGTATTAAAGTTGGGTGGGACTATTATCAGAATAAATAAAATATACGTTTTTTTCTGCAGTTGAAATATGATAAAAAAAAGGGTCGGATTTAGGTGAAATTTTGTATATTGGTTGAGACCTATTTAAAATGCACATTTCTAACGATTAGTGTAATTATTTTAACAAAAAAACAAAGTTATAATCGTTTTATGCTATGGAAATATATGAAATATTAATCCAGTACTTAATTTTCCCACTATATAATGAAATACGAGAGATTCTGAGTACAGTTTCAGCGTAATATCTTCAAAAATGATCAGGAATATATATGGAATATGTAGGTACGTTATTAGGGTATCAAAAGACTCCTGAATATCCTAATACCCTTTTTTGGAGTGCAACCGAATGTCACTCGAGTGCGAGACACAGAGAAAAAACAAATGGATGATGGAACTCTCTCTCTTTATCTCTCCTTTATGCTCTCTCCCTCTCTCTCTTTGTTTCTCTTTAAGGGTTTCGCTGTCATAATTCTTGTTTATAGTGCCATTGGGGGCTTATATATCTGTTCACTGTTCTCCGTTTCCAGTGCCTACTGGATGCAGGCACAGGAACGAGGAGGCTCAAAGGATAATTGCAATCTCGCTAATGCTGGCGAATGTGTTGCTGCGGCCGGAAAACAGACAGACAGACCCATCGTCACTCAATTACTCTCAGAGCTTTGCTGCAGTTTCCCCCCCCACCACCCTATCCTCTTTTTTCCCTGTTTTCCTCTTTTGTTTCTCCTGGAGGGAGTATACCTCTTTTTTGTTTTTCGGGATTTATTGTGTTTAATGTGCTGAAAAGTCTCCTTATTTATGGCAACAGGATTTCGGGATCCCTCATCCTTTCAGAGGGCGACAGCTGTGGGAAAATAGTTGTCACATAGTTTTCCCCATTGTCATTGTCTTTGTCTCCTGCTCGATTGTGTGGAAAATTGAGAAGAGAAACAGAAACAGAAACACAAACAACAGCTAACGGAAAAGCTTAGCCAAGACTTTTGTTTCCTTTCAATTGTTGTTGCTATTCTGTATATTGGTTCTGGCAGCTCCCAAGGATTAGACAGAGCGGAGCAGAGCGGGGGAAGGGCGAAAGAACTTCGATTCGGCAGGACGGATATTAAAGGTAAACATTTACTTGGCTTCTAGATGGGGTGGTTAGGGAGAGGAAGAGGGGGGAGGGATATGGTAACAGGTTGTTTGGATGTGATTTTCATTTGAAGATTTTCTGGGAAAACTTAAAGGCCGTAGAGAGCATTTTCTGGGAAAAGGTATCCTTTTTCTATCTTTTTTCCCCCCTGTACGTATCTGCCAAATGTCTGCCGCTACCCTCCTTCCTATAAACTTGCCCAAAGAACATATTTCCGTTTAGTTTTTCTTGGCCAATTCGCTAAGAACTTCAGTTATCATTTTGCTTTCTTTCTTTCTCTTGAAAGTATTTTAAAATCATAAGTATATATTTTTAAAACTTTTTCCAATATCCCTTTGATTTTTCTCTAGTTCACCCTTGCCCTATATTCCCCCTATCTAATATTCTTCTAACCCAAGAACTGCCCACACTTTTCCCATCATAAGCAAAACCCACCACGATTAAAGAATTTTTATTTGTTATTAAATTTTTTGCATTTTGGTTCAGATTTTTGTGATGTGATGGAATTCCCTGCAAACTCTGCTGATACAATTTATGGGATTTTGCTCCTACTCCTCCTTTTTGTTGTTGTTGCTGTTTGGCTGCAAACAAAATAAAGTTTTATGACACGAAAAATGTTGCAACTAATATTTTCGACGCTGTATTGCTGGCAGTTTTTCCGCTGCTCCTCCTTTCGTGACAGGAGCTGCTCCTCCTCCGTTCCCGACTGTGGCTGCTGTTGCTTCTGCTCCTCCTTGCCCGATGGAAACCTCTCATCTCATCCGTTTGCCACGACAGAAAGCTAATAGTGTTTGGCCATTTTTCAAAACTGAAAGAGCAGCAGGAGGAGCAGCGGCAGGAGCAGCGGGAGGAGGAATGACTAAGAGCTGGATAACAGAACACACACTCCCCAGAGCAGGACGAACGTTGGCGCGCTCTGTCGTTAACTCAAAGTTTGTTAAAAATTTTTATCAGCATGCCGAGAGCGCAATGACATGACCACATCACACGGACGTGAACGCGGACAGGCATGCGGACAGGGACAGGGACAGGGACAGGGATACAGCAGGGAAATGGGGCTTCCTGAAAGCAGCACGGAGCAGCAGGAGCTTCCAACCGCAACGACAAGGACGACGACAACGACAACGACGCCGTTAGTGACATGTGACCATACATACTAATAAACCGTTAGTTGCTTTTACTCTCTCATAGAATTTTCACCAATATACTCTTTCTTTTTTTATATATTTTTGTTTAATGCATTTTATGGGGAACTTATAGTCGAGCCATAAATTTTAGAATCTGCGAAATGGTTCGAGTACTTTGCCAACCCATAAAAAAAGTGTCGCTAAACTTAGAAAAATGCTTGTAAAAGATGCAGTAAAAATTGAAATTTTCAGTGCATTTGCTTTAATTATATCTAAATTGTTTATTAAATGAAAATTCTACCCAGCTTCTTCTATAAAATTGTAGTTTTAAGAATTAAGGAACACTTTCTTTCGTAGCTTTTTTTTTAATTGCGATTTTTAGTATATTTGTTCTGCATTTTATTTAAAAAATATTCTTTCGAAATCTTGTGGGGTCCTTTTCCTACAGTACCTTTTCCTCTTTTTCCTTCACATCTTCTTTCCTATAATTATAGGAAATGAGAGTCAAGAGTCGTGGATCGCCAACTTTTTGTAGAATTTGTAAACTATTCTCTTCCCACCCAATTTAAATCGAACCCTTTTCCAACTTTCATCACCAAAAAACTTCGTATCTCAATCAAGCGTATCCCATCTTCGTTTATCGGTTAGATACATATTTTTTTTTTGTAATTTTTCCCCCGTTTTCCTTTTTGCTCTGCACATTTTTTCACATCCGTTTTTCATCGCCACCGAACATGGGTTGATGACAAAGTCCATGATGCGGGGTTTTCTCTCCTTTCTCCTCTCCCTTTTCCATGGGTTTTCGTTGGGTTTTCGCTTTGCTTGTGGTTCATGTTTCTGCTTTGACGACCACACATTTCCTTGGCTGCTCCTGCAGCAGCAGCAGCAGCAGCAGCAACGGCAGCATTAAAGTTGTTGCATTCACGCTTGAGCTACATTTGACAGATACAGATACACCGAAGAAGATGTAGAGGGGGAGATATCTCTATAGAGAGAGGAAGAAACAGATACAGCTGCAGAGGCAGAGGGAGAGGGAGAGCTGGAAGATACAGATACATCTGCAGAGTGTAGATAGAGGAGCAAAAAGAGGTAGCAATAAGCGCCGACTTTTAGTGGCCCCCATTATGATGAGATGAAGGACCCTTTCAGAACGAAAGCTCAGCGCAGAGTTCATTACTTTTATGTGATTATGTGTCACCATGCCAAGCCATGCCTTGCCATGTGTGTGTGTGTGTGATGGCATGCCCCACAAGTCCCGAGTGTGTCTGCGTCTGCCTGTGTGTGGGACCGCACATGTCAGTGTGTCATTGGCATTATTAGTTTTTCCATAGCTCCTACTCACACGATACGGGAATATATATCGTTCACTGCCCTCTCTCTCTCTCTCTCTCTCTGTCTGCGTCTGTGGCAGGGACAACTTGTCCCCAAATTAGTTGCAATTATTTATGGCCTTGGCTTTGGTTTTTCTCCCACTCTTTTTCTGTAAGGGATGGATGGTGGTTCCAAGGGATAGATTGTGGTTCTAAAGGGTAGATTGTGGCAGCTAATCAGATGAAAGTTTTCTGAAGGCATACGGGTTCAGCTCTTCGAGAAACCCCAACCTTTTGTGAGGCTTCAAGTTGTTGTAAAGTCTGCCACGAAAACTGGGGATTCTGCTGACCCGTACAGCGTCTATACGTAGTACGTACATACAGCACTTGGCCATTCATTATGGCCATCGTACATTACACATACGCAGCGTTGTACATCGAGAAACATGATTTTTTGCTGTTCGCAGAGGAGAAAAACATGGCAGCAGAGGAAAATATGGTATGTTGGGAGGAAAATATGGTGTTGGGCTCAGAGGGAGGGAGTAAAACGTGTGGAGGAAAACGTGTTCGGTTGGCAAGGAAACGAAACTTTAAGCAACCGCAAAATGCAAAAAAAAAACACGCATACACACACGCATACAGAAACAAATAATGTTTCATCGCTGTTACATTGCCAGAGCAACATGCAACAAGGGAAATATGAACGAGCGAGGAGTGAAAGGGTTCTCTCCCTCGAGAGAGATGAGGATGGGCTGTGGATGTGCATGTGGATGTGGATGGAGGGGCCACGATTCGTAGTCGGTTTAGTTAACTGTCTGCGGATTTGTGTGCTAACAAGACTCGTCAGTGATTTGAGTGTCTCGTCGACTGTTGGAATCTCTGCCTCATACTCGTGATCCTGCCTCCTGCTGCCTTCGCCCACCCCTGCTGCGATGTGAGTTTGTTATTTTCTCGCAAAACGAGTTTGAAATTAGCATAGTTAGGGCCGAAAGAGAGTTGAGTTCGTCTCTGATTGCCACAGCACTGCACTTGGTAATGATGCGCCAGCCAGCCAGCCAGGACTTGGTTTAGAAAAAAAATCCAAAATGGATATGGAAATGAAAATCTTTGACTGGGTTTACACTGAAATGTGGCTGCCTTTGGCGTGTCCTGTCTCTGACTGGCACTCCTCCAGGATGTTCTATCTGTGCCTGGAATTTCTTTGGTCCATGAATATTAATTGCTGCAAATATGGGTCAAAAGGGGGAGAGCACTTGACTGTATTTCAGGAGAATCCTAATTAGAATTAGCGTTTAATTGGGCGATCCCTGCGGCAGTCCAATGAGGCATCCCTCGACACCCCTTTTTTCGGTTTTCCAGGAAAACCTACCGCAAACAACTTTCACAGATTAATGGAACACATACTCCTGGATTTTTAAATGCTTTGCACTTTGGTTGAAGTAAAAATTGCACACTTTTTGGTGGCCTACATTCGTCACTTCATCGCTTCTGTGTGAGTGTGTGTGCCACATTTTCGGGGCCCCACTTCTTGTGCTCTATTGCTGCCACATTTTCGGATGGGGCACTTCTTGAGAGGCCTCTTGCTCTGCTCTGCTCCTGCTCTGCTCTGGCATTTCTTCGGTTTGTGCCCCAAAAATCATTAGCAGGCGACCAGAAATTCAGGTCAGCCGCTTAATGTGCCGCATAAGTGCCTATAAGTATGCAATGCACTTTCACTCAGCCACACACACACACACACGTACATCCCCGCATTCATTCACACAGATACACAGATACTCTCGTGTACAGGTGTACGCACAGATTGCGGCAACAAAACAAAAAACCACCCCCCTCCCCCGTACTTTGGCTCCATTAAAGCCGCACGCACGAAGAGGCCACGGTCTGCCCGTGGGGCAAGAGTCCCACAAACACACAAAAGTGTGATGTCAGTAGCGATGGAACCCCATCATTCCATCATTCCATCCCCTGCAAAAGCCGACATAGAAGAGCCCCACACCACCCTTGGGCCTGGGCCTGGGCCGGGGCCGGGGCAGCTTGCGGTATTTATTTAGCCTATAAAGTTTCAGTGGGTTACTGCCGTCTCGCACAGCATCAAAGCGTTCAACCAGAAGAGCGGAGAGAGAAGCAAGTAACAAGGCTCTGACAAAGGGATATAACGACTGAAAGGTACCTCCTGTCGAAAGGGAACTTCTTACTGAAGGAACGCTTAAGATTCTAGGGATAAAAGAGGAAAAATATCAACGAGGAGAATGGTTTTTGTGGAGCATAGGCCACATAGGAATCATTCTTCTTTCAGGCTGTATTCAGGATTATTATGATCAGATTATATCACTTGATTGTTCAATAGCTCTAAATCTGCTGATACCACAAGGTTATCTTTCATTACGTCTGGAGCTGTATTCTCTGAAGCTGGGACTACCAGAAGCATCTTACATCTGTAGATTGTAAAAGGTATCCGATTAAGACTAGTCTTGGGAAATAATTAGATAATATCATCATAAAGAATCCAGGCCAAACAAGTGTTTGATATCTATAAAAATCTTCAGATTTTAATGAATTTTGGAAAATAATCAGATAATATCTTTATATATGATTAACCCCAAAGAACAGCTTCTTTCTTTACTCCCACAAGGTCGTTACATACCTACCCCCTAGCCCTATACACCCCACGAACCCCATTTGGTACCGTTTACAAAAAGGTAAAACTCGGAGAAAAAAAAGCTGCTGGAAAATGAGTGGGAAAGTGGAAAGTCGAGCGGAAAGTGACACACAAAACCATGGTATAGCAGCAGGGCCTGTCCTCGTACTGGTACTCGTATGACAGTCCTGTCCTCCCAGCGTCGCAGCGTCCCAGCATCCCAGCATCCTGGCATCCTCACAACTCCTCCCGGCTTGGACCCGGCTCTCTCTGTTGACCTAAAAATCTCATTTGGCTGCCTGCATGCTCATTTCTGGCTGGCGCTCACTTTTGTTACTTTACTTTTGTCGCACCTCTTGTTGTTTTGGGTGGGCGTAGGCTTTGTTTACCGGAAAACGCCCCGGGATAAATGCGGGAAAAATTCTTTGAAATATGGAAAAAAAATATACCTATATTTCAACAGAGAAAAATTGCCAAGGGAAGTGTGTGCGCAAAGGAAATGAAATTCGAGAGGAGCCGAGCCACGCCACATGACCTAGAAGAAGTCGCATGTCCACGCCATATGGTTGGATGGTTGGTGGCACATGCCCCATGCCCCATGCCCCACCGCCGCTCTTCAGTTAATTTCCTGAACATGACGAGCAACTTTTCCTTTTCTTTATTTTTCTTTTTCACTGTTTTCCCTGTTCTGTTGTTTGTTGGACAACATTTTCAATTGAAAATCAAAGTCCCACAACTTTTCTCGCACAAACTTCAATTTAATCAAAAGGAAATCATAAGGAAAAATTAAGGCTATTTTCCCCCCTCACGTCACAGACCACAGACTTTGGGTTTTAAATATTTAATGGTCATGTTTTATGATGGAATATATTTTTAATAATATTTATTTTCTCTTTTTCCATTGCAGGTAAGCTTTCGATGGGTTGATGGTGGGAGAAGGAAAGAAAATGTGGGTATTTCCGTGAGTAAAAGGCGATTAAAGGTCAGTGAACTTCTTCTTGTGGCAAATGGAATTTTGTGAAGAAAATATGAAGGATTGAAAGGCACCAAAGAATTTAAGATACATTTAAAAATCCACTTCGATAGAACTTTAAAAACACTTCAAACAAAAAATATAGGAGCAACTCCTTCAAAAGAATACTCTCTCGTATTTCTTTTAAAAATATATTTTATTTATTTTAATAATATAATCACCTTACAGCTAAAGAAATTATAAAAAATTTACCTTTTCATAAGCCAAAAATTATTTATTATTTGACAAGCTCTTGCCTTAAGAATTTCTAGATTTATACTTAAGTTTTTAAGCTTCAAAACCCTCCCCAAAACGAGGCATAATTCTATTTTTTTAGCTGCAATTTTTCATTATTTTCTACCCGCCCGAAATAATGGTATTTTCAATCGCACTGCGGGGACTGGGACTGCCACGAGTTTCACGAATTGTCATTCCTCTAATTGAATTCAAATCGGATTTAATGTCATTTTGTAACAAAAAAAATAAAATGGCACAGATTTCATACAACATCAGGTCGCCCCGGTTTTTCTTTTCCTCTAATTCTCTGTGTCTCTTTTGCTCTGTGTCTCTGTGGAGATGTCAATTTAATAAAGTGCAAGTGAAAACCCACAGCAGTGACAGGGGGAGAGAGAGTGAGGAGAGGTATTTCCTTATGGTTCTCTCAGTGTCACTTAATAATTCAATGCCTGGCCCAAAAAGGCATTTTGGTATCCCTCAATTTTATTCGTTTTTTTCGCTCATTTTTGTTGCTGCAAAAATGTGTCACATGGAAATCTAAATAACCGAAACACTGCAAAAGAAAAGAAAAGAAAGAAAAACCGAGGAAAATTGTGTTAGAGCCGCGCGACAAAATGATGGATGGGCGAGGGACTTGGGACAGAGAGACAGAGAAATTAGCGTGGGCCTTAAAAAAGCTTCAAAAGCAATCAAAATGACAACTTAAGTAGGCTTCCCAGCAGCCAGCCCAGCGACTGAAAGAACGGGAGAAAAGGCAAAAGAAAAAATACGGAAAAAAGTAAAATTGAAAATGAAATGAAAAAGACTTTTCCCTTGGTTAGACTTTACATTGGTTGGACGTGTTCCTTAGAGTTTTTCCTTGGTTCTTTGGGGTTGCAGACCAGTTACAGTCCCAGACCCAGACACATTTTCTTTTTGCGTAGAATGTGGGCTCAATTAGGGCTTAATTGTTTGTTTTCTCACTTGGCTGGTGACTGGCGAGTGGCGAGGGGAGAGCGGAGCGAGATATCTGCTAATTGAACCATCAAAATTTTTCTGCTGTGAAGTGTGAAAGGCCAAAAGATGTAATTCAATTTAGTTTATCTTTTTTTCCTTTCCATTCCTTCTCGAGGTCAAATGATTATGAGGCCTTGGCGGGGTGGCGTTCTCCCGCCCAAATGGTGCATAAAATGTGTAGAATTTAGAGGGCACAAAACAGATTTTGTTGCGGATTTTATTTGAGAGGGCCTGGAGCTTCCCTTCGGAGCCCCCAAATGCCCATTTAACTTAATCAAGATTTTAATATTTAAAGAATTTTGGCAAAAACCCACTGGAACCCAAAGGGCACAAATTTGTAACATTTCGTATATTTTCTTAGTCGAGGATCTCATTCCACATCTCGTTTAAGTCCTTTCCCTTCACTCGTACACTTACCCCTTTCCTTTCACTCCGTATCTTGCTGCTTGCCCCTTTCTCTACACTCTTTATCGTATCTTTTCTCAGTGCCCCTCCTTTCTGATGCCACCCGCATATGTATGTATTGTTTGCTGTCAGCCGAAAAGGGTTCTGTTCTTCCTTCCTTCGCATTGAAAAACTATTCCTTAAAGGACAAGCAACATTATCTCTCTTACATGAGATGCTTGCCACACTTCAATTGCTTGTAAATGCCACACAATAGATACTATCCCCCTGGAACATCCCCCTTGGAACATCTCTTGGAGCAAAAGTTTTCCTTGTACTTTTGGCCCTTTTTTGTTGCGGCTTCTGGGCTGTCGACTTGATTTTAGTTTTATGTGTTGCACATTTATTTATTTCGACAGGTTTTTGGGGCAGGCGAAATATTCCTTCGATTTTCCATCCATTCTGTGCGATTCTGTGGCACTCTGTGTGTGCTTTGTGTGTGTGTGCGAAAATCAATAAACAAAATGACAGCCAAATCCCCTAAAAGGTTGTACTGCACGGACGAAAAAGAGTGAGGAAAGGAAGGGAAAAGTCCTGAATGAAAGCAAATCTCTAAATATTTAAATAAAGGTCAGTGGAAAAGTTCTCCAACTACCGAATGGGGTCAAAGATTATAGATTAAAGGTGGAAAATTATGATTTCAAAATACTTATTTGTGAGAATTAGTTGCGGAGAATTCTTGGGCAAAAGTTTCATGTAAAAAATAGATTTAAAGAGGGTTGATAGATGGGAAATCCAAATGAAAATTATTAATGGGAATTTGTTTGTGGAAATTAGTGGAGAAATTATTTCATAGAAAATAGATTCGAAAAATGGGAAATCGAAGTTTTCGGCACATAAATTTCATTGTAGGAACTAGTTTAAATGTTGATGAAAATGTTTAATGCATTACAAAAGATGTCCTTTCAAGGAATTCCATTTTAAAATATTTGTCGGGCTTTTTTTTTAAGAATTTACTCTTTGAAGTTTTATTTATTTCAGATATTTATTTGTAATTGTCTTTCTTAAAAATATTCAATAATAATTGAATTTAATATTTAATTTTATATTTTATGCCATACATTTCTGTGGCTATATGAAACTATTAAAAAGTTAGTTTTAAATAATTTTAAATCCCTTTAGTTTCCCCTTAAAGGAGGGAAAACTTTATTTAACAACTTGAAGGATATTCCTTCTCCAATTCCTTCTCCTTCTCTAAATCCCCTGCGACATAATTCAGTGCCAGGCAAGTCGTACTAAATCATATTTAAAACAGATTAAATAGAGCAAAGAAGCGCATAGGACAGATACTCGTAAATTATAAGAGGAAAAAGGAAGAGAGAAAAGGAGCATCGCAGAGACAAGAGACAATTGAGTTTCAGTCTCTCTGAAAGGAGGAAGGAACCGAACCAGGAATCCTGGAATCCTGTCGGCTGCCAACAAATGACAAATTACCCAGAGCACAAAAATAAAGGCAGAAGACGATGCCAGCCGCACGCAACACGACAGACAGACACGAACGACAGCCAGAAAGTATCTACCAGATACAACATGTGTTAACAGGGACAATAACAAGTTATGAGCAGGGCAACAGCAGCTTTTCCTGGGGTGGAAATTTATTTCCACAGAACTATTGTGCAAATAATGAAGCGCCCAAAGCGCTTGAATCTCAAGTGGAAGGAAGTAAAACTTATAAGCATAATTCCCTAGAGATACAGAGAGAAAGGGAGAGAGAGAGAGAAGGAGGAGCAGGAGGCAGCTTATCCCCCACATGGAGCACACACATTGAGTGCCAAAAGTATTTGCCAACTAGATTTTTGACTTAACATTTACGATGCGTGGCGCACACTACTGCTACAGGATAGAGTGCCCTCCCAGGCCAGGAGGAGGCATGCCTCATTCTGATCCTCTTTGCGTGGCGCACAGCAAACTTTTTTTGTGCGAGAGACGGCGGCTTTAGCTCTGTGGCAAATCCCCGCGACCTTTTTGCTCGCCCTTCTCTAACCACATCCCATTAAGCGTTTGAGCATCTTCTTGGAGGCGACTTCATATGGCAGAAGCAGCAGAGAGCAGCAGCAGCAGCAGCAGCAGCAGCAGCAGCAGCAGCAGAAGAGCTTAACTTTGATTTCAGCGGCTCGTTCGCCTGCTCTTTGGCCACTCTTTTGCCTCGTCCCGAGCCTCGTCTTTGCCTCTTTTTCTGTTTGAGTGAGTGGGCCACTTAAATACGCGTTAGAGCGGTGACACGATGCCAGAGGCTAGAAGCTGTCAGGAATCGGCCTTCGGGGGAGGCATGGGGAAAGGCCTTAAGGACACCTTTAAGTTGCTTAAGTTATGGACACCTTGGAGGGAAAGTTTTTGCATAAGTCCATTGGTAATGAAAGAGGGATTCTGGACAAGGGGATTAATCGTGTGGGATCTAGGACTTCTTTATCATCCCAATCATAAATGATAGTAACTGTCTGGCATTTACATGCAAATAGTGTTCAAATACTACTTCAGGAAGCTCTCCTAATCCTGGGCATCTCTTAATCAGAGCCTACTTCTTTTGTCACAGATCAAACCCAATATCTCCGGAGTATTTTCATCTATTTTCCAGAGCTTACATCTTTCTTTTTGCAAGATTAGTACTTGAGATATATGCCTTATAATAAGAACTAAGGAAAATGTCATCTCTCTCCCTAATCATCACTCAATCGTAGACTTAATCTTTCTTATTGGATAATCCAATGATACAGCCCTATTTCTTTATGTGTAATCCATAGAATATACCACGGAAACTTCTGCAAATCTGGCTCTTCCCTTAGTCAGTGCTTAAATAATTTCTTTTTGCCCCACAAGCAAATTTTAATTATCATCTAGAACCTGCTTCAAATACCCTTCATATCTTGGTCATTGTCTATATCTTTCACTTTCCTTATGTGGTTAGGTGGTGTTTCCTTGTAGGCAATTTATAGCAAATACCACTCCAGAAATGTGTATCTTTCCGACATTTTCAACATCTGTCATTCTGCACCACTCTCTAGCTGACATATCTGCCTCGTCCTGTGGGAGACCAATTGTCATTCCGCTCACTTCCGCTGACAACAAATCAAAGTGTCAATCCGCCTGTTAAATCATTAACAAAACTCTAAACTCTAAACCTTAACTTTAAACTTTGTGCTACTCGAAAATGCAAACAACAAATGAACAAAGTTCGTAACCACAAAGCTAATGATAGTTTCTGTCGGCTCCAAAGTGTAATTGTCCTGCCTCCCTGGATGGTAATTATGATGATGGAAATGGGGAATGTAATGATGATTCAGATGTGAATGTTCATTCTGAAAGCAGATGAGGCTGGGCCAATGTAAATGATTAGACTTCAAGTACTACCTGCGGTTTGCCTCGTTCTCGAATAAACAACAAAGTTTGCTCCTTCTCAAAGAAGGAAAAACTTATCAGCCAAGAAGAGCAACAGAAAGTCTTATTAGCCAAACGGAGGAGCAGGAGCACTTGCCGGATAGAGAGCGAGAGGAGCAGGAGCAGGAGCAGCCTACGGCGAAGAAGCTTTCTGCCTGATGGAGCTAAAAGGAGCAGCATCTCCCTGAAAAATAGAGAGCCAGGAGAAGCCTCCCCGCTGATAGAGAGCCTGGCTGTTCTCTTCTGTTGACAAACGGCGCCTCTCGTTCTCCTTGGAGAAAAACCGAACTGAAAGAAAGTTTTTCTCTTCTAGAATTTGTGTATGTTGTTGTTGAAGCCGCAAAGGAAGACTTGAAGCGGCACCACTTAGGCTCCTGTCGCCGAAACAACTTTCTCGCTTAGGAGGGAAATTTAGAGACCCTGCCCCCTCCGAAGAAAAGTAGGTCCTGCCATTAAATAAAGGGGGAAAAGCAGGAGCACTTGCTGTAATTTGTTTATTGTTTTTTTGTTTATTTTTTTATTAACATAATTGATTGCCAGATTTGTTTGGAAAAGAAAAGAGAGAGAGAGGCCGAGGAAAAGTTCTTATTAAAGAAAGTTGTGCAGCGGCAGCTGTGGGACTTTTTTCTTGTTGGTGAGGAAAATCAGTTGGGGAAAATCAGGAGCACGCCACTTACACTTCCTGGATTCCGTGCCGGAATTAAGTTGGGTCTGTTTATCCTTTATCCTTGAGTGAGTTTTTCCTTGCCACATTCTCTACCGCCCTTCGCGCCCTTTCACTTGATTGATGACGCTCATTTGTGTTACGTGTGTTTTTCCCTCCTCCAGGTGCTGGAAAATGTATATATATATTTCTGCTTAATTTTAAATCAGTTTGCAATTTGCTGCCCCCCAAACAGGATACGGATATGGCTAAGGCTCCGCGTCCGTGTCCTCCTGCGGTTGAATATGGTTTATTGCTGTTGTGCGTGTTGCATACTTTTTGGCGCCTGCCCCCCTTGGAAAGAAGACTTTTCGTTATTTAGTCGTTAGTCCTCACTCAGTCCCCACCTCCCTCGTGATGTTGTTTGTTATTGTTGTTCTTTATAATGCTTAAGCACACTCACGGGTAAAGTTAACTGCAAGTTAACCAACTTTATTAATGTTTGTGTATGCCTTCTTTTTTATGGACTACTGTCTGGGGGCTGGGCTCCTGGCTTTGTTCTCGTTATTGTGGTTCCTGTTTATTGTTAACTTCTCCTGCAGGAGAAGGAGTGCTGTGTGCTGTGTGCTGTTTGCGGTGGAAAATGTTTTCTGTGGTTAAGCCTGGAAATTTTGTCATTGATTTATTTTTATTATATTTTGCGAAATATTGTTCAAGATTTGTTTTTCTGTAATTTTTACTCATTTAAATGCTCAGACTTTTTCTTAGTTTCTCGATTCTCTAATTCCTAGAGTGCACGGCATGCTAGGGTAAATATTTTCCAAGCCATTTCCCTGGCACTCAACCAGTCTCACGCACACACTTCACAGGCACTCTTGTGTGGCACTCTCTTGACACCAAATGCCTTGCCACAATAACATATTTTTTCAATTTCATACCACCCCCCACCCCAAACACTACTTTTTACTCTTTATTTCATTTGCCATTTTTGTGGTACCCTGGAAAGGGGGTATTCAGGTTTTTAGCAAACTTTTGCAACACAGAGCTGGAGAATAAGCATTGGACCATCGTTTCTTATAAAAAGAGTGCTAAATTGCTGAAGATAGTCTAGGAAAACTCGAAGTATTCCATTTTACAGAGTTCCATTCAATTCGGAAATCTTTTTCATGTAAAACAAATTTTCTTTGTTATTTTTAAAGATAATCTTAAGAAATTTGATATTTGAAATTTGATAAATATGATAAGCACTTCCCTCACGTTTCATCCAAATCGGTTAATGTTTTCATCAAGAACTATGATAATTCATTTGCTTATAAATTTATTATTTGTAAATATATTTCCACAACAGATAATATTATGATTATTCTGCTTCAACAAGCACTTTTCGTGAGTTTGATCCAAATCAAATAATATTTAAACCATATGCCGATATTTTGTTTGCTTATAACTTTTTTATTTCCAAACATATTTCAATGAAACTCAGGAACCTTTGGAATCATATTCTACACATCCCTGCCAAATATCATTCAAATCGTAAAACTATATCCCACATAATCTATAGACCTTTAAGAGTATCTCTATCATCAACCGCAAACCTAGTTTTCCCATAAAGTTGACGCTTTCTGCATTTAGTTTTTTTGCTTTTTTTTGCTTCAACGCCATTAAATGTGGCAACAAATGCAATGCCAGCGAGTGCTAGGGAAAATGCTGGGTTGGAAAAGCAAGGAAAACTGTGGCTGGGGGAGGCAAAAGCTCTGTTGTTCTAGACCCAGACCCCCCACCCATCCCCATCTCGTACATTAGAAGTGTTTGCCAGCCATCATAACGCATTAAAAATTTCGCATATCTTTTCCTTTTTTTTTAGTAGCGCATTTTTTCTGCATTTTCTTCTAGCCCGGGTGTTTTTCACGCGGGATTTTCTGCTCTCCCTTTCTCTCTGTGTCTACCATTATTTACTCGGTTTCATTATGCACTCATTTCATTAAAAGTTAAGTCGCTCTTCGGGGCCCCAGCACCAGCACCAGCTCTAGCCCCAGACCCAGCACCAGCACCAGGGACAATTTATTTCAATAAATTTAATTACCTCTCAGCGGAAGAGCCCGGAAAACAGGGACTTTTTTTTGTGGCGAAACTTAATTTTATTTCTATTTTTTTGTAGAGCAGAAAGAGAGGGTCCTGGAGGTCCATTTTCCTCTGGCAGAATTGTTGAAAGTATTTGTCATTTTTTTTTTGCACACACAGGAAGCGTACTGACAGTGTTGGGTTCGGGAATGGGTATGGGATTGGTCAAGTGTTGTAAAACTTTCATTACCTATTTGTATTACATAATTGCACTCACGTGTGTGTGTGTGTGTGTGTGTGTGTGGCATATTCCCCTCCCCATCCCGAATGCTGCTGCGTTGTGGCATGCCCAACGAATTTATACACAATTTTGTTGTTGTACGAAAAAAGTTTTTCACCTGCTGGAAAAAGTTTCATCTACTGTGCGTTGATAATTTGTTAAAAGTTTTCCCCACTTTTTTTTCTGCACGTACGCTTACGAGCGTATGTTGGTGTGCGTGTGCGTGTGCGTGTTTTTTCCTCTTATTCTGGGGTTCATCGAGGTCGTCCCTTCAATAATTGTTTGCAATTTAGTTTAAATTTAAATTTGCTAATTGTGGGATTGAATTAGTTGCAATTTTGATTTGAAAAGAATTAAACGATAGTTCCAATGTCATTTCCGGCCATCTCTAGAAAAATGACAATTTAAATTACAATTTTCTGATGTTAGTAAAATTTCTTTATTCCGACTGAAATGCATTTGAATTTGTTCCTTGTTTGAGTAGTTTTAAAATTACATTTAACAGTATTATGTTGATCTCTGGTTCAAAATTGTATTAATGTTTCTTTTTCTGTAAGTGTAGGGAAAAAGATCCTCCCTCTTCTGGTGTGGCGATCCCTAGCGGAAGCCCAAGCTTTCGTTTCTCGAAGCACCCATTGGTGGTGCCTGGAAACGTGGCATGCCCCTGCCAGTAGCACCACGCTTCCGTGGTGCCCTGTTGGTCTGCGTCGCCTTGAGGATGGCCGTGGGAGCCATCTTGCATTGTCGCCAGGGGGGCAGCATCAGCCCGGAGCAGGGCCCAGTGGTACTGGGCATGGGCATGTCGGCTTTCTGGTTGGCAATGATATCGTTTTTCTCGTCGATGCTCAGCAGTTTGCTGCTTCTTTTCTTCTGCACCTTTGGCACATTTTCCCAGTCCGCAAGGGAAATGTCGGCGCAGTTCCCATCGTTCTTATATTCGTGGGCTTGCATCAGCAGTCGATGGGCCCTGGCTACAGCATAACCGTTGGGGATTTAGGGAATTTAGGGGGTGCGGCGGAGACTTAGGGGAGATTTACTTACCGTAGACCAACTTCAAGAGCTGCTGTCGTGTTTGGGGTCCCACAGTGAGATCCGCATCGAATACCACATCGATCGCGCTGTCCAGAAACTCCCTATCGGCGGCCACGTCCACTTCGAGAATATTTTCTTTATTTTTTTCAGAGGAATTCATTTTTCGTGTAGTTCGTATGGAAATACGAGTCGAACTGAAAGTAAAAGTCAACTGAAAATGACTTGTAGTTCTGATTTGAAGGCTTGGAATACTAGATATGGATATGTATCGCCCGTCACTGCTATCGATAATTATGTGAGGTGTTCAGGGGATTTTTAGGATATGTAAGAAATGTTTATTTATATTTTAATATAATGGATTGGTTTCAAATGTGATTAAAGTGGTGCTTAGAATTATTAGAGTATTATTAAGTATTTATAATGTTGCTACAAATGGTGCTCAGAATACTTATCGATAGATGGATATCGACCGGTGTTGCCCCGCTTCTAGTGTGCCCCTTTTTGTGGTTGCCCTCCAGATTCGAATGCCACATAATTAATCCCATTAATTAATATGTAATTATTAAAATTTACAAAATTTTTCCTATTGTTATTATATTATATATATTCTTTTATTTGTTCTAATTTTAAGCCCTGTATCGATATTTAATTAAAAATGCAATCGTCTTTCTAAAAATTACCTTTTAAATGCACAGCCACGCCCTCTGGCCTCCGATCCATGGGCCAGTGCATTGTTTTGTGTCAATTAAATGGCATAATAATATTTCTCCTTCCGTCCCTGCGCCCACAAACTGAAGGATTCCCGGGGTTATACCATATTCATGGCACATTAAATTCGCGTTAATTTGTTTTCGCGTATTATTGGAAACAAACAACAAGCGGGGAAGGGGGTTATATCCTGGGGATCCTTGGGATTTGCATATGCTGGATATAATTTATTAATTACCCGCATGAAATTACAATTTTGCGCACAATTAATTTGAAATTCGTTTCCCGCACTCTTTTTGCCTCAATTTTTACCAGTTTTTTTCCCACAAAAGTGGGAGTTTTCTCTCGCTTTTTTTTCTCCCAAATGTGGGAGTTTTCTCTGCCAAATGTGAACATTTTTTCTTCTCTCTATTTTTTTTTTTGTTTGAAAACATTTCCTGTAAATGAAAGTTCAGAGCGGAGCAGTGCGGAGACTGTGTATAATTCGCTTTAACAAATTCTATTTCCATACATATGTGTGTGTTTTTCCTGCGTTTTTTTGTGTGTTTAGTTTCCGTTCTAAAATTTCCCGCTGTTCTACATAATTTTTCCCGGCATTCTTTTCATTGTTTTTGCCCGAAAGCTGCTGCATCTCCCTCTGCTTTTGCATAACTAATTAAAGTTTTTGTTGTTGGCCGCCATTTCTCAGAAAGCGAGAGAAAAAACCAGCAGAGAGCCAAAAATGATTATGACATGGAAAAGGCGTTAGCCAGCCCCGCCCCCAACACTGTCAGAGAGGCAGAAAGATGGACAGGACTGACATTAATTAGAAGCGAAGCTACAGCTACAGCTGTCGAGGATATGTATATATATATTTTCTGTAAAGCTGCAGATGGGAGTTTTTGGGGGTAGAAAAGCAAAGAAACATTTGTGGAAATTAATGTGAAAATGCATTGTATATTTGGGGAAGTATTTAAAGAGAAGGATACTTGTGTGTGGATAGTTTCTCCCTAGAAATGGATAGCCCTTTCTTTGTACTTGCCTCCGATTTTGTATCAGCTGCATGGCAGGACATTTGGCCATTAAATGTCTCTGCCACTGCCACTGCCACTATTTTCTGTACTTTCTCAACCTTCATTCCTTCATTCCTTCATTGTGCAACCAAATCACATCTCAATAAACCAAACTTCCGTTTCGAAACTGGACCTGCATCGAGTGGCTCTGCTCCTTTTGGCCACTTTCCCGCTTCCACTCATGCACTCTGGTTCATTACATCGTTTTCATTTAGCCAATTTGCTCACTTGACCAAAAGTTGATTTTTTATTACGAGTATTTGCTCAAGAGAGAGGAGAGGAGAGGAGGGGAGGGTGAGAGGATGGGTGGATGGGTGGATGGCCATGGCAGCTGCTCGTCAGGAAAATTGAAATGTTTTCGGGTTTTGCTTTGTTTTGTTGTAGTCGGTTTTTTTTTTCTTTTTTTTTTTGGCTCAATGCCCAGGACATTCGAAGGAGGAGAAGAGTCCCTGAATGAGTAGTGACTGAATGACTCAATGACCGAATGACTGACTGAATGAGTGGGGTCTCTATAACTAGTTGCATATCGGGCTCTCTGCTGAGTGGCCCCCGGGGGTAAAGTGTCCAGCTATATTTCTGCTCCTTGTCTCCCAGTTGATCCTTGTCTGCTCTGGCTTCCTCGTCTCCCCTGTCTCCCCTGTCTGCCCTGTCTCTCTCTCTGTGTGCCCTGGCAGCCGCTTTCAATATCTGTTATTGTCCTGCCTTTGACTTCCTTTCGGGGGTCTCCTGCCATCCGCTTGCATGCTACTTAATGTGGCATTTTGATGTTGCCAATACGTGACTCTTGACCATCTACCATCATCTCTCCATGGGAGGATGCCAACGCACAGGAGGTGCTCTAGGAAATGGTTTGACTCCTGCGCTCCTGCATTCTCTATTGTCTATCTCGAAATTCAGAATTTTTGAGCGAATGCCAGCAGCTAGGAGCCTTGGGTGGTGTTTATTATCCTCGAATGAGTTTGTTTGCAAGCTTTGGTAGCTTCAGGAAGAAACAAATCCCTAATAGACGATAGAACTTTGACTTTTAATGACCTAATGAATGGAAACCCGACGCAAAGATTGATTTTTGAGGATAGTTTTTCATTTTCTAGATATATTTCTAAGAAAGATACTAAAAAGCGATGTCTATAAACTGCTAATTGAGTGGGCATTTGTTGAAACGATGGAATTATGGGAATAATTATATCACAATGATATAATATAGTCCTCAAAAATATATATATATTCCTCGAAATAAAGAATTTAAAGCCATAATACCACGATGATCCATAGAAGAGAAATGGTATACTTGCTGGCAATGATGTTCTGTAAAATAATGATAGCAGAAGGAAAGATCTTCCTGTTTGCACTACTTAATCAGGACTCCTAGGAAAGTGCCTTTCCATTTAAGGGGATATTTGGCTGATACTTTCTTCTTCCAAAATTAAATTCTTCCTCCACACTTTCACATTTAAGCTCTCTAATTTATCCCAAATTATATAAGTTTTCCATAATCTGAGTACACGTATGGAAACTTTTCGTGAACGAACAGCACCAACACCGCACTTAGCCAGCCGCATAAACTCTTTTCCGAGAGAAAGAGAGACAGAGAGGAGGGGAAAGGAAAGGAAAACAGAGATCCAAGAAACCCAGACAAATATCAACTGCAGTCCCCTCTCCGGCTCCGGGGGGATGTACTTTGTAAATATGCATGCGATATGCTTAATTATTTATTACGACTAATTTGAAAAGTCCCCAAAAAGTAGAGACAGAGAGAGAGGAGAGAGAGCTCTCATCGCTCGTCATCGTGCATAAAGTTTGAAGTTGATGTTTACGAGGTTTTCCTCCCGAAAAACCCCAAAAAACTGTTTAAATGCTGAGCCAGAAACACACACATCCCAGCAGAAGGAAAAGGACTGCACATGGATCCCTATCCCTACAGACATCATATATGAGCTTCCGTTTACATAGGTCAAAACACCAACAGACAGAGGTCTGGGCCTGGAGAGGGGTGGAGAGTCAGCAGAGCCGCACAGTACACGGCAAAGTTTAAGTAGTTTAAAAAGTGTCCTCGTCCTTCTCGTCCTCGTCTGGTGGCTGGTGGCTGGTGTCTGGCTGCTGCTGGCTGGGTGATGATGAGCTCTTTGCCAGGCGTCGAGTAGTCGGGCCGAGTCAGAGCCGCTGAGCACACAAAACTCGTTTAAGTTTTAATAAACAAATTAAACTTACTTGTGCTGTCTGTGCTGTTTTTTTTCCGGAGGGAAAAACAGTGGTACGAAATACGAGAAGAGTTCTGAGGAAATTTGTTCAGGGGAGCAAGCAACTGCCAAAAGGTAAAGATGGCTTACAAAAGGTGTGAAAGGCTAAAGTTCAAACTCCTGATTTTTGTAGCAACCATCAACCAATGATAGCTTTAGTTAACCCTTTATTTTCAGCACATTTCCCTAGAAAGAATATATAGGATTGATCTTTGAATTAATTGAGAGATCGTCATTCAAACAATAGTTATATTTCTCTAACATTTCTGCCACTTTTTATATTTTTATTATTTTTTATATTATACACTTTATTTTTATTTTTTATATTTTACACATTTTAAGCCACATTTATTCCACAATTAAATAACCAAAACAGAACAAATATCCCCATAATTTCGAAAACATATATATATTCCGCAAACATTTCTTTCTCCCCACAAAAACATTTTGCTGACACAATTTTTGTGTGTAAGTAATTTACATACTCGAATATTTGCATAAATATATCTATCCTTTACCGAATATCCCCACACTGCTCGGCTGGCAGATATTTCAATATTTGTTGTGTCCTTCGGGGGCGGGGCTCACAATTGAATTTTACTTTATGCCCTGTGCACATTTTTAAGTGCCTCTTCCCAGAGACTTTAAGCCAAAAGGCGTCGTGGCAGGGATAACATTCATTAAATCCTAATTTGCAGAGGATTACGAATCCTCTCGCATATGTGGAGGAGATGCCACGCACAAATACGACTACGAATATCCTCTTACACTGGAAGAAATGTTGCATATTTTGCCTTTGGAATTTCTCAATTATATTTTTTTGGCCAAAGTCTACTGTCAGAGGAATTTTTTGTGGTTCTCGCAAAAAGAGGAATGATGTGAAGGATGTTGTAATTATAACACGTCTGCCACAGAATATTTTTCTGTATTTCAATTTGCATTCTGTGTATTTTTCTGGGTTTTTTGTTTTTATTTTTGACTCGCTAAAATTCCTTTGCATTTACTTGCTGGGTTTTCTGAGGCTTTCATTTTCTTTATGAATTTTAATGAGCGTCCCTTTTGCTGCTCGTTTGCTATGCAACAGAAACAAAAAGGAAAGAAAATACGAGGAAAACGCTGACGGAAAAGCCAAATGACTGCGACAGAGAACGAGATATATTTTGTTGCAAACGAAATTTTAGACATTTGAAATCCTCAATGCAAATGTCATTTCCAGTTTGGAAATCGCTGGCTTTCTTCGTGTTGGAATTTTCGGTTGCAGTTTCTTCTTAATTTTCACTGCATTTTAAGTTATTTTCTTTGGTTAAAATTTTTGAAAAGGGCTTAAGGAGATATTCGCTTTATCCACCCTGAATCTCTGCTATCTTAGAAATTTCTTTAGTTCATTAAATCACTATATCATATATACTCTAAAAACCATAGATCCATATATCTCCAAAAATATCCTTAGCCCCTGCCTTTTTTGCAACTCCCCTTTCTTTTTGGTATTGCAGCAAAAATGTCTTGTTTGCAGAAGGCTGCCAACTGGGCCACTGCCACCACCCCCTTTGTTAGCCCTTCTGCTCCTTCTGCTAAATATTCGTTAACGTGGCGAACAAATTTCGTTGGCAAACAGAACGTCGGAGGTCTGCAGAACAGAGATCTCGCCGCGTGGCTTTCTCTTTATAAAATTTACATATTTGCACATCTAAATCGCTGGGAATTTGCATTGTTTGCCAAGGCTGGAGGGCTGAGGGCTGAGGGCTGGCACGACGGGGCCATGCGGCAGGACATTCGGGTGGTTTACTTTTGACCAAAAGAGGTGCACCTTTAAGGGAGTGGAAAGAAGGGAAAGGGAGCATGGGGTTTATTTGGGTCACAAATGGTGCTTTGGAAATATTGAATATTTCATGAATAGTTTTGATATATTTTCGGGGAAGATGCTGCTATTTTGTTTGCCATTCTTTCAAAAATATTTAGCAGCAGGAAAATATTTTGCTTTTCCTTTGGTTTTCTGTTATTCTAGAGGTATTTATTTATTTTTAATTGGAAGAAATATGTTTGCCAGCAACGGAAATTCCTTTGCTAGAAATATTGTTCCTTTTCAAGGAAATATATCAATTTTTGTGGATTCAATATATACCTACATATTCGGTTTACTCTTTTGTTTCCTTGATTGTAAGAAATATTTCTAAAATATTTCCCAAATTTATTTAGTGTTCTATAAAATGCAATTTTTACACACATTTCATGCCCTCACAGAATTATTTCTGTCGCTCAACTTTCACTTGCATTTGAAGGCCCAGAAAATACATATTTTCCTGCCGCCCGTCCTTGAACTTTCACCCCAAATTTCACTGCCGCAACGCCCTCGCATAAAATATTCACTTGACCCTCTGGAAAAGTAGGGGGAAACAATTTTCTTAATTAAAATATGTTCTACCGCAGAATTTCCATTTACATATGCATTAAATTTTCAGCATTTCAATTTCAATCTTTTTTTGGTTTTTTTTTAATGAATTGCCAAACATAAATATGCGGCACTTGCTGTGGCAAACTATTTTAAAATTAATTAGGTAAATGGAATTTATTATGAAAAGCATTTAAGGCAATGTCACACTTTTTTGGGCCAATTGAAATGCCGTAGAGCAAACACCGAGTTGAGGCGTGGCGTATGATTAATATGGGGCGTGAAAAATATGTATATTTTCCTTGCCGTTTTTATTTATGACTGAACGTTGAACTTTCCGCTAAAGTCAGAGTCCCATTGGCGAGGCAGAGGCATAACAACTGCCACTCGGGGGATTTGGGTTAATAGCCCGTAGTCGTAGTCGTGATGGAGGCAACACAGCAGCAGCAGCAGCAACAGCAAAAACAATGGCCAACAACAGCCTCCGCCAGCAGCCAGCAGCCACAAAGGTGGCACGACGTGTACGTGCAAAGCTCACAGAAAATAATGGCAGAACAGGAGGGGGCCAGCAAGGGGAAAAGGCACAGGAGTCACGGCAGGGACACACAGTGGCAGAAAGGAGTCGTACAGAAGCGGCAGCAACAGCAGCTCAAAGGTGCGACAGCACAGACAGGAGAGTAGCAATATGGAGAGAGATCATGTAGAGGGTTTCTGGATGGAAGGTACAACTATATATGACAGAGGTAGAGCAGTGGAGGGACAATTGTTATAGCAGCTTAACAACCTGACACACACTACCGAGACACTGGGAGTGGGAGTGGGAATGAGAATGGCAACGGGTCTGTGAGAGGACACCCAAATGAAGAAACTAACCCCAGACACGAGGCAGGACTCCTCCGAGGGAAGCGGACTGGTGTCTCTCACCTGCTGTTGACAATAAAAAAACAATGACAAAGGAGGCTCCCAAAGGCAGAAAAGATGCTGGAAAAAGTGGGTGAAGCCTGCGAGAGGAGTATGACCAACAAGAGGGAGGACTGAGAGTAAAAGCAGCAGCCAAGCCAGGACTATGACTAGGAACCCCTAGAAATTCAGGATTAAAACTCTAAATGCGACACGGGTTCCGGTTTTTCCTCTGCCATAATCGTTTCTATTTTCAATTCAATTTATGATATTTGCATATATTTTTTTTTTATTTTTATTTTAACAAATTTCCAACAAGTTGATTTAAGCAGACACATTTTGACACTTTTCTTGGCAGAGGAAAAAAAGAAGAATAAAACACTAAAAATGATGACAGCAGGAGGAGTAGGCAGGAGTAGGAGTAGGTCCTTGAGGGGAGCGAGCACATAACGAGCTGAAAAAGATGCTTTGAATACAAAATAAAAAAGTAAAGGACATAAAAAAGAGAATGGAAATGGCAAACAGAAACAATGAAGGTGCAAAAAGGAAAGGTGGAGCACAAAATGCTGACTGGGAAAACCCCTGAAAGGAAAAAGCCGCACAAGTCATAAACTTAAGGCGACCGAGGAGGAGGAGAACCCAGAGGACCAAGAGGAGAGACTGGAGTAGAGTGCCACTGCCAGACAAAAAAGGATTATAAGCGTGAAATCCTCCTGAACCGCTGGCAAAAGAGAAGGCTCACAGTCAGACGATATTTGCCTCTGACTTTGTCCCCTCTTTCGTCGAAGTAAATTAAAGCTGACACAGAGAACTGGCCAACAGAGGCCGAGGGAGAGACGGGGAAATTGGGTTGAAAGGGTGTGTCCTCCCCTGCTCTGCATATGTGGGAGGTGGGCGGGGTGTATATATGGTCAGCAGCACGACAGACAGAGCCACAGCCAGAGCCAGAACTTGCAGCTTCCAATGGCAGCCACAGATAGAACGAGCTGCCGTGTGGCATAGAACATTTAACTCCACTGACTTTTGGGTCTTCCTTTTCGCTTTGGCATCGACTGCTGACTCTTTTTTCAGTCGGCAGCTTAAACTACGAGCCACAACCACATTGATTGCGAGCGACTTGGCCAGAAGCAGAATGCTGTCTGGGGAAGGGGAAACCGCTTGCTAACCTGGTTTGTTACCTGATCATACTAATCCCCCCGCACACTTCTATAGAGAGAAGGGTCATGCGAAGGATGTGTGTGTGTGTGTGGGGGGAGGAGCAGGTCCTGTCTATTTGCTCAGTGCAGCGTAAACTCCCGTAGATAAGTCAAAGCCAAGTGCAGCCAAGTTAATATTGCATGCGGATAAATTGAAGCTCATATTCCAGTTGCATCTCCCGAAAGCCATCTCCCTTGCTCCAAAGGCCTCTCCTGTCATCTCTGGCTGTTCCCCTCCAGCTGCTGCTTAGTTTTTGCCATCTCTTTCTGTTGGGTTTCGCTTCGCTTTGATTCTGTCTCCGGCTGGGGGTGCCCCTTGGCTTTATGCATTTTTGATTTTGAGAGTCTCTGCATTTGATGGCTAAAGTTTTACTTTTGCCATATGTACTCTGGTCCCTGTAATCCCCGAGGGCTCTACGGGTATATGTGGGCTTAAATGCAGACTTGAATGTTTGTATGATTTGAATTTGAATTAAGAAAACGCATTCGGAGACTGGAACCTCATAAGAAATAATATAATAAAAATAATATAATAAAAATAATATAATAATAATAATATCATAATATAGAGATGGTGTGCCAGAATATCGATAGTCGGCCTTGGAACCATTCCTTCAGCATTTTAATCGGTGCATTTATGTGGCGGTGTTCAAGTCATGTTAGGTATGGCCGTACGTAGCATTAGATACTAGATATATATATTTGCATTATAAATATATAAATAATATTAGATTTAAAGCTAGAAAATGGGTATCCCTATAGTCGATTCAGTGAGAAGACTTCCCTGCTTTTCCGTGCTTGTCTAAGCATCAAAGAAAGTTTGTCAAATATTTAGCAGAAACTTTCCAAAACTTAACAAAAGCTAAGAAAAAGAAAAGCTCTTCTATTTGTATGTACAGTGCGGTTCAGCAATAAACTTATGCTATTAAATATACATATATCATACATACATATATTGCATATACTGCTTATATTTATATATATCTTCTCTCAGAACTCTAAGCCTTTTTCCATACATTAAAGTAATCCTTTATCATCATCGATAACCATTCCTCCTTTTTCTCCCCCAATTTTCTTCCATTCACCTTTTCCTCGTGTGTAAGGCAGAATTACATTATTATGGAACATTTCCCAAATGATATAACAAGGAATAAACATAATCGAATAAATAAGAGGCGACGTGTTGGCTGGCCCTCCCCTCAAAGTAAACTGATATAAGCAAATCAAATTTCAGTTTCTTGCTCACTTTCCATGCCACATTTCTCCACATATTTCCACCTGCCTTTCCCTCCCTGGATCTCCTTCCTCCCCCCTAAGCGAGTGTGCGTTGGAGGGCTCAGAGTTTCGGTCATAAAGGATTTACACGGATGTTAACAGCGGAGGCCGTGGACTAAAATATGTAAAATGCTACAATCCATGTGGCTGGATAAGCAGGGGGGTGTTGGAACGCGTGAACGGCCCTGTTTAAATTTGTTGTCATTTTTGTTTTCACTCAATGCCGCCTGGTGTCCTGGGTCCTGGGTCCTGCGTCCTGGGCTGTCAGTAATGCTTGAACGCCCCTTGTGAGCACCACTTGACAGCTTTCTGCCTGCCTCCCACCAAGGAACTGTGTGAAACATTCGTCACTTCACTTCACGGTATCCTGGGACTGGGACAGGGACAGGGACAGGGACTGGAATCCCTGGGATCCCGGACATTGCCTGGTGATGTGTTTATTATGTGCCTCTAATATATTTATGAGGCGTCTTATAAACGCATTTTCATTTTATTTACATTGCCTCCTGTCTGCTCCATCCCTCAATCACCATTCTATCCGAGTACGAGTATATATAAAGAATAAGGAAAGAACAATCAAAGCAGCAGAAATAATGCCCCTAAGGTATTTTTGGATCTCCTTTCAAAATAAAAATAAAAATAAAAAAGGAAAGAAATTTGATTTCAAATTCATTCAGACATCTTTTGCCTTTCGAGGGCTTGATTTTTGTATGCCTGCGTGTTCGTACATATATTTATCATACGCACTGTTTGTCTGGCTGTGTGATGATGCGCATAATTTCCTTATGAATTTATATGGGGGAAATTATTTTTAGGGCAAGTGTCTCAGCGAGTGGCTTAATCGAATCGTGTGGTGGTGCAGGGTGGAAATTCCAATTTTTGATTAAATATTTCTTTGGTGGCTTTTGGCCTGAGATATGGGATTTACCTTAAATTTAAATTATGGCATGTCAAAATGTCCTTAAAAAACCTCAAAGGTGTGAAACAGATCATAAATGGATATTTCCCACTGAAGTATCAATTTGGCACGACATTTTCTATGATTTCCCCTCTTGAATATATCATTTCTCAGGAATGCCTTTTTGAAATGAAATTTACTCCTCCTCAAGGTCTATATCCTGCGAAACTACCATTTCTCCTGAATTGAATAACTATTCCTCTGAGGCAGGAAATATCTTAGATTTTCCCCTCAATTGAAGTCTCCCAATGGATATTTATCCCTGGAATACGATTAAGGATGTATTTTTTTATGATTTCTTCAAAATATAACCTCTTCCATGGATATGTGTATCTTCGCCATCCTCCTTCCTTGTAGACCCACAAATTTCCTTTCCTTTCATTAGCTCCTCAATGGCCTCTGGCACTTATCAAATGGAATACTCGTTAGCTTTATGAAATTTCCTTTAATTGGCGGCTCTTAAACTACCAGTTCTTATTCCCCTTTCATCTCTTTAAGGACTCTGCCTCTCTAGAGTAATTTAGAATCCTTAAATTAACCCATTCAGGTCATGGGGGCTCTGCTCTGGTGCTGGTAGGCAATGAATGCTGTCATAATTATGTGAAGGAAAAGGAGAAGCCCCGCATGAAGAAAGGAAACTATCGCGGCAGCCATTCAGCTGCAGGCCAACGAGAGAGGGCGTTACCAGCCACGCCCCCTAGCTAGCTCTCTCTCACTCTCTCGCTCTCTCTCTCTCTCTGTCTCTCTGTCTCTTGTTCTGCATGGTGGCTATCTATCTTTTTCGCTCACGCATGTGAATGTACGGATACGTTGAGGTCAGGTCCAGGACGAGGGCAAGCCATGGCAAGGCATGGCATTTACTTAATTGGCGCTTAAAACTGTAAAATGCAGTTTCACATACACATACACGTGTCCTGTAAGCTCTCTCTTGTGTGTGTGTGCGTGTGTGTGTGTTAGTGAGTCTGCCCCGTGTTCGTGTCATGACTTGGCAAGGACACAAGCAGCAGCAGCAGCCACCGCTGCCGAGGAAATGTGAAAAATGAGCCAACAAAAGCGCGTCGGAAAGGCAGCACACAGCTGTAAATGTGTGAGTGTGTGTGTAGCTGTGTAACACATACATAAGAGCAGCTTACGGCTGCATTTGTTGGCCCCAAAGCCTTTTTTTGTCCAAAGCTAATGGTCTTGGCCGCCTCTTGCCTCTCGCCAAAGACCATACACCGAAAATGCTGGCGCTTTTTATATGCCATTAATAAACCCCCTGAATGGGGAGTGTGTGCTTAGAAATCAGTTGAGAGACCTGCGGGATACCCTGGAATGCATTTTGGAAGCGAAAATATGGGGAATACCGAATAAATAATGATTCAAAATGTGAAGCAAGGCACCACAACTAGAATCGAAAAAGATTTCATCCAAAAAGAAGTCATTTAATATTTTATCGATAAGCTATCGATACCCCATAACTTATCGATAGCTAACTTAGGTACAGGTAACCTATAATAGTTATTGTTATTTTCTTTAACCTTTTCGTTCCACAGAAAGCCAATCCCTAATGAATATTACATTCAATATCATTCTTCAATAAATAAGCCCTCCCTTCGACCCCCTCCCCATTCCTTTTTCGTTTGCAATTCGATATGGGAATTGGAATAATGAAGTATCCCTTAAGGTCTCGCTGTAGGTCTTTCCAGTCATAAACTATCCACAGTGTAGTGGTCCTTTGCAGGACCTCGAATGCCACCAAACTGCTTTTACCCGAAAAACGTAGGGGGATTTTTGGCAAAAAGCAAACTTCATTCGCGCATAAGTCCCAACACGTGTTTTGAACGCCAAGAGATTTAAACAGAGAGAAAGAGAGAAATTTCACGGGGAAACAGGAGAAAGCGATAGAGTGGGGGGAGCGCTGAGAGCACTCTTCTCATGCAGGAAATTGTGGTCTTTCGTGGCACAAATTAGCGGCATTAAATCGAGGTACTAGCCTCGAGGCAGCCGAGGCATGGCCTGGCCTGGCCGAGGCATGGCCTGGCCTGGCCGAGGCATGGCCTGGCCTGCCAGTGGGTGGTGGGGCAACAAAACGGGATAATGACCAGAGAATGCGTTCAGTGGCGCTACAAAATGCTGCTCCTGTCGTTGTCGCTGTCGTCCGCATAGCTGGAGGCATTGCCTCATTTTAATTGATTTAATCGGCTTTGGCGCATGTGTCACGGATACACACACACACGCACACACACTCAGAGGGGAACCAATACCTATTCCCGATTCTCAGCCTCTCTCTCTTTATATGGCCGCCTGCACTGTACTTTTCTGCTCATTAAAAATGCTTCGTTGTTTTGTTTTTCCTCCGCCCCCCCCCCGTTCCTTTTTTTTCTCTTTTTGTTTGCTCCATTTCCGGTCTATTGACGTATAAACAATTTTTGCGCATTAATTGAATCGCCATGTTGGCTGCCAAATGTGTGTGTGTGTGTCTGTGCGTGTGTGGGTGTGACATGCATAAGCCAAATTAATTGGAGCTACACACACACGCACACATCACTTACGCACAGATTTCTCTCCCCCTTCAGCCAAAAGAATGCCCTTTTCGAAGGGTATATTGTCTAGAAGGGTGGGTGGGGGCGTCTAAGAAGGGGTTGTCTGAAGAATAACTGGGCCTGAAAAAGGAGGCGGAACCATTTCAATCTCTAATGAATGCATATGCTCCATCATTTATGCCTCACCTTCTCTGGCACATACCCTGGCCTTTTTTGCTAGCTTAGACTTCCCTTTCGACTCCACCTCAAGCCCCCCAAAAACTCTCTCTCTCTATAGGTTTTTGTTTGCTTGCAACAAAGGCAACGAGCGTCCTAATGAAGCTTTAATTAGCAAACACACACGCACGTACAGAGATAGAGAGAGTCACGGGGAGAAAGGATGAAGAGAAAGGGGGGAACGCTACAGCGACATGCAGAGAAGATGGATTCTCCGTTAGCATTTCTATTATTTTTATGCTTCCCGCTGGCTAATGCCCCAATTTTAATTGGTTTATTTGATATTATTTCGTGTGATTGATTGATTGATTGATTAAATTACAGGCAAATATAATTAGGAATTAAAGAAAGACTTGGACATATTCTCATGCTAAAGTTTGTTAAAGTTATCTCCCTTTTTTTTTTGCTATCCAAACTTGTGGGCAAGAAAATCCCGCACTTTTATGGCTACCTTTTCCAACACTGCTTGGTTTAAGTGTTGAAAACGTGGACACAAATATGAATAGTCAGCCCTTTAAAAATAGTTGAAGTATCAAAGCTTTAAGCATTGAAATATTCCAGGGAAAATCTCCTGCTTTCGAGAGAAAACCCACATCAAATCTCTCCCGGAAAACCGCCCGACATTTCTAAGCGACTTAGTTGCCATGGAATGGGGGGGGGGGGAGGTGAAAACCGCAGCAAAATAACTGACAAAAAGCGAAACAAAAACAAAAATATAAACTAAAAAGCACAAAACATACAAATTTTTAAGCCTTGGGACAAATACAAACACCTGCCATACGACAGGCTGCCAGGCTGTCCAAAAAGAGAGGGAAATATATGACAGCCAGAAAGTGGTGGGAGCGGAGAGGGTTAAGGCAGGAACAGGATGCGGAAACAGAAGGAAGCAACTGCGGGGACACATGCGGTTAATAATTGGTTAGATGGAACAGCAGAGAGAGGGGGAGAGAGAGAGCTTTGCCAAAAAACTTGTCACTCAACCGAGCACCGCGTCCCTGGTTTTGGCTTCTCAACTAATCCCCTGACAAGAACAATGCACACAGTTTTCCGGTTGAAAATTCCCAACCAGTAAACCACTTGAAATGCCCCAAAAATTTGCACCGTGCTTCCTGCTTCCTGCTGCCTGATGCCCGCTGCCTGGCGCCTGTTTGCCCCGAGTTATGAATAAACGGAATTTTTATGAACATTTCCTTTTTTGCCACAAAAAAAAACAGTTTTTCTCATGCTCCAATTTGTTCCCACTTTTCCACTTTTGTTGCAGGACCTACAATCGGAAATTGAGACCCATCGTGTGGTGTACGATCGTCTCGATGGCACTGGGCGGAAACTTTTGGGTTCGCTCACCTCGCAAGAGGATGCGGTTATGCTGCAGCGTCGCCTCGATGAAATGAATCAGCGCTGGAATAATTTAAAATCGAAAAGTATTGCAATCAGGTAAGTGCTTTTTCACTTCTTGTTGTTGTTGTTGTTGGATGTTTTTCCTTATTTTCCTGACTGCCCTGACTGCCAATCCTGTAAAAGCCTTCGTCTGGCTGTGGAGTGGCAGAGGCGCGACGGCGACGGCGACGGCCGTTCCTGCGGTTGAATAGAATTTGAGTGGCTTTTGTGTAGTTTATTTTTTGTCGGTGCTTGAACGCGTAAATTGTTGGTCCTTTACGGAGCAAAGAGTGCGTATGATGAATGATGCTGATTCGGCAGGAATATTTTAATCATCAAACAGGGATTCTCCATTATCCTTTATCCACCTTCAAACATTAATTACACTCCCAAGAAAAGAGGGAAAAAAAACAGAATGTTAACCATATTTAAACCCCTTTTTATTTTGTATTCCTTATGCCTTGAGGGGGGGTGAAAATGAGGCCGGAAAAACATTGCAGCAAGCTGGCAGGAGGGAGAAGGGGTGGGTGGACAGTCAAGCGAGCAGTTTTCCCGTCTGGAAAATCAATATTAAAAACGAAATGCGTGAAAAGTGATGGAAAATGCGAGGAGGCACCATTCGACCATGGACCATGGACCATGGGCCGCCGCCACTGTGTCATTCGATGAAATCGAGTGCAAACAGTGGCCCTCTCCATTTGACCTGATTGTAATTTCCACATTTCATAAATAAAATCGTCGGGGGCCGCCGCCCCCCACCCAGAAAGTCCGCAAATATTGGGACGCTTGTTGATATTGATGCCGTGCCGCCGCCGCTGATGATGAAAGTCAGATGCCATGTTTACAGTACGTGGCACAGGAGGGAGACGAGATCCCGGCTGGGCAGCCCAGGGACCAAAATGAATAATGATGATGGTGACACGCAGAAATGCGCTGAATGAGGAACAGACTGGCCACTGCGGCCGTGCTCGCATAATGAATATAAATGGCAATTATCCAATGGACGAGGCAACTAGGCGTATACGTGATGGCTGCAGAACAGAGGGCAGGCAGGCCAGCCAGCGAGCCAGCTAGCGCTCCAAAAGTAGGCAACGATTATTTTTATACACGCTGTAATCAGAGGGTAATATCAGACGAAGGGGCATGTTGAGCAACGAAGGGGTGTTCGTGACAGGGCAAGAGAGAGAGGGATTCAGGTATATTCAGCCATGAGGGATTGTATGGTATGGTATGTATGAGAAGCCCCATCCCATCTGTTTGTCTTTCCATATATGTATGCAGACTTCAACATCTCAAAGACCATTAGAAATTGAGGCACCAACATTTTTAAAGACAGTTCTTGTATTCCCATTAAAATAAAACTATTTTTAAATTTTTAATGAAAAAATTAGTTTAAGGTTAGCCAAAAGTTCAAAAATATTTCGATATTTGTTTTATACGCCTATTTAAATATTATCTTTGAATATACCCAACATTATTAGAATTTGTTACGGTGTGTATAGCTAGAAATATGGAATAAGTCCTTTGATCTTCTTATACTTTTCCAAAAAATTAATTTATAAAGAATTTAGCTAGTGAAAATATGTTCCTCATAATTATTATTGTTTTCAATTGTCATTATAATGTCTTTGTTGGGATTAATAATGGGAGAAACTCCTTCGATAGGTAGATCATCAAAGTATCTATTTTTTCGACATCTTCCTGTAGGAAAATCTTGACATGATCTCTTTTTCAATATCAGAAATTAGTTTTATAGAGTAAAATCCATTAGTAAAGGCTCTTAGTGTAATTTCTTCAAAGATTTAAGACTTTTTTAATAAATTTCCATTTATATTACAAATTTTTGAGTTTAAAATGTCCCGTGCAGCAGTTAGGTCGGTTAGGGTGCATTGCTGCCTGGTACAAGGCCTAAAAAAGCTTTCAAGTTAGGGCGTTTCTACTACAACTTGATGACTCTTTAGCTTTCCAATAAAATAACCCTATGCCAGAGTATCTGCTAGTCGTTTCCTTTCCTATCTCTACCCCTCAAACGTTTTTCAATTAGAGGCCACAGACAAGTTGACGAATGACACCTCAAGAGAGGGCACTCTTCTCTATCCTCCACCCCCTCGCCCAGCCACACTATAGACATGGACGTAGCCTACTTCCTACCACTTGCACTTCCTCAGCAAACAGAGGGGCGTGGCATGCCTCTCCCTCTTACCATTGTTCTGATGTCTTGGCATATTTCCGCTGGCCAAAAACTTGAGCCACTTCCTTTGTCGGTCTTCCGTCTGGGCAGTGGATGGGGGACGGGGGCATGAGAGACTTGTTGTTTGCGTTAAGGATTTGTTGGCTTATAAATTCCTATGAAATATTTTGGACAGCACTTGAAAAGTTTACCCTCATGGCTCTCTCTCTCTCTTTCCCTCTCTCTCTTTCTATTTGGTTTTCGGGGCCCATTGTGTTCTCTCGCTGTTTTGTTTGTATTAGCCGCGGCACTTTTTGGCTTTTTGGTTCTCGTTCTGGTTCATTTTATGTGCAAACTTTTGTCCTCTTTGAACTTTTTTTTGTGGGAAAGTTTTTGCACCAATGGATCTCTCTACAGGTGTTCCAAACAGTTTGGGATTTCTGTTCTATTTTTTGTGGGGTGTGGAAGATTGATGAACCACCACAACCGGATAGGATTGGATTTTTTCCCTTAAAAAAAAACCACTTAAATGATGGATATGAAAGGAAAGGGATCAATCATACCTAAAGAGCGGGACTTAAAGGTGGAAGTAATATCACAAAAAAACCACTGGTTATGATCCATCATTGGGGACTGTGGAAATGTGTCTGGTCTGTCTCGTATTTCGCTTTTATTTAACATTCACTTAAACCCATATCAATTTCGGGGCTCCCAACAACCAATTTGTTGGATCTGTAATTGTCAGAACAGAGCAGAACAGAATGAGTAGAAAAGCTGCAGAAGTTTTTCGGCCTTTTCCATGAAAAGGAAAAGTGGAAAGCCCAAGCCCAAGCCTTAATTATAAGCAGAGAAAAACCAGCGACAGAAATACAATAAAAGAATGTAAATGAAAATGAAAATGAGCAGAGAAGCCACCGAAAGCGGAAAAGGAATTTTCGCCAAAGATAAACCGACAAAGGGCCAGTGGAACAAAAAGAGAGGGAGCTACAGAGAAAGGAAAGAAAGGAAAAATATGGAAAAGATGGAACAGGCAGATCTACAGAAATGAGGCCCCTCTGTCCGACTATTGTTATCGCCCAAAGGAGATGGGGGATGGAGATTTTTCAGATTTTTTCCCTGTGTTATTTCTGGCTGCCATCCTCTCAGCAGCAGAAATATGGCACAGGACACGGCGCTGCTGTCTCCTCCTTCTTGCCCAAATAAAAATGTGAATAAAATGTCATGGCATTTCACAATTACAGCGACAGCTGAAATTTACCAGAGAAGGAGAGCCAGGAGAGCCCCTGTCTGGGTGTCCTGGGCCTTCAGGACAAATGCCAAAACAGGAACAGGAACCCCCACTTTAATGGACCTCCACTTAGGCAAAAGGAAATTGTGTGGCAGAATGGGAAACCCGAAGGAAATAGACAAATTGTCGCTGACATTTTGTGGGCTGCCTGCTGCAATCAGGCCAACAGATGGGATGGGGATAGGGAAGGGGATGGGGATGAAGATGGCATGGCAGGATGCTTTCGAGAAGTGCAAATTAAATTTAATATTATTATAATGCCTGCCTGGCTTTGGCTCCCCATTTCTAAATGTTGTTTTCCCTTCTACTTTGCACAGAAATCGCCTGGAATCCAATTCGGAGCACTGGAATGCCCTGCTTCTATCCCTCAGAGAACTCACCGAATGGGTAATCCGCAAGGACACCGAATTGAGCACCCTGGGCCTGGGCCCTGTCCGCGGTGATGCCGCCAGTCTACAGAAACAGTTGGTAAGCAAATTTCACCTCTTTCCTCGTCTTTCCTTTCCTTGCCTTTCCTTTATTTTCCCCAAGGGGGTGTGTCTCCATTTCCCCAAGTATTTTGTTTTTTGTCAACGACCCAATTTAAACCTTTTTTTTCTGTGGAGTGGACTCTGCCCTGCACCTCAATTTGTTTTGTTTGCTTGGCCAACTAATTGTGTGGAAGGACATGGCATGGCATGGACTTTTGACCCGCTTTTTTCAGCTGCGAAAACAAGTTTAATGAGGCCTAAAGTGACTCGAAAGAACTGGAGAGTGTAGAGCAGTGTATCCTGCCAGATTTCAGGGATATATTTCTGTACATAATGGGATTAGAATACTTAGCTCTGAAATCAAATGCTGATTTGTAAATGAGCTTCAAACAATCAAAATAGTCATTATCCATTTTACATTTTCCTCTAAGCAGGATTTGGCATGCAGGCTGCAGCCCAATGGGCTTTTGTTTGTGTTGGAAAATTATTGGGAAATCCACATATATATGCTCTTGATTGGAGAGTTATTTGAGATGGTAGCTTGTGGATTATTGTTGGTTTATGGGAGGCTAAGCAGGAGCTCAGACATGGAGGAGTGGTATTGCCAGTGGATGTATCTTTGAGTTTATTTACTACAAGATTTCAGGCTTTCCATTGCAGTAGATTTTCAAACAAATAATTGTAGTATTTGCCATCAATTTATAGCCATTAAATTCCTTGAAAATTATTCAGATTTGAAATGGAAAAGTAGGTTTAATCTTCAGTAATGAAATACTTTAAAAAGGTTGCTTTAAAAATGTTCTCAGGGGAAAGATCATGTCTAGATTTATTGAATAACTAAGACAATTCTTGTCCAAAAGCCATTAGCTATGTTTTTTATATATTTTCCATGACTTTTCCGTAAATACATAATATCTCTACGAGTATCAATAAAAGTCATGGAAAGCCAGTTTTCCAAAGAGCCAAGCAGTAGGATCTTTTTCCATTCATGTTCTTTAGTTAAAGAAAATGTCTAGATGCAAATACAATATTTCAAGTGCCTTAAAGTGCTCTCCATCGATGCTTAAGGAGTCTATTCATTCATTTTCATTCACTTTCGAGTTCAAATGGTAGCAGTCATAAATTTTGCGATTGGTTCTGGGGGCTGGCTAATACCCACATCAGTGTATTTAATAGCCACTACCTGGAACCCCGAATATAAGTAGTTTTCCTTGACCAAATTGCGTATTCTGGCTTCGCCCACACACACATCCTGCATCCTGGATCCCAGGATCCTGGAGTTTGTTTGGTGTTCTTAAATAATTGTTAAATGATGCTTGTTATGTCAAAAACATGAACATACGAGCTACTACGAGGGGCTTCCTACCACATATGTATGTGGGGAAATCACTTAAGGGTCTCTCCCTGCATGGAGCGAGGAAATGCTGCTGCCTCAGACAAAAAAAAATACTCAAGAAGGCCACTTTCCACACAGTGGGGTGGGGGTGGGTGTGGGAGTGGAAAACACACACTGTCTAACACAGCATGAGGCACTTGAATTTCACTTGCCCTCCCATTAGCAGGCAAGCGGCGATATAGAGAGAGAAAAATGAGTCAACTTTCACCCGAAGAACGAGAGAAAGAGTGAGGGTAAGCCCTTCCATAGAAAATGTGGGGGAAACACCCCCCTCCCCCTGCATCCCAGAAGAAGTGTTGAAATTCCCTTCGAAAGAGTGTGGAAAACCCTCTCCAAAGAAAGCAGTTTGGTCGGTGAGGGGAGGGGGGCAACTGTGGAAAATCTATTGCCTGCCACTAAGTTACGGTCTGCCGAACATTTACATTTTGGCTTGAAGATTTTTATTTGCCAGGCGAAAGGACCAACGAATGAATGAACGCTGCCAGAAGGATCCAGCACACAAGTCCTGTATACAGAGTTTTCCTTTTTTTTTTCTATATTGTTGCACATTTTCTCCCCGAATAAAAAGAAAACTAAATGCATTAAACACGAGCGAATTTATTGCCTGGAGAGAGGCCGAGCGAGGCCTCTGGGCCAGGGCCAGGGCCATTCCGTTTCATAGTTTATGGCGCTTGACCACTATTTGGACTTCACATTTTCCTATGATATATACATTTCCTTTTAATTTATTTATTTTATTTTCATTCCTGTGTTTGCAGGACGATCATAAAGCCTTTCGCCGCCAATTGGAGGATAAGCGACCGATTGTTGAGAGCAATTTAACGAGCGGCCGTCAGTACATTGCCAATGAGGCCGCCGTCTCGGATACCAGCGATACGGAGGGTAAGTTTTTATGATCTTCTCCACTAAAGAAAGGAAAACCCCCCCTCTAGACCCGGCCACTAAACTGCCACTAAAAGTTCTCGTGAATCTCGTGAATCTGTTCAAGTGTGTGCTTTTTCTGGCAGCGTCTGAAATTGTGTAAGAGTCAGTGGAAAACTCAGTTTGATGGCCTCTAAAAAAAGTGCAAGGGGTAATAATGGATGGAAAAGGAGAGCAGTGCAGAGAAGAAGGGGGGGTCTTTCTTGAGTTAAGTTCAATGCAAAATGAACATAAAGATTGCCATAGTACTTGCTCAAGATTGAACCTGGTATTCTTTCTGTATTTTTTAGTAACTTTATCTGATTTTTCGGAGTATTTTTTAGGTCTGTCTTTTACTGACTTTGGAATATATCAGAACTTTCTGCATTTAACAGAATTGTAATTCCTAATCCCTGAGGTTTCAATCATCCCACCCAACAAATGCCCTTGGGCGTGGGGGTTTTCCTTTGCAATTGAATGAAATCTGTCTGCCCTTTACTCTCGGCTTTTCTCCGAGTTGATTTTCTCCAGCGAATCAATGGAAACTAACATGCAACCAGAATTTGCTTTAACTATTTTACAAAAGCTTAGAGCAAAGCTCAAAAACCACACACAGGAAAGGAGCGTTGGAGGAGTGAAGTGTGGGAGGAGTACGCTTTGCTACGTGAGCGCCTAAAAGTAGACAACTGTTGGGCGAGTGCCCCGAGAATTGCCAATTGATTCTCCCACCACACACTGCACCACACAGCAGCACACCACAATCCCCTCTCCCTCTCCCTCTCTCTCTATCTCTGGTTTTAGTCTCTCTTTCCGTCTCTTTTTTTAGACTGTAGTTAACAATTTAGCAAATGGCTGTGTGGGTTTAAGCTCGGTTAAGGGACTTGGTAGCGCTGGCAGAGGGACCAACTGTTGGGGATTTGTTTTCCGATTTTTTTCGTTCGTGGAGGTGGGGGGCAGTGTGGAGGCGTCAGCGATAATTGCGACCAGAGCAATTAGTGCGATTAGTACGCTATTAGTGCCAGTCATCAGAGAAAGCCAGAGAGAGTGTGTGTGTGTGTGTGTCTCACCCATTTTGGCCTTTGATTTTCAGCCATTCTGATGTTTATTTTGTGGGTCACCAGACGCCGCTCTATCTCTCGCTCTCTCTGTGCTCGCTGTCTTTGTGTGCGTTTAAAACAGGTCTAAATTAATTGTAATGATTATAGTAATTGAATTTGATCAGCTTTAGGGCCTTAAAATTGGCTTTAAGGTATGGCTTAAAGGTTTAAGGGCTTTCGATTAGAGTTCAATGGTTCATTGAGAGGTTTAAGAATTTTAGCAAAGATGAAAGTTTCATGCATTTATCAATATTTTATAGATCGATATTTATCTATATCAAAATCGATCAATTTGCCTCACATTTCTACAATATTTAAGGATTTTCTTTATATAGTTTTCTCAAATCCAATCTACTTACAGACTATTATGAATATGTATTTTGAATTTCTTTAAACATATAAATAAAAAAATCGATTTTAATGTCGATATGAAAAGAAAAATAATGGTAAATTATTCCAGAACTAGGGATAATCCATAAAAATTATCATATTTATATCGATAAAATACCTTCCGGGCTTATACCCATAAAAATCACTATGAAAAGCGCAAAAAGTTTTCCTCTATTTTATTTTTTGTCTTTTTTTTGAATCAGTGAAGCGAGCAAAAAGCAGCAAAACATCCAAAGCGATAAACTCAATCTTTAAATTGAATTTGAATATTACAAGAAGACAAGTCAATGGGGAGGCAGGGAGAGAAGTAGAGAAGGACATGCCAGGAAGTATCTGCTCGACTCCTACGACAGACGAAGAAGTAGAAGGAAATTCAAAAAGTATTCAACTCTCGATATTTGCTTAGCATCACATTACCAGCTGTCCATGGAAGGACCTCAGCTCTCATCCTTGGTCCTCATTCTCCCTCTCTCTCTCTCTCTCTCTCTCTCCTTTTGGCCATAAAAGTTGTTCAGCGTCTCCGTCCGTGCATTAAATTAAATTCGGATTTAGCCAAGTTTCCATCCGCTGCTGCTGCTGCTGCTGCTGTAGCTGTACTTTTGTGTGTCAGTGTCTCTCCTACGAGCAGCTGCCACTCTGCCACTCTGTCTGCCACTCTGCCACTCTGTCCGTCTTTCTGTCAGCTGTGGAGTCACTGAATCTCCTATTGCATTTCCCGCGTCTTTCAAATTTCATGACACTTTTCCTTTTCGATTTTCCTTTTGCGTGTTGCCCGGAAGTATCTGTGGTTTCTCCCTGCGGTTTTCCCCATCGACAAACGACAATCGACAGCTAATCGATGCCTTAAAGTCATTGATATTTACTTGGCTTTAATTTCCGAATGGGCAGGAGAAATAGATTCCTTTTCCTTTGGGAGTCTTGCGAGTGGAGCAAAGTGGAAACCAATTATATTTTCCTTTTGTTGAGCAACACTTGAGGGAGAGATGGAGCGCCATTACCTGTTCATTTCCATGCTTATTTAATGGCGAATTTCATCACAGACAATCAGCATAATCAGAAGTTTCTGCAAGGATAATCATCCGCCAACTTGGAGGAGTCGGAATATTATCTATAATTCATGGAATTCTCTCTGGAACGTGCCCAAAGAGCTCCCGCAATTATATTTTCTTTGTCTCTTCTTTTTTTAGCCTGTGTGAATTTTCATAAAATATATTTTCCCTCTCTTTTGCAGCAAATCATGATTCCGATTCGCGTTACATGTCCGCCGAGGAGCAGAGCCGCGAGCTAACACGCAGCATCCGCCGTGAGGTGGGCAAACTTTCCGAGCAATGGAACAATCTAATCGATAGATCTGACAATTGGAAGCATCGTCTGGATGAGTACATGACGGTAAGTCGAACAGATTTTCACCATTTCCCTCCTCCTCCTCCTCCTACGCCATGCCAAAACTTTTTCGTTTTCCTCTGACATTTTCATAATTTGATGCACACAAAAGGGAGCTCTGTGTCCCCACCAATTTGTGCTGGAAACTCGTGCTTCTAGTGTCACACTTTTGGCATACTTTTTTACTTTTGCTGGGGAAAAAAACACTGGAAAAACTATTTAGTTGAACTCTCAATTTGTGTCACATTCTGGGGCTTAAAGCAGTGTGAAAAATACTTGATTCAATCACATTTTTCGCAGGGAAAAAGTTTTGCATATTCCCTCAAAGGGATACCCTTTTCAAAGAGAATTTTGCTATGCCCCCTGAAACCCTATATATCTTTAAGGGCATCTGCTGTTTGGTTTCCCTCCCAAAAACAACCTCTTCTTTCTTTTTATTTTTAGGGTTTTTTGTGGCTAATAAATGCAAGTGTGTTTTTTATTACGTCTGTCATTCGGTTGTAACGAAAGAAAAAAACACAGTGCTCTACAGTACAACAAAATAATATATTCCACCACAAAACGACAACACGAGAGTGGCTTCCAAATGGTGTGGGTGGGGGGGCAGGGGCATGTGGCATGTGGCAAACAGGACTCTGTTTTCTGTTTTCTGCTCTCTGGTCTCTGGCTGCTGCTGCTGCTGCTGCTGCTGTCGTTGCTCATACGCACCGTAAATTTGATGCAACAATGTTTGATCGCATAAAAATGTCACACAGTCTGGTGCAAACAATGGATACACACAACCACATCCAATGGGGTTTGGTTTTCCAGCAGGAAAAACAAAGGCACAAACTCGTTGAGGGGTAGAGTGGAAACTGGGGCTGAGGCTGGGGCTGGTGCCGCATACAAATGTATAAAATATCAAAGCGCATAAAGTGCACATATTGTTGGGGATATTCCTATCGTACACTCCCGTACTTGTACTCCTTTTTGCCGGAGTCGAAGCGAAAATCAATGGCGAACAAACGGAAAAACAATATTCCAAAGGGGGACAAAGGCAGAAAACAAAAGCAAAAACAAAACAAAGTCCCAAAGGCAATAGTCATAAAAATCCAGAGAAATCCAAGAAATCCCAGGGCCTCTAGTCAACAGGAAAAAAACACAGCCGCAGGAAGAACTGAAGGAAAGGAAAAGGTGTAGGGCTTTCAGGCGGCCACAGGAATACCCTTTATTAAAGAAAGTAATCATTTTATGTATTTGGAGACCTCTCAGCAGACTTATGGACCTTTGGAAAGTGTAAAACAATACACAGAAATCTTCCTCTGAGAGAGAGGTACGAATAATATCTTTTAACATGGGTTTTAAATCGACTTTACGGGTATTAGGGAGGCTCAGAAGTTTAGAGAGAATGAAACCGCATTTTTCTATGGAAAATCAGCCACCCTAAGGGCCACATATGCCTGTAGAGAGGAGGCATTTCCCCGCCCTGTGCCTCTTCCATACCCCGCAATATTTATTCCGAATATTCCATATTTTATTTTAGTTTTTTTGTAAGCAAATTTATTTACAATATAAATCTCACTTTGGGGAGCAATTTGAGGCTTTTATTGGCTACCAATTTTTGTGGTAAACATTTTTGCAACAGCAACAGCAGCAGCTGCAGCCAAAATCCAGAGCCAGATTCTAATCAAAGCAAAAATATTGACCTAATTCTTGGAATTTTTGCGATCTGATCCATAGACCCACCCTTGCCGGCAGAAAACCACTTCCATTCCAAAACGAAAATTCATCGAATTTTAGAGCGGGAAAAAATGAATTTCATTCAGGAAAAACGCCCTCGCCTCGAAATAGTTTTAACCCAATTTTAATCACCATTTTGCCACCCATGATTCGTTTTCCTCCCGTGCAAAATTCCATTCGAAAATAATCTCAACACTCGGGACGGGGATAAAAAATACTCCACAAGGTACTTAACATTTTTAACCATTTAATGCACGGCTTTTCCACCTTCACAACGATGGAAAAACATTTCCGGGGAAACTCTGTTTACGGGTGAAAAAAGTTTCGTCAACTATTTATCCGAAAAAAATATAGTAAAAACTGATAGGAAAAAACGTTAAAAAAATTAACAATGTGCAGAAAAACAAGGAAAAGAATAATAAAAAAAAACGTCAAGAAAAGTTGGCTATTAAAAAGAAAGTTTAAATAAATGCAACTTAAAACAATTACAAGGATTCAGAGGACGACAACCATGCTATAATAGAAAACTTTTTTTGTGAGCGTTTTATGAGAGCTCTGTGTTTCGTTTTGGGGGTGGGAAGGGGGCATGGGGTATGGGGCATGGGGTATGCTGCTGGGGCATCGCTTTAAATGAAGTCGCCAAATAGCCGAGGCTGAAGTTTAGCCGCAGACCCAGCGCAGGAGAGCAAAACCCACAGGGATGGCCATCCAGCCAGCCAGCCAGGCCCCGCCCACCCTGGTTAATTGACCACACACTGAAAATGTTCTATTAATTGAATAAAAAGTTTTGCACGGAAAATTTCATTTGCATAGTACAGACAGAGAGAGGGGGCGGAAGAGAAGTTTTCCCCCTGCACATTGCACAATTTTCACCTCACTTTTCCTCCCCCCCCTTTTTTGGGGGTGGTTGTGGGCGTGTGGCTCGTTGCGTATACGCCATGTAGAAAGCAGGCAAAAACCGCTCACGGGAGGCGAAATATTGGTGTTCCTTTTGGCTTGGATGGCAGAGATTGCTGCTGACACGGTGGATAATGTTAATGAAATTAAAACAGATGCAGGCAGGCAGCTCGAGAGACAGACAGACAGCCAGCCAGCCAGGCAGGCAGGGGACGGGGACGGTACTGGGGAAGGTCTTTATAAGAGACATGAAATGGAGGCCCTTTCCATTGTGTTATATATGAGGGGATAGAAAGCATCGTTTTCATTTCATGATTGATATTTGTGGAATAAAGTTCACGGTTTCGGAAATGAACTATTTCTTTATCTGAAATATCATAGGATTAACCTGTAGTACTCTCTTTGAGATATTTTGTGATATTTTCAGCTCAAATATCTCTAGGTTTCTTTTTAAATATCATAGAAAAACCTAGGACAGACTCTGTCTATATCTCAGAATATAAATCTCATCCTCTAATATTTCTTCTAGGAATATTCATAGAATAACTTTTAGGTTTTCGTAAAATAATCCGAGAATAACCGCAAGCTTTGCTTTTCTAATTGACTTCTCCTTGTCCTTTTGCTTCCTGTGAGATAGCATAAGATAACCACTATCTCCCTTTCTCTCCGCTATATCACAGGATATCTTTTAGACAGAGATAGGAAGATGAGATATAAACTCAAAGCCTTTGTCTTCCGCTGATATTTCACTGGAAAACCTCTAGCTCTGTTTCTCTCCGAGGATATGGGATAACCTTCAGCCATCTCTCAGCTCTGATCCGCAGCTCTCTCCCACTCCCCTTCGAAATGCCATTCCCTTTTCCACCGTTCCCACATTCACAATCAAACATTGTACCCCTTAATGAAGTTTGATTGGTTCTTGCCAATAGACAAACCCACAAATGCGGGATGGGATGGACCGAGGAGGTTCTTCAATCAAACTGTACTGCAGTACCCTCTCCAGCCCCCCATACCAGGCATCCGTCCCGTCCCGTCCCCCTTCGACTGGCAGAAGCAGTGGAAGTGCATTTGCGAATGATGCATGGGGCGTGGGGGTGGTTGGCACACATCAACATCAATGTCACGCTGGAAATTCCTTTGCAAATGCACAATCAACTGCCGGAGTCCTTCAGTCTTTGGAATGCTGTTACCACTGCCACATGCTAATGAAAAGGGAAGGGGGAACAGACAGGACAGGGCGAGAGACATGTCCAGCCACAGAAGTACTTTCTGGCTCATTTGGCAAATAATACCAAAGAGACTCGGAATTTTATGGAGCTAACTCTCGACCGACAACAGCAACATTAAGGGGCAGAAGGGGCAGCAATGAATGAATGAATGGATGGACGAGGGGGTGTCTATCATGTCCCATGTGGCACTCCAAATGGTCGAAATGGTCGAATGTTCGTATGGAAGTGGCATGTTGAATGGGACGCTAAAAACCAATTGCTTAACGCTTTGAAATATGTTTCATTGATTTCCGTTCACTGCAAGAAAACTGCTAGAAAAATGTGGCAAGGAGAGGGTCGAAGCATTGGCCATAATTTAACCACATGTGGTCGATATTGGAGTCCTGAAGGCACAGGACACTGGACACTGGACTCTCCACACTTAACCCCTTATGTGGGGGGTGTGGAGCGGGCTACGTGCCAGACAGCTGCTGCTTCTGCTGCTGCTTCTGCTGCTGCCTCTGCTGTGGCAGTGGCAAAGAGTCGTTGGCCTTTGGAAAATAATGTCAATGTGAAAGTTTCAAGTTTCTCCCTTTTTTTCGGGCTGCAGTTTTTGTTTTCTTCTCTTTTTGGTTTGGTTGCAGGACGCAGGATGCAGGACGGCCCTCTCTCATACCTCATGAAATCAATTTAGAATTTTCTGTCCTGCAAAATAGTTTAATAAATCACTCATACGCAGTGTGTGTGCTGTGTCCTGTGTGTGTCCTGTGATTTACGAGCCACACTTTCCCCAAAAAGTTACTCTCTCTCTCTCTCTGCCCGACACTCGAGAAAATATTATCTATGGAAATTTTTGTGTGATTTAGCAACACAGATTACTGCCAGAATTTTGTACTGCTATGCTGCTGCTTCTGCTGCTGGCCAAAAAGTTAATAAAACAATTTTCGTGTAGCGGTTTTTTAATAAATATTTAACGTCTGGCGTGTGACGGCCCACTTAGCCAAGATTTGAACCACAACAGAGAGCAAATGCTGATTGCAAATGTCTGCCTAAAAGTATGCTCTGTTTTTTTAGACTGTAAAATATACTGATATGCATATTAGAGATAGAGATACAATTTTTGGGATTTGAAGCCTTCTTAAGGTGTGGATTTTCTGTAAATTTAAATAAAATATATAGCTAAATAGATAGATGTATGATTAAATGAATATATACATAGATAGATAGTTAAATAGGTAATCTGCTAAAAAGATTGAAACATCGATAAAGTAGGGGAACAAATGAAAAATATATAGAATCATATTAAATGACAAAGAAAAACTCAAGCTGAACACTGAGAAAAGGCGAAATAACACCAAAAGAATTTTATTGTACAAAAATTCGTTGAAGTTTTAATATGCATAATATGTAGATATATTTTTGTTTTTAAATTGTTTATTTTTTTGCTATGCTATTACAATATTTAATATTATTTATAGAAAAGCTATTATTTTATTTACATATTAATATTCATATGAAATATATGTATTCGGGCTCAGCTAAATGCACATTTGGCATATTATACGCTATTAAAAAAAAAAAAACCAAAAGGCATCTGCGTAAACGGTTTATAGAACGATTACGTTCAATAAATAGAATATTCCTACCACAATATTGGTGTATTTTTCTTTAAGTACAACCTCCGCCACCAAAACTCCAAGCCACATGGCGCCCTTGTCATTAAATCCTTAAGCATTTTTCGAAAAAGTCGAACATAAGTTGAATCCCAGAAGGGAACGATGAGAAATATCCTAGACAAATACTATATACGAGTACTATATAATCTCTCATCTGTCTTCAATCGCTGGGGAAATCAATTGATTGTCACGCTAAAATGCTTTGGATGTGCCACTCTCTTTGCCCCAATCTGCCACGCCCACAATCAATGTTGTAACCGCATATTGCACTCCCTGGAACTCCCAGTTGTTGTTCTATGACTTTTATGTGCCATTTTCACGATTATGTGTGTTTCCTTTTACCGCTTTGCCTTGCTGTTCTTTTACCGCTTTTCCTGGCTGTTCTCTTTTTCCACTCTCCTGGTTTTTCCCTACATTTTTTGTTTTGTTTTTGTGTGCCTTTGCAAATATGCCACGAAATGTAACCAATGTATAATTGTCAAACGTGTTGTGTTTTATATTGCCACACACACACAGACAGTGGCATATACTCATAGACACACACACATGTACACATGCACAGATACACATACAGATACAGTTGCAGATGTGTCTGTCTTCTTTCTATATGAAACGTGTGGCTGGTTGGCTCCAACCATTTGGCCAATTCATTTTCCCTGTCAATATTTCTGTTCTGTTCTGTTCTGCGCTCCCTTTCTTTTTTTTTGTTTGTCCTGCGGTAGTCAACTTTTTCCAATTTCACCCTCTTGACCTCTTAGGGCCGGGGGGTTCGGAGGATTTTTGTTTCATAAATATTTGCCATTTTGTGGGGTGTATGGGTGTATGTGGTGTGTGGTGCAGCGTGGGGTGAACACAAACATTCGCCTAGGGCAACAATTTTGCCATGGAATATTTCTCTAATTGGCTTTGCTTAACATTTAATTGAATGAGAGACAGAGAGAGAGAAACATGGAGAGAATATATAGAGAAAAAGGGGAAGAAAATATGGTAAAATGAGTCGGAGACAGACAGACATATTGGAGTTCCATCATAAAATTTAAAACTTATTTCCATATTTTATTTTTGTGGCATTTTTTTGGTGGAGCGATTAATTACATTTGCATCGCTCAAAAATCGAATTAAAAATATAATTGAAAATAAATAATATACCAAAGCATTTTTTGAGGGAAATAATATATTTTCCAACACAGAAAAAGGCGCTTTGCATTAAAAAAATGTATAAAATATGTTTGAAGTGGAATAATCGAAAACAGTTATTTTAATAACAAAAAAATACAATGCTTTAAAACGTATGAAATTTCTATTTTTTAAAATAATATTCAGATGAGTTTTCTTCATTTTTAAGGGCTTATTGGTATTTTAATACATTTTTTTTAATTTAAACATTTTAAACAAATTTTTCCTGGAAAGTGCATTTGATTTCCTTTCATTTGATGAAAGCTGCCAACTGGAACGTTTTTTCATTATTTATCCTGAACTGTGATTTTCTTTCCTTCTTTGGCTTCATACCCTATAAAATAATCCCTCCTCTTACCAATTGCTGGCCTTAAAGGAGTTCCTTTGTTATATTTCAAACATTCTTCATTTGTTTCACTTCGCAACTTGTTTTCTTCATCAAAAATGGAAAACCATTCAAATTTGTCATAATTAATAACTGCCAGAGACAACAAATACAAACCCAACCCAAAAACACAAAGAGGAGGGGGAGGGTAGGTAGAGATATCCAAAGACAAGGGAAATACAATTAGAAATGGAAGCCACAGAGACCAGAGGAGAATTCAATTTCAATTTACGAAATTCAGGAAATCCGAAATGCAAAGGCCGAAACCCAGAAGACAATTTTCCCAGATACCATTTTCCTGGCAGACGACAAATCGACTTTTTTTGTCTGAAGATAAATATGCAGAGGAGGGAGGGCAGGCTGGAAAAACTGCTGCCCTACAAGGTGGTGGCAGACTGGAAAAGAAAATTATGCGAACGAAAATAGATTTTCCTTCGTTTTTTTGTGTTCCGTCTAGAGACAGACAGAAACTATTGCTGGAGTGTGGAGTGTCGCGTTGGGTGTTAATAAATTTCGCTTGCCACATCCTTGGCCACCGCTTGCCTGGCTGACTGCTTGCCTCTTGTGGCAAGTGTAGGCTTAAGACACACGAAAAAAAAATAGAAAAAGAAATAAACTGTGTGTGTGTGTGTGTTTTCCCGCCTATGATCCGCTCGTTCCGGAGGCATTTTTCACACTTTGTCACGTGTGAGGCGAGGCGAGCCAAAAATGGGAAAATTATTTTTGCCAGTTTTGCATTTTTCTTTTTCAGAGATTTTTTGAGGAGAAATGCAAGAAGAAAAGCCACAAGGAAGCATTTTCTTGTGTGTGTTTTTGCTTTGCCAAAAATAATTGAAAGATGGCTGGTTTTAGGAAAGAGTGGATATTTATTCATTGATATAAATATGTACATAGCACTCGTAAATCTCGGTCACCCAAACCCTTTCTTTGTGCCGCTGATCTCTCTGACTGTCTGACTCACAAAAATCATTCATTAAAGAGGCGCGCAAAAAATGCGTGTAAATTATCAAATAAAAAGCACATAAAATCGAGTAAAAACAAATAAAAACAAACCATAAATGCGGGATGATAAACCAGACGAGGAAGAAGGGGGAGACACACACGAAAAGCATTTATAAATGGGATCGAAATAAACCCCAAAAAATCGGGCAATAAATAAGCCTTCGTTTGAAACACTCAAAAGCGGCACTCAATTGAGAAGCCACTCAACAGAACAGACAACCACTTAATGAGCAAAGAGAGTGAGCAAGCATTGTTGAGGGAGAGAGTAGGTGGAGCAGGCAGAGTGAGAGCGTAAGCTGCAGAGAGAAACACAGAGAGAGAGAGAGGGCCAGCATAAACAGTTGCGTTGCTCCAGAGGCTAGCATAAACAAAACTCAAAACGAGGGGGAACGTTATGAGCCGCGTCTGCGCCGCGGCTCTACTTTATACCCGGTACTCAGTCGGTATATATGTATGTGAGCTTGTTGTAATTTATTACATGATCGCAAAAGGAAAAAATTTAATTTTAGCCAAAAAAAAAAAAAATGTAAGTCGAACCTTTTCGGAGATTTTGATCTATTAGATGTTTCCATATTGGTTAACATAAATTTTTTACATCTGCCATTTCTACATGTTTTTATCTACTTCCTACATATACATACACGGCTGTGTGCGAGAGAGAGAGGGAATCAGTCTGCGCTTGGGAGGCCACTGAAATTTCATTTGTTCCTTCTGACTATATTTATGATCCGATCTGATCCAAATTCAATACTCTGATAGATATAGTCATTTTCTATGATTCTGCGTTTTTTGTTTTCCCGTATCTTCAAAATTGTAGATTTTCATCTTTTGTGGGGGCGGAAGGGGGCGTGGCCAAATTTTAAAACAAACTCGTCTCGGTTTGATATCACAGGAGCTTGGATAGAAAGTTTGGTGGTTCTAGCTCTTATAGTCTCTGAGAACTAGGCGTCAAAAAATTCGATCTGGCATAGCGCCTACCCCTGTGTGTGAGAGAGAGCGAGAGGGAACGATGCATTTCGAAATGGTTTTCTTCATTGTAGCTATATTTATCATCTGATCTGATCCAGATTCAACAATCTGATAGATATGCTCATTCTCTATGATTCTGCGTTTTTAGTTTTCTCGTATCTTTAAAATTGTGCATGCCACAGATTTTCGTCCTTGGAGTGGGCGGAAGGGGGCGGGGCGAAATTTTGAAATACACTTGTAACAGTGCGTTAGGACAGGAGTCTGGATACAAAATAGTGTTTCTCTAGCTTTTATGGTCTTTGAGCTATAGGCGCTAATGAAGACGGACAGACGGACAGACGGACGGACGGACAGACGGACGGACAGACAGACATAGCTATATCGACTCGGCTATTGATGCTGATCAAGAATATATATACTTTATGGGGTCGGAAACGCTTCCTTCTGGGTGTTACACACATTAATTTTTTGCACAAATCTAATATACCCCTTTACTCTTCGAGTACCGGGTATAACAAGACGAAAGCAAAGCTTTGGTGATCGACGTTTGTGATACCCTTGAATATCTTTTTCCCTGAAGCCAAACCATAATTGCTTCAACATTTTTAAATCCCCAAATCTATCTATCTACAGCGGAAATTTCGTATCGACTAGTGTTACATTCAAGGTGTCAATATTTCAGATTAATAATTAAGGGACTAGTTTCTATGGGAAACAAACAGAATATATGTACATATAGCATACATATGCTGATCGAGAAAATACTAATTCCGTATATGTACATTCTATGGTCAGAAAGGCCTTCTCTTCTCTTCAAAATCATAATACCCCCTTGCAATGCTACCGAAAGCAACAAGTTAATTCGGTTCGGTTCCGTTCCACAAACAGTGAGAGAGAGAGAGAGAGAGCGAGCGGGCTAGCGCAAGAAGAGAGCGTGCGAGCGGAGACCAGTTTCGTTGTGGAGTGGAGTTTCGAGAGCGCAAAGTGGTGCACCCGCTGCACCAGCAACCCCAACGGTGGAGCATATAACGCATGCGACCGGTGTGTTGTTTTGGCCGAGACGTCGGCGCGTAAGGTTGAGCTATTTTCCGCTGTCTGTCGTTCGCGTTGGAGATCGCCATTCTCCCAGTGCCGGCTTAATGGCCAGTAACTAGAATGCACTTCGAGGATCAATAAAATCCAATCGAGGATCCTTCGGTAACAGTGTGCCCACCCGCTCGGAAAGTGTAACCCGAAACCCCGACCGCTCGCGAATGAAATGTGGAAAAATTGCAAACACAAAAGAGCGAAAATAAATCGTTTTGGATGTTTTTCCAGAGATGTTCTGTTCTCGTGCTCGTTCGCGTGTTCTTTTTGTGGTAGAAACAAACGAAAGTAACAAGAGTAATAAGGTCGAATTTATTATAATAATTTTTCGTCAACGTCGGCGACAAGGCTTTATGGCGGTGCACCCCTACCCCACTCTGTGTGTGCCTGTGTTTGTGTTGTGTATCTGTGTGATAAATGAAACAAAATACTTTGTAACAGTCACGTTTAAAATTGTGCGCACTCGCTTTTCTTTCTTTCTATTTTTTTCCTTGGCTTTCTTTCCATTCGGATTTTAATAGGTCTATATTTTTGCATTGGAGAACACAATTTTCACAGCGATTTTTCAAATGAAAACTCAAACCAAATAAACCGAAAAAAAGCAAAAAATATTTTAACAAATTCAACCGAAAAATTCAATACTTAATTTTGGTTTCCCTCTTTTGCTGGGAACATGGAAAAAAAATGTGCAAATATGACAACGGCGTTAAGCAGAATTCTGCCAGCTCAGGGATTGTAAAAAAAAAATGGCAAACACTTCAGAAATTTACACCAGAAATATGATATCTTACATACTTATTGGGGGGAGAAAAACTCGAAAAGACAGTGATATAACATTTGGAAACACTGGGGAACTTTAGTTTTAAGTTTTCTTTATTATATTTTGTATATTTTATGCATAAACCCCCATCTGACTCGTACCGCCTGCCACCTGTTGTGAAGGAACTCCATTTATAAGTCGCACGTTGCACCATCTCTCATTCTGTCAAATATTTGTGGCTGCGATAGTGGATTGTGTGCAAATGGATTGGTGGATGGAGCATGGAGGATTCCATTTAATTGCCTGCCAAAGAATCCACAGATAAGACCTGAACAATCCACCTTCCACACAGTACACTGCCTGCCGTACAATTGGAGGAAAAATCTCATTTGCATCTCACCTTCGCATCTTCCCCACCCACACCCAAACTCCCACTCCCACCCCACCACTTTTTAAGTCCCACGCTCCACGACTGTCAGAAAGGAGCAGAGGAGAGCGAGCGAGAGAAATATGGCCAAAAGGCACAGAACGGAGAGATGGAAATATGTTGTTTTCCGCCTTCTGTTCCTCTGCCTCCTGGACAAGGTCGTTTATTATTATTTACTTTGCATTTTATTGAATTTTTCTTTGGGTTCTGAAAAGAGAGAAGAGTGGAGGAGGGGTAGACGGGAGAAAGAGATTTAGTCGTTGTCCTCGGGTTTATTTGTTAAGGTTGTCGCTTTAATGTCCCCCGTTGATGCTCTCCCTCCCTCTCTGACACTTCCTTTCCATCTCCCCCTGTGCACATCTCTCTCTATCTCTCTCCCTGTCCCCCGCTGCATCCTTCTCTTTTCAGATCCACTTTATCTTTGTCATCGTTTCGAGTGTCATTCATTGGGTAGCCTTGTTACTCCAACGCCTTGGCTGTCTCTTCTCTTCTCTTCTCTTGTTTCCATATGAGGAATATACACATCTCGGTTTTGTTTTTATTTTTGTTTCTGTATTTTTTTTGTGTTTTTTGCTTAAGTTTTTATCTCCACTGGATTTACATTGTCTTTCTGTCTGTCTTGCTGTCTTGGGTGATTCTGCTGCTGCTCCCCTGCCTTTGGCGCTCATATTTTTGCTCACTGCTCAATTGTATGCGATCTTGTATACCCTGCACTAACGGGGAGTATGATCGGTTTGCCTAGATGTTTTGTAGCCAACAGAAAGGGAAGCATCCTTCCAACAATAAGTATTCTTGATTAGAGGAATATGACTAGAAATACCCTTGAGGAGGATATGAATATTATTGCTATATGAAGGTTTAATGCCACGATATAAAAAGAAACGGAGACAATTAGCTTGACTTTATTTTTACCAATAATATAATAATAAATATAATTATTTATCTGATGTACATTCCTGAAGAAAGTAGACCCTTGAAAGAAAAAATAACACTTGGGGTTGGGAAAACCTAAACAAATATTCCCATTTATTTATTCCGATTAATTGTTGTTATTTATTGAAAATTATTGATATTTTTCTGTGCTGCTTCTTTTTTTATCAACACAAAATTATAAAAGAGCCTTCCTGCAGGGTATTTCATCCTCGACGCGGAGGTGTGTGTTTTTCTTATTTTTTTTTATTAACAGTTGGCTGTCCGTGGCTGATTCTTATTCTTGTTATCTTTATTTTTGTACGATTATGTGCACTCACTGCAGTGCAGTCGCTGCTTCTGCTGCAGCCTCTGCATCTGCCTCTGCCACCGCCTCTGCTTCTGGCTCTCTCTTGCTCTGCTCTCCCCCCCTCAAAAAATGTCATCATTTTCCAGTGGCTTAATTAGAACGCATATGACTCAAATGTACAGAACATATTGTTGGCGCCATCTGTTGCCCCAGTTCAAGGTTAGCTTTACAAATACATATCCATACATATACAGACGTACGAGTATGTGTGTATTCCCCACTCAAAAACTCTTTGGAGCCTGCTGTGCCCCCATTATTGTACGATCTCCAACCATCCGCAACCATCCATCGATGATGTCAGAACTCTCTTTCTTGAAAGCTGCAAAGCGGCAAAGCCACCAAAATAACCATAAATATTCTTAATTCTTTTTCATTTAATTTTCCAAGTTTTTCTGTTCTTTTTTCGCTTATTTTTTCTTAATTATTTTTTTGCAGCGAAAATCTGTTTCAGTTGTATCTGAAATTCTAATTTCCAACACGCTCAAAGTATGTTTTCCTATTTTCTTTTCTATTCTCCCACTCATTTGTTTTGTGTGTGTGTGTGTAACCTTTGAGAGCACCCCACAATCCCATCAACCAGCCCTTGAAGGGTCAAACAATCTCATCCCAATAATAATAATACTCTGTAATATTCATCAAGAGACATTCCCACATTTCCCACAGAACATCGTTCATATAACACATATTTATCGTAAGAAAACGAATGATAATTCCTCGATACAGGATACGGATACCCCGCAAAGGGGGGCTAGATCTTGTTGCTATTGATTGGTCTTTTTTATGGATTGCTGAGAAGCTGTGTGTTGACAGGCCTCTAAAAATTAATGACCAATAAAAAACGCTGCAGCCAGCAGCAGCAGCAGCCAGCAGCAACAAAGAATTTATTTAATGAATTGCTTGTCTGTGGGGATTTTGAACTGGAACTCCCCCTCCCCCTTCACAGATCTAAAGTGTCTGTTTTTTGACCCAATTGAATGGGTTGACTGACGAGCGATAAGAGTGAGAGGGAGAGGGAGAGAGAACACTTCTCAATCTCTCTATAATTCTCAATTGAAACGGAAAATTGGGGCCAACGAAAAATGTTAATTGTTTTACAGAAAATATTGTGATTTCCAAGGAAAACATTGATAAACGAAGTAATTCACATTCAAGGGAATTTTATTATAATAAAAATAAAGCAGCTGGCAGCTGGTAGAACTTTACAGGGGAAGATCTCTAAGGGGGAAGATATTCTCCCTCAAAAGAACCCCTTTTTGGGTCTTCATTTTACCCTGAAACATGGCTCATCAATGTAGAATATCTGTCATATTTTGAGCAAATATTTCCCTCAAAAGAACCCCCCTTTGGGGCAAAATTTTTCCCAGAAATATGCCCAATAAAAATTCCTCAATAAATACATGACTTTTCGCTGTACTAAATTCCCTCCATTAACCGATTTGGCCTTGCAATTTATTCTGTATTTTTCTGTATTTATTTATATAATTGTGATAACGCCATTCCCACACAAAGATCGTCTTTCAAATATGTAATAATAATAATCAACATCATATTTCATAAATAATTTCGTTTAATCGAGCGCTTGCTTTTCCATTCCCATGCCACTGCCCCGCCACAGCCCCAGTTCTCCCCTTGCATTTCTCGAATATTCATTTATTCACTCATTTGCACTGCCAATGGAATGAGTGTTTTCTTTTTTGGGCGGGGGAGGGCCTATTTACCCCAAAAATATTCGTACATTTCACGTACTCTAAACGCCATTTAAAACATCATTTACATATGCATATACTTATGGCAACACATGTACTCTTTTTCGGATATGTTCCGTCTTTCTGTCTGTCTTTCGTTCTGTCTGTCTGTCTGTTATTCTGTGTGTAAAACTCTGTGTAAACAGACACCAGAATGATATGTATGATACTCGCCATGTGCTGTGCTGTTCTGTGCATTTCGGTTTTCAACGAATACGCTTTTCTGTGGACTTTGGGTTCCACAATTACTGGAGAGGGTTCTGGACATCTGGAGAAGAGAGAGAGAGAGAGAGAGAGCTTTCCAAAAACACAGAATAAACAGCAGAAACAGAAGAGTGTATACTTTTGTTACTTGAAACTTTTTTTGCAGCTGCATTATGATCATTCCAACGACACTTCATAACAGAACGGGGGGGACTGAAAGATACTTTGTGGAATATACTAAGGATAGGACTTGAAGGGTACTTTAGAGGGTACTTTTCGGTTACTTACACAATGCATTATCTCTAATGAAAGTTTAGATATTTTTGTTTAGCTTTTTTGCCTCGCTATTTTCATGACAACGTTTACAGTCATTTTCTGAGGGGCTTTTCTGGGATTTTTCTTCTATATTCCCCAAGAAATATAATTCATTTAACATTCAAAAACTATATTATAATAATATTAGAGGCCCGAATATCCTATAACCATGTTGGAGAATTCATTAAAATTAAAGAATTTTGTCCGTAATAATTTATGACCATGCGAGAGGTACTCTTGGAGTCTTAGAGCTCGTACAGCAGAAGAGATTCTCCTGGAATACCTTTTAATATTCAACTTCTGCCTCCCTCTAGCTGAAGTTTCTCCCTCCCCCTCAATTGTCCCGCCTGTTTTTCACCAAATTTGGCCAAAAGTAATCTATCCACAAATGCAGAAATTACTGCTGCTCCAGGCCCCCAGCCTTATATGCAGAGGGGTCCACCAGATTCTGCTGTGTGGCTGCGTGGCATGTGTTGCCTCCCCCGACCCCCCTCCCTCTCACCAATCCACTGCTGTTGCATGCAACACTTGATTACGGGGCTTCGCTTCGTCTTCGTCTTTCTGCTGCTGCTGCTAAAAGCTGAAAATTGTTTATGCTAATTGCATTTAATTTATGCATGCGTAGAGGTTTCCCCCTGCTCCTCCTCCTCCTCCTCATCATCAGATCTGGGAGTGTGTTTGTATCTATGAGAGCGTGCAAATGTATCTGCCAGATGCAAGAAGAAATGCACTGCAGTGACAGCAACAACAAACACAACAACAACATGTTGCAGTGGTTTTAGTTGTGTTTCCCTTCCCCCCACCACTCTCTCTGGAGATACATATGTATTTATTAGCACTCGGAAAATTACTGAGGGATGAGTGAGGGATGAGGGATGGGAGTAGGAGAAGGCTGAGGCGGAGGCGGAGAAAGAACAAATATTATTTTGGCACAATTAACGCTGGCACGCCGCACACTCCCCACAACAACACCACAGCTACAGGCACAGCCCACAGTCCACAAGGGATTTGTTTTTGAAAGCTTTAAACAATTCAAAATTAAAGCAGAAAAACAACCGAAAAGCACAACAAAAGCAACCTTAAACCTTAAGGAACTGAACAGCTAAATCAAGAAACCTTAAAAATTTTACTCTAAATCTCAAAAACTTCCTTGTTTGTTCCACAATCTTTTTGGGATATCCAATCCAAAGGCAACCGAAAACCCAACCGAAAGCAAGGCAAAATCAATCTTAGATCAATCAAAGAAGTACTCTAAAACCACACTTAAGGAATCCCAAAGATGTAGATATCCTTTACAGCATGGACACCTTCTTGATGTTTCAGAACAGGTCTAAGAACTATAAAAATATCCAAAAAAGAAAACCCCCTAAAGCTAATGAAAATCTACCCCAAAGCCTCAAAATTCCATTAAAAATGAATAGTCATTCTTTTCTCTTCATTATACCCTAGCAAATATAATGTATTTAAGATCTAAAATTATGGCATTAACAGATCTAATATTCTATATATTCCATAAATATTCTATTAAATATTTCATAGAATTTAAGAGGCATACAAAAAAGTAGATTTTTGGGAATTTGCTAAAATTAAAGAACATATTTCATATGTCAGTCTTGAGAGTCTTAGAGCATCCCAGAGATATATAATTTCCCAATTCTTCAAATTCTCCCTCTGCTGGAAGTAAATGTACTGCTTTTCGAACGTGTACGGATGCCATTTAAGATGTATTTTATTTGCGTATTCCATTCCTGGAAATTGTCCCACAAAATCTCCTAGATTTCGACACCAAAAAACATTTCCACTGAATACCCCCCCGCAACGGGCTATGACACTCAATCGCCTGCGTCTGCGTTTCGGGCCAAAAGCAACACGCGATGCCTTCTTTGGCTTGGGATTTGGACTGGAATTGGCCAAAATGTCAGGCCAGGCCAGGCCACGACGAGGCTTCAACGTGGCTTAATCCTGATGCAGCCAGAGACGCTCAAGAGCTGCGTCTCGAGAGTCTCGGTGTCTATTTCGGCCAATTAATATGCAGTTAATGGTGTTAACTGTTTGACGTGCTTATTTATAGGCCCGCAGATGCAACAACGCAGCAAATGGCAGCAGAGACGGAGGAGGCAAGTGGCAAGCGGCAAGCGGCAACTCAATTCGATTCGAGTAGAGCCGCCAAATAAATGGCACTCGTTGCAGACTGCGACTCAGACGCGCGCGCCAGGCGCCAGTGCACACATTTTGCATGTCAAGTGGCAGTGGAGGGGAGGGGATGGGTGGAGGGGGGGTGCAGGAGTGAAAAGTATCTGCCGGATTGCATAAGGAAAATCGTCCATGTCAGGGCAAAAATGTATGCGGCTTTCTGGCTAAAGGGAGGGTATGGAATGGAATGGGTGTGGAATATACGTTTTAGGAGTGCCCCAATATCCCCAGTATCTTGTATCTGTATCTGCAGTTTTGTCAAGGGAATGTGCATAAGCTGTATCTGTAAGTACGTGTTTCTGTTGGCAGGCATTCCCGAAGATTGACATGCATAAATGCGCCGTCTCCTTCTTGCCCAGGAAAGTATCTACTGCCGCATGAATTCCAGAAAAGTATCTGCCGCTGCTAATCCTGCTAGACAGCTCGAAGAAAAGTATCTGCTGCTGCTGCTACTGCTGCTGTGAAATATGCATGAAAGTATCTGCTGCTGAACAGCTGGCAAAAGTATCTGTGCGTCTGTGGCATTGCAATTTCAGGTGCGGTAATCCATTCGGACAGCAGCCTTTGTTCGTCTCTCAAGTATTTACAGATTGGAAACGAAACCATTCCGTTTATTGCCCAAGACACTGCTTCTCTCTTTCCCCAACTGCTGTGTGGCATGGTCGTAAAACACGTACGCTCTGCAGATACGTTTTTTAGCGCTTCCTCACGCACCACAGCCCCCATCCCCCATCCCCATCCCCATCCCCCATCCACCGCTTGGCCTATCAATATGTGAGCCTCTGCTGCAGCCGTCGCGTCGCTCTTGGATAGATGTCAATTCGCTTTAAATCAATTAAAAAATTGTTTCACTAATTGTAGAGCAATGTTTTGTCTGTATCTGTATCTTTATCTGCTGCAACTGCCACTGCCACTGGCTGTATCTGTATCTTTTCACTGCTGGCACTGCCACTGGCTGCTTTAATTGAACAATTATTACAGTTTGCACTCAATTAAATAGGAGCCTGCTGCCTCAGTGAACTCTTAAGCCGAAATCCAAACAGAATCAACATCTGAGTTGGGGGCTCCGGATTCCAGATTCCAGTTTACAGATTCATTCACATTTTATGCAAATCACTCAAGCGAAAACCACCCCGAGGGGGCAAAGAGTCCGAGTCGAGTCTTCCAAATCTGAAGTCAAGTATTCATAATGCCACGCATTCGAGTGCCTCGAATCCGAATGTGAATGCTCTAATGAGCTTCAAATGCTTGTCCAAATGTTGACAAGTCAATTGAGCAGAAAATATACCCAAGAAGGGAATGCCTTGGGCCATCCATGAGATACTTTTTCGTTGCCTGCACATCATTAATCATCATCAAAGTTTTCGGAGGAGGGCCCTTAAGGATGAAAACTATTTAGTGTAAAGTTTTCCACAGAAAAAGAGGAAAGTTTCAAGCAGCGACAAATGCCACTTTAATGAGCCGCCGAAAATTCTTTCTCAAGAGATTTTAAAGTAATTTTCTTTAGAATCAAAGCAGAGCTTAATGAGAGGAGGCGCCTCTACGCCACTCATCCATTCATCCATCCATTCGTTTATTCATTCTTATGGCCCAGAGTGGCGGCTGGCTCTTCTGCTTGAATTCAATTGAAAATAATTGAATCGATTTGTGCGATTTATACGAGTGGCACGACGAGTGGGGCATGGGGCAAGGATTATTTGCATAGCTGCCACTCGAACATGCATGGAAATATTTTTGGTATTTTTATTTGGAACTATTTTTATTTGCGTTTTGTGCTTCCAAAATCAACAAGCATTTCGCTTTATGATTATTTTAATTGAATAAAATTCTGCCCCTCCCCCTCCCTCTCTCACCATCCCCTCTCCCTCTCTTTGCAACTTATTTATTAAATAAACATTTTTCGGATTACCTTTATGGATGTGTTTTGGGGCTTCTGGGTGGGATTCGGAGTTTGCGTTCCGCTGTTTTAGTGCTGATTAGTTGGGGCTTTCATCTAAAGTTTGGCTTTGGATTGTGTGTGCTTTTCGGTGCGTGTTTTCGGTGGATAAACGATACCAATCCGATAAGCCACTTACGAGATACATTTGGGGATGTTCTCTGGATTGCTTTTTTCGGTAGAGCAAAAGTGGAGTGGGATTAAGGTCTCGATTGCAAACAGAAATTTGAATATTCAGCATGATATCTGATGGAATTATTTATCCGATCGGTTTTCAAATAATTGTGTGTACTAATTTTGTAATAATAAAAATAAATCGAAAGGTTCGTGGTTACATCGATAAAACATTCATAAATTTGCAAATATCATATTCTAATTGATTTGGAAATATTTAACAATTTTTTATATAGGCAAAAGTACATTTATTTTACCTTTTCGTACATTTTCCTTATATTTACTTATTTTTCAATAATATTTCAATAAATTTCACATCTAGTGTTTTTCAGTATTTCGTAATTATCCTTAACATTTGTATACTTTTGAATCAGATCACCCTTTGACCTTACTTTCAAAAATATATCCCATATTCGTAGATTTTTCACTGCATTTCGAAAGCTGGAAAAAAAAACGGATCTAAAATGTAAACAAAAAATCAAAACAATTGTTTTCCAAAAGCTTGTACTTGTTCTTAAACTGAGTACCAAAACTTCAAAATTTTCAACTTTTTCCACACTTCATTTTCTGAAAAAAATACCCGTTCCATGGACGGAGGATCCCAATCAGAATGGTACCGAATGCTACAGCAAGTGTGGATCGATTATATGTCCGATCAAAGAGTAGATATGTTTATAAATAAAAGCTGACCAACATATGCGAATGGTTTTTGTTTTGTTGAAATCTGCATAAATGAAAACCATTCTGGTACATAGATTCAAAGATTTTCTGATGGTTTCATTTGTCTATGAACATTTGATGGAATATAAAAGAGATTTCCATGGAATTTTAATCGCCGTTTGGGGGTTCAACTGTTCCCAGGATCTATGATCTTCCATTTTATTATATTTGGTTCAGGCCTTCAAGCTCCAGCAATTCCTTGACTGAAAGTCTCTGCCTAAACTCAATCAATCTTCTAGATGGCTTTTGGGAAATTTAGCCAATCTATGGAAATCTGTTTTTTAATCCATATTTTATCCATTATTTTGGGAAAGGCAATTTCCTTCCAACCAGAAATCCGCAGCAGCAGCAGAAGGAACATCTGTTGGCCATTTGGCGAATAATTAATCGGATAATTGATGGATAAGAGAGAAAGAGCGAGCAGTGCTTCTGCTTCTCGTCTCACCTTTTGTTTAGATGATTTTCCCCTCTCGAGTATTTATTTAGCTATTTTTCGGGAATATGTTTACAGAAAGAGACCCGAACAGAGGGGGAGGTGGGTGATGGCTGTGTTTATAAAACTTGAACCATGCACTTTGGATAATTAGCAAAAAAGTTTCTTGTTCGTTTGTTTGTTTGTTTGACCCTGAAACGGAGGAGAGCCAAAGCCACAGAGAAATTCGGCGGCCAAAAATAGGCCAACAAGGGGGTCAAAGGGCAGGGCAGGGCTGGGCTGGGTGAAATGTAAAATCAATAATCATTTAAAATTCAAATGCGCAACGCCTCGCAAATCGGAGAACCGAGCAGCAGGCCACCGGAAAATGCCCAAGCAAAAGGAAAATGCAAATGGAGAGAAACAGATAATGAAAAAAGTGTAACAGAATCGCTGGAGAGGGAGCGGCGGGAGTGGGTGGAGTGGGGGGAGTAGGGCATCCCCTTGCTAATGAAATTAAAAATTGATGCTTTGGGGTCTCGCCTTCTAGGCACTTTGTTTTTGTGCTCAGTGTATGGGGAAAATCTAGGCAAATATGCTAAGCAAATGTCATTTAATAAATTGAAAAAAAACCCCCCAAGAGCAAGGGAAGGGCAGGGCATAGGGGGAGGGGGAGGGGGTCTCTGTGGAGGAGGCAGCAGTATTATGCCTGATTGATTTTGTGGCGTTGGCGGTTGCAAATGCGAGCCGCGGCAGTGCCACTGAGGAACCACAAGAAAAGATAAATGCCGCCTGCCCCAAGGGTTCGAGCGTTCGAGCGGTGACACGTCTTTTTCTTTTTTCTTTTTTTGATAGAGTTGCCTCTTCAGAGGGCGGAGGGGGAGACGCTGCCACAGATATTGTGGTCTGGCCTGGTTGCTCAATCTTCCTGGTTTGCTGCCACCAAGCCGTTGACATCAATTAAGTATTGGAAAAACGATAGAGCGGCTAGAGGGGGCGGTGGGGGACATCATTGATTAACACACAAGTTTATGGCAATTGCAGGAATTGCAGTTTTCCATTTTCCATCCAGAGCGGAGGACTGGAACCACTCTGGAATCCATCCAACAGATGGTGGCCTGTCTGCCACGTCGTGTGGGCGTTGTCTGGCATTGGGAGGCGCCTGCTGGCAATCTACGCTCGATTCTCCGTGCTCGAGGCTCCGCGTTGCACGCTCTATTTGCTTGCAGCTTCATTAGTCGCCGCTCAATTTATTTGCCTCCTTTAGACGCCAATTAATCAGATTATGTCAAAATGTGTCACTGGGTTAATGCAAATATATTACGTTAGAGCCAGAGAAAAGCGCAGAGAATCAGAGACAGCAAGAGTCTGCTCTGCTCCTCTGCTCCTCCATTCCGATGGGTTCTCTCTGTCTGTCTGGGTCTCTGCCCCTTCCACCACTGGTGGCAAGTTTTAAAGAGCTTTGTCTGTCTGTCTGTCTGGGTGTTTGCATCGGAATCGGAATCGGAATCGTCTGTATCGGATCCCACTTAATTAGTGAAAAGAGAAAACTAACAAAAAGAGACGCAAGGAAGGAATACAGTCGCCTGGAAATCACTTTTAAGCCGCTTAGGTGGCAATAAATCAGGAAATTGAACAACAAATCGATCCACCTACCACGTTACCCATTTAATTGCATTCGAAATGAAATAGAAATCGAAGAGCGGTAAGGGGAGGGCTTTAAAATGTATTAAGTTTTATTTTTAGTGATTTTTGAAAGAGGATTTCGACTCGAAAAAAAGGGAAAATATTTAATCTGGGTGTATTTTAAGTCGATTTTTTCTGTTAATATTTTATTTTAGGTCTTTTTGTGTATCATAATTTATTTGTACGGAAAAAATCGATTAAGCTTTAGTTAAAATTAAGTTTTCTTACGGTCCATGGAAAAAACATTCCATTAAAATATATTAAAAATATTTTTTAAATAATAGATGCCCGCAAATCTATTTTTTAACTGATGGCACTGAAATAGTACCTCTTTCTAATATTTCCATGTGTTTTTATAAGAGAAAAAGTGCTCAAACTTGGTATAGGTCATATTTGTCCATATTTGGATTATTTGGGAATTTTTGAAGAGATAATTTCTTGAATAATGAGATGGTATATAGGAGAGCTGATTTATATAGAATTTGAAGCCTCCTAGCCTCCTTCCCAGTTGAAATGATTTCTGTATCGAATATCTCTTTGCATTTCATTGATTTTCCATTGAAACAGAAATATAAATACCAAATGGAAACAATGACCACGCTTAAACGCTGATCAGTTCGGGGTTCATTTAACCATCATTTAAGCAACCTGTGGGGCAACAATCGGTGGAACAATGTAAAATCGAACTCCATCTGCTGCCGCAGAGCGGTTGAGGTAGAGGTGCTCCTCTGTACATCATTTGGCATTCAGCGGAAAAGCCATTTAGTGACACACCCGTCTACAATAAAAAACAAGACAAAAAACAAAACATTCCAACCCCAAAAATAGATGCCAGCCAGCATATTTATCATCATCTGAAAGAGGAGAACAATCATGATGTAGAGACAAGGGGATTGGTGCAAAAAAAAAACAATAACAACCGAGGAGGGGAGGGGAGGGGTAACTGGAACTCCACTCCACACCTCCCTTATTCCCCCCACCCTCTCATTGTTTAATCACGCGTATCACCGACTTTCAGAGCACTTTTCTGATATTTTTTGCTGTTTTTGTTTGTTGTTTTTGTTTTGTTTTCAACTTGTTTTTTTTTGGGCGTGTTTTTTACCGTCAACAAAGTTGCGCCTTTGTTGCACGGAAGTTGCACATGCCTCCCAAACGGAAATTGAGACATCAAACTTAATGAATAACCCAATAAATATTACGAATATTCACGAGTATGTTTCAGCATACAAATACGAGTGTGAGTGTATTCAGGTGCTCGACTTTCGCTTTTCTCCATCCAAAAAAAAAAAGAGTTGTAAAAAATACTTTACAACTCATTAAAAATTATTATTGCTGTGCGGCCATAAAGATGATGATGAGGATGATGATGAAACAAGAGGCAGAGATCCTGCCAGGACTCCTGTCAATGGTGGATCCTTTTTTTCGGCTTCGGTTGAGACTGCTTTTAAAAATATTACAGGAAAAAAACAACACAAATTTGCGTAAAATTCTGCGGCCGCATTTCAGTTTTCTTTGGAAAATGGGTGCCTGCCTCGGGAGGAGGGGGCAAGAGGCAGCAGCAGGAGGAGGACAGAAGGTGGCAGTAGGAGGTGGCATTTGGCAGAAGGTGAGAAGATTGCAAAGGTTAAAACGCCTTTCATTCTTATTACAGTTTGAAAAAGTTTGCTTAAGGCTTCTGCTGTTGCTGCGGCTTATTTCCCACGAATTTCCCAGCGGGTGGTGGGTATGGGTAGATGGGAAAAAGGTTAAGCAAAGTTTTGATGTGCAAAAAGGTCTTCCTTCGAGTGCTTCTCGGAATGTTTAATTCAATTTGTTGAGCTAATATTTCCCCTTTTTCTCCCTCGAGAAGTGGTTTTAATCAAAGGGAAAAGCGCAAGAGAGAGAGACAGAGAGAGGAATGAGCAATGCAGAACTGTCCTGCAATAAATGAAAAACCATGGAATTATCTTTCTGGTCCAACACCAGGCGGAAGTTCTATAAAAAATGCAATAAATGGAGGTGATTCTTGTATCTTCATGTCTTTATGGAGAACATTGACCGAAGCGATGTATAACTTATCGTTACCAAAACTAGGCACTTCTGATATTCATAAACGATAACTGGGTGAAATTTCGACCGTTTCCCATTACCATAATCTAAAAAACTGCCAGGCGGTAGTTTATTGCAAAAAAAAAGATAAACTGAGGTAATATTCGTATCTTAAGATAGGAAAAGAAATTGTTGAAAGCAAGAAAACATTCCAACATGTTTTCTGACAGCGGAAGTACAGTCATGCGATAAATATTGAGAGATATCTTGGGAGTTGGGCAACAGATAATGTTTTACAGAAGGTCTTGGATAATCCCAATCGATACCTGATGGAAGTGCTACCAAAAAATGTGATAAATTGGGGAGGTAAATCGTATATCAAAGAGTGGAAATATTATTGGAATCGGTATAAAACTCATCGATTCATAAAAGCATTCGCTGATGATCAATAACTATTCTAAAACCCTTAAATCGAAGAAATTGTATAGCTCCTTTCGGGCACACTTTTTCGATTCCCATTCCCATCCCATCCTTTCTGGCAGCCTCAAAATATGTCTAGGAATTTTCCTTGTTCCCTTCTTGAAGCCCATCAAAATAACTCTCTCTGTGGAAGGAGCCTTTCTTTTCATTATGCGATATGTTTGTTCAACAATTTTCACTAAACGTTTTACTGGAAAGTGCAAAAAAGGAGGTGGAAAGGGAAAAGCCATTTCAGTCGAGTGTCGAATGGCAGGCGGCGGAAGGCAGGAGGCAGAAGCCAATTGAATGCATTTTATTAATGGCATCCATGACTTGGCCTCTGGCTCCTGCCTCCTGGCTCCAGGCTCGGGCATTGGCTTTAGATTGGAGGCTGCTTTGGGGGGGTCTGTGGGTGTCTTGGCATCGATTGACAAAAGGCGACAATAAAGTCATCTTTGCCCCAACCATACCCCCATTTTGCCTCATTTTGTGGCTTCTGTCGGCTGTCGGCTGTCTGCTGCAGTTGCACTTAATTTTATCTATTATCCTTCATTTTTGTCTTTGTCTAAAGCAAAATGAAGATTCAGGAGACACACACACGACCATATCCTTTGAGGCTTTTGTCGTTTTCTGGCAGGTGGTCGGGGGAGGCATGTCTGGCTTTTCAGATAGGATCTACAGGAGCATATCCTGGCAGCAGCTGCAGCAGCAGCAGCAGCAGGTGTGCCATTGAAAGTTTTAGATGCTCATCCGGGAATGGGATGCTGCTGGTGCTGCTCCTTCGGCTGCTCCTGCTTCTGGCAGACTTTTCTCTGCTGCTCCTGTGCGTGTGTGTGTGTGTGTGTTTGGAAAATGTGATAAAATGATTATAAAATAATTTTCACAAACAATGGCAGGCAGCCACATGAACACGTACCTCTGTTCCTGTTCCTGGTCCTGTTCCTGTTCCTGTGAAAACGTGCAAAATTCTCTCCTCGAAAGTTTTACCGCCTCTTCTCTAGATTCCTGTGTCCTGCTGCTGTGTGGTCATCCTCCGGCTGCTCGCCTTCTAATTGAATAGATTACGGGGGTCAGAGATCTTTAATGGCTGCCGCCTGAACTCTCAAAAGTTTCAACTACTTTTCGCCCCCCACTGCGGCAGGGGGGGGGTGTGCTGTCATAACATTTTACTGGTTCCCAGCCCATCAAATATTCCCCAAAATTATTCCTTCCATAAACATTTGCCACAGCAAGCGTTCGAGAGGGGGAGAGGGGGAGAGAGGAGAGTGCCACCGAATGGTGTGGCATTTATTATTAATCCAAATGCTTGGCCATAAAAATTCCACTGTGAAAATTGCGCTTTTCTCGCTTTCCTTTTGGATTTTGGAATTGCATTTTGAAAGGAAATTTCGAGCCTTTTGTTCTTTTGGAGAATTCATTAGAATTTGATTAGAGGTTGGAAAAAAGCAAAGAGAAAACTATGAAATGAAAAAGTACTTGCTTTAGCGATGAGAATTTTAAATTTTAATAATCTGTTGTTCATATTTTGTGAGGGTAATACCCAGACGATATTGAAAATATATTTAAAATATAGAATATATTTATATTTTTGCAGTTTTCGGAAATTTGAAGCAAGAAAACCAATTTATTTCCTCTAGTCTCCATCCTCAAGATTGATTAATCATGGGAAATTCATTCAGCAAATCCATTTCCCTGGGGGTTGAACCAACACTGCAGGTTCCCGTTTTAAGAAAGTCGTTAAATAATATCCCCATGTTGGAGATATTCCAAAAAGTAGATCCTATAGTACATCTCTAGTTCTATTAGAGATTCTATCCTCTTTTCTAGTTAAAGTCTCTAAGATCTAACTCTAAGATTGATTATTCCTTGAAAATAGTTACAGAAAACATATTTCTTTTAATATTGATACCAGATCCATTCTGTGTAGCCAGCCTGAGGCCACAGCCCAGCTTTCACTTTCGCTTAAACTCCCCGAAAACCCAAAAAACTTGTGGAAAATACAGCGCGAAAACCCTCCAGAAACCACGCACAATCCCAGCACGAATTTTCCCATCAATTTGTTTAAAAACCAAAGGCCACACACAGACACAGAATCCGAATCAGATGCAGATGCAGATACAGATACAAATGCAGATTCGGAGGAGAAAAAGGAACCCACACTCCTTTGAGAGAGAGAGCTCCAAAAAAAGGAAACATTTAAATCCCGACTAGAGACTGCGCGGACTGCCTGCCTGCCTGCCCCTTGTGGAGGCAATGTGCAACCGATGTGCAATGGCCAATAAACATGTCTTAAAGCTCTACTTGGCTCTAGTGGTGGCCCGTGGCCCGTGGCTCGTGGCTGGTGTGGCACACAGAATTTGAACCAGTTTCCAGCTTAAGAGCCGCAGAGCCCCAGTCCAAAGAAGCAAAAAACACACAAAGAAACGGCTTCGCTTCCTTCCCTTCCTTTCCTTTCCTTTTCTTTCCTTTCTGCTCCTTTCGTTGCTTCAATTTGTACAAATGCGTGGAAAAGGAGGTGCTGGGGAAGGGGCATGCTGGATGGGGGCAGATGCAGTTCACATTTGCAACATTTGCAACTTTATTTATCGCATCGAAAACATCTTGTAAATTTTCCACGTTATTTTGCGCCTCAAGACATGCTCCCCCCCCCCTACCCTCCCTGCGTTCTGCTGAACAATTGAATCCAAAGGAGAGCTTTTCCACCCACCCAAGGAAAATTCGTTTTAGTGGCCACGCCCTCTGCCTCTGGCTTCGGGGCGGGCAACAAGAAAGAGGGAGACGACTCGCAGTGGATGCCTTGTTTTGATCATTTGCCTTGTGATAAATTGTGTTCCATGTCGCTTGGCACTCGCACTCGCGCCTTGACTTTTATTGCTGAAGGAATGCCCATGGCCATGGGGCAGCCACACAGCCGCTGCCACAGCCCCATCCAGAGTCAGAGCCAGAGCCAGATCCAAAGCCACATCTAGGACTTCTTTTGGGCCAAGTCCATAGTCATCGTCTGGCCATCAAAAGAAACTCTTTTTTATTGGCCTGCTGCTGCTTCTGCTGCTGCCTGCCACAGACTGTGCCCCAAATGCTGCAATTCTCGCAGTTTGAAGTTTATTTGCCGCTGTTTTGTTGCTGTTTTTTGTTGCAAAACACAAATTTGCTATCATTTTTCAACGCCACATAGAATGTCCCTGTCCCAGTCCCAGTCCCTGTCGCAGTCCCTGTCCGATGGGGGCATGCCCCACATACTCGCAGTGACGTTTTTGGGGGCGTGTCTTGGGAGTGACTTTTGTGGTTTCAATTTGTTGTTGCAGACGCATGACGCATGCAACATTTTAGCATTTTGGCGCTACTTTGAAGCCAAGAAAATAATTCGAGATAAATGCTGGCGCGGGAAGGGGAAATAGAGGGACATTTCTAAAGAGAAATAAATAGATATTTTAGAATATTATATTTGGAATTTATTGCGATCTAGGGTATTTTATTATTTTGTTGCATGGATACCAGAAATCAATGATTAAATGTGTCTCTGGATCCAATCATAGATCCATGCAGGGTTCAAATCAAAGATATTTCCATAGATCATTCCATAAAACCATTCTACAGATGCACTTATTCATAGATCCATTCATAGAGCTACCAATAAATTCACAGAATTCACAAAATATCAAGCTTCATCCTCTAATTACTTAGTGAAAAACGATCCTTAAGGCACTAAAACAAAGTACAAAATGCAGCCTCCAGATAAATATTTGTTCTCCATCTAAAAGACTTTTCCCAGCCTAAATTCCTTCTACTCCATAAAACCCATCCAACCTGCAATTAATTCCCAAAGACTAAACCCAACAAATATTTTTGGGTTCCCAGATCAAATATCCACATTTTTGGATAGACAATCGACTCCAGTCATTAGTTGAAGCCCAATAACCTTATCTCATGGCTATCTAAGACCCAAAGACTATCTGCCACGAGTATCTGTTGATATATTTGGAATAGTAATAGAAAATATATACCTACAGATATAGGAAAAAACCATTAAAGAGACGAGACCGTCAACAAATGTTGTTGCGCCCACGCAACAGACAAACGATTTCCCTTTTGTTTAGCATTTTGTATGGGATTGGAGGGGATTTGACAATCACAGAGTGGAAAATTATTCATGGTCGTAGGCCACTCGAGAACTCCAGACAGCCAGACGAGGGGTACGGGGATTGTAGATGGGGATTTCCCCATGAGAAAAATGCAGTAAAAAAACCAAACAGAGCGAAACGAGGGCTAAACAAAGGCCTCCCTTCCCGCCCCTCCCCTCCCCTCCAGGAGCAGGGAGCAGGAAGGGAGCATCGCATAATGCACTTTTGCTTTTCAGTTCTTTTTTTCCATTTGCTGAAATTTCCGGTTCTTTAATCCATCAGATACGAGTCTTTGGCATGATTCGTACTCGTATTCGTATATTTTTCCAGAATTTATTTGTATTCCGAAAGGTTGATGACTTTTCGGTTGGGGCTTGGCTTGGGGTCTCCTTTACTCAGAAATTCACGACTGGAACCACGACTGACAGCAGAGCCAGCCAGCCAGCCAGCGAGCCAGCGAGCGGGGGTTCAATCAAATTGCAATTATCTTAAGCACGTGTCTGAAACGATTGAATGGGGTGGAGGGGGGGATTGGGGGTTTTCTGATCTACGATTCGTGAGGCTTTTGATTTATTGTTTGAAACATTTTCACGCAGCCTCAGCCATTGCATGACTCAGCTTTTGGTTCCAACACAAAATTCTGCAGATCTGTTTTCGGGAGCCCTTTGTTCACGAGTATTTTTTGTTTTTTTGTATTTTTTGGGGATCACAAAGTGTGACCGACCGCAAGGGCTTTCTATTTCCCTCTCTCTTCCCTAAAAAAGAGACCCACACTCTCTCTCTCTTTCTATCTTTCGAAAACTTAATTAGTTTGGTTTGTTGATAACAAAATAATGGATTATATACGAGAGTCTCTAGGAATTATAAATAAATACATATATGTAGTGTTTCGGCCAGCAGGTAAACGGATTTCTTTTTCGAGCCCCCCCTTGGGGTTCCGCTTTGCTTTTAAGGTGATTTATTTGCTGTTTTTCTGTTGGAACACTAAAAAAAATCAGTAAAATGTTGGGAGCCCTCGCATGTGCCTCGAATGGGGGATTAGAGTTCGGTTTTGTTTTTGGCAAACACAAAGTTTGAAAGTGAAAATATACAATGGATTTTGATCTGCTCGAACTGATAGCCAAATTGAACATTCATTTGAGGTGTTTCTGTGTTGCGAATCATCAAAATAAATGCTTTGATGGGTGGAAAAGATAGGAAGAAGCCGTTTAATGTGACTCAAGGAATGTAATGAAATTATCGATTTCCTTCACTTTCCTACAATATATGTGGGTAGTATTTTTCCATATTTTTTAAGATTTCTTATGCACACATCACCCATAATCCACATACCATGCACATGCCTAATACCCGATGCTATGACCATTTAATAAGTAATAATCCCCCATACCTACTCGTATTTACGATAATAATCCCACCCTTTCAATTATCCATTAAAACTGATTCGCTCTCCCTCTCCGTCAACTTTCTGTCTCTCTCAATCTGTTGCACATTTGAATTATTATGAAATATCTGTATCTGTATCTATCATCTCTCCTTTTTTTTTGCTGGAAAACGAAAATATTTGCATATCCAAAAGGCAATAACAAATGCATTCCGCATCAGCCGTGGGGTACGGGGGGACATTCTATCAATATCAATTCATATTCAATGGGAGGAGGAGGAGGAGGGAAGGGATGGGACTATGAATGGATGGAGGGATGGGATTCCGTATGCCAGTCAGCGATGAATGTAATCTCTGTGGAACCCCTCGACTGGGGGGCGGGGGTGACAACAAAAAAAAAGTGAAAATTATAATGAAATTCATTGGGGATTTCCCTCACGTACGAGAACAAAGTACATCAATCAAATCGAAATGCAACCATCATTCTGCACACAGCTCTCATGCTCTCTCCGTCTGCAGCTCTCTCTGCCTCTCGTTCCCTCTCTTTCCCTCTCTCTTCCTATATTTCGTAATGCATTTAACAATAATAATCATAAATAATACCCTTATTTCTCTGATTTTTTTTCGCCTGCACTGCCTGCCCTCGTGCCATAAATATTTTTCCGCATGCTGCGTTTCCAATTAGAGAGACTCGCTCTACCGCACGAAAAAAGGGGGCAAAGGGCGGGGAAAACATCAATGGAATTTTCAGAAAAACAAAATTTATGCAAAACCAAACAGACAGACAGCTAGAGAGAGAGAGAGAGAGAGAGAGAGAGAGTGAGAGAAAGAGGCAATGGTAATGCTGGAGTGCAATGGAATGGTCGTGTGGAATGTTGCTTCTACTAATTAGACACTTGTCATTCGTCGTAATGTTGTAATAAATACATACCGTTACAATGTCATTACCGGCATTACCTTCGCTCTCGCTCTCTCTCTCTCTCGCTCTCTTTCACTATTTTTCACTCTTTTTTTAGCCCCTTCTTGAGGCTGGCGACCACCGACCACCGACTGCCTTCACTCATCTGCTTGACGGCGGCTTTCGGTCGGTCTCTCTCTGGTCTGTCAATCGCTTGTTAGTTGTTAGTTTTTTGTTGTACTTCTCCTTCCTCCCGTTCTTTACCCCTCTCTCTTGTAACCCCCTCCTTCACCTCTTTTGACTTTATTTAAAACTTTGTTTTGCTTTACCGCTTAGAATTTTTAATGAGCTTTCGTCTGCCTCGTACTTCTCTTTCTGTTCTCTGCTCTTCTCTTCTCCCCCCCCACAAAGTAAAGCCCTTCCTTTCCTCTGTATTTTGTTGTTGTTTTCTCTGTTGTTTTTTCCAGCTTTTCCGCTGGTTATTTTCTTTTTTTTTTGCTTCTGAAATGTCATCTATTTTTTGAGGCTTGTTCTTTGTTTTTCTTTGGACTCTTTTCTCTGTTTTTTTTTCTGTGTCTTTTTGCGGGGTCACTGCTTAGTATTATGCTCTGGGGAGTGGACTTTGGACTTCCCTCGCACTGAATGAGAACGGGGTCTCGGACATTCTCCTTTGAACCCGAAAAACTAAACTTAAGTCTTGAAGTTCTTTCAGTTCTTTCTGCGGAAAAAAGTTTGAAATATTGTACTTACAAGTATTTATTAAATATAATGATATAGGGGAGGCATTTTCATAGATCACGATTCCTGATACTCTTAGATTGATGAAAATATTCGCATAATTTCCATAAAGGCGAGTATGAAACGTCTGATTGATACTAATACTTCCGATATTTCAAGAACTAATGCTCAAGATCTATCTGCAAAATAATATTCTTATGATCTCTAAAAAAGGAATTAATTCTTCGATATCCTATAGAGAATATTAAAATATATTCTTCCCCAATAAACACCTGTTAATTTTCCCTTTTTAGGGCTTATTTGTAGAAGGTACTCCCACTCCTTCTCGCATACAAACCCCCACACTTGGAGTTCTCCAAAATCACACAGTTCTCAAACTCTCAAATATCCCCTATTCCATAGCCCCATAGCCCTCTCCCTTTCTCAAAAGATCTGAATGTCTCAATTTCTCATAGTTCTGGAAAACAAGTTCCCTTTCAGTCTGGTCGGCCAGACGTTCTGCAAGAAGTACATGTACCATCGTTGTTCCACTAACCTATCCCACTTTTTTTTATTAGCTTTTCCCAAAAACAAACACCTCTCCCACTCCCGCGTGGCCGTTCCCATTCCCCTTATCGCACCTCATTCGCCAGATCATCGTCGGATGGTCATGTGTGGATCCCCAACAATGTCAGGGGCCCTCTCTCTCTCTCTCTCTCTCCCTCGGTCTGTGTCTCTAGAAAATGAAGACAAGACCATAAATATCTCTTAACTGAAACTGAAACATTCGAGTGGTTGAAGAGTGGTTTAGTGTGGTATGGGGGGGGGGCTTATCTATAAGTAAATGTTGCCCAACATAATTTACACACTTTTACAAACAGAGAGAGAGAGAGAGAGGGACAGGTAGATAGGGCAGAAATGCAAACAGAATGCAGTCAACCTTTTTGCTTGACAAACAGTTTCCAAGAGATGTTCGGGGGATAATTTACGTATACACTGAGCAAAACAGGAAGGTCATTCTGATATAAAAATTAAGATTTAAAATTATACAAAATTGACAAGTCCCAAAAGAGATTTTAAGCATTCTTGAGGATGTTTTCTGGACATTTAGATCCTTATATTCCTCAGACAATATCTTAGACTATATTAATTTAGGGAATATTAACAAATAGTGCAATAAATTCCCTCGTAATAGGTCCTTGAGTGAATCAAATGGTATATGAAAATTTGTATATGATTTCTAACCGCAAGAAACATATTTCACAGCTTGTTTCTCCCAGTGTACATATGCATGTACGTCCATATTTGTCAGGGGCTTGGGTTCCGTAATTAGGTAGAAATTAGGAGAGTGAGCGGCAGAGTTTCCCTGGGAAAATGTCGGCGTAATTGAGTGGCTTATTGACTCGCGTCACACATTTGAAATATTTGTGGAAGGAAACTGCTTGTATTTGTATGCGTATTTATATGCCCCTAGGGGGGTGGGGTTGCCTAGCACCCTCCCTTTCCTGCCGTATGTCATATTTGCAAAGAAAAATCAAGTGAAATCAAGTGCTAAATGGAAAGAGTGAAGAGTGAATCCTGTGTAACCGGTTTTTATAAATAGATAAAAGACACAGAGAAGATCGGAAGAGCGAAGAGCGAAGAGCGACCCACCGTTCATTACGCAAGAATGTGCCCTAAAACGATGCTGAAGGAAAACCTGAAATCTGCATAAAGAAAGATTAATTAACTCCAACGAACAGAACAGAACAGAAAAAAACCAAACCAGCATTCAACAAGAAAAATCCGCAGACATCCACGGGAGGAGGCAACACTATTTCAGGATGCGACTGTTTGCAGGCAGTGGAACGGCAGCGACAGCGACGGCGACGGCGACTGTGCCAGCGATCAGTTCCAGCGATGAGGCGGGCGAAATTATAGAGAACTCTCACATCAGCAGAGCAGGAGGAGCCGCCCTGATCTACAGCAATGGAAAGACTGGCAAGTCAAGGTCATTGGAACGCTATGCCGGGGCCCCGCGCATCGAACTGCTGCCCCCCTACGCCACGCCCACGGGCAGCACACGACGCCGCCTGCTCGCGCCGTTTCGTTCGATGAAGCGTCGCAGTCGCAGCAGCAGCAGCAGCGGCGATTCGCACATGATTGTCGTGAATCTTGGAGTCACAGGAGTAGGAGTAGGAGGAGGAGCAGCAGCAGCGGCAGCCGGAGGAGTTGCAACCAAAAACAAAAACAAAGCAACGGCGCCCAAGGCAAGTTCGCAGAGCGGCGACAGCGGCACAGGCGGCACCGAACTGGAACACGAACTCGAACCAGACGACGATGACGAGGATGATGATGACGATGAGGAGGACGAGGAGGATGAGGAAGAGCTGGAGCAGCAGAGCAGCCAGCTGAGCCTCAGCTATTCGCATTTGAGCAGCAGCAGCGGCTGCGCCGAGGAAGATCATACAGATGCAGCAGATCACGCAGCAGCTGTGGTTAGTGCAGTCGAACATGTTGCCAACGAACGCAGACGCAACATGTTGTCGCTGTACTCGTCGTCGTCCGAGGAGCAGCTACACTGCCGTCTCGGCGATATTACACTGGTGGACGACACCTATTCGAACTACGATCCACAGAACGATGCGGAACGCATGTTCCTCCAGGTTGTGGGCATATTGCGCGATGAAAATGAGGTTTGTGTCTTGGCTAACTGTCTTTGCTACACTGGTGGCTTGTAATATTAGTGTTACTTGTTACTTTCTTGATTTTCAGTGCATTTACAGCGAATTTCCATTGAGTTTTATTCGATTTTATCTTTTTATTGAATGCTGCATTTCCCTGTTGCACTTGCTCCCTTTAAATCTTCATTAATTCTCCTTTTACAGACGGAAAAAGGATTTACTTTCGTACACATTTGCGCACATTTTTCCCGTTTCTCTCGTACTGGCTTTTCCCCTTCTCCTCTGTACCCTTCTCTTTGAGTTTCACTTGCAATTTCAATTAATTAATGACGCTCCTGCAAGGATTTCCATTTCCGTTTCCGTTTCGCGCTTCAATGGAGTCGAAGCGTGGGGATGGGGAGTGGAGCAATAGTCGTAAAAACTCAAAGAGAGAGGGAAAGCCATGGACATGGGGTAAAAAAGAGAGCAGCAGACAGTGGGATTAAAGTAGGAATCTCTGTTTAGGGGAGGACCAGCCCATCCCCTAGAGGGAATGCTTTTCCCTAGAACTAGGGGCAGTTCCGTTCCCGAAATCGATCCTTAAACCTTCAAACTGTCAATTAGGAATGAAAGCTCTCCATCAGCACACACACACACACACACAAAGCAATACAGCGCTTTTCCGCCACAAAAGCAGCATTTTTAATAAGCAACGCGGGCGGTCGTTTCCTCCTCCCCGTCCCCTTCCATTTCCACACAGATGCCATAGAAAATATGGCGACAGCTTTTTCTTTATTTATTTAACCAACTTTTCCTTCCCCTGCTCTTCGAGTTTTTCCTGGCACTCGATGGCCGCTCCAGGGGGTGCGGGGCGGGTGGGGTGTTCAGGAATTGTTATATGGGCGTCAAACGGAAAGGAAAAAGGTATTACATTTCACAGTGTTGCACTTTTTAAGTAGACGGACGCCTGCCACAGCTATGGGGCAGGTAGCGGGGAGCCTTTTGCAGCCTTGCCACCCACCCACCACCCCCGTTCCCCGTCCCCCGTATTGACTTTACAAGGATTCCCTGCCTGCCACACACATACAGCGCAATGAATGTTGCAGGGACTTTGCTTTCGTTGATTAAACGTCTTGTTGCTGCCGCCTTTCCCAACGACTTTTCTTGTGGGTTTTTTGCTCCCAAGGAGGCAGCTTTAAAAGTGCATTGCTCCTTGTTATCAGTAGCACCCCCCACCACCCACTTTACGCCTTTTTCCTGCCATAATGAGACTTCGATGGCAAACGAAACGACTTTCTTGTCTCTTTGTTGCGGCGGTGGCCACTTTGTTGGCTTTTAGCCTGCCACTAATTAAAGGAGCTGCTGCTGCAATGGAGGGAGAGGGGGTAGGGGGTAGGGGGCAGAGTGTGTTGCATATTTATTGTAAAACATCAAATTATTGATTGCCCCTCGATGGACGACGACAAATTGGGGGCAGGCTGCAGGCTGCAGCCTTTGTGGCTGCTAATTAGAAAAAAAATGAAGAAAAAATACGCACACAAAAGAGAGGAAGGAGCCTTTGAACAGAAGTTCCTGCAGTTTACAGTGCAGGGGAGAATTATGTGTACGCTTCATTAGCACGGGAATAATAAAAGTGGGGGAAGGAGAGGAGAGTGTTGGGTGGGGGGAAAAAGGGCAGCAATCAACTGCAGGTGAAACAATAAAAGAAAATTTTACATTTTCAGTTTTGCACAGTTTTCCATAGAAAAATAAAACTTGGGCTCTGCAATGACACAAAATATATAGAAATTTTAACAGAATAAATTCATTCGAGAACGCATCCTTTGCTATAGGTTTAGGGATGGTTATAGGCGGTGCTAACTGAAAGATCTGTCCAGATTACGCCCATCCAGCGGTTCATCAGGTACAAGTAGATCTTTGATTTCTTATTTATAATTTATTTTATGGTTTAAAATACCCCGATAAAAGTGGAGGAAATTGTCCCAGAAAATTGTCAGGGATATCTAAAGTGAAACTATATTTTCCTGAGTATTTCATAGAATTTTTTAGAAGTGTTTTCGAGGAAAATCCAAATAAACTAAATGAAGTGTTCGCTCAGCCTTGAACTCGTCTTTACTCCAGAAAACACAACTCAATTTCTCTGAAAATATATGGAAATTCCCACCTGCCAGCCATTTTTATACCCATCCCATGGCTCAAGACAATCCCCAATGAAAATCCCCAAAAAAGAAAAACAAGAAAATAGGATTTGGCCCCCAAAAAAAAAGAGAAGAGAAAAAGAGAAGAAGAGTTGAAGAAGAAAACAATGAAACAATTGCCATCAGTGGACGTCACTTGGGAAATGCCACAAAACAAGAGGGAAAACATACAGAGAGAGAGAGGGAGAGAGAGAGAAAACAGAGAGAAAAGGAGAGGGAAAACACACTCGCAGAGAGAAAGAGAGACAGGAGAGACAGGACCCAAGTGGGGGCTTGGCATTATGAGGCATAAACGTTGTCCCAGTAGCCAGAGGAGCCTGAAGCCAGGAGGCAGCATAAGGAGTAAGAGCAGGACCCAGCAGTGGGGAAAGAGGAGTAAAAGGCTGGAAAAGCTAAAGGAAAAGTTGCAAATCAAAAACACAAACTTGAAGAAAACTAAATTAAAAAACTACACACAGCAGCATCCCGACAGAGAAGGGAAAGCCAACTGCAGAGGGGCAGAGAGAGGGAAGGTAGGGCGGGGGAGAGTGGAAAATGGAGGGAAAACTAAATGAAATAATAAAGTAAACGGAAGAACAGCCAGGATGGGGAGGGATGGGGGAGTATAGGGATAGAAGGAAGGATCCTCCTTCTCCCCTTTGGCTCCTCCTTTTTGCTGGGGGTTTGGGGGGAAAACTTTTGCCTTTTTGCTACGAAGCTACGAGGAAAATGCATTTGTGCTTGTTGCATGCAAAACGCCAGAGCAGAGGCACAGCCAATGAAAGTTTTTCTTCTTGTAGTTGTTGTTGCTTGGTTTATGGAAATGGAAAATGCAGACACCAGACGGGGAATGCCAGACGCGGCGGGAGGCGGAACGGGGTGCGAAAGGTAAAAATTGAAAAGCGAAAATTTACCAGGCAGGCGGCACCAGGGGGGGGCAGGTGGGTGTGGGAGAAAATGTGCAAGAAAATGGGCTAAATGAAACGTGTGCAACATCTGGCTGTGTGCTGGCTGCTGCTCTGTGTTCGACTCCTGTTGCACGTCTCATGGAGGCAATGCCAGGGCCTGCTCCTTCCACTGCAGCTCCTTCTGCCGCTCCTTGTGCTCCTTTTCGCCAGTTTAAAGTTACAAAGCACCAAATTGGCACAGCGGAAAAAGTGCTGAAAGAAGAGAGTAATAGGGGGAGCAGTGGGTGGAGCAATGGGAGTTCAGGGAAAACTCAAACCCCCCCCCCCCCCCCCCCCATAGGGCAAAGAGCATAAACGTTAACGCGAAAGCTGCAGCCTTTTTACTGCTAATGAAGATGCAACTGTGGGTCACGAAGCATGGAAAAAAAATACAGATCCCCGAAGGATAGACAGTTAGATAGTCGGTGGAGGGAAAAGCCAAGGGAAAATGGGTTGTTTGCATTCCCCTTGAATTTCCATGGAAATTCTTTGTAGTTTAATTAGTTTTTTTATTTGGAATAACGATAAAGCAAGAGAGGAGCAGTCTTGTGGGGGGAAGAAGTGCGAGACTTTCATACTTAAATTCAATAAAAAGTGGAAGAATTAATCAAAGGTGGAAAAGGCAGCAAAAAGGTATTCAATTGGCAAATAAAAAACCATTAAAGATTGAAGGATGGGTTGGAAATGAAATGGAAACTCTTTGAGGATTTCTTTGAGCATTCATTTTCGCAGGAATAAATACTATATAAAATAAACGAGTATTCCCAATGAATGTTTTCCTTTGCAAAATTACTCTATGGAAAGCCGCATTGTACTCCTCCTTTGGGCACTAAATCTTCCAACAATCCTTTCTAAATATTCATCTAGATGAATCTAGATTTTCTACATTTATTCTAAAACGAATCTTTTTGCTTTCCCCCACAAAACTAAACGCAATCCTTCCTTCCAGCAGTACTCCTGGCTCCCAGTACAGTACAGTACAGTACATATCCTGCACAAATGAGATGTCCCTGTGGCACATTATTTACCAGACATAATCATGTCTAATTAGCTTTTGTCACTTGTTTATAAGACTCCTCTGTTGTGCTCCTGTGGCATCCTTTTGGCATCCCTTTGGCTTGCTTCTTGCTTAATTTTCTTGGCTTTTCCTTTGGTCATGTGCATAAAACTTAATTTGCCACAAGACAATGGGCGGGGAAAGGGAAAAAAGGAAAAGGAAAAAGCCAGAAGAAGCAGCAGCCAAGAAAATGCATTTCATTTGCATGCACACACACACACACACACATAGCCACAAAGGGACTTTCCCCACAGGGATATATGTACGTGGCAGCTACCGTCGAGGCAGTGGATTTTGTTGCCTACTTTTCTGCGAGCCACAACCTTTTCCACTCCTTCTCCTTGGCCTGGTCGACTCCTTCCCCCTTCCTGGTGGAACTTTAATTACGATTATGGAGCTTACACTTCTGTCTAGGCAGAGGGAGGGGGAGGGAAGTCCTGCTGCTCCTGTTGCTGCTGTAACGGCTTATTATGGACCCTGTCAAGGGGATTATAATGTTGGCCAGAAGCAGCAGAAGAGTGAATGGAAGGGAGCTCCAGGGCTCTAATGCAAAGAAGGAAGCAATTTACGGGGAGGTGTAAAGGATATACGGCTGATCCATGGCACAAAGTGGCAGTCTGCAAGAAAAACTGGAGGGAGGGAATGGAAAAGGAAGGGGTGGAAAAGGATATCCCTTTTGCAGTCATAATAAATACATTTTACGGGACTTAAAAACTTTTTTCATTTCATTTTCTAGTGAAACTTTCATTGAGAAAAATTACAGATATTACAGAACGAACATAAATATTATAGGCACTTTTTAAGAGACTTTGAATATTCATAATAATTAAAATAAATAATAATAACTAAATAAATCAAATAAATAATAAATAAAAATAAATTGAAATAATAAATAAATATTTATAATATTAAAATCCATGAGAATTTTATTAGAATTATAAACAATTATCATAGCTTTTTCCCGCAATAAATAGTTCCACTTTATGAGAATTTTGAAGGGTAATTTTTTACAGTTTTACTATTTCAATAGACTTAAACACTAAATATTACATTGGCAGAAAGGCCTTTTGATTAAATAAAAAACTTTTATTCATAAATCAAAGAAAATGAATCACAAAACGATGGTAATTCTCATCAGCAAAATACTTGGAAAAACTCAGAGGATTCAGGCGGTGAAATTTTCACTAAATTGGCCGAGGCCGAGTCTTGAGCCATAAACTGCAGCATTCTTGCATCATATATTTATCCACCCCCTAGCAATCTCTCCACTTACCCAACTAATTCCGAAACCTTTTGTATTCTATTTTCAGAAAATGCGTCAATTCCAGAAGATACTCGAGGATCTGAGCTCCCGCGTGGCGTTGGCCGAGCAGACAAAGAACTCGTGGCTGGCGCCCGTGTCCGTGGGGGAGGCCAACGAGCAGATGCAGCAGCTGCAGCGATTGCGTGACAAGATGACGACGGCCAGCGCCCTCCTGGACGATTGTAATGAGCAGCAGTCCTTTTTCACGGCGAATCAAGTGCTGGTGCCCACGCCCTGCCTCTCGAAGCTGGAGGATTTGAATACCCGGTGAGTGCTGCCCTGCCTGCTCTTTCGTCCTTAGATTGTCCTTGCTCATTGAGGGATTGTCGTTTGTTGCAGCATGAAACTCCTGCAAATTGCGATGGATGAGCGCCAGAAGGTGCTCTGTGCGGCAGGGGCACAGCAGGCGCACGAGAACGGGGACGATGGACGGAACACGTCGAACAGTGGGACCATCGGGCCGCTGCCGAATCTGGGACAGAGCGTTAAGCCCCCCTGGGAGAGGGCCACAACGGCAGCCAATGTGCCTTACTACATCGAGTGAGTATTACATGCCAGTGCATGTCCTTTGCAGATTGTGTAACCTCCCCCCCCCCCCTCTAATGATGCTTGAAATGATAGCCATGAGCGTGAGACGACACACTGGGACCATCCGGATATGATTGAGCTAATGAAGGGTCTGGCGGATCTGAACGAGATACGTTTCTCCGCCTACAGGACGGCCATGAAGCTGCGTTCGGTCCAGAAGAGATTGGGTAGGTCCTGGACAAGGACAAGAGTAGCCCAGAGCAAACATTCACTAAAAACCCTCTCCCCCCTTTCTGTAGCCCTCGACAGGATTACGATGGCCACTGCCTGCGAGTCCTTCGATCGACATGGCCTGAGGGCACAGAACGACAAGCTAATCGATATACCCGACATGACCACGGTGCTGCATTCGCTCTATGTGACAATCGATAAAATTGATTTGACGCTGATGCTGGACCTGGCCATCAATTGGATCCTGAATGTCTACGACTCGCAGCGCACCGGCCAGATCCGTGTCCTGAGCTTCAAAGTGGGCCTGGTGCTGCTCTGCAAGGGGCATCTCGAGGAGAAGTATCGCTACTTGTTCCGCCTGGTGGCCGACACCGAGCGAAGAGCAGACCAACGGAGACTGGGACTCCTGCTGCACGATTGCATCCAGGTAAGAGAAGGGAGTGGAGGCTCCTCCAGCTGATATTAACACGAACTCCTTGTCTCTCTTTTAGGTTCCCCGACAACTGGGCGAAGTGGCCGCCTTCGGGGGCTCCAACATTGAGCCCTCTGTGCGTTCATGCCTCGAGCAGGCTGGCATCTCCCAGGAGGCCATCGATGGCAATCAGGAGATCTCCATCGAACTGCAGCACTTCCTCGGCTGGCTGCAGCACGAGCCCCAGAGTCTGGTGTGGCTGCCCGTGCTGCACCGTCTGGCTGCCGCCGAGGCGGCCAAGCACCAGGCCAAGTGCAACATCTGCAAGGAGTATCCGATCGTGGGCTTCCGGTATCGCTGCCTCAAGTGCTTCAACTTTGACATGTGCCAAAAGTGTTTCTTCTTCGGAAGGAATGCCAAGAACCACAAGCTCACGCATCCGATGCATGAATACTGCACAACGGTAAGGATATAACCACAGATTTCTGGGGGATTTCTAATGATTTGTAATCCTTTATCTGCAGACCACTTCCACGGAGGATGTGCGCGACTTTACGCGCGCTTTGAAGAACAAATTCAAGAGTCGCAAATACTTTAAGAAGCATCCGCGTGTGGGCTATCTGCCCGTACAGAGCGTCCTCGAAGGTAAGCCCTAGAGAAAGCCACAATCAGGAGACACCCTCTAACATCCTTCCTCGATCGTGCTTAGGTGACGCCTTGGAGAGTCCTGCCCCCAGTCCGCAGCACACCACCCACCAGCTGCAGAGCGACATGCACACACGCCTCGAGATGTATGCCTCGCGGCTGGCGCAGGTCGAGTACGGCGGCACGGGCTCCAACTCGACGCCGGACAGCGACGACGAGCACCAGCTGATAGCACAGTATTGCCAGGCCCTGCCTGGCACCAGCAACGGCAGCAGTGCCCCAAAGAGTCCTGTCCAGGTGATGGCCGCCATGGATGCCGAGCAGCGGGAGGAGCTGGAGGCCATCATACGGGACCTCGAGGAGGAGAATGCCAATCTGCAGGCGGAGTACCAGCAGCTGTGCACCAAGCAGCAGAGCGGCACCCCAGACGATTCCAATGGCATGCAGCATTCCAGCAGCAGCAGCATGTCGGGCGGATTGGGCGGCCAAGGAGAACAGGGACAGGTAGGATAACCACTCTCTCTCTCTCTCTCTCTCTCGGGAGACCCCTCTGAGATCTCGGCTAATCATCTCTTATTCGGTTGTAGGACATGATGGCGGAGGCTAAGCTCTTGCGCCAGCACAAGGGTCGCCTGGAGGCACGCATGCAAATCCTCGAGGATCACAATCGACAGCTGGAGGCACAGCTGCAGCGTCTGCGACAGCTCCTGGACGAGCCGAATGGCGGCAGCAGTGCCACCAGCAGTGGCCTGCCCAGTGCCCCGGGCTCTGCACTCAACTCGAAGCCGAATACCCTGCAGACCCGTTCGGTCACAGCCTCGCAGCTCAACACGGACTCGCCGGCCAAGATGAACCAACAGAACGGACACTACGATCACAATTCAAGTGAGTTCTCGCAGGAGTTTTGCTAGGATTAGGTTTAAGCAAAACCCCTGAATGTGACTAACCTTTCGATTGCTATAATACCCACGCCCTCAGAGGGTATCATGCTGCCAGGACTCCAAAACGATCTGCAACAGCACTTGGCGGCAAAGCATCATCAGCATCAGCTCAGTGGGGCACTAAATGCGTTGCACCAACAGCAGCAGCAGCAACAGCAACAGCAGCAGCAGCAGCAGCACCCTCAAAGAGGAGGTTCTCTCACGGGAAATGGTGGCATTGATATGTCCGGAGGATATTTGGGCGACGACGGACGTCCGCCGCCGCCACCGCACTCGAGTCTGCTGCATCAACAGCAGCAGCAGCAGCACTTGAATGGTGCGGAAATTGCTAAAAGTTTTGGTTCCTTCGTTTTTCCTAGAGTTTTTCTGTTTGCTAGAACTTTGTTCGTTTGTGATTGATGTTGTGTTTTCTCGATTGCGATTTCTTCTAATCTGGAATATATATTTCTCTTGCTTTTTGCATTCTTATGCTCTCATTTGGTCAGATCTCACCTAAAAATGTTGAATGGATTGCAAGAAACTCAGTGCCCGGTAATGCCCCAGAAGCAATGAGTGTTGTCTTTTCTTTTCTTACAGCAGAATAGCAGAAAATCCCTAAAGACAAACCTTACTTATACCATAATATCTCTGTTTTTGTTTGCTTAGAGAAAGCCAGTGGCCTGGTGACGATCATAACCGAACAGGAAGTGGAGAGAAGTGGCCGCCAGAAGGAAGAGGATCTTGAGGAGGAGGAGGAGGAGGAGGAGGAGACTTCCAGCAGCAGCAACACCACCACCACCAACACAACAACGACGACGGAGAAGACCTGTGTGGAGCTTAAGAGCAGCAACAACCCCTTTGATACTTAACTGAAATAAAGATACAGATACAGATACAGTCCCCTATTTATAGAGTACACACAATATAGTATGCATGCAATTGAGGATCGAGGATCGATCCTTTTTTAGTAGTTATGGAAAAGATGCAACAGAAATCTATATATAGTATATATATACGATATATCGGGAAGAGAAGAGTACGATTAAAACACTGATACATACATATTGAAAGCTGGGAATAATGCAGAAAAGATTAAGGTTTAAGCGATACATATACCCCATAAAACTATACCCTCTACAAACTATATATATATCTATACAAATAATGGAAGAAAGGAACGAAGGAACAACCTATATCATAGCTGAAGCATAATCATAAATTGTTAAAAGAAAGAATATCAAATTTCAAATGTTTCCGACTTAGAAGCCCAAGCCCCATATCATATCAGTTTTGGAAAAGCTTATGAAATAAGCCTTTCGCAATGTACAATCCAACAGAGTTTTTTATTCATAATTTGTATTCCTATTTATTCTGCAAGTCGATTCGTGAGTTCTTGTGTATTATTTCTCTTAATATTATTTAATATTAATTAATATCTGTGCTAACTGAAAGTGTGTGCTGCAAAATGTTTTTAATTAAAGAAACTTATTATTGAAAATTCCCCCCTTTTGAGTTTAATTTTTGATAGATTTATAGATTATAGACACCTAAATAAATCATATGCTGACACGAATACGATCACCAAATGGACCACCTTTTCTATTTCTAATCTTAACTCTAACATCTAACAGAATCCTATCCTAAAAATCGAATCATTCCAATTGCAAACTAGTCAAATTATTGTACACAACAGATAGAAACTAAACCTTAAATATACATATGAACTATGAAAAACCGCTTTAAGATACCATAAAAATACCTTAACGAAATACCACAAAATACCAGTTTAGATGTCTATTCAAAAAATATCGCAATTTACCAATCAAATACGAGTATAACCACAAAAGAGAGTAACATTATAGCCCACAAATCAACATTAACATAATATATAGACTAAAATATATAATAGCAATATTTAGTTGAACTTCTCTCTCTCTCTCTTTAAATATTTACAAACTTTAGTTAACGAAATTAAGTACGAAAATATGGACAATATGGAACAGGATTTAGGAAACGGAACTTCTTCTTTTACGTGTATCATCATTTGGTTTCAAGCATTTTCCAAACACTAGAATTTCCAACAAAAAACAGACTATAAATCTAGGATGAATTATATACGATTATACCTACTAGAGATATACAGAATACGAACTACGATTAGATGTGTAGCTATATGTATCTTTGAAATGCAGTTAGCTAAATTTTCGAATCCCACTAACCGTCGTACACCTTACCAAAGGAGGAGGGAGTGTCCTACCAATAACCAATTACCAATCAAACTTTAATAAATGAAAACCCTCCGTTTCTAGTTATAAACAAATGAACCAAAACCCCCAAAACCCAAACAAACTCAATGAATGCTTAATCTATCGTAATCGAATCATACATATATCCCCATAAAAATATACCTACCAAATACAATTCCTAGATCGAAATCCAATTTGTAGGAGTACTCGTACGAATTTAAGAGTTGAGAATACATATAGCCAAAAAGCTGCCAGAAGAAAAAACTGCTAATCATTTTGAACATTTTTTTAAATACAATTTATACTAATTTATTTGCCCGAAAGTTTTTTATACGGATAAACAATATGTATAATGAAATATCAGAAGCAAAGCAATTCAAGCATATCCCAAAATAGTCTTCAGTGGAATCATCATCAAGTGGTTGTCTATGATAAACAATTTATACGATATATAGTTATGCATTATCCCAAGAAGGAGAGGAGTAAGGATGGAAGCCAAACAATCAACGAAGAAATTATGAATTATGAATTATGAACAGTATATTGTGAGCTATATTAGCCGCTTATTTAGCATATAAAATAGTAACTTATTCTAAGCAGAAAATACAATTTAAAACAAATACTTAGCTAAATTGTGTCCAAATGCAAGACCCCTTCCCCGCCCCCTAAAGAGCACAGCACTTTCCATGGTATGTATCTCAGCCTAAAGACCTAAACGAAAACCCTTAGTTGAAGTATCTTACAGATCATCGATCAGCAAATCAATCAGATATACAGATAGAGCCCCGAGAGCTTGGCGACTAAATGCAATTTCCGTTGATTCGAAATTAATTTAGTGGGTAGCAGGCATATGACTCAATTGTACCTATCTTTTGATACCGTTTATTACAAAACTAAGGACTATAATCGTATTTAAATTGTATACCTAAATAAAAATCGACAGAGAAGGAGCGGAGGAGAGTGGAGTGGCAGAGTAAGACCAACAGAAAAAAGAGAAGAGACCACTCGAGAAAAGGGAGAACTTTTTGAAGTCACGATATCGTATCACACATTTCAATCTGTTCTAGAACTATGCATAAAACATACAACATACGATATGATATGATATGACATATATACATTGGAACTACATTTAAATAACACATATGGTGACGTTTATATACAACACATAATCGGAATAATTATACATACCATATACCATATATATCATATATACGATATCTCATATAACATATACATATATGAAAAAAAAAAAACCATTGCGATACAACAATAAATAAAACACACATCAATTGCGTTAAAGAAACTGAAGGGAGTTTTAATGGATCTTTTGTTCTTTTGTTCTCTTGATTATTTCTCTAGTTATCGCTACAGAATCTCGATACAAACGATACTAACGATACTATATACATAGATCTAGTGGTTAAACCTTATAGACTTATAGACAATCTACACCACCAAGAACACAGCAAAGGGTAAACGAGAGAGGCAGAGGCAGGGGCACAGCATTTGACACAGAATTAGGAGCGACAGAAATCGAAGGAGGAAAATCAAGTCAGATCAGATCAGAACACAGGACAGTCGCCGCCACCACGGTCTCTGCATCAGTGATGATAGTAGGCATGGGGATCCACGGGGGCGGGTCCTGGATAGTGGGCGTAGGGACTGTGGGCTAGGGCAGGATATGCTGGCTGAAAATGATGTGCAGGAGTAGCCACGGGAACGGGCACGGGAGCAGGGGCTGGGGCTGGGGCTAGAGCTGGACCATGATGACTATAAGCCAAAGGATAAGAGTGCAGGGGAGCCTTGGGCACTGGCGGTAGAGGAGGTGCTGGCGCAGGTCCTGCCAGATGGAGTGGTCCGTGTGCAGGTCCCGCCAGATGCAGCGGAGCTGGAGCTGGCGGAGGGGCTGGCTTGTAGGCCAGCGGCTCCTTTCGCACCACTGCATTGAATCCGTGATGCGGGTCCGCTGTGTAGTCCACTGTGCGCTTGGTGCCATCGGGATCAACCACGGAGTAGCTGCCCTTGACCACATCTCCATGGCGCGTCTCGTGTTGACTCTTCAGATCTCCCGTATAGCCGTCGTGGATGTCATAGCCAAAGGAATACTTCGGATCGGGATCGTATGGCTCAGGTGCTGGGGGCGGTGCAGGCTTGGGGGCTGCATACGGGCCAGGATGTGGGGCATAGCCCCCATACTGCAGCAGAACGCCAGGATGTCCGCCATAGTACGGGCCAGGACCAGGACCAGGCCCAGGACCAGGACCGATGACACCGGCGTAGGCAATGCCGAGCACGGCGCTCAGCAGGAATATCTGAGGGATACACAGAGGGAGCGAAGGCTAGGGGTTAGCGGGTCTCAGCGTAATCCACAGTTCTAGATCTCCAACCTTCAGCATAACGTTGTCCTGTGGCACAGGTATTATCCTCCACAGTTAACTCTCGGACTCTACGCGACGCAGAGAGAGCAGATCCCAAACGACAACGAACAATCGCTTTAGAAGAAGTAACCGAAACTGCAGACACTCGGATGGCGTTCTGGCAATTTATAGTCAAAAGTGGCGGCAAATGTCGCCTGCTTCACATGGCGCAGCCAGCAATAAACTAATTTAAGATCAAGAGAGACGAGACCTGGCCACAGACCAGAAACCAGAGACCCACAGAGACCCCCAGAGACCAAAGACTAGGTTCAGCGATCATGCACATGGCGCAGAAACAGCCAAACAGCCAAACCGCCAACAAATACGAGTACAAGTCGAGGAGCTGTCTGTGTGTCTGTGTCTGCGTCTGTATCGGAGGTGCCACCACCTGGCGGCACTGGAACTGGCACTGGCACTGGCACTGGCAAATCGTGTGCCTGGCTTCAACTTTGGCGCAGTTATCGTGTCGACTTAGAAAGGTTATTCTTCCGCTAAACCATTTAAAGGGACCTCTGAGTCTCTCTGAGCCTCTTGCCCTTTCACTTTTTCTGCTTTTCTGTTTTTCTGTTTTCGATTTCGATTCCCAACTTTGGGGCAATTATGTGAAAATTTATTTCGCTTTACGACAATTGAAATGTTAAATTATCATACAGATGCCTGCCGGCGCCGGTCTAGGACTTGCTTTTTTTGGTAATTAGTTGCCCCCCGAAAGAACGGGCCATGGGGTCGCCATATGAAATGGCAGGCGATGGCGCTGCGCGCATGCGCAAAAGGTCAGACAGTCCGCAATTGAATTAAGAGTGTGCCTGGAGAGAGAGAAGGCAGGGGTGGGGGACGGGGGTCTGCCTGCTAACATAGCCGCCTAATAAAGCGAAAGGTCAACGTGCTGGTTGTCGGCACATTAGTGTGGCCCAGAGACCAGGCCAAAAAAAAAACAACACTCGATATCTAAGCAAATAATGTCATTAATAATACTCTTTGATTGGGGGTACAGTAGAAGTGACTGCTAAAGAAACTTGGAAGCAGGAGAGGATATATTATATTTTTGAGGTTTTCTATAGGTATCTGATGCTTACATTGGAGATACTGAAACCCCATATAATATTGCCTTATTTGATTGCCTTAAGGTGCACTCCATATTCTGCCCTATCCCTCATATGCCATAGTCATACCCTGCACCACTTCCCACAGCCAAGTGTCTGCGACAATTCCACGTATATTTACCGTTTTGTGCGCTTAATTTATGGCCGCAAATTTGTATCTACGATCGGTTGGGCTATTGACAGCTGCATGCATTGTTTTTCGCCATTGCATTGCATTCATCGACAACGACAACCACTCGTACTCGTAAGTATAGCAGGGAATCAAAGTCGTGCCAGTGTCGTAGCTGTGTCTCTGTCTCCGTCTCCGACTGTGGCTGCGACTGTGTCATATGTTTTAACTATTTTTAGCCAGAAGATCAAAGCAATTGATCAACAAGAATGTCAGGCTAATGCAACAATGTCTCGTATGGAGGTTAACAGGGGGAAATGGAAATGGAAATCGAAATGGTATTGCAGATAATGCAGAAAAACCTTTGAGGAAAATGTGTTTGCTATCCAGCTGGAAGCAGCTGTTTTCCGCACGTACCTTGTACGAAAATCGCAGCGAAAAAAATTGCATCAATTTGGTAGCCTCCGGTGGGCCCTTCACTCTAGTTGGACACTGCATTCGGACAGCTCCGGTTCCAGTCAGAAATGGACTTTACTGCAATTCTGGACAAGTGCGGAAACTATGGGAAGTTCCAGGTGGTGATCCTCTTGCTGTATGGATATACGAATATCCTCGGATCGCTGCACTATTTCTCGCAGACGCTAATCACCTTTACGCCCGAGCATTGGTTAGTGTCACAGATAGCCCCCACATACTCAAACAAAGTGCCCAAAGTGTATCCCAAACTGCATTCCAAAGGTGTGACCACGAAGATCTCAAGGGTCTCGGTGTGGAGCAGCTACGCTCGGCTTACTCGAATGTCTCGCAGCCATCCTGCACGCTCCTCGAGGCTGTCGTTAATGGCACGGGCATTGCCTCGAGGCAGGGTGTCTGCACCGATTGGATATTCCTGCGGGAGAGCGGCTACGAGAGCATCACCACGGAGGTGACTAATCCTTCGATGGATCATCCATCCATCCATGCCCAAGGTGCATCATCATCTTTCACCCTTTCACTTTCAGCTGAATTGGGTCTGTGACAAATCCCATCAGCCCGCTCTGGGGCAGTCCTTGTTCTTTATGGGCTCTGTGGTGGGCACCTTGACCTTTGGATTCCTGTCGGATCAGATTGGACGACTGCCCTCCCTGCTGCTGGCCACCCTGTGCGGGGCGGCGGGTGACTTTATGACGTCCTTTGTCTACACTCTGCCCTGGTTTGCCGCCGCCAGATTCGTTTCGGGTCTCTCCACGGATACCATGTACTATCTGATGTACATATTGGGTAAGTACGAACAGATATATATGCAGAAATCATTAAAGGGACTCCTCGTAAATCTGCGAAAGTTTGTTCCGGGCAGATCGAGCTGTATAGCTCCTATTTCAATACCTATAGGCTATAGCTCTTGTATTTCATCCATATTTTGTAGCATACTTCTGGGGATTGAGTAATTACATCAACACGTAGTTGATATGTAACTAAATGCGTATTTGCCATGTAGCAAAGGTAATTTGTGGTCAAAGATTTGACTATTTTCCTTTATAAATATTTAAAAATAATGCCATGATATTTTATATCTGCAATATTACCGAATCCTATAGAAAATCAATTCATTTATCGGACTTAGTTTTTTCCCATTAAAAATTCTGTTAGAAATGCTCTTAAAACAGCAGTAAACTGAAAAGTAGGTCTACAATTTAATTTTTATTTATACAGATAATTTTCGATTTATAAGGAATCAATTTCTCATCGAGTATTCCATGATCTGGGTGGAATTAAGGCCAGTTCGATTTGTAGTAGCTGAGCGCCCTAGTCACACAAACGAATTGTATAACTGAAAGCAGTTCAAATGAGTAACCGAAAGGCAATATCAAATATAAAAAACAATGAATGGGGGCCACCACCTACCTGGTATAATTACGGTTAAAATCAGCACGAGTGGCATGATATTGCTCATAAGCATCCCCCCAAAGAACACACCTCTGTAGTCCTCCAGAAACGATCAACAAAATTACAAGGCATAGTCTCTGAATGCAACAAATCACTCACCTGCCACAGGCCAAAAAGCAGCATTACCCCACTCAGAGTGTGTAAAATAGCAGCCACAAATAGAACCATACAAAACACATACCAAAAGCGTTCATAGGTGACCACCGTTCTATCGTCCTGCTTCTTGCGTTGGGAAATGCAGAACACAGAAAAAAGCAGGCAAATGGGGCCCAAAATCATGTTCCATGCTCCGAGGAAAATGGAAACTTCTCTATCATTATTTTCACCACACATTTTGGTCGATTTCGGAATCTGTAGAAATATACATATTGCTATTATGCCTTAATACTACCTGTCCGACTGTACTTATTTCTAAAAGTCTGCTGTGATCGAGTGAGAGAGTTTTCCATACCATCGAAATTGCTACTACCCTGTTCTGGTTGCCCCTTTTGTCTCTTAGTTTTCGTCTCCCAGTTTTGAGAAAGCTGCCAGAGTATTTCAAATCATATCCTACAGTCGTATATTCATTCCGATAAAGGCGAGCAAGGTTCAATATGTCGGAGCCCAATAACTCTTTGGAAATCTTCGACGAAACTGGATGGACTACGGGTAGCGAGTCCGATTCAGGAAAGCAAAATGAATTGGTTTTAAGCGATGATCAAGACGGACAAGAAAAGGATACAGAAAGTGATGATGTAGAAGAGCAGGAACGGGGAGGCAATACGCTTTGGGACTATCTCCTGCTGGGCATAGTGTTGCTGCTGTTTGTGGCCTACGCCTTGCACAAGGACGCCTTCCTTTACTTTATCCAGTCCATTAGAAAGGACTTGGTCCGCAAGCCGCCAGGGCTGTCGAAAATCGCTTGGCCCTTCTACAATGGAATGCTGTTGATCTCTTCCGCGATCTTCTATCGACTACTCGTACTGCGGGAAAACGTATTGGCATGGGAGCGCTGGCAAAAGCAACGGCAGCGTCGATGGAAGAAGTTCCGACAGATGGAGCGGGCCCTTGTGCAGAAGTTGCGGGAACGTGACCGTAACTGAATGCAGCATTTGCCCGCACTGCCTGCTGCATGCCCCGCTGTTCGAACCAATCAACCACCCGATCCGCATCCCCCTCCTGGCACCACTCACTCACCACCATAATAAATAAAGAAGAATAATAAATAGTGGCAGCACCTATAATCCCCAAAGTCCCAACTATTCCTTCCCCTTCTAGTCTTTGAGTACCTGAGTCCCAAAAGTCGTACCTTCGGCCTGAACATCATCCTGGCCGTCTTCTACTGCTTTGGACTGATGACCTCCCCCTGGGCCGCCATCTGGATTGGCAACTGGCGTCGCTACCTCTGGCTGGCCTCGCTGCCCGCCCTGGGAGTCCTGCTGTATCCTCTGCTCATCTGCGAGAGCGCCCAGTGGCTGCTGACCAAAAAGAAGTACGACGAGGCAGTGGCCTGCCTCAAGCGAGTGGCCAAGTTCAATGGCAGACAAGTGGAGGACTCCGTCTTCGATGAGTTCGTGAAGCACTACCGCGAGAAGACAATCGAGGAGGAGAAAGTGAACAGCCACGAGGACACTTTTCTGGGCATGTTCAGGACTCCCCGCCTTCGTCGGTTCACACTGACGTTGCTGCTGAAGTCGTGAGTATTTGGATCACGATATATCCCCAAGATATATCTGAGAAACAATATTCCGTTTTAGGGTCATAATCACGCTCTCCTGCGACGTAATCAACCGAAATATGGAGGGTCTGGGCACGTCGCCCTTCAAGCTGTTCTCCTTCACATCGATCGCCTATCTGCCCGCCGGAGTGGCCATCCTCCTGCTGCAGAACAAGATCGGACGCAAGGGCATGGCCTGTACGGCTCTCTTTGCCGGTGGCATCATCACCACGGCGACGGGTTTCCTCATAGCCTTCCTCGATCCCCAGGAGAATGCCGTCCTGCTGGCCATCATGGTGGCCCTGGGTCGCTTCGGTGCCACCGTCTCCTACGACGCGGAGATCCAGTACGCGGCGGAGATCCTCCCCACCAGCGTCCGGGGGAGAGCCCTCTCCAATATCCACGTGGCTGGCCTGGCCTCCAGCTCCCTGGCATTCTATGTGATCTACTTGTCGCAGTACTACAAGCCCCTGCCATCGATCTTCATCAGTTGCCTGATGTTCTTTGGCGCTGGCCTATGCCTCACGCTGCCAGAGACCTTGGACAAGTATGTTCCTAAATACACTGCTATAAAATATGTTTCATGCATTCGATTGTACTCTGAATTTCAGGAAACTGCCGGAGAACCTGGCAGATGGCGAGAGCTTTGCCTTGAACGAGAGTTTATTTTACTTTCCCTGCTTTCACAGAAGGCAACAACCCAAAGAAAATGCTGTTATTTCTGCCTAAAATATATCACAGAACGATGATTTGTTGGTTTTTAATATTTCTAGGGAATAAAGTGGCAGGGCATGGGGCACACCGGTTATTACAATCCGATAACTGATGATTGCTTTCATGATTACACTCATTTTCACAGCCGAAAAGTTGCATCGCTTCGCTGATATCTGGTAGGCAAAATCGACAAATAAAAAGCAAGGCCTAGCCACATGCAATTGCTGCCTACTGCGACGTCATAATAGTACAATAATAATAATAATAAGAGTCGACAAATTGCATCGCATGCTAGAAATCGGCGAACCCAAAAATCTATATTTATCTCCTCATTGCGGCGGACAGCGTCGCCAATATCTTCCTGATTTTGTTGTTCTTTTTGCTACCCCTTAATTCGGAGAGGAATATATGGATATTCCTATTGTTATGGTCATAAATTACTGTTAATTTATGGACCTTCATTTATGACTTTTGATTTACAATACATCGGTTTTTCATCAAGTATTCCTTGATATATATTTACTGAAATTAACCGAGATTGCATCTGCTGTAAAACGATATGTAAAACTGAAAGCAGAGCAAAGGGGTAATCGAAAAACAATAAATCGAAATCAATGGGCAACCACCTAGCTGGCAAAATGATGGTGAAAAAACATCGGCAATAGCAGGTAATTGTTCAGAATTTTCCCCACAAAGAGCACTGCAAAGACGATCATTAAAATTACAAATAGTCGATTGTCCGACCAAAGAAATTCAATATCGCCAGAAGGGTTCAACAGACCCGATCAGATAACATAACTGCCGCGCAAATTAAGTAAGATGTACCCAAAATCGTGTTCCCTGCTCCGAAATAATTGGAAAAAAGTCTACAATCTCATACTCTTCTCAAAATATTTTGGAAAATTCTGGAATCTGTAGAAATATACACAAGTACTGTGCCTTAATTATATCTGTCTGCCTGTACTTATTTCTAAAAGTCTGCGATGACAGAGATCGAGAGTTTTCTTTGATCTCCCTGCTGGGCATCCCCCATTCGATACACTCTCCTCCAGCAGTGCCGCACGCTTTTGTGCTATTTTGTTTTGTCGGAATCCGAATCCAGAGCCTCTCAAAACCAACTCTACGCTCGTTCCGTGCGGTTGACATTGCCATTTCGCGGCACACTCCCATCAGAATTAACGACAGAGCAGCGGTCACTGACTGAGCTTATTCCATTATTCCTTCTATAGAGATTCAGGTGCAGACTGCAGGCTGGCAGAAAGTTTGTTTGTTATCGCAAAATATTGAGCCATTTTTCGACAATTTTTTGAGGCCTGTGCCCTGTGGAGATTAGAGAGCTGCCAGTCGAAATCTGCAGCTCGTATGTGTAAGTTCTTGATCGCGAAGAGAGTGCTATAGAGATAAACAGATCAGAAAATGGATTGATAATTGGAACTTCCCTTGTGTCATTTGTGGAGAGAGCAATATGCACTCTTAGTGCCTAAAATATATTATAAATATATATAAATATATATATATAAAATATGTGATACAAATGGGTCACTTTTTGAAATGCGACTGTTTTGAATAATCGATTTAAAATGGCTTCATAAAAGTGTTCTCTGTGGGGAAAACCCTCCGCATCTGTTTTACATTTCCCTGACGAAATGCTCCAGCTGTCAAACTCATAATTTATCCAAATTATTCCTGATCTGTATCCGAGCCTGAGACGGAAAGAAACAGCTGCTCTGCTCGGTCGCTAAGCTACTAATTGGCTTTTGTAATTAAAAGCGCAAAAGATGAGAAGTGAAACGGGGCTCAAGCAGAGTGCATTTCTTCCCCTCCCATTTGCCGATTTGCCCATTTCCCCATTTCCCATTTCATCGCAGAGCGCAGAGCGAGGGCACAGTGAATGCAAGTGGTGCGAGTGCGGACCGACACAATGCTGGAGGTGGACAAAATACTCGAGAAGTGCGGCGACTGCAATCGCCTGCAGCTGCTGATGCTGCTGCTTTTCTGTCTGATCAATATGCTGTCTGCCCTGCACTACTACTCCCAGACGATCATCAGTTTCGTGCCCAAATATTGGTAAAAACAATATCTAAATCCAGACATCGCGACGTATACTTGACGCATTAATCATACGCTTAGGTGCGCGGATGGCGTGCCAGATGGAAGCCAGCCTCCCAGTGAATCAAGCTGCCATTCTTTGGCCCAGAATGGCAGCAGTACCTGCCATAGCTATGACTACGAGCTGTTCATGGGCTACGAGAGCTTCACATCGGACATGAACTGGATCTGCGATGACGAATGGAAGCTCACCCTCGGCCAGTCCATGTTCTTTGTGGGCTCCGTGGTGGGCACCCTGGTGCTAGGCTTCCTCGCGGATGTGGTGGGCCGTCTGCCCATTCTGGTGGTGGCCAATATGATTGCTATGGTCGGCAATCTGCTGACCATCTGGGGCACCAATCTCACGCTCTTCTGTGTGTTCCGCTTGATCTCTGGCTTTGCCACCGACAGCAACTTTGTGATGATGTATATACTGGGTGAGTGCTGCACATCTCTTTGCTATATACAGACCTCTCTTAGCGGTATCTTTCGGATCTTTCAGTCATGGAATACATGCGTCCCACCTTGCGCACAGTGGGCCTCAGCCTCTGCATTGGATTCTTCTATTGTCTGGGCTCCATGGCCGCTCCCTGGATTGCTGTCCTGATGCACAGCTGGCAGGGTTTCCTCCTGGCCACCTCGCTGCCCTTCCTGCTGGTGCCCTTCTTCTATCTGATCGTTCCCGAGAGCATCCAGTGGCTGATCTCCAAGCAGAAGTACGACCGCGCTGTCGTCTGCCTGAAGCGCGTGGCCAGGATCAATGGCCGGCAGGTGGACGAGAGCAGCTACCAGGAGTTCATCGAGGAGTGCAAATTCAGTCAGCAGCACACCAAAGCCACGCCCAATCTGCTGGATCTGTTCAGGACCCCACGTCTGCGGCGGAACACTCTCATTCTCTTCTTCAAATCGTGAGTGGCTGCACCTATATATCTGATTCGCCGATTTCTGATTTGATTTCTTTTTTGGATTCTCCTGATTCAGCATGGTCATTACCCTCTGCTACGATGCCGTCTCTCGGAACGTTCAAGGCCTTGGCATTTCGCCATTTCTGATGTTCTCGCTGAGCGCCACCACCATTCTGCCGGCCTGTCTGCTGATCATCGCCCTCCAAGATCGCATCGGACGCAAGGCCATGGCCTCCATTTCGCTGCTGCTGAGTGGCATCTTCATCTCGGTGACGGGTGCCATACTCTTTGCTGCCCCTGCCACAGATAAGAGTAAGTTGCAACCCCCACTGATAACACTAGTCAACCCAACATTTCCGCTGTGGCCAAAAATTAATTTTTCTGATAGATTTGGGGATTTAAAAATTATTAAATGTTTTAAGCACATTATTTTTACATTTTTTTTTTTAAATCTGGTATTTTTTCAGAGGTAAGAGAGGTACCTCAAACGACTTCTTATTAATGACCTATTTTAAACCAAAAATTCAGTCCAAGAAATATTTTTTTTACTTTTTCTGAGTTTTTACAAAAAATATACCGCAACAAATTATCCAATTTGAAATCGAAAGCTTAATAACTTCCAGACGGTAATCGGTAATTCCACAGCGGAAAAAAAAGTTCAATTTTGTCGAGTAGAGTAATCAGATATAACCCCTTTTTTTTGCAGCCACCACTCTGCTGGTCAGCCTCTCGGTTGTGGGTCGCTTTGGGGTGACGGTCGCCTACAACTCCGGGGCTCAATATGCCACCGAATTGATTCCCACGTGTGTCAGGGGTCAAGGCGTGGCTGCGGTCCATGTGGCAGGCTATGCCTTCACCTTCTTCAGCGCCTTCATCCTGTACACCCGCAGCATATTCTCCCCGATGCCGGAGATCATCCTGGGCCTGATCTCGCTCCTCGGCGCCTGCCTGTGCCTCCTGCTACCAGAGACCCTCCATCGGACGCTGCCCACATCCCTGGAGGACGGCGAGAACTTTGGCAAGAACGATCGCTGGTTCTCCTTCAGCTTCACGGAGCAGCGCACTCAGTCGGCCACCACCTTGGCCTCTGGGCACAGCACCAAGATCCATTCGAATTCCACGGATCCGGCGGCCTACTTTTGATTAGATTCTAAGCTGGGATGCAAGCAATTGATCTTCATTATACGAGTACCTATGTAGTTGTAGACCATCTTTAGAAGATGTCACTGAACAGTTCCAAGGTATTATATACCGCTCGATCAAATAAATGTACCTATATCTAGATCTTTCAGTGCTGTGGTATGCGAAACATCTGTGATTCTGGCTGTGATTAGCATGGCCAATATTTGCACAGCATGCCACACTGTTTCTATTTGCTCAACGGCTTGGGTATACATAAAACAGCTTTCAAGATAAACGAACTACTCGACTCGCGACTCGCTTTTATTACTTGATTATTTTACGGCTTGCAGAAGCACTCGAAGCCGCGAAAACTCTCCAGTCGGCAAACACAGCACATTGTTCCCAGACGGACGTCGGGGAAAATCTCTCATCTTCAAACACTTTTCTCCTCATCATTGTATCAGCAGCACCAGCAGCAGTAGCAAAGATAAAGATACAACGATTATTTGCAGTGTATATGGACCCCACGAGACGTCAGACGATTTGTCCATATATCTAGCTGCTTAGATCCCCCGTCATGGCATCAGTCGTTGGCCAGCGATCGCCGCTGCAGCAACCAAAAATGGATGTCGAACGTGTCCTGGAAAAGTGCGGAAACTTTGGTCGCTACCAGATCTTGCTCCTGGGACTCTATGGATATACGAATATAGTGTCTTCGTTGCATTACTTTTCCCAGACAATCATCAGTTTTACGCCCGCTCACAGGTGGGTCCGGAATCTGCCATAAAAACAGATCCTGTAACACCTTTCCCCCTACAGATGCTCTCTTCCCGTTGAAGACTTCTCCGCGAATGCCACTTCCCTGGTGGATTCCTGCAGCTACATCCATTGGGACCCGGATCTCTCCTTCCATCGCGAATCCAAATGCCAGTCGTGGCATTTCGACAAAGAAAGCGGCTACGAGAGCATCACCACAGAGGTTCGTATCCGTTCGTATCTCTCTCGAATCCCCAAAAGTAGAAAACACTTTCTGTAGCCGCAACACTCGCCTCCACAATTGTGTTCCCACAGCTCGAGTGGGTCTGCGATGACGCCTACAAGCTGGCCGTGGGTCAGTCCTTCTTCTTTGTGGGCTCCGTCCTGGGGACGATCTTCTTTGGATATCTGGCCGATCGGATAGGCCGCCTGCCAGCCTGTGTGATAACCACACTGACGGGCGCCTTGGGGGACTTTCTCACCTCCTTTGTGAGCTCTCTGCCCTGGTTTTCCGCCACTCGCTTCGTGTCTGGCCTCTCCACAGACACCCAATATGTGTTGATGTATATTTTGGGTAAGTATTTGGAGAGCACTCTCCCCCCCAAGGATCCATCTCTAAAGGGTACTCTTCCTTGCAGTCTTTGAGTACCTCAGTCCTAGGCATCGCACCTTTGGCCTGAACATCATCCTGGCCGTCTTCTACTGCTTCGGCCTGATGGTCTCCCCCTGGATGGCCATTTGGTTGGGCGATTGGCGGTCGTACCTCTGGGCTGCCTCCCTTCCCGCTTTGGGGGTGCTCGTCTATCCCTTCTGCCTCTTTGAGAGCGTGGAGTGGCTGCTGACGAAGCACAAATTCGACAGAGCTGTCCATTGCCTGAAACGCATTGCCAAGTTCAATGGCAGACAAGTGGAGGACTCCGTTTTCGATGAATTCGTGAAGCACTATCGCGAGAAGAAGAACCTAGTGGAGACCACATCCTCGGACACGTTTATGGGGATGCTAAGGACGCCCCGGCTGAGGAAGTTCACGATCATATTGTTTCTCAAATCGTGAGTGGATCGATCCCTTCTCTCCTGGACGTAGTTCTGTACGATTTGCTCTCCTTCCTAGAATGATCATCACCGTGGCCTTCGATATCCTCAGTCGCAATGTGGAGGGCGTTGGCACTTCCCCCTTCCTGCTCTTCTCCTACACGGGCTTCTGCTACCTTCCGGCCGGCCTCACCATCATCGTCTTCCAGAACATCATCGGACGCAAGGGCATGGCCTGTGCCTCGCTCTTTGTGGGTGCCATCATCACAGCGGCCACGGGCTACCTGGTGGCCACACTCGATCCATCGGAGTATTCCCTGATCCTGGCCTTCATGGTGGGCCTCGGGAGATATGGCGCTGTCGTGGCCTACGATGCGGAGGCCCAGTATGCGGCGGAGATCATACCCACGAGTGTCCGGGGCCGGGGCGTGGCCAATATCCATGTGGTGGGCTATGCCTTTGGGTTCTTCAGCTCGTATATTATTTTCCTGGGGACCATTTTCAAGCCGCTGCCATCGCTGTTCATCAGTGCTTTGCTTTTTATTGGGGCTGCACTGTGCCTGACGCTGCCAGAGACCCTGCACAAGTGAGTTTTCCATTCCAGGATCTTCTATCTGCAGTTGGTATATCTTTGTTTTCCTCCAGGACCCTCCCACAGACACTCCAAGAGGGCGAGATGTTTGCCAAGGACGAGAAATGGTACTTCTTTCCCTGCTTTCAGCGAAGAGAAAGCTGTAGCAAAACCGAATCTCAGTTGGAGGCTGCCAATGTCACAACCAAATAGTTTTAATAAATATCTGAATAAACAAAATATACTTACTATATACAAGAAATATTTACTTAAGACTTGGAAAACTTTATGAAAGACTGGGGCTCTATAAAATTAGCTAAAGATCATACAGATACTATAAAAAACTAATCCCGCCACCCAGACCCAGACGAAATATCGTCTCTCTAAAACGATTATCCCCGCCCTTCAGATAGAGATCTTAAGGCGTCTGCCCTGGGGATTAGATATATGATATATATCACGCCCCTGGTTCCGGAACTTTTATGGGTCTCTCCCTCTCTCTCTCCCTTTTTAGAGATAAATAAACTCTGACGGCATTTTCGAGAGGCTTCGGTTGGCGCCCCGTCAGCCACTCAGCCACTCATCCACTTAGTAATCTATACTATATATAATCTATATCTCTGGATCTCTATATCCTATAAACATGTCAGGCGACAAACAAAAGAATTTTTTGCATCTCCCTCGCTGGCCTAATCCTCAGAGGCAACAAACGACGCTGAGGCGTGACTTACAGCACTGGCAGCGGCTAAATCTATTATAAATCTAAGACAAAACAAACAAGCGCCGAAATTTGCGAGAAAGTACAGAGAACTTCGGGGGCAGTTGGCCAAGTTAAATGCCTGATAAGAGCAGGTGCTATCGCACGACACAAAAGACGCATTTCACCAAAGCCCACCCGCCCCGACAAAAGACAAAGTCAAAGCCAAAGCCAAGGCCAAGGGGCCTTCATATTATGAATGAATGAGCAAATGAATGAATGAATGATTGTTATACTACCCACGTTATGGCCCAAGTAGGTCGGGGGGGATCTCCATGTACCCAAGGGTTCCTTGGGTCCTTTATTTTGTGGGCGTGTTCGTTCACCTTTGCGAATGGTGGAATGTTCAGTCGCGAGTCGTCTGCTGATCTCTGGGTAAACATCACACACCCCAAACAGCAGCTGCACAGAGATAGCCAATCTCAATCTCTACTAGCTGTTACTAATTACACATCCTAATCAGAATCCGTTCGCTTTATACTAAGTATAAAAGGCTCTGGTCGGTACAGGCCCAGCGTCAAAATACTGCCTCGCACTGAGACAGAATGTAGCTCTGCCTCGCCTCAGCCAGAACAGACTCGACTCTGCTGCATCCTCCTCCCAGAAGCTCTGTGGTCCCAAAAGTGTTATTCAAAGTGAAGTTCTAGTAGTCCCAAGATGGATTTCGATCGTGTGCTGGAAAAGTGCGGGAACTTTGGTAGATTCCAATTTGTAATACTCATACTCTATGGCTATACGAATATTCTCAGTTCCCTGCATTATTTCTCGCAAACTCTCATTACTTTCACGCCAGAGCATTGGTAAGTCTCTAGAGAAACACCAACCCCTAGAGCTCCTTTAATCTCTCCTCTCCCTTAGGTGCTCCCATGATGACCTCATGGGTCTCAGTGCCGAGGATCTCCGCTCCATCTACTCCAATGTCTCGCATTCCTCGTGCACTCCCCTCCAAGGCGTCATCAATGGCACAGGCATACCCTCAGACTCCTCGGAGGTCTGTCAGGACTGGATCTTTGAGCGGGAAAGTGGCTACGAGAGTCTCACCACGGAATTGAAGTGGGTCTGCGACAAGTCCCACCAGCCGGCAGTGGGCCAATCCTTCTTCTTTCTGGGATCTGTGGTGGGGACCATTACCTTTGGCTTCCTGTCGGATCACATTGGTCGCCTGCCAGCCATGCTGATGGCCACGCTTTCCGGTGCCACGGGGGACTTTATGACCTCCTTTGTGCACACCCTGCCATGGTTTGCCTTCTCTAGATTTGTGTCTGGCTTGTCCACGGACACCATGTACTATCTGATGTACATTTTGGGTAAGACTCCCCACAGAGATCTCTAGTCCACACATGGATTCATTCTATTCTTTCCTCAGTCTTCGAGTACTTGAGCCCCAAGCGCCGTACCTTCGGCCTCAACATCATCCTGGCCGTCTTCTACTGCTTTGGACTGATGACCTCCCCCTGGGCCGCCATCTGGATTGGCAACTGGCGTCGCTACCTCTGGCTGGCCTCCTTGCCCGCTCTGGGAGTCCTGGTGTATCCTCTGCTCATCTGCGAGAGCGCCCAGTGGCTGCTCACCAAAAAGAAGTACGACGAGGCAGTGGCCTGCCTCAAGCGAGTGGCCAAGTTCAATGGCAGACAAGTAGAGGACTCCGTCTTCGATGAGTTCGTGAAGCACTACCGCGAGAAGATGAATCAGCAGACGCAAGTGAACAAACAGAGGGACACCTTCCTGGGCATGTTCAGGACCCCACGTCTTCGTCGGTTTACAATGACTTTGCTGCTGAAATCGTAAGAGACTTGAAGAGATTTTCGGGTGAAAAGTACTTACCAATGGTTCTCCCTTTAGTGTCATCATAACCCTCTCGTACGATGTGATCAACCGCAATATGGAGGGTCTGGGCACGTCTCCCTTCAAGCTGTTTTCCCTCACATCCAGCGTGTACCTACCCGCGGGCTTTGCGATCCTCCTGCTGCAGAACCGGATCGGTCGCAAGGGCATGGCCTGCGGGGCACTCTTCGTGGGCGGCATCATCACTGCTGTCACGGGCTTCCTCATTGCCTTCCTCGATCCCAAGGAGAACGCCATCCTGCTGGCCTGCATGGTGGCTCTGGGACGCTTTGGCAGCACCGTTTCCTACGACGCGGAGATCCAGTACGCGGCGGAGATCATCCCCACCAGCGTGCGGGGACAGGCAGTGTCCAATATCCATGTGGTGGGCCTGGCCTCCAGCTCCCTGGCATTCTATGTGATCTATCTGGCGCAGTACTACAAGCCCCTGCCATCGATCTTCATCAGTTGCCTGATGTTCTTTGGCGCCGCTCTATGTCTATCCCTGCCCGAAACCCTGCACAAGTAAGTCTGAGCCGTAGAGATCCTTCAGAGCTGTAGAATAATCCTCTGTTTCCTTTAGAAAACTCCCCGAAAGCCTGGCCGATGGCGAGGTATTCGCCATGAACGAGAGTTGCTTTTACTTCCCCTGCTTCTATAAGCGCCGCAATGGTCTCACAAAGCATGCGGATCCCAAGTCTGAACCTTAGAGAACACTCCTCAACTGCTGAAACTGATAAACTGATAACTGATAGCTGATGAAACTGATAAACTGATAAACTGATGCAACTGATAATCTGATGATAAACGAATAACCTGATGATGAGCCCAGCAAATGATGTTGGGTTTCGCCCGTAACTGAATGGTCTGATAGGTAGTATTACTCATGTGAAGGATGCATAGTAATAGTAAACCGTAACCGTTGTTTAGAATACACTCTTACTATATATCCCATATCCCGTATATCCCCACAAACAGAACTGCTAAATATCTATCTACTATGTTTACTAATTTTCTTCACGTTTTATAATGTATATATTATGTTAAATAAAATACTATTACTTATCCTGATATGATCCTGATATTTGAATTACTATGTACAATGGAAAAATAACTGGAAGATTCTTGGATCTTTTGATCCCCAGAATGATATTTGTCTCAAGTTTAATGAAGATCAAGTTTTTCGTGCAGACTCCTATGATATGATGATTCTTCCCACTCTATTCTCGAAATACTAGAATTCCATAAAAACAGATTCATAAAGAATGATCTTATTTACCAGATACCAGAAAGTCATTAAAATCGGATGATTAAAAAAAGTTCCCCCTCAATTTAGAAAATCTGGTGGTTTCCACAATATTAAAGATACCTGAGATCCTAAACGCAGAATTATAAAGAATTTTCTTATGTTTAACAACTAAATCATTATTCCATGAGCCGTGAAGAAAGGGCCCTTAATCTTTCAGTCTCTTAATAGGAAAGTATATATTCTCCTATCGTTTCAGAACATAAATTAAACTCCCAAATCTTAGAAACCCCAAAAAAAATCTAAATCCAAATAAATACTAGAAAATTCTTTAGCATAACACATCCTGTGGTATCTTAAATCTTAGAAATATCATCAATTTATGCAAATATTCCTTTACCCAAAAGCAAACTATGGCTATATTTTTGTTTTCTTTTAAATTATTTTTGCATTGTATATTTTATACGATTTTTATAGTTTTTTTTTTTGTTTTTTCTGTATATAGTATAGTAGATATATAATTATTATCAGTTTTCTTTAGACGATACATTTGTTTCCATTTTGATTAAAGATCGAAATAAAATAATAATGAAGTGAATATTGAATAATAGTTATGGGAGGAGGCTTATACAAATATGTATTTACATATGAAAAACTCTTAGGATTTAAGTATTCAAAAATTGTTTCGTTTTAAGTGATTTTTGTGCCGCTTAAGTGTTAACTATACGATTCCGTTCTTATACACAATGGGAGCTTTTGGAAAAAACAAAGTTCTACAAATTACGTTCTAGAAAAATTACAAGCTAGAGGTTTTTTTAGATTAAAGATATCGTATGTATGTATATATAAATCTCTATATAAGAAAAGGCTTTTGAGCACACCACAAGGCAATTGTTTGGGGCTGGATTATGGAGTGGGATTTTAGAGGAAAAGACAATTGTTTAGCTAGACTAAAAACTAGGTGAAACGACGATCCATTCCTTGCTCTTTCAGTGCTTGGCATCCTTGAGGGCCTGCTCCTCGCGATCGGCATCGATGAGGGACTGCTTGCGCTTGCCATTCGAAGAGGATTCCATTTGCTTGGCATCGATCAGCGAATGCTTGCGCTTGTACTTCTCCAGCTCGTCGTCCTCGTCGTCGTCGTCGTCGTGGCTGTGCTGGAGGCACGGGAAATCGAACATGCGCTCGCCCTTGCCAAAGACCTCGCCCTCCTCGATGGTGGTGGGTAGGCTCCTGCAAAAACAAAGGATATTTGGATACATTCCGGATAAATACTTAATTAAATCCACTCACCTATTCAGCGTCTCTGGCAGCAAGAGGCACACAAAGGATCCGGCAAAGAACAGCACTCCCAGAATGATCGATGGCGCCGCCTTGAAGAAGGTTCCCAGCCAGAGGATGTAGGGCGCCAGGAAGGATGCCGCAAACCCTGCCACATGCACGGCGGCCACACCCTGGCCCCTCACACACGTGGGAATCAGCTCCGTGGCATACTGGGAGCCCGACTCGTAGGAGATGGCCACACCAAACCTGGCGGCAATCGTGAGGCAGGCAAGGAGTATGGCATTGTGGTTGTGCTGCTGGTACGCGATGGCTATGCCAGCGGCGGCTGTGAAGAGGCCACCCACCAGCAGGGAGCCCGAGGCCATGCCCTTGCGACCAATGCGATCCTGCAGCAGGACGAGGAGTATACTGGATGGCAGCACGGCCAAGGCACTTAGCGAGAACATGATGAACGGCGAGATGCCCATGCCCTCGACATTACGAGAGACGGCATCATAGCAGAGAGTGATGACCATGCTATTAACGAAAGATTATCATTCTCTGATCCATCAAATGGAATTTATCGTATAGCCTACCTCTTGAAGAATAGGATAAGCGTATTCTTGCGCATTCGCGGTGTTCGGAACATGTCCAACAGCGTTGCAGTCTTCTTCTCATCGCCGCCCTGCATCTCGCGCGTCATCTGGCAGTGGCGTCGGAACTCATCGAACTCCGCCTGGGTCACGCGCATTCCGTTGAACTTTGCCACGCGCTTCAGTCGCACGATGGCGCCATCGATGTCATTGCGCGTCACCAGCCACTGGGCGCTCTCCTGCACCACAAAATAGTACAGCACCACCAGGAGGATGGGCAGCGAGGTGCACGCGAGGTAGATCTGCCAATGGCCCGCGAGTACCGCCAGCCAAGGGGTGAAAACGAGACCCAGACAGTAGAACAGACCCACGGCCATGTTGAGACCCAAAGTCCTCATGCTGGGGCGTATATATTCGAGCACTACAGATGGGGAAATTGCATGTTAGATTAATGATTCATTAATTCATTCAATAGTCCGGATTCCTACCTATAATATACATGAGATAGAAGTTGGTGTCTGCTGCCAATCCGGATATAAATCTGCAGAGTGTAAAGGTGCCCACGCTCTTCGTGAAGATCGTGGAAAAGTCTCCGGCAAAGCCACAGAAATTTGAGAGAATCAACGCTGGGACGCGTCCTATTTTGTCGGAGAGAAGGCCATAGAAGAGCGTGCCCACAACAGATCCAATGAAGAACAGCGACTGGCCAATGCGTGCCTTGTAGGCGGAGTCACAAACCCAATTTAACTAAAGGAAAATAAAGAGAAAGTAGCGGATAAGATGGGATGTTTCTCTTTAAAAAGATCTCTAGGAATGGTTTACGTTAATTCAAGTTAATCTTAAGTGAAGTTAAACTTTATTTAATGTTGATATCCTTTTAAAAACGGCTTTAAAAATGCAATCTCAAGAGAAGTGATCCTATCGATCTGCAGAAAAAGAATCTCTAGATATCTTTTTAAGTGGATCTGACGCTAATTAAATGTGAATGAAGCTGATCCTTACTTTCATTGATGTCTTAAAAGATTATCTTCCTTGAAATGGATCTTTAGTTAATCTCTAGCTATAATAAAACCCTATTTCCGCCGATCTTACCTCTGTATTCATTGATCTATAACCAAAATCATAGTTATAGATCCATCTGTCGCACTTCTCCTTGCTGACAGTGACATTATGGCCGTTGATATCGTCCAGGCGTGTGCAGGAGCGATCGTCACCGAACTGCGCATAGATCTCGCCAATCTCCTTGTAGGTCATATTCACCAACTTATCGTGATAGCACCAGTGATCTGGCACAAAACTAATGACTGTCTGGGTAAAGTAATGCTACAAAATAGATCGAAATATCATTAGAAGATGGAATCTTTAAAAAGCAAATAGCAAAACACCTACCATCGATACGATGATATTGATAAAGCCAAAAAGGGCAAGAATCATGAATTGGTAGCGATTGAAATCGCCACATTTGGCCAGAATCTGATCGAAATCCATATTGAAATTCAATTAAATGGCAAATCCAAGAGTTTTGAGATTATTTTTGGGGTTTTATTTGTACTCTTAATGATGGGGGCAGGATGTCGTAAGGCTGTGACGTTGTTGTTGTGACGTTTCTGTTTTGTTTTTGTTTTTCGTGGGTGGGGGAATGCCAGCGGACTTCACATTGGCTTCTATCACAAATCACATTGGTTCCTTTGGCCTTGTCTGAAAAATATGGAAAATATATAATATTTAGACATCATAAATAAAGGTCATTGAACGGCTATATCATTTAGATATATTTTAGATACAGATACAAGATATTTTGTTTTTTTTTGGGATGCATTTATATAAGATAATTGTTTAAAAACAAACAACATTTACGAGTATATGCGACGCTTGGCAGACAAAGAAATTAATTAAATTTCTAGCAAAAATAAATACAAATATGAACTAAATTTTGTACAAAAGAAATCGCATTTGATATCCCCTTAAGTATTTTTCTAGGAAAGTGCAAAAGGTGGCCCAGCGTCTAGATTACATTGGTTTCAAATTCAAAAAGTTGTTCACTCTTTTCATGGAAAATCATTGCCATTATGAGAAGAGTAAGCGGAAACCCACATAAATAATGGAAAATTATTTAATTAGGGAAAGGAAATACATTTAATTTCTAAAAGTTTTCCCCTTTTCTGCCATTTATTTTGTGTTGAAAATTATAGAAGGTTAGGAAAAATGGTAAAAAGAAGAGGAAACTTTATAGGAACAAGGAATGGAGTTTATTCTCAAAAATATAAATAATTTTCCACCTTCCCATAAATATTTGATTAAGAAATTATAGGAAAAAGCATATATTTAAGGAGGAAGTAAGAGAAAGCCTAAAAAAAAAAATGGAAATTAAAGAACTTTGGAAAAAGAAATAGTTTATCATTGGAAAAATGTTAAAACTGCAGATACTAATCAGCAGAGTACAGTTTTTCCTATTTATTTTTCAAGTTTTCTACATTTTCAATGAAATTCATGAAAAATCATTACAATTGCAAGGCACAATGATCTAATAACCATTTTCCAGACTCAACAACTATTGTTTTTCTTTGTTATGGAGTGCACGCTTTGTCGCTCGCTAATTGCCCTGCAATAGCAATAGAAATGTCATCCACAAATAAATAGATTCATTTAACACTTCGATCGATCGTCCCATTAGCGAGAAAAACAATTGGAAAAACGTATGAAAAACGTAACGTATTGCCCCCACTGCGTAAAGAAAACATATGGGCACTACGATTAGGATCCAATCAATGATTAAGTTATAACCATTGACTACCGTATGCCAATCCCAAAGATAACATCCAAAAGATAGCCCATCAACCGATGAACAAGCGTGTGGCATGTGCGGCATGTGTGGCATGTGCGGCATGGCATGGCTTGTTGAAAGAACTGAAACTAAGGTCAAATTTTCCCACTTACAAGCACCCAGCAAACAGGCGGCTGGCTGGCTGGCTTATCACTGGGCACAAATATTTATATAGACGTTCGTTTAGATAAAAAAATCACTAAAAAAAATATAGTAGTTGATCGCTGACTAATCGCAGAGACTGTGTGCGTTCCGTGGGGGAGACTGTTGTCAAGTAGCAACAATCCGCCTTTCAATAGAGCACGTGTCGATGGAAATGGAACCACACTCCTTCCTTTTTTCTTCTGGGAATACATTTGTATTTTTTAAGCTTTCGTTTTTGTTTCCGTTTTTTTGCTAGGCATGACTTTTGTTGTTTTTTTGTGTTTGATGTGTTTTTACAACTAAAATAAATAAATACGATTTTCGAAAGCTTTATATGCATATATTTTTCGGTTAAATGCAACTGGTTTGCCATTCTGGTCTCCCCTCCATTTGGAGCTCCCCCTTCCATTCGCAGTTTCACTCAAAGCCCCTCCTACCCCCCCTCCCGTTCGGTAGAGTTCTCTCCCAAGAACTGAAACAACATTTGTTGTTTTTTTGTTAAAAAATGAAAACATTTCCAAGGTTTCTTCTGATTACACAATCAAAAATCTTGTTTAATGTTGGATTTCTCAAGGTTTTCCAAGCATAAACTAATTGCTTTACAGCTTTTGAAGTAGACTTCTAAGAATATTAGGTAAGATGCACAACACTAATGCAGAAATAATGCTGTAAAAATTTACAAAAATATATCTAATAAATTGGGAGCAAAATATGAACCATACTTAAGGAAAAGCTAAATATTTTATAGACATTTTTAAAAGGAAAACCCTTAAGAAAAGCCACGAAACTTCATTCATAATTCTCATAATTTATGTTTCCAAAGATACCCTTAGGCTGTGCTGGAGAAATATTTCTTCACAATTCTTTCCACTTCCAGGATTCAAATAAGGACTTTCCTTGGAAATATTATACAAAAATCTGCTTTAAATCTAAAGCATCTCTAAAAAATAATTGCAAAAGACTTCCACAAAAGATAAACCCCAATTGTACCCAAGGATTCGCTGTTGCAAAATGTCTTTCAACTTTGTTTCAGTTTTTCACTTAGTTGCAAATTAATTATTTAATCATTTGCATTAATAAAACACTAAAACACAAAGTGCACCCTAGAGAAAGTCCCGAGTAAACTTTAAAGATAAAAATTGCACAAAGATTATCCATAATTTATCACTCAACGAGTCTTTCTATTGCCCAAAGGATGCACTTTATCTAAATTCGTAATCTTCGGCACAAGTTTCACTTATCAAAAAATAAATTATGAGAAAACTTTAAAAGGTGATTCATTATTTAAACACTATCTTCAACTCTTTAAAGTTTTCTCTTCAAAAATCATTCGAAATTACCTAAATATTCATGGGAAAAGGAAAACTCTTCTCCTCATTTGATTGGCTTTCCACAGAAATGTTGAAATGTTTTTGTTTACGAACGATCCGCACAAAGCGAAGCAGCCAAAAAATAAAATTTTCGCAGCGTAGAAACAAGAGAATTTCCCAGTCCTTGTCCTGTCAGCCACTTAATGTTTATCTCTACCAAAACACAATCCACAAATATATCTTTAGAGATTCTGTATATTATATCGTAGTACATATATCTAACAAAAGTTCAAGGAACGCGCGACTGAGAACTGATGAAAAACTGTGATGTTTGTTCTGCTATTTTCGAGAAATGTTTTACTTATTTGTTTGTCCCGGAAAACACACACAAGCAAAAAGCGCACTCACAACCGAATGGATATTGTTTTTTTATAGTTTTTGTTTTTGTGTTTTGTTGTTAACTTTTTTGCCGAATTATGTGAAGGGGCGTCCGTTTAGGCCCGTTTGTCGGCAACCGACGGCGGAATCTATAGCGTTGTAGTATGCGATGCGATGGTGCGTTGCGTATCCACCGAATGCTCCTCACAGACTGAACTCAACCAAATGCCGACGATTGTTTATTAAAAAATGCCAAACAGCTGTTCGCGGACACGCTCAGAGAGCGTTCCACACAGAGAGTGGCGGAGGAGGGACTGTATGGGGAAGGGGGACTGACGACAAGACACGGGTCATAATTAAATTCAAAAGCTGTGAAAAGGCAAATTCGAATCTTGATTTTTACGAGCACCACACACCACAAGCACGGGGCACACGGGACCCAAGGCGTATACTTGATTGGATTCGATACGATTTCGATTTGATTTACATCTCCATATCCCCCATTTAACGCCACACATATATCTTCCAACGAACGAACCCTTGTGATCTCTAAGTCTCTTGAATCTCTTGAAGGAAATTGCCCTGCTAATTCTTTAAACAAATTCAAAGTACGAGCCGCCTGAGTTGTCTTTTATTTAGTTGCCCTATAAATAAATTACGTTTTGCATTTCTTGCGGTTTATCTTTTTCTTTGATTTTTGACTTAAAGATTAGGCAATATCTGTTCCAAATAATAGAAAAGTTTGGATATATCCTCGGATTAAATATGTTTTAAAGGGCGGAAATTCCTTGGGCTGATTCATGATCTGATTATATTGCTAATTGTTTATACTAAACGTTGCATTAGCTGGCCATTTTGTAAGATGTATTAATTGTTGCTCTCTTTTTTGGGGCTTTTTTTGGGGTCGCTTTCTTTTTTGAGGTTTTTTTGTTGTTGTTGTTTAAATGCGGTTTTTTGGAGCAGCAGGCGCCACCGAGAACCGATGACAAATTGGCTGTCACAAAACCACAAAAGCCACTGCCTTGAGCAAAGGGTAAATAAATAAACCATCTTTATTTAGTTAGAGACTAAAGATATAACCACTGTGTTGTGGCTTGGGGTAAGAGAATACACCTTTTGGGCCTGAATAAATATTTTTAAACATTGTGTTATCTTCAATTTTAAATAAAAAGAAATTAACGCGTTAAAAATCCACTTTTAGGCTTTAAAACAAAAAGATTAAAGGTGCAGAAAAATGTTGGGACTACTTATGAGAAATTTCTAACTAGAAACGAAACTAAAGCGAACCTTAAGCGAACCATAACTTTGACAATATTGGAGAGAAAAAAATAAAGAAAATAAATACTAAAATTTAATTAGAATCGAACAAGAAATGAAACGGAGAAATAGAATATAAACTGATTATAAAGCAAATGTAATGCGAAAATATAAGTGACATTTTTGTAAAATTTAAGCGAAAAAAAGCGAACAATTGACGATATTTAATTGAAGAAAAACTTGATGTATGCTTGAGATAGAATTGACAGTTATTAGATAATTAGGAAAGTATGCAGAGATTTTAAATCATTTAAACATTTCGTTCTACTGAAAGCTTTATAGAGATTTTATTTACTATAATTATTTGTTCAAGTCCCAAGCAAAAAGCTCTCCACTAAGATTTCTGATTGATTCTCACCTTATGTTTTATAAAATCCCCTTTTCAGTTTTCCTAAAAGAACTTTCTCTCAAATAGAAATCCAGTAAAATTATAAAACACTTCAAAATCTGGTAGATCAAGTACAATAAGCCATAAATAAGGCAACAATAATCGGAAATCAAAGCTCAGGGCTAATGATCTAATGCAATTATAATCCAATAAACTTTGATAAAGAAAAGAGGGGAAAGAGGGAAGGAAAACCTACTACATCTGCGATTAGATAATGGCCAAAAGGCGGCAGACATCGAAGCAGCGACACACTCAAGCAGCAGCGTAAGCGGCAGACATACTATGGGACATATTTTGGGGTCTACGGCTTATGGGGCGGGGCTAGGGAGGATAATGTGCTAATGAGGGAGTAGTACTCGAACGAATACGATCCGGTCATCACTGTGAGTAGTGCGTGGCGAAGGGGATCCAAAAGTCAATGCCATATCGCACTTTCCCCCACAAAAACCAAAAAAAAAGCGAACACGTGCTGTGCTCTTTGCTGCGGCAACTGTACTTTTTGGTACTTAACGGATTCAATTGATCAGCTGGGGGAAAATACTTATATAAACATTTCCCTTGCATTTTCCTTTGTTTGGGAGACACAACAAAAGAACAAAGAAAAACCCTAGCCGCCCAACTCTTTTTTTCTGTATCCAATTTCTAGGGAAATTCTCGATTATTACTCATGCGACATGATATCCGAGGCCTTTACTGTAGGGGGATTTTCATCGATTATATGACTAATATTTGGCTCCGCTTTCGGCTGATCCTACAATCATCTTGTTTACACTCTCCATCTAACTTTTACACCTACTTGAAGAAACAACAACAAAAAAGCGTTAACTCAAAAAAAGGCGAGAATTTCGACCATCATTTTTGGATGTATATTAATTTATTAAATCAATACAAATAAAGCCTAGAGACTTATGCTTATGCAAACGTGTTGGCCGATAGGAACTGTAGTTTAAGATAGATTTTTGCTTTAGAAATGTATTTTTGGGGTCAAACAAACCGAACAAAGGAGGAAATCTTTGGATGTTGTAGATGTTGTGAATCACTTTTAACACTTTTCCTCTTATTTTCCGCCCATAAACACTTTCAGGAGCTAACAGTTTGGGTCCTTGAATCGCGGTTTATCTTTTTTTAGCACTCAAAATCTTTGAAAATACACAAAAACTTTAAATTCGACCCACAAATATCATTTTGTTGCGGTCTGCAGGTGCTTTATTTTCACACAAACTTGCGAAATATTTCCAAAATGGCTTTTTTATAATAATAGTATCTATTATGAACAATCACATTTTGCGTTGATTTTTGAGGTGGATTTGTTGTTGATTTTTCGTTTAATTTGCAGCTGTTTCTGCCGCTGTAGCGGTTCCTGTCGCGAGGCGAAAGCTGGCTGCTCTCTCTCGCTCTCACTCTCGCGCGAGAACAGCTGTTGCTGCACGCTTGATCTTGTTGCTGCGTTGCTCGTTTGCTGCTCGCGTGACGACAATTGAAAACGCTTTGACTTCAAGTTCAACGAATTTGTGCGGTTTTAAACGCTTTCGCGTGTGCCTGCAGCGGCTGTCTGGTCTCTGCCTGAAAGCTGTAAGTGTAACTGTAAATGGTAGTGCTTTGCCCTGCACTCTCATTAATGAAGAACCAATTCCGCCACGGTTCTCTCTTGTCATGCAGAAGAACCAACGTCAGTGATGCTCTCTCTCTCTCTCTGTAAATGGTACTGCCTCTCTCATTGGAGTAGAACATATGGATATGTTATCCCTTTCGCTCGCATCCATGGACCCGCCTCTTTCTCTGTCTTTGTCTCAACTCCCTCTGCCACTCTCTTTTGCATTATGGACATGCACATGCACGTTTGTTTCCTTGGGAATAGGGTGGCGACGTGACTCTTCAGCAGATAAGAAGTACTCGTAACAGATCTAATTTCTCAATTGATTCAAATGTTTGCTGATTAATCATTTATGACACAATTTCTTTTGTTTGGTTGCTTGCGGAGGGCCATTATTTTTCCATTATAAATAGAAATGAATGCATACAGAACTGTTGGCATCAATTAAGGCCCAATGGAAACATAAATGAAAGTGACAAAAACGATTATCAGAAAGGGGAATAGGAGGGAAACTTGCCAGATGGGATTTAAATGCGGGTCTATCATATAGAGAACAAATATGTATTTAAAGCACTCTAAGTACTGCTATAAACAATATTATCTACATCTGAGGGACCCTTTTACGTCGCAGAATATAAGATCCACACAGATTATAGTTTTGTGTAATTCTATAGAATAGATCCCAGATTTGAACATAATACCCAAATAACCCAGATCTGTAAAAATTACGCTTAGATTAGATATAGCACACGCCTGAACCGGAACAAAGTTCTGCCATGGAAAAGCGTTGGCAACAATGAGAAATTCCCCCGCAAAAGATCCATCCCACTGATAAGAGGACGCACCGCACCGCACAAAACATTGATAAAGCACTCTCTGCCCTCCCCTTTCTCTACATGGCTCTCGTTTTTTCCCTCTTGACTCTCTCTCTTTTGTTTCTGGTTAAAGTCATAGTTGGGTCGAGTGGTGTTGGCCCATCCGAACCAGACTGGTTTGTGTCAGTTGTAACCAATTACGAGCCACATTCGAGGCATTCGAGGCATTCGCATTCATGACTCGTACAATCAGCCCCATACAACGTACAATATTCGCACATATTCGTACTCGTGTGCTCTCGCACTGCCCGACAAATGGCGTCAGCAATGCTCAGTTCTTCAGCTTCTTTCGGTCTACAAAAGAACGAAATATCATTTCTCCAGTAACCCTAGTATCACCCTCTGGCAGAGGGGCATTCCCCCCACACAACATTGTTCCAATAATCAGCAACAAGTGGCGGGGCTTTCATTTGTTGGGTTCTTTAATATTTCACGAATGAGTATCTGTATCTAATACTAACTTCATCTCTGGTTGATTAGTTCTCTAATTGCTTCCAAAGAAGATATTTCTGTGGGTTTGATAAGAGTACCTTCGATGGCCTTGAAAATCCTACAAAACGATAGCCTACAATAATTTTGTTAGTTCTTTATTCTTCAATATTTTATATCTATCTCCCCAATATGTATGTTCCTCCATGAAATCCTATATTTTCAATTATGATTAGAAATACTTAGAAAAACCATAAGGAATTCCTCTAAAGAACTGGAAATATAATATTAAATCTGAAAAAACGTATTAGTATATTTCCAAGAAAACCCCAGTCAAGAAACCTTTGAAATTCCATCCTTTAATTCTCGGATCATTTCCTGAAAACTTTCCATCGAAAGATTCATTGAACCAAAGACAAACACATACGGAACCTCCCTCCTCCCTCCCCTTAAGCCTTGAAATTTAATTCGCTAGAAAAAGAAAGAAAGCCGCAGACAACAAACAATCAATTATTGCATAAACAAATCGATGAATGAATGAATGAGAGTGGCGAGACACGAGACAATTGTGGAGCCTACGGGCAGGGCACTATGCAAATGATGTCATAAGAGACATTAGACAGCAGACCCGCACCCAACCCTTTAGCATGAGGCGATCGATGCTGCCAGCATAAACACTGGAAATATTCCAAAACAAATTAATCAGATGGTGGGGTATACAATTACTCGGTACCCCTATAAAAACAGAGAACTTCTGAAACTGGAATCGGATCGAGATCGAAATAAACAAAGGCTTAAATTTCGAATCATGATCATGGGTGCACAAACAGCTGATTGTCGCACAAACAGAGGGCCCCAACGACAGGCACCAGACCAGACCCCACACCCAGACCCATACCAGACACAGACACAGACCCCCATTAACATTTTATAGTCGATGGAGACACTTTCGATCGTTTGAACAACTCTTTTTCGAACTCAAAACCAAAAATAGTGCAAAACATTTGGGAGGCAAGAGAGACCCGATTTTTAATGGGCGCCGGACGACTCCGGCATTAGCAATTTATATAATATATTTGTTTATCGTTTGCAGAAAAAACAGCGCCACACACACACATCGATAGCTACGAGTTTTTATCATTGAACAAAAAATGAGTCAAAAACGTGACTAAACTTTTTTGTTTGTGCTTAAATTTGTTTGTTTGTTCTTTAAGCTATGCGCATAATTAGTGGATCTAGAAAAAACAAGTTCAGTACATCAATCATGATGGATGGATGAAGTACGAGTACCCCCGTCACTGGGACACTCCTCTGAATTAAAGTTTGGCATCGTATCGGTCAAATGTCATTAGTCCATGGGGGACTGGGGGCTGCGAGGGGCTGTCTAGGAAACCAGTTACAAATCTCAGCAATACCGAAACGAGTTATGAGATCCGTCCAAGGAGATTGCTTCCACGAAAGCAATCGAGATTATCATCTGTGCGAGTATATGCATATAAAATAATATACCAGATCCAACTGGTTCCCCACATACCACATCGTATGTAGAGATAATAGTTCTCCGCCGATCACAGCGTTTCCTTTCACGTATAATTGCTTGGGGAGCACACTCTTAATCCAACAGAGAGTGCACTGCTCTTTTGAGTGATTGCACTCTTAAGTTCGATTAATATCTACTTAAAGAACTGATAGATTATTGGCAAGAGCTTCATTCTATCTAATCGAATGCTTTGGCTTCCTGTTTAAGCAGAAAACAAAGTATCACCCTCCTATAGATTAGATTTTACTTTGATGAATTCTGCCAGCTCCTTTTCCCATAATAAACTTTCACCTTTTTGAGTCTTTAAATTCTCTTCATCTCCGTGGAAACTGTGCACCCTCACAGCAGCGGGAACCCCCATTGACATTTCAAAGTGTACGCGAGTGGCTCCTGCTCCTCCTTCGCCTCCCTGGAGCGCCACTTTTGCCTCTTTGTGGACCAACATTGGCATTATATTATTGGCCAAGGCCAGAGAAACTTGTGTGTGTGTGTTTGTCTTGGTCGTGATCCAGAAAACTAAATCGAAACCAGTCCGTGGGGCCACAAGGAAGAGGTGCCACTGGGAAAGTGGGGGAAAACTAAATAGAAAACTTTTCCTAGATAAGCGTGCATTTGCACATAGGATATATCGTAGGTGTATGGCGGTGACAGTGACAGGCGCAGACGATTGCATAAATTTGTTAATTGCTATTTATAAGACCTCCCCAATCACTTGGCGACAAAATAAATGCACAAAATAAATAAATCGAAACGGAAACAGAAACTTTCCACTCGCCTGTGAGAAACCATTTGCATGATGCTGCTGCTGTCTGTCGTCTCTCCTCCTCGAACTGCACTTCAATTGTCGTCAATTAATTGATGTTAATTTACACACACACAAGCACACACACAGATAGGCTCTCATAGCACTGCACTTTGGGATATTGTTTAAACATAGAATTGTTTCGATTTCGTCTTACTATTCCACCTCTCCCTTCCTCAAATCCCATCAATTTGCAGTTAGTTTGTTGTCTCTTACACAATGCTGCACAACGGTATACCATTCGTACCGTACCCGTACCGTGGCGACACTTGCATTGAACTGCAGCAACAGTTTGACGGTTACGTTCCGTTTTGAACGTCGCGTGTGCTATATGCCATGTACTCTATAGATTTACATATATGCTCCTCTATTTTCAATTTTGTTTAGCCTGCTGCCCGAGTGAGTGCCGTCCGTTGTACGACTGAGTGGAGTGCTCGCCAATGCTCGCGCCGCGCGTCAGGTATTCAAAAATATCGGCCATGACTTTGGCAAAGAAAAATTAAAACAAGTAGCGATAGCATAGCAAGAGTAACGACTGCCAGATGACCTGTAGTGGCATGACGTCTTGTATGTGCACTCCAGAAGGGTGAATATATCATTCGAAAAGTAAGCGGTAAACGGTTATATGGGTCACTTAATCTCTGTCTCTATGTTTTCATGTATATTCCATTCCCTCTTCTCTTTCTTTTGCACATTCCCGCCGGCTCAATATGCCCCTCCTGGCAATGTGTAAGTGATGGGTAGCAGCATATTCTAATTTATTTTGTAATGCTCTCTCACGTTCTTTGACGCTCACTTACTCTGCCTCTCACCTCTCCTTGTTTCTTTTCGCTCAGCTGTCTGCTGCTTCTGCAGCTTGCTGCCTTTGTTTATGCTTTCCTGTAATGCACAGGAGAGACAGAGATAGTGCAGCTTAACTGCGTTTTAGATCGCCTGCGGAGTTGGTGGTGGTTGTGCAGAGAGGGAGTAAGAGCGTGAAGTTGGCAAGGTTCATTCAATTGAGGTGAGGCATTATCACACATCTTTCTCTCCAACAAAAGTGTTCTTCTTTGTTAGTATTTAATGTCTTATAGGACCGTACTCCCTTGACACGGGGAGAGTAAGAGACTGGTAATGAAGGAATGCCTCACCTTGCATAAGTGCATAATTGCACCTTGGAATATTAGGGCATCTTTTGAGATCAACCCACCCTAGTTGAGAGTTCGACAAACTACGCAATAAGAATTTGGGCAATGCGTTTTCCCCACTGCATCAAACAACGCAATAGCCTGAGGAAGGGGGAAAGAAAGAACCGAAAATCTTCCGCTACTAGGATTAACCCTCACTCTTCCCCTCCCCAGACACACGCACACAGAAAAGGTGAGAAAGATAGAGAGAGAGAGAGTAGTGCAGCAACAAAATTGTAAACTGATTTATGCAGTTCTTTGTCATTAATTTTTTTGAGATGTGCTATATTTGTTCGAATTAACCAAACGGAACCGGTTAAATTTGCGCTTGATTTTTATGTTTTGTTTGTTTTGTTTTGCTGCTTCCCCCGGTCCACTAATGACGTCAGCAGCTGTGTAGTCTTTACACAAAAATCAAAATACAATTTTTGATTTAATTATTTGTGCGGCGCGGCGATTTGTTTGAGAGCATTCACCGCATTCATTCGCGCAAGAGCGTAACTCTGACAAACACACTCAAAGCAACGGTTTGTCGGCTGGCAGAGCAGAGACGTCGCCGTGGACTTTGACTGGAGGTGGGCGCGTGAGTCGTAAATAAGAGCGTGACACCAGACATTGAATATCTAGGGATTTTCGGGTATAACAAATATTTAGAAAGAAATAATATCCACCCAGGAGTTCTTCTAATACTTTGGGGAAATGATTTCCCCAGCCTTAAGAGGAGATACGGTAATTCTTATCATATATTTTGCTTCCTGATCGACTCACGCTGCCATCTCTAGCGACGACCTTCACATTGAGCTTCAGAAATGTTTTATTTTTGTGGGATTTTCAATTCTTGGCAGCGTCCAATGAATCTGCTTACTCATTTGTTGACTCTCCTCGCAGTTGCTACTACCTCCATATAATTATAATTAGGCCCACACGTTTCTAAAATTGCACTTAAGATCCTTTTAGACCACTTAGCTTAACATTTTATAAGAGTACTATAACATATAAAGACTGATAAGGCGATAAATGAATGACCTTGCTCAGATATCGAAACATTTCCATTGATTTAAATAATTCAAGGCCTCCTGCAACATATGTATTTAATTATTATTCAAAATGTTAAACAAATGCGACATTTTCGCTTGTCAATAATAGTTTAAATTGATCCAGAAAACTAATTTGGGAAACTATAGGTACTATATATGGATTTCTTGTATTTCATTCCCTTCTACTATGTTTATTCATAAATTGCTGAAGCAAAAAAATGCCCACTGATAAGAAATGTTCTTTATTTGACACTTATCAGTTTAATTTGTTTGACAATCAAACACGGTCCGAGTATCAATGGGGTATTAGAAGTGGCTTTAAAAGTGATTTGTGGCTGGAAAAGAGGGGGAATCTTGATGGTTGAAGGTTTCAGGAAGTGAAGAAATAAGTGAAATGCCTGGGGATTAAAGAGGATTTTGCGGATTTAAGGAGATAATTGATTGGGGAATTGATTTAAAAATGGAGGAAGAGGAATGGGAATAAAGAGATGAGGAAGAAAAATTCGAAGTATTGAATATTGGAACGAAAATCTACGAAATTTAAATTTAAAATGTGTTTATTATCATTCAAATGTTTTCGTTATTTTTCTTAGTTCAATTAATTTAATTTCACTCCCCATTAAATCACCGCTAACTTTTCTGGATAATTCTCTGTGAATTATTCGTGGGATTTGAATCAAAATTAGTTATGCTTATGCTTGGTTGGGTTTTTCTGTTTATCGGCTTTGGATTTATGTCTCCGCTAATTAGGATGCGAATGCGATGCCAAATAACAAATTAATTAAACTCTCGAATGACGCAGATTGTAGCAGTGGTGCGGGGTTTTATATTGCATATCGTAACCCGATCGGCTTTCACCCAGGCAATCAAAACAGAGCAGTCCGAGTCCGAGTCCTATCCGCAGAAACAGAGGCAATAAATCAGCGGGGAGCATTGTGCGTGGTGTTTTCTCGTTTATAAGAAGTGAAAATTACAATCTAATACATTTTACAATTGTGCTAACGAAACGGACACACTGCGCGGGAACTGGTATCCAAGGGGGTAGAGAGGGGGCCGCGGTCTCCTGTCGTGTGTCCATAGAACTTGACATGGCTGTCGTGGAGAGGTTCTGCAGGGGGGATTCTATTTATAGAAATAACTCAAGGACATATATAGCCAGACAAGACATTGCTATAATTTATAAGCAAGCAAATCGCGTGTGGCATGGCGATATATGTATACGCAAAAGTTTCGGGTAGGAAATTGCATACAAAGTAGACCCTCACGCAAAAATATGAGAAAATTTTCCATGCGTCAGCCGTTGTTGCTATGGATTTCTGCTTTTATGCTTTTCCATGTTGAAAAGAAAATTCCATTCATTCATTCACACTCCACTTGTTGGTTCCTGTTTGTGTTTGGCTTCTGTTTTTTTCTCCTATCGCAGCAATTAGTTTTCGGTTTCTGATGGATGCTGTTTGGGTCTTTGATTGGTACATAAAATGTTTGAGAAACGGGCATAAAATGTGGGAATTTACTGAAGAGAAAATGCTTACAAAAATGTAAGAAATATAAATTAAATTAGCAAATTTTTTGCTCTTTTTTCACCGGAAATGTTCATTTCGAACATCACGGCGTATACGTAATTTTCATGAAATTATTGCTAAATATTCAGCTGTAAGCGGTTTCTGGGGTGATAAGTGACATTTTAAAGGTTAAATATATTAATGTATGATGATTGATAATTGATGATTAATCCAGAAAAATAAAATATCCCAAGCTTAAAGAGAACTTTTGGGGGTAGAAACCCATTTCACCTGTCGTATGAGTGATTTTTTCAACAGAATTCATTGAAAGAAAGAGGTTATCCCCGCTGGATTTGCTTGAATAAGGTTGTCAAAATGTATTTCATTTCATATTCATGCTGCCAAAACCATTAACATCACCAGGCAGCAGCAGACAACAGCAGCAGCACATCATTATTCAATGTCAGAACAGGAGATCCTCTCGCTGAATAAACAGAACAACACGAATGCCAGGACTAGAGCATGTTTTTGCATTATTTAGCACTCGTTTAAGGGGGTAGTCCATGTGTGTGTAGTCCATTGTACACTGTGAAGAGTGTGTAATCCGAGCGGGAAGAGGGTCAGGTCAGAGGTTGATAGACCAGAAGAGTAATTAAAGACCACGACCCACACGACAGATGGCGGGCAACCAAATCCCAAGTAAATAATTGAAACGACTTTGCTTAAGCGTTTCCAGCGGGGTAACTGGTACTTGTGAAACTCTTGTGCAATTATTGAAATAATATTAAATTTCTCGGTAAAAAACGAGTGGCAGAAGGTGCCTTCTATTAAATCAATAAAATAATCAACATCATTAACATAAAGGCGGCAACCCAAAAGTTGTTCCTTTATTCTTTCTCTTTTGTTTCGACTTTTTAGCTTGCGGAAGGTCAAGGAACCTTTTGCTGATGGCTGATGGCTGATAGCAATCAACGCTTTTGATGGTTGATGGGTATCGTTGGTCCTTAGTTGGATTTCCATGGCTGTCACAGCCCAACAAAGGACTGCTATGCACTTCTCCGGCCATTCTGAGGACACAAAGGACACTGCAACTGTCGCCAATCCCACATGCTCAGAGAGACACGTTTTCTTTGCTTGAAATTGCTTATTTTTGCCGGCTACAAAAATCGATAGCTGGGAGGAAACCACAAAAAAAGAACCTCATGACTTGAACGGCTTTCACACGCTTTCCGTGTCATTTAATTATGATTATAATAAAAGTAAATTAACAGCAGAAGCTCTTGCAGTCCATAACTCACCCAAAAGATTCAGCGTTGACCCATGGACACCCGCTGGGAAGTAGCCAGGACAACGAAGGAGTTCCTAGGGAAAAGGCACCAGGAAAGGCACTGCACAGTGGCAACGGAGCAACCGGAAAAGCTAGGAAAACTGCAACGGCAACGGGTACGGCCAACGAACCCCGCATGTCGTTGGGTCCTGTGCTGTCCTGCTTTGCTTGCGTTGTTGACTCGGAAAATCCGTAAAGTAAACTGAAAGCCAATCTCTCCCAAACAGGAATCGAATCGAAACAACGGGTAAAGTGCCGCGTTTCACTCTCGGGCGAGCGAGCGCTTCTCCGTGCGGCGGGGCTTTTCTCTGGCACTCTGCACTGTGGAAAATGAGGCAAACGAATGAAAATGTACTATTTTAATGGCCCGCCATCGGCAGCGCCATGTGCTTGCTGGCTGGCGGGCAAAAACAGCTGAAAGGCGTCGTGCCGCCCCGACAACATGCACACGCTTTTCTCTAGTGACGTCATTAATGCGACTCATGCGCAGCCGAAGAGAGCGACAGAAAGATAAAGGGAGAGCGCGCACTCTTTTGGGGGAACTTTTTCATGCTTTGGGGGCACGATGCATGCTTGTTGCGCCACTTGCCCAATGCCCCATGACGCTCTTTGGCCAAATAAGAGGGATGGTGAGAGAACCAGGGCTGGTCGATGGCGTCACAGAGCGCTTCTTGGAGAATAGTAGGGCATGTCGATACAGGCTATCACTGAAAGCGTTAAGGGAAAGGAAAGCTTTAGGGAATAATATATAAATATGAAATATATAATCGATTTAAATATAAATTCCACCTTCGAAAGTGGTAGAAGATATCTAATAAATATTTTGGGACTCTTCAAATTGTAATATCTATAAGTCGCATACGTTTTTGAGGTTTTTCACTTCTGTAAAGCTTCAGATATATCCCCGCAATCATGTTTACATCGTCATACTGATAGAAATTAAATAATTCTATGGATTAAAATATATTCCTCATACCAAACTGATATTAAATAAAGTTAAATTCTATAAAAAAAAGTTGACACTATTTATTTGTCGAATCGACTTTTTTTAATGTATAAATCCTCAGTTAGGGGCGATATATACGCGTTAATCTCAGAGAAAAAAGGGATCTAAAGACACCCATCCCAAAGGAAAGACCTTCTAGGGTCAAAAAGTATTAAAACAGGTTTTAATCCTTAGTTAGAACATTTCAAATGGTGTTTAAAATATATTCCCTTTGCTTTCCACTAGTTTTTCTTCGATGAAATATTATATCAAAGATAAGAAGCCAAATAATTTGATAGATTGAAACAACCACGAAATTTTTCACTTTTAGTTTGAAACAAGATCAAGTCAGTAACATATAAACCTCTTTGGGAATCTGTTTAAAACATGATAAATAGCTTCTGTCAGTGCGCACCGGGTGACATAGCAGGCAGCTTCTGTCAGTGTGCGCCGGGTGACATAGCAGGCAGCTTCTGTCAGTGTGCACCGGGTGACATAACAGGCAGCTTTTGTCAGTGTGCACCAAGTGACAGAGGGAAAATGTAGAGACAAGAGACAAGAGGGAAAAGGGGAAGAAAGATAACCTACAGAGAGAAAACACACCTACACGAACACACACCCACCAACTGTAGAATATTCCCAAAAATTAACTCTTCTTAGGTGCAACTAATGAGAAGCGCATAGAAGGGCGCTGTTAAAATTCTAATAAATGTGAAAACTTTCCCTTCGTCTTTTGAAATATTAGTGGAGCCAAATGAACCACAGTCGTGTGTCCAGTAAAGGGAGACAGAGAACCTACAGAGAAGAAACACACCTACACGAAAAGCTCTATGCAAATACGATACTTTCAGGAAAATGCGATATAGTAATATATACAAGGGCATCTATAGGAATCTACCTTAAAAAGGTTTCCACTAAATCGCTTCATTTAAAATATATGTTTTATTATGATTATTTTATGTATGATCCAACATTAAATAGAGATTTCAATATACCAACATCAATATACAATATGCAATGCGATGAATGCCATAAATATACATTTGTTTCTATCATATAAAATAGAGAGAGCCTGAGTTCTATAACAATTGGTGAGGTTTCTTCACAAAGGAGATTATTTGCCAATTATTTGGCAATCACTGGGGGGGGGCATTATACTACTTTTGAGTCTTCTTTAAATAATTTGTAGTAAAAAAATATGATGCTATATAACAGTTGTGCAAATGAGTAAAGCTTATAACCGAAATTAAAGGCTAATTAAGTGACTGAAAGGAACATCCGTAACACAATGAATCACTTTTGAACGAAACGTGAGGCTAGGGATTCAGTTTGAGGAGCATTTGCATTTGTGCCACAAAATTGAGAAGCCTTCTTTTAGGCGTTGGTCCCGGCAATGCCTGTGAGGGGATCCGAGAGATGGATGATGGCATCGAGTTCCACTTGTGTGAGATTCTCGGTGAGCAGCTTCTCAATGCCAATGAACTTGGCATTGGGCTCTTGGATCGATGATGCATCCATTTCCTGGTCGGGGGAGGTCTGTAGAACCGAACTGCTGCGTTTGGCGCGCTCTGAAAGGAGGATTAACAATTTTAGTATAAGAAAAATCTATAAGTAAGGATTGTTTCCTTACCAAAACGTGCACGATGGGCCTCCTGCTCGATGATGATCTCATTGGTGACATAGACCTCGCGACGGATTTGATCCCTTAGCTCCACGCTCATGTCGGGTATGCACCAGCGCACGAGTATCATCACCAGAGCCACAAAGTTCTGAAAGAAACGTAGAACAATATTTGATTATCGTGTCATCATTTGTCCATGATTTGTCCATCATTTTGGGGTCACACCCGCAGAAGGAAAAAGAAGAAGCCCTATTGTTCTCCACTCAAGCGACAGTAAATGCAATTGGCTAAGACGGGCTAAGACAGGTGTTAGCCTCAACCCTAATATTTTCGGGGGAATTGGGAACGCACTGGCTCCCCAAGAGAAACCCCATATGAATGAAACCAGCACACACCCCCAACATAGCATAGATCGGACTTTGGCTGCAGCATAAGCAGAGCAATAGAGAGAGAGAGAGAGAGAGGGCGCAGAAGACGAAATGTCAAGAAACTGAAAATAGAATAAAATGAAATGCCAACTAAATGGTTTATTGGCCGGCAGTTCTGCGCGAAAGTTGCAACATTTCAGACAGTGGCTTTGAATACTTCGAGACGAGCGGACGTGTGTGTGATAGTAGAAAGGATAACCAAAGGAATATAAGATTAAAATCTAACAAAATCAAGGACTAGAAAGCTCAAACCAAGAAAAGGACTCCATCTACCAACCCTTCAAAATGAAATACTTTGAATTCCTGAGCCTCTCCTCAGTGGGTCTTAGCATAGCCATCCTGGACATCCTTATAGCATTGAGCATACTCGGTCCCTCTACCTACTATCTGTACTTTGATTACTTGGATCTGGAGAGATGGGAACAGACCAACGATGTGGAGGCCTTGAGTGCCTTTGGTACATTCGTTTCCACTTTGGGTAAAACATAAAGAAACACCAATTTTAAATATATGCTAAAAAGAAAGACCTTTTCCAGTCGACTATCTCTGGGTGAGAGAATTCTCGCAGGTCTTTTACATGACTGCCACACTCATTATTTGGGTCAAGGCGTTGATAAACCTGGCAGTGGCCTGCCTTCTAGTCGATGGCATTAAGCAGGTAAATGGCATGCCACTAAAATTACAGAATAATTCTTGTCTAAGTGATGGATTGAATCTACAGAAACGACTGATTTGCATTGCTCCTTGGCTGATCAACACCTATCTATCGATGGCCGTGGAAACTGGGATTTTTGTGAGCCTGGAACTCCGAATCGATGAAGTGGATGCCGCAGTGGATCGTCGGATAGCGCGTAGTCTCATCTTTGGCGTATTTTTAGGTGGGCTTGAGCATGATTTATATCCTTAACTGGAATTTTAATTAATTTTTCCTCTATATAGTGCTCAATGCATTGCTTTCTTATGGCATCTATGCGCTCTATCGGAAGCAAAAGTCCACACCGAATGAAAATATCGAAGCCATCCCACAGAATTCTCACACATTCAATGCCTGAACCCAAGTATACTTAAAGGATTTGATTTTTAAAGCTATCTTAAAGCATTTATAGGTAAATAAACTGAGATTAAAGGTGGGAAAACCACATTCTTTGCTCAAAACTCACTTCAAAGACCACCACAAAGCCCAGACGACAGGCCAAAATGATGTAAAACATGCTGCTTAAATCGTATTTATCCGGCGATGAGGGCGGCAGCCGAAAGTCTGTGTATCTGAAGGAAAGAAAACCCTTTTAGTATCCCATTCCATAAAGCAATCCTCGAGTTCATGACATACTTGCACGACGTTATGTTGGAGAGATCGCCTGCAAGGCTGTTCAAGGTGGGTGAATCGGAGACTTTGAATTCGGAGAGTGTGAAGTCCAGATAGCCATTCAGGGTGCCATCTTTGGAGACATAATTGCGGTAGACCAGTCGTGGAATCATATCCGATGTGAAGGCAATGATGAAGCCCTATAAAATACATTATTTAGAGATCTTTCTTATGGATAGTACCCCCTGCATCCACTCACATTTGTAATCACACTTAGCTTTCCAATGCAATCCAGTATCCTGTACCACACGCCAATGTCCCTCACACGCTGAGAGACGGGCCGCTTGTGGTGTGTGAGGAGTTTCTTGGCATCCAAGCGCATTTCCAGTATATTGTTGAGCAAAGCAAAGAACGGGGCCAGCGGAAAGGCAGCCACAAAGATGGTCACAAATCCATATTGCAAAACCATCTCCAAATATTCCGGAAACAGACCGCGTGCCCCCCAATCTAACAGCTTAAAGTCTCGCATCCAACGCTCGTCTTTGGTTTTATCGGGATTCGGGGTGTTGTTGAACAAACGGGAGAGGCCCACCTGAATGGCCAGCACTTTGCGCCAGAACATGGGTAGATATACCTCGAGTATCGTGTTGAAGGCCTGCTTGCCCACCATTATAATGGCCAGCTGGATGCACAGTTCCGTGAGGCAGCCACCAGAAGAGCACTGGAACATAATTCAGGGAGAGATTAGATGTTGCAAGAGTACTTTGTAGTGACATGGGGACCTACCTCCTCCTGTCGATAGTCAAACAGTTTGTTATACTGCCCGGGATGTCCCACAAATTTGCCCTTAAAGAAGGCTATATAGAATATAGAGGCATAATAGTTGACAAACTGCAGCAGATAGATCTTGAGAGTCAGCGAGTCATCGAACTGCGTTTGGGTGCGCCACATTTCCAGCTCGGTGAGGTACTCCGCCAAGTGGCTGTACATCTAAAAGGAAAGTAAATTGTCACTCACATAAATAACATTCCAGAGGAGTTTCCACACTCACATAATTCAGGATAAAGAGCAAACACAGATTCACAAAGGCCGCCGAGGCAGTGGCCAAGACAATGGCACTCGAGGTGGTCAGGGGACTGGCACCCACTTTCAGAGCCGCCAGCATGGACATGCGGTACACCACCACCGCCAAAAGGGCCACAAAGGCCAAGGCAATGAGCAGCAGCACCACCGAAAAGCTAAATACAGTCGCTGGCAGCTTCATCCGCCAAAAGGGAACCGTTGGCTCCTTGACATTCGTCACATAGTCCACTCTGGTGGGCGGTACGTGCTCCAACTTGGCCAAATACTGCGGCCTGGGGTGCTCTTCGTGGACATCAAAGCCCGTCAGATCCCAGCGATGGGTTATCTCCGCGGAGTAGCGCTTCCACAGCTCCAGGAAGAGGGTGGCCCAAAAGGACATAAAGACGGCAAAGAAAACCGTGCTGGGATTGTCGATGAGATACGTGACCTTGGCATAATTGCAGGTCTCCTTGAGGTCCCAAAAGTTGCACCAATCACAGAGCGGACACATGGTTATATTTGTATTTGCACGCAGGCAGATATCTTTCCTAAAAACAGAACGTATTTTCCATTAGTTGGGGCTACAATTGATGGAAGAAAGGGTATAGCTTACACAGGTATATAGTTCTTGAGGGAGAACCAGGAGTATAGAAAGCAAATCAAACCCACAATGGAGGCCAGGAGCAACATGTAGGTGTAATAGCCCAACCAGGCAAAATACAGACCTAAAGAGAGGGGAAATATATACTAAGAAAAGCTTTCTTTGGATAGCGGGACTGTATTCTAACCAATTTTGACGCCGAAGTACTCTTTGATGTCATCCAGAGGCTGATAGCGATACCATTTCTTTAGAGAAGCCCAATGTTTGTAGAGCAGAGCTCTCATGGTTCCCGATTCGACTATTTCACCCTGAAAAGCCAAACATTTGCTAGATATAAAATCTCCTATATATCGATATTTGGATATACTCACATCATGCAATGGATAGGCCGCACAGTAGACGCCCTCGGCCACCAGTCGTTCAATGCCAAAGGCCATGTCATGTTGATTTTTGGCAGGAAAACGCTGACGATCCAATATAAACTCCACAATGCGCGACCTCACGGCGGTGGTAAAGAAGCAATCCTGTCGTATATCAAAGCTAACAAAGAAAGAAGTTAAATAAAATAAAATATGGCTAGGCTGTGCTCTAACTTACAGATACTCCTTATCGCGACTGTAAATGGCAGTAAAACGATGCGCTCTCTTGGGGAATATATGCTCATCCACATGGATATTCCGTAGAAAGAATTGGCAAACGGTTTTCAGACTAGAAAAGATGCTTTTTGTGGAACGATTGACCACAGACATGCCAGGGATCTGCAAGGGTACCAGAATATACATTAATCTAAAGGAAATTCAATGTTGAAATCAAGATAATCAAAGCAAAGGCTTGCTAAAGGGTATACACATATATTTTCAATTGATAATTCTACGGAAAAATGTTAGGCACGGGATTAGGTTTCTTTCATACATCAACTCACAGCAGAACAACATTTAAGGCTAGGTTTTAGAAGTATTAATTGTGTAAAATATTTAACTGATTCAACAACGTCTGGGCCAACCTTCTTGGACAAGTATTGAGCCGCATTCTGTAGGCGATTCGTTCTTTCATATATACGCAAATTACACAAGGACTAAAAACGCACAAAAGAACAGAAAACATACAAAGAAATCATACATTTTGAGGGCAAAAACAATAGGAATTTTCAACTGAATTTCAATCACTGGGCCCAAAAGTCTTCAAAGGATTAAATCTCAACAACGAAACACGAAACGCACCTCCTTCATGGGCATCCGTAGCTTAAGTATCTCCGCATAGCGACGCAGCACCTCCAGCGGGGCATGGATCTGCAAAGAATAAACACCCATTAATGGGGTTTCTTTTGGGTGGAAATGCAAGGCTTACCTTCACGAAACATATCTGATCCTTTTGGCTGGTTTCCACCTCCAGGCCCTGACTCACGAGATTCGCCTCGAACACCCGTCGCTTCTCGGTGTTCTCCGCCTCCGTGGGCTCATGGGCATTGATCCTGTAGGCCAGCACAAAGTCAATGGAGCGCGCGCAGTCCTCGAAGAACAGCGACGTGTTGATCTGCTCCCGCTGGTAGAACTCCCTGGGGCAGCTGCATTCGCGTTCATCGTAGCCATTATTCCCCAAAGTGGGTTCAGTCATTGGCAGCAGGGGGCTTGAGAGCTGGTGATGGTTCTTTGGGTCGGAGGACTTGTTTTTGCCATTGGCCAGGGGCCCGGCAACAGCTTCTGGCAGTTGGAGCGTAGAGGCGTTGCTGTAACAGAGAGTAAAAGTTCATGAATTCAGGGTTTATTGGGTGAAACAGTTTGATGTCCATTAATGTCCCTATAGGACCCTGCCACCGCCGCTTGGCGTGTTAATGTTACACCCTCAACCTATTTAGGTCACTCCCAGGGTGGGGTGGAACCCCCAAAGCTACTATTATTTGAAGGCGTCGAGCACACATTTCACCCACATGACATCAGTTAATAATTTCTCTATTTTTCCACAGCTTTCATTGGTTTAGACAGCAGGGAAGTCTGTTTCCATCTGTTTATTATTTTAAGTAGATATGTACTATATTATTTAAAGAGCCAAGTGCAGTGCCTCACATTCAGTTGATAATGTGGCAAAAACATTTGCAAATAATATATGCAAACACTTGATATTTGAGCGCTAGAAAAACAGCGCAGCTCCTCATGTGAGTCGCTCTTTTGCACTGAGAAACTGACAAATCTCCTATGATTCACGATTATATCTGATCATAAATAATACAATACAGAATGTACCTTAACTTCCAAAGTGCAATCGAGTGAGTAATTCCATCGATTCATAAATGGGGAATAATTTCAAAAGATGCTGAATGGGATCTGAGTCTCAAACAGGGCACACTTTCTTATCAGCTATAAATAACATGGGAAAAATGATAAGCCCTGACTTGAAGGAAGGCTGTCAATTACATTATCTTTCATCCTTAGATTATTTACATCTTTCGTTCAAGACATACAGTCCAGTAATTACACTTGTTGATTCAAGACTTCATTGGAACAAAGCCTTAAGATAATATTTCCCTTGGTTTCAAGGTCCTATCAAGTATCAGCATTTTGTAGTAGAATGAGGAGGGGTACAGAATATTTAATTCAGAGTAGAAAGAGGGGAAAACCACTGCATTTTATAAGTAGGAAAAATATGTATTGCCAGTGACTAGAAATAGAACAGCCACCGGAGAAAAACTAAACAGCAAAAATCATGAAAGGAAGGCGATGTTCCAGTGATCGACGCTTAAGATACCCTGCAGATATAGTAGTACTTTGAGGTTCTACCATTTATTTACATTGTAATCCAATTTGCTATAATTCCCTTTGGAGCTCTATAACGAAGCGGAACTTTGTCGTAATTCCCCTTCCTAGCTCCATAAATCTCTCGGTTGAGCTTTATGTATTTCCCTTTGTTTCCTCCATTCTCTTTTGTACTCTTTTCTCGTGTGTGGCTCGGCTCATCAGGCATTCATATTCATATTTTACACACTTTTCAGCCTTGGCTCGCGGCGATTCGTAATTATCTTCAACTTCTTTCAAACAAAAAAACTCAAGTATGAAAATTTACACACAATTTGTTATTGTTATTGTTATTTTGTAGGCCCACACATTGAACATTTTGGCATTTGGCTTTAATCAAGGCCAAGAGAGAGAGACACTAATTTATTAAACATTTTGTGGCTTGCTGCTTTTTCGAATATTTGTCACCCGCCAAGGAAGAGCAGAGCAGCGAAAGGTGACGGTGACGGAAAATTGTTTCCCCGAAATATTCTTATATAATGTATGTAGATATTATGCTATACATATGCTATATATGCATGATCCGTTTAATCATACATCCGACACGATCCGCAATATGTACTTTAAGAGATGCACACACACACACACACACACTCGCACAAGGAAACCGTTGTCTTTTACTTTTCTCCCGCAAAACAGATGATTAATCCAACAACAAAAAAGTGGAAATACTACGGTAAACCCGTTTCTGCGAAAGGTGATCGGGCGTGTAGGTATATAAAGGTATTAATTGACCCACCAACGGGTGTAATATCACATTTAGCGCGGAAAAATCTTTCCTGTACGCTTTTTGCTTCTGGTTCGCCCGATGTTTGAGAATTGAGTGTTCAGAAAATTGAAATTATAATCCAACAAACGTTGGCACTGACAACGAGAGAGCCCCCAAAGAGCGGCAGAGGTGTCCAACGCGCAGCAGCAACAAGCAGAAGCACGAGAGAGCGAGCGAGAGAGAGCTGTCAGCTGAGCGAAGAGCAAGACACAGACAAGCCGGCATATGATAATCCCCCACCCCCACCCTCTCGTGGGTTAACTTAAGTACTTGTTTAAATTAAAGAGCAGCAGGTTTACATCAATCGCGTTCTGTGTTTATTGCGTATTTTCGGACCCAATTTTAACTGGACTTCTTTTAGTTTCTTAAAATTATAAAACTGCGTTACTTGTTAAATAAAAAAGTGTAGTGCCAGTGTGTGCCTTGAGTGCATCACCCAAATACACCTGTTGCCATGCAGCTGTTTTCTCGTTTAAACAGTACTTCAATCAGCTGGTGTCTGAGAGAGGAGAGAGAGAGAGCGAACTCTAAGCACATGTTCGCCCAGGTCCAGAGATCAAATGCAGGTACTCTGTACCCTCTCTTCCTATATTTCCCATTTCGAACACAAAGGGAGATTGATGTTCTATTTACGATAGGAAATTAGTTCATTGGGTAATTAGTGTGTAGTAAATTGTAGATTAATATTCAGAGAAGGTCACCGGAACAGGGGGATGGAATGCTAATACAAGGTGCTCTCTGTTCTGAGTCACTCAATTATGAACAAACCCACTGACATTCCACATCCGAAAGAGGAATCACAAATATAATAGAATCACACTAAGTATTTGTCTTAAAACAGTGATTCACACTTTCTGGTTCAATATAGCCGCAAGTGCGAATGATCAACATAAAACACAGATAAAACTATACAGTGTGCACTTGAAATTGGGAAGAGAACATCCAAGAGATTTCTCTAAAACTACCTGCTAAAACACCCTGTATCCCTAACAATAAATAAAAAGCCCCAACTCAATTACAGAAAACGACAATAGACAGACAACAAACAGACCAAAAAACCAGCGGCAATTATCTTTAATGGATATTTCCTCTACATATAGTCAGCTCCATTGGATTGGTCTCTTACCTTGCAGCGAATCTGGCTCTCTTATCAGAGAGTGAATCACTCGATGACTTTCGGTGGTTCTCTCCGCCGGCGGCATCTCGCTCTTGGTCCATAAGATCCGTCGTTGAATCTGCCGCTGGCTGGCCCCTGTTCCTGCCCTCCCAAAGGCTTCTGCTGCCCTTCAGCTTATCGCTGAGGCCGACGCGCTGCATCAGTTCCATGTCGAAGGGGGCCAGCGGGCTGGTGTATGGCGGTTCCAGATGGCTAGCAGACGGCACGGGAGTCCCCTCTTCCTCCGCAGGTAGAAGCAGCGAGCTCTCTGGCGGAGGGGGTGCCGCTTCTTCGGCGCTCTCTAAATTTAGCATTTTGCTTAGTGGCAACTTTTAAATTTAGCCAATCCGCGGAGTCTTGCTGCTTCCCCCCACCACTTCTTCCCTACTTTCACAAGGCATCTGTGTGTGAGTGCGTGTGCGCGCGCGGCGTGTATGTGTGTTTGTGTGTTGCCAAAAATATTGATGGCGAGGGTCAACTTTCATCTGTGCCGCTGCATTGGTCTACACTGTGCACTAAATCTAATACCACAATGCAATTATATTGCACTTTGTACTGGAGGAAGTGCAGTTTCAAGTAATTATTTAATATGAAAGAAGCGCGCGCGGAGGAGAGAACCAGGAAAAACCGTTTGCCAATTTCTAGAGATGATAAATATTGTTATATTAAATATCGATATATATCTTTATATTCTACTTATGGTCGTATGACACCACACTAACTACCTCTCGTATTATCTGAGAGATTGAGAATGAGACTGACAAGAGTAAACTAGGCTAAGACTGCGACACTCTTTGTGCCAAACGATGTACAGTAAATATATTTCGTTCTTACTGCATGTTTTTCCCGTGAGACTATCTATGTTTTTCAGATAAGACAGGTAGTTACGCGTAGTGTTATACGATCATCAGCGATGGTAGTGTCGAGCACAAAGAAAATATCGCTGGAAAGCGATATTTTTCCTTATCAGAAAAATCAGCTGACCATGTATGTATATTTATGAAAACTACAAAAATTGAGAAAATTAATTAAAAATCAAAATAAGCAACAGAAAAACACATGACTTTCAAATAAAATTAACAACGTGTATTGAACGGAACATTAAACAGAATAATACATACATATATCTCAACTTTCATGGGAACAACAACGAATTTTTTTCACTTTAATATATGGAATAATAATACAGAAGTGTTTCATATTGTATGCACTATTATTATGGGGCTAAATTATGCATTAGAGTTGAACTTTGACATTGAATTTACATTAGAAACGTCGCCGTCGGAGATGGATACGGATACGGATAATGGAGCCATTATGTCCCACTCCCTCTACTTGGCATTGTAGTTCTTGTGCACCTCGGGCGAGATGTTGTAGACGAACTGTAGGATCTCCTGGATGACGGGCTCCTTGCGCGTCACGATGGCACGCTCCATATCGGCCAGCTTCACGCGGGTGTCCGCATCGATTTTGGCAGCAACGCCCTCCCGGCTGCCCATGTGCTATAGGTGGTGGTATCGTAGGGGATTAGCTTGGGTTCCGAAAAAACGAATCGAAGATGGGACAACTAACCTTGGCCTCGAACTCCTTGAAGGCACGCTCCCGCTCCTGACGGAACTTCTCAATCTCCTCGGTGGCCTCGTCCTTGGCCTGCTTCAACCTCCTTGCCTTGCCTGTGTGTCGGGTTGGGTGAAAATCCAAAAAGAAAAAACAGTTATTCGTCAACTTGCACAATATTTACTGTTTTTCAGCGAGTCATGTGACCAGCCGCGCGTAACGTCGATAAGGGGGCGGCGCGCGGCGGAGGGTTGGGTCAATGGTGGTGAGAAAAACACAGTTGCTTTTGGTCTGTCTGTATCTGTTTCTCTGATTGGGACAAATTTTACTTACGCTTCCTTGCCTCTGCTACCTTCTCGGCGGCCTTCTTCTCGGCAGCAAGCAGTTGCTGGATTCCCTGCGTTTGGCTGGCCATCTTTTTAAGTTGGCTTCACAAAAATTTACGTGGTGTGCTGACCAAGAAGAAAAAAGCAAGTGACTTTGGAAATTTTTTGCATGAAAGTTGTCATATGACTGTGTTAGCAGTGTGACCGTCTGCCCTAAGAAAAAATTGCCATACGAAAAAATCACACACATGCAAAAGCAACTCTGCGCGTACCCAGCAAACATTTTCTATTTTAATTTGATCGCCCACGATATCGCATTCTGGTCTTTTTCTGATCTTCGTTGGGAAAAAATAAGCTACATCCACTACACTTCCAGAAGTTCCGGATATGTCGCAGAAGAGCCTTTTGGAAAAGTCGCATAAATATCTCCCATATAAACCTTAGAAGAGTCTCCCAAAAAACAAAAAAAAAGTTGTATCTCTTCGATTTTTAGTACTCGCATTGCGTAGTTTCATTTTCATTCGTTCACTCCACTTCCCGCTCCGCATCAAATCACTTCATGTTTTCTTTCCGAAATTCTTTCTTGCACTTCCGCACAGTTCACAAATAGGAATTTATATGCGATTTTTCGCAACGCACAGCAGCAACTATCGCAAAACGATCGTTTCAACGATTCAATTATCTATTTGTCTTCCCCGCGACCCCCAGAAGACTTATTTCAGCGACTCTTTTATTTCTTTTATTACATCGATGTAACGCCTACTATCGCTAAACGATCGCCTGGAAGATTCACCTTGCAGCAATCTCCTCAGCGACCCCTAGAAGAATCTTTTCGGCGATCCGCGATTTTACAGTCGCCCAACTGTTTTTGGGTAGTAATATCTTTGTATGTGTATTGAGTTATTGCGTTTCGGGCAAAACTCGAGTTTCATTTACATGGGAGAGCATAGGCAAAATGAAAGGTGGCAAAAAAGTTGAGTTTCAGTTACGTTTGTCCGGTTTTCCTAATATGGCAGCCCTGTTCGCCTATCGTGGGAACTAGCACCACTAGTTACAAAAAAAACTAGCTGCTCAAAATTTAAATTTTGGCGCGTAAAAATTGTGGCTGAGGAACAAGGTGCAATTATACATACTATCGTTAAAATCAAAACCTTAAATTAATGTTATGATTAAATTAAACATTCTAACAATGTGGTTGATTTCTAAAATTCAGTTGGAAACACGCAGAAAAAACTCCACAGCTCAACTTTTGTGTAGAGTAGACACCAGCTCTGAGTTTTCTCATATATCGATATGCTACGTTAGTGTAAATAGGCTGTCTGAATTATCGAAACGCTGTTGCATTTTGCACCGACGCACATTTTTTGTTTATAATTAATAATAATTGAAAGATCAAATTCGCCGTTAGTTAAATCTTCTGCTCTGAGATGTCCTTTTCATTTACGCCCACAAGCAATTCCGCTATTGGAGGCGGATCACCCGCAGCGGGTGCATTCGGTTTTGGCGCGCGTCCAGCGACAACCACGGCACCTCCGCCCGCTTTTGGTGCAACCGCTGCGCCAGCCTTTGGACAAGCTGGAGGAGCATCGCCGTTCGGACAAGCCCCAGCGACATCAGTCTTTGGACAGGCGCCCGCCACGTCAGCCTTTGGACAGGCTCCGGCGACATCAGCCTTTGGACAGGCGCCCACGTCGTTAGGATTCGCGGCGGCCACAGCAGCACAGCCTGGATTCGGAGCAGCTACGGCTCAGCCAGGATTCGGAGCCCCCACGGCGCAGCCAGGATTTGGAGCACCCACGGCGCAGCCAGGATTTGGAGCACCTACGGCGCAGCCAGGATTTGGTGCACAAACAGCGCAGCCAGGATTCGGAGCACCAGCAGCACAGCCAGGATTCGGAGCACCAGCAGCACAGCCAGGATTCGGAGCTCCTACGGCGCAGACAGGATTTGCAGCACCCGCAGCACAGCCAGGATTCGGAGCACCAGCAGCAGCCCCTGCATTCGGAGCAGCCACAACAGCATCGCCCTTTGGCCAAGCAGCTCCTGCCGTCGTCACTGTCGCACCCACATTCTCCTTTGCGCCGCCGGCCACCAGTGCCCCGACCACAGCACCGCCTGCTTTTGGATTTGGAAGCACGGCCACCACTGCGGCGGCCACTTCAGTGGGCTTGCAACCGGCGCTGACCGCTGGCATTGGTTCCTTTGCGTTCGCCAAGCCCCAGGCCACGACGGCGGCCAGTCTGAACTTCAACACGAACACCACGACAGCCACGGCGCAGCCCTTCAACACGGGTCTGCGGTTGGGTGGCTCCACGGCGCCTGTGGGAAGTGGAATCTTTGGCAAGCAGCCTGGCCAGCAGCAGACCACAGCTCCCGCCACATTTGTGGGCCTGGGGGGCATCGATGTGAGCGCCACGCAGCCAAAGCTGGGAGACAACAAGAAGGACGGCATCAAGGTGAGTCCCGGGAACCGATAGATTCGATCACGTTTTACCCAGAACCATTTGCAGATCAAGGAAACCCAGGTGCCTGATGAGATTGTGAAGACCGTGGAGGCCCTGAAGGTGTACATCAAGCAGCAGAAGGCCACCTCCTCGGACATCGGACGGACGTCCACGTCAAAGTTCTCGAATGTGACGCACGAGATTCAGAGCCTCAAATGGGCGCTGCAGAACATGGCCAACTCTGTGGACACCAACAACCAGCAGATCAAGCTGCTGCGCCTGGAGACGGCCAAGGCCATACAGTCGCTGGAGATGGCCCAGCGGACGCAGGACACGCCCATCGGACTGCAGTACGAGAACAATGCGCCGTTCCAGTACTTCCAGTGTCTGGTGGTCAAGTACGAGCAGGATTTGATTGCCTTCCGGCAGCAGATCACGCTCACCGAGCGCCACATGCACGCCCTGGCCAATCCTCAGAGCATCGCGCCCGAGGACCTGAAGCGCGGCCTCCGGCAGCTCAACGAGGCCTTCATCTCGCTGGCGGGCCGCCTGCACGAGCTGCACCAGCGCGTGGAGGAGCAGAAGGAGATGTATCTGAATCTGCGGCGCTATAAACTGCGCGATGCCACCAATGTCTTTGAGAAGATCGACAATCCACCGCCGCCGGCAGTCGAGCCGCAGCGCATCAGCAGTGGTCCGACTCCCTTCTCGAGCATCTCGGCCATAAGCAGCCTGAACAAGTCGTATGCCTCGGCGGCGGCTGCCTCCTCCAGCAATGCGACAGCCAAGTGATTGTACTGCAATCCGTACGCTGAAATAAATCGTTATGCATAAAGTTATATATGAAATAATCCTCGCGAGGCATTAAATGTAGAATAGAATATATATTTCATTTCCAACCGGGCCAGAGACAAAGATCAACAATCTGGTTACACCAAACACGAATCGAATTACTTCTTGACCACCTGTATGACATCCTCGTCGCCCATCACATGGGCGATGCCCACGCGCTGGGGCGAGTACTTGGTGGAGGTGCCCCAAACGAGGGCATACTTGAACTGCGCGGCCAGCGTTCGATGAATGGCATGGCAGACATGCTCCACACTGACACCCTGCAGGGGGTAAGAAACTAGGATTAGATACGGTTAAGGGTTAGGGAGCTCTTCAACAGACCTTTCTCAAAATCAGACCATCATCAAAGTCTGGCGGTGCGCCGGGCTTCTTGGTGTATACCCTGATCAGCTGCAGGGCCTCCCAGAGGGCCTCCAGCATGTAGTCCAGGTTCAGCTTCATGTTGCAGCTGACGACAATGGAGTTGGGCTGGCGGGCCAGGCGATCCACCTCCTCGATGGAGATCTGATCGATTTTGTTGTACACATAAAGGCAAGGCAGATAGACACGATTGGCGGTGACCACGTCGATGAACTCGTCCTCGGTGCAGTCCTCCCGGAACAGCACCTCGGCGTTGAAGATCTTGAAGGAGTGTAGGATCATCTGGACCATTTTCTCGCTGCATCGCGTCAGGGTGCAGGTCGAATTGAAGCTCAGGCCGCCGCCCTTTTTCTGTTTAAAATAAATGTTGGGCTTGCGCTTGTTCAGCCTAATGCCCACGGACTCCAGCTCCCGCTCCAGCAGCTCCCTGTGGACATTCGGCTTGGTGGCATCGAGCATCATCAGCACTAGATCGGCAGTCCGGGCCACGGCAATGACCTGTCGACCACGACCCTTGCCCTGCGCGGCACCCTCAATGATACCGGGCAGATCGAGCAGCTGGATATTGGCGCCCTGGTACTCGATCACGCCAGGAATGCACGTCAGCGTGGTAAACTCGTAATTGGCTACGAAACGAGAAAACCAAATGAAAATGGATTCCAGGGCATATATAGGCGTGTGCTACATACCCGCCTCCGACTCTGTTTTGGTCAGGGTGGACAGCATTGTGGACTTTCCCACCGAGGGAAAGCCAATGAGCGCTACCCTGGCATCACCACTTTTGAGCACATCGAATCCCTCGCCCTTTTCGCCCTTCTTCGTGGGCTCCAGCAACTGGGAGCGGTACTTTGCTAGCTTCGCCTTCAACAGACCCAAATGGTACTCGGTGGCTGCAACAAATACACAAACAAAGGAAATCCAATCAGGTGAAATCCTAACCTAAATTCCAATGCGGCAAGACGCCGCAGAGTCGAGTCTGTGGGGTGTTGCCCCGGCGGCGCTTACCCTTGTTCTTTTGGGTGCGTGCGATCTCGCGCTCGATCTCAGCAATCTTCTCTAGGATGCCCATGGTGTTGCTGCAGACGCGTGTGTCTGTGGGCCGGGCATTCAATTAAACACAAACACAATTTCTTCGCGTTTTATTTTCGCCAACAGAGCGGGCCCCCAGGGATGCAGTGTGATTGTGTGGGAGTGCGTGTGTGCAGCCCTCGAAGAGCACAGCTGTTCTTTGCCTGGATCTGACAACTCTGCGTGTTATCGATATTGCTTATCGCGGCGCCCTTTTAAATTGAATTAATTTTATTTTATTTGTTTAAAAAAACTCATAAAATATACACAAATACACATGTAAATACTGTTTACCATTACAAGAAACCCCACAACACGCAAATTACGATAAATTACAATAGTGACATCGAGACAAAGAGAAGGAGAGAGAGTTAGAGTTAAGGGATGGGGCGAGTGGCAGGCGGCGGCCAAAAAAACCAAATCCGCAGCTGCTTCTGCCCGACTGCCTTCCTGGCGATTAGCGATTAGCATAGTAACCATGACCATGGTTGCCCATGAACTCCGTCCAGCGTTGTGCGTCCAAAGGGTCCAGCTCGGAGCAGACCTCGCCCGGCTGCAGCGAACGGCAGGTGCAGGTGATCCCGATGCGGGTCACAATCAACTGCGACTCGTACTTGGGCAACGCGGGCTCCGAGTCCACCAGACGCTCGCTGAGGCACTGCTTGAGGAACTGTTTGCGCAAAACGCGCAAATTATCGATGGTGTAGCCTGCAAAATAGACAATAAATATATGAAGATTCCACTAAAAGATTAATCTATTTCTCGTATGCTCTCACTCTTGTAGGCGCTGATCTTCTCCTCCACGCAGCTGAGGTCCTGGGGGGAGAACAGCGGCGGATAGGCCTCCGATTCGCGAATGTTGAGCACAAAGGCAAAGTCCAGCGAGGAACTGGCATTGCCCAGAGCCTTGAGCAGCACCCCGGTTGAGGAAATGGAGGCCAAATACCAATCGGACTCCTCTCCGCCTCCTCCCTCCTCGCCGGCCGCTATGGTGGCCCGGGAAGAGGTCTCCTCGCGTCGCTGACGCTTGCGTCGCCGACGGCTCTTCTGGGCCGCCACCGCTGCCGCCTCTACGGCCTGCTCCCTGGCCTCGTTGTCCAGCTCCAGATCCCACAGGCTGAGCGGGGACTGGGCGGACAGCGGCTGACTGGTGGTGCTGCTGGTGGTGCTTGTGCTGTCCAGGCTGCCGCTGCGCACGTCCCGATTGTTGGCGCTGGGATATTTGCTGCGCAAATGGATGGGACGATCGTTCTCCATCAGCTGAGGCACTTCGTCGTTGTAGACCATCTCGTACTCCTCCGGCACACGCATCGGATTGGGGCCATCTGGCGGCAGTGGTGGCACCTGCTCGTAGTCCTTCTGCAGAGTGGGGTATGAATGGAATCTTTCTCATATTTCTATAATCTGTAAACTTACAAACTCCTTGGGATAGATGCCGCTTCCGAAGGGAGGAATCTCGTTGGGCAGCAGCTCCTGCAGCTGTTGCTCCATCAGCGGATTGTGCTTGTGATGCTTCCGTTTCACCGTCTGCTCCGCCTCGGCCACCTGGCGCAGCAGTTGCTCCCGATTGGCCAGCAGCTTCTTGAGCAGCTTCGGATGCTTCAGCGGCGACTGTTTGCCGGCTGGCGCCGGCCGCTGTGTGCGATTCAGCTGCACCTCCAGGTCATCCGTGCTGAAGAGGTCCGCTCCGGGCGGCTCAATGTGCCTGGCAATCGCGTAGAGCTTCAGCACCGTCGATTCGTTGTATCGCAGGCGACAGGTGTCCGCCCGGGCCTGCAGGATGATGTCGCTGTCGGGGACGAACTCGTAGGCATCCCGGGCATTGGGTTTGTTGCGGCACTGGATCTGCCAGTGCAGGAAGAAGTCGCCCCCGAAGCTCTGCGAAATGGAGAGTCCTCCGAGGAGACTGTTGGCCCCGCCGGCATCCGTCATCATGGCATTCAGGAGAGGCTGTCCCGTGCGTCCGTCCAGGATGGTGGTCTGCGAGTAGTAGTAGACGGGAAAGCCCGGTCCCGAGTTGTACTTGACCATGAAGTCGGTGACATTGTCGTGGTCGAAGTGCCCCGGAACGATGGCACTCACGCACTCGCTGGCCGGGAAGGTGTAGTTCCACATGACGCTGTAGTTGGCCCCATCGAAGGCGTAGACGGTGCTGTTGAAGGCGGCCACCACCACATCGGAGACCCCGTCCCCGTTGAGATCGGTGAGGACGGCAGGGACCATCAGGCCCGATCCCGTCTGCTGGTAGAGCGGCGTGAAATGCTTCTCACTTGTGTGGGCCATGAGCGAGTGCAGCCGGAGGGAGTAGACACCGCCGGGGGTGTTCTGGCCGCCCGTGAGGATCAGCAGCACTTCGGTGCCATCCGCCTGGGTGAGCAGCTGGATGGGCACGAACATCTCCTCGCGGTAGGGCGTGGGTATGCTGCGGATCACCTTGCCCGTCTTCCCGGAGATCAGCTTGATGTGACCCGCCTTGGACTCTTCGCGCTCCTCCAGATGGGCGGCAATCAGCTCGGGAACGGCATCGCCATCCAGATCGCGCAGGACATTGATCGTGTAGAGATCCATGACGATGGGGGAGTTGGTCTCCACCTCCAGCTCACGGAAGTGCCAGATAACCGAGCCAGTGCGTCCATTGATGGCATAAATCATCTAGCAAAACGGGATATCTGGTAAGGATTGAGCCACAAGGAGGCTTTAGTAATGCTCACCCCCAGTCTTCCAGCTGCCACACAGTCCGTGCCGCCGTCCCCGTCCACATCTGCGCTGCAGTGCAGCGAGAAGACATTGGCCACGCTCCAGGACTGCCACAGAATAGAGCCATCCCTGCCATTGAGGGCCACCACACCGCCCTCGCAGGGCACCTCGTCCTCGCCCTGGGAGGACTTGCATCTGGGCAGGGGTATGCCCTCGTAGTGGATGTTGTCGTCCACGCCATAGCCGAAGATCACATCCTGGACGCCATCCCCGTTCAGATCCGCCGCCCGCAGCGGACTCTCGCTGTTCATGCGCGCCAGGCTGCGTGTCCAGCGCTTCTGGACACTGATCTGAGTGCAGGGCACGAACTCGCTGCCCAAACTGCTCCCGTATCCGATTCCTCCGCTGGAGGACGACGAGACGGAGGCGGCGGACAAGCCAGCCAGCTGGTTGGGATCGTCGCGCCACCAGTGCCGGATCCGCTGCATCGGCAGCGGGAAAAGGGTGAGCATGAGGGCGGCGAGGCTGAGCAGAGCACAGATCACGGTGAAGGCGGCCAGGGCATAGCAGAAGGGCTCACAGCAGCGTCCGCAGCGCCGACGCTTGTGCAGCTTCATGATGGCAGCGGCGGATCCCGAGCCGGAAATGGAACCCGAACTGTGTTTGCGTCGCGGCGCCATCAGGGGTCGCTTCAGGCCCTGCTCTTCGCTGCGCTATAGGTGGATGTAATTATTAAGGATATATCGGCCGTGGAAGATCCTTTTGCGGGCACTCACCTTGGCCGAGCGGGCATCCTTGATGAACACCTCATCGTCCACATCGTCGCTGATGTCCTCGTCGATGGAGGAGTCCCGTATGGCTATACGCTTCGAGGGCACATATGGTCGCAGTTTGATCATCTTGTCGATCGCGTTAGAAGACTCTCGCTGCGCCTGCAAGTATGCAACAGTCGATGCACGGGTTTAAAGGATTTTCTCCGATGTTTTTAATGCATTTTGCGTTTTTTTGGGGAAGCAGCAGGAAAAACTGCAGTCAGTGCGCGTCCTGCGGGTCGGGTAAAAATCGATAGCGACGTCACCAGCTTCAGGCTCAGCTGGTTTTTGGTTTTTGGATTTCGGCGCAGGCGCATCGCAAGGCGAACGGGACACCCACCCACCACCACCCCCTGACACGCACACACACTACCACGCAGACAAGAGAGAGCACTGCACAGGCAAGGTATGTTGTGGATAAGGTAGGGGGGGTTAATCCACCACGGGATTGGAATCAGGAAGCATGGGCTGCCATATGCAGGCCTGACCTCACCTTTCGTTTGATTGTACCCTGGCACCGCACACGTGTTGGCCAACGGCTACAGGTTTTGTTTGTCAACATTGCTGACGCCCACCTGAACGAAGCGCGCTCTCTCTCTAGATAGCGCGAGAGAGAGAGAGAGAGCCTCCTGTTCTCTCCGATGGCAACTGTTGCTTGGTTGGGGACATATCCCTATACCACCCCACATCACCCACCCACTCCCTTTGGCAACTCCCTTATTAACATTGTCAAAGCGGTTCAATGTCCTCCGCTTTGGGGCCTTTTCATGAATGAAGTCGAGGGTGGGACAGACAGGAGTTGGAGAGAGAAAGAGGGAGAGAGAGAGAGAGAGAGTGGGTGGGTGGGTGAATTTTCATTCAGCAAACTTCCGCATTTTGGGGGTGGGCTAAATGTGGGTCACAGTCTTCTGTGGGGCACTGTGTGTTTGCGCCTCAAGTTGCTTATTAATTTTTAATGCCATTTTGTCTGCGGTTCTATGGCCAGGAAGTGAAGATGATAGAGAGATTGGAAAAGGTAAAGGAGACCCCCCCCCACTAATGAGACGTTGTTCAACACTGTTTGATAGTTATCGGTGATCGATAGAACCAGAGATCGATAGTGTAGTTCAAATATTAAAATTTTACCTCTAGCATGATTAAAACCACACAATCCTCCGCATTTCCATATTTTCCAAGTTTGTACATCTTGCAATCTGCGATCTTCCTTGAGTTTTCACTTGAACGGAGTTGAATCGTCGTGTCAGGCCTTGGGGCCTGCTCCTTGTCTTATATTTTCTTACTAATTTCCACGACCTTGCCGCAATTGACGTCACAGAAACCACTATAGTATTACAGAAAATACATTTTCCCACAGCAGAATCTATTTCTATATTTCTCTATTTTTTTTTCTTTCTGTTCATAATTTATTTTTCACAAATTCTGTTCTATGACGTAGCCGCTTGTCAAAAGCCAAAAACCCAAGTGAAAAAAATGTCCCTCTCTTTTCAAATTGAAAGTGCGCCAAAAACCTTTTGGACAACAAAATCCACCGCTGCGGCGGCTACGACGGCTGCTGCTGCCCTCAGCAGAAACTTAAGAGCACCACTTAGTGGTGCAGCAGGCAGCAGGCATCAGGCAGCAGGCAGCAGGACGCCGGGGCAACGTCTCGTCTCTCTATGAAAAGCGTGCACGAGCCGAGCACTCAGGTCGGTTTGGTTCGGTGCGGGTCCAAGCTCGACTGCATTCGAATAAACTATAGAAAAATCAGCGGCTTTTTATAGCCATCCCCCCAGCCAGCCAGCCATCCATCCATCCATCTATAGAGCGCGGGGTGTGGGGGCTATGGGTGCTTAAGTGTGTTATTATCGCATCAGAGATAATTTAATAACGACGAGTCCTTCTTGTGTCGGAGGCCAGAAACTGAAAGGATACAGAAAGGAGGCAGCTGTGTAGCTGTGCCGTTTGAAGAGTGTTGCGGCAAGGCGTTGAGTGTTTGGCAAAGGCATAGGACCATGGCAGGCAGGGACCTCTATAGGCTGTATCTGTATGGGAAAAAACAAGAAGAGACCTCCCTGCCACACACATGTCTCTAGTGGGGCGACAACTGCTTCAAGGTTAGGGCAGGCAGGCAATCCCTCCCTCCCATTCCCCCCAACAGGTATTCCCAGGGTGAAGAGTATCTATTTATCTATATTTTCTTTCCTATAAATAAAAAGAAAAAATTTACTACTACATACGGATGGGACAAAAAAGAAGCCATTTTCTATGGATATACATAGGCTAGGCAGTGGAAAGTCTTCAAGGATATCCCCTTGGATATCCAGAGGTCTCTACTGAGGGAAAGAAGAGGGAATGAACCTACAAATTCGTTGATAGTTGGATTTTCCATCATATAACAGCTCTGTACTTATGTATTCTATAATTATTGATTGGAAAGTTAAACCTTTTCGACTTTTATTCATAGATCTTTAATATTTAAAAGAAAATATAAAATACACGGATTTTCAACGTTTTTTTATTTGCTAAGTTTTTCCGTTTCTTCAGAAAGATTTTAAATATTTAAGACCCCACCTTCCATTTGACCCTCATCTTCTGCAGAATATCCCCCATCCCCCTAGCAAACTCTACTCCCATCAGATTTTCTTTTTCCCCCCCTGCTTTGGCCACTCAACCAAAGCCCTTTTGTCATCTCATTAAACTTGATTTTCCAGGCTTGATTTTCCTCTCTCCCTCTCTCTCTCTCTCTCTCTGTTTTATTTTCCCTCTGATTTGTGCATCATTCCGTCGTGTGACGTCAGGCGGTGGGTGGGGTGGCAAGAGGGTTCATTGGATTACCGTTGTACCGTTGCATTCATTAGCCGCCATGTGGACAGGGGTCCCAAAGTGTCTGCTCACTTATGCCCCTCCCACAGCCCCTCATACATCCCTGGCCCCCAACTGTTTGCTGCGACAAATGGGCCACTCCTTGGGGCAGCACTCGACAAGTTGCGGAAGGACCTCTAACAAGCCCCCAATTGATTGGAAAAAATCACAAAAACTTAAGCAGCGAAAGTGTGAACGAAATACAAAAAGATTCAAACTAGAGACGGGCCAAAGGCAAAGGGAGAGGGGAAATCTATGAGAATTTCCCCGAATTAAATATTGCATCGAATCGATCGAGACAAATGTCGCATCACGATGAAGGCAAGGTCCTGGCAATGCATCATGTGCCGGGATATGTGGCAGCAATGTCGATGACGACAGAGAGCAGCCCAGAGCAGAGAATAGAGAGCAGAGCACAGATTATGTGGCAAAAGGAGGCAATGCCAAAGCACTCGAGGAAATTATGTTAAGTGACTGAAGGCAAGACAAACAGACGACGACGAGGCAGAAGGATATTTGCCTGTGTCCTATATATATCGTACTAGTAGACACACACGCACACATATACACATAGCCCTAGTCATTGTCACACAGATATGTACATATACATATATATGTAGCATCTGTCTTTAGTTCCTTGTTTTTGCTCCCGATATTAAAGTCTGCAACATTTTCCAGGGGGCTTTCACTTTTGTTTTTCCCAACCAAAACCGCAGTCTGCCAAAGAACGAACCCCTGTGGCACACATACACACACCCAGACATCATCGTCAAGCATCCTGGCTGGCTGACATCCTTCGGCTGGCTCGGGTTAGCCGTGCAACGCTTTTAAATTCAAATCGGAGGCGCCTCCAACTGTCAGTTGCCAGCGAAAGTTCGAACTGCAAAGACGTTCAGATCGGAAAAAAACGAAAGGAATAACCTTTAAAAATTATTTAAAATTAAATAAATACATTTCTCGATATTTATTAGTGCAAAAATTAATATTTCAAAAAGTGTTGAATTAATGGCAAAAATTGGTGTTGCTAATCTATCCAAGGGATTGACGAGCTGATGGTTATGCAATCGCTCGGAAGATTCTAGAAATATAACAAAAATCCAGTGCTTCAGAAACCCAGAAGGTTTTGAGGTGATACAAAAACCAGCTCTATTTATTGATTGTGTAAGAAAATGTTGATGCAACTTTTATCTATTGAAAACTGCAAGGGAAACCCCTTCTGACATCTGTTTTTCGCCTCCGACATGCGCCAGAAGACGGGTTTGTTTTTTAGAAGGATTCGAATTTTCAGGATCTTCAAGCTGAAGATTTTATTATTTTTTGAAGAAAATCGTAGCTTCTGATATTAAATAGTTATAAAATTGATAGATAGACGCCATAAACAAATAATAGTAAAGTTTTAAGGATCTTCAATCTCTAAATTCTATGAATTTTCGAAAAAAAACTTCTGATAAAAGAAATATTAAAAGGAGAACAAAATCTTTAATTGATAGATAAACGACACAAAAAATAATAATAATTTTTTAAGGATCTTCAATCTCTTATTTTTATGAATTTTCGAAAAAAAACTTCTGATATAAAAAAATATTAAAAAAAGAACAAAATATTTTTAACTCTAAAATTAATAGATAGACGCCACAAAAAATAATAGTAAAGTTTTAAGGATCTTTAAGCTCCGAACTTTAAGAATTTAAAAAAAAAACTGGGAAAATAAAGAACAAAATCTTTTTAATTTTAACAAAGTTCCATTACTTTGTGCCTCCAGTTCATAAAATATATATTTAAAATAAATTCAAGAAAATTAAATCTCTTAAAAACCCAAAATTGTCTCAGATTTTCCAATATTTCAATACTCATCCTCTAAAGAGCTTTCTTCTGCTAATATTTTTCTACTTAATTTTTATTTTTTTAATAAAAAAAACTCAACTTTTCATGGAGAGATTTTCAATAAGATTTTTCCCTAGATTTTCCCACAATTAAATGATCAAAATCTGTAAGAAATTTCTATTAAAAGCGAAAAATGTTTAATTTATGATTCCTTAAGTTGTCCCCAATTTTGCGCAATAAAAAAAAAAACTACAACAAAAACCCCTTCCTAAAACCCAAGCACGGGTACGGGTGCAGGTCCTACCTCCGACAATTGTCCTTGTCTAATGGGGTGCGGGGGAGGCTGCGGCGTCTGCTTCTCTATTGCATTGGCGGTGATTCCTCTTTCATTGCTTCCCGCTTGTTCGCCTCCGCCTCCGCCTCCTCCTGCTGCACCGCATCGTCGAGGCGCATAAAAAGGCGCATGGGCCACTTAAGGAGCGGCGGCAGTGCCCGTGCCCGTGCCCCTCCTGGTACCTCTCCTTCTACCCCTGGTTAGCCTTCGAGTGGCTTTAATTGTGAATTAAGACGGGTATTGTGCGGCAAAAAGAGAGAGCGAAAGACAGAGGGGGACAGGAATGGTGCAGGTATTGCCTGCCTGCCTGCCAGGGTTGCCATCCATCCCAGCCAATGCCGAGGCCGATTTACTGTCCTTTTGGTCCTTTGTTATATTTTTATTTACTTGGGCAAGCAGCATAATTGTTGCTACTTTTCACGTGTCAATCGCTCTCGAATCTCGAATGTCGATTGTCAAGGACGGGTGGCCCTTCGATAGGGTGCCTTCGCCTTTGATCCTTTTGCGAAGGCGAAGGTCAAGGATATAACCGACTTATGTATCAATATCTTGTGTCTTTTGTCACCTGCTGTACACACAGGAAGAACCCTGACAGAGAAGGCGAGAGAGAGAGGCGCAGAGAAATGGTGGCACAAATATTCCTATTGGTGATATGCTTCATCTGCCTCAAGCAGTATGCCAAAGGGGAATTTCAGTGAGTAAATGCCGTCAGGATTACTTAACCATATTATATATATTCAATCATATCTTCAGACAAAGTCTAGCCATCACAGACATTCTCCCGGAGGACATCAAACGCTATGACAAGATGCGACCCCCCAAAAAGGAGGGCCAGCCCACGATAGTCTATTTCCATGTGACTGTCATGGGCCTGGACTCCATCGATGAGAACTCCATGACCTATGTGGCGGATGTATTCTTTGCCCAGACCTGGAAGGATCATCGCTTGCGTCTGCCCGAGAACATGACCCAGGAGTATCGTCTGCTGGAAGTCGATTGGCTGAAGAACATGTGGCGACCGGATTCGTTTTTCAAGAATGCCAAGTCGGTTACCTTCCAGACCATGACCATACCCAATCACTACATGTGGCTGTACAAGGATAAGACGATCCTGTACATGGTTAAGCTGACCCTCAAGCTGTCGTGCATCATGAACTTTGCCATCTATCCGCACGACACACAGGAGTGCAAGCTGCAAATGGAGAGCTGTAAGTCGGATTATCCTTTCACACAAATCTCTACTTTAAACCTTTTCTCTTCCCCTCAGTATCCCACACTACAGATGATCTAATCTTCCAGTGGGACCCCACAACTCCTCTGGTGGTGGACGAGAACATAGAGCTGCCCCAAGTGGCACTCATACGCAATGAAACCGCGGACTGTACGCAGGTCTATTCCACGGGCAACTTCACCTGCCTGGAGGTGGTCTTCACCTTGAAGCGGCGTCTCGTGTACTACGTCTTTAACACCTATATACCCACCTGCATGATTGTGATTATGTCGTGGGTCTCATTCTGGATCAAGCCAGAGGCTGCTCCCGCCAGGGTCACGCTCGGGGTCACCTCCCTTCTCACACTCTCCACGCAGCACGCCAAGTCGCAGTCCTCGCTGCCGCCTGTCTCCTACCTGAAAGCGGTGGATGCCTTCATGTCCGTTTGCACGGTGTTCGTGTTCATGGCCCTGATGGAGTACTGCCTGATCAACATTGTCCTGAGCGACACGCCCATACCCAAGCCCATTGCCTATCCGCCCAAGCCAGTGGCTGGCGAGGGGGCAGCCAAAAAGGATCCGGAATCGGGTGGGGGAGGAGGTGCTGGCAATCCTGCGGGCAGTAAGCCCACTATGCTGCCACTGGCCGATGAAAAGATGGAGAAAATTGAAAAGATATTCGATGAGATGACCAAAAACAGAAGGGTAACAATGGTACTTTCTTTCAAGGATTCCTTATAAAAGCTCTATTCCTTAGATTGTGACCACCACACGCCGTGTGGTACGACCGCCCCTGGATGCCGATGGTCCCTGGATACCGCGGCAGGAGTCGCGTATCATCCTGACACCTGGAATTGCTCCTCCGCCGCCACCGCCGCCGCCGCCAGTGGAGCCGGAATTGCCAAAGCCCAAGCTGACGCCCGCCCAGGAGCGTCTCAAGCGGGCGATCTACATCGATCGGACATCGCGGGTCCTCTTTCCAGCGCTCTTTGCCAGCCTCAATGGCATCTATTGGTGTGTGTTCTACGAGTATCTGTAATGTGATAGACACATACTCCTCCCGGCCCCTCTCTGTACATATGCTCGCTCTTAAACGTTGATTGTTCGCATATATATCGCATATACCGTATATATATATCTCTCTTAACTCTTAAGCTTTCAGGCGCACAGAAGCTTTAAGTCGTATGAATTTTAAAACATAGAAAAATATTGTTGGAAACACCACTCACACACACACACTCTGAAAATATTAATAATATTGGTATTATTAATTATTATAATCGATAAACAATACAATTCCTGCAACAAGCTTAATGTTTCAGAGATTCCAGTTCCAGTGACGTTGTAGCTGCTGTAGAATTAAGCGGAAAATGATTATTTCTAATTAATTTATGTCTCAACTAACAAATGCTTTTAATTGTAAATAAATAGAGAGAAAAATCATACTCAAAACAGAGTTTCACTGGAGACGAGAGAGACACACCGAATATATAATATAAAATAAAATATATTAAATAGGGTAATATGGACTATTTTATATACTTATTTTAAGGCTATAACGGCATATAACATAGTGCAAAACCATCGGCGATCTTTCATTTAAAAAAAATAAAAAATTGTGTAGGGTCAGGGTCAGGTCCTCTTTTTTCTTTGCCTGTCACACCCTGTGTGCTGCACCTTTTTGGTTCCGTTAAACACATTTTTGCACGTTAAGCCATTTTCTTTCAAATGGCTGCCTTTTTATTTTGCATTTCCACACACACTATTCTTTTACACTTTGCAGGGTATATACATACACACACGTTATTGCTGCCTAGTATATTTTTTATATAAAAATTGCTGTGCTTAAAATGCCATTAATTTCTTATAGTGGAGTGTTGTGTTTTATTTATTTAACAACCATTTTACTGATAATGCCATTTCTTTCGAATGGAGTAAAAATGATGTTTTTTATATGTGTTTTTGTTTCCATCCGGGTTCGAAACCGCGGACCTTACGCGTGACGTTCACACGTCTTTGCAACTACACTACGGAAAACACTACCTACAAACTTCATAGGAAAAAACGAAGAGTTTGTAGGCTGGTAAAAGGACATCAGTTTCTGTGGGAGAAATTGAAAAATTCAACTCTGCCCATAATCCTTCCGCAGCCTTTGCCGTAACTAAAGTTTGTTTTATATAAAAATTGAATGTTCATTGGAGAAAAATGAAACGAATGAAGGATTAAATTGACATTGAAAAAGAAAAGTATTACAGTTCGTTCTCGTCGGGGTTTGAGCCGGGGACCTTGTGCGTGTGAAGCACAAACCTACAATTTTTTAGGTAATTAGACTATTTTTCAGGTCCTATGTTCTTTATATTTTATTGCCTCAATTGATAAATTTAAGGCCAGAAATCAATATATGTACATATGTTGAATTTCTAAGTCCACGGTGCCCTTAAAAATTCATTTTAGGCAATGTGGTCCATAATTCCTAAAATCCAGGAAATATTTTTTTCTGAGTAGGGAGAGAGTTTGTTTCCTTGGACTAAGCTACTAGTCTACTCTGTGTGAGAGAGAGAGAGAGTGTGTTGTTTTCTTCATTCTGTGTTTGTAATATTGATCTCATCGATAGGTTTATTGATGTTGTTTCAGAACAAATACAGTTCCGTATGTTCAACAATTTTCAAAAGTAAAGCCGTAAAGTAAAAAATAAAATTTTCGATCACTGGGACATGTATGTATGTATGAATGAATGTATGTATTTATTTTATTTTATTTTCGGAAATGATTCCAACTGGCTGTTACGCGAATCTAAAATACAAAACTTAAGCTTTGAAGGAAGCTTTTGCTGGGCATTATTTGTAACGGTAATATAAGCTGAACCAAACAGCTGTTTGTAAAAGCCCTTGTCATGTTTTAAAGCTTTCGAGGTTTGGAATGTACTTGCAGCCATGCAATGAACTCTAATGTGCGAGGTGTTGTACCTCTTATTATAGACCCCTCTTTACCCTACCCTACTAAATTTTTTATAGACCATTTGCATTATATTTTTCCAACATTTTCTCAGCCATTTGGCCCAGGGGGGGCCGCACACATACCCATTCATTCATTTATTAACACTCTTCTTCGTTGGACGATTATTTTGCGCTGCTTTTTCTTTCGAAAAGGTGTCAACATTTGGACAAACAATGGAACTTGCTCGGGTTTCGTTTCTACTGGATACTGGATGGAATGGAATGGAGATGCAGGGTATGTGGAGGGGCAGTGTGTGGCTTTATGAATACCCAATTAATTATGTTGGTCACACGCTCTACACTTTTACACTTTTACACTTTTTTGCCTTTTCACGGTCGTTAGTGACGAACCGAATGTAGACAGAAAAGAGCAAAAAAAAGACATACATATGTTTATAAAATCCAGCAAATGAGACAAAGATAAGAGGATGAATGGGAGATCAAAGATATAAAAACTTCAACAACTCTTCCATCGGCAGTGCTCCATTATGAATGGTTTCCTTGGGCTCTTCTTCTCTGAAGCCCAAGGATTTCCTTTAAATTTTGGTTTGGTTTTGTTGGGTTTTTCTCCCCCTTCGATTAGTTGAATATATATTAGTTGTCTCTAACTTATTTTCGCTGGAAATTATTAGCATTTTAAGTAGGCCAACCAAAGACCAAAGAGTTTTTGTTTTTGGGGAAACCACAGTCGACAAAATATGATTCACTGTCTGTACTCGATCGTTCGAATATGAGAGGTTGTGCTTCGAGAGAGAAAAAAAAACACATAGGAAGGTTGTGCAAGCCGGGGAATACCTGAGGTTGAGCCCCCGAAACCGAATCCGAATCCGAATCCGAATAGTGCCTTTCAGTACGAGTATTTTATGTGGGTGTGAGCTCAATGTAAATTTGCTTAGCCCCAAAGAGGCGATGGGTTCAAAGCGGTTTGTTGTTCAAGGTAGATTTTGGTTAAGTAAATTTTCATTGGTTGAAAATAATTGCCTGAGAAAACGTACCAAAAAATTATCCAAAATTGTACCGATTTCTGCCTAAGAAATATGCAAAAAAAATGATTGATTTCTATGCTCTTTGGGAGATGTTTTGGAGATTTTTGTGCAAGAAATATCCCAGATTTCTGTCTAAGAAATACCTCTAGTCTGATCTTGCTATAAACTCTCTGTAAGCCTCTGTAGCCCTGTCAAGAAGCCTCTCCTTGATCCACGATTAAAACAGATTTTACACAAATTTTTGTCAATGAAAATCGACCAGAAATAGTGATATCTTTTCGTTATTTTTTGGGTACTTTTGATATCATTTTACTCACCATTCTACTACAGGTTTTATACAGATTTCTGCATTAGAAAACCCACAAACTTTTCTCTGACTTTTCTATATTTTTATGTGAACTTTTAAAACCACTTTTCCCTCAATTTAGTCAAAGAACTTGTAAAGATTTCTGTCGAAGAAATATGAAATTCTCTTCATTCTTTGGAGTTAATTTCTCAAAATTCTTCTGTAAATTTCTGCCGAAAACAAATATAATCTCCAGATTTTATCGATGTAGCTTTACTCTGACATCTGTGGCAGATGTCTGCCAATCCAGAAAGTCTGTAAGTCCCTTCTTTCTCTGATAAATCTCTATAATTTTGCCCCTGGGCATCCGCTGATGTTCTCTCTGGCCTGAGGCTCTTTATCTGCTTTCTGGCGTCACAGCTCGGGGGCTCAGAGATAGAGAGAGAGAGAGAGAGAGAGAGAGAGAGAGAGAGACAGTCACTGCCAGACAATGCCCAAAAGTCTGAAGAAAGTAAAAATCCAGCTACCGTTGCGGCTCTTAAGTCTCTCTCTCCTCATTCCCCATAGCCCACTCTCCCCTCTGCACTCTTCCACTTACTCTCCATTCCTCCACTGCTCTCTCCACTCCTCTCGCCCGCCTTACCACAAACGAAAACGAAACGAAACGATCTGCAACAGCAATACAAAAGCCAAAGCCAAAGCCGAAGCTGCCTGACAACGATTCCCCACTAAAAAAAAAAGAAAAAAGATTGTTGTATGTACGATTGTTGTGTGCCTCGAGACTTCGTTGGTGTTTTGTCTTTTGCCGTTTTTCAGTTTCAATTTCAGTCGAATTCGGGCAGCAACGGCACACGGAAGCAGGAGCCGCAACACCCACAAAAAAATACACAGACCCCCCAATATTGGAATAATACTTTTAATAATATATCAAAATAAACAGATATTTAAGTGTGAAACCAAAAATATTGAAAGTGAAATTTTTGCTCTGGCAAATTTCGGAATCCGTCGCCATAGTGGGGTATAAAAATAAATATTACAAAATTCAATTAAAGCCAATTGGCAGCAACTCAAAAAATTGAGACAATTTCCATAAAAAAACCCCAACGCCTGCTCGAAGACGAACATTTTTAACACTTTCATTTTCGTTTCATTTTCGTTTTCGTTTCGCTGTGTTTCGTTTTCGTTGGGTTCGTTCGTTCGGTGTCGTCGTGCGGTGTTTCGTTGAGTGTGTTAAATAATAGTAAACAAAATACAAAAGTGAACGAAATCTGACTGGCAAATGTTGAAAAACTAAAAGATAAACAGAAAGAAACGATAAATGTTTGGCAAGATGCATTCGAATGCATTTCTTTTTCTATGCTTAGGTGCGTATTTCCATATAAAAATTCATTAAAAAAATAAAAAATAATTGACCCAAATTCCACAATCATGTGACATTTTGTAATAATTAATGCAGTGAAAAAAAAAAACAAGACCACGAAAACAAAAGACTTAGGCAACAAACCCGAGACATTTGATGGGACCGCTTTTTCCATGCGGGCTGGGATGTGAATGAAAGTCTAAATGCAGTTTGGATGATTCGTTTTTTTGGTGGCAACTTTCGTTTGCAAGCCATAAAACTTCCGGCCACCACGTGACGTCACAGCCAAATGGCAAATGCAAATCGAAAGACAGAGAGAGAGACCCCAAGGCCAATCACACAGAGAGTCCTCTCTGTTGCTGTGTACGTGCTTTTTTCTTGGTATTACCGCAACGCCGCCAGCAGGCCTGACCATCTATTATGCAACACACATAAAAAATACCGTTGATGTTGTCAACACTCTTGTCCCCCTCTTGGTCATTTGCTGCCACTGCTGCCGGTTCCCCCAATCTTCCAGGCAACGGACGGACGGACGGACGGGTTTTATTTATGGCCTGACCATGAAGTGCACACAATTTTAATGCCACCTCCTTCCTGCGGCTGCTGCTGCGCATTTCGGAAGTCACGCCATGCAGCTGTTTTGTTGCACATTGCCCCTGCCACAAGCTTCAAATGATAGTTTTTCCCGCATGACATCTCTCTTTGTGGCGAGGGGATTTTCATTTTCATTTTCACTTTCATTTGAGCGTTGGAAAACCGAGGGAAAAACAGCTGGCGGGCTTTGATTGGCTTAAGCCTGTGTGTGTGTTTGTGTGTTTTAATTGAAGTAAATATAAAAAAACCCAATGGCTTGGTTAAGTCATTTTTTGATGATTTTCCAAATACTTTTTGGTAAAATGTGAGCATTAAAAATGTTTAAAAATGGCTTAACAAAATTTAGAAATCACTGCAAACCACTGAAAATTGTCTTAAAAAATTACTTTTTTCATTATGAATTTAGAAAGCACAGAAAACACCTAAAAATTGATTTCAAAAATACATAATATTCATTTAAAAATTCTTAGTAAGACTTGAAAACCACCCGAAACGTTTTATATACCCCAGTAGACAGTTTCTCTATATGTAGCAGATGAGATTGGCGTATGCATCCTAAGAGTTATGCAGTGAAAAGAGCAATGATAGTTCTTGAAAACCTGGTGTTCAAACAGCCGAAGGACTGGTGCTTTTCCATCTATTCGTAATTGTTCATTCTGGCTATAATAATATTCCGATTTCCACTAGCTTCTGCGATCTAGTAAAGATTTAAATTCTTTATCCTCAAAATTGTGTATGCCACAGAATTAGGGAATTTGAGAGGACGCACCTATGTATATATGAAATAAATTTGATAAAGTGTGATATTGTATCACAGGCCAAGAAAACCGCACTCCTTAGATCTTAGAGTCTCTGAGAGCTCTGAGATATTGACCGGGAATAAATCTATATACTTTATGGGTGCGAAAATGCTGTTGCATATATCTCCACAAATATATTATACTCTTATTCGTGTACTCTTTCAGCAGCGAGTATAAAAACACTTGAAACTCATGAAAAATACCAAAAAATGTGCTCTAAATATTGATTTCCGTTTTTCCGCCTTATTTTTTGGATTTCAATGGAAAGTGTGACATCTTTTCAGGTCATCCATTCAACCATTCCCACAAAAGGCTTTTTCAAACAATGAACTCCAAATAATACTTAGGAGTACTCCTATATCTATGCCAAAAGAGTGTCTGTGTCTGCGGGCACCGTTTTTTTTTGGGGCCATTCACTTTTGCTACTCTAAAATTTCTTGGATCTCTGCAAAGGCCCTGTAATTGGCAAAAATATTTCATTGTGTCTTGTGGAGGGGGCACACAGAAACCAAAGCAGACCAAAGCATTGCCATTTTATTCCAAGTGAAAGTGACAAAAAATAAAGAGCGTTCGTTGCAGTGGCGCGGCGCACACCTCGAAAAATGTTAATGAGCCGCAAAACCAGACAAAAAAAAATAAAAGCCAAAAAAAAAAACTTAACCCAAATCGTTGGAAGATAATCAATTTGTTGGTTTTTTGGTTTTCCTTTTGGGCAGCCACAGAGAGGTGAAATCTCTTTTTTTGGTGGGGGTGGGGGGCATGCGACCTTGAGGAACAGCAGGAACTTGCACTTCCTCCTCTTTTAATGGGGAGATCCAAAAAGAAAACACGTCGAGTCATTAAGCAAAGTCAGAGCCAAGTGGAGCCCAACGATCCAACAAGATTATGTCACGGCAGCCCCAACAAAAAACACACACAAAAAACTTAAATAAACATTAAATGCTACCCAAAAAGCAGGGGAGGATTGGATTGTGGAGTGGCGTGGAGTCATAACCAGCGACATACTTTCTCATTTTGGGAGGCAAAGTACTTACAGATACAGATACAGATATAGACCCACGTATGCGTAATGCCAATTTGTGACATTATTCAACCGAAGACGAACCAAAGGGTGGGGCAGAGACTTTGCATAAGGCATTGGCCATTGTTTGTTTGATTTTGAAGTGTGTTAGGTCAGTAATGGAGAGCAGAGCGATGAGAATTGAAAGAAAATGGTATAGTTGGGGTTACTTAAAGAGATTCAAAATAGTTTTCCTGCTTTTAAGCGGCTTATTTATGCGAATTATGGAAGTTTTATGCAATTTGTGGCCTGAAATTCAGTAATACTTCAGGGATTGGCCCTTGGTTAGAGTCTGGATGGTAAAGGGATAAGTTTTAGGTTTGTTTTTAATTAGTTAAATGATTGCAGAGGTTCTACAACTTAAAGCAATATTTAATTTGCATAAAATCCATAGAAAAATTGTCCAAAACAACCAACTTTTTGTTGAGACAGAAAAATTAGTCAAGCAATAATATTAATTTTCAAGAAAAAACCAATGGGAATGTGATCTATGGAAGCAGTTTCTTCAGAGGAATTTATGTGCCAGTATGTCCAAGATACAACCTCTTGGGTGTATTCTTTCGTGTATTTTCTACCTTTTGTATATTCCCACCCTTTAAAAGAAGGTCTTCTATAGAGAAGAGTATGGGGAATATTGTATGGAAAATGTAAAGTTTACATTTTTCTACAATTCCAATAAACAGTCTGTAATCTGATAAGATTAAATGAGTGATAATGATTATAGCTCCTCCTCCTGAACATACTAAAGTTCTGCTGATGATAAATAAATGTTCAATATATTCTGCTATTATAAAAGGTCAAAGATGATACATCCCTCGAAACCTTTTCTAATCGATAATTTCTCTTCCCTTAGTCCTCCTTTCTGGCGTATTCCTTCAAACCAAAGCCCAAGAGGAGGACGACGAACAGCCTCTGCATCTCACAAACGACGGTAAGTCCGTACGCCCTGAGATTTGTTGTCACGGACATTCATAACTTTAACCCTTAAGGCAGCGTCTTTCTTTCAGCCCCAACTCCATGACAAGCGACTGGGCCGCCAGCTGCAAGAGGATCTCGGCCAGAGCCTAAGCTCCGCGAGCAGTGCGAGTGGTAGCAGCAGTCAATCCACATCCACGTACGAGGATGATGACCGGGATGAGGATGATGTGGAGGGATCCAGCGAGTACTACGACAGCGATGAGGAGCAGGGGGAGAGCAGTGACAGCAGCAGCAACGACTCGCTGCCACGATTGCTCTCCCAATCGACATTCAATCGGATATCGGAGACCCTGGGCGCCATCAATCATGTGGGACACATGCTGGTGGACATGACACGAGGCGGACAGGAAGCGGCCAAGACAGAGAGTGAAATCAGTGATGATAAGAGCACCACTTCCACTACTTCCACCACTGAAACGACACCCACTGCCAGTAGCGGAAGCACCACCGCCACATCCTCTCCTCTCGGGAGATCGGAGACCCTGCCGGGCATCTCTGGGAAGCTGTTGGACAGCCCCATCACACTGTCAGCCAATAGTTTGCTGCCAGCGGGCAAGCCAGCGAATCTGAGTGCCATTCAACAGGTGGCCACGAAGAGGATTGGCGTGGACTCCTCGCCCATGTTCGTGGAGAACAAGGAGCTCAAGCAGAAGAAGAAAAAGAAGAAGAACAAGAACAAACAGAAGCTGAAGCAGAAACCCGGCGAAGAGCCCAACCAGATCCAGGGCACACAGCAGATCCAACAGAAGATCAAGATCCCAACGACCCCAAGAACAACCACCACCAGCACCAGCACCACGAGGATTACGCCCGTGACCCTACGACCTCTCGATCAATTGGCTCTGGCCAGCAGCGATGAGGAGTCTGGCACGGGCAAGGATGTGGAGAACTACTGCAAGACGCCAAGTGGCCGGGCAGGACGCTGCGAGGATCTCAGTAGCTGTCCTGCGCTGCTCCTGAATCTGAGCAGCCTACGAGAGTCCCTCTGCTTCAAGAGCCTCTTTGTGCCGGGCGTGTGCTGTCCTCTGTCTTCGGTTAGCAGTTCGGAGAGCTCCGCCCTGCAGAGCACCACCCAAAGGCCTCTAAAACTGACTGCAAAACCCACTCCCAGCACCACCACCAAACGGACAACTGCACGGCCAGCGACCGCCAGACCCACGACAAGACCCACCTCTGGTCTGGTGCTCATTCCCCAAAAGAAGCCACCGACAACCACGACAACAACTACCACAGAAGTGCCCTTGGAACCCGAGGGCCTGGATGAGATTGGCAACAACATTGTGGATCCGGATGAGTGCGGACAGCAGGAGTACTCCACGGGCCGCATTGTGGGAGGCGTGGAGGCCCCCAATGGCCAGTGGCCCTGGATGGCGGCCATCTTCCTGCACGGCCCCAAGCGCACAGAGTTCTGGTGTGGTGGTTCTTTGATTGGCACAAAGTACATCCTGACAGCAGCCCATTGCACGCGCGATTCCAGGCAGAAACCGTAGGTTTCTCTATGTGGTTTTCTCTATAGATTGATTGCTGATCTAAGGATCTGTTCTTTTCAGCTTTGCTGCACGACAGTTCACAGTGCGATTGGGGGACATCGATCTCTCCACAGATGCCGAACCCTCGGATCCAGTGACATTCGCTGTCAAGGAAGTCAGGACACATGAACGGTAGGTGGAAGATCCTTTCGGGTGCTACAGATACCAGATATATCTTGTATGTTTATAGGTTCTCTCGCATTGGTTTCTATAATGACATTGCCATTCTGGTGCTGGACAAACCCGTGAGAAAATCTAAATATGTGATACCCGTCTGCCTGCCCAAAGGCATTCGCATGCCACCGAAAGAGCGCCTGCCAGGACGCAGGGCCACTGTGGTGGGTTGGGGCACCACCTACTACGGTGGCAAGGAGTCGACCAGCCAGCGGCAGGCAGAGCTACCCATCTGGCGGAACGAGGACTGCGATCGCAGCTATTTCCAGCCGATCAATGAGAATTTCCTCTGTGCCGGCTACTCCGATGGTGGGGTGGATGCGTGTCAGGTGAGGATTACTGCTGAAAGGAGAGATTTATAGGAGAGATTTATAAGTTCTGTTCCCTTTTAGGGTGACTCTGGTGGTCCATTGATGATGCGCTACGACTCCCATTGGGTGCAGCTGGGGGTTGTATCCTTTGGCAACAAGTGCGGCGAGCCAGGATATCCTGGTAGGTCATCATATCTTATCTATTGGGTCTCTCTTCTAATTTTTCTGTCTCTCTCAGGTGTCTACACACGTGTCACTGAGTACCTGGAATGGATACGAGATCACACGCGTGACTGATCCTTAGATGATCCGCTTAGCCTGTAACTCGTAGCCTAGGTTTAGTTACTTACTAGTCTCTCTTACTATGTACTCTTAATGCTCTGCCCCTGCTCCACTGTTTCTACGCTTCCCCGATTCTTTCCTTTATTTATTAATACTTTTTTCCCATTGTTAACTTTATTATTTAATATTTAAACATTTATGAATAAAGTGTGTCCAAGAAAATTTGTTATAGATAATCCAATTTAATGCCGTTTCTGAATGCTATAAAATTTGGCTTTTTGTTGGAATTTCATTCAGTTGTGTGAAATTTTGCTGAAACTCTGTTTGCTCAGATTTGTTCAGATGGATATTGTTATCGTCAGTTAATGATCAATAAATAAGTACGAATAATGGGTATAATTTTACCCTATTGTTCCATTCTAATATCAAATTTTTCTAAGGAAGGGCTGGAAGGCTGCAATAGGTATATCGCGTGTGCCAGGAGCGGCTACTTTGGCATTAGCTGGAGACGTCATTTTTAAATATTTTGTAATGGTACAATTTCATAAATTACTTCATTTAGTTACAAATAAAACCTATTAAAAACTTTTTGCATAATACTTTATTTTGTATCGGAAAGAAGTTCCTGAAATTTTAGGCAATTTTCGGGTCTTAGAAGGGCTATGAGTACGAGTCAATGTATGGACCACTACTAAAATAGTCTTACCCCCGTTCCACATCAGCAATCGGTCATCCTTCATGGCCCTTAATCAACCATAAAGAATCGCTTACGAAAGACCTTCATCGGACCCAAACTTTGGCCCTTAGTTCTGTTCTTTCTGGCCCATCATGAAGTCATTTTTAGTCTGTCTGCTGTGGGTCCTCCTTTTGACAGAAATAAAATGTGAAATCAAGGGTAAGACTGCCGCTGCCAACCACTGAAGATCCTATCTAACCACTACTCTTTATCCTGTAGATGAAATGCAGAAGGAGGCAAAGTGCAAGGCCTTTTGCTTGACGGACTCTTGCTATGGCTTATTCCAGGTGAATGGCACCTGTCCAGGGAAACTGCACTGCTGCAAGATTTATTTAAGGGGCAGATGAATCAGCAAAATGCCAGAGATCATATTTATATAAATATCATTCCCCAATTATCTGATTACTACTCGTCTTTTATTTATCAATGGAGAAGGGTACTAGACCCCGACTGATGATAAGTTTCATTCATTCATTTCGAGAGTATTAGGTTTTCGTTATCAACAAATGAGGGGGTATATATTTTCGTAAACAAAAACCTGAGTGAGTCTGTTTATTGCATAAGCTTGTTCTCTATCTCTCTCTCTCTCTCTCTGTTATTGCCGGCCACTTTTCGCTCTCTTTTCACTGCCACTATCTGCGCAGCTTTCACAGCTGACGGACGCGTTTTTTATCGCCCTCTCTGCAAGCCGGTTTCTGCGCGTGTTTCTTAGTGGAATATTATACATAAATCACCAATAAACGACTACCCCAAGTAGCACTAATTATTCCAAATTATAACACAAACTAAAAGTGATTTACAACAGTTCTAAATCATCAAAAATATTCGTATTATCACGGCGATAAGAGGCATGAATTCCGCGCATATTTAGTGCTTCAGTTTGGCGTGAGAAAGCTTTGCTATATTTTGTTTATAGTAAGCTTTCATTTGGCAAAGAAAAAGCGTGGTACGTACAAAAGCTGTTTTCATAGAGAGGAGAGTGACTCACGCTGTATGGTGCATGTTGGGGGGTCAAAAGGGTCATGGTGGTGGGGACTACAAATATGCTAAAATATTCCATTGCCTAGAAACTTGTTTCACAACAAACCAGCTTATTTCACATTTTGGCGCGTTTTCTTATCGATTGCTGTGCGGTTTACTAGCGATTTTTAACAATTTTCAGCTTAGCGTTTCTTGTGCGTTTCTTATGTTTTAAAAACGATGTCGAACGTATTTTCGATAATAATGTACATAAATAATGTAAAAATCGGCAACTACATGTAAAGTAAAAGGAATTACTAACTTTTTGGCAATGTTAATTTTACAGAAAAGCTTTTCGGCTCTGTTAACTTCTGGCCGCGATTTTCAAGTCAATTTTAGCCTGAGCGCGTTTGCTCTGCGACTTACTAGCGATTTTCAAATGCAACCACAGGGGGTTTACTTTTTGTTAGAGAACGTTCCACTAATGCGTTATAATTATATAATTTTCAATTGGAGGGAGAAAAAAAAGATTACACATATCTAATATGTACTTGCATAGCTGTCAGTTCTAGGAAAAGGGATATACTCATAAGTCAGCGATAAATTTTAAACAAGAGTTATAAATAAACAAATTATGTCTGATGTAACTTCAGCTGTTCATCCTCTCAGCTATCGCTTACAGAATTGCAAATACAGTCGAACTTCCATATAATGAATATCAAGGGAAAATCATTATAGGGAAAATTCGTTATTTAGAATTCCTAAAATTAGATAGTTTTTAAGTTTATTTTCGGGACCTCCCCAAATAATTTTTACTACAATCAAAATAGTTGAAAAAAATTTGTTATAGGCAGATCAAAAGTACTGAAAATTGAACGAAAATTTACCAACTGCACTTAAAAAATATTGTAACCATCTGAGCTACCAGATTTAAAAACTGGGAAGACTGAGACAGAGAGATTTCAGGAGAAATTGAGTAGCATGTATTTTCGTTTGTACAGTGTCACAAGAAAATGAAAAACAAAAAAAAGTAAAGATCTGTTCCCGCCCGGGTTCGAACCGGGGACCTTGTGCGTGTGAAGCACACGTGATAACCGCTACACTACGGAAACTCTTGTCTCACGATCGGCTTAAAGCTCTTCAACAGCAAAGCCATAAAAGATGACCCTTCAGGCGTTGAAAATAATTAGAAGAAAGCAAAGTTATCACATTTTTTTTTTAAAGTTTTGATAATCCTAAGAAATAGTGATTTTAAAAAATAAATTTTTGATAAATTGCTTCTTCTTGAATTGAAACCTCTGAAAATATTGCCACAAATTTCTGCAATAACGTGTTACTCAAGCAACCCAAAAATTCGTTAAAAATGGTTTCTTACAAACACACAATTTCTTTCAAATTAATTTTATACAAATTAGGTTTGAGGAAGGGAAAAATAGTGTCTCACAGAAAAAAAATTTCAGACTTGTTCCCGCCCGGGTTCGAACCGGGGACCTTGTGCGTGTGAAGCACACGTGATAACCGCTACACTACGGAAACAACTGAAGTTCCATCGATGCAATGCGGTGCATAGGCCTCCGCCCGATCGGGCGGGGTTGGGTTGGGGATTCCACCTACCATCGTACTCGTACTATTATTTGCTGAAATCCGTTTGAAATCCATTTCTTCGACTTGTCATTCCACTCTTAATTAGCCCCCTTTTGTGCCCCACTTTCAATGGGAGACGGAGACGGAGGCCGAGACCGAGACCCACAGGCAGACAATTGGCTGGGCGGCGTAGGAGGTGGAGTCGAAGAGAATGGAAAGGCATTCAAGGCATGCCTGAAACATGCTGACCAGATTATCAGACCAGAGCCGGAGCCGGAGCCAGGGTAGGAGATGGTAGATGGGATGAAGAGGGTGGTGTTTCCTTCACCTTTAAATAAATTCGAGCACGCTGATCCTTGATTAAAATTCCTATTGTTCGGGGCCCCAGAGAGACCTGCCAGCTCCTGATTTTGTTCTTTCCCGTTTCCCTTTTTTGTTCTGGAACGTAATTAATATGCAGGCCAGAGAACGGTCTCTAACTGCTCTGGCACTCGTTATAATTACGCATTTAAATTGGCACAAAGGTTGGCCAGAGACTGTAGGATATATCCAAAGGCGTCGTTGTCGTCCACACCATCATCTTCAAACTCTATGGAAGAGGATGCTTCTGCTGCTTCTGCCTCTGGCTCTGGCTCTGCCTCTCTTCTTTTGCCTGCCTTTCGAGTGGTTCCATGGGATGTGTGTGTGTGTGTGTGTGTGTGTGTGTGGATGTGGCCCCACATAAATTTGGGTCAATGGGAAAAACGTCAGAATTGAGTAATTACAACATAATTTTCAATTTTGCAGTTTACGTTGTAAATTAATTTGCGGTCGACATTCCCTCCTCCTCCTGCTCCTCCTGCTTTGGCTCTGGCGATTTGCTTAGGCTGAATCGTGACTGGTTTTCGGGGTGGGGTCGCTCGGTCTTTCGTTGGGGAATTGACGGGGTTCGGTGGTGGGGTGGAGCGGGCTGGACTCTGGTCTGTGGGTTTGATTGCACAACAATTATAACAACAATTACGGGGACGGACATGGGATTTGCTGTATTGTGTGCTTCACGGTTGGGGGTCTCTCGGTCTCGCTCTCTCTCGCTCTCTCTGTCGCCGTTTGTTGTGCATAATTAATTTGCGTGTTATTACCCTATATCATACCCCCAAAGAGAGAGAAAGAGAGCAGCGCATTGGGTGAAAGGTTATCTCTATTCAGTGGGTTGATTGGTAAACTATTTCCGGTTTAAAACACAGACTATAAAATAAAAATTAACTAAATTGATTTCACATTTTTGCGCGCAATTTAGTTGTTTTGCATATTTTAGAATCTAAAGAGGTGCCCAGCCCTATGCTTTTGGGCTCGCTTTGGAAATAATAGATCACAGATCGTATACATGCACCAAGTATGCAAAAAATTATGTGTGTGTGCATTTCGTAGAACCAAAACCAGTTTGTTCCCTTCCTTCTATTGGTGTCTCATCGTTTAGTTGGTCCTCGTGATGATGCAGGGGAGTATGATCTGGTCTCCCTGCGATGTGTGACAGTCGAATGGGGCCGCTTGCATCGATCAGACCTCGTACAACCTGTGCAGAAGATTTCCTTGAAGAAAGCCACAGATGATGGTCTAGCAACTAGTTTTATGAATTTTAATGGTAAAATAAAAGAATTATACGATAATTAAGACTAAAAATCCATCGAGTGAGCGTCATCTTCCAGTTCTTTGCTCTCCAGCCAGGAGCGTGCAGTCCGCAGCGAGGGCAACCGAAAGCGCCACACCTCGCAGCAATGCTCGTAGATATTTTCACCCAGCTGCAGCAGTTCTACGACAAAGCGACGCTCGTCCTCCTTCCAGTTACGATTCTCGGCACCATTTCCGGCGAACATTTCCATGCGCACCAGAGCGGCCACAGTGGGTCCCAGATACTTCTTTATGCCGTTGTATAGCTGCGGCTTGGTCATGCCTGTCGAGGAGCTGGCCGGTGGAGCTCCACGGGTGGATGGCATGGACGCCTTCAGTTGCTTCAAGCGGACATTCTCCTCCGAAAGCTTTTCAAACTTCAACTTTAGCCTATCGTATTCCAGCTGGAGTTGGGATTCCTCTGGAGTGGATTCCGGAACGGCAGCAGGTTCTTCTTCGTGTAAAGGCACTTCCTGTTCCGGCTCCTCCTCCTGCTCCGGCTGCACCATCCGCCTTTTGATTGCCTTCTTGGGCAAGTTTGGAGCGGGTCGCTTCTTTGCCAATCGATCTCTTACAGCATCGGTATCGAATCCAAGAGGACACTTGAATCCCGCTGGTGGTTGCAGATGTGCAGAGGTGGGAGGAGGCAAGTCGACAAGACTTGCCTCGCCGTCCTCGACGATTGATTCAAAGTCCCACGCGAGATCCTTGCTCACTCGCATTAACGTCGGCGTCTGCTTGGCACAAAGGCGATCCATTTTGTAGTTCATGAAGCAATGAAAATGAAAATGACGTGCACACACCACACGGTTAGCCGGCTTGGGCTTAGGCCGAGATAATTGTAAAGTCTCTTCATTGTCGCACATTTTTAGCCATTTTTCCAATTGCTCCGGATCGCGTTCGGGAAACTTGAAGAAGTGCATCGATGGATTGCGCCTTGAAGAGACTTTGCAATCTCGAAAACTGCAACGACTGCCACCCATTTTAAGACGTTTAATAGGGCTTTTGAATACGAATTAATAAAATGTTTGTCTAATTGTTGACATCTTGTGGCTGTAGTGTTGGTTAAGGACAAATATTGTTTAAAAATCGAGCTGGCAGCCCCGTTTCTTGCTTTATAAGCTGTGAGAAAGGTGTATTAGGAAAAATAGGTGGCACTTGGCCACTTGCAACTCTGTGTCAGTACCGGAAATAGTACCCTGGAGTATAGAAAATTCTACGCTTGGGATTGGGATTTTCTAGAAAAGCAAGCAGCCAACTGTTACCGGCTGGAGTCTTGAAAAATGTTCGTCCAATGATATAATATACTCCCTACGGAATTTTTTGTTTTAGAATCCCGTAATTATTCTTTATTTGTACCGGTTGAAATTATATTATTTGTTGAGTATTATATATGACTTTTTGCAGAGATAAAACGATCTTCTTTGATACATTTTTTTCCATCAGGCCAAAGAGAAGTCATCGTTTTATGTTCGAAAATACTGAATCTTTTTCAGTTTTTAGTTATATGTATTTATAAATAAAAAGTTTATTTTTTTACCCATTTAAATTATGATTTTTTACTCATTATCCCCTGTCCAAACACTTTTAAGAACAAAAAGCAATCATATATGTATTTTTCGATAAAACGTTTTAAAAGGGTATCCAAAATGTTGATTGGTTGATTCCGAAAACTGTTGACGATTTCACAGCTGAATGGATTTTAATTGAAAGAACTGAGAGACAAGCTAGTGTCAATGACACTAGGGGCATGCTGAGAGAGAGGGCGAGAGTAGGGTCTTTGGGGCCACCCATGCCCCAACTAAAGGGGGGAAAGGGCAGGGAAAAGGCAGTTCCCAGCAGCTGTGACAAGACTCCGGAATCATGTGGGTGGCTGCTTGCTTATGGGTTGCTTATGCAAGGGCCTGAGGGGTCGATGGTGGCGTTGCAATAAAAAATTGACCCGAAAATGTGTAACAAATGTTGTGACATATTTTCGCAACGTTTGCTCTCCGTCCCCCCGCTCCGCCCTCCTTGTTGCAAACAATTTCGAACCCGCTGCCAATGATCCTGAAAAGCGCCAAGCGCAAAAGAGTCTGAAAGGATGCTCAGAATGGGTTCACCAAAAAGGGAGTTTTCCGGGACGGGAGGACTGGCAATGGGGTTTCGGGCAACATTTGTTTTCGTCCACATATAACAGAGGAAAACTGTGCAAAAATGAATATGAAAAGCGAAAAGAGTGGGTGTGCGGGGGTGTGCGGGGGTGTGTGGGAGTGTGGAAAATCTGTAGCTGTAACTGTAGCTTGCAACATGGCATGAACTTAATCTGCTGCCGATTGTTTTTCCTACGCTTTTCTCTCTGGGCAAAAAGAAGGGGCGCGCAAGCGGGAGGGATTTGTTGCTCAATTTGTACTCTGCTTCCAAAAGGGGAATGGGGCAATGGGGTGCGGTGGAGCGGGGGCAGCTACTTTGAAAGCAACCCAAATACGGCGCATTTTCCAATATTGCGGCAACAATTTTCATGGATTTTTTTCGCCTTCTTTTGTTTCTGTTCTGCTTTTCTCGGGAATTGTTTGTTTTCGGCAACTCTTGGTATTCGTAATAATGAAACCAACAGCAGATTCGCAGCAGATTCGCAGCAGATTCGGGGACTCGGATATGGCGGGGGTGCTCATTTAATTGAAAAACAAGGCGTGGCATCAGCGGTGCCACTTAAAGCACAAATTGAGAACAGATGGAGAACCGGAATCGGGACTGAGGGGCGAAAAGAAACTTACAGTAATTGCCCGCACAACAGTTTGAAAATTGAACAAACCGAACCGAACCGAACTGAAGCGAAGCCCAACCCCACACAAAATGGACTCTGGAGGCGACTCCGGGTCTGCTCTTCGGTTAACTCTCAGATGATTACCATCCACCATCGTATCGTATCGTCCGAGCGGCAGATAAAGTTTTGCGGAACCACTTAATGGGTTATTTATAGAGCTTCCCTTTGCTTTCCCCCCAACCCGTCCGAAAAGCTGGCCGGCTGGCCGGCTGGCCCTTCGAAAAAGTCTCTGAGTGCCAAAACTAATTAAATTATACAATCAGAAATTTTGCGTAAACAATGCAGTAAATAATATGTTTTTTGTGTACTAGTACTTCCACCCCTGAAACTGGACCGTAGGGGGGCGGATTTAACCAGAAGTTAAATTTACTTTCAAAATATGAAGTACGAAAACATAGATGGGAGAAAGTTTTTTCTCCGCCTCTTGCGGGTTTCGCTTTTTCATCTTAGGAGCTACGAACTTTTCGAGTTAATATTTTCTAGAAAATAGGTATGAGTATATACATATGTACATATGTATGTACAAGCATGGATTGAGATTCTTTCGTGCAGGAGGTATCTTCTTCAGAGAGATAGAGGTTAAGAGAGGTTTGAGACGGAACACTAAGAAACGACACAATACCAGAGAAACGATAACACCGAAAACTTTAGAAACCTGTTTAGAAATACAAAAATACCAAATAATACAAAAAATACTAGAAAATACTAAAATACTAAATAATATAAGCAATTTCGGAAACTATAAACTAACACAAAAAATACAGAAATATCAAATAATAGAAAAATACAAAAAATACTACTAAATATAAAAATACCAGAATATTTAAAATACATAAGATACCAGAACAAACCCAAGCAATGTGAATATACATATGTACAAATAATAGCAGAAAATACTGACAAATACCAGAAATACAAAATAACCAATAATGAAAGAAAATACAAAAAATACCAGAAACTACCAAATAAGCCAGAATATACAAAAAGTACCAGAAACTAACGAAGATGACAGAGTATACCAAAAATACCAGTACCAATAATGCCAAAATAATGCACAACAAATTTGTGGAAATTGTCATCTTCTGTCTATTCAATATTCAAATAATTTAAATTACTTCAATAAGAATTTTTCTCTATAAAATAAACTATGAAATCTGCCTCTATTAACGATTGCCCTCTTGCTTTCTGCAGATAGACAAATGAATAAACGGGACGCACAAATTAAATTATATTATATCCAAAAATCATCAACTATCAATCTACTCAAAGCCCAGTGGCAGATATGTATATCATAGTGAAAAGCAATGAAAATGATATCCCATTTCCACAAAATCCCAAGACCGCAAGCGCCCAAAACGCAGGACTGGCAATGAAACGAGGCGAGAGAGATGTCTCAAATTCTCAAAAGACAAATTTGTCTCACAAATCATACTCGCATTGTTATCCACTCCACCCACGCTCTCTCCCCCTTTCTCCACCATTCTGTGTGCTATAGATAGTGGCTATATTTATATCAATTTGAATGATATACAAATTTGTATTGTAAACATCTTGGGACACTATAAACAAGTATTGGAAGAGGAGGAGGAGGAGGAGGAGCAGCAGCAGAAGGAGACTGTAACCCGATATAAGGATGGTTGCAATTTCTCGCCAATTTCCTTTGTGTGCTGCAACATACTACACTTTCTTTCCATTTCCATTTCCAACACATATCTGCTCTCCTGTGTATGTGTTCTTGCCACCATGGCGACCTTTTCTTTGTGATCTCTCCTCTCCCTTGCTCCTGCCTCATCATCATGTATCTGTGTATACAACAGACAGGACACACACATGGCAGTGGACAGGCCATAGAGGCCGCCCCTTCCATGTGAGTGTGGGACAAACAAGAGAGAGAAAGACCATGGAAACGCATTACCCACCTGGTGATGCCCCCGAACCGACTCTCCTCCACTGCACGTTGCATTATGCAGGGGGCATCCATGGACAACAGAGTCGTCTCCCTACTTCTCCTGCTGCTGCTGCATCAGCATCTCCTTCTGCTGGGGGCAACGCAAAAAACCAATAAGTCAAATGACCAAAAAGGCTTAACAGACCATGACAAAAAAAAAGAGAAGAGTGGAAAGTGGAAATGTGTGTGTGTGGTGGGTAGAGTCGGGAAAACAACAGCAACGTGAAGCTGAAAATCAAGAGAAAATCAGCACGACACGAAAGCGTGCAAGGCGAAAGAAAGAAAAAGAAAATTGGTAAAAAAAATAAATAAAGAACAAGGAAAATCGGAAAACTATAAATTAAATATAACGAATAAGAGATGCTCTTAAAAGACAAAAAGGAATGCAAGTAGAAACTAAAATACGAGTATATAATATTAAAATTTAAGTTGGTAGTAAAAGGTGCCGTCCATTGAGTGAGGAATAACGTAAACTGGTAGTTAAAGTATTGGTAAAACTTTAAGTGCAAGTAAATTGAGAGCTTCATGTTTAAAGAATTTGATTTTTATTGATTTTTGGTGAAAGACTCGTAAAAAATCTCTAACAACCATGAAACTAATGAGAAATCTTAACTTTTTTTAGTATTACCTATAATGCCTTGAGACTCTTAGAAATAAGTCCCGAATCCAAGGACGCTTCGTACGTCATGCAGAAGATCCCCGAGGACTTTCCTGGGGTTCGTGGGCAACCAGAATATTTTCAGATCGGTTTTATCCCTCCATTGTACCCTGTACATTCCTCTGAATTGTATAATCCCTTCTTTTGATCCATTCCTTTTAAAATTATTTAAATAACTTTCCTTCATTTCATCTTTTGTTGACTCCTTCCGAATGAATGGCTTACCTTTGCAATTCCTTCCATAAACCACAGAAATCCCCAGTCTTACCTTCAAGCAAAAGCAAAAAGCCTTTAACTATTGCAAATTGCATTGAAAATCTCTTAGACTCGGCTTGAAACCAAAGTATAAATCTCATTGTTGACTGTTTGCTGCCGTGATTGCCGTATAAGAGTCGAGAGATCTATGGCTACGAGTAAAAGAGTGAAAAGAGAATGGGGAAATGAGAAATGAGAAAGGGGGAGAGGGGCTGGCGGTCCGATGGATGTCCCATTTGTGCCAAGTGTGTGACAATAAAATGTTTACTGATGGCCATACCCATCCGCCAGAGACAGTAGGCAGTAGGCAGAAGGTGGGACGTTGGAGGCAGAAACAACCAGGAAAAGCAATTGAATGTGGCACAAAGTGCTCTATCGGTTGCAGGGGTTCGAAATCGGAATGAGATATATGTAGTGTGGTTGGGGGTGGGGGGATGACTGTGTGAGGGTGCCAGCTATTAGAAAAGGTTGCCCAGGCCAAAAGAAAAGGAGAGCCGAGCCGAGACGAGTCGTCCGCCGACTATTATAAATAATAAATGCTGACTGGTCAGCCAAAAGCCCCACACGCTGCCCCCACACACACGGCCCCAAGGCGCAACTTTCAGCCAGGAAAAAAAATAAAATAAGAAAGACAAAAACAATTTGCTGTCGCTGGAAAAACCCATTCTCCATCGCAGGATCTTTGACTTTGGATTGGGTTCGGTCCGGGGTCCGGAGTCCGGGGTCTGGGGCTTGGGAGGTGTTTTTCCGGCTCACGCGCCTCATGGCTCATAAATCTCAGTGTTTCCCAGAGAAAGAAATAAAGCTAAGCGTAGGTCTGTCCTCCAGCCATCCTGTGTCCTCTGTCCTGTGGCACCTGGCAAATTGATTTGTTGGTTTATTTGGTATGCCAGAAGGAAGGGGACTCCCACTCCCACTCCCACTCCCACTCCCACTCCCTATCCTTCGTAAATTTCAGGTGTGCCGCCTGTTTGTGTCATAAAATACGAGCGAGAGCATGAACTGTATAGTGAAGTGGCCCTCGTGCTCCTGCGCCTCCTGTGAGAAAATGACATTACGATGAAGTTAAGCAGCAAGCAATTTTCAATTGAAAAGTATCCTGGCGGCTCCAGCGGCTCCTTCGATTCGTTGCGTATCGTTTCCTTTCGTTTCGTTTCGTTCCTTTGATCGATTAAATTCGATGGCCAGCCAACCACTTAATGCCCTTTAATTTAAATCAATCAATCAATCAAGCCAGAGCCAGCTGCTGTCAGTCAATGGCTGGCCGTGGGTTTTGGGGGATTTCCCAGGCTCATTTTCCTCTCATTTATTGCTGTGGATTGTGTGGGGGGATGCATAGTTTTTCTTTATGAGGGAGGGAAGATTTCTGGGGCTCTGATTTTAAGCAGCTTAAGCAGCCTTCGGTTCAATGACCATACACTCGCTCTCTCTCGTTTCGGGCCCTTTGGGCCCTTGTCTTTCACTCTTAAGCTACTTAATTTATTTTGCAACCGATTTTCCCTTTTGTCCTTACCTATTTTTCCTTCTAAATATATATACTATATCTTTCACTCCGAACTGCCTCTCTGTGTTTAGGTTAAGACAATTTAAAGTGGCCCCAAAATTGAAATCAAATCAAATCATCCCCATTCCTTGAAGGACTCCAGTGACCTGAATTTGAGGGCCTCCTCTGCCTCCGCCTCCGCCTCCTCTCTCTGCCAGTGGCTGTGCAGCCGCATTTGAATGTGTGTGTATGTGTGTATTTGCCTGCCCAACGGGCTGTGTATCTGTGTGTTCTACAAAGGGATTTATTTGTGCTTTAGTTTTTGGTCAAGACTTGAGATACATTTAAGGGGTAGCTAGGAGCTAGGAGAGTGGAGATGTTGGGGAATATTTAAAGAGAAAGGCAATTATAATAGAGAGACCTTTCTGTCTGTCTCTCTCTCTTCCTCGGTGCAGGCACGTGTATCATATATAGGCATTATGTAAATATAAATTCCCAAAGATTAAAACCACATTCTGATGCAATTTTTTGAATTACTTAACGGAGAAGAGAGTGCTCTTGCAGGCACGTGTTGGTTGATTTTCTCATATTTTTCACAGTTTTAGTGGTTTTATTTAAATGCAGATTTGAATTACACAGATTTACACACTTTTCCCTCAATTTTCACACATTTCCCATTCGCTTAAATGCAAATTTCGAATGCAAATATCAATTTCTATTTCTGGATTGGTTGCATAGTTGAGGATACTTTATTAGAGTGGAATTTTGTAGATAAATTACGACACCATTTTGATAATTTTAATAATTTAATAAATTTCTGAAACATTTTCCCTCTGAAACCCCAAAAGTCTCCCTGCCTTCACTCTCTCTCTCTCGCTTTGATTGCTGTGACCTTTTCGGGGGTTTATGGTTTCTGGAATGTCCTTGGAATCAATTGCTATGCATTGCCTGCATGACCTGCATTGGGGAAATTTCATCATTTACCCAACGAAAATCTTTCAATATTTCATGACGCAATCAATAAACGTGAACCAACAACAAGCCACGTGGCACTAACACTAACAATGCACGTAAGTTGCAGATACATTTCAGGATGGTGCGGTGCGGGGCTGATTGGCAGTCTTAGCCCCGCCCACACAGGGCGGGAGTGGGCTCTGCTGACATTTAGCTACAATTCGTTCTGCAATTCGTTTCACCTGCATATTTGGCCAATAAATTGGGCTTTCAGGAGGTAGGCAGGCAGGATGGCAGGCAGGTCCTTCCATTGCTGTGTATGCCTTATCCTAACTCCCATCACAGGCAGTCGCAGTGGCAGTGCCGCACTCCTTGGCTCTCCCCTGGCAGGTGCACTCCGTATCGCTGCTTCAGCAGCAGCAGCAGCAGTGGCAGTGGCAGCAGCAAAATGTCAAAGTTCAATGTGCAATTTAAATGCAACACTATGTGCAAACGTTTGGCTCCGTTCCTTATGCAGAAACCCGAAAAAGAAAGATGAATAGAAATTGCAAACAATTTGTATTTAAATTTGTGTGAGTCTGCCGCATGGTTGCATCCTTCCCCCCCCCCCCCCCCCCACATTTATGGTTGCATGCAACCTGCGGCTGTTTTTAATTGGCAAATAAAAATGCGCACACACGAAAAAAGTATACGATCCGTACATATAGTTTTTGCATATGAATGCAGATTCCAAAAATTGAAATTGATGTACAAAAATCAAGCGGCCGACAAAAAAAAATAGCGTATTCCATGGAAGAGCAAATAAAAAAACGAGGAAGCAGCCATACACACACACACACACACACACACACACACACACACACACATGGGATCCTTTGGGGAAATCCCCCAGCTGACGGAGCAGGAAGCATCGATTATTCAAAAACATCCGCAATCGGGAGGAGGAGAAGGAGAAGGAGGTGCTGTCGCTTATCCAACAATGGAGCGCCATCTCCACACATATCTTTGCCTCCCACGCCAGCGCCATCTATTCGCGCAGTTTGTCAAAAATTTCATTCGCTTTTTTGCTTCCTCTATTATTTTGGATAAATCGGCATTTATAGAGCCACGTCCATGGTAGGTGTAAAGGCATGAACATTGGTTTGAAACGTGCGCTTTTCCGTGGAAGTTTTCATTTAAGGCATATAACCTTTGGCTACCAAATATGGTGGGAATATTGGCTCCAATTTAGGACAAGAATAGAAGAGATGAGAACAAGAATAAGGATATAAATAGAATACTCAAAGAAAGCGCATTCCGCCTTGGTCTCCCTCTTAAATACGTTAGTACAATTTGTAGAATATTTAAGCCACATTTTGATTAAATTTCCTACACTTTCATTCAACATTTCTCCACTCAAAATGTCTCCAATCTCTCTCCATTTTTCTCTGGTAGTATAACAAGTACTTCCAATGTGTACAGATCTTAAAAGATGAGCTAAAAGGATAAAGGATTAGTTAGGATATATTTACTTTCAGATAGCTTATGAGCTCTAGCGTTCTCAGCTTCGTTGTGCCGCGACAAAAACGTTCCGACTGGTTCTATTTCCTTACAGAAGATATCAAATCGGAAATTAAAAAAAAACCAAGAGAGTGTATTTGAAAATTCTTTAAGAAATTGGTGGTGCAATCTACTGGAAGTGTTCGATCTCGTGAACATTTATCTGGCCCGGCAAAGAGCAAGCAATCGGCTCAACATTATTAATCAAATCAATTCGTTCTCATTTGTTTCTGGACTTAAAATAGGTGCCAAAAAGCTTGGCATCTTAAGCAGGAAAATTGAATGATATTCAATAAATATTTTAGAGAATAAAATAATATTTTAAGAGTGTCATTTATCTCTGATTTTTAGGGAATATTCTGAAATTTATCTTTCATATTTAGAGTAGCCTTAATCCAAACTAAATATATTGAAGACGATTCACCAAGAGCTACAAATTATATTGAATATAGGTACAATTTGCAGGGAACTTTGAGGAAAACCTTTGCACATGTTTCCGAATAATAAAGGAAACCTAATCAATGTATTCAATATCTGTGATTGATCTGCGATTTCTATTCGTAAATCGATTTCCAACAATCACTTCAATTACCTCTCACATATCCAGGGTATCCTCTCATTGAGTTTCCTGTTTCATTGGACCCTTTTTATCCTCATTGCGCTGCTCGCTCGCTCGCTCGTTCGTTCGGATTGGATGTGCCTGTCGGTTTAGTGGCTATTGTCGCGTGGGCTGTGGGTGTGGACTGCTGCCGGACCCGAAAAGCGGAATCCACACATCGACACATTGATAGGTTCATCCTGTCGACTGTGGCCGGTTGCCTGGGCTGTGTCCTGTATCCTGTATCCTGTGCCTCCATATCTCTCTCCTCCTTCTTGTTCGCCTCTTTTTCTCATTCATATGCATGACGATGTGTCCATTTTTGTGGCTTGTCATTAATGCATAAAAAATGCTAATGGGCCGGCGTTTATGTCAACGCTTTTGGGCCTCGATCTGGGCCTGGCCAGCAGCAAAAAAGGTGCAAACTGTTTGTTGGCTGTTGCTTGTTGCCTGTTGGCCCGGCCCCCGTTTTGTTGTAGTTGCTTGTTGTTTCGGGATGTTCGGGATGTACGGGATGTCCTGGGAGGGAATGGGATGGGGAGGCAACAAAATGCTTGTCGTAATGCCTTTTAAATGAAGTTGTGCGCCATTTGCCATTTGCCATTTGAAGTTTTTGGCTGGCGATGCGAGTGTTCGGAGTGCGACTCGACTTTGACTGTGTTTTTGTCCCCCTGCCCCTCCCCCCTCTCCCCATCCTATCCATATCCCCATCCCTTCTCCTGTTTTGGCCATGTTTTGGCCGTTTGCAATGATGGCCACCAAATTGAGTTTGGCTTTCGTGGTGAGTGGTTTTCTTCCTGTTGATCCTTTTTTGGTTATTTTTTTTCCTCTGGCCTGGCCGTGGGATAAGCTGCAATGTCAGGGATGGGGGCATGCCCTTTGCCATAGGGGGTGTAATGCCAAAAAGGGTTCTTATGGGTAATTGTGTGTGGATGGCTTTCGCATTAGGAGTACAGATGGAGACACAAAGAGAGAGACAACGAGTCCTTGCTAGATTGTACTTATGAATGGAAACGATAAGGCAAGGACGTTTGGTTCGTGTTCCAAAGCCCCCGTTCTATATTCGAGTGTGATTCTAATGAAGATTGAAACGAAATCCCAAGCCAGATAGAGTTTCGAACCCTTTAAACACTTTTGCACAGCTTGAAGGGAGACCTTCCATGTTTCGGTTGATTTCATCGCAGGAGAGCGTGATTATGATCCTATAAACGGAATATTGTAAGTGTTTCTTGGGGATATATCGTGATCCAAATAATCACGACCTGAGCAGCCACGTCTGCTCTCTTCTCCCACTTAAGGTCTCAATTCCATTTGAATGTACAACAATAATCTTATAAAGAAATGTTTAACATTAATAATTATATATTTTAAATAGTCTTTCTTTTGTTAAAAATAATGTATAATATATGTAGACAAATGTTATATCTATTGTAGAGTATCTGTAAAAAAGATACAGTTTCTTTATTGAATGTTCCATTTTTAAATAATTTTTGATCGCCTGGAAGATTGTCACACACTGATCTGCCTATCGCTGTCTATCTTCTGTTATCGATTAGCCTTCCAACTGCGAGCGAGCTAACCCAACTTATCGGTCACTCTTCTGTTTTTTGTTATTTTCTTCGCTCTTTCGTTGGCTCTTTTGCTCTCTTTTCTGTGTCTTCTTTGTGCCCATAAATAACCAGAAAACTTTAAAGATTTCCCTTTGCAATATTTACGCTTTTCATTCCTCCAAAAAGTTGCCCCAAAAAAGTGTTGCACCACTGTGGTGTCTGTCTGTCTGTCTGTCTGCCTGTCTGTGCTGCTGCGCCTTAGGAAATCAACGATCCGAGTCCGACCATTAACGCTACTCTGTATGGGTGCCCCCCACCCACCACCCACCAGCCCCCAACCCCAGCGCCAACTGCCACACCTCTTGCTGCCAGGGCTCTTTGTGCCCCATCTGCCACCTCCAATACTCGTACACATGCAGATGCGTGTGTGCGTGGGGGCTTCTTCTTTCTCTGCGTGTGTGTGTGTGTATGTGCGAGAGTGTTTATTTTGGCCACGGATTTTAGTGTTATCGGGGCGTCGACATCACTAGCGCGTAAAGCGAAAATTTTTCAGCCAATGCGCCAAAATCGCTGTTTGCCTTCGTCCTGGCACGGTCTGCTCCTCCCTGCCCTGCAGCGTGGTCCTCTTGCTCTGCACTGAAGCGTCGTCCTCCACCTGGCTCCTCCTGCTCTGCCCTGGAACGACCTATGACCAGAAGCAAAGCAAACTAAAACCCCCTGAAGGACGTCGGGGCGTACGTAGTACGTACCCCGCCGGAACGAGTCAAGTGGAGTGGAGTTCATTTCATCAACGGCTGCGTTATTGCACTGGTGGTTGTGGGGCAAGGCCACAGCAGAATGGGGTGGCAGAATGCCGCGATGGCAGAATGATTGGTGGTTAGAGGCCGGGCACCAGGGACCGCAGTCAAAATGGCAATTTATCATTTTGTATTTAAGCGAGTTGCAGGTGAGAAGAGAGATGAGGAGCAGGGCAGGGCAAGCCGTGGAAAGCCAAAACCAGTGTGGAAAACCCGAATGAAAAACCCCCAACCAAAACGAAACGAAATGAAAGGCCTGCCTGCCCGCCTGCCCGCCCGCCTGCCGCTGCCTGCCGCTGCCTGCCATGTGGGCCACGTATTTTTAGATACTAACAAGTGATAAAAGGCAAACCACGTAGGCCGCCCCATGCCCCATGCCCATCCTCCAGCCCTCTTGCAACCATCCTGCAACCATCACACACGGATGGATTGCTAGATTGCTGGATTGCCGGATGGATGGCTGGCTGGCTGGCAGTGATGACTGACTGACTGACTGACTGCCTGACACCTACTGGGATATTGGCAAAAAGGAGAACCGAACCGAACTGAAACGAAGCGAACCCTGGGCTAAAGGCCCTGACGCGGCATTCCTTAACTGCGTATCCATCAATGTCGTCCTCCAAAATATTCTACTGCTGCTGCTCCTTGTGCTCCTTCTGCTGCTGACGTGCCTGCATTAAACCCATACACAAAAGGAGAGACCAGGAGACAGACAGCACAAAAAAAAACGAAGAAATTGAAAGGCTTTTTATAGGCAGTAGCACACATCCTACATCCTACATCCTTCAGCTTCAGCCTCCATCCAAGCAGAAGCTGCTAAATTTTTTGGCAATTCAATTGATGGCAGGGAAGCTCCCCTCCCACCTCCCACCTCCCCCGCCGAAGGCGTTTTCTTTTAAATGCTCTGTACGCCACTTGGCTTCTGCTTCCTGTTCCACAGCCCCTGCCACACTGCCACACTGCCACACAGCTACTCCGGTTTCGCCCCTGCTCTGCTTCTATCAGTCCTGCCACTGCCACTCCTTGTAGTCGTCCTGCTGCTACCTCTGCTGCTGCTGCGCTCTCTGAGAGATGCGTGGTTTATTAGCTGATCCCATCGTCTTGACAAGCTACTTTTGACACGCCCACCCCGCCAAACGCAAACGCCAACGCCAACGCCAACGCCCCCACAACAAATACAGGAAGTCTTAGGCGGTAATTTACTTTTCAGCGCTTCACTCGGCAAATTATGCAACACTCTCCTGTCTGCCCCACCACCAGATCCTGCCCCATGTCCCCCCATTCGGTTGCTGCTTCCTTCAGCAGTCTGTCTGCCCTGAATTATGGTTCCAGCTTACAGTTTCCTTGCCCTTCTCTTCTCAGGCAAGAGAGAGAGAGAGAGAGAGAGAGACAGAGAGTAGAGCAGAGCATTAGAAGTTTTTCAAGTGCTTTGTGAATTCTTTTGGTTTTCGGTTTCTTTTCTATACAGAAATTTAAATAAAAAAATGAAATAAAAAAGAGAAAGATAAATTTTGAATGAGAATAATCCACCAAAATCTAACTGAAAGATGGGGCCTAATGTATCTCTGAGAAATATGTGTATAAGAAAACCACAAAGAGACCACAATTAAAGGCAGAGAAAAGGGGGCTTACAATAAGGGGTGGGGGATGGTTTTTCAAAAGGAAATTAAAGCTAAACGTATATTAGTGGTAGAGCATTTTCCAAATACTATATCGAGTACTTTTTCCCGCAATAAATCTAAGGAAAATCTCGTTTCGAGCAATCAAAATATAAATTTCAAGAGAAATATAATTTCTTAAGAATTCTTTGAAGTTGCGACATTTTTTGATATTATTTATCCCAAAGACAGAGTCCTTTTACACTTTCTAAGGAAGCTGACATACGAAAGTGTCCGCTTTTTCCTCTTTTGGGAATAAAGCATTTGACAAAAATGTCAGTTCTTGATTTTCAAAGCATACAACACATAGAAAACTGTGCTTTGAGTAAAGTGTCAGTTTTCTCTTCTAGAAAAATAGAAAGTGCTTTCACTTTTTCATCAGAAATAAACTTCATTTGAAGTAATCAAAGAGCAATCTGCAGAGTTGGGTGGGCGCCAAATGTTGGATGCCAGTTTCAGCTTAGAAAAACCCCCAAAAAGCAACAGAAATATTATCCAACAAACATTCAATCAGAGCAAGCGGAAAATCGTTTGCTTGACTATCTGCCATTGAGGTACCATTCAATATTCAATCAATTATTCAATCCATAAGGAGTTTCCCTAACTTTCCTTCAATTATAGCCATAAATACCTATAAATAACTTTGTTATCCCTGCCAGAAGCCCCCACAATCCAGAAATCTGCTCGTAAAACCCCTCATAACCATCAAAAATCTATCCCCAGAACCAAAACAGAACCTGTATCGCAATTGCAGTTTTAACCTTTTGGAGTGGCCGTAGCCGCAGCACCCACCAGTCACCCTTGATGGCCTTTCGCTGTGCTTTTCCTTTTACTTTCACTCGTACTTTCATTTTTCCATCCCTCGACTGTCACCTTTTTTGGCAGGCCAAGTCCAAGTCCCAGTCGAAGTCGAAGAGAACTCATAATCAGGACACGTGCTGCCGTTCATTGTTTCGTTTCTTTCATTTACTTTTTCCCCGTGAAGTTTTGCCCCTGCCCCTGCCTTTTCCTTTTCTTTCTTCTGCCTTTCAAATTGTCAAAGTTTTTCCGGGTGGCAGGGGGTGGCGGGGCTGTGCCTGCCTAACTACTTTCTCTGGTGGTGGTGCTGCTGCTGCTGCTTTTCGTTTCCGCTGTTGGCTTTTATGGGATGCTTTTTATTTAGTCAATGACTTTGACGTCGCGTCGTCGACAACTTTAATCGAATACAATTTCTGCTGCAGAGCCACAGCCAGCCAGCAGGCAGACCCTGTCCCCCAGCCAGAGGTGAGGCATGCCCCATGCTCTCTCTCTGGTCGGAATGGCTTGAAGGTGTGCGCACGCGTTTCGCTTAATGCCGCGTAAATTGTTTCGCAGCCAAGTCCCAAAAAGTTTTGCACATTTCTCGCGTTTAGCCGAACATTTACATATTAACCCGTAAACCGCCGCCACTCACCCTCACCCCCTGCTACTTTCACCGCCAAGAAAGCTGAGAGCCTTTCCCCGGGAGAGAGCTTCGCTAGGGTCCAAAAATAGTTTTCAATTAGTGTGTGTTTTCCTCTGAGGGAAGGCCCAACTTTTCTGCTTTGCTCAGCCCAAAAATTATGCGCATTTTTATTAGTACATAGAATTCTTGTTTATCTCTTGGCCAAAAGAAGTTATTGGCCAAATTACAACCCAAGAGACAGAGAGACAGAGGGACAGAGCGACAGAGATGGAGAGAAAACTTTGTTATTGTATCTGGGACTTTGTATCTTTTGTTAAGCAATATTTGGCCATCTATTTCTTAGATTCCTTTCATGGATCAGTGGCACATATTTTATGTTTTATTTTGTACCTTTTCTGTGGGGTATAAATCTTAAAAATATTAAGTAAACACACAACACACATGTGGCAGTGGCAGTACATTTCGCATCTAAATTTGAATTTATCGCCTGCTGCCCCGAGCATTAGTTGAACGCTAGAAAGAATGCCGCAGCCACAAGGGCAGAAGGAGAGGGGCGGGCAGCGGGCAGCAAGCAGCAGGCAGCAGGAACGGATCCTGGCTAGGCTTAACTGTTGTGAAGCCTCCTTTCCCCTGGATGAAATAGGACTAAAAGTTAAATGGAAATCTATGGCTTTGTGGCTTTACAAGGCCAAGGAGATTGCTGCGCCCAAAGGGGTTGCGATGCTGGAAAATGGCAGAGGAAAAGCATAATAATATTATAAGCTGCAGCAGCAGCAGGTTGGGTGGGGGGCAATGGGATGGGGGATGGGGGATGCATGAAAAAAATAAAGGTGAAATATGATGTACGTAAAATGAAAGTCAAATAAAAGAGATGCCAAAGAATGGAGTGGAGAGAATGGAAATACGGATTAGGACAGTAAAAAAACTAGATTTTCCGAAAGAAAAAAGAAATGGAGAAAATAGGAAGAAAATAAAAGAGTTTTCAGCAAGGAAAAAGCAATAAAAAAGTACAAAACAAAACATTAAAAAAACATAAAAACTAGAATTTCTAGAAAGAACAAATAAAAGGAGCTGCAGGGAAAATACGAATTTAGTCTGACATAAAGGAAGAGTGCAAGTCCGAAAATGTTATTAAAAATAACGGAAAGAACAAAAGGAAATTGGGAGTTTCGTTTCGTGAAAGTGTGGGGGAAATTAGTTCAGATCTAAAGAAGGAATCTGCTCTTTCTTGGCTAAAAAATAGCCAAGAGCCAAAGGAAAAAAGAAGGAAGAAGGCCTTAGAAGCACCCAAGTAAAGAGAGCGACTGGAAGGAAGAAAAAGTTAGAAATCAAACACAAAAGAAGTGGCAGCAACAAGGAGTTAAGTACAAGAAAAGGATACGAATAGGAGCCCCAATTTGGAATTAAAAATAAATAGAAGAAAAGACTGGAACGGAAAAGGGAGAAAGCCAGAGAAAAAGAAGTCAAGTACATGGCCAAGACCTGGGACAATAGAGGAAAGGAGAGACCGAACCGAAAGCATTGTTACCTTGTTTCGATGAAGTTCCTTGGGAAAAGTTCCTTTGACATCTGATTGGTGTGGCAAAATCACTCAGAAAATCCCTCACAAATGTCAGAGACCATCACAAAAAAACTGCCACCACCCCGAAAACCCCACAAGCTAAAAAAAGACCCAAACACACACAATTGCAGCCTTGTTACAGTGCTCGTTAGACGTCAAATGAAGGAAACGAAAAACGCAACTCTAAGCGCAACTGTACTTCCTGTACGTCCTGTACTTTCGCACTTTTGCAACATCTCGAGAGAAAACACTGAGAGAAATTCGTGTACATGTGTATTGTCTTTCGGTATGAGCAGAGCTGTTCGCATCAAGGATGTTTACGCAGCCTGGGCCTTAAGCAGGGCGTAAGCCATCCTGGAGGCGTTGTACAAACGCACATCAGTTGGAGACGGATGGCAGGTCCAGACCGTAACTCCAATCACGGGCCTTGAGCACGCCATTGGCGGTCGGGATTACCAATAGGGCAGCACTGGGATGCACTGGCGCCGGCGGTCCTCGATATCGACCCCCATGTTGGTCACCCCACAAGCTGCGATCGATCTGTGCGGCGATTGCCTCAAGGACCAAAGGATTGTTCGATTGTTCTGCGGCGGGCAGGAGGCTATCGAAGCGGGAGCGCAACAGAAACATCGGCTCTCCGGGGTTCTTGTACTCCTTGGGGTACATCAGCCAGTAGTTCCAGCCAGCCTTCGTTGGAGTCTTCTTGCTGGCTGCCTCCCGGCTGCCACTCTTCAGAGGCTGCTGCGGCATGCAGCTGTCTTCAGTCTCCAGAGGTCGTTGGAAATTATTTTTACAAGATTTCCGAGCTCCGTTCCCCTTCCGATGTTTACGCAGCAAATAAAAAACACAAACTGAAATTCTGGTATAGGTTTCGATCGCACATTTCCCTTTGAACTAGATGACTAGATCCAAGACTAGATCCTACATTCCCAATTCCAGTTCCCAGATGTATGTAGGTGCCTTTTGATTTTCTTTCAGTGTTTTCTGACGCCTTCCCTGCCACACAGCAAATCTCCCACATCACACACTTTTGTGTGATGGAGTTTCTGTAGCCCGCATTTCGAGGCTAAATGTCGAAAACTTTCACGGGGGAAAACTGCACCCCCAAGAAACCCCAATCACAGCCCCAGTCCCACGATTTGCAGAACAATGAATACCGTTTTTGTTGTTGGTTTTTTTTGATTAGGAAAAACGCCAAGCCCGCGTCAGGTAATCGTCTGCGGGTGATGCCGCCTGCCGCCTGCTGCCTGCTGCCTGCCACAAAAGGCGGGTTCTGCTACGTTACTGTGTGTGGAAAATGGAACCTCAAGTGTGGGTGTGGGAGCAGATGTGGGTGTGGGCTCTCTACTGATGAAAATCAAATAAATAAAAAACTAAACCACAAGATGACGTCGTTGCCATGACGAATGTGGGAGGCGAGGCGGATCGGTTTTGTTAATTCGATAAATCTATGGCCATCGAAAACGCGAACAGCAGCGAAAGCCAGAGAAAAACGCAAAGGCGAGAGCTCGAGGTTTTCAGTAGCTGAAAAGCGTTCGACTAGAGCGGGGCCAAGACCCAGTGGGAGAGAGAGAGAGTGGAGAAACGAGTGCCAGTGCCAGTGCCAGTGCTTGAGTGTGTATCTATGTGTGTTTGTTATTATTGATGGCTTCACTTTAACATTGCAGCAGCAGCAGCCCCCTCATTAGTGAGTGCCACACACACACACACACGCACATCAGATACAGCACACTCTCAGCGTGTGAGGCAAGTGGCAAGTGGAAGGAAGCAAGTGGCTACAGAGAGAGGCATCACATCGTTATGGACTCACCTACACCGCCAATTGTCATCGAGGATTCAAACGGTTCAGCAATGGATGCCTGTTTCACGGCATTCGACAAGGACGGGTATGTATTCGTATCCATCATCCAGAAGTATTCATCCAGTATTCGCAGGAAAATGAGGGGAAACCCCTTTAAATTTCCACCCAAAATCCAACTAAAAACAAATCGAATTTTCATCTGTCTTTGAGCCACTCTTTTGCGGCAATTCTGTTTGGAATAATTACATCAACAAATAATCTAATATTCATCGAATTGCATTCACAAATTATTATTTTAAATTATATAATTCGACAAAATATAATAATGATTTCTGCGTGGAGAATTATATAATTACCTTAAAATGATATAATATAAATTATTGGTTTACTTTTAAAATGTTTACCGCAAAGTAAATGAATATTAACAAAACATGCAGCCTAAAAATGCAAATAAATAACTCCGAAATTGCAGCAAAGATCCAAAACACAACAAAAAACAAGAACAAAAATTCCATGAAAATATTCCGTGTTAAAACCAAATAAATCCCTGAAATTAAGCGAATTAACGCACGCCACTCGGTCGGTGTTTTAGAGTGTTTTGTGGACCACACAAACCGCACGCAAAAATGTAGAAAAAAAATTGGAATTTATTTGATTAAAACTCTAAAAGGAAGGCGGGAAGGCTGGCCCCACAACCGTAACCAGAATACGGAATTCACTCGACTATAAATGGACATGAATTAATTCAAATTGACATTTTAAAATGTTTCTCAAATAACAAATCAATAAATGCAAATGCGGGAAATAATAAATAAAATACATAATATGTGTTATGTGAGAATATGTGATACAAAACATGAAAGCTTCAACAGGAAAATTTTTAAAAAGGGTACAATTAAAGAAAAATGAAAGTTTATGCAGAAACAATAAATAAAAGCAATAGAAAATATGAAGAAAATTAAAGTTCGGTAAAGAATATTGCTCCAAAATGCATAAAAAATTCAGTTTTATTATTGAAATTCCTACAAAATTATTAAGCACTGAATCCTTGAGGAAGGGCGAAGGATTATAGTCTCGAAAAAAGCAAAAGAAAATGTGAGAAAAATGAAAGTTTGATGATGGCTAGCTTTTAAATATATTGCAAATGTTTCTTAATGAAAACAGTGCCGAGGAAATTATAAATAAAATGTTTAAAAATTTAGAAAAAGACTTAAGGCTGAGATAAATGATTCTAGGGGTTGATTAGAATGAAATTCCTATGAAATAATAGATCATTGGTGGAGCAATGGTAGACGAAACTCTAAGGAAGAGTTACCAAAATGATTCTTAGCTTCATTTTCAGTTTTTCCCTGAAATAAAAGACACAGAAAATAAACTAACTAATGAATCCCAAAGTTCACTTCAACTTACACACACCCCTTCCCTCCCCGCCCCTCCCTCACCGCCATTAATTACCCAAACTTTCTGTCAACCTTTTGAACTCTTATCTCTAATGCTTTTTCCCTTCATTCTCCTTCCCCCGCATTTCCAGCGATGACCGCCTGAATCTCACCGAATTTTCGGTAATCTGCCGCGCGCTGTTCCGCAACGACAAGGGACACATCTACGACGTGCCGCCGGAACGCCTCGAGCAGATATTTGCCGTATTCGATACGAATGCCGATGGCTATATCGATAGGGAGGAGTTTAAGTTCTGTTGGAATCAATGGATAAAGACGGTAAGCTGAACTCCCCCCACCCCACCCTACCCAGTCTTTTTTTCCACTTTTAAGACCTTTGCTATGATCCGTTCCGACTGTCATTCTCCATCTCCTTCCTGCTATCTATTCTCCTCTCACTTCTGATGCCAGGGCAAACCATTTCATTGCCTCGATCTGTTCCCATCTCTTTTCTGCTTCTGTTTCTATCGCTGTACTTCATTCTGTTCCTAGATATTTCATACTATCTGTTCCCAGCACCCTACTTATTTCTCTTCCCATCTTCTGCGTTCGGTTCCTTGATCTTTCATACTACCTGCTCCACCTTCTGCTTTTGGCTCTGGACTTCTGTTCTGCTTACTGTTCCCATCTCTTTAATGTTTTCTGTTCCCATCTTTCCAATTAACTGTTCCCATCTTTTGTTCTGCTTTCTGTTCTCCATCTTCCATCCAGCTTTCTGTTCCTTTCTGATCTCTTTGTCTGCTTTCTGTTCTGCTATCTCCTGTCCCATCTCTCTTTCCCCCAGCTCCCTCTCCTCCCCTCGTTCCCTCCCTGCCCCTGACTAACACTCTTTTTACACTATTTATGAATTCCTGTTGTTGTGGCTAACGTTTTTGGGCCGTGATTATTCAGTGATTCATATCCGGGGACTCGTAAAATCATAAAAAATGTGATAATAAAATATTTGTCAACATGTTTCCCGGCAGAGGCACATCACACAAACCCCCACACAGTCAACCAACCACCCGACCACAAATACACGCACACACACGGGGACACACACGAACAGCCAGAGAGAGGTATACAAGTGGGGGGAGGGGGCTGTTCTGCTCTCACATGGGGCTAAAATTTTGCAATCAAAGTGGCCGAGTACTCGGATTGTGTGTGTAATTCAATCCTGATCAGAGGGGGCTTCTCCTTCTCAGCCCCACCGCTTTTAAGGGGTGGGGGGGTGGGTGGGATTGAGGATGCAAAATGTCGCTTACAGCGAATGTCACATGTCATGGGGGGATTGCTTTCATCATCATTTCCATTTCCATTCCCATTCCCATTCCAGCATTTCCATTCCGCATTTCGTGTTTGGCATCCACATCATCATCGTCAGGGCGGCTCTGCTCTGGTGCCGCTGCTACTTCGTGACAGGCCAGTGGCAGCCATGACTGTGGCTGTGGCTGTGTGGCAGAAGCAGAGGCAGCAGCGTATGCAAATGTGATAATCTGATGCCCGGGACCGCTGCCGCTGCCACTGCTCCTGCTCCTGCTGCTGTTGCTGCCACAAATTTCCCTGGCCAGACGCCGCACGTAAAGTGATAAAAATGCGTGACAAATAAAATGCCACAGAACACTCGGCAAAGAAACGGAAGGGAAGGCTAAAATATGTTTGGAAAACGGGTGGGGAAAAGCAGGCAAAAATATGCTGGAAAGCCAGCCCTGAGACTGCATTCAAGAGAGTTCTTTGGATATTAAAAAAAAAGAAAAGGGCAGCGAAATTTTTCAAAAAATTTTATTGTAGTCTATGACTTTTCCCCACATCACATCCACATCTACATCTCCATTTCCATCTCAGGCCGTGCCTCTTTCATGCCGTTTTTTTGCATCATACAACTTTGTTCTGCCACAGTCACTGCCATAAAATTGCGTACGTGATCGGGGGGGCGACAGAAATTTGCCAGAAGGACTTCTTTATTTGTTAGGGCTTCGGCTTCTGCAGGACTTGGACAACTTTAAGCTACTTGAAACCGGCAAAAAGTTTTCCATTTCCATTTATAAGAAATCAAAGTTTATTAAGGCAATGGAAAATGTCTATATTTATGTTTTTATTTGTGGCAAAAGTTGAGGATTGAAGGACTTAAAATACTTGAAAGGACTTTTTCAATGCATTCAAGAAATGTATAATATCAGAAATCTTTGATTTTGGGGCACATCGTGTGCTTCTTGCTGGATGGAGCGTAATGTAGGCTTTAACAAGCCGTTTTCTTATTCATTAAATATATTTTAATGTTAACCGATTTTCATATAAAATATGTATGGCATTGGAGGTTTCATTTTCTACCGAGGAAAAGTTGATTTCATTTTGGTAGAAATCTGTAAAATACAAAAATATTATAAAAAATATAAATTATTATTTATTAAGCATCCAGAAAATGCTTTTTATCCTTAAAATGTATTTGAATATTATCCGATTTCCCTTTGAAATTTATTTATAAAAATAATCTTTTCGACAAAAATTGATTTAAATTCTTTAAAATCATCTCCCGCAGAAGGTTCGTACATTTCATTGGATAAACCATCGCAAAAGTACATATATCCTTATTTATCCCATTTTTAATACAGAGATGTCAACTTTTGATGACCTCCTCCACCCCACAGCGTTGCCCTGCATTTTCTCCTGGATTTTTCCGCCCATACAAAATTATTACGTATACGCACTGTGTGCGGACTGCCTGTTGAGCCGATTTACCCTGACTCTCACGTCTGTCACACGCGACAAATTATTTCGCGGAACGAGAAGAAATAATAATAATAATATTTTTTTCTTGCTTCATACTCGTACAAATATGTCTGATATGGCATTTACCCCGCCCACAGCAGCACCCAGACCATACCCCTCCTTAAATTGTGTAATATTGTATAAAAAATTTATTAACGCATAAAAAAACGAACGCAAGCGAACGACAGCTCGCAGGATGCGAATGAAAATCTTCCCGGCAGCTGATATTGTAATAACGGGCAACACTTAAAAAAACGACAGCCACCTCCCACACCCCCACCCACACCCACACTCAACGAGTCGCAGTTTTTTGCCCCAAAAAAAAAAACAAGAGAGAGAAATGCTGGCTGCCCCATAAAATTGACTTTTGTTTGTATTTCCGCATGAATTGCATAAATGGTAATTTTGCAGTTTAATGTTTGCGTGGAAACGAGAGAGGAAAAACAAGCCCCGAAAAATTTGCATAATAAACAAATCAACTGATAGACGAAAGGAGGGGCAGTAGCAGAAGGAGGGGGCTTTAGCGCTTAGAATTATGTGGATGGAAGAGACACTCAGAAAGAGAGACAGACAGACAGCCAGACAGCCATATGACTGGCTGTGTGGAAATTAAATAAACGCATAAATAGAACATTAACGCCATAAATCATTTGCATTTGGGTTTGGCGGCTATTGCGGCTCCTGTCTATCTATATACATGTATATCTTCTATATATATCTGAGTCTATATCTGTGCACTGCACATTCCATTCCCATCCACATTTCGATTGAAGTGTGTTCGACGGGAAACGGAAATGGAAATGAAAGGCAAATTTATGGAAATAATAATAATAACCGAAAGCAAAATGTCCGCCTGCCCAATGTTGCTGCCCAATGATTTCCGCGCGTGTCCAGAATTTCTGTTTCAATGAATCCTCGAAATCCCGCCTCCCCCGCCAACCATTGGGAAAAAAAGGTGAAATTTTGATTTATAAACATAATTCAATATGAGGCGGGGAGCGGCGCTTGATGTTTTTATTGTGTGTTTTTGTAAAATGCTTAATTTATGTGCCTAAATGTGCAGAAAATGCACAGGCCATGGGTACCTTCTCTGAGTGTTTCAGTGGTTTTCCATTTGCCAAAGAGAGAGAGTGAGAGAGAGAGAAACTGTGTCCTGAGGCGTGAAATGCTGCGGTTTTCAGTGAAACGTTTTTTGATGAGGGACAAAACAGAAACCTTCAGAAATGGAGAGAGAGAGAGAGAGGTCCTGCGGCTTGTGCTGCCCTTTTCTATATAATACATATACCTAAATAATTAATTGACAAAAGGTAAGAGCGGGAGGGGGCTGTAATAAAGCTCTCTCTGTTTTCTCCTTCTTTGGGGGGTGGGTGGCACTTTATTTAATGCGAATCTATTTCTTTTGTTCTGCGACTTTTGTCCTTCACTCAATTGACTCAAAGAAGGAGATACCTTTCCCCTACCCTTCTCCTGTCTGCTGTCTACTTTTTTGCAGCTTTTTCGTAAATATTTCATTTTGTTTAAACTGCTTTTATTTCGTGTATAATAAATTTATGGCCTGCTCCACACCTGGGAGGTCGGGGTCCCTTTATGGCTGTCGTGCGTGTGTGTGTGTGTGGCATGCCACATATATCATACCAGGGAGCCGCGCAGGCACATCATCATATAGTTCATTGAACCCTCCCCACCCTCCTGGCGCGCACTCAAAAATCCAGCAACAGCTTTAAGTACCTTACAACGTCTACCGTTAATCTTGCCACAGATATATGTGGCACATATACTCCATATATATATATGTATGCTTCGTTATAATGTCTTCATTTCATGAGGCATTTTTTTCTTTGCTTTGTTACGCACCAACACCGCGTGTGGCAAGAAGATGGCAGGAGAGTGGGGCAGGAGGCAGGAGGCATGAGGCACGAGGGGCAGTGGCAGGGGCACCAGCCAAAAAGTGTCTTCGCCCATGCAACTTCTCTGCTCAGCAAGCGGAAAATAATATCTTGCTATAAATTTCGCTTAGTTTTTCCCCTCCACTGCCACTTTTCCTGCCTCCTCCTGTAAGCTTAATTTTCCACTGACCCATCTCTGGGCTCTGGGCTCTGGCCCTCTGGCTTTTCCCCAGACAGCGCAGCGGCCTGGCCTCACCTCTCGACTGTCGACTGATGAAAGTTTAACGACCAAAGTTGACACGCTGCGGCGATTATTTAGAAAGTTAATGACTTATAACATACCTCCCCAAAAAAAAAGTCAACGGAAATGAACAGAAAGTAGAGGAAGCGCCCGAAAACGAGTGAGAGAAAAATGAGCGAAGCCTGAGAGGGAGAGGTGGCTGTGGATAAGCAGGGAAAGGAGAGGGGAATGCGAGAAGTAGTAGGAGCCAGAAGTAGGAGAGTAGTGGGAGTGGGCGTGGGAGTGGGAGAGGAAGCCCTAGAATGAGAGGAGTTTGTGGACCAAAAGATTCATTGATTTACTGACCAACCATTTCTGAGAGTTGGTTTTAGCTTGATTGGACGTTTATTGAGAAATGAGTCGCCATTTCTTGGGCTCTCTCTCTCTCTTTCTACCGAGAAAAAATAGAAAAATTGGTAGAAAATGTTAGGTTAACTATGGGTCCGGTCCAGCCGCTGAATTCTTTACAAATGTCGAATGTAAATTGACCAAAAATTCAATTCGTTTCCACAGCCATTTATTATGCGGGAAAATTTCGCTGCTACTGACAGACATTTTTTACTTGCGAAATGTGCGGACAGGCACAATTTTCATTGAAAAATGGTAATGATTGGTATAAGGGAATTTTTAAACCACTTTAACTACATGTTTTATAGGGAAAACTGGTGGAAATATTTGGCCGATTTGAATAATTCCTGGTATTTTGGAAGATAATAATCATGTTTATATTTGTACAAAAAAATCAGAGCCCTATTTTTGTAAGTGTCTATAACAAATATTTTTTTTGATTCCTGACTACACAAATTTTCCGATTATAATTATTTTCGGTATTAATGGCTATAGTTATAATTCTTAAAAAAATCATAGCTCTATCATTTGATAATGATAATATTTAGATATAGACTTTAATACAGAAAAGTGTGAAAAAATATTATTTTTGCTTACAAAATATATTATAACATTGAAAAATCAAGTGCCCGCAGTGGACACCCAAGCCCCTTCCAGGGTCCCACTGCCTGAAGGCTCCCTAATAAATGTGTGCATCCCTGGCTCTTCCTACATCCAAGATTTATCAGTCCTTGATGGATTCATAAGCTTTTGGTGACCCAAACACTGTCCAGTCCATAGACCCCCGCGAATACTCTATTCACGAAAGAGGTATATCATTATTTCTCGCATATTTGTTGCCAGAGCCAGAGTATCCCCAAACAAAGTTGAACGAGTCTCAGAACAGATCCAAGCAGATCCCCAAGTACTGTCAGAGACAGGCACAGATACAGATACACGGAGGAGTACGAGTACGAGTACGAGGAGGGCTCCCTGCTGCAGCCATCCGCAGAAGTATGCCAGAGAACCTTTTGAAACTTTCGACTTAACAGAAATCAACTCAACAGCAAAACAATTTCCATATTGCCCATAAGTTCTCCTCTACAAGCCTTTACCCCCCACCCACCCCTTTCTCCGATAAGTTTTCCTTGGCAAGTTTTCCCCCATGCTTATTTATAGTTGGGTTTTCATTTCTTTTAGCGGCTGGGGTGGCTGTTCTGCAATTTCCACCTTTCGAAAGGGTCTACTATCGAGTGGAGTCGAGTCGAGTCGAGTCGGAACGAGTCTGTGTTCTGGCAGCCGCATAAATTGTATAATGTAATTTTCCAGGCAACTGTCAGGCCCAGGGCACAGAACTCTGCCTGTCCTTCCACCCTCCCATGCATCCCACAAATCCACAAAACTGTCAGGACGATGAGGACTGTCTGTGTGCGCCTATGCCAAAATATATATACATATGTATCTATGGGATTGGAGATTGGTAGAGAGATTGTGGGGATTGGAAGAGACAGGGGAGAGAGGGGAGAGAGGGTCTCTGCTCTGCTGTCTGCTGCCACCAACTTATGCAACAATTTCAGAACGGAAATTGCTTTAGCACCTGCCCCACATGTCTCCTCCTGCCACAGCCGCACATGTCTCAGTGTGGGTGGGGGTGTGGGTGTGTCTCGGTGTGTCTCGGTGTGTCTCGGTGTGTCTCGGTGTCTCGGGGTCTCGAGCCACGTTTGCCTTTTTGGCACATACTTCAATACGAAGTTGAATTTCATTTCGATTCGTCGTCGAGGGATCGGTCGGTCGGTTGGTCGCTCGGTCGGTCGTCTCTCGCGTCGTCACTTGGCAACTTTTTTGGCATACGCCGAACCGAACACTTTGACAGTTTGTCTGCCTCGCTAGGCGGCATGGATGGGCGGCGGCACACAGCCCTACACACATGTGGCACGGCACGGTAAGGCACGGCCCGACGTGTCGTTGGATTTTTCGTCGTTCGAAATTTATTTGCCAAAAACGACAGACGGAAAACTTATATTTCCTCTGGCCTGGCCTTTGTTTTTCGGGTTGAAAGTGTAATTTGAATTTAAGATTTCTTCTGCGGTTGCCCCAGAAAGGTGCCACTGCCACTGCCAGTGCCAGCAGCCATCCTTTCTCTATCTTTTCCCCAGCAGAGAAAACCACGAACCAAAGTGTGGTCGTTGTGGTTGCCACCAAAAAACATGCAAATATACACTCCTCTCCTTGTACTTCTGCCTCCTGCCTCCTGCCCGCCTGCGTCCTGCCTGCTTTTCAATAATTAATTTAAGTGTAACACATTTTGTGAGCATTCCTCTCCACCGCTACCTCTCTGGAAACTTGATTTTGTTGAGCACTTTCATCAAAGATTCATAGTTTCAACTTTAAATTAAGATGTTGATCTTAAGAGGTGGAGAAACAAAGGCCCAGGGGTCAAGCAGTGCCCAGGAATGGAGATTGGGGCTAAGGCAGAGACTGAGGCGCGTGTTAATTTGCCAAAGTTTTCCCCAAAGAAGCCCCAAAACAACGATGATGGTAAATGATGGTGGCAGGCAGCAGGAGCAGCTCCAGGAAGAAGGATGGATGGATGATGGGTATCCAGAAGCTCTGTAGCTCTGGGGCTTGTTGGGCTCCACATCCCCATCATCAGCTTCTGCAGCAGATGCCTCATAATTGGATGGACCCGAAAACCCCCGCCCCGCCCGATTTCTTGAGGTGAAAGCCAGGCAACTTGATGTGCAAATTGCGGCCAAGTCTCTTCTCCGCCTGCTCTGGCATTTTGTGGCTTTTCTTATATGTCTGCCCCAAGTTCTAAGCTCTCTCTCCCACTCCCACTTCTAATGTGGCTGTCTGCTAATTGTGGGTGGAGGGAGCAGGAGAGGATTCCGAATGTAAAGTGCGAGTGGATTGCACTTTGCATTAGATAGTTTTGATTTTGATTTTGATTTGTGGACGGAGCGCCTCGGGGTCCCTGAATATTGGTTAGACTTCAACAACAGTCTGAAGTTTGAGTTTCGAGTTTTGAGGGAAAAGCAGAGGATTTTCCATTTGGAGTGAAGCTCAGAGTTTGCACAGAGAATAGGAGAGAGAACGGGGGCGTAAGCTGTGGAGAAAGGGAGGACGATTATAGGTTATTGCCACCAAATATTCTATGGCCTAGAGTTTTGACAGCTTTGAGTAGATGTCAGTCGCAGATATATGAAACTAATCAAAGTAGTATAAAAAGCAGTAGATTTATTCTCCCATGAGAGCTCTCCTTCCACTGAAAGCACTTACTGAGATTTTGGTTATTACGGAACTATAGAAAGGTTATCATAAGGCACCTTATTCCGGTATTTATCGAAATAAGCTATCAGTTCATCGATAGGTGCAAAGAATATTTATACATTGTGAAAAATCGTATCGATATCTATCATAAATATCATAAATAAATCGGTAATTAATCGAAGTTGTCGTATTTATGGATTCCAATTATCGATAAAATGCATCAAATGTTATTGATCAATATATAAAATCGATATTTCATCAAGGCTTAGAGAATCTTACGTTACAAAGACCGCAAACACGTTCCAAGCTCCACAAACATGGCCCTAATATGTTCCCTTAGTTTCCTTTAGCTAGAGGACCATATATCACAGACAATGCTTTCCCTTACCTATCATCATATTAGCCCTGAGATAGAGAGAGAGAGAGAGAGAGAGAGAGAGAGAGATCCCCAAATGCATCCTTCCACATGCCACATACCTGCACTTCATCTCCATTTCTCTTTTCAGACTCGGTGTCTTCCCTCTATTCCTCTCTTCTCGCTCTGTCTTCCCACTAATTTCTCCTCTTCTAGCTCTGTCTATCCACTATCCTAAGCATTTAATCTTCTGTTGGATTCCCTGAACCCAAATTACCCAACACTTCCTTTCACTTACTCCGCCGTAGAGATGTTCAGATTTCATCCACACACACACACACACACACACACACAAGGCGTCGACGGGCTGGGGAAACTTTGGCTAAATTGATACATTAACTACCTTGATCCGGCTATTATCTTGGCTGCACTATCCTCTATCCTGCCATCCAGCATCCTGCATACTGCCGTTGCCGTTGCCGTTGCCCTTCCCTGGAAAACTATTCTCAAAATGTTGAGAATGTTCGCTATGTAAATGTAAATCACTTCCTTCGGGCGGGGTCTCGCCGCACGCCGGCATCCTAAAGCGGTTGCATGCATCGCTCCCTACCTCCCTACCTCCCTTCCGCCCTTCCTCCCTTCCTCCCAGTGGCAACTGGGCGACTGGTGATAAATCATCAACTGCTTAAGCGGGTGTCTGCCCCTGCCACAGGCTGCTGCTGCTGCTGGTGCGTGGAGTTGCACCTCTCCCAGTGCCTGCACCGCTTTAAGGCATTTAGCTGGATGACATATTTTAAATGCCCGCCAGACGAAACAACACAAATCAAAAGGAGGTGCAGGCAGCAGCAAGAGCAGCAAGAGCAGCAGGAGCTACAGCTACAGCTACAGCCACATCTACTCCTACAGGAGCCAGGATCTACAGCCAGCTCCTGCATCTCCATCCCGCTCTCAGCTGCTCTCTGTTGCTGTTGCTGTGTGTTTGCGCCCATAGATCATAATCATTCATAATCAGCGTGCACATAAATAACAAATTAAAAGCGCTTCACTAATTTTAAATATGCTCGAACATAATCAGCTTACTGTGAGCCACACAGACGCCACAGCAGCAGCAGCTCCAGCCATCCCCATCGAGTGGCTGGGGATGGGGGATGGGAGAATGCGTCTGCGTCTGAGGCCTCTCGTGTGGGTCTGCCACTGCCACTGCTGATGATGCTCCTCTCCTGCTCCTGCTCCGCTCCTCTCCTCTCGTGTCCTGTTCTCCTGCTGCTGCCAGTCAAAAGATAGCAATGACAACCTAACGAGCTGCTGCTATTGCTGCTGCTGCCGCTGCTGCTGCTGCTCCTCGTGTGTCTCTCTCGCGTGTCTCGCGTGTGTCTGTCTGCTGTGGCTGCCGTAGCCTTTGCGTGTCTGTGATGGAAATTTAGATGCTCTATAGAGCGTAGAGTTGGACAGCTGTGGGGCTTTGCTCGAACAGTAATCAAGGAATAAACGCCTTTGTGGGGATTACACTCTTAGCTGAAGCACTCGCTTACCTGTGCGATGGAATAGAGTTGAGGAAACAAATCTTAAATAATTAGAAATAAAATTAAATTATTATTAAGTTATTTTCTGTGATTTACACAATTGAAAAGATATTTTTCATATTTATCTAAATGAAGAAGACCTTGTGGTATCCAGAATTTTGGAGATATTAAACGCCGCTTTCACATGATTAAATATACAGATTTTATACACCTATTTTCCGAAATCAATTATAATCGAATGACTTTTGATAGCCCCAATGAACAAAGAGGTCAATATTTAAAAACTTTTGTTTTTGGCTTGGATTATAATACAATCCGTTGAATATTACCGATGTAAAACAAAATTCTTTGGCATTAAAACATGAAACTTGCAAGTCCCTCAACTTTTCCCATCATTTTTCGAGGGTTTTTATCTAAATCTAACTTCAATCTATCTATATATAGATATATATATATATATATATATATATATATTGATTACTACAGTAACTCTCGCTAGGTAGTTTTAATCTATCACTATCTTCTATTTATCTATTCTGCTATCTTTTCGTTCCCTAATCTTAATATTTATGCCTTAAACCACAAAACCTTTCATAAATTCCACTCTAAGTCTCTTTCATTTCCAATTGCCCCGTGAAGCGCATTCTCCATTCGTTATGCTAATCCTAGAACCTTTTTAGAACTTTCGTTTTTCTTATTTTCTTCGTTTTTTGACTGGCTTTTACTTCATTTAAAACGCATTTATAACGCAAGACGGCGTTGGCAAAAAAAAAAAAAGAAGAAAAACTCATCAGCAGACACACACACACACACACACACACACACAGGCACTGGCACACAGCCTCTAATACACACACTAATGCAGTGCCCTGCCTCCCCCCTGCCCCCACCATATATGTATACAAATTTTCTTTTTAGCTTTTCATGTTTTGTGGGGGATACTCCGCCGTACTTTTGGGGATGCCCCCTATGCCCCGTGCCCCCATGGATGTCCCTTCTCTGGGTCTTCATATACAATTTTTCTTACAATTTTCTTTCATTTTGTGTTGTTGCTTTTCACGTACTTTTCTTCTTCCTTTTTTGGGTGGACTCTTGCTCTAACCTTTCTCCCAGCCTCCCTGTCTCACTCTCTCTCTCTCGTTTATCCCATGATACTTATGTCTCGCTCTCTCTCCCTCCATTTTCTTTCATTTTTCTGGCAGATTGTGCGACCGGTGAACGCGTTCCTCATTGTTGATGTACAAAATGATTTTATAAGTGGTTCCTTGGATATAAGTAATTGCAGTGCACAGCAGCAAGGACATGAGGTGAGAGTAAAGGAGGGGAAGACGACTTCACCGTCCCAGGACTGGGAAGCGGGAAGTCCTGGCAGCGACATGGCCAGCAGCTCTGGCTTATCCTTCGGGCTTGCCAGGTGCGGGAAGGACACATACAAAAAAAAATAAAAAAAAAAAGAAGAGAAAACGTAACAAGAAATGAAAATGAAGGACCCGGGGCACGAGATGAGAGGCCAAGTCATTGCCGCAGCACCAGCCCCCGAGATGATGGAGGAGGATAAGGGATAAGGATGGAGCCTCCGCATGTCAGACCTCAATACCAGATATTGCGGCCAGGAGGCGGCGAGGATGGGCAGGGATGGGATTGGGGTTGGGAATGGGATGGGATGGGCAGGCTCCTCCTCGAGTGCACGGCAAAAGCGGAAGCGGATATGCTTTACTTAAGTCGCATCCGCGACTGCGACACACGCCGGATGTCGTCGTCTTCTTCCCATCTGCCAACTGACATTGCCCCATGCTACATGCCGCATGCCCCATGCCCCATCTCGCTCCTCATCTCATGCCTCTCTCGCTCTCTGCGGCACATGAAAATTTGTCAAAATTAATAACACGCACTTCCGTCTCGTTGTCGCTTTATGGACTCCCGCTCTCAGTCAAGAGAGCGACGCAAGTCGTGACTTTGTTGCCATCTTGAAGATAATCCAATGACCGCTTTTCCACACTGCTTTCCCACCCCGCACTGTACCCGCTTTTCCGTCTTATCCGTCTTTTCTCTGTGTAGATACTGGAGCCCATTAACAAACTCTTGGATACGGTGGACTTTGATGCCGTTTTCTATTCATTGGACTGGCATCCCAGCGATCATGTTTCATTTATTGATAATGTCAAAATGCGGGCCATGGACGAGTCCTCGGCGGTAGGCGAGATTGTAGATTGAAATTCGAAAGGAAGTCCTGTCATGTTATATCCTTCCTTTTAGCTTGACGCCGATTCCGCCCAGGTCTTCGACACGGTCATCTTTGCCGGTCCGCCACCCATGAAGCAGCGCCTGTGGCCACGCCACTGCGTTCAGGACTCGTGGGGCGCCGAGCTGCACAAGGACCTCAAGGTGGTCGATCACGGCATCAAGGTGTACAAGGGCACCAACCCGGAGGTGGACTCGTACTCTGTTTTCTGGGACAACAAAAAGCTGTCGGACACCACGCTGAATGCCCAGCTAAAGATGAAGGGCGCCACGGATATCTATGTGTGCGGCCTCGCCTACGATGTGTGTGTGGGTGCCACCGCCGTGGATGCCCTTTCGGCGGGATATCGCACCATATTGATAGACGATTGCTGTCGCGGCACCGATTTCCATGACATTGAGCACACCAAGGAGAAGGTCGTGACCAGCGATGGGGTCATTGTGCACACAGCCGATGTAAGTGTTGAGAGGGGGAGTCGGGGGAGTTTTCATATTTATTGGGAGCTAAAAAATATCTGGCGGTTGTAAAGAGTTCTAAAAACTTGTGTCATCCATTTTCGGGTAATATCTATTTTCATTATGATTGGAACATTTTGTCTAAAAAAAACCATAATTTGAAATAGTTTTTCCGCCTAGAGTTCGAAAGATATCACTCTAAAACTTGGTAGAATCGTTGTTCTGGTAATAATTCACTAAAATATCAATTTTCATTAGGATTCGTTCAACATTTCTAAAAAAATACTTTATGTAGTTTGATGAGATAATTCTGTAATTTTTTAATATCAGTACCATTGCAACAATCTACCTTAATAGCCATTTTCATCAAGTTTTAATCAGCCAGTTCCCAGAAAAAAGTTCATACACTCCCAAGAGTCGCTGAAACCGTTCCTATTGTTTTCTTTTATTTTTTCACAGGTCAAGGCCATGGCTGAGGGTCGTGATCGTCGCCCCGAATTGGGCTACAAATTGGCCATGGAGCTGAAAAGTCCCGATTCGGTTCTGTCGCAGCGCAACGGCTTTAGACCCACTTATTAAACGCTTAGTCGGAGCTTAAGGAACTAAGCAACATGCTTATGGCTTAAGGCTTATGGTTCATGGATTAAAAGACAACAAAGTTTAAGCGGCTTTCAATGTAGTTTAAAGTTTAGAGCGTTCCCGAATAGAATATAGAATGTAGAAGCAATAAAGAAACAATACACCTACGAAGTTCCTTAATGGTAGCTAGGAATTGGACAGCTCCTTTTGGACCATGCAACAAATGACAAGCAACAAAAGTGCAAAAACAACTTCGGACAAACACCAGGAAATTCATATGAATTGATTAATCAATCAATCTAAAGCTTAAGTACGAGTATTATCAATGGAACAGTCTCTCTCTCTGGATCTGTAATCCCAAAGGCACCTTCTAATACAATACTAAATACCACAATAAATACCACATAAATGTTGTGCCTGCTGCTGCACTTGTTTCCAATTAAATAACAAAATATTTATGTTTAAATATCATATTATATAAATTTATATTTGGAGAAGGAAGGACAAGATTTTGGTGTATGGAAATATTGCATGTACTTAAAGAATAGAATGGAATGGAAATAAATCAATGATAAATATGATAATAAAGAATCTTTCAAGAAATCGGATAATACATTTAAACCTCCCATGGGATCAACCAATTTTACGTTTATTTGCCAGCAAAGTATCTAGAACTCTTGCTCCAAAATCTAAAATTTTCCTTTCGGCCCTACGATATATTTTTGTTGAAGCTTAAAGTTTTGTTAATGGAAAACTTCTTCTGCTATTTTTTTTGGGTGCGCGTGTGGGGGTTATGCATATTTGTTTAACAAAATGATTCTAATGTTGCCTTTAAGGCTTTAAGCCCACCCCCTGCAGGGTACACGATGAAGAGATCTCAAGTGCAACACCCAACAGACAGAAAGACATACATACCGTATGCTGCACCTTCCACTCCGCTCTGCTGCTTTATCCCTACTCCCTTGACTCTTCACTCCCTGAACTCTCTTTCTTCCTTCGCCTTGCTCCCTATTTCTGGGAGAGGCTCCTGCTCCCGCTCCCGCTCCCGCTCCCAGTCCCGCCCTCCTTCTCGTAGCTCCACAAACCACAAACAAGCAGCTTAGCGCCCAAGTACAAGCTACAAGTCAAGCAGTCGCCAGCAGACAGCCAGCCAGCCAGCAAGCATCCAACATTTCAGCAGCTGAGGCTGAGGCTCCCAGAGCTTCATCTGCATGCAACACACACTCATAACGAAGGGATATACACACACACATGTGGGTGTGTGCGTGTGTGCAATTGCAGTTTCAGGTCATGGACAAAATGGCGACGCCTACGCAGCGGCAGAAGCGGCAGCGGCAGCGGCAGATGGAGGAAGCAGAGAAAAATATGCGAGAAATGTGCTGTTGAGAGATGGAAAAACGCGAACGAAGCGCTTCCACACACACACACACACACACACACACTCACACAAGGCACATGGCACATGCTACCATGTCCAGGCCTTTTGGCAAATGGCCAGCACCCCTCGTATCTGTGTGCGTGTTTGTGTAACTGTGTGTGTGCCTGACAATAATCCAAAAGTTTTACAAGCAAAACGAGAGACCATTACATGTGCAGAAAAGGCCTGGGAGTCGGTCCGGAGTCCGGAGTCGGGAGTCGTCGTCCAGAGACAGAAACAGAAACCACTTGCAAGCAATTTTCATCAGCGAGAGCGAGGTTTTCCTCCTGCTCCTTCTCCTTCTCCTGCACCACTTTTTCCTGCCGCTGACAGCTGTGCAGCGTCCGCACCGCCCCGCCGCACCACCTTCCCAAACAGTCGACAGTCGACAGACGCCGACGACGAGCAAAAGTTTTTTTTTGTTTTTTTGGGATGTGGAGTCCAGGAGTCTGGGATTCTAGGGAAAACCGGGCAGAAGGAAGGTTCATTGTCTATGGCAGACGACGCCACAAAAGGTAAACGATTTGGAGACGACTCCTCCACGATCTATATACATATGTGTGTAAGGGAAAGCCAGGAAAAGCCCCATGGTCCAAGGGGAGTGCTTACCATAAAACTTGGCCAAAACGCTCGCTCGCTCTCGGACACATGGAAAAATATGCTGGAAAATGCTGTGGGAAAAAATATAGGCAGAGCCACGCCCCCCAGGCCCCACTGGACACCGGACAGCCCCCTTTTCGGTCGGGTGTTAATAAATTTAAAGTTTGTTTTAGTCCCACTCCACCCTCTCCTCTGGTTCTCCCTCTCTGTTTTTTCTGCTCTTCGAATAGCTGACACATAAAACAGAAAACTTCCTTTTAAACGTTGCATGGATTGTTATTTCGGTTTGCTTTCTGGCAAAAACAGGAACAGGCAGCAGCAGCAGCAGCAGCAGTAGAAAAAATAACTAGAGAATCGTTTAACAGTCTGTGCCACACACTTTTTGGACCAGGCCAGGGACATTTATACGGTTTGTTTAGAAGTTTTTTCTTTTTTGCTGGAACAGAACACACGAAACGCACCGACACAGAGGAAGAAAGAAAGAAAGAATATTCATCCATCGGGACACAAAGGCTAGAAGGGCAGATTGGAGTGGATTGGACAGATGATGGGATCTAAGCACGACATCGGGGATGCGATGCCAGAAGATGCCCGGAGATGCCCGGAGATGGACATTGATTGCGACATTTTCAATTAGCTGAAAGGAAAAAGTGTAGATAAGCGAGAGATGGTGGCACAGAATGCATCTTTCTGTGATTCATTTTGTAATAGAGGAGATAACCTGTGTGGCAACTGTGGTTTTTTTTGGGAGATTTCTGGGTGTTGCTTCAGTAGACGAGGCAGAGATTTTTAGCAAAAGAGTGTAAAATAAATTGCTATATTTCTACATGACATAGTGACACGATATATGGCCTTATGAATCCATGATATGCTGCTAAGGTATAGTTAAAAATGCACCTAAAATTGAAAAAGGGAGGGACTCTTAGTATCTAAATGATTATTTTCCTTCGTCAGTAAAAGTATCTTTCCGGACAATAGGAAATTATTTACTTATGCAGGATTCTATAGAGTTATTTTAGAGCATATTTCTCTTCCATCGAAGACCGCTCTCCTAAAGCAGTTCCCATCTCTAATATCCAGCAATAAATCCAGCAAAAGTCTCGAAATAAATTCTAGAGGGTATGCAGGAAACTCTACAGAATTTTCCTCCGTGTTTTTCCTGTTCTCTTAATGAAAATGCCAGTAGCAGTGTCACTAAAATAGCAAACACAACAAAAAAAAAAAAACAATTATAAAAACAACAACAACAGCAACAACTATCACGCCTAACTATGAAGGCGGACTTGCCCTTTCCCCTCTACCCCTGCCTGGATTTGAGAGGCGGGTAGTGGAAATTAGTTTTCCCAGTGCAAAAACCTTATTGAAATTATAATTTATTTATTAGCAGCAGCAGAGTGCCACCAGCAGGGCCAGGGGGGGGGGGGGGGGGCGGCGTGGCTGTGGAAATGAACTCGAAAATGTCAAACCAATTTGCTGCTGCTGTTGGAAAATTTTCGTTCGTTGATTAGATGGCGGAAAGGGGATGGGGGGGTTGCGGATGCGGATGCCATGGCCAAAAATAAAAATAATACTAAAAAACTTTTAATTATGAAAACTGCAAAAATTTTGCTGCTGTTGCTTGTAATTAAATTTTGATGGCCCAGGCAAAATACAAGTTTTTCCAGGTAGAATCTTGGTAGATGATGGCAGAATATTCCTCACGGATTACCAAACAACAAACGAGGGAAACGCGGCAAAGGCCGCGGCTCTACTTTATACTTGATACTCATTCAGTATACATATACATATGACAGCTTACGATTTATGTAATTTAAGATATATATTTAATATGTCGTTTTGAATCGCTATTCGCAAAAGATAAAAAATTACATTTTTGAAGGAAACAAAATTTAAAAAATATCGGTCAAGCAAAAATGTACAACTCAAGAAGATAAAATAGAAAACGAGCGTAATAATTCACCGAAAGATCGAAACATACAGAGCCTGAGCAGAATGTTTACGAGTCGACGATCCACGAATTTCTCAACGGCATAATCCACCACTGCCTCCTCTTTGGACTGGGGCCAAAAGGCGTTCTCGCGATTTTTAATCGTTTGAATTGCTTGGATTCCAATGATTGCTGCATATTTGAGCCGTATTTGAAAGACTGCGGAATGAAGTCAGCGGGAACATTGTTATATTGGTTCGGATATTGATGCTGATCAAGACAGTGTATACTTTATGGCGTCGGAAACGCTTCCTTCTGGGTGCTGCACACATCCAAGCCCATCAAAAGTCGAATATACCCCTATACTCTTCGAGTACCTGGTATACAAATAGGTAAGAGCTGCTGCTGCGGCTGCTGCTGCTGCTGCAGGAAGGAGCTGCTTCCTTTCTTGTGCGTCATACGCGTCGAATGCGCAATGTGGCTTTTGCCCCGTCGAGGTTTCCCTGCAGTCAACAGGAAGTTGTCCTGGCAACGCAGCTCTCTGCAAATGTTAATTTTCATGCAATGGAAATGAGTTTTCCCCGAGAGATGGAAAGTTTTTCGGGTGTAGATTCTCTTCTTCTGACTTGTGGCAGAATAGGATGTGATTATGAGGGTGAAAAATCCCACCGCCCACCCACCCATCCACCCACAACCCACACATATGTGTCGTGGGTCGTGAGTCTTGTGGCAAATAAAATGCTTTAGTGATTTGCCAAAAGTTTTGTCATTAAGGACACTTGCTGCTGCAGGCCACTCGTCACGCATCGCATCAGCGCATCACACACATTTTCGGGGCACTTGATTACAGTTTTAGAATTTTCCATGGAATTTTCCATGAAATATATTTGCCCCGGAAAACAGTGGCTCTACGAGTCTCCGCTCCGCTCTGCCTGCCAGTTTATTTGATTATTTGTTGGATTTCGTCGCATAAATGACAGTCTGTGTAAATTTGTCCGACAGTTTTATGGGAAAACATTTCTCCGTTTCCCAATTGCATACACATTTCCATGCAGCACTCGGCAATGCTGAGCGTGTGTTTGAGTGGCATGAAAATCAATCAAATGTATAAATGATTTAATTGTTTGAACATCCGATAATTGCACAAAGTCGTTGTTCACTCGAGGGGAAGAAGAGAGCGAGGGAGAGTGGGATAGAGATTCCTTGACTAATGAATCGATGTCCTGTAAATGCCCCCTGGAAATGTGCCACTGAAATGCCACTGAAGCGCGTGTTCGTGTGCGTGTGTTGCGTGCTCCTTTGCCAATCATCCATTATCCATTATCCTTCACACAAAAACGGCAGAGAAATTAAGGAGAAACCAGTCGAGGCGTTTAAGGGGAGGCACACGAGTAGCGACATTCAGATACCGCATAGTATTTCCTTTTCAAAAGGATTTACAGGACTCACCTCTCTCAAAATCTCACTGGAAGGGACTACTAAGCAACGCTGGAAAAGAGATATCCCTATCTCTAGCGAGGGAGAGAGATGGATTGAATTTAGAGCCCATTCCTCAGTGCAAAGCCACATTGGGAGAGAGATAGAGCGCCTGTAAAGCCTATTCTTTCTGGCTTAGCCACACTGGGAGAGAAGAGTCCCTTTATCCTTTCCTTCTGGCTTTAATAATGAATCAATAACAACGATTTTTCGATCCTTCAAGTAGATAATATCATTATCTACACAAATCAAATATACCTCTGGCACTACTCCCTCTGAATATTACAGGGTATATTTAAAAGCTTGTTGCGATTGCCCCCTGAGGGCCACACGTGTCGTATACGTGATATTTTTTAATTACTTTCAAATGGCTCCTCCTGTGCGGGAGGGGGAAGTCAAAATTTAATTTTAATTGCCACAGACCCAAACCCAAAGACCCAAAGACCTCTTCTTGCCAGCAAATTTTCTAGACCCCAAAGTGCTGTGTCCTCTGTCCCCAAGCTGCGGAAAAACTGCCAAAAAACTAGAAAACACAGATGGAGATTTTCTTTGCGAAAATGAAAATTTAATTAATGCCAACACTAAAAAGCAGAAAAACCAAAAACGCAAACCCACACACGATGCTCCTATCCCTCTCTCGAGAGAGAGGAATTTTCTATTTTCTCAAAAACTAATATGGAAAATATTTTGTATTTGTGAGGAAAAAGTTTTTGCCACGGGCAGCTGCTGCAACAGAGAGAGAGGGAGAAGGAATGCAGAGGGAGGGCTTTTCCACCCTTTAGAGATGGGCCATGGAATGGGAAGGACTTGTTTTAAGTGTCGCTGTGGTGTCATTAGCTGGAAGGATAGTTCCAGTGACTTTTGGGACGGAAGTTGTGGAAATTATCAAATAGAAATATTAAAAAAAGAGGAATTGCTGGAATCGTAGGAATCCCAGTGCTGGAAACCTTGGAAAATCATAGAATCTTAAGAGCTTCCTGCTCTTAATTTAAGCTTTATTTTTGAATGTACAAACAGATTTTTCATGCTTTAAACTTCCCCAAAACCTCTCTTTAACCCATTGCACACATTCTCCTCTGAAAATCAAACCCCAAAATGGCCTCAACGTCATGTCAAAGGTCATACCGCAGTATTAAATCCATTGTCGAATGAAATTTTGTGGCAATTAAAGCGCAAATGAAACGAAATTAGCGCCTAAATGGCAGACAAGGGGCGGCAGACAGCAGCAGGAGGTGCCACAGGAGCATAACGGGGGGCAGGCAGCATAACGAGGAGGGGGGAGGGCAGCAGGCGGTACAGCAGTCGGTACAGCAGTCGGTAACACGCAGCAGAACGAATGAATGAACGAGCGGTACAGCAATGAAAAGGCATTTAAAATGTCAACACGACCGCAACATCGTGTGCGAAATGGTCAGCAAAAGGTGTGCATACATATCCCCAGCTACATATACATATATGTATTTGTATCTGTGCATTGGGGTGCATCTGTGTGTATCTGTGTGTGTGTGGACTTTTGCGGTTGCACCAAAAGTAAACCAAAAGTGACACACAAGCAGAGAGAGAGAGAGGGTCAAAGGTGAGAGCAGGGCAGGGCAGAGCAGAGGGTGCGCTTAAATGCTTGACCACGAAAAGGCCATTAGAAAATGGTCAGCGTACTGTTAGGAGGGAAAGGGTAGGCTAAAGGGTAGAGGGGCTTGGAAAAGCCATCGCATGTGACAGTTGGAAAATTAGAAGCGAGAGAGAGGTAGAGGTAGAGTTTGGGTTTTCGCAGAAGAAAAACACACTCTGAAAACCACACAACGTTTGCCCCCGAAAAACACACACGTGTAAAAGTTCCTCCAAGTTTTCGTGTTCATTTTCCCTCCACCTCGAAATGAGAAAGAGCAAGAGACAGATCTCCTGCTGCAGCAAGGATAAAGGCTAAAGGTAGGAGAACGATGTTTTTGGGTGGAAAATGTGGGCAAAATGTAGATGGGCGTAGGAGAAGAGACATGAACAAACTTTAAATTAAACCATTTTGAAATTTATACATTTATGAATCATTTATGTAGCCAGAAGTTTTCGTCGTTTTCCAAAGTCACTTCCCTTGAAACATCAAACGTTAAACACAAGTTTTCCCCATTTAGTAATATTTAATTTCGACACAATTTCTGGCTCAAAGCAAATACTTTCACAAACCAGCTACTACTAATTAATGTGTTATGTATGTCGTTTAGAATTATCAGAGAAATATTACGTACTTTTCTTGGAGGTAGCTTTTAATAGAAAAAAACAATATTTTCAAGGCTTGTATTTTGGGTAAAAGAATAAAAGTTTTAATAAATGTAAAGGGTGCACTGAAATATCCAGAGCCAAAGCATGCTAAGGAATATCTTCAGATAAAGTGTTAGGTCTGCTTTTCATTCTTGAAATGCATCCTGGAAGTGCTGCGGAATCATTTCCAATCAGTTATCCTTTTTAATAGTATTTTCAGCTTGTTTTTCTGTCCCTATTCCTTGCTGGCAGTGATAGCTTCTCCGTTTTCTATCGCTTATGTGTTTGTGTTTTATTTGTGCAATCACTTATCGTTTCTGTGATTGTTTCCATCTCTCTTTCCATCACCAATAATCTTAGGGACTACTCCTACCTCTTTTCCCCCCCACTAACCCTTCTGGGAATGCATCCTCTCACATATCTCAATGGAAATCGTTTTCAAAGCCTATATGTTTCGTAAATGATTGAACAATTGTATAAGAATTTCATTCAATTTTCTTTTATTTGTGGTCACCTTTGACGACTGGAAATTATTTCCTCATCCGAGATTTCGTTCTTTATATTTGAAATTAATCTCTTAAGTTATTTATTCTGCAGCCAACTATTTATTATTATTTACTTATTCTACCATTTATTCATTTAAGCAAATATCTTTGGCATTTATGTTTTCCTTTTGTTGGCTTACTTTCATTTATTTAAGAAATATCTCTCCAGGGAAAGTGCCTTTCGCCTTCCCAAAAAACCACTCTCCTTTATTCGCAAATATCTGAGAGTCATCTTTGGGTGGCCTACCACCATTTGTTGTTGCATTTAAATTTTCACTTAATTTTCCCATGAACACACATTTTTCCTGAACAAATTTCCTTTTCTTATTTTTAGGGGTGGGGGGGTTTAGAAATCAACAGAGTCACGCTCTGATTCCTATTCCGAAAAACACACACAAAAAGATACACCTGCATTTGTATCTGTAGCTGTATCTGTACCTGTGTGCGTGTGTGTCTGTGTGTCAGTGTGGTGTGCTTAGATGCGTGTTTATGTCTGTGTGAGAGTGAGAGTATAATCTTTTTGCCGCAATGCCGTTGAATGTATAATAAAGCACATGACTTTGGTTCTTTTATGGTTTTGGCCCGTGCTTAAATTTGGGGTCTGCCACACAGCGGTAGCCGCAGCCCCCTGCCACAGACACAGCCGCAGCCGCATGCCGCACGCGCCGCATCTTGGAAACATCAACAGAAACAATGACCAGGAGGCGGCCGGCAGCAGCAAATAGGACTCTGCTTCTAAATCCAGGACTTCCCAGACTCCAGCCAAATGAGGATTTCGCCCAAGCTCCGGAATGACTGAGGTTTTCCTCTGGACTTTGCTGTTGATGTTTTGCGAGGCAAGAGGCAGTGGCAGTGGCAGTAGGGGCAGTGGCAGGAGGCAGGAGGCAGACCAAGCAAACGACAACAATGTGCAACAATTAAATGTCAAACAGTATGCCATGCTGCTTTTCGCATTTTGATGGACGCTTAAAATCACTGCAACTGTCAGCGTGACTGGAGCTTGGGAGCCGAAGCCGGAGCCCGTTCATTTGTGGCATGAACACAAGTCACGGAACGGTCACACACATATGACATACAGAGACACACAGAGATGGTGAGAGAGAGAGGGAGGGAGAGGGAGGGTGAGGCAGACCCATAGCCCCGTGCAGAGGAGCCTGCTGAAGAGCAGGTGCACATAGCGTTTAAAATGTACACCCATAAACAAAAGTGCAAACAAAGCCATAAACAAGTGGAGCTACCAGCGACGGGCGAGGGGTGGAGGAGAGGGGACGGATAAGAAGGGGTCTCGGGTGGGGCAGGATATTTCAACCCCCGCAACTACCATGTTTATGCTTTTCTATATCCTTTTTGCCCGTGCCCGACGTTCTCCGTTCGCCGTCGCCGATGTCGTTTGTTAGTTTTTGCCTGCCTGCCTGCCTGTCGCGCTGCCCTGAAAGCCACAGTGGGTCCAAATGCAATGTAAATTGAATGAAAATTAAAGTGTTCTTTGCGAAAAGTCGTAAGGTAATCCAAAAGCAATTATTGGCGGATTTAACACGAGTATCTTGATCTCGCGCTACGTGTGCCTCGACAGAAAATCCTTTCTTTAGTTGTATTCCCACAGTGGTTCAAAATTCAATGAAATTTGCATAAAAAATGTCTAAGAAATGTGCGTTTTTCTTAAAGGAAACCAAAAAAAAAAAGTCATGAAGGACCCTGAAAATATTCTCCTACTCAATCACTCCTGCCACACTGCTGCTACTGCTGGTGGCACTTGCACCTCTCTGTCGTAACGTGCCACGTAGCTGTGTGCCAGCAGCGACATTGAATGTCTGTGCAACACCGCGGCGCTTCCATTCCATTCCACTCCATGGCGACGGATACCTTTCCACTCCATGCGGAATACCATGCCCCATCCCATCCGTGGCCCCCCTTTCCCTGCATCCAATGCCGCCATTCCGGTGGCTGGTCCCTCTCGTTCTCCTTCTCGTGCTGCTGCTGCTGCTGCTGCTCCACTATATGCCCCACTGCCACTGCCACTGCCACACAGCCTTACAGTTTGTTAGCTTTGCTTTGTGATGGAGCTCGCAGCTCCCTTCTTCTATGATACTCAACGTGCGCCCCCAAACGTCCACTGGGGGCGCGGGCTGGGTGGTGGGGCTTGGTAGTTTTATGGCGGTGGGGCCAAAGACTTCGTCGAAGCCTTTGCCTGTCAGCGTTTTCTCTGGCACTGCTGTCTGTGTGTGTGTCTGTGTGTGTGTGTGTTTGCTGCGCTTTGTTTTTAATACATGTACGTGGCGTGGCTTGGCGTGGCGGTGGCATCATCATCGTTTATTATTTTATTTTTGTGTGTATGCGTATATGTAATATGGCAAAGGATACTACAGCCAACAGCCAGCAGGACATACACATACACAAACATAACCCATGGGTCCATGTCACGCACACATTAGAAGGTAAACAGAACACAGGACACGCGTTTCGTTTCGTATCGCTCCGTTTGGCCACTCGGATGCATAAACATTTGGAAATTCCATAGGCTCTCCTCATCCTCTAGGATTCCTTCGTGAGGCTGGACACATGCTTATCCCTGCGTGCCTGTGTGTGTGTGTGTGTGCCACGAACTAAATTAAATTTTTACATCAACATTTGCGCTTCATTAGAGGTGGGAGCAGCAGGAGCAGGCGTCCCAAAGGATGTGTCTGTCTGTGTGTGTGTGTGTGGGACAGTGCCAAGTGTTGTAGTCGAGTGGGTGCCCCATGGGAAGCATGCCCCTGTCCCTGTCCCTGCCCCTGTCCCTGTCCCTGTCCCTGCCCCTGTCCCTGCCCCTGTCTCATGGACAAATGAGTGGCGCAAACTCCACTAAATTAGCCCCTGAAACGGAAGGAAGGAATAGCCAGGATGTGTGCCGCCTGTGGGCCTGAAAGCGTTAAAGTTATCGCCTGGCATAACGATTCAATTGATGGCAGCCAGTGCCATAGATGGGATGGATGGACGGACGGCATAGTGATGGTCCCAACTGATAATTGGATATAAGCAGGGGGAAGGGCTTTAAGTTTAGAAATTTGTAGAATTTAGTTGGAAATGCTATAAAATACGTAAACTAAAGAATAATGCTCTCAATTATGTTCAGTCTCGACCAACTTCTTGGGCAGACAGCAAACCTTTCGCCTAATCGCACACAAAGTGAGAAAATCACTTTTGAGCTGGTCCTCGCAGTTGTATTCCTCCCGACACTTGCCGTTATGGGCATAACAGGACTTGTAATCTGCGGAGAAGAAATTGGGAATTAAGGATCCATCGGGACACTCCCCACCACTCACGTTTCGTCTTCGGAATCTGCAGCGTGTAGTAGCCGCCAACGACAAAGAAAATGATGATGAAAAGCAACGCCAGTATGCCCATCATGATGTTCACATTAAAATTTTTCATTTTGGGATCTAAGCAGACGACGGATCGCAACAGGATATATGTATATTAGCTCGTGTCAAAGTGAATGTTGATTCTATGCTTTTCCCAATTTTCTCTATTTTATTTCTGTTGATGAAGTCTCTCCAACAGCCTGCTGCTGTGCTGCTTAACCCTCTAAGTGAGTAAGTAAATTATTATCATAATAATGCAAAAGTGCAGCATTTATCTCATCTCTCGTCTCTCTCTCTTTCTCTCTTACTCTCTCTGTCCATCTTTCTGCGGCTGTCTATGGGGCCAATGTTCAAATTGAAACTTCTTAATTAAAAACTTGCAGAAGCAGCAGCAAATCGAGGAGAAGGATGCACCGAGAGAAATTACAGAACGTTTCTGCAAAGTAGTCATTTGTAAAAATACCAGAAGAATACTAGAAAATAACAATAAAATTATAATAATAAGAGAATAATTTCAAATATCAAGTTATACCACAAAATACCATGAATTAAATAAAAATCCAAACAAATCAGAATCGCGTAGAAAAATACAAGAACACTATCATTAAAATAGCTTGAATACCAGAAAAAAATGTATAAAATACCAAAAATAAAATACTTTTAAAATATAGACAACTACAATATAATAAATAAATAAAAAAAACCAAAAGCATAAAATAAAATACCATAACATCTACTTAGGAATCAATTATGATACAATTCCAGACAAAAAATACAAATACCAGAAAAGTTCTCGAATATTTCAGAAATATACCGTAAAATATCTAAAAATACTCAAAAAAATACTGGCGTACTGTGGCGTATAGTGAAATGGGGACACTTTTGTGGAACGAACTTTAAAATGCTCGTGCATATACATATATTTCTGAGTGTAGTAGGATACCTCTCTGTCAGAGCTGCACTGTCCTACTCCCTACTCTGGGCTGGCAAAATCAGTGTGAAGCAAAATAAACCGCTTAAGGACTTGCGACTTGGCTGGCGCGTTGGAAATAACAAGAAAACTGCCCTCCAGCTAGAGTCCAGGGCCAGAGCGATAGAGAGAGAGAGAGAGAGAGAGAGAGAGGGAGAGTTCTAGCGGAAGTCCTGGACGGATGTGCTTGGTCAGACCTATGGCTCCCGCTGCCACTGCTGCTGCTTTCTGCTGCTGCTTGCTGCTGCGGCATTTAGGGGCAGAGCAGAACCACTACTCGTCTCGTCTCGTGGCAGCTACAGTGGGAAAAAATTCAATTAAAAGCAACAGCACGTAACTGAAACTTTTCCTCTTTTTCCGTTCCTATCTTTTTTTTTGCGCCCAAGTTTTGTATCTTTTCAGTGGCACAACGCCCCACTCATCCCCACCGTCTAACCCACTCTCTGTATGTGGGGGGTGGGGTGGGTGGAGGTGGGTGTAAAACCATCTGCCTTTCCCCAAAGCACTTTGAGTTATAACTTGGGTGCCAGCTGTCAGTTTTTCGCCAGCTCTCTCTCGGAAAGTTGCATGGGGCACACAGCACACAGCACACGACCCAGAGTTGCAGCGGTAGCAGCAGCAGCTGAAAATTGAAGCTATCATCAGTTCTGTGGCTTGCCACAAAAAATGCTGCTGCTGCCATTGGGGAAGGCTTATACTTATACCTTTTACCATTGTAATGTTCGAGGCAAGGAGATCTCTCTCTCTCCCTCTCTCTCTCTCTCTCTAGTGCCAGATAATATATTCTTCTTCTATGTTTTTCTCCTTTTTGGTTCGCTTTTTTAATCAAGTTATTCACTCTTTTCTTTGGAGGCTCATCCTACCATCGCATCCTTTGAGTGTTAGCTTCTTCCTTCCTCCATTGCCCATCATCGAGTGGCTTCTATCTGCGTCCTTCCTTCGATTGTAGCTTCTTCCATTTCTCTAGCCTCTTTGGAAGTAGCTTCTGCCGTTTGCTCCCTTCCCCCTTCCTTCAAGTGCAGCTCCTTCTGCTGCCTTTCTTTGGGCTTGAAATGTATCTGCCTAATGCAAGGCGATTCGCACATTACGTATTCGCAGTGGAGGCCTGCCTGCCTGACTGCCTGCCCCAATGACGTCATTAGAATCAGGTCAACATTGGGGCGGCTGGAAGCCCATATCTGAACGGGGAGCTCCTGCTCTCTGGCTGTAAGAGAAGGTTGAATCTGTGGGCTGTGGAGCAGAGGCTGAGGCGGTAGTACATTCTATGAGGCAGGAGGCTGAAGGGACTGAACCTCTCGTTCTTAGGGCATACAAATTATGTTGTGGAGTCTGCAAAAATGGCAATTCACTCTCCCTTTCTCCACTCTCAATCTCCCTCTCCCCCACTCTCTCTCGCTCTCTCTCTCTCTCTCTTTGTGGCACATACACCTTGAGCTTGAGCTTCTATGGCCTCCTCCCCGCCACTGTGTGCTACTTAATGGCCATTCATTGAGCCTCCTCCCGCTCCAGCATCCGCTGTGCCTCCTCTTTTTTTGACATTTTTTCAATTTTTTCCCCTGGTTTTTTGGGTGGTATTTTTTTCTGTTTGGGGGTAAATTAAATACAGATTATGGCGGAGGACCACTCGCTCTTAACTAAATGAAATGAAAGATGAGAGGGGGGTAGAGACTCCCCACTGACATGGCATTTATTTTCCATATATTGATTGCTTTTTAATGGATATTTTGGCCAGTAGCAGGAGAGAGTAGTGGGGCCAGTAGGCGTATTGCCTTCTATTAATTTTATTTACACAAGTTATTTACTTTATTTGGATATTTATTTACATAGTTAAATGGTTTGCCCCAACAATTGTTGTCCGTTGTGTTGTGTGTTTGATTTACTGGGAAATTTCACTGGGGAAATTAATTGTTTGATTTGTGGCATTGCCCAGAGACGTGACGCGTTTTTGGTTTCCATTTTCAATGGTTTTGCTACAATTTTTTGTTTTCTGTTGATGGCCAAGCCTCCATTTAGGTCATTCGGTACTCTGTCCCCCTCTCTTTTGTCATCACTTTCTGCTTTATCCCTCCTCTCTAGTGATTTACAGTTTTATTTGCACAGTTTATAAATAAAACTGTCAAGCTCTCTCTCTGTCTCTTTCTCTCTTTGGGGCCGCTTGCTGACGTTGGCAGCTGCTCATCTAATGGCATTTTCCACTGCCTCCCACCAGCCCAAAGTCCTGTTTAAAGTCCTTTTTCCTCAGCCACCCACGCAACCATTTGTTATGGCACCCATCCGCCACACTCCTCCCCCCCCACTCTACTCCCCTCACTCTCTGGCAGTGCCCACGTCAGTCACGGGTCCATTCAATCAGTGCGAATGTCAATCAAGCGGGCGGACTGCAAAGCCACTGCATTAACAGCGGGACAGCAGCAGCGGGACAGCAGGTACCAGGAACAGGAGCAGGAGCAGGAGCAGGATCCAAGGGAAAGCTAAAGAGGGGCTGAAACCCAACAAACTGAGAAATAAAGATAACAAAAGCAAATGACAAAAGCAGAAAGTACACAAGAAATGTAAGAGAAATGTTGGAAAAATTTATTGTAGGTTTTTAATTTATATAATTTATTATTTTATGTAATGATTGGAGGATATCAAATGCAAGGTAATTCAATTTAATTGAATTTCTTTTCTTTTGTAAAAAATATTCAAGGGTTGTTTTAAATATATAATTTTGATATTAAATAATTTAAGACACCAAAAATACCCGAAAATACACAAAAGAAATACAAAATACTATGAAAAACATTCCATAAAATACTAGAAAAATACTACAAAATATCTCTTCGAATTTAATAGCTTCCAATTCTAAGAAGAAACTTGTGTTTTATGATGAATGATTAATTTCGTTGCATTTCCAGATGAATTCGGATCAGTTTTCTCTATAAATAGAAAAATTAAGGTAGAATAATCGAAAGTATGATACGTACAATAAAAAAGACAAATATTTTCTTTTCAGGTGTTTTTAAAAATGTATAACAAAATATTCACCTATATTTTAAATACATGTATTTTGAATCCCAAAAAAAAGTCCATTCCTGTTCGCTTGGCAAATTTTCTTTAACCTTTTTTTAAACACATTAAACCCGTACTCTTTTGAGGGTAAGGAGTAACCCATACAGCCACAGCATAAGACTCCCGAAAAAAATACTCACCACGCTCTGGTGCTGGTGCTGGCTGCTGCTCTTTGGGCGCCAAACAACTCTTTGGGTGCTGCTGCTGCTGCTTGGGTGGCTTTCTCTTTTTTCGGGGTCCAACAGCAGAAGGTTCTCTCACGCATAGAGGAGAGGCATGGCAACATGGCATGGCAGGGGAGAGGCAGGAGTCTGTGGCAGCAGCAAGAGGTAGGAGTCACAGCAAACGGCAAACGGCAAACGGCGGCTTTCATCTTTTTTTAGCACACGCGCCTCAATAGCAGCCATAGCCATAGCCACAGCGAAAGCATCGGCGTCCCCCTACTCCTCCTTCCCCTCCTTTTTTTCTCCACGGAGACCCCTTATTTTTCCTCAGTGGAACCGCATTCCATGCCACACACACACCCACAGACACACACTCATAGCACAGTGCCAGTGCCAGTGCCAGTGTGAGAGTATTCTGTGTTCAGAACTCAGTTCCGTTCCCCTTGGTCGCCTGTCGACTGTCAAATCAATTTGTCAGAAATCACTGACAGCTGCTTACAGCCAAAACATACACATACACACATGACCAGAGAGAGAGAGAGAAAGCAGTAGAAAGAAAGCAGGGAGACCATGGCCATCAGATTGAAGAGTTGTCAGGGCAGCAGCAGCAGCAGCAGCAGCAGTTATGGGGAAAATGGAAAATAGTACCATATTCAGACATTCGTAAAAGGAAAAAAAGAATAGCCTTGTTGGGTGGGAAAATTGCCTGGGGTGTAAATTATTGCGCATATTTTCATTTCTTTTCAAATTGCTTTGCAGATTGCCAGCATTTAAGGGCAAAAAAAAAAAAATAAAACCCAAAACACAACACACACTTTTGACATTTACAACTCATCTTTGTTATCACCCCACCCCCACAACATCCCCGAAAAAAACTGGGAGGAAAATGGGAAAGAAAATCTCTATGCAAGAAGTTTTTTTTCAAGTTCGACTTGGAGTCTCTGACAGACAAGCGGCTTGGCTTGGCTTGGCTTTTGTTTGCATGCCACACACACACATATGCACACACACACACACACACATTCAGTTACAGATGCTGCGAGGCGTATACGTAATTTAACAGACAATGCGAAAAAGCGAAAGACGAAAGCCCGAAATGCAGAAAGAAGCTTCGCACAGAACAAAAACAAAAACAAAAACAACCGAAAAAAACAACAAAAAATGGGTGATGGGGCGGGGGGAGACAAGGGAAAGGTCTTTGACTTGGGTTGGGTAAGAGGGGATTGAAAGGAGAAACAAGAGATGCCCTAACTTATGAGTTCTTATGGGTTCTGATAGTTTTTGCTTCGTTTGAGAAAAGCTAAGACCAAAGCTAGAGGACATTTTATGCCTTATTTAATCAGTATCTGTAGAGACTTTGAGGATTATAAGTATAATGGAAGAGGTTTTAATTCCAGCCATACAAGTTCTTTTGGGGATTATGGGGAGAGAAATGCTGGGATTCACTTCAGAATCGATTTATATAGTTAATAGTCAAAGAAATTTTTAGAAAGAAAGTCTAAATAGTTTTATCCTGGTTTCTTATGATACTTTTTTACGGTTACGGATACGGTTTTTATATAATAATTGTTGTTTATGTGTTTTATGAAATTGTATAACATTTTATGGAGTTTTCTAATATTTATTTTCGGGTATTTTTCTGTTATATTTTGTTACTTTTCTGGTAATTTATGCTATTTTGTTTGTATATATCAGAATAATGATTGAAGAAGTGAAATTTTTAATTAATGTATAAGTAAATAAAGACAATATCTTTTTAGAATCAAGCAGTGACGATTCTAGACAAAAAGTCAATGCAAGTCAGTGCAATGAATTTGTTATATACCTATAGCACTTTTAATACTTGAAATATATTTCTGTTTGACTTTCAGTATTGGAACTTCTTTTCACAATTCTTTTCCTTCCTTTTGAAGTTTTCTCTTCAGAAATTCGAAGATTCTGAAATTTTCTTTCGCTTATTCAAAGATTATGATGCCTGGGAAAAGTGTTAAGCGATTGCTTTAGAGCACATTTTCAACAACTTTCTTCCCTCGATGAATATGAAATGCAAATATTTAAACAAGATTTTTCACGCTAAAACAGATTTGTACGCATTTTCCGGTTACAAGAAAATGGGGTTGAATGGATGGATGGGTTGAAGGGGTTAAATGGTGGTGTACACAACAAAAACAGTAAAGGGGAAGTGGAGCCGAGCCGTGAACACGGGGGTTGATTAAAAGGAAAACCAACGGAAAGGAAAGAAGAGGCAAGGACCTTCTGGCAGATGGACAGGACAGCTTTTCGATGGGAGTTAATGAAAACAGATTGGAATTATTAGAGCAGGCTAGAAAAATTCTTTGGAGAGGGAAATGTGTAGAGAAGTCTTCTGGATGATAAATGTTAGTGCTATATTTTTTTCTGAATATATTTATATTTTCTGACTTGTTTCTGGTAGTTTCTTCTATATTTTGTTGGGTTCTGGTATTTTTCTGGAGTTTCTTGTATGTTATAGTTTTCTGGTATTTTTTTGATAGAAATAAAAATTCTTTCAATCACAAAAGTTTGCCAAATAATCCTTCTACATAATGCCCCAAACATATCCTTCACTTGAAACAGCATTTTCCTCCGCAATTCCTTAGGCGTTTTCCATGCTCTAGGGAAACAAAAGTTCGTTCATCGCTTGGTTCGATTCTCAGAGGATTGTTTTTGGGGCTTTTGGTATGATATTTTTTTGTGGCAGTGGCAGTGTGGCACAGTAGCAACAATCAGCAAAGGAAAATCAGTAAGCAGCATGTTAGCTGCTGCTTCTGTTGGCTGTTTCTTTTTTATTTATTTTCCTTTTTGTAATCTCTACCCCTTTTCTGTTGTTTCTTTCTTTCTCTCTCTTTCTCTGGGTCTATCTCTGTCTTTGTCCGTGCTCTTGGCTCATTTTCCTTTCTCTGCTCCCGATGTCTAGTGTTGTTTTTCTGTGTGTGTGTGTGTGTTGTGCTGTCTGGTGTAACATACAACATACAACAAGCCTTATAAATAAGTAGGGAAAAATGGCCCAGAGAGGTCCGAGCGTACTGGCGGCCCCCTCCTCTCCGCCCCTTCTCATGTTTGGGAAAATGAAAAATGGATTTCTGTGTCAGTTGGTTGCCATAATTTTCCCCCCTGCGTTTTTCCCTCTTTGCTTTGACGCGCATTCATCATTTGGCATTCACAGAGCTTGCCCGCATCCTTTTGGATGGTTTTGATTTTCCTTTCCTTTCGTTTCATTTCGTTTATTTAATTAATTATTTTAAAGATTTGCAGGCCCTTTGCCTTCCGTTTTTTTCTTGCATTTAATTAATTTATCAAAAGTGCAAACGGGGTCGCAGGCCTTTTCCCCTTACCCATTTGTCCCTCCATTTTCCATTTTCCATTAATATTTTATTTTATTTTTAAATAAAACAAACTTTAGATTAGCCCTAACCCCCCAGTGACCTCCTGCCTCTCCTGCCCTTTCCTGTGGGGGGACGGGGCATAAGTGGGGTTAAGCTGCCAAAAGTTGAGGCCGCAACAGCAGAAAAAAAAGTTGCCAGCTTTTTCCTCTGGTTTTTCTCCCCGGCTTTTCCTCTTTCGCTAATGCTGATAGGTCTAATAACTCCCTGGGATGCTGTAATCCTTTGGGTTGTGTCTTGTCCTTGCTGATGCTCCGTGATCCTGCTCCTGGTCCTGTTTTGTTGTTCCTGTTTCTGTTTTGTTGCTCTAATGGACATGGGCATTAAAGTCACGTAAATGTGGCCTCCAGTTCCAGCAGCCCCCCGTTGGATGATTATGATTATGATGATGCCCCCAGCACCAGAACCTGCCCCTGCCCCTGCCCCTGCTCCCACGTGCTACGTGTTAATTTTCTCTGTGACAGCGTGGGGCCAAAACTTTCTCTCTCCCCCTCCACTCTCCCGCACTCCGGGACTCATGTTGCCCCATTCAAAATCCTGCAAATATTCGTTGATATTCAATAAAGCAATGTCCTTTTGCATGCCATTTGTTGCATTAAATATTAATCTGTGCTGTGCAATTTCTGCTCTCGGAAATTAGTTACAGAAATTATAATTAAATTCCATTTTTGGGAGGATGCATGTGACCCACCCCCCACTAACACACTCCGCTTTACTCGTTATGTCTCTCTGGATCTGTGTACCCCTATCTGTGTGTGTGTGTGTGTGTGTGTGTCTGTGTATGCAACAAACAGGCCTGGAAGGGGGCTGTGTCCTGGACAGCAATTGCTAGTCAGAGACGGTTGCCATAGACAACACTTGAGTGCACAGAGACGACAGACAGACAGGACCCCCAGTCCATGCAGTTCGGCAGCAGAAAAGCAGAGGAGCAGCTAAAGTCAAGGGAGGGAAGGAGCAGGACATTCTAGCCATCGAAAAGGGAGTCTTAATTAGAAACAATTTGATGCTGTCTGATTGCCAGAGTGCTAAGGATATGTATGTGTCTAGGTGTGTGTTTGTCTCTAAGAGACTTAAAGGTACATCCACACTCAGCAAAAATACTACACGATACTACACATTTTGGTGAAACAGCAAACATTTGTTGCTAGTAAATTAAAAAGGCTACTTCTGGTATTTATTTGATATTTTATGGTACTATTGGTCTTGCCATTCTATGATAGCTTTCGGTTTCTTATGTTACTATTTTGGTAGTCATAGGTATTTTGCTTTATTCATTTGGTATTTTCTGGTATTTTGTCTGAACTCTTTTTGGAATTTTCTATGCGTTAGAAGTATTTTTGGTTTTTTGTATATATAGTTATATTTGTGGTAATTAACGGCATTTTATTTGAAGTAGTTTTCGATATTTCGTATGGTATTTTCTGGTATTTATTTGGTATTTTTTGTATGTTTGTCATTTTTAAAATACAGTATTATTACAATTATTTTTTTTTGGTATTTTTTCAACGACTCCAAGGAAAATCGTTCTTAAATGATCGTACAATTCCATATTTCTAGCATTTTCAGTTGATTGCTTGTGTATTTTGGGCAATAAATTTCTCTGGGTGCATACCCAAGTGCGGGACGCAGGACGACAGGACACGCGTTGTTGACTTTTGATCATTACGCCGAGAGAGCAGGCAGTAGCTGCCAAGTTATGCTGTGGAGTTTGTTGCTCAGTTATTGGTGGTTGCCTAATAGGATAGAGATAGCGACAGACATGTTGGAGTTTTTCCACTGACTGAAAAGTCACTTTATTGCATCCTCAGGGCAGGCATCAGTTTGTTCATTAGTTTTTGCAAAACAGAACATCAAAGAGAAAGTGCGGCAACAAGTATTTACGAAAATGAAACATTTGCTGTACTTTTGATATTGGTTTCGATATTGGTTATTGTATGTCTTCAATCCATAATGTATATCATTTGTGTCGCACTCTCGAGGGAAGAGCCTGCTCCGCCTCCTCTGTGCCACTGCCACACCCATTTGGCATTTCCCTCGCCCCATGTGTATCTATTATTTCATTTCGATCATTGCCGCCGCCAACTGGTTGTCGATTATTAAAATTGATTTGCACAATTGAGAGCTTCGATGGCGAGAACGCGCATAAATCACACGAGGCATCAATTATTGAAGGCTTGTCGTCAGAGCGGCGCAAGCATCAGAGGCATCAATATTTGATTGGGGTGGGGGGGGAGCAAGCAGGCAGCCAGGCAGCACGCACTGAAGTTTTTTTCCGGACTAAAAGCTAAAACAGGAGCTGTGAGCTGGCAGCATGAGGAGGTCTGGTCTGTCTGGCGATTACAATTTCTCGCGCGCGCATCGTTGCCGATCAATTATGCAAATGTGGTTCCTCGCCATTCCCCATTTTTCCCTCCCCTCCGAAAAGCTCCCATTTTCCTACATTTCCCTCTCTTCCTCTCTCTCTCTCTCTCTCTCTCTCTCTGTGACATATTCAATAATAAAGTGTCGCCGCTGATGACGACGACGACGCCATGCCGCAAGCATGTCGCAGCATTTATTACAACGTATATATTGCGTATACGCAATGTTTGCCAAAGTATTTGCTCCCTTCTCCGTTTTAGTGGGTGGCAATTGTCTGCAATGTGCTGCTGCTTTAACAGAACAGAACAAAAAACAGCTGGGGCGTATACGTAATGTGAGTTGAGGTCAAAGAGCAGCAGAGAGCAGCAGCAGCAGCAGCATATGATGCTCTAAGTGGAGCTCTCTAACTCGATTGAAGTTCGAAGCGAAGAGAGGGGCAATTTCCTTGGTAATTGGATTTTATGCATAAGAAAATTCATGGTTCAGCGAGGCTCTCCCTTGCCCTTGCCCTTGCTCACCCATTCCTCCCATAATTAGCATTTTTTTTCGGTTTTTTTTTTCGATATTTAAGCCAACATTTTCGTAGCTTTACGTAGCTGCCTTTTTCGGTAAATCCTTCTTTTGGTTCCCCCTTTTTCGTTGGAAGGGCATTCCCTTTCCCTTTTGTATCTTCTGCAGCTCCATTTTCGGACACTTAAACCCCTCGTTGGACCTCTGTGCCTTTCGCTATTAACACATTTTTGTGCTGAGGCCAGCTGTGGGGGGAGGCCATGGGTGGGAGGGCTTTAGCTGGTAACCGGATCCTCCGAAATAACCCCCGAAATAAAGTTCAATATTAATGCACCCTTTGACACACACACAGAGAGAAGCCGGAGAAGCGTCGGTCCGAGAATCAAGCGGCGGCCATAAAAATAAGACAAACAGGCTACTTAAAAATAAGAAACCCCCCCGAACACACCGAAAGAAATTTTAATGATCTGTCATAAAAAGAGGGAGAGAAAGAAAGACAGAGGGAGGGATGCCCAAAGGAGGGGGTTGAACAATAAAAACGTGAATTTATTAGCATAGCATACTTTTGAGGGCAATCAAGTAACCAGAGAGAGAGGTCGCCGCCTACTCTGCCCCTGCCGCCTGCCCCGCAAAAACTGTTGCTCCCGAAAATCCTTTAAGCACTTGGTCTGCAGTGCCAGTGGCGCCACCGAATCATTCACTGTGTGTGTTGGTGTGTGTGGCAGTGGCAGCAATTAATTCCAAAAATCACAATAGCCATAAAGATGATGATGCGACGACGGACTACTACTATTTGAATGGTGGAAGGACTACATGAATAGAAAAGGGAGATGGGAGGATGGGAGTATGAGAGTATGGGGAGGATGGAATGGCAGAGGGAATGGAGTCCCTGTGGCTGTCAAAGACAGGGGACCCTGCGCCCTCTGCCCGAAAAATTGACAACAATGGCGACAAGCAGCGTTTCGTAATAAGTAGTTTGCCTGTCCCTGTCCCTTTGCCCCTTGGGTTCGGCTCGGTTCGGGTTTGGCAGCCATTAAATCAGCGGCAGGACATCGCCTGGCGGCAGGACATCGCCCCAGCGCGCTGCCTATTGCGGCACACAATATATCAAAGTTTATGTTGATTTGAGTGCCGCAGCAGCAACGGCAACGGCAACGGCAGCAAAACTTCGAGCAGCATCCCCCTGCTCTGCGAAAAAAAAGGGACCGGCCCGGATCGGACCGCATTGTCTCTTTTTATTGATTTATTTGGTGTCCCGGTCTTTCCGTTTTTCCGTTGCTTTTCTTTTTCTTTATTTGTGTGCTTATTTTTGATTAGATTTATTTATTTTTATTTGTGCTGAGCCGTCATCGCCGTCGCCGTCGATGAAATTTAATAATTCCACTTAATGCAATAATAATTTCGTCGCCTTTTGTCCTGAAGCACACACACAGGACACTCTCCCCAGCTCTCCCCAGCTCTCCCCAGCTCTCCCTGGCTCTTTCTATCTGTATCTGTGGCCAGGGCATAATTTGTGCGAAATTTGTCAGATTGCTGCCACATCAGGCAGCGGGCCTGCCTCTGCAAGGCTGAGTAATGCCTGTGGATGGGGCATGGAGTGTGGGAGTCATTTGTAATATGTTTTATTTGACTTGTGGCAGCTGCTTCTTTCGGCTTCTAAGTAATTGAGGGACGCCCAGGCATCCCCAAAAGGTGGCGCAGGGGGCGTGGGGCGTGGTGTTTGGGCGTAGGCGCAGGAGAGGCGACGGCTGATTACAATTAGCTGAGAGGCTGGTTAATTGGCAGAAAATGAAAGGTAAACAGATGCTTTCTAGCCATGGGGTTTTTCCATTAGATCTAAAGCTCTACAACAGAATATCGATTGATAGCTGAAGTAGCATTTTTACTGCTTTAAAGTCTATCATTTTACTTGGATAATACTGTCGCTGGGGAGGGATGTGTTATACGAAATTAATAGGAATTTGTGTGCCTGAAGACTGAGTCTGTAAGGTGTAAGATGTAGTACAAAATTATCTACATATATATATGGACATATTGGACTGTAATATGTAAAAATACTTCCTCTACCTAAACATATTAATGGAACAGAAATCCTAATAGCATTAAGCATTTTATTTTATCTTATATTATTTTTCTGGTATTTTAAGTAAGTATCTCATGGTATGTATGCAGTTTCTAGCATTATTTGTTTATTATTTTTTTAACGGTATTTTTTTTGGTAAAGTTGATTACTTTTTTGGTAATTAACGGTATTTATCTGGAATTTGATCCGGTATATTTTTCGGTATTTTCCAGTATTATTTACTGTTTTTTTGGTATTTTTATGGTATTTTTCTAGTATGCAGCTCAATATTTCATATTAATTTTTTTTTTAGTTTTTGTAGCACTTAAAAAAGAAATGTACTATACGTACATAGTACGTATATTCATAAGTATTTACTGGATTCCAAATGCATTTAAAACTGATAAGTTCCATATAAATTGCATTCTTTTTGACTATTTTTCAGTTTAAATAATGATTTCATACCCAAATCTATGTTTTTTAGCATTCAAATCCTTTGGAATTCTCTCCTTTCCAGATCGTACAGAGCAGTCCATTTTCATATTCGACTTTTTCATTAATTTTCCTTCAAATATTCCTAATGTTCGTTTTGTATGTCTTGTTAAATGTAGCAATAAATCTATCTACATGTACATATGAAGTTAATTAAGGGAAAACTCCCGCTCTTACTCCCGCTTTCCTAGACATTTCAGACAGCCTCCTGCTAAGCAACAAAGGTACGAGTGTCCACATTTCTTCTTTGAATTTCCAACATTATTGCTCCAGCACCCACACACCTGTGACAACTCTCTTTTAATGCATGTCAAACCTCAGTAGCAACGACAAGAACAACAGCAGCCCAACAAAATGGGGCAAAGAAAAACAAGGCAACAGAAATTCCAGCGGCCTCTTTTTGACATTTTGAGTGACATTATTTGTGTCAACAATAAAACACTCAGCCAAAGGAGCAAATCCAGACAAAGAGAGACAGAGAGAGAAAGAGAGTGCGTAAATAGAGAGACAACGGAAAGAGGGAGAGAGAGTACGAAATGGAAGGAAGGAGCGAAAGTGAAACCAAGACAATTTAAAATTCAATAAAACTTCAATCAGCGTTTAAAAAATGTATGTGTCTCTGTGCCCCAATCAGTGTGCCAGTGTGTGGGTGTGCGCCTGTATGTGTGTGGCAAGTGCGGCAAGACAGCGCCCAGCAATTTAAACAAATTGAAAGCAAGCGCAAATAAAAAACAGTTTGTTGCCACTTTTCACATCAATTACGCACTTGAGCCAAAATAGACGAAGGCAGAAACGACGTAGACGTAGACGCAGACGAAGGCGCGAGGAAAAACCCAAGAAAGTCCCAAGGAAAAACCGAAGTCCTTGCCACACCAGCGCCACCAGCCCCCCTTCAATCTCGCTCTTCGGCTGCTGCCGGCTGCTGCTTCTAGTACAAAAATAACACTTGAAACTAAACGCGCATTCAGGCAGCGGCTGCTGCTGGCGTCGCTGCCTGCTGCTGCTGCCGGCTGCCTGCTGCCGCTTGCCACACCCACTTCTTGCCACCGACAACAACAATTTTCGCCTGCGTACACGGGGCGGATTTTTCCACGAGCTTTCCTATGCGCCAGCTGCTGCTGCCACACAGTTCGTGGTCCTGCTGCTGTTGCTGCTGCTGCTGTTGCGGGGCGACTCCGCCTTTTACCACCTACCTTTTCCTCTACCACACCCCTCCCCACCCAATCATTTGACTATATGTGTGTGTGTGTGTGTGTGTGTGTGTGTGTGTGTGTGTATCTGTGTGTGAGTGTGTTTGCCTATGTTTTCCTTTTTGCAAAAAGCGAAAGTAAATGTTTGAAAATCGTAAGGAAGGAAAAATCAAGTAAGCATCGACAAAAAAAATCAACGAAAACATTTGATAGAAAATTAAGGACAAAATATGAAAGCTGAATATGGGATGCTCTTAATACTTTTGGGGATTCTAATTATAGAATTCCCTATAAAGGAAACGATTTATAGAAAAAGAAATAATTATTTTAAGTTAAAATTTGACGAAAATAAAGATGTGGCTTAAATTTATTTTTATATATATTCGATAAATACAGATACAAAAATAAAAAAATACTAGAAGATATCAGAAAATTTTAATAACTACCAGAAAATACTATAAATAATACCAACAAATAATATAAAATAACAGAAACAGCCAGTTTCTAGACAACAACAGGAAAATGCAAAGAAAATATACCATGAGATACCACCTAAAATACCTGAATAAATCCAAGAGATATACCGAGAAACATGGTCAATAGTATAAGTAATAAAATATACCAGAAAAAAGACCGCAAGTTACCAGAAAATATACCAGAAAATAAGAACGTAGCAAACAAAATATGAAACAACCAAATGCATATGCATAAATACCAGAAACAACTAGTTGCCAAAATTAACAAAAAAAAACAAAATAAAATACTGATCCATTGCAATATCTCTTTTCCATGTGTAGATATATAATTTTTATTTTTTACATAGAGAAAATTTACATTCCCATACGCAAATGATGTTTAACTACATTTTACAGCATACATTCATAGTTTCTATTCATATTTTATTCGAAAAAACTACAGAAAAAGAGACGGATTCCATGGTCTTCCTGTTGCCTGTTTCATTCACATAAATATCTCTAAAAAATCTCACAGTCATATCCCTTATCCAATCCGTGGCCAATGTTCTCCCCAGAGTCCTCTTCAATGACATATTCCCCATACCCTTCCTTCCCTGGCATAAGAGTGGAGAGGAGACCATCTCCAAGAATGAGGCAAACAGAACGAAAAAATAACGGGAGAAGGGAATTGCTGGCAAGCTTTTTATTGCGCGTGATAACAAGCGGGGAGGCTGGTGCTGGTACTGGGGCATGGGGCAGGGGGCATGGGGCAGGGGGCAAGCACCAGTAGCAGGAGTGGCATGGCCATTGCTTAGAGAAAAATACCAAGAACTGACGGTTCCTTCTCTCTGTGCGTGTGAGTGGCGGCGCTGTTTGATGTTATTATAGATGACGATGACGATGATGGCAATGGCGATGACGACAGCCTGCCAGCCACACACCAACACACACACATATACATAAATCTATAAATACATATATACCGTCAATGATGATCCCCTGCCACCTCGGTTTTCTAGATCTACCACTGAGTCCTTCGTCCTGCTGCCAATCAAAGTCGCCGCCGCGGCAAATGTCTTGTTCTTTGGCATGTTCTCAGGTTGTCAAGGCTGCTGCTGCTTGCTGCTGCCACTTGCCTCCTCAAGTACATGCGTGTGTGTAGCTGTAACTGTGTATCTGTGTGCGTGAGTGTGTGTGTGTGTGTGTGTATGAGACGGCCATTACTTTGTTGCCTAGGTGTTGCCCGTCGCCATTGACAATGATTCCCATCTAACTTAAAGCGCCACTCCCAGAGATTTGGGAGTTCGGTCTCTGCAATTAAAGGGAAAAGTCCTTGGGTATATTTCCAACATTTCTTATTCATTGTTTAACCGTCTGCGTGCGAGATTTGTCGCAATTCTTTGGATGGTCGTACTACTACTTCCGCCGGAAAGCGGACAACGGAAAGCGGCTGCTACTGCCACACCCATACCCTGGCAAGGGCGACACTTTCTGACGAGTGATTCCGTTGAGGGATCCCATGGAATGGAGTGTCTAATTCTCCGAATTGAATCATTTACTTTCTATTATATTAATTCTCTGAAGGAAAATCTTCTGTCTGTATTTCCTAAGATAAAAACATTTTTCCATTGCATTTTAAAAATTTTCGAAGGGTATCTCCTGTTTGGAATTCTCCATACCGTGCGTTCTTTTCTCCTGCATTTCACCTGCTTTGCGCTTAGCGGAAGATTCCTGTCTCCTGCCAGTCCGCTGTTATCCTGTGTTCCGCTGGTTCTGCCGCTGACGCTGCTGCTGCTCCTGGCGCCTAACAATATGCAATAATAACAATTTACATATTCATGAGACGCCCGACCGACAAACAACAACAACAGGCTCCAAGGGGGTGAAGAGAAAGGTCCAAGAGGTGGAGTTTTGTAGCGGAGGCGGTGGGGGTTGGATGGATGTTACGGCAGTTTGCATAAAGAGCAGCAGCAGGAGCAGCAGCAGAGGCCGCTTAAAAAGAAGAATCAACAACGGCCCACGCTCCATGGGGGTGGAGGGGTCGGCTGCTGTTTGCTCCCACTCCACCCCCCACCAAACCCACCGAGGAAGACCCTTTCGGAACCCCCTAGAACTCACTTTCAGATACCCTTCCACAACAGTCATTGGAACCCCTCTTGGAGCATCATTCCATATGGAATACCCCTTGGAATGGAATCCCAGTTGGCACAACTGTCTGGAACTAACTGTTGTATTCCCGTTGGTACCACTTTCTGAATTTTTGCGCAGTTCGGAACCCTTTTTGGATTGGAGTTCGGTGGGAACTCACGTTTGAACTGAACCTTCTTTGGAAGCGCTCTGAAAACTATTGTTGGAATCTCCCGTTGGAAAACTCACATCCCAAAGCAAACTCCTCCATTGGAACACCTTCCCGAAACCCCTCTGTCGGATCCCCTCTTCGAACCACCCACTGCCCCTCAACCCTCAACCCGTAACGCGTAACCCTCCCCCGGAACCAAACAGGACCCACCCGTAAGCCCGATTCGGACAGCGGCAGCATCAGGGAGCAGCTACGGCTCCTGCCGTAGCCCTTTTGTTAAGCCGAGGAAACGTAACGGTAGCTGGTCCCCAAATATTTATATTTATATATGGACTTTTCCCTTTCCCCCCATCGCCCTTTCACCCACAATGCCTGCCTCATTTATTTATTTTTCATATTTTTATGATATTTATTTTTCGGGGTCTGAGTATTTTTTTTTTGTGTTTTTTGTTTGCAGTCAGCGCCAATTTTTGCGCTTCGAATGATTTTCCCGAAGTGGATTTGCATTTGTTTTTTCCCCCTTCCAGCCCATCCCCTCAAAGATTGATGGTGGTGGGGGAGGGGCAGAGATAAGGGTACGATTTTTAGTTAGTTTCTGTGAACCATGGACCCACTCTTGGATGCTGCTGGGAATTCTTGTACCACAACAAAAAGAAAAACAAAAGGGAAAATCTCTCGAAGAAGAACCTACCACAAAAAAATAAATCAAAACAAAGGGCCACCAGCGGATGGCGAAGAGCAGCAGCAGCAGCAGCAGCAGCAGAAGCAGAGAGCAGCAGCAGAGAGAGAGAGAGCAGCAGCAGAATGGAAACAGCATCCACACAATCCACTCTCTCTCTCCGCTGCTGCTGCTGCTGCTGCTGCTTTTCCTCTCTCGTCTCTCTATTTACAGGCAGAGGAAAAACTTTAGAGACTTTTCCCACAGCCACACAGTCAGTGCCTCAGTCAGTCAGTCAGGTGCAGACAGTTGACGTGTTCGGTTGACCAAAGCGGAAGTGTGCATCGACTGTGTCGATATTTGTGACCAAAAAGAAGAACTGACACACACACACGCACACACACACTCGTTCGAGAGAGAGAGAGCAGTGGAGAGAGAGAGCGAGATAGAGAAAGAGAAAGGGAGAGACAAACAAACAGGCCGCAGCATGAATGCCACATACAACAGAATCTGAGATACCCGACGGTATGTGGAAATGTGAATTATAATTGCGCGGAAAATAGAGCAAAAAAAAGAATAAAAGACACAGCGACAATTGTCAATGCGCCGCGTCGCGTGTGTGTGTGAGTGTCCCGACGAGCCAGTGCCTGTGTGTGTGTGTGCGAGTGTGTGAGAGCAAAAGAGTGGTGTCCCCGTCCCCTCCCCCCAACCCCAAAGTGTGAGTGCGTGTCCGTGTCCACATATCAGCAGCAGCAGCAGCAACGGCAGCGACAGCGACAGCGACAGAGAAGCAGCAGAGAAGCGGCGGCAGACCCAAGCAACGCGCAGCCACGCAGCAGCCGACGACGACGCCAGCAGAAGGTAGGGCTCGCAAGACATTTTTCCGACAGCAGCTTTTCCAGCAGCAGCAGCAGCCAGCAGCAGCAGCCAGCAGCATAACTCACCACACCCTGATCCTGCAGGACCAGCAGTTGCGCAGAGAGAGAGCCAAAGAGAGATTAAAGAGAGAGAGAGAGAGATTTTGAGAGTGAGAGAGATTTTGGGAGGCATCGGCAGAGATTAGTTCTGCCTGCTGCACGTGGAGGAGTCTGTGTGGAAAAGCCAACAATTTTGTTTCGTTTTAGAGACATTTGGTGGGGTCCTTTCATCCTACCATTCCCCCTCCCCCCTTTAATATTCCCCCTTACCTTCCCTTCCCTTCCCTTCACCATTCGTTCTTCCCTCTCCCCCCTTTCCTAGAACAAAGAACAACAATAAGAAGAAAACTTAAGAAAGTTTTTGTGTTGGTCGCTGATAATTTTTCATAGCATACTTTTGCGGGGCCCCCATCCATCCTTTTAGCCTGCTCTAAATTGCTAGCATGTGTAGCAGGACACCCCCCCACACCCCTCTCACCACCGCCTCTGACCTTGGTCTAAATCGGTGGAAATTTCATTTGTGATTACCAGAGGGGGATTAATTTTTGGCAGCAGGGGTGAGGCGGATTCCCAGAGAGAAAGAGAGAACGACTTTTTGATGCCAATAAAAAAATGTAGGATACTGTGTCACACGCACACAAAGACAGAGATTGATATGTGTGTGTAAGTGTGTGTGTGTGTGTGTGTGTGTGCGTACGTGTAAATGACCGGAAACTGTGCTCAAGTGCTGCCCCCCACCCCTCCTAGGACCCCTAGGATTCCCATTTTGGTTGCTACTTTTCTTGTGCTGCTTTTTCTTGGCTTTACTTTGTATCCCTTTCTTGCTTCTTGCTTCACTTTCCTTCCCCTATTTTCTTAGCCTCTTTTCTGGCTTTCTTTTTTCCTTTCTTTCTTTTCTTTTCTTGTCCTGCAGGAAGCACTTCAATTGTCAAATTGTTCCTTGTTTATTGTTGCAATAGTTTTGTTGATGGACAGGTTTGCCTTCCAGCCTCTGCCAGACTCGCAGGAGACTCTCTCCTCCATGTCCTCTGCCTGTGCTTCCCCCTTGTCGTGTCCTTTCTCCTTTCACTTGTTTTTAAAGTGATTTTCGCAGACGTAGTCGCTTTTTATGGGCGTCGTCCTGTCCTGTCTTTTGGCTGGTACCAGAACAACATTCCTTCATCGTCCCCATCCCATCCCCACTTCTCCCGCACACAGCAGCCATTCCGCCCATTCTGCCCCCTGCTGCTGCTGCTCCTGCTGCTCTCCTTTTTCCACCAAAGTAAAAGCCAAACAAAGCAAAGCAAAACAAAACAAAACAATCAACACGGAAGTATATTTCTTGTACCCACTGTGCTGTGTGTGCCGCCTCCCCTGTAGCTCCTCCTCCTCCTCCTCCTGCTCCTGCTCCTGTTCCTGCGTTGTCCTGTGTACAAATCAGCGTGGCCTAGTGCGCTGCTTGAGGTTGACGCGGAGCCTTTTGTAGGAAAGGAGAAGGGTTTCTAGTGGATATGGGATGAAGGTAGGCAGCCATGGAAGGATGTAGGATGAAGAAGGCAGCTACTATATAGAAGGATGTAGAATGGGACATAAAGAGATGTAGAATGGGACAGGAGAGCCATGAGGAGATGGGGATAGAATGGGGATAGAATGGGGCGAAGGAGTAGGGACTGCCATGGAAGGATGTTGTATGAAGGAATACGGATGTAGGATGCGCCTCCAAATGTGAGTTTTATGATGAAGTGCAGTTGCTGGAGGCAGGAGGGCAGGAGGGCAGCCTTTGGCTTCATCGGCGTTGGCATTTCAGTTTTTGTTTTGTCTGCTTTCTCCCTGTTTCCCCCAGCTGTTCTTCGGGCAGAGGCTTTCTCTGTTCCTCCAGAAAGAAAGTTCAGAAGTCAGCGATTGTTGCTGTTGCAGTTGCAAGTCGAAAAATAAGTGCCACGTAGCACAAACCAAATTGAATTCCAATTCCAATTCCAAGAGCCAGGAAAAGCCGGTAAGCAATTGAAAAATTGCATTGCAATGGAAAATGAGCAAGAAATCATTGAAAATAATACACAGATACTTTTGGGGGCCACAAAAATAGAAGTCAATTATAGAAAATATAGACAGGCAGATGGAGAGGAGCAGAGGAGAGGAGAGTAGCAGAGTAGCAGAGAAGGAGGGGAGGAGTGGAGCCTAGCGTAGCTGTTGCCATAGACAATCCTCGTGGGCGGCGGCCGGGAGGACTTTCAACTCTGCGGCCACAGATAGATTTTTCCGAGGCAGCACTGGCAACACATTTTCTGTTAGACGACGACGATGACAAGTAGCGCCGGCTGTGGCTGTGGCAGAAAAGTTCTTGCAACGTTTTGCGCATATTAAACAAAAGTTGACGACAGCAGCACCAGACGATGGGGCAGCAGCCACAGCAGCAGCCACAGAGTGCCACACAGTCGTCGTCCTCATTATTTATTTGATTGCCTGCCTGCCCGCCGCCGCCGCACAGCGAATGCTCGAAATTACCCCCTGGGAAAATCATACAAGAGTGTGGGAGTGGGAGTGGGAGAGTGGGAAAATCATAGAAAAAAGCAGACAGGCAGACAGACAGACAGACAGACAGGGAGGAGGCATCTAGCAGAAACCAGAGCCTGAAGTAGGAGAGGAGAAGAACTCTTAAGAGAAGAGAACACAACTCTCCAGAGCCACCAGCGGCAGGGGCTCTGTGAACAATCCCCGAGCCATAGAAAATCTCACAAAAAAAATCCAGAAAGGAAAAAAAACTCAGTAGCAGTCCACGCGCATAAACGTAATTAATAAGGCAAATTAATGCCAAACAATAATACAAATTCATTTTCATGCAAACACAAACGAAACTAAATTACACACAAACTTAGGGTGGCGGAGGGAAAACCCTCCCTAGTTGCTGGTATTTGCTGCTCAACGAACCAACAATGAGAATGACTTGCCCAGAGAATCCGAGCGACTCGGAGAAAATAAACATGAAAATTGAATGCTAATTTTCGGTTGGGTTTTTTGGAGCAAAACCCGAAAACTTGAATACCCTCATGGGAACCATAGTTCTGGGGCAGCCGAGAAACCACCAAAGAAGGACAGAAGAGATTTTCCAAAACGATTCTACTTTAATTGGGGCACTTGTTCCAAGGATAACGGAGAGTGGAGTGGGGGCATGGAGCGAAATTTATGACAATTGCTCGGAGAGCGGGAGAAAACTCCTTAGAGTGCTATATATTTGAGGGAAATGCGCGGAGAATAGATACGAGCAAAAGATACAAGAAAAATACGAGAGAGGAGTATAGGTAGGCGTTTTTTTTGTTTGGCCTTAAAGGAAAATATTGAAAATTGTTGATTCGTTGGGAGTCCCATCAAAGGAGGAGATTTTTTTTCAATGATTGGAACTTATATGGGAATACTTATTATTTATTTATTTATTGTTATTTATTTAATTTAATATTTTAATAAAATGTTATTAATTCGAAATATCTTCCTGACTAAATAAATATTCCTTGAACCAATTTGCGATTGATTTATATATAGAGATTTATAGATTGGAAATATGCAGCTTAAATTCTCAATTTATCCTCTAATCTTCTCTTAATTCCTATCATTTCTAACCTTTTCTTCGAAAGTCGTTTTTTATGCCAAGAAATTAAATGAATGATAGCCTCTTTCAAGCCTCTTTTAATATCCTTAGCACCAGCCGAAAAAGTAGTTATTCCTCTAATAAAAAAAAAGAATTTTAGTTTGCTTAGTGATTTCTCTGTGGAGTTTCCACTAAAATCAATCGTTTTTTTAAGGGTTTTCCCCTGAAATTCCTGAGGAAACTGCTTGCTGCAGTTTTTCCATCTAAGTATCTAAGCATATTTTGGAACTATTTTTGTGTACCACGTGTTTTAAGGAAATTTCTCTTAAAGAACTACTCGGAATTCTTTTTTCATTTATTTATACATTTTTTTATTTTTTTTTTTTGGCTTTAATTTTCATTTTTTTTTTTTGTATGAAAAACAAATAATTGATAACTCATTTCATTCTTCATTTTTAATAGAGAATTATTCAAAACTCTATTTATTCTTAATTTTTTATTGAAAAATTATCTAGATTTTATTTTATTCTTTATTTCCTATCAAGCAGCTCTGAAAATTGTATTTATTCTTCATATTCTATGAAAAAGCTAAAAGAATTATAATTATTCATCATTTCCCATCAAAAAACTATCCAGAACTCCCTTGGGTATCCATTCCACAAAGTTATATCCCAATCAGAGCACGATTTGTGTATCGTACCCAATCGATATCCTATAGATACACCCGTAAAACCAATCAAATTAAGATACATTTTCGCATTTCGAGCTTCCATAAAGCACAAATTTTCCTCTCAACCGCAAGACCGATGGAAAAGTTTCCATACCCTTTTTGCCGGCCACCTTTGCCACATGCCACCTGCCACACACAGAGAGACAGAAAAAGAAAAAGAACAACAATAAATGCCAGTTAATAAGTACAGGTCATACACACGCACACACACACTTACAGTAGTTATAATTACACACACACACACACACATCGACATACAACAACTAAACAGTTCGTTGAGCAGAAAAACGAGGGAAATCTACTTAATCACGTTTAATTAAGGTGAGTTTATAAGTAGACATCCCCCCACGACCCCCACGACCCCCACGACCTCACATCTGCCATCTATCTCCCTCGCTGTTTGCTTGTATGTGTGTGTGTGTGTGTGGGTGTGTTATATTTTTTTGCGAACTGCTTTTATTGCCTGACGAATGATACAAGAGAGGGCCAGAGAGGGCCAGAGAGGGGCAGGGCAGGGCAGGAGAGCTCTCTCTGTGGTGCACAGGTAATCACAGAACCAGGGATTCACACAATCTCATCCTCCGCTCATCACCCCTACCAATGTTCACCATAAATGCAAATTAGGGTTAAATGTTCATCACAGTCTCGGGTCGTGTCTCTGCATCTGTTTTGTATCTGTGTGGGTGTGTGTGTGTGTGTGTGTGCCAGTGCCAGTGCCAGGAACTGCTGCAGCAGGGGACTATAATAATAAGCAAGTGCTTAACATAAATGGATTTATTGGCTGCACGACATTCACTTCATTCATCAGGAGTCAAATGTTCATCCTGGCAGCCTCCCCGAAAGACGGATGGAGGCAACACACAGATGGGAAATACGAGGGAGAAATTCCAAGAGGAAAATATATATAGACAGACAGAGAGAAGGAGCAGCCATAATCCTGGAGCTAAAAGATAGATGGAGGGAAGGAGGACCAGACTTGAGCAAGTCCTGTAATCAAGCATAGAAATAAAGTCAATTCGAATGCGATAGATCCAGCAGGGAACAGTTGAAGTAGAAGATGTAGAAGCAGTAGTAGGTGCCTTTCCCTTCCCTTCATTTTTCGCAGATTTCTCAATCTTTCGAGGATCCTGGCTTCAAAGTTTCGACACCTTTTGTGGGGCATGGACTCGTAGTATTTATAGCAAGAGTGTCAGAGAGAATAGTTCCGTGATAGCGAAATGGGAAATAAAATTCTGCTTTCAGTTTGATTTATGCCGCGTGCCACGTGCCGTGTCCTTCCAGTCAGTGAATCTTCTCCTGGCAATCCTCCTCCACCTCTCGCTGCTGCCGCTGCTGCTGCTGCTGCTCTTCATTCTTCACTGAATCCACTCTATCATCGCCTGCTCTCATTCTCCACTGCAGCTCTCCTCCTGGCCTTCTCCTGGCAATCCTCTCGCTTCTGTTGCTCCCTGCCGCCTGCTGCCAAATCTCTGTGTCACACATTTGGTTAATTGAAAAAGCATCAAGGCCCTCATCATTAGCAAAAGCTTCGTGACTTATGCTCCATGGTCCTACATCCATCCTGCTGTCTGCCCCCAGCCTCCTGCCTCCTGGCGCCTCCCACCATTTATGTAATCGATGCATGTCGAACAGCAGTGCCAGCAAGCGGGTGGTGGGGTGCGGGTGGCAGCAGGGGCAACAACAAGTGAATGTGTGTGACACGAGCTGAAAAACGAAACGAAATGGAACACACAACACAGCAAAGAGAGGGAAAAGAGAACAGAGCGAAGAGCGAAGAGCCAAGAGCCAGGAGAGAGGTGAAAGGAGAAAACACTGTATGCTCGTTGATTTCAATTTGTGAATGGTTGTTTCTGCTGCTGGGGAGGGGGGGGAGGCTGCACATGCATTTGCATTTGCATATTGCCCACATACAGATTTATGCCCCGCTCCGCTCCGCACCGCCCCTCCTGTTTCCCCCCGCGCGTATTCATTCTTCTATGTTTTTTCTAATTAAGCTTTAGACAAAACAACTAAAAACTAAAGCACAGGCCGCACACGGCTCCTGTTCCTGCCCAAAGAAAGATAAGGCTTTCGGGCAAAAGAATTCACTCTATAAATTGCATGGCGTTTGTCTTTTTTTGCTGTGGGATTTTTTTTTTTGGGGATTTAGTCCTGAAGCTTGGGCTAAAAAGTACATAAATTTCAAATAAGTCACGTTTCCGGCCCACACACGATACACTCACACTCACATACACACCGATACACCGATACACCCTACAAATGGCGTCTGGAAATTTTCGCTTTGTTGTGGCGTCTGCGGCCAGCGGGTAAATAAAAAGATAGACGCCAACGCCACGCCCTTTCTATCCCCCTCCCGCCAAATAAATAAAATGAAATGAAAATTCAAACTAAATTGTACAAAAATATTTTTGCCTTTTTTTTGCCAAAAGTTTTCACTAGTTTGGAAAATATTTTTTGTTGGCTGATTTTTCGTGTGATGTTTGTTGGTGAAGGCAGATTTTTAAGCTGACTTTCAGATTATTATCAACACTCTCCAAATAGCAAAATAGTCGAAAAAAAAACATGAGGAACAAATTGCGGGAAAAGAGAGGAAAAAAACATCAGAAGGAAAAGCTAACAAAACAATTTCTATCCTAAAAATAAAATTCCCGGAAAAATATTTCTAGCAATTCCACGAAAAGGCAGCGACACGACGACCGTGTGGGGATCAATGAAAGGAATTTTCATCCGTTCAATACCAAACGAAAAGAAAAGAAAAACCATTCCCAGTATTCCCTTTTCTAGTATTCCGTGCATGGGAATATGTATGTCCTTCCGGTCTCTGCTCTATGTAATGTCACGTAAATAAACCCAGCAAATGGCTGACAAGCAGCAGCACCCACCACACCGCCGCACCAACACACCCCCCCACACCCACACCCACACACCCCGCAATCGTTGTGGCCAGGGCCAACACCAAGTGACTGCTGATTTATTTGCCACATTTCTGTGTTCTGTATTCTGTATTCTGCGTTCTGCGTTCTGTTCCCTGGGCTGTGTGCAAGCGGATCGATCGATCGATCGAGTACTTTTGAATATCCTTTAAGGGGTATGCCGGACTTGCGAGGGGGTTTTGCCAGGCGGTTATTTCGATCACTCGCACATGTTACCCCCATCATCCATGGAATCCTTCTGTATTCCAGGGTATTTAAATTTCGTTGCCTTGTGAATATTTTTCCTATTTTTTTTGCATTTCTACAGCACTCTCACACCCCTCTCTACATTGTTTGCTTCCTTCGTAATCCCCTTTGCTCCTCCGCATTCCCTCTGCACAAATATTATACACACTTTATGTGCATATTTTTATGCGGCATTCATTCTCTCCATAGTTGTGTGGCATTTACTGCCTGTTGTTTGCTCGTTTGCTCTGGTCGCCATTTTTACGACTCGAATTTGTTCGTCCTGTTCGCCGCCTGGCCCGGCCTGGCCGGTCCCAGTCCCAGTCCCTGGCCCTGTCCTGCAGCTGAAATGAAACTGGAACTTTAATTGAATAAGTTTTAAGCGGATTTTCCACAGAGAGAAAGAGAACACCACCCCCATCTCTTTCTCTATCTGTCTGTCGCGGTGGCGTATGTGTAATTCCTAATTGAAATATGCAAAACTTCAGGGGGGCAGAAGCAGCAGCGATTTTTGAATAACAAATATGTTTCGAGAGAGAGAGAGAGAGAGAGAGAGAGAGAGCAGAGTAGAGAGAGGGAGAGGCAGAGGCAGAGAGCAGCAACAGCTGAAACACACAAAAGGTGTTGCAATTTGATTGCGGGGGGGATTCGGCCAGAAGCGAGATTTGCATTTATAATGCGAATTAACCCGTAAATAAATGATGAAAGATAGAGAGAGAGGGGGGAGGAAAAGCTTAACATAATTGGTCCAGGGAAATGGACTTGAATCCAGGGGGAATTCTTGGAAAGAGTTATCTTCAGGACTATAGTTTCACTCTGGCCTTCGGTTCTTTGTGTCCAAGGGGGTGGCTCTTGGGGTACGATTACGACTGAAAATATATATTGCCAGGAACTAAGCATGGTAAATATTTTTTCGTATTTATGGCATTCTATACTAGGAAATTCCTGGAATCGCACAGACTGGTTCACAGCATTTGAAAGTAATAGGGGAATTCTGGGAAATCCTTGGGCAATGGCTTAGTATTGCTTATTGTTTATGGCATTTATGAGTTTATTTATATATTGGATCGATTATGCGTTATTTCTGGAAATCTTTTATGAGCTATTTACATGGAAAATATATTCAAAAATTCTTTGAAATCGGATATACATATTTAACAGCTTTTCAGGGAACTCTCGGAAATCCTTTACGGCTTTATAGTTTAAATTAACTAGAGAAAGTCTTGAGAAATTCTTGGCATGCACAATTTTAAATATACCATAGAACCATAAACGCAATGTCATAAGGAATGAAACAGAAACACCTCCTAGATCCTTTTTAGTAGGATTCTCCTAGCATTCCCACCCAATTTTCTTCCACTAGAATGAACCATTTAAAAGGCTTAAATTTCGAATCGAATTATATTACATTTCTCTGTTTTTTTGATATTTTTCCCTCGTTGCTTTTCCTTTTTGGTGACTCCCTTTGACAGCTATCTCTCTCTGTCTGTTTCCACTTTTAATTTCAATAAAAAATTTGCCGAAATTGATAGTCCGAAAAGCCCCGCGGGTTGGTCGCTTTTTGAAATTGAATTTCCACAGTTGGAAAACTGATTTTTGTAGAGTCCAGTCCCCCCCCCCCCCCCCCTTTTTGGAGTGCTCAATAATTCAAAAAGGATGAATCGATTGGAATATGGTGTATTTCCGCGTTTCATTTGCCTCTGTCTCAAGGACTGCCCCAAAGGACTACCCAGTGGCGGTTGGGAGGGTGGGTGGTGGGTGGTGCAACAGCCAGCGCGGCAAGCCACAAACGACTTCCATCTCGAACGATGCCCCGAAACGGAAGTCAAGCGACTTCTTTTCCTGTTTTTCCCGCTGCTGTTTTCTTTTCTTTTTTTTTGTGCAATTTTTCCTTTTGAACATTTTTACATAAAAATCAACTTTCCTGTGGGGTGGGGTTGTGGCACCTGTGATGTACGTGCCACACACACACACACACACACACACTTGCCGACTGGAAACTCACGTTGAAATGTAATTTCATGGCACACAAGTTTTTAATTAAATTTCATGGCAGACGGGGGAAGGCAGACCTCCCACCAGGAAAGGGGAGCAGCAGCAGAAGGAGTAAGAGATGCTGCAGGAGGAGCAGCAGCTCTAGGAGGCGGAGGCAGTAGTAGGAGGCAGTCAGGCAGCATGTGGCATGTGGCATGGAGTCTCTCGTAGGCGAAGGCCTTTTAACATGCAATCAACAAACCACTCTGGCATGCATATAGGCCACCAGAGAGAGAGACCAAGAGAGGAGCAGCTCGCACAGTCGTATTATACGAAATATATTCCATATATATATATACATATATATATATTTTGTATATAATATACTCTTTCGTTTCGTAGAAATGCCACTGCCACAAAACTGCAGCCTTAATGCGTTTTTCAAGTGGCAGCCAAGCAGCAGAAGCGGCACCGGCAGCGGCAGCGGCAGCGGCAGCACAGGGCAAAAGGCAAGTGGCAGTAGCAGCTGCTGCTGCTGCTACTGCCACTGCTCCTGCTACTGCATTTGGGGGCATGGGTTTCCAGCGGCAATCATCGTCACATAATTTTATTAAGCTCTTAGCTCTCTCTCTCTCTCTCCCTGTTCCTCTCTCTCTCAGAGGAACCATCGACAGACCATAAACGGAATGTCCGCAACGTTCGAGAGGGGTCCAAGGGTTCTTCTGGTTCTGGTGCCTCTTTCAGTTCGTGCGGTTCCCCTCTGTTTGCGGTGCCACATGCCACATGCTTCCTGCCTGCCTGCCAGCCTGCCTGCCTTGCTGGTTATTGGCCATCAAGGGTTTTCAAATAACTTTATAAATATCCTGGCTACCGCTACCGCCGTAGGATGCCTGCCTGCCGTCTGCTCCTGCCTGATGGCTGCTGGCTGATGGCTGGCTTTCCTGTAAAACTGTTTATACGGTATTAAGATTTCTATATATCAGCGAAAGGTGGTCACGGAAACAGGGGAGGAGAGTGTTAAAGTGGCTGAACGATAAGGAACCATTTGGCAAATGGAAATGGGGCGTATTGAAAAGGGGTAGGGTGTGGCAGTCTGTGATATCTATATATCTGGTGTAAAAGCTATCTGGCAGATACAGATACATCTCGTTAGGTAGATACATAGATAATGCAATTATCGTTTAATGGTTTGCCATAAAATTGAATGATTATCCTCGTAACTATTATAGTGAAGAGATATCGTTTTGGTATAAGCTTCAAACATTTTAAGGGTAGATGGAGCGATAAATATAGGGAGGTAGAGGTGCCAAATGTCTATAGATAGAAAAATAGACAACAAAAATCAGGGAAATAGATAAATATTTAGATTAAATGATACAAAAATAAACAAAGCGATATATAAATCGATAAGTAGCTCGATTCATTAATAGATGTCTATATGGAACCTTAGTAGATTATATATGGCCTCGTACTCATCCCTCAGAATGGGATTTTCTTCCATCTCTTATTGAAATCTTCCCCAAAAAAGAAATCAAATATGAAATTCCCTCAACTATCCCCCACCATCTATCGAAACCCCACTTCTACCTTCATTTCATGGCTTTTCCCCTCGCAGTAGAGTTAATTATTCCCCCCCGGTTCTCCGCCATAGATACTGCATACTACAGATATTTCATTAGCCTTCTGCATATTTGGCTAACAAATCAAACAAAAAGGAGGAAAAAGAAAAGAAAAAACAGAGAGGAATCCATTGTCACTTGGGGGAGGGGCAGTGGCAGTAGCCAGCAGATACTTTGACTTTGTTTATTGTCAAACAAGAGACAAGCGATGTGACCTCGGGGCCTGCCTCCTCCCCCCTCTCGAGCGAGAACACGCACACTCACACACACACACACTCACACACACAAACAAACTGTGAAGCGATAGCTAATGCAATTCGCTGTTGTCGCTGCTGTTGTTGCTACCGTTGTTGTTGTTGGCAATAGTTCTTCCGTCCATCCGTCCATCCGTCCGTTCTGCGTCTATCTGCGGCATTACATTACACACACATGTGGCGTGTGTGGCAGCATGGAGGCACGACTCTAAGACTGGCGGGGGCGAGCAACAAGTTATGTGTCGCCGCAATTAGTTGTTTGGCCTTGCCCGCCCCCCGCCGCCGCCGCCGCCGGCCCTGCCCCACGCAGCTTCAGAAATTTCTTGGCACCAAAGCCAAAACCAAAAGCACCCAGACACCAGAGCCACCAAGAGTCACGGGGAGACGTTGCAGCAGCAGCAACGGCAGCAGCAGCAGCACCGCGTAATCGTGTGTGTATCTTGGTGCGTGTGTGCTTGTGTGTGCGAGTGTGTGCGTTATGCAATTGATGAGACTCATGGGTAAACACTCGAACACTCAAACACTCGAAGCATTCAATGATATTTATAATAAAAACCCACAGACAAAAGCTCATTAGAGGATTCCGATTCGACAGAGGAGGAATTTTGCCAATTTTTAGGTGCACTTTGCAATGTATTCTCTAGGGCCGCATTCTATTCTATAAATATTTTAGAATTTATGTAAATATTATTCTTGAGAAAAATGTTTCAAAAATTGTTTAGCTTTCTTTTATTCAAAGCAATGCACTATCGATTAATAATCGTTATCGGTTGGCAACTAATTCGCGACTTAAGGCCATCGATTTGAGTCTCTGGCCCACAAAATGTCAGAATATCAATGAATAAAAGTGAATTTCGAGCTATCAATCCAATAATTATTATCATTGAAAACACAGTTCGTTATCGATACCTTTTGCATACCGATTACATATCGATAAAGCGATATTGGCCATAGGAAACGAAACAATTATGGTATTCGCTGAATACAAGAGAGATAAGCCCACCTTTTGGATTCTTCAGGGCCATCGGATGGAATTTAATAAATTATATAAATAAAAAACTATCCCCCTTCATCGAATATTTTGAGACTTTCCTCATCCATTTCCCCAGAATTTCCCCACGATTGCAGCTGTCTTCTGCATATTTTCTATACATTTATTTCATATGCAAAATGAATGTCTGACCGAATAATTCGTTGGAATATTTATAGTGGCTCGACCTTCACATGTCCCATATTTTAACCCTCCCACCGGGCTCGGCTCCCCTCTCCTGGGCTGCTCTTTTCATGTGAGAGAAATATTTGATTGCATGCATTATGTAAATACATAATAAATAAATATTAAGAGCCAAATTGTTCGGTCAACGCTGACATTTTGTTTATAATGAAAATCTCCCAAATGGTTTTCACACATTGCTCTCTCTCTCCTGGCACTGCTGCTGCTGTGCCACAGCCATCTCTCTTCTACTCTTGCTGTCTGTCTCTCTTCTTTAGTGTTGCACAAATTTATGTGGCAATTATCAACACTCGCTCGAAGCAGAGACCGCACTAGCGTCAGAGCTGCCATCCTCTGCAAAAATATTCATTAAAATTCCTTTTGTTTGCCCGAAAGATTTTTCAACTCTTGGTCATTGTTTGGGTGGTATTTGTGTGTGTGTGTGTGTGTGTGTGTGGCTTATCTTGCCCCAAGGGCCATGTGTCTTCGGTGTCGCTTTCCTGGGTGTCTCTTGTGTAAATTTAGAAATTTATGATTATTTAAAAATTCATTCATGCATTGGGAGATCATGGGCAAGAGGCATGGGGCAGTGGCAGTGGCAGTGGCAGGGACAGGGGCGGAGGATAGTGTGTGTGTGGCATAAAATATGAATAAATTATCGTGTCCATTGTTTGGGGACTTTGCACACGGAAGAAGTAACCAAAATTTGGAGAAGGGCCAACAGAAGAGTGGTAGAGCGGGGAGCAGGGGAACAGAGTTTTGTAAGACTTTTCTGGCCACAAGCAACACGGATAAGGACGCACGGACACATGGGGCATTGTCTTAACTGGAACTCGAACCCTCCTCCCTCCTTTCCCGTGTCCATTCTGGTCTCTGGAACCCTCTTGAACATGCTGTTGACATGGCTTTTGTCATTTTCCGGTTATGGCCCAAGAGCGTACAAAAGGAAGTGCAGGACTCTTCCACCACCTCCTGCCACCCTTTTCTCACCCTTTTCTCCTTTCTCTTCATAAACTTTTTGGCTACAGTTTTGGTTACACTTTTTTTGGTTACTTTGGGCCTTTGTTTGTGTTGATGTTATATCAAATTTTGGAGAGTGCCAATGGGAAACATCTCAGAGGGTGAGAGGGAGAAAGAGAGAGGGGGTGAAGGGAAAACGTTGACTGGTTTTGGAAGCATTGCAGTTGCTCGAAGAATATTTTATTGGACTTTTTGGATGATCGCAAACAGTTTTATAATCATTGCTTTTTTTAAGATTTTATAAGGATTGTAAATTATTGCAAAACAGTTTTAGAAGCATTAACTCAAAAATATGATTTATAGATAATTATACAATATTAGAAGCATAAAAAAGGGTTGTAAATTTCTAAGATTTGTACAAACATTCCTAGCATTAACAAAGAAAGGTCCTGGAAGGATTGTAGATAAAAGAAAAGGTTTCTAGTTTTATGAAGAATTTTACTAGCAGCTCCCAAAAATGTCTTGAAGGCCCCAAGAATACTCTTAGAAAAGGTGTCTTCCAGGAGCGACATACACAGACTATATATTCTAAGAAATTACACCAAAAAAGCAGGAAAAAGCAGCAAGAAAGTGTTGCCAAAAAATTTGAATTTCAATTAAAATTTCTATCAGAGAATCGGAGGGAGAGAGCGAGAGACCGAGAGACTTGTGGCACGTATTTGGCACTGCAATTTGTGGATTATTTTTGCGAGATATAATTCGAATATTTGTTAAATGAATTTAAATGAGCATCGACTACGCTTTTCCTCCGCTTTCCATTCCGCATCTGAATTACCTGCGCATTTAATGGCATTTCCTGCCCACACTCCATGGCAGATTTTCCTCACTCTCCCTGTCTCGCTCCCTCTCTCGCCATGGTGTATTTTCCTCTCTGTAGGTGGCTCTGGCTCTGTCGCCTGCTCTGGCTCTGTCGCTGGCTTATTTATTTTTGCACTCATTTAATTGACTTGGATGTTTGCAGAGTGGAGGTTTAAGCCATTTCTGTAATTAATAACAGAACGGGCATACGTCCGTGGGACGGGATTTGTGGACGGGTGTCTGTGATGCCCGTCTGAATGATTAATGAAGCTAAAAAATGTCAACGTTTTCACTCACTATTTGCATCTCCCCCCCCGCCTTCTTCCTTCCTTTTCGGTTCTTTTTTTCGTTTGCAGGTGAAAGTGCTGCTTTCCGGCTTTTCCCGTTTCTTTTGTGCAGAGGTGAAAGAGCGTCCTGCGACGGGTCAGAGTGCGGGTGGGAGTCAGGGGAGGGGGCATCAATTATTCATTAATCAAACACTAAATACATTCAAGTTGATATTCATTTCCTCTGGCAATTAATTAGCAGAAGTGGCAGCGGCTTTTGATCGCTACACATAAATCTCTCTCTTGCAACAAGCGCTTCGCTTTGCTTTCAATTTGCAACACAGTTAATGTTGCAACAAGAGCTGCGGAGGAGGAAAAGAAAGAAAACTTTGTGCCGTAAAACAACGGGAAAGCAATAACCAGTCGAGGGGCAGGCAGGCAGCCATAAAAAACAAGCAGTTTCAGTTTCAATTTCCCGCAACCCCGCTACCCCCCTCCCTCCCTAGCACTTTCCAGTCTGTGAAAATGCAATCAAGTTGCAGCAGCAGCAGGAGCAGCAGCAGCTCAAATCGGTGGCGACACGACACCCTAAGAAGGAGCAACAAAAAGTGTCAATTGACAATGAAACCGAGAAGAGAAAGCATCCATGGCAGGACATAAAATCCTTGGGCGCCCCAGTAAGTGAGTGAGTGGAGGAGTCTCGGCTTTCTGGTTAACGATTTGGCCATTTGGCCAAGCACTTTCCATCCATCCGCTGGCTGGATCCCATCCCAGCAGATACTCCTCGCAGCAGCAGGATACACTAGCAGCCGCAGCAGGATACTCGAGTGTATGCGCAATGCCAACTATTTTTCGGGTGTGGGGGCACTTGAAACTTGAAGGAAACTTGAGCGAAATCCACCCACTTCCATTCCCATTCCCACTCCTTTGGGGATATTTGATGTAAAAGTTTTTTGCGTGTGGCTCCTCTCCCATTGGAGCCTTCAATCTTCCAGGAGTCTTGCACTTAATTGAAATGTTTCCATTCCATCGGCCAACTCTTACCCGATTACACATCCAACATCCCACAAAATTAATTGAAAGACGAGCGGGAGGGAGGAGCAGACCTCCTTCTCCTGCACCTCGCAGGAGGAGGTCTCATACGAGCGATAAGCAAAAGTTTCTTCCAACCAAAAAGATGATCAATGATTACAGAGGAGGAGGAGGAGGAGCATACATGAAAATATACTTTTTGGAAAGCAAAAAGTACACAAGTTTGCGGTTGGAAAAAGTCAGAGAAAAAAATAAGAAAATATATAAATTTTTGCTTAAGTTTAAGACACTAAACCTTTCTTTTCTGTGGATAAAATTAAGTAAAAGAATAGAGAAAAGAAAAATAGTTGAACTAATTTCGCTGTAATTTATTTTGTTATTTTTAGTTGCTTTTTTCCAACTCCTTTTTATTTAATATTAAAAATTAATTATTTTATTAAAATATCTGTTTTTCTATTTAAAATCTTAAATTTAAGATCTGTTGAATATTTGATAGTCACACATGTGAAAGTTTTTATTATTTAAAATCTGTCATTAAACTTTGAAGAACTGAATAAAATAAAATATTTTCTAAAAATGTAAAACTCTTTTAAATCTTAAAAAAAAAACTACCCTTTCCGTATATTTTTTGTTCTGCAAGAGCTTAAATATATTTTTTAACAATTTGCTCGAGTGACATGCAACGTTTTGTTGGTCTGGCGGGGGAGGGGAAGGATGAGGGGCATGCCACATTTATAAGTAGTGGAATGCCGAACCAACAGTAAAATGCACTTTGACAGGCGGTCGGGGGTTCGGCTTAGCGTTTGCACCATTTTTAGGCAATTATTTACTGTGGCAGCCACACACACACGCAGACAGCAGACAGCAGATGCAAACACAAACGCAGATACAGATACAAAAGAGAGCAAGAGAGAGTGGGCTGAGGCAAGAGGGGGCATCGGGCAGGGGGCATGCGGCATGAGGCACATGTGAAAGCCCTGAAAGCTTATCTTGACAGCCATTAAATGGCCGCAAAGCAGCGCATGTGAATATGTGATTTATGTGTGTGCGAAAAAAGAGTGTAACTGTAGCTGTATCTGTACGTGTGTACGTGTGTGTGTGTTTAGTATCTGTGTATATATTTAACATCCATCTGTATCTGTATCTGCATCTGTGTCTGTGCTGTGTGTGTGTGTGTGTTTAGGGGTTGCGTGCGTGTGCATTTTTAAAAGGGAATCAAACGGTGGACGACTTCTAATCGCGCGCTTATCGCGTGTGCGGCATGGACAACTGCCACGCCCACTCTCCCACTCTCGCACTCTCTGTGCCGTGCCATGCCAGTGGTCTATCATTTTTATCGCCTTTGGGGGGTCTACTATTTGGTTTATTGACCCATTCGGACCAGGACAGGGGGCCAGGGGGCCAGGGCAGGGCCAGAGGTACAATTTGTTAGCGGTCATAAATCCCATCCCCTCCCTCCGCAGCAAGAACCAATTTTCATGCAAGTTAATTTCCAGTTAAAGTTCAGATTTCCCTTCCAATAAATATCACGTATACGCCGCCCTTTTGACAGATGATTCCCCTTTTTCCACCCCCCTGCTCCTTCTTTGAGGCTAATAATAGCATACACACACTACAAGACGTTCTCCTTTTATGCTGCTGCTGCTGATGCTGCTGGTGCCTGCTCCTTCGGCTGGCTTTCATTAATATTTTTGCCAGGACAAACAATGTATTGACATTTCAATTAATTATGAGAGCGTGAGAGCAACAGAGACAGAGCTAGACAAACCGAGAGAGAGGTGGAGGGGGGAGGGGGCGTGGGAGAATAGAGTGTATTGGACGCAGGCAAGCCGTGACCTTTTGGGTGCCTCTTCTCTCCTGTCAGGCTCTGCTCTGAGCTGAGAGATGGGGAAAGTTCAAGCTCTGACATTTGCGAGATGTGCGAAAAAAGTTTCCTGCTCGGAAAATGTCAATGAAAAGTTAAAAAGAAAATGGGAAAAGAGAAAGGTTAACAGGTTTCAGAAGTATTGTACTTTAGAAATATTTTACAGGCGGCCCCAAGATGGCTTTTAAAAGGATGGGGAATGATAAAAAGATGTCTTAGGAGTTTGCTGTTGTACACAATTTTAAAAGGATTACGCAAGGATCACAAGCTTTAGCAGCAATCCTTTCAGAAAGGCTTTTGAATCATAATATATTCTATGGGATATGTGGTAGAATCATTACATCATGCTCTAGCAATGGGTTTGAAAGGGTTTCAGATGCACTTATTAGGGATTTTGCATCCATTGTAGAATCTCTAACGAAGGTTTCAGCAGCATTGAAGGGGCATACTCCAAGAAAAGTTTTTGGAAGAGCTTTAGATCCTTTAAGAATGGTCTTAGATGCATTGCAGTGGAAGCAATATCTAAGAAGACTCTCTACAGTTAGGTTAGGTGTTAGAAAAAGCAAAGAATATGCAAAGCAAAAGCAAACTAAAACCATCCTCAGACATTCCCTTCATATCTGCCATTCTGTAGCTCTCGAATGTGTCTCAATTTCTTGCACAACTCTTAGAGCACCTCTCTCTCCTTCTCTTTCTCTCGCGTTGCTATGCAAACGCACTTTGACCTTTTGCATACACACCTTCACTTCGCTTCTCAGCTCTTTCTGTGTATTGCCTGCCTGTCAGCACGCTTTTCTTTTTCCAATTTTGGCTTTTCCCCGAAATGTCATCAACGGCGGCGGCCATTGTGGTCGTTTCCGGCTTGAGTTGATTTCAATGTTTATCAGAGGAAATCTGCCTCTCTCTCTCTCTCTCTCTCTCGCTAGTCAGGAAAAATGTTAAAGTCAAGTCTCAAAAGTCTCGTCTCCTCCGCCAGGCCACATGCCACACCGAGAGGAGAGGTGAGAGCTTTATGCAAATCCTAGCACACACACACACACACACACAGAAAGAGGTCCTAAACGCAAAATGCTACTAAGCCCACTTACTTACAATTTAGCAAAGAAAATAAAAACCAAAGCGAGAGAGGCAGAGAGCGAGCGAGAGCGAGAGAGAGAGAGAGAGGCAGAGAGAAATCATATTGCGAAAAACGAGAGTGTAAAATTCTTTATTTTTTTGCATAGTACATCCCATAAAAACAAAGGGGAGGGGGGGTGTTGGGGGCTGGGGCGAAACGAGGAGGAATAAAACAACAAGCAACACAGCAAGCAACAAAAACTGAATCCCAGAGCTTTATGGCACGCACACAGACTCGTATAACACTTGACTTTATTCGCAAGTGCCTTAATAGTGTGCGTGTGTTTCTCTCTCTGTGTGTGCGTGTGTGTGTGTGTGTGTGTGTGTGGACTACTTTCTGCGTTCTGTGCGGGCGGCGTTCGGCACAAAATCCAATCAACATAACGAGCTACAAGCGCCGCTGAGCGCCCTGGCATAAAAACGCAAAAAAAAATACATACATATATACACAAGTGTGTGTGTGTGTGTGTAGTGGGTGTGCGTGTGTGATGTGTGATTGTGTGCTGTAGGCACACTGGAAGAAATTATGTTGCAAGGGGATAAGGCCCCTTAAGCCCCAAAAGCCCTGAACCCCAAAAAAAAAAAAAAAAAAAATGAATCCCCCTTGAATAATCTTTTCAAAATTGTGATTGAAGGAACTTATGTTCGACGGAGGATTTCAGTATAACAAAAATATGAATATATGTGAAATAAATCTGATAGATTGGTGCTTCAAGGATTTAGCAGCAGTGGAATCCTTTTGAAATAAATCTTTGAATTTAATGAAAATATGGACATAAAATAAAGGAAGTAGGTTTCACCATGTTTGATGTTATTCGATCAGTCTGTGTGGTGTCTGAACCAACATGTTCGAAAGAGCAACTCTCTCCCAGTGCGACTTGACTTTTTTTAGTTTCAATTATGGATCTTATACCAGAAATCCAACTCCAGACATAATCAATCCTTAAATAGTTTCGTGCCACAGTTTTTCCATTCCGTTCATTCAACTTGTGGCAACAAAATGCGAGGCAGCTAAAACGGCGGCTCAAAACCAGCGGCTGACTGACAGAAATGCTGTTGTTGTTGTTGTTGTTGCTGTCGTTTCTGTGTGGGGGCCAAAATATTGCCAAGCAGCAAAAGTGTGTCGACGACACCACACTCTCACGCACAAACAAATGAAATAAAAGTAAACCCATTTACACCACACACACACACATAGAGAGCGGGAGCGGTAGAGGGGGGAGGAGCTTTTGGCGCCAACTGCTTTGGCAAGCTGCAAATGTGGGACATTTGGCAGTCGCATTCGCATTGTTAACTTTCTTTGACAGCGGGCCAAAATAGAAAAGCACAAACAACAACAAAAATAAAGGACCTCCTAGGGTCCATGTCCTTTCTTCCAATCGTGCAATCGTGGGGTCTCGTTTTTTTCCGCTTATTATACTCTCTTTGCAGCCTCCCCCCCGCTGGGGCTTATGATTTTGATTGGGGTAAAAATATATCATAACGGCTATCTATTCTGAATTGGAATCAATTTTCACTCGAACATTTTGCTGCAGTCAAACGCAACGCTTTGGTTGCAGCCAACAGCCAACAACAGAGCAACAGATCGATTTAAGCAAGCTCGAAGCGAACACGGAAGTTCGAACCACCCACGCTGGCAGGATCGAACATGCAACATACCCGAGAGAGAACGCGAAGTGCCGGGCGTTGAACATGTCGGGACTTGCACGGTAGAGCAGAAAAGCCCCAGAAAGTATGATAAGAGAGTATGAGATCGTGAGACTACGAGCCGAGCATGCTTGAGCATGTTTGATCTCCTAAGCTTTTGATCGAATCTTAAGGCACACCTTAATATTTCATTTAAAGACTCAAAATACCTACTCAACACTCTTTTACCCAAAGCACCTAAGCCTCCTTCCCTTACGTATCATAGTTTTTCCCATAGTTTTCTTCTTCAATGCCAAAACCAATTTGTTTGCAATCTCCGATGACAAAGAGCATCACTTGCTTTGCCTTTGCTTTTGCTTTTGCCCCCACACGCAGATGGTGTACGGTGTGGCCTTCCCTTTCTGGCCTTTTTTCTGTGGTGTATCTGTATCTGCAACTATGGCCACAACTACAGCCAGTGGGTGTCCGTGTATTTATGGGTTGAAAATTGCAGGCACAGCAGCAGCAAATTAACACAGCACGAACGAATCGAATACCCATCCCAGCCCAGCCCAGACCAGCCTACTGTTTGCAGCCTGTTGCCATTCCATATTCCATGCCCCATGCCCCATGCTCCATGCTCCATGCCACATTCCCATTCTGATGCCCATTGTGTGTTCTGTATGTGTTTTGCATGCCCCTTCTGTGATGCCCCTTTCAACAAATTGATTATTTGCATGAAGATCCTGCAGCCTGCTGCCTGCTGCCTCTGCTGGCCACAGGAGCCGCCTGCAACAACTATAATGGCACTCGACTCGGTCATGGCCACGGCAGATGTTCGTTCGTTCGTTCTGCCTGCCTCTGTCTGTCTGTCTGTCTGTCTTACTGTCTCTCTCTCTTTTTGAATGTGCGTCAGAAATGGGCGTGGCAGCCACACGCACTTATCGCACATGCAACAGCAGCAGCAACAGCAGCAGCAGCAGGAGCCCATCGGCCAGTGGAGTGAAGAGGAAAAATGCTTATAAAAGGATTAATTCGATTCCAATATACGCACAGACGCACACAGCTCTGCATCCTCACTATCTAGCAATTCCACATTATCCCATTTTCCATTCGGTATTCAGGCTTTTCTCTCTTTTGGGGCAGCATCTCTTGGTCGGCAAATATCAGCCGGGGATATTGCCAGTCATTGTGTGCGGCATTGTTTTAAATGCCCCCAAACCATAATGATTGTTGCACGAATGAAACGAAGAGAAAAAGAGAGCAAAAAATGAATGTCTGCGAGTGTGGGTGGCAGGCGTGGAAAGAGTATGGAAGCAGGGTATAAGGAGTGGAGAGTGCATCCTGCACTCTTCTCATTTCTGCGTTCGTTTTGCTCTCTAGTACTACTTCGACAGGGGAGAGTCGATTTTCAGTCTAAGAACCAATTACCGCCTAAAAGTAATATAATAATAGACTAGCTTCCATCGGGCACAATAAATCAAATTAATTTGGCCTAACTTTTTAACTGATCAACTTTTCATTCGTTAGCCCAACTTCCTCCTCGAAATGATCTCTTGCCTGCACACGTTTTCCATGCCTCAATCCGGAGAGTATTTATTAATCCCCAATCAATGAGTATTAATCCCCAATCCTTTGAGTAATCATCCCCAATCATTAGAGCATTTCAACTTCATCTCTGGCCCGGAAAAGCTTTACCTCCTTTAAGTTTAACTCCCATGTGCACAGCCTTCTGTGTGGGGATTGTGTGCTGAGTGGCGGATAGCAATTTGCATTTTTCATGAAACTTAATGGAGGCTCTGCTGTCTACCGAAACAGATTAAAGCTTCATTATTGGTGTGGCAAAACCTTTTAAATTTTCAATTTCGGGAACCAAGTGTGTGTGTGCCATAGCGCAGGATTAATTGAATTTATAGTCGCACACACACGCACGCACATGGCCTGAGATGCAGAGCTACACAGCCACAGATAGAGGCAGAGATGCAGAGAGACACAGCCTCAGATAGAGATAGAGATAGAGACAGGGAGAGAGAGGGGGAGGATAGACACGATACGACCGTTGCATAGATTGAATTGCATTTCAGGTGATGCCAGGGCACAGATTGGCCTAAATTGCATGTTAATTGGTCTAAATTTGATTTCCAATTTAATATCACACTTCGCACACAAATGCCACAGCCACCCAGGTGGCAGGATGGCAGCGTGGCAGGATGGCAAGACTGAGACCTAATCAAGGCGCAATCCTTGTGTTTGCGAGGTGGTGAAAATTATTGAATGAAGTGCCTGCCGTATCGACATCATTATCAAATTAGTTAATATTTCTCCCGCACTCTCGCTTTTCAGAGACCACACATCAGCATCTGAAGAGGAGAAGGAGAAGGAGGAGGATCCACACCCGTATCCACGCACCGAAGGACACACACATCAGGAGAGACACACCGAGGCCTAGCCATGGGCAGTGGACACTATTTCTGGGCGATTTTCTACTTTGCCAGCCTCTGCAGTGCTTCACTGTAAGTACAGTAGACCCCGCCTCAATCCGCATTCCACACAGACACACATTCCATCATACAGTAGCTGCAAATAGTAAACCACCAAAAGAACGCGTCTTCATAATTTGTCCACCATTTACTACCGCTTTACTCATTTTTGCGTTCGCGTAGATCTGCGGTACTACTTCGTAGTGCTACTCCAGTAACTGCTATAATTGAACCACCGCTTCTTCATAGCTTGTCTCCCCATTTATTATCGCTCTTTCGATTTCGGCGTTCACGTGGCTCTGTACTACCACTGTTGCAGGACAGCACTTGGGCCCCGGGAAAGTGGCTTTCCAAAAATGCAATTTACATACATTTCTCGTTAATTTTTTGGCGAACAGAAGCAGAGCCATGCCACGCTTTCGAGGGGCAGTAAATACGATATATATGTATATGTACATGTACATGTATACATGTAGTATCGGTTAATGCCCCTCCACTTGATGGCTGAAGTAGTCGTGTAGCTTATGCCTCTTCATCCACTTTACAAACACAGAATACAATACTCTCATTAAAATGTAATTGTAATTAAATTTTCGTGTAATATTTTTGTCGGAGCATAAATTTTGGAATTATTTACGCTCAAGTCGAGGCCAGAGTCAGCAGAAAATACGCATCCTCTATGTGACTTTGGTTTCTTCTTCTGATAAGTGCGACAGTGTATAATACTCTCTCTCTCTCTTCACAAAAAAAAAAAAAAAAAAAAAGAAACACTCTGATTCCACCACCGATTTGTACATAACAAAAAAAAAAAAAGAAACAAAAACAAAAACAAAAAATGCTGTATGAAGCTTTTGCTTTCCAAAAATATTGAACATAAAATTCAAGTTTTGTTTCCAAGAAGAAAAATTGCTTATAAAATTATACCGTTCGTACGTTATCCCCCATATCCTGATTTCAGAGCAAATAATGCCAAAATAAATTTCCGAGAAAAGGAGAAAAAAGTCTTAGATCAAATTTTAGGTGCAGGCAAATACGACGCCCGTATACGACCATCCGGAATCAATGGCACAGGTGAGAATACCCCCAACATGACACCAACTACTACTACCCATATGGAATACCCTTAACTTTTGCGTTTTGTGTTTGTTTGTTTGTTTTATTGTATTTTTCTTTTTAAATGCTTATTTTTCCTTTTCAATGCTCTCAACACATATGATATTTAGTGTTAGATATACATATAACGAAACGAAAATCGAATCGAAATTCTAGAGATAATCTAAGTAACTAAATTAGCTTAGTACGCCATTCAGTTGTCGGAGCCTAGTTAAGTTCTAATTCACTTTTGCAAAATATTGTCGATAAACTCACAATTTAAACCCAAACTTTATGCCAGATGGTCCCGCCATAGTCAGAATCAATCTATTCGTACGAAGTATTATGACGATTAGTGATATCAAAATGGTAAGTCGCTCTCACGCTTGGATAACCAACAACCAGAACGAAAGCAAGAAGCCAGAACAGTCATTCGATAACAGAATTTGATAAAATTGGATAGTGATTCGCTAAATCCCTCCCACCAATCACACTCCTATCTCTAACTCTATCTCTGTCTCTATATCTACTTTTCTCTGCCACATCTCATCTTAGAAATGCTCTTGCCTCACACAACCACCCACACTCACACCCACACCCACACACATACACACAAACTTTTGTTTTTGCGTTATCTCTATCTCTTATATGCGTATAAATATATCCAACCCAACCCAACCACCCACAACTTGCGTATGATTTTTGCCACTTTTTATGGCAGATATTCGTACAAGCCCTACTGTACCGTCTTACTTACTGTATGTACGTTTTTCTTTACGTTCCTGTTGTACTGGTGGTGCTCTAGAGTCAATCCAGCAGTTAATCGTTTGTTTGATTCGTTCATTCGTTTCTTTCTTGGTTCAAACTACATATGTATACATAAGTGTTGCCTACACATTGGCTCATAAGCAGGGGGAAACCAGTATTGCCAAATAAAAATACAAAAGGTAGACAAATAATAGCCTACATTTCGGGAGCTTAATATAAATCAACCAACAGTATTGCCTGCTTTTCAACAGAAAGGATTTGCAAAAACTGTTGCCCACTTTTAGAGGGGTTCGTTCTCGTATAAATTCCCTCAATATAATCAGAAAAAGTGTTCGATAATTTTCACGTACGAATTTCATATGTACGAATGTATGTATATGTTTTCTCCCCTTAATACAATCCACTTTATTGAGCATTTAAAATCGATTATCCCATTCACTCGGCGAATCACGAAACGATGCGCCAACGTTTTTGCAAGAGTTCATTTTTTTGCATTTGATTTTTTGTTTGCCCTAATTTAATTATGATTAAAGTTTTTTGATTACCATTTTGCAGTTCATTTTGCGTTGACTTTTGCCGCAGCAGCAGCAACATCAATAGCAATGACATCCAACGACATCATTAATAATGTAAAAGCATCATAAATATTTGCAAAAATAGCACACGCTTTCACACACACACTCACACAAAAATATTTATGACAAATATCCGAGTATAATACACATTTATATCTACCCTTAAAGCTCTATTAATAATAATCCATAAAGGCATATCAATTAGTAATTTTTTTGCGACACGACACACGAATTTCCATTTGTATTTTTGTTCATTTCCACACACATAAACACCACACCAACCCCTCCAACCCCGTTTGGAGCCAAAAGCCCCCACCCCTACGTCGAAGGTCACAAACCACCGCCACTTCATAGACAAAAAAAATAAAAAAACAAAAGCAATTTAGTACTAGCTTAACTTAGCTTAAAACAGCAGCAAAAATGCTCTTTACGCATACATAGCTTTAATTTCTTTGTATCTTTAGAATGTAAGAGAGAAAAACACGCAAAAAAAACAAAAACAAAACAGAAAAGCCATAAAATAAAACTTTTTTACAGTATGGAAGTAAGGAAAAGTATTGCCCGCTTTTGGGGTGCCTCGCAGAAAGAGTCTACAAAGTATTGCCTGCTTTCCGGGGGCCTCCAATAAAAGCCTCTTTTTCTTTTCGGTTCGTTTTTTAAGTTTTTTTTTCTTGTGTGGAGCAGCAGCTGTTGTTTATAAATTAAAAAAAAGTATTGTACCAAAAAAAAGTATTGTCCATATGTATCGTCTACCCTCCAGATGGTCCCGCCGTTGTGCGCGTCAACATATTCGTACGAAGTATATCGAAAATCGATGATGTGACTATGGTAAGTGCCCCCCAAGCAGCGTGTAATCCTCCCACAAAAAAAAAATTGCAAATCTTAGGACCCTTTGACCTTCTGTTCCACTCCTTCCCTTCTCTTCGTGTGATACGTGCTAGGGTTGTTGTTCTTGTTGTATTCCGCTCTATTTCTCTCTTAGGACAAAAACACCACAGAAAAATAATAATATTATAATATACTAATATGATATTCTATATCTATTTATAATACATATCAAAGAAGTATGTTTGACTATCGATGTGATTAAATGATTTTTCGTCCATTGATGATGATTTCCACTTTGTAAAATTTTCGCCTTCAGTTTTTTCGAAAGTTTTTTAGCAAAATTCTATCGCATTAGTTTTTGTTTTCCATTTGCATTTTTACAAATTAGAAAGTTTTCTTCCGTTTGCATTGGTAATTAAATTAGTTTTACCTTCTTTTCTTCATTATAAAAAAAAAACAAAAAAAAAATTGTAAAAAAACACAAAATGTCTTTTTGGATCTCTTTCCTATACACATCTCTCGCTATCTCCTTCTGTCACTCACTAGCTGTCTATCTGTCTCTATCTATCACTCTCTCTCTCTGTCTATTGCTATTTCTTTTAATTTTTAACGAAAATCTTAAACGTATCCCTAGACTAAAAACTACTTTCTTCAGCTCTCTCTCTGTCTCTCTATCTGTACAAAAAACTCTATTAAAAATCGTACTCTTAAATGTTAATTAATAAATTAATATTGAATTAATGTCATAACCGAATTTAACTATTCATTAAAAATGCGACCTACAGATGTGCCTTTTTGGAGGATATCGATATTTATTTTCAACAAAATTTAATTAATTTTAACTATAATTTTTATGCTGCTATTCGTATGTACAAAATATTTAGTGGAACAAAGAAAATGAAATGTGAAAATGTGTGTTCTTGTTTTTGTCGATGTGTGTGCTTTTGTGTATGTGTGTGTCGTCCCCCTAACCACTCCCACCCACCCCCACTCTATGCTCAAAAAAGTAATTCAATGGAAAATAGTTTTTCCTTGTTTTTTGTTTTAGTTTTCCCCTCTAAAAATCAGTACCATAATCAAAAAATGTGTGTATGTGGCATGCTTTCTTCAAAGAGCCATGAAAAACCATGCACTATTCATACTATAAATAAAGAATAAAAAACATAGAAACTACAACTAAAAATCCAATTAGCAAGCAACTAAAAATCCAGCAAACACCAGAGGGAAAAAAACATAACATACAGAATATTTCATTTTTCAAAATGAGATCCATGCAGACATTTTTCCCCATTCGAATATTTTTTGAGTTTACAATTCAATTCAATTTTTTGATGCATTTTCTGATTTTCTTGATTAGTTTTTGGTGTTTGTTTTTTTTTTTTGTTTTTCCTTTGATTTTCCATAACATTTCGTACACACACATATGAAAATTCATCAAATAAATAGTGCGTAAGATTTGAAAGTTAGCTAGTAAGTATGACTAAGGTTTGAACTAAGTTCAGGTCCGATGGGATTGATGATTGATGATTGATGATCGATGATGATTGATGATGCATTTTTGTAGCTAATTTGGCCACAATGGTGAAGGTGAACATGTTCCTGCGATCCATATCGAAGATTGATGATTACAAAATGGTGAGTCCGCCCAAAAGGATCGAGCACAGCTACAACTACAACTACACAACCACAAAACTACAGCTACAAACAAACAAACACAAACAACCCCAACAAGCCGCTTACTTTCTCTCACCTTTCGCTGTGTGTCAATGTGTGTGCCGTGTGTGCGTGTGCGTATGTGTGTGTGCTCGTACTACATACAAGTATATATACCTAAATATTAATTGTGGAAACAAGGTGTCTCTCTGCCAATGGAATATATATGTATATTAAATTAAATTGTTATCCATATAATTATTGTATAAAATACTATACGTGTATATGTATCTCTTTTATTGTACAGAAAATATGTATTTATGGTTTTCTTTTTACGTTTCTCTCGAATCAGAGGCCCTCCTGCTTAAACGCTTTTGTGTGTCTCTCTCTTCCAATCACCGCCAAAATGCCAAAATGCCAAAATGCCAAAACGCCACAAACGCCACAAACGATGTCACATGCCAGAGATTCGATCGAACTCTGGCCTCTAAAATGCAAGCAATATACCAGCGAAAGTACTACTAAAACCTACGTTTAAGTCTTAGCTATAATTTAAGGTTAAATTTAAGTGAGAAACCAACCAGCAAACCACTGATACAGCCACCGCCATTCACCTTAAACCACCTTTGAAACCCACAAGAAAACCCCGACGCTCTCATTCAGTTTGATTTTCCTTCTGTTTCGGTTTTCATTTAAATTCAAATTTTCAAACAAGAAAATATGTAGGTTTGTGAAAATGCTTAAACACACAAGTGAAACCATTCACACAATTCAACATTTGTCTGCCGTTTTGCTTGCCACAAAAAAGTGGACATTTTGACAGCTGCCGCCCGAAGCAAAAAAAAAAACAAAAAATAACAGAAATACAGAAAAGTGTCATATAAAAAATGTCCAACATTGTTTGTAATAATTATTCATATTTATTTTTTTTTCCTAATTGGAAAGGGAAAACAGTTTTGATAGTTTTACAACAAAAGAGACAGAATAGTTAGGGCCCACAAACAGGATTTTCCATACTCTTTTTCTGTTTCAGAGTCCCAATTTTTCAGTTATAAATGTTCCTTCCTTTGATGTGTGGTATTTATCACAACTTTTTGGCATGCATTCCAAATAGTGTTCTCGAATAATACATATTCCTTAGGAAAGATGTATCGCATGAAAAGTTCAATTTTAAGTTAGATTTTAAGCCGAAAAAAATAAAAATTATGTTTAAATACTTATTACAAGTTTGTTCAAGGAATGTTTTAGATATATAAATGTCTATGGATCTACATATTTTAAGACTTTTGTCCTTTGCTTTTGTCCTTTTTCACTCCGCTTGCCACCTCCTCTTAATGCTTGTTGTTTTTGCTCTTTTTGCCTGCCTTCTTTTGCCTGTGCAACACGTTGCATGCCCTGCATTTTGTTGCATTTTGAAATATTTATTAGACATCAGACATGAAACAAAATTGCTGAGGATCTTAACAATCATATATATATACTATATATAAGCCAGATATATATTCAATATACATGACAACCAAAAAATACCCCCCAAAAATTTCGCCATTGCCTTGCTCTCGCCTTTTTCATATTCCAACCAAAAAAAAAACGAAAGAAAGAAAGAAAATCCATTTTTTGCTTAAAGAAAAATCCCCAATCAAGTTAAATTAAATTAAAATGAAATTGAAAAACTGCTCCTCTCGAAAACACACAAAGAAAATTCCCATTGAAATTTGCATTGTAGTTGAAAATTGAATTAAAAAGAAAATTCTATGAAAAGCAAGCCCCCCTGTTTTATTTCCATTACTAATGAGAGTTTTTCTTTACCAACCTTCGACGCGTCCCCATCCCTGCCCCCCCTTGACTGTCCTTCGCCCTGCAGGAGTACAGTGTGCAGTTGACATTCCGAGAGCAATGGACGGATGAGCGTCTGAAGTTCGACGATATCCAGGGTAAGTGAATTATAAATCTATACATGGCAGAAAATAATAATAGTAATAGTAATACTAGAAAATATTCGAAAAGTAACAGAAAATACCGCAGGACGTCTATAAACAAGACATAGAAAAGGACCAAAAACAACATAAAAAATATTAGAAAAATACCAGAAAATAGTAAAAAAAAATACTTACAGCAACCACAGAAAAACTTTAAATAAATAAAATAAAATAAATTCCAGAAAATAATAAAAAAATCCAGAGAAAAGTCTTAATTTAAAAACAAAAAATTTTAGAAAAATATTTAAATTAAAAAGTACTAGAAGAGAAATACCACAACAAATCTATAAAAATCGTAGAAAAATACCAGAGAATACTATAAAATACCGAAAATACTAAAAACATCTAGAGAAAAATATTACTTTAAAAAATACTAAAATATTAAAAAAAATTAATTACAAAATATCACAAAAATTCTATTAAAATTGTAGAAAAATATTAGAAAACCTATAGATGAAATGAGATTTTCTTTAAGTGTAATAATCTGTTATTTGTATTTCAATATATATATATATTTTTTTGTTTGTATCCGATCTTTCAAAGGTCGGCTCAAATACCTCACACTGACGGAGGCGAACCGAGTCTGGATGCCGGATCTTTTCTTCTCAAACGAGAAGGAGGGACATTTTCACAACATAATCATGCCCAATGTGTATATACGCATCTTTCCCAACGGTTCAGTTCTGTACAGTATACGTATCTCGCTGACATTGGCTTGTCCAATGAATCTCAAACTATATCCATTGGATAGACAGATATGTTCATTGAGAATGGCCAGTTGTAAGTGTTGAAACGATACAGTATCCAACGGGCCAACAAACACCTAACAACCTAACATTCATATACACCCAATCACAGATGGCTGGACCACAAATGATTTGGTGTTCCTTTGGAAGGAGGGTGATCCTGTGCAGGTCGTTAAGAATTTACACCTACCTCGCTTCACTTTGGAGAAGTTTTTGACTGATTACTGTAACAGTAAAACCAACACGGGTACGTTTCGTTTCGTTTCGTTTCGTTTCTGTTACTCCTCCTGTTCGCTCCTCCTTCGAAACAGCGTTTTCTTCGACTCTACTCTACCTCTACTCGCCAATGTATCTATGTATCTAACTATCTCTTCTGTAGCTTGATTTTTTCTTGTTTATTTTTGCGTTGTTGCATGCCACTTAACCTTTTCAGTAAATGTAATATAAACAGCCTAATAACCACTTCATAGCACACATTTTCATATCGTTTGCCGTCTTGTCTGCCCTCTGCTGTCGAGAATCCCGAATCGAAGCCAGTCCCATAAGCAGCAAGTTTTTACGACGCACACACACTTAGCCATAGTCGTAGTACTCGCATTTAGATACACTTTCAGGAACACAGATACCAATTTTTACCTTGCTGTTTTTTATGAGCACATGCGCGCGCTTTTCCCCCGTAAATGTTTGTAACTATTCCGGAAGCAAAAGGGCAGGAGGGCAGGAGAGCAAAAGAGCCAAAGAGCACGGGGAGAAACGGAAGAAATGTAAGAAGGAAAAATGTACGACAAAAGCCGTAAGGAAAGTAAATTAATCGAGGAAATTGTGTGCAACGTTGTTTAAACTTTGCACAAAGAGACATCGAAGATGATTCCCCGACGATGCTGATGATGATGATGATGTGCAGGTACTACGATTGAATGCAAACAACGAATGCAAAAGGATTCTCTCTTTTTTTGTACAAGTTCTGGGGAAAACTACTATTGGGAGAGAGTGCAAATACGAACAGAGGATGGATTCATTTGCATTTGTTTACCCAAGTATTTTCCGTATTTATTTAAGGAAAAACTAACAGCACCTTAAACGCCTCAAACGTTAGAAGAGGTTATTTTAGAAATTCATACGCAATCAGTGCCACCTCTGCCCCCTATCCCCCCTATACCCATTATTCCCCGTCCTTAAAGAGTTATTTAAGAGGTACATACCTATGTACATATGTACATAATAGAGTCCTCTGCATGATTACACAGTGTCATAAAAAGAATGAGTGAGAAAAAGCAATTTAAATTCGTTTTGCAATTCTGTAAAAATACTATGGAGAAATCATCTTAATTAATGCAGGACCGATCAGCTCTCATTTGAACCACCGATAGTATATTCGAAGATGTGATCATGCAGGGCTATAGTACAGTATAGTAAGCTATTCCCATCATTCCACATCGTCAATAGAGTGACATTATCCATACCCATAAGAAAAAGTGAATTAATCCAAAAAAATAAAGTGTGTTAGCATGAGCCTGGATTTGCCTCATTTTCTCCCTCATTTTAAGATGAACAAAAGCAAAAAAAAACATATATACGATAGTATTCTCTAAGATATACAAAATAAATATACTATATATTCGTACATTTATAAACATAGATGTTGCAGTAGTATTGTTTGCAATTTTAGAACTCTCTCTCTCTCTCTTTCTGTATGTCAATCTGTCGTGTTGAAACCTAGTTGCTCACATAAAGTTTATTAATTCTATATCTTCTATGAGCGTTTTTTGCGGAGTAAGAAATGTGTGAGAGCTCGTGTTAAGGTGCAATCAAAGAGGGGCGAGGCTGCTCTGCTGCTTCGTTTGATTGATAAAAGCCCAGCGACAGCCCAAAGAGCCAAACCAAAACCAAAACCAAAGGCAGAGCAGAACCAAAGCCAAAAGCCACAGTGCAAAAGGGCCCAGATGTGCCAGGATGTGCAACGATATATTGTATTTGCTCCAGAAACCCAGAAGCAGACCCAGAACCACACACGCAGGCCAGCAAAAGCAAAACAAACACTCGTACAATACACAGAGAGAAAATCAAATGAACTAAATCGACGAAACACAATGAAAAATTCCCCAAAGAATGGGAAAAATATGAGAATGTTTTCAAATAATAAAACACCTTTGTCTTGAAGAGTATGGAACGCATTTGCCAACAAATTAACGGAAATGAAGCATACAACAAAGGGGCGGGCATGCTGGGAGGGCGTGGCCGGAAGTGTAGAGAGAATGGAAATTCGAACGTCGAAAACTTCATTTCCGTTAAGATTTTTGTTGTGCAAAAAAAAAAAAAAGAAAAGAAATGAAAAAATAGACAGAAAATGTAAATTGCTGTTGATATACTTTTTGCCTATGATGCAATTTTTCATTTGATTTTATAATTTTCCACTCTCTGTGTGTGTCCTACCCGCTTTTCTGTTCGTTTGTTTTTCCTGTAAATACATTACTACACCCCACCCACTCCCGTTTTCCCCTCTGCCTATGCATTTTCTTTTATTCAAACCTGCCCGACCATTTTCTGTACAGACAAAACAAATCAAAATTCTTCACTAATAAATGTTTGATTTTTTGTTGGCAAAATTTTTAGAAAGCAATACACAATTTTTATGTTTTCTCTCCTCTCTCTCTCTTTGAAAAATCTCTTTTTATTGTAAAATATATTGGATATTACTAACTGAACTATCTATCTGTCTGTGTGTACTATATGTGAATCAAAAAGAACCAATACGAATACGAAAACGAAGAAACCACTTCTAAAGACATCCTTCCCCCAATTAGATTTTGAGTTTGACACAGTTTTATATACCTTGTATACTCATAGGTGAATACAGTTGCCTCAAAGTCGATCTACTATTCAAGCGAGAATTCTCATATTACTTAATACAAATTTATATACCATGCTGTATGTTGGTCATTGTATCATGGGTATCATTTTGGCTGGATCAAGGCGCAGTGCCAGCGCGCGTGTCATTGGGTAAGTAAAGTGCACAACCATCCAAGAAATACAGCAAAAAAAAAACAGGGTACTCTACAGTCGAAACGAGTCGAATCATGTCTCAGCGAATGTGTGTGCAACAGAGAATCTGCATTGAGAACGGCGGTTCGATCAAAAGGTAAAGCTATCAAACATGTTCGAGGCAACATTCGCGAAACCCAAGGCCCACTTCCAACATGTTTGATTGCTTATGTTGGATGTTCAATGTTTGATCACTGTTTGCCGCTCTATCTCTACCTCGCTCTCTCTCGCTGTCGCTGTGATCTACAAATGTTCTTTAATCGAATCTAATCTAATCTAATCTAATATCTAAACATAGCCTTTGCGATTAATACCGAATTTGAAATCCCTTACACACAGGTGTCACCACTCTTTTGACCATGGCAACACAAACATCGGGCATAAATGCATCACTGCCACCAGTATCCTATACGAAGGCGATTGACGTGTGGACCGGCGTCTGTTTGACCTTCGTGTTCGGGGCCTTGCTTGAGTTTGCCTTAGTGAACTATGCATCCCGTTCAGGTTCGAATAAATCTAGTAATTGAGATTTGATATGCTTCTTAACAACCTTATAAATGTTAATTAATCGATGGTGTTTTTTCCTTTTTTTACTACTATTTTTGACTGTTGCTTTTTATTGTAACTCGAGTGAAATAATATCAATACTACTACTACCCATATGTATAACATATACATACGTATTGTATGTATATGTCTCTGCCGTTAAGTGTACATACAAGAACCAGTAACCAGTAACCAGTAACACAACCTCTCTGTTTATCGATTGACTTGAAGAAAACACAGAACCCTGTGTGTTATCGAATGCCTTGTGAAGCAAGAACACAACTCTGGGCGCTTGAATTGAGTCACTAAACGCCACTCACACACAACTGTACCATCTCAAGACAGTGGACCGTTTAACACACTCAAACACACTCCTTCTTCCACACACGACCAGGGCTGGAGCCGAAGCCACCGCTACCGCCCCCGCCCCCCACATATATGTCTACATATGAAAATGTTTAGTCGTAGAACTTTCGATATGTGTACTATTTTTCTGTTCACTTAATTTTCATCTTTTTGATATCTAACCACAACAACAAATGATGTTCTACGTGTGAATCTATACTAATCCAAGTTTTCTGTTTTACTCTCTTACTTTCATTCCGCGCCCAAAAACTATCCATCCATCCATCCACACAAACAATGTACCCCACATACCCTATGATCCATCCACACATAAAAACTTCTGCGAAAATCCCACGATAAACGCGTTTGAAAAAAAACAACCCGATGAATTTTTCTTTTTGTTCGGTTCTTCGATGTTGTATCACGAAAAACAAAAAAATAAACAAAAATGCCTGCAAATTGTATAAATATTAAATAATGATGTGTGTGGTTTAACAAAATCAATTTATTTTCATTATTTTTTCAAATTTCTTTGATGGAAACTTGTTTCGAATCGTTTAAACGTGTATTTTTCTGTGTTGTGTGACTATCTCTCTCTGTCTTTCTCTTTCTGTCTGTCTCTGTCTCTCTCACTATCGCTGTCTAACTGTACTATCTGTGTGTGTGTGTGTGTATTACAATGCATCTGAAACTGTAACTGTAAAAAAAAACACCATCGAAAACAACCAAAATTCTTTTTGTGGAACATATAAATTCTTGTTAACATCTATCCGTCACAACATGCTACATTCTATATCCTACGATATGGTATATACGGATCGGGCCGCAGACATGCATAAGGAGAATATGAAAAAGAAGCGCCGAGATCTGGAGCAGGCCTCCTTGGACGCCGCTTCAGATCTGCTCGACACAGATAGCAATGCAACGTTCGCAATGGTACTTACCTCTTGATATACTATCCTCTCTAATCAATCATATTTCTATGATATATAGGGCTAGTTAGGACTAGAAAAATAGCAGAAATTAGAAGAAAACTGGCAGAAAACTGCCAGAAGAGGCCGGAGTGTATAAACTAGGAGCCAGAAATACATAAAAAGTACCAGAAATAATAGACAAAAACCAGAAAATACATTTTATTTTAGAAATACGAAATGAAGAAGAAAACCAGAAAATACTATTAAATTAACAGAAAATACCAGATAAACAACAGAAATTATAAACTAGGAATATAGAAAAATACTAGACAACTGCCAGAACATCTTTGAAGAAGCCAGAAAATACTAGAAACTGTGAAACCATACCAGAAAAGACTAAAAAAAAGACTAGACATATACCAGACAATACTATAAAATTAACAGGTAATACCAGACAATACTATAAAATTTACAGAAAATAGCTATATATAAAGAAAAATACAAAACAAATACCTAAACCTCTTTGAAGAAACCAGAAAATACTAGAAATTACTTGAAAAATACAATAAAACACTAGGATATACCAAATAGATGCCAGAACTAGTAGAAAAATACCAGAATATAATAGAAATATACAAGAAAAATCGCAATCTGTTGCTTCAAGTAGAGTAACATCTGTCCGATTACGTTTTTAGAGATATACGATAGCCAAGAACCCACCTAGAAGATAGATCTTTAATTTCCCACTAGAATAAAAGCTTTGACAATCCCCAGAACTGTTTAACTATTGAACTGCCATCATTCGTTTTTCCTTTTCGAAACAACAAACATCAAAACGTCGAATTGGCTAAAACGCAACAAATGGTTACGATAAAACTATTAAAACAACTATTTCCTTTTATATTTGCCTGTTTCTTTATTACCACCACCAAAAAAAAAAAATACCAACAACCAAAACTGTTTTCAAACGTGTACCACACTACAAATAAATAAACAACAACGAAAACAACCAAACAAAATATATGCAAAAAACTTGCACCGATCCAAAACCACTACTCGACCGGGAACTGAATTGGAAAAATTGCAATGAAAATGAAAATTAAAATGAAAATTAAATGAAATTTACGCACATGCCACCCCCCTGAAACCACTCAACACTCACCTGCCAACCAACCCACCGAACCACAACCTGCTCGAACCACCATCGAACCCCTCATTTGTTTCATGTCAAACGGCATCGCAATTTCAACGCGGTGGCGGCCAACAGAAACCGCTAGTGCGTCATCCCGGCGATCCGCTGGCCCTCGAGAAGCGTCTACAGTGCGAGGTGCATATGCAAGCACCCAAGCGACCCAATTGCTGCAAGACCTGGCTATCGAAATTCCCCACAAGGTAACTGAGATACATGGCACCGCCCGCTACCGCCATGCACAGAATGGGGTAGCGGCGGGTGCCTAGTAGATCTCTTGAAATATACTTTAGTTCTATCTGTGTGTTGTGCATATAGTAGTTGATGGATTTACTTTTTGATGTTGTGAACATGTGTACTACTACTATTCTCTATTATATTCTCTTTTCACTAACTCTTGTTGACTTTTTTGCTATCACATCAAACAAAAACAAAAACGAAAACAATCTCTCAATACAGTCTCTCTCATTGATTCCGACAACTCCTGTGAAAAAACACCCGAAAAATCTGCCGCTTGCTTGCCGTTCGTTAAACAATAACTTGAGTTCTTTTGCTCGCCGATCATTTTCGTTGCCAAAATTTTAAAGAAAAAAAGTGAAGTAAAAAAAAATTAGGTACAAAAAAAAATGTACCAAAAAAAAAATGTACCAAAAAAAAAACAATTATAAAATTTCAAATGAAAAATTGTACAAAAAATTTTACAAAATTTAATTTCTTTTTATTTCTAAAAAGTGAACATTTTATTGCTTTTGTGACTTTTGAAATAATTTCTTGTGTGTGATTTGTTTGTTTTGAAAATCAATCAATCGAATGTTGTGTTGTAGATACAACCCCTTCCCTTTCCATCCCGCCTCCTCGCCCCATCCAACCCTCTCTGTAGATACCACCCCCACCCGTCACCCAGCCCCTAGCACTTATAATTTTCCAGCACGTCACACGCGCCCCACCTCGCCGCCTCACACCTCACACACACATTTTTAAAACAAACAAATTATTTTGCCAAAAGACACAAATTTTGAAATGAGAAATGAAAATTTGAAACTGAAACAATTCGGAAACCAAAAAAAACCAAAAGAAAAAAACTGAAAACCGAAAAACGAAAAAAAAAAGTAATCACAAATCAAATCAAAAAGCCAATCTTTAGATGATCAATTAATATATATTTTCTTCGTACTTGTTGAATATTTATCCAAAGACAATGTTCTAGATCGAAGAGAATCGATGTTATATCACGGATCACCTTCCCGCTGGTCTTTGCCCTGTTCAACCTGGTCTACTGGAGCACCTATCTCTTCAGGGAGGAGGAGGATGAGTAAATGCCGTTGCCAATACTTAAATTTAAATTTAAATTTACTTAATACGATTAAAACTTACAACAAAAAACTTAAAATGAACAGCAAAATGTAACCGAAAACACATGGAAAATGTGATGTACTAACCTATTCTTTCAATTCTTTTTCCATTCTTTCCACAAAAACTTTTCGTTCCCATTTGGATTAATTTTCATGCTCTTTTTGTGTTGCGTTTTGTGTTTTCCAAATGATTTGTTGTGAACTGAACCATCAAATGAAAAAGGACCTTCTAAGGACCGCCAACGGCTATGTAGAATCCAAACGTGAGAGAGAAACAGAACGAGGGGCATGCCCCCAAAGAAAAGAAACAGAAAAAGAGTTATAGGCAAGGCTTCAAGGCACTTCCATTAAAGATTAAAATGATAATTCGAATTCGAATGATGATGATGGAAAAATTATAAAGTTAATTCTTAAGCTCAATTGATGATCCAAAAGTGTGACTGCATAGTAGTTAATGTTATTAATATGTATGTAATTTTAGAAAAAAAAAACACAAACACACACACACGACACACAATTGTTTGAGTTAGACTAGTTGAAAATCAATTTAAAAAACAAATTTAAATTAAATTAAAAAATTACACACAATTGATTTGTACTTAAAACGAAATTTCATAAGTTTAGCCCTAAATCGTAAATCCAAGGTCGAACCATCGACCATCTTTTGTACATACGAATGAATACGAATAAGTTTTAAGCGAAACAAATCTCTAGTTTAAAAACAAATTCGAATTGTATAAAGAGCATTGTGTAGATATTTACTAAGTTTAGTCGATAAATCCGAAGCGGAAGCTAAGCGAAAAAACTCTAGGTAAAAATTCCAATAAAATTATATGTTCATTCATCGAAAAGAAGATATCGAATAAAACAATCGTACGAAGAAAATCCTCTGCAAAGCACACACTGAAAAAAACCAAAACCAAAACCAAAAACCAAGAAGTATGTTTATTTATTAAGGCCAAAGTCAAAATGGTGGGTATTTTTGCATCCGTTTCTCCTAGAATTCCTAGAATTATACTTTAAAAGCCTGCTTTCAAGTTTTGAGCATTTGTTAAAGTAGTTTTACAATATATTGAATACCTACTTACAAAATTATTATGGGAATACTCGTAGTCCCGAATTCTTATTTGATTTAAAAACTAGACTTTTATTACATTTTCCTTATGTATTCTGGGTCCAAACGGCTCCCTTTTTAGCTATAGTTTATTTCCCCGTTTCCTTAAGTAGAGTTACTAATAAAAAAATAAATAACAACTAAAACCAATTAAAAACAGACAATACAAATACGTAATCGAATATCGAATCGATTCGGTTCGGTTCGGTTAACCGTTGACCGATATATAGAGCCACCACCATATAGAGAGTTCTTTGCCAATAATCCAAAAAATTAACAACCAAATTTTTTTGGTTATTTAAGTGCCTTTTTTCATACGAATAAACACTTCCAGTACATCCTCTGCCTCCCCGCCCCCTTCGATGCACTAACAGCTTTAACTTTTAGCCAACAAAAAAAAATACTAAAAATACTAACAAAAGTACTAACTGAATTCTACATAGCAATAATAACAACAAACAAACAAACAAAACCAGTAAAACACTCGAAAATTTCAACTAAAACCAAACATTTTTTCTGTACTTTTTGTAGTTTTTATGAATATTTGTTATTTTTAAAGCTTGTTTTATCTTTTTATTTTATTTTTAAGTTCTTTGGAAATGCTTTTCGATCACTTTTGCTTTGAATATCATTTCGATAACTAAAAGGTAAGAAGAGAAATTAGAAAATTACTTAAGAAAACCCCAAAATGAAAATCAAAACTAAATGGAAAACTTATGCTAATATTACGAAAAAAATACTACACAGAAGAAGGCACCCATGCATAATAATTGTTGTCATATAAAAAAACATAAGCATACAAAAACTTAAATGTAAAAGAAAATTCTAAATAAATCGATCAATATCGATCTTCGATAACTTTCGTTAAGTCGATAACATATTGATAGATGCATTCATGTTGTAAAAGTTGTGCCAAAAACATTAGTCGAAAGAATATCGAATCGAAGATGAATCGCTAGTAAATAACTACAGAGATAACGATAACGATACAATGCGATAAAACTATAGCGATAGCGGTAGTTGTAATTTAAGTGATTAGCTATTAATAGCTAGCGAAGAAGAAGATCGATCAAAACGATCATCGATATACGATAAAACGATAACTATAGCGATAGTTGTATTGTAAATGAAAAAGCTATTGAACATACAGGGTTTTTAAATGTGAGCATATAAATGTTGAAGCAAGAAATAGAAGCGGAGAAGAATAGAAGAAATACTAGAGGAAGGAAAACACGAACACGACAACACGACAAGACAAAGGTATCGATAATATATCGATCGAAAGAAGAACAAAGAACAATTAGGCATTTATTTATAGTGGGGGTTCCATGGATTGGGGGGCAAACATATACGAGTATAGGTACTTTGGTTGTGTGCTGCTTTCAGTTTAGTCGATTCTTCGGATTTTGTCAATTATCATTTATTTCCATAGGCGAATTGTTCAGCAGCGCGGCAGTCCAATCGGTAGCACAGATTGTAAATACGATAGACACACATGGGGAAACTTTAGACTTGGAAGTTTTGGAGTAATAGAAGGAATAACAGAAATGCGAATTACCAGAAAGATGCGACATATAGACGATAAGATTAATGTATGGTTTTAGATATTAAGGAAAACGGCATTAACAATACTAAAAAAGAGAGGAAAACCTACCACTGAAGGCCACTCATTCACACACCAATCGACACTACCCAACACCTTATAACACTCGCCAACACTTTCCAACACTCCCCAACACTTTCCCACAATGAAATGTTTATTCTTTGCAACACAAAAAAATCGAAATCAAATCGAATCTAGTCTCTGCACAGAAAATCCAATGGAAAACTTTAGATAAAGATCATATGACACATATCTTCCAACAAAGAACTTCTTGGCCGAAGTTCTCCAACAATCAAAAACGGCACCCAAAAAAGATATTGTATCTGAAGACGAAATGTAAATACCAAACAACTAAAACAAATGCCAATCAGCATGAAGAAAAATCACCTTACTTTATAGAGCTCTAAGTGGACGAAACGCGCACAGAAAACACACACACACCTCCAAAATTGTAGCAACAAATTGTATAAGAAAAACCACACACACATACACACAAATCTAGGCTTAAGATCGGAAAACATGAATTTTGCTCTAGCGCATACCCCCCTCCCAAGGAAAATCCAGGTAAATAGTTACAGCCGAATCGTAGAGAAAGTCAGTGAGAGAAAAAGTTAAACAGAAAACCAAGCGAAAGAGGAAAGCAAATCAAACCCGAAGAGAATGAAATCAGTAGAATAATTATACAAAAGCAAACAAACCAAAAAAAAAAATAGTTGAAAATAATTGTTGTCGACCCGCAAAGAAAAATGCAAAAGAAAAATGCCAAAAATGTGTGTAAAACCCCCCGCAAAGGAATACAAGAATAAAAGATGTTTGTGAAATGTTTATAAATAAAAATGAAACCAAAAGAAATACGACAGAAAAATACAAAGAAAGTTTTTTTTTATGGAAAGAGGGTGGAAAGAAACAAAGAGAGCTGCTGCAGGACGCGTGACATATTTAACTTACGCTTATATTTATTTAAAAAAGTCCAATATCGATCGTTATATTAATAAATAAAGCTATAGTCGTATTTTCAAAAAGGAACGAGGGGGAACGTTGTGAGCCGCGGCTCTACTTTATACCTGGTACTCAGTCAGTATATATGTATGTGAGCTTGTAATAAATTACATTATTACATGTTCGCAAAAGGGATAAATTTAGTTTTAGCCAAAAAAGACAAACAAAAACGAGGGGGAACGTTATGAGCCGCGTCTGCGCCGCGGGTCTACTTTATACCCGGTACTCAGTCAGTATGTATGTATGTGAGCTTGTTGTAATTTATTACATGTTCGCAAAAGGAAAAAATTTAACTTTAGCCAATAAAAAACAATTTAAGTCGAACCTTGTCGGAGATTTTGATCTATTAGATGTTTCCATATTTGTTTACATACGTTTTTTACATCTGCCATTTCTACATGTTTTTATCTACTTCCTACATATACATACACGACTGTGTGCGAGAGAGAGAGGGAATCAGTCTGCGCTAGGGAGGCCACTGAAATTTCATTTGTTCCTTCTGACTATATTTATGATCCGATCTGATCCAAATTCAGTACTCTGATAGATATAGTCATTTTCTATGATTCTGCGTTTTTGGTTTTCCCGTATCTTCAAAATTGTAGATTTTCATCTTTTGTGGGGGCGGAAGGGGGCGTGTCCAAATTTTAAAACAAACTCGTCTCGGTTTGATATCACAGGAGCTTGGATAGAAAGTTTGGTGGTTCTAGCTCTTATAGTCTCTGAGAACTAGGCGTCAAAAAATTCGATCTGGCATAGCGCCTACCCCTGTGTGTGAGAGAGAGCGAGAGGGAACGATGCATTTCGAAATGGTTTTCTTCATTGTAGCTATATTTATCATCTGATCTGATCCAGATTCAACAATCTGATAGATATGCTCATTCTCTATGATTCTGCGTTTTTATTTTTTGCGTATCTTTAAAATTGTGCATGCCACAGATTTTCGTCCTTGGAGTGGGTGGAAGGGGGCGGGGCGAAATTTTGAAATACACTTGTAACAGTGCGAAAGGACAGGAGTCTGGATACAAAATTGTGTTCCTCTAGCTTTTATGGTCTTTGAGCTATAGGCGCTAATGAAGACGGACAGACGGACAGACGGACGGACGGACAGACGGACGGACAGACAGACATAGCTATATCGACTCGGCTATTGATGCTGATCAAGAATATATATACTTTATGGGGTCGGAAACGCTTCCTTCTGGGTGTTACACACATTAATTTTTTGCACAAATCTAATATACCCCTTTACTCTTCGAGTACCGGGTATAAAAACACGACACAAGCAGGCATACTTTTTACTACAAAGTAAACCTATAATCCATCATATTCCGACCAAGAAGCGATGCTGCATGTCAAAAATGTTGCAATTTTTTCTATAAAATATCAGATTTTATTTCAAAGAGAAAAGATTTCCCTACCTACTGTCTTTCTTTGACCTCCAAAAAGTACTCTTTTGTGGCCTTTCGATTCGTTTTGCCATTGGGACTCCGCATGAGATCCTCCACAATGATGGTTCCTGCATGCAAATGCTTGTACTTGGAATCCGTGCGCTCTTTCACATAGTTCTCAACGTCCTGAGCCTTGAGTTCAGATCCATGTTTCTTCACCACAGCGGCGGCTGCCTTATCCCCAAACACCTCATCCCACACCCCAAACACACAGACTTCGGCGACGTCTGGCATTTCAGAGATGATCGTTTCGATATCATTCGGATAGTACATGACGTTCTGGTACTTCAGCATTTCCTTTTTCCGTTCCACAACGTACAGGAAGCCATCTTGATCGAAGTATCCCATATCCCCCGAGTGGAACCACATCTGTGGGTCGCGCATTTTTCGAGTCTCCTGCAGATTTCCGTAGTATCCTGCCCAATGCTGGCCATTGCGAATGCACACCTCTCCAAGCTCATTGGGACCCAGGGAGTTGCCATCTTCGCTGATGATCTTCGCCTTCAAGCCAGGGACTAATCTTCCCACAGAGTTGGGCTTCTCATCGAAGTGATTGTTAATGGTCGCCATGGCCCCCAGTTCCGTGAATCCGTAGGCAAATTGGAGACAGTCGCTGCTCAGGCGACTCCTTATCTGATGCTGTGTCTCCACAGAAGCCCTGCCTCCTCCAAAAATGAATTGCCTGATGCTGGAGAAGTCTGTTGCCTCAAATTCAGGAGAATTCACCATCATTGCCATTTGGGAGGGTCCCTGTATGATCCATGTGATCTTGTACTCCTCTATGAGCCGCATCATGTGGACAGGATCGAAGATATTTTCTGCGATAATCCTTGTAGTGCTGTAGATTCCAGATGTAATGGTTGTCAAGAACCCAGTGATCCAGTCGAGGGTATTGTGGCAATACTGAATATCTGAGGTGGTTAGGGAGCTACAAATGAACGAAAAGAAAATAAATATATAAATATAAATATCTTTGGAATTGCATCTACAATAAACTTACTGGCAGCCGGCGAGTATCTGTCGACTGTTGATGATTGTCACCGCCTTGGGGATGCCCGTGGTCCCTGAAGAGCAGAGAATCGCCAGGGTCTGATCGATGCCCTGCTCCAGTCGTACGGGCCGAAAGTTCTCCTCGATGGGGGATGAAAGTATCTGCTGGATTGGTGTCGATCCACTCTCTGGATGGTTCCGCATCGTAACGATCTCCACGTCCTCCATTTCCCGAGTGGCTTCTCTCACTTTCTCGTACTCATCGCCGTCGCAGAAGATGATCCGTGGGCGCGTGATAGAAAAGAGCTTCTCGATGGTTCCCCGATCGTAGGCAATGTTCAGGGAGTGGAAGGCGATGCCATTGAAGAAGCAGCCATACGCGACGGCAGGGATATGGCTGGTATTCCTGGCTATAATCCCCACGATATCCGATTGGAGGAGACCCTTCGATCGAATATACGAGGCCACGCGCATCGCATTCGAGTGGAGCTCTTCTCGGGTGAGGATTGTGCCCTCTGTGGTGGATATCTGGAAGATACAAATGTATCTCTCTCTTGATGATAGATAGATACTCGTACGGATACTCACTTGGGCAATCAGCTTTGGATGCCTGCGCATCTCGTGGAAGATAATCTCCCCAATGGATAGATCCGGGGCAAAGTACTCTTCGATCTTTGATCCGCTCCAGATCTTATGATCAGCATCGTAGGAATTTTCTAGAACGTATGGCATTGGCCCCGTGCGTGCACTTTTCTTTCAAATGTTTCACTCAACTGTTGATAATTCTCGAGTGCCGTGGCTCTTTTATACCCGAATAATAACAAAAAAGAAGATGCTCGTTATCCCAAAGATTGCAACGTAATGGGCGATATGGGAATGGTGCAAAAGTCAAGGTTTCTTCTCTTTCACCATTGTTGTTTACAAAGTCAACATCAGATCTCAAATGTAGTCTGGGGATGGAAAATTTGAAGACAAATCCGCGGTAATGCTCGTAAAGAGTCATGGGACAAACAATTATTTTTCTGCATATTCTTATCACATAAATAACATTTCATTACATGCCAGGAATCCAAGTCCAACTTTCTGCGATATCATTCTATAAGTATCTGCGCAATGGTATCTATCTACGTATCTGCGTATCTGTGGGGGCGCGTTTGCAGAATGACAATCCAATCTCTGCCGTTGGCACACTTTATGCCCCAGATGGTAGTGTTATCTATAAAATAATCTATTAAAAGGTCAGAAAACTTAAACGTTGATAAGATGTAGATATTTTGTGGTATCTATCGATGGGAAATCCATTCCCTCGCTAAAATATTTTTTCCTTATTTTTTTCTTATTCTAAGATGTATATTTATCGATGGATTGGATATTTTGTGAAGAAATGCATAAATAAATGCTCACAAATGTCGAGCGAGGTATGAAATTTCCTGAAACGAATTCCTATACATTTCGAATATTAATGCCTTTTATTCATTCATTTCATTCCATTCCTTATTTGCTCCACATTACTACCTTCTCTTCTTCCATAGAAACAACAAAATATTCTATACATATATATATGCAAAAATTAATTAACTTTGAATCATTATATATATTATTTTATATTAATATTTCATATATAAGCGATACTAGTTACGTGTGCTGCTACGTACTGCCGCAAAAAATAGCGCCTTACTGTTGCTACCTTCTTACAGATGGCGCCACTTAACAGACTAGACAGAATACTATACTTGTCAGCTTCTGTGAAGTAACAAATCTCTGTTAGTTAACATTTTGTCAGCCTAAAACTATGCAAGGAATCGGAGATATGTTATTTAACGTTACAGTTAACATTGGCAGTTCTTATATGTATACGTATTAATTATACCCGGTGCTCGAAGAGTAAAGGGGTATATTTGAATTGTTGTACAAATGGATGTTTCATTTCCGACCCCATAGAGTATATATATTCTTGATCAGCATCAATAGCCAAGTCGATATAGCTATGACCGTCTGTCCGTCTGCATTAGTGCCTATACCTCAGAGACTGTAAAAGCTAGAGCAACCAAACTTTCTATCCAAACTCCTCAAATCAATAAAAGTGTATTTCAAAATTTTGACACGCTCCCTTCCCCTTCAAAGGACGAAAATCTGTGGAATCCCCAATTTTGAAGATGCGAGAAAACCAAAAACGCAGAATCATGGAGAATACTCGTATATACCCGATTGCCGAAGATTTTTTTTTGCCGGAAGGAACAAATGATGTAAAAAACGTATGTAAACAAAAATGTAAACGGATAACATCTAATATCTTTATTTCTTTATTATATTTATTTTAATTTTTTATTATTATTTATTTTACAAGATTTTTTACAAGATCCAGAAAATTATTGAAAAATATTCCGCACAATATACAACCCAAATATACCAGTCACCAGTTTCTTCTTGAGATTCTTTCAATATATAACATAAACACTCTCATAAAACCTCTCCCTTAAACCTTTTATCATCCATAAAATACCAGTTTTTATTTAATAAACGCCTGATTCCAAACCATTATACAACTTTGAATGAATAATCATCTGATCATTGGATGCTGACAGCAACAAAAAAAAAGATACATCTCGTGTCAAGCGAAAGCGTTTTGTCGTCGAAATACATATCCGGACACTTTAACTGCTGCTAAATTGCCGACCCGTCTAATTTCGAATGCATTTCCAAACTTTTGCGTGACCTTTAAATAGGAGCCGCTGCCGGAAAGCATCTCCCAGTTGCATTCCACATTCTGACTGAGAAAATGTTTCATCCAAACGGCGGCAGCAGCAATCCCTCAACGACGTTCGATCCGAAGGAGCAGATATGGAGCGGTGCCAGGCAGCAGGGATTCTACAATGAAGATTTGACCATTGGACAGATCATCTTTCGACAGCTCCACCGGGAGCCGCAGAGGATTTTCCAAATATCCCACACGGATAATACGAGGCTTAAGCGTTGTCAGATCCTGGAGAATGCCTCCAAAATGGGGCTCTATCTGAGGGAGCAAAAGTTCACGAAGGAAACGGATATCGTGGGTCTGATGGCCCGAAATACGACTCATGTGGCAGCTGTGGCCTATGGCTGCCTTTTCAATGGCACACCCTTTCATGCCGTCAATCCGAATCTCGAGGAAAAGACCATCAGGGATCTGTACACCATCACCAAGCCCCGCATCCTATGCTGCGACAGTCAGGACTACCAGAAGATCAAGGATATAGCTGCAGCGTTGGGTGCCACAGTCCTCATAGTAAATGGAAAGATACCCCATGTTTCGAGCATCCCAGAGATACTGAAAACATCTCTGAATACCAACTATCAACCTTCAGAGTTCCCAGGCGGCATCAATCGCACAATGGCCATCCTCTGCTCTTCGGGCACCACTGGGACTCCCAAGGCGGTGACGATTTCCAACAGCCGGAAGCTCTTCGAGTGTCACAGGTAAGCACAACTTAAAGATACTCCAAAAGAATACACTCTAAGGATACTTTTGCTATAGCTACCTGTCGTCCAACGATGTCCAGTATGCTCCTAGTACCCTGGACTGGCTGACGGGACTCATTTCTCTCGTCACGGCTGGTGTTTATGGCACTGTCCGTTTGATATCCAGTGAAATGTTCAGTCCTGGGCACTTCTTAGAGATCTGTGAACAGCATGAGATATCCTGGTGCATCATGGCCAATTCCCATGTGGCCATGCTGGCCAATTGTCCCCAAACCAAGGCCCAAAGGTTGAGGAGCCTCCAGCACTTGCTTTTCGCGGGCGGCCACTGTCTCGTGGCGACTCTCAGGAAAATGCAATCATTCCTGCACGGCCAGGGTATCCTGAGGAATGCCTATGGCCTGACGGAGCTAGGAGCCCTCGTGTCCTACAACTACGACACGCAAACGAAGCCCGAATCTGTGGGTCGTTTGATGGCGAATATTCGTGTGCGGATCGTCGATGCCTCGGGGCAGAATCTGGCAGTCAAGGGCGTGGGGGAGGTCCTGCTGCACAATGGACAGCCTTGGAGCGGATATTTTGGCAATCCCAAGGCCACAGCTGAGATGCAGGACCCGGCGGGATGGTTCCACACCGGCGACGTGGGCTACTTTGATGAGGATAACTATCTGCACATAGTGGAGCGCAAAAAGGACATGCTAAAGTATTTGGGAATGATGTTTTATCCACATGAGATCGAGGAAGTGATCGCCCAAATGCCAGATGTCTCGGAGGTCTGTGTTTTTGGCCTTTGGCGCGAAGAGGAAGGCGATGCGGCCGCTGCCTCTGTGGTCCTTCGTCCTGCCAGCCGAATCCAGGCCTTTGAAGTGGAGACTTTTGTCCGGCAGAATATATCCGTGCCCTTCAAGCACCTCCATGGGGGGGTGCAGATCGTGCAGCAGTTGGCAAAGAGCGCCAATGGAAAGGTCAATCGCTCGGCAGTCAGAGCGGACTACATAAAGAGGAGCTCCTCCTCCTCTTCGAAGGCCGGCCCCTAGAGTCATGAGGCATGTGGAATGATTAAGCGAAAAGAGTTTCACTTTTCGGAAGATACAGATACAAAATGTAAATTCGGGGGGCTCTGATAAGCCCACAGCAGCAAACAATTTGCACCTACAAGATACGTATTTACGTAGATACTATCCAAACTTTTCACTGTAATATGTGTCTGTCACGCTAATAAAGTCACACTAGAAAAAGATACTTTTTTGTACGTTTCGCCGTCACTCTATAAAAGCACCACGACAGTCGCCACTTGACATCAGTCGAGCTACCACCTGAAAGAACAATTAAAAACATAAGAAGCCATGCCTTACGTTCCCGCGAATACCTACGATGGAGATCTAAAGATCTGGAGTGGCGATGAAATCAAAGAGTACTTTGCCCCGGATCTATCCATTGGGGAGATTATCTTCCACGAGATGCGCAGGCATCCAAAGCTGATTGCCCAAGTGAGTATCTGTACGAGAATCCGTCTATCATCAAGAGAGAGATACATTTGTATCTTCCAGATATCCACCACAGAGGGGACAATCCTCACCCGAGAAGAGCTCCACTCGAATGCGATGCGCGTGGCCTCGTATATGCGATCGAAGGGTCTCCTCCAATCGGATATCGTGGGGATTATAGCCCGGAATACCAGCCATATCTCTGCCGTCGCGTATGGCTGCTTCTTCAATGGCATCGCCTTCCACTCCCTGAACATTGCCTACGAACAGGGAACCATCGAGAAGCTCTTTTCCATCACGCGCCCACGGATCATCTTCTGCGACGGCGACGAGTACGAGAAAGTGAGAGAAGCCACTCGGGAAATAGAGGACGTGGAGATCGTTACGATGCGGAACCATCCAGAGAGTGGATCGACACCCATCCAGCAGATACTTTCATTCCCCATCGAGGAGAACTTTCGGCCCGTACGACTGGAGCAGGGCATCGATCAGACCCTGGCGATTCTCTGCTCCTCGGGCACTACGGGCATCCCCAAGGCGGTGACAATCACCAACAGTCGACAGATACTCGCCAGCTGCCAGTAAGTTTATTGTAGATGCAATCCCAAATATATTTATCCATCTTTTCGTTCATTTGTAGCTCCCTAACCACCTCGGATGTGCAGTATTCTCATAGCAGCCTCGACTGGGTGACTGGGCTCTTGACAACCATTACATCAGCAGTCTACAGCACTACAAGGATTATCGCGGATAATGTCTTCGATCCTGTCTACATGATGCGCTTGATTGAGGAGTACAAGATCACATGGATCATACAGTCGCCTTCCTACATGGCAATGATGGTGAATTCTCAGGGATACGAATCAACAGACTTCTCCAGCATCAGGTATTTCATTTTTGGAGGCGGCAGGGCTTCCTTGGAGACACAGCATCTGATTAGGAGTCGCCTGAGCAGCGACTGTCTCCATTTTGTCTACGGACTCACGGAATTGGGGGCCATGGCGACCCTGAACTATCACTTTGATGAGAAGCCCAACTCTGTGGGAAGATTAGTCCCTGGCTTGAAGGCGAAGATCATCAGCGAAGAAGGCAAGTCCCTGGGTCCCAATGAGCTTGGAGAGGTGTGCATTCGCAATGGCCAGCATTGGGCAGGATACTACGGAAATCCGCAGGAGACTCGAAAAATGCGCGACCCGCAGATGTGGTTCCACTCGGGGGATCTGGGATACTTCGATCAGGATGGCTTCCTGTACATTGTGGAACGCAAAAAGGACATGCTAAAGTACCAGCGCATGATGTACTATCCGAGTGATATCGAAACGATCATCTCTGAAATGCCAGACGTCGCCGAAGTCTGTGTCTTTGGGGTGTGGGATGAGGTGTTTGGCGATAAGGCAACCGCCGCTGTCGTCAAGAGGCAGGGGAGTGATCTGAAAGCTCAGGACGTTGTGGATTATGTGAGGGAGCACACGGAAGCCAAGTATAAGCATTTGAATGGCGGGGCCATCATCATGGAGGATCTGAAACGAAGTCCCAATGGCAAAACGAATCGAGTGGCCACCAAGGCGCATTTCTTGGAAGTTAAGGATCGGAATTAAAAAGCTGAAGGATAAAACGAGACGAGGAATCAATTAGGTTATTTTGAATATTAATTATATTTGAATACATTTTTTTGTATTTTTTGTACATATCTTTCTGTTCCTACATCATATAGGAGGATCTATTAGTAAAGCTTAAAAATGTACTAGAAATAATTTAAAAAAAAACAATGAATAAATACAAGAAAAATATAAAAACAAAATACTACAAATATTACTAGAAAAATATCTAAAAATCCAAGAAAAATGTTTTAAAAATAACAACAAAGTACAATAAATAATGCTTACGAAAATACATGAAAACTGTTTAATGTTTTTAAAAATATCAATAAATAATACTACAAAAATAATAGTAAAATACTTTTGCTGTGGGAGAGATTCGGCTGGTTGTTGGACAGCCTTGGAGCGGATTTGACAATTCCAAGGCCACGCCAGAGATGCAGGACCCGGCGGGATAGTTCCACACCGGGGATATGGGACTCTTTGATGAGGACAATGGAAAGATCATTGGAAAGATCAGGGTACATGTCATAACGCCAAGTCTTTTGAAAGCGCCCGCAGGGCCTTACGACACTTTAACGCCCAAATAAATAAATAAATATTTATTAATTAATTTATTTATAAATAAATTTCAGTTAATTAACCGCCCTCAATCCCAACCTATTATAAAGACAAATCTTATGTTTCTGGACTGGTAATAGAAATTACATAAGATGCGAAATCGCGCGATTTTTTTTAATAAACACATTTGTCTGCGTTCTCACCCAAATCAATGTTGACATTGAATAATAATGAAATAATGCAAAGCCACTGAGACTCTACAGTGTTCTATATAACAAACATAACGCGAACCAGTTTTCAATGTACTTCAATGTACAAAAACTTCGAATTTTTTTTAAAAGCCAGCAACAATTTTATATGCAGCTTTCATTTCGAGTGCACTTTGTTCAAAGATCCGTGATAAACTAACTTAGAAGATCTTTATGGCGAACACTGGGGATGCTTTAGAGAGATAGCACATTGAACGGTGTTTCTCTTATCGGTAATCTCATTGATTCTTGATGCGTTTTAAAAGTTTTTAGAAGTAGTGGGCGTTATAACACTTACACCCTTTTTCTGGGCGTTATGACACGCTCCCGTTCGGCGGTTAGAGCGGATTACATAAAGAGGAGCTCCTCCTCCTCTTCCTCCTGCCGGAGGCCGGCCCCTAGAGTCATGCCTCAGATACGCAGATACACAATCATGCGGCATGTGGAATGATTAAGCGAAAAGAGTTTCACTTTTCAGAAGATACAGACACAAAATGTAAATTCGGGGGGCTCTGATAAGCCCACAGCAGCAAACAATTTGCACCTAAAAGATACGTATTTACGTAGATACTATCTAAACTTTCCACTGTAATATGTAGATATCTGTCACACAAGGAAAGATACATCCTAAAGCAAATAAATAATTTCACAAAAGATTACACCAAATGCCACTGAAAAAATATACTTTTGTAAAGGAAAAATGCTTTTATTTATAAATAATGCATCGTTTGAATGCCCAATACATGACATATATGTTTTGGATACACAAGAATAACAATAATCGAGTAAAGATACTTTTTGTAGAAGAAAAAATTCCTAAAATCCTCCTCTCCATTGAGAATACCTAAAATATACAAGAAAAATACAAAAAAAAAACATTTTTTTGTTTTGAAAGCCGAAGAAATCATTAAAACTTGAATTCAAATAATAAATAAATGTAATCCAAAACTTAATTTAGTATCTGTATGTATCTCTAGCTATATATGGGTATCTACAATGGCTTAAAATGAATATCTGTGTATCTGTGAAACAAGTATTGGTATCTTTAATATTACTGGATCTGTGGCCTATAATTTTCCAATCGAAGATTGAAGCTAATTTTCCACAAAGCACGCGATGAAAACGCAAACAAAAGCCCAATTCGTCGAGTCATGCAGTCGCTTCAGATTATGATGATGTAACAGGCACCCTGCCCCTGCCACACGCTGTGTCATGCATTTAGAACATTCATTAAGATAGCGGCACATGGCACACACACACACACACACACATATACCTATGATCTGGAAACAAGTGCCAAACGTAATCGTGCACCATGTGTGTGGGCTCTAATCAAAGCGTAAGTGTAAGTGTAAAAGTGAGTGTAAAAGTAAATGTAAATTGCAAGTGTAAGTGTAAGTGTGTGCAAAATAATTCCATATCTAATAAACACAATCAAACAATGCAAATACGTGTAGGTATGAATATTCGCCGCCACTCTATAAAAACACGACTGCAGTCGCCACTTGTCATCAGTCGAGCCCCAGACGACCTGAAAGAACAGCAGAAAATATTAGAGGCCATGCCTTACGTTCCCGCGAATACCTACGATGGAGATCTAAAGATCTGGAGTGGCGATGAAATCAAAGAGTACTTTGCCCCGGATCTATCCATTGGGGAGATTATCTTCCACGAGATGCGCAGGCATCCAAAGCTGATTGCCCAAGTGAGTATCTGTACGAGGATCCGTCTATCATCAAGAGAGAGATACATTTGTATCTTCCAGATATCCACCACAGAGGAGACAATCCTCACCCGAGAAGAGCTCCACTCGAATGCGATGCGCGTGGCCTCGTATATGCGATCGAAGGGTCTCCTCCAATCGGATATCGTGGGGATTATAGCCAGGAATACCAGCCATATCCCTGCCGTCGCGTATGGCTGCTTCTTCAATGGCATTGCCTTCCACTCCCTGAACATCGCCTACGATCAGGGAACCATCGAGAAGCTCTTTAGCATCACGCGCCCACGGATCATCTTCTGCGACGGCGATGAGTACGAGAAAGTGAGAGAAGCCACTCGGGAAATAGAGGACGTGGAGATCGTTACGATGCGGAACCATCCAGAGAGTGGATCGACACCCATCCAGCAGATACTTTCATCCCCCATCGAGGAGAACTTTCGGCCCGTGCGACTGGAGCAGGGCATCGATCAGACCCTGGCGATTCTCTGCTCTTCAGGGACCACGGGCATCCCCAAAGCGGTGACAATCACCAACAGTCGACAGATACTCGCCAGCTGCCAGTAAGTTTATTGTAGATGCAATCTCATCTCAAGATTTTTATACATCTTTTCTTTCATTTGTAGCTCCCTAACCACCTCGGATGTTCAGTATTCTCATAGCAGCCTCGACTGGGTGACTGGGCTCTTGACAACCATTACATCAGCAGTCTACAGCACTACAAGGATTATCGCGGATAATGTCTTCGATGCTGTCTACATGATGCGTTTGATTGAGGAGTACAAGATCACATGGATCATGCAGGCGCCCTCCCACATGGCAATGATGGTGAATTCTCAGGGATTCGAATCAACAGACTTCTCCAGCATCAGGTATTACCTTTTTGGAGGAGGCAGGGCTTCCGTGGAGACACAGCATCTGATTAGGAGTCGCCTGAGCAGCGACTGTCTCCATTTTGCCTACGGATTCACGGAACTGGGGGCGATGGCGACCATTAACAATCACTTTGATGAGAAACCAAACTCTGCGGGTCGCCTGGTGAGTGGCTTAAAGGCCAAGATAATCTCTGAAGAAGGCGAATCCCTGGATCCTGATGAGGTCGGGGAGGTGTGCATCCGGAATGGCCAGCATTGGGCGGGATACTATGGAAATCCCGGGGAAACCCACAAAGTGCGCGACACTCAGGGATGGTTCCACACGGGGGACCTCGGCTACATGGATGATGATGGCTTCCTGTACATTGTGGAACGGAAAAAGGACATGCTAAAGTACCAGAACATCATGTACTATCCGAATGATATCGAAACGATCATCTCTGAAATGCCAGACGTCGCCGAGGTCTGTGTCTTTGGTGTCTGGGATTCAATCAATGGAGATGAGGCAGCCGCCGCAGTCGTCAAGAGGCTGGGAAGTGATCTGAAGGCCCAGGACATTGTGGATTATGTAAGGGAGCACACGGAGGCCAAGTACAAGCATTTGAACGGCGGGGCCATCATCATGGAGGATCTGAAGCGAAGTCCCAATGGCAAAACGAATCGAATGGCCACCAAGGCATATTTCTTGGAAGTTAAGGATCGGAATTAAAAAGCTGAAGCATAAAACGAGACGAGGAATCTATTAGGTTAATTTAAATATATATATTTCGATAGATTTTTGTATTTATATATCCATCTATCCCTGCGTCACATAGGAGGATCTATCAAAAAACCTTACAAATTCACTAGAAATAATTTAAACGAAAAATTGAATAAAGACTAGAATATATAAAAAACAAATATTACAAATAATATAATTAAAATTTCAGTAGAATATACGAAAAAAATAATAGTAAAATACTATTGTTATTAGTATACTAATAATATATATATTATATATAAAAAAAAAAAGAATAATATAGTTTAGAAAAAACATTAAAATTATACTAGAAATTTTTACAGGAAAAATTCTAAAAATAATTAAAGAAAAAAATGTATATATTTAAAAATATGTATAAAATTCCAAAGAATACTGAAATAAATACTACAAATATATATTAAAAATTAATGCTAGAAAACACCAGAAAAATACTATTTTCTAAAGGCCCTCTTTGAGCTTTTAAAGCTCTTCCGCTCTCTCGACTAAGTGACGTAGGAATCGCAATCACAAATCGCAATCGTAATCGGAAACGGTTATGGTGCGATAAGATACGATATGTAAGGCGCCGGACAGCACACGCACCTCTGAAGAGGAACCTCACGCCAGTTGCTGTAGAACGTCCGAAGCGTTTGGACCGGACCGACCCCCGTAGACATCCATTCCGGAGAGAGCAGAGCGCTTATCAGCGGAGTGGAGATATATATTTATTATGGAGCGCTCGAGCACGCAATTCGATAAATACACGAAAATATGGAGTGGACCGAGGCCGCAGAGCTTCTTCGATGCAGATTGTTCGATTGGTAAAATACTGTTTGCATTTATGCGAAATCATCCATCGAATTTGTGCCAGGTAAACGTCTTTGAGACTTCTCTCATTCTCTCATCGGAATTCCTCTGACTATTCCCTCTATAGATCTCCGACACAGAAGGCACTGCCTTGACCAATGGAGAGGCCATCACCTTTGCCATTCGCATCGCCCAACAGCTGAAGGCATTGGGCCTCAAACAGGAGGATGTGGTGGGTATTGCCGGCACAAATACCACATATCTGATGCCAGTGGTTCTCGGTTGCCTGCTGAATGGCACACCCTTTCATGCGGTGAGTCCTTGGCATGACGAGGACACCCTCAAGCACTTGTTCTCCATCACGCGACCGAGAATCATCTTTTGCGACGGTCTCGTGTATCCGCGGATCAGCATCATTTCGAGGATGTTCAAGACCCATGTCTACACGCTGAAAGATCACCGCTTGGCCATCCCCAGAGTGGAGGATCTGCTGGAACCCACCAAAGCAGAGCTCTATTATGTGTAAGCGAAACCTAGCCTTTTTCTTTTGCATTTCAAAGATACAATATCTTTTGCTTGCAGTCCAGAACCTCTCCTCTTGGGTGGCGATCAAACGGTGGCCATTCTGTGCACTTCGGGCACGACAGGACTCCCCAAGGCCGTGACTATAACCAATGCGGCTTGTCTTTTTGATTTTGGGTAAAAACTTCATTCGATTCCAGGATAAATCCCTCTTTAATCCTTGTCCCCCTCCTTCAGCTTCGTCACGGGCCAGGATGTTCTGTTATCCTTCAGCACCATCGACTGGTCCGCTGGCATGTTCCAGATGCTCTTCAGCGCCTGTCATGGCTCCACGCGCATCATCACGGATCGCGCCTACACGCCCGAATATCTCCTGCAGCTGGTCGAAAAGTACAAGGTCACGCTCCTCACATTGGTGCCCCAGCAGGTGGCATCGTTGATCAAGGCCCCAACGTTGGGCAAACAGCGACTGGCGACCATTCGCTTCATCAGCATTGGCGGCGGAAATTGCTATGTTGCGAATGTCCTCAAGTTGCAGGCATATCTCCTGAAGGGACAGATTTCGTATGGCTATGCTCTGACGGAAACCGGGGGCGTTTCGGCCAATATGGGCGTGGCCAAGCCATCATCTGTGGGTCGAATTGTCCCAGGGGTGAGAGTGAAAATTCTGGACGATGCTGGCCGCAGTTTGGGGCACGGGGAGACGGGTGAGATCCTCGTGCACAATGGCAAGCAGTGGAATGGCTATTACGGCAACCCCAACGAATCGAAGAGGATCCAGGACTATCAGGGCTGGTTCCACACCGGCGACATGGGCTACTTTGACGATGAGAACTACCTGCACATTGTGGAGCGCAAGAACGAGATGCTGCGCTTCCATGGGGCACAGTACTGCCCCCACGAACTGGAGCAAGTGATTGCCGAGCTCCCGGATGTGATCGAGGCCTGTGTTTTCGGCTTGTGGAACGATGTGGATGGCGATCCAGCGGCCGCTGCTGTCGTCAAGATCCCCGGTAGTCGCTTGAGTGAAATGGACATTGTGGAGTATGTGGCCAAGCGTCTAGTCGTGTCGCACAAGCAGCTTCACTGTGGCGTCTTCTTCCTCACGGAACTCCCAAAGACGGGCAGTGGCAAGGTCCTGCGGCAGCAGGCACGCGATCAGGCTTTGGGCAAAAAGTGGTCCGACTATGGCAATGGCCATTAAATCCGGTTGTAATAGCTTTAGAGGTTATTTTAGGCTTAAACGATGACTCACACAGTCAGTATTCCATTCCATTCCATGCATGCGCGGGCAAACGGTACAACAAAATAAATTCCAAACAAAAATAAAAGTAGAAACATTTTTGATATCATTTTGGGGTTCGTTGGCGGCTTATCTGCTGATGATTACGCGCGGCAGCCAGGTGCGATTGTTGCGGTGCGATTGAATGATTGAATGATGGCCAAGAGGCGGGCAGGGCAGTGGCAGTGGCAGTAGGGTGCAAAGTAATTCGAGGGAACAGCACACATGTTAGAGGTCAATCGAATGGTCGAGATAAGAGGGAAAATGTTGTAAGAGACATATCTACAGGAATGCCAATTAAGATTATCGATTTATTGAGTCACACAATTAATGAAAATCCATGCTTAGAGCGGTATTCTATACAGGGTTACGTCTTAAGAAATTACTGTATTTTCTTATGATTATAAATGTACCTAAAGAGTGAATATTGTATGCCTCTCTAGAATTCTTTGAAACGATTGCAATTTAAGATTTTAAATCATTATATATAAAGTGAAAGTGCGATAAGAAATGATAATAAATTCAAGAAATAAAAAAGTAATCTATTTGGAAAACGCCACCTATAAAATATTCGTATATGATAGAGTGTAATAATATAAATGTAGAAATGAATTAATACTGCAAATTCTGCACATAATGTAATAAATAAAATATACTACGTAGATACCCAGATAATATATAAGTCTTTAGACATCTGAGAATTATTTTTGTAATTGTATCTTTTTTTAAGATAGATAAAATCTTAGATTATTACAGAATTGATCAGCTTTCGGTATGGAAAACCGCACTTCCGCTTAGTAGATTTCCAATTCTAGCTTTCGGGTCAGGGGATTTTCTTTTTGATCAGTTTTCCACATTCAAAACAGCAATAAACAGTTATTTCTAAAGTGCTCTTCGGTTTCAGCATCAGAACTCTTAAAGGAGCTGCCCGAAAGTATTTCACTTAAGCTTTCATATCACAGACATCTTTAAGAATTATATAGAATATAGAAAATGTAGCATAAAGTAATAACATTTTAAATTCAATTCATTTTGTTTCTTCTCTTTCATTTTTCACTTCTTCCATCAGAATACATTTTAAACTTTAAATTTTAAAGCAACGTTTTATTAGTTGGAAAGCTCGCGCAGTTTTAAAGCTCAATTTTAAAGCTCGCGTGCCGTGTTAGAGCCACTGAGCTTAAACACTTTTAGGGTCACAGATATTTTTACCCGTACAGTTTTAGAACCATTGCTTTAGATGCATACACTTTGAAAACCATTGAGACCCAAACCCTTTGAAAGCCATTTGTTTTTTTTCATAGCAGGCACTTGGACAACCATTGAGAGGCTGTATTAACTGCTTAAAGGGAAATGTATGAGAATTTAATGAAAAATAAGGGGAAAGTCTTGGGGAGACAGTATTTGACAGTTTGAGAGTGACTTCATTTGGAGTGTTTTCTCTAGAAGATCGGCAGTGCAATCACCAATCAGTGACGAAAATAAACAACTCTAGAGATAAAATGTAATTAAAAGAGCCTCCCGTTTGTCATTTCCTATAATCTCCCTCTTGAAAGATAACATTTTGGCAGATTTAAAGATCACCTGAACAGACAAACAGCTGATGGAAATCATGTTGGGACCCTCGCAAAGGGAAGATATGGGAGAAGGGGGGAGTACTTAATGGAAACAAACCCTTTTTCCTCTTGCTCCCAAATAACATTATTATGTTGATTGACAGGCGGCCAAGAGAGACAGAAGAGAGTGCACTTTGTACGTGATCTTGTCAGCGTTGCAATTGGATACTTTTTGCCCCCAAAGCATGCCCCATGCCCCATGCACCACGAGTGACATGTCTGAGTCATGGATCGATGGGTGCTGCATACCATTCCATTCCCGAAATAAATGTGCAACAATTAAGCGGCCACTTAGGCGGGGCAAAGAGTATTAATTTGGTCTCAGGGATCAGTGATAATGATCGCAGCACACACACACACACACACACACAATGCACACCCCAATCCCTTCTTCTGGGGGTTGATTGACAGTTCTCTGCTCTTTCTGCTGCCGTTTTATGTTTATTTTCAATGTCAAGTTCAATGAAATACGATATTTCTTATAAATAAATACATTTCTTGTGCATCTGGCGGATGGGTGATAGCCCATCACCCATCACTGATCATGTCTCTGCCCCCTCCTCCATTCAGCGAAAACCTGCTTCGAAATGGTATCCAGGAAGTGCCCAGGCCCAGGCATCGCCAATTGGCATTAGTCGCCGGTTCTGGCAGCCACTCAAAGCCGCCTGGCGCCTCATTCGATCCGCGACTGCGTCTGCCACTACGATTGCGTTTCTAATTGTCATGCAAATACCAATTATCATTTGTCAGTAAACGGCCACTAATTATAATCTCTGTGCGGTGCCCACGCTTTTTTATGCGATTTTCTTGAATGATTTCTGATCTGTGATCAGATCCCTCGGATCCAATCTATCGCTGATTAATTCATTCGCCACTGTCGACCAGTTTGTCATGTTACATGGCATTGCTGGCACTCACTCCCATGACTGCCACAGAGTCTGATAATTGGCATTTATTAATCGTGTAGAAAATATTGCACTCCACAGAGAAAGATTTATAATAGTGGCAACTAATTTGCGTCTCGCTGAAGGACTGCTTAATTACAATTACAATTTAAATATGTCAAAGCAAATCATTTGCTTTGCTTTGCTCTCTCCCTCTCCATCCCACAACTAATTCCAGTTCTCGTGGCTGCCAAATCCCTATTTCTGAATCACTGACAGCACCCAGACTTATGAACAATCCTTCAAAAACCATGCCCCCAACGTGAATACGTATTAAGTCATCTGTAACCTTAGTTTATGAAGCAGAAAATCATAGGAATATGTGTACTTACGACTAGAGAATGACCTATAGGTAAATTTAGAACGAATTTAAAGCTAATCTACAAGGAAATCACAGAAAAATGTTTACTTTCTGCCATGAAAAGTAAATTTCAAAGGAATCGAGTAGATTTTGGCACTAATTTGCATTAGATTTACAGACGTAAGATCGCTTGACACTGAAATAAATGTAACAAACTCTAACCGAGGGGTGCAGCTGCATGCCACTCGATTCGTGCAAATGATATTTCTACTCAAAAAATACCGAATATAATATAGAAAATTCATTTAATAAGTACTCAAATTTACTACACATATAAAATAGCTCGATAAAGATTATATTATATTTAAATTATAAGAAATTTAAATGTTTTTTGAAGAAATTAAATTAATATCTCAGACTTGAGACAACATTTCAAGAAATATCAAATATAAACTAATGTAAAAGTTATGGATGATGTAATTAGAGCACTATTTCCACATATACCCCTTTGATACCCTCTTTCAAGTACAAGAGCCCTAACAACTTTGACACATTGCTGCCACGAAAGGAGGGCCAGCTGGAGCTGAAGGAGGAGTGGGAGCTGCATTCAATAGGAGGAGGAGTGGGAGCTGCCTAAAATATAAAGACTGGAGACGGATCCACCTCGAATGAGAAGGGGCGGGACGGTGGTACGTACACACAATTTATGGCGCTTAAATTGCAGTCATGCGCAATGGCTAACAAGATCCGATCGGTCCTCCCAGTCACAGTCCCTTTTCCAGACCCTCCCTTTAAACCCCATCGATTGGGATTGGGGGACTGGAAACGGATTCGTGTGGCTGCGGCTTAGAGCGGATGTTTGGTGTCAAAACACAAGCAAAGCGGCATTTTCTATGGAATTCTATACCGGACCGGACCAGGGAGGGATCCTTGGGTCTCGTCCCCTGTAATTTATGTGCAACGAAAAACAAGAGAGCTACGCGCGTTCGATTGGGGATCGATTGGGGATCGTGCGGGGCCATAAAAATCCTACAACTTGTGTTTTCTGTTCTGTTGTTGTGCTGTGTTGTTGGGTGCCTTTATCAATTTGTGTTCAAACTTTTTTGCCTTCTAAGCACGAAGCAGCGGGCAGGAGGATCATAAAAGTTGCAGCCTCTCCAGAGGCCCCTGGAAAAGCAGGGGAAAATTTACATAATTACTGCCTGGCGGGCGCTTTGTGTAGAGGCCGCCCGAACGTGTCAAAATGAAAAGTGTTGCATGATTAGCGAGTAAATTATGCCGCCGAGGCATAAATCTAGTCTGGAAAGATAATCAAATAAAATGTGGCGATTAATAACCAGATGAAGATGCAACCCACAGAGAGCTCAGCCGAGCAGGAGGCGGCACAGAGAGAGCTGCAACATGGTCTGGGGTCTGGGGTCTGTGGTCTATGGGGAGTCGCCTCCTTTTGACTCCAGATCTGGCTTCAGATCTGCTCTCCATCGACTGGCGCCTGGAGCGTGCGAATTTCTCGTTTTAGCCGCCCCGTTGTGGGAGGTGTGAAGAATGCTTTGAGGGGTGCAGTGAACGGAGGGCAGGAGAGAACTCTGGCAACATGTTGCCCCTTGGCCTTGGCTGGCGGTCGGACATGACATATTGATGTTCGCAGCACAACTTGGTCAACAAGGCAGCAGTGAAGCCAAGAGATCTCTTGAGAGATGATGCCACAAGTTGATGATGCACATGATGAAGCCTGCGGCTAGATGCAGCAGATGAAAACCGGCTGCTGAAACAAACACTGAAAGAAATGTCAGGGAAAAGCAAGGAAAATGTAAATAATATTTTGGTTTTGGGAACTTTGAAGGATTGTAGTTGGATTTTGATTTAGATAGACCTCCCATCTGCGCATTTTTGGGATTTCTATGAAGGAAAATGTTTATTTCTTTGGAAATGAAGACATATTGAAAGAATCTTTTGGTTTTGGAAACTTGTACGTATTTTTTAGCTATAACAGTTGAATTTTGATCAGGAAATCCCTTTTTTCTGCTCATTTGAAAGATTTCCATGATGGTTAAGGTTTCCTTCTGCAGAAAAAAGCATTAAAACTTATTTATTTTCGAAATATTTGGATTCTTTTGGAGCCATAAATATTAAATTTTTACATTTCTTTGCAGTATTTTGTATGCATATTTATAGCTGCTCTCTGCTGATCTTAAGTACTTTCATGATCGCTTAGCTCTTTCTCCCTTGAAGGTCCGACTTTTCCTTGCAGTGTCGAACATATTGCAGAGATTGCCGCAATAGATACGATTCCTTAACACCATCCTGGTCTTGTTAAGAGCAAAGTGTTGTTAGCCAAGGCCCGGCCAACGTCTTTGACTTATTTTTCACTTGTTTTTCTTTAGCGGTGGTTTCGTATTACCGTTCCAGAGACCCGGTCAAGGTCTCATCTGCCCCAAAGTATGTGTCTCTTTAGCCAATTCCATTGAGAGACGAGACCATTTCATTGAGCAACCAGTCTTTGAGTCTGTAAGTCTGTAAGTCTGTGGCATTCCACAGACAGTAGACAGTGGCAATGCATTGCATTTCCTGTCGCATGCGCCACATAAATTAGTTTTCCATGTTCAGTTGTCACTTGTATCGGCCGGGACCAGACCAGCAGCTTTGAACCCGTTTGTTGGCCCCCGATCATTGCGGGTGTCCATTCCACTTAGAATCGAAGAAAACCCTTATCACTAGACGACGACTCTTAGGCCTCGTCGGTCGTCGTTGTCGCCGCTTGCAGAATTTGCAATCAATTTTGGCCAAAGAAGCCAACTAATTGCTTTTACATTTTATTTATTTATAGGGTCTCCGCTCCACACGCACCACGAGACCAGACCCCAAGCCCCATTGATAGGCGGCCACCATATATGTTTGTATGTAGGTCTTTTGTCCTTGAGCTAAATCCCCCCACTACAATGATTACGCTAATCAGAGGAACTAGCTAGCTAAATGTTGAACTAATGCCATGGAGAAAAAACCACAGCCCTCAAACACTTGTACTTCCTTATCGCCAGGGCAATAAATTAGGTTGTCCTTTAATGAATTTCCCATGAAAATTATGCAAATGAAACAGTGACAAATTATCTTTCGTATAGGGTGAAAAGACCGGCCTTATCGATACCACCCGAACAATCCCTTGACTTTCCATTCGAATCGCGTTTTCTGCCGCCGGATCTTCAGATGTTTCCGTAGTGTAGCGGTTATCACGTGTGCTTCACACGCACAAGGTCCCCGGTTCGAACCCGGGCGGGAACAAGCTGTAATTATTTTTTTGTTTCCCCTTTTTCAATGTCAATCCTTCATTGGTTTAATTTTACTCCCATTTACATTATTTTTTTATGTCATTTTAATGAGCCTTTTTTTATGATCATTGCAGGTGTGTGTGCTGGTGTTTATAAACATTTCGATATTCAACTGCTTTACGAGCTGAATGTCAGCATCACAGGCATGACTTCGGACTCCCTGTTATTTTTATGGCCTTCATTCTATGGGCCCACCCAAAAAGGTGCAGTTTGTGGGAAAATGGAAAGCACTTGTGTTTACTAAGTGGGTGTGCATTAAACTTTGAATATTTTGGGAAAACAGATATTTTCATTCATAAATATGTTAAATTGTTAAATTTCTTCTACAGAAATTGATTTCCTTTTTCCAGCGCATAAAGTGTTTGTTTTTTGACACAGAGATGTCATAGGTTTCCGTAGTGTAGTGGTTATCACGTGTGCTTCACACGCACAAGGTCCCCGGTTCGAACCCGGGCGGGAACAACTTTAAATTGTCTCTTTTTTTCCTTTTTCAATGTAAATTTAATCCTTCAATTTAATCGTTTCATTTTACTCCAATTTACATTCAATTTATATATAAAAAAGATTGAAATGTATTGTACTTACGGAATTTTATGTTATGTGTTAAACAGTGCAGCACTCCTCAAAGTGTGCAGCATACAGGTGTGACAGGCCAAGAAAATACAAGAAAGGACTGTCGGACCTACCATTTTTTTATTGATTTTTTTTTTTGATAAATGAAAGATTGCTGATGAGGAAGAATGGTTTTTTCTGAAATAGTTTTTATACCCGGTAATCGAAGAAATATATACATATATTCTTGACCTGCATCAATGGCCAAGTCGATATAGCCATGTCTGATCTCATGTATAGATCTGAGAGACTATAAGACAACCAAATGTTGTACATATCTACATACATAAGTGTACGTACTTATTTCAATATTTTGCCACGCCCCCTTCCGACCACTCCATCTGTGGCATGCCTAATTCATTACTCATTCTCTCAATCAATCCATCAAATAAATACAAAAGCTTTCTGTGCAAAGCTTTTGCTTCACACTACAATAACATAGAAAGGCTACAAGTTGCAAAAGCATTCAACACGAACCCCAGACACTACACGTTCATCAGGGGATGTAGCTCAGATGGTAGAGCGCTCGCTTAGCATGTGAGAGGTACGGGGATCGATGCCCCGCATCTCCAGGATTTTTTTTTATTTTTAATTCACTTTCTTCTCCGGAATATCTTTTTATAGCCAGTACTTGAAGAGTAAAGGGGTGTATTCGATTGATGATGATATTGAATGTGTGCAACACCGAGAAGGAATCGTTTCCGAACCGATCAAGTGTATACGAATGGATATAACGTCCCACTGCTTCTTTTTTATTTAACCAGCACAAATCATTGGAATCCAAACAATTGAAAAGTTTGGCCCGATCCGACGAGGAAGCAATGGTGGACTCATCGTCTTGGCCTGATCGACACCATTGAACTCAATCCAGGAATGTCATACGGACATCGCTGCTTGTGGCCCCAAAAATTGTTTCCCCGGCCGCGTTCAAATCCCGTGGTGGTCGTTCCCTTCGACTCGTAAATATTCAGCTCAGGCAGATCTTTCATTGAGCGCTAACGGATCAAATACAATTATTATTCAACAAAATCCCATTTGGATTTGGCCACTCACCTGACAGCTTCTCCCACTTGCGTTTGCTGGCTGGCTCATCTGACGATCCTTCCTCTCCGATTGAAACGAAAAAGAAACGAATAACGCGTGCGCTCCCCCGTCTCAGATCAACACCTAGCCTGGTAATATCATTAAATGCGAACGTAGAAGGGCATGGTGACACGTTACACAACTTCGCTGTTCGGAAAGTCTCCTTGCGGCTGCGCTAGCGGCTGCGGTAGCGGCTGCGGCAGCGGCAGCGGTATTCCTAGCCTCCACTCGTGCACTTCTGCGAGGATGCATAGCTCCAAATAGTTGCTAGAATCATGCCTGATTCTAGCAAATATTTGGAGCTATGGAACCTCGCAGAAGTGCACGATTGGCGGCTAGGAATACCGCTCCCGCAACGGCTGCCGCAGCCGCTACCGCAGCCGCAAATTCAACTGCCTCCGAATCCGAGAAAATGCAAATTATCTAATTCTTGGCAATCGAAATTCCTTTTCGGCTCCCGTGTGTTCTCGTTCTTCCACTTCAGGTAGTATTCAACCTTCGAAAGACGATAAACCCTATCAAAGGCAGCATGGGGGATTATCGGAGACACCACTCACCTTCCACAGGATCTTCTCTTTATGCAATAGCAGATCAAAGCACGCAGAGCCTGCCCAGGATAGCAGTGACTCGAATGGATCGACAACCACGGCCTTTGCTCGGAGGTGGAAAAAATATTGAGGGCATCCAAAAGCAATGATGAAGATCCGAATGCAACCCTTTGAAGACAGCATGGTGGATTATCGGAGCCGGAACCCACTTTTCCCTTCCAGACACGACGATCCAGGATCTTCTTCAAGGCATACTCCTCCTTGCTTTCACTATTTTCGCTCATATTTTTAATATTTTTCGCACTTTTTTTTGAATAAAAAAAAATATATAAGTCTGTCTCACAGGAGTCCTACCGGAAAACTGAATATTTCCCAAAGGGAGTAATTGATAGTAGCCCTTGACCAAAAAAGGTTCTACTGTGCTTTCCATTTCAGTTTGAAAATTTTGAAACATTTTCCGAAAAAAAAAATTTTTTTTAAATTTTGTTGTTGACTAATTTTGATTTTTCACTATTTAATTTTGTTTCCAATTTTATTTTCCGTTTTTGTTTTTTAAGAGATGTTTCCTTGTTGAAATCCCGACGTAGACTGATTTTCCTACATGCTTACAAATAGATGACTGGCATATATGTATAACTGGTATATAATACACCTGTCAAAGTAGTAGGCCCTGTGTCCCCTATTGTTCCCCAAAATATTAATTGCAAATCGGTTTTTTTTTGTTCAATTCCGGTGAATTCTTCGTCTCGTTTTCTATTTTCTCTTCTGGAGTAATGAGTTTTTGCTAGGGGCCGCTGTCTGGCAGCTTGATTGACATGCTCTCCCATCGTCCACGACATTTGGTGTCCAATTATTTAGTAAATAGAATATCATATCATGCCGGTTACAACTCCATTTCACACGCTTTTCACTTCCCGGCCAGTTATGCAATCGAGTTTTGGCTCTGGTTCTGCATCTCTTTAGCTTGTTTGTCTCTCCATTTCCCGGCTGTGCGCCCATGTGCCAGCAGAGCAGGCATTGCAGCTAATCCAATTAGGTATCATTCATCATGTTCACGCAATGCAATGCTATGCAGGCCATGAACTAGAAATGCAACTAAAATGCAACTGAAACCGAACCCGAACCCAGGCCGAGGGTGGATCGGATCGGGAAGCCAGAGATTCTGCAGCTAGAACGGGCAGGGGAATGGGAACGGGTATGGTTAAGATTTTTGACATTTCCGTCATGTTTCGGATGATTGAAATCTGTTTAATTGAATTTAGCTTTGGTATGCGTTTATTTTCACTTAAATCCTACTCTTTTGGTATTTTTGCCTGCCTCTCTGAACAGATGGACATTGATCGTTCAAGATATTCCTTTAATCAAATGCCTAAGGGATGCTTGATTCCCTGATCTAACGTGATTTTTTGCCCATTATCTGTATCTTTATCTGTATCTGCATCTCCATCTGCATGGTCTATTCCATATTCATTAATAGAACTATCTAATCTTTGGCCGCCACTTGACTTTCGTTATGGCAATGGCATTGGCATTGAATGGCAAATTAAGGCTGCAACCGAATAGATTGTGGCAGCAGCAGCTGTTGGGATACCCACTCGATTTGGATTTGAATGCGATTGGGGATCGGCAGGCATGAATCAGCGGTGTGTATTCTCCATACGTCACGTAGACCCGTGGGCTGCAATTAAGTTCCCAAAACCCGAATGACATATTGTGCGAAAGCAAAAAACAAAGCAAAAGCAAATAAACAGCAAACGAATGCGGTGCAGACGTAGGCAGAAAAATGAGGCTGTGATGGGGATGGTCGCACTGGGCATACCCTAACAGAATGTAGAAGAGCCAGTACTAGCAGTACTCTCCTTCTAAGCACCCTCTTCTACTGTTTTTTAATGTTTTAATCCATTTAATGTCGCACTGAACTCATTTTCGATGGCAGATTCTAGCCAGCGATTATGTTCGATTCGTGACGAAAGGTAGACAAAAACAAACTAGACTTATCGTAGGGGGTGTGTGTGTTGTCGGCGCCAACCGGTGCTTCTCTCTCACGAATGAACTCGAACTCATCTAATCAGCCGAAGCAATTGCTCGCAATTAAAGCTCACAGACAACAGGTGAGAGGAGAGAAACGATGATGAGAGAACAAGCTCTGTCGTAAGCAGCAGGGCGAGGGCAGGTGTGTGCGAGCGAGTCCGGAAATGCAGAGCGCGCGACAACACAGCCGACGTCATCCATCAGCCATCTCTTTTATGCTTACGCCAGCTTTATGATCGCACACGAGAGCGTTTCATTTCATTTCGCTTTATGTTGTGTTGCCAAGAGAGCTTCGCTTCGTTTTGGGTTTCGTTTTCGATTATATTTTTTTTTTCGGCTGCTGTGTGTGATGGTTCAGGGGTGGGGGCTTGGTGGGGTTATGGGGTGGCTTATGGGGCGGCGGGAGACTCGTGTTTCGTCTATTCATGCGAAAAATCAAGCAGTCAGACCCAGGCAGCGTATGAATGAATATGAAATGTGGGAACAAATGAGGCGAGCCGGCAGCCAGCAATTTCGCCATTTCAAGGCCTACGTGACTTGTCTCACACACATGGAAATCGGCTCTCTGCGGCTCTGGCTGCGACTGCGGTTCTGGCAGACAGACAGACGGACGGAACGGGACAGGTCGGTCGGTCGGTCTCGTCTCTGGGTGCAGAGTCCCCGTTATTTGAGCGTAAACTAGCTCAATTCGCATTTATTATTTAATCGTCTCTCTGCCAACGCCACCCTACACTGGGATTTCTCTCTCTCTATCACCTCACCCTCTCTCTGGCCACATGATCTGTACGCTTCTGGCACGTGCTGACCGTGCTGGGGTATTACGACAGAGAAAAAAGGTCTTTGACTGTTGTCAGCTGATTCCCATAAGAGAGAGATAGAGATAGAGCGGGAGAGTAAGGTGCGCTAGCTGTTATCTCCCTCCGTTTCACCTGTTTGGCGGCATAATGATGACAATCGGAAACAAAACGGTAATTTAGGGAAATTTCCAATCGGGTTCCATAAAATCAAAGATAAGGTTTTTTCTCAAATATTTTTCATTTATTTACAGCAGCTTTTTTTCAGTTTTCTCTTTCACCTACGATAGTTTTATCTCTGTATTTTTTCAGTCTTAAATTATATGTAAATACGAAAAATATTATACTCTATTTTTTGTAGTAAATGGTATCGTAGTAGAACTCTTATGCTTAAAGATCAGGAACTTTAGCTTTTCTTTTGTGTGGTGGATCGGTCATCTCTCTCTCTCTCTTCATAGAATGCTACTTTGCAGGACCATCAGCGGCAGGAACAGCAGACAGAGGCTGTAAAGTTTATATAGAATATTATAGTGGAAATTATGGGAGGATCAAGGACTTATCTTATAGCGAAAGATATATCGAAAACCATGCCAAAAAATAATTAAATGAGTGAATTGCGATAAATTTGGAGAAATTTATTTCAACGTGCAAAATGCCATGCAAAAAAAAGAAGGATATACATATATTGGTACTCCTCTTACCACTCTTCAATCTATAATAAAAAAAATTCGAACAAACTCTCAATTTTTCTTGATATTAATGTATTTTTAATTTTATTTTTAATTTTATTTAGTTTTATTTTGTTTAGTTTTTTTTGCTTTGCTTTCTCATGCTCTTTTCTCGTTCTACTCACTTAAATGGAAATTGCATTTTTTAATAATAACAAACATCTGTTAGTTCTAAGGAAACTTAATCTAGTAGTCTATAAATAAATAGTATTTGCAAATAAATACAATAAATAACTCAATTATACAAAAATCTACAGGCTATAATTTCACGCTTATCTGTGGCCGATCGATCGATTCGAAAATAAATATTTATTACATACATATTAGTTTTTGTTTTTGCTCAAAAAGTTTATAAATAAAAATACAATTCTTGTGATTTGTGAGTTTTTTTAATCGTTCTTCTCTTACGTTTTCATAGAATCTTAAGGACTAAAACCGTGTGTGTGTTCTATGTACAAGAAGGCTCTCTCAACATATTCGAAATTTTATCCGCTTCGATAACAGCGATTACAAACGATTAAAAACATTTAAAGCGCACTCTTTGCAAGTTATCGGTTTTTGTTTTGTTTTTTTTGTTTTAAGTGTGGTCGTATTTTTGAGTATTTTTTTCATCGTTCTTCAAGAGACTCAAGTATTTCAATAGATCTAATGTTATGGCCTGCGATTATACATATAGAATACATATCTTTTCTCTTTTCGGATGTTTCGGATGGGCGTGCAATTTATCATACATTTCGATGGTAATTCTAATCCAATTTTTGGGGGGTTCGGTTCTTATAAAATACTCGAGACTCCGTCGTAATACATTTTTGATATTCATCATGTCTGTGCGTGTGCGTTTGGGTATCATCGCTGGGGGGACAATGGTCCGCTGCATCAAAAATACTTTAGTGAACCACAGTTCTTGGGGGGGGTATATCATACATATACACATATGATGGATGGTATAGGGGTGTATGTGCGGTGTGTGATGATGGTGATGATGATGATGATGATGGTGTTGTGTTGTTGGAAACTTGCAAATTACAATATCGTTCGCATATCTCTCGGTATCAACTTTGTACACTGAATTTTCTTGATTTTCTCTCACTTTTATTTGAATTCGAGCTCGAATTCCTTCCACACTTTGTACGTTTTTTAATTTTAATGTTCAATTTACTTTTGCCATACCAAAAATTAAAATTTCTCAATTTTCCAACTACATGAAAATGAAACAACAACCAAAAAAATAAAATTTTGTAATATAAAAATAAAGTAATTTGTTTTCAAACAGTACAAAATGTGAGAGATAATGGTAATAAATAATTAATTGCCAATCAGAAAAAAATACTTTCAAAAATATTTAATAAAATTTAGAAAATGTTTAGTTTTAAATTTAGAAAAAATGTTTTTTTAGTTCCAATTTCAGGTGGAAAATAAATGTGAGAGAGTTAAAGGTAGGAGGTTAAAATTTTGATTGTTGATTGATTTTGAGGAAATGGAAAACTCACAAATCGTAGTAGAGCGAATCATCGCCTGCGGCACTCCGCGCATGCGCCTCGGACGTGGCATCCTCGTAGCTGGCATCCTCCAGGGAGCCCTCATCCTCGTCCAGCTCCTCCTCCATGCTGCTCATGCGGACATTTCGCTCCACTCGATCGCTGGTCTCACTCAGTGCCATCGATGGCAGAGGGGAGCTGCTCTCCCAGTGGCTGTCAGAGGGCGTGGCCAGGCTGGTGGCCATCGTCGTGGTGCTGGGTCGCTGCTTGCGCTGCTTGCCACCGTTCAATGCTGCGCCTCTGGCTTGCTTCTTGCCACCCATCGGACGCTGTTTGCCGCCCTTTGGTGGCCCTTTCTTTTTGCCAATCGCCCCCGCTCCCGCCTGGCCATTGGACGCTCGTGGACGCTGATGAACGGCCTTGGGCAGGGATGGCAAGGATGCTTCTACTGCTGCGCCTGCTGCATTCTTTTTTGCACCATTCTTCTTGCCACAGTTGGGTGGCGGACCACCCTCTGCCGCTGCCTTGTCACGCAGCTCCTTGCAGCGCTGGGCCTTGGGGCCGCGCTTTCTCAGAGCTCCAGCACCGGCACCGGCACCGCCCGAGGGTCGCTTTTGGCAATTGTGAAGCTCCTCGCTTTCGTGGAGCTTGCATTTGCGCAGCTTCTTCTTTTTCTGCTTTGGATGCAGTGGATGCGGCGGCGCAGGAGGAGGATGCAAGGGACTACTGCTACTGCTACTGCTGCTACTGCTATTTCTATTGCTAGTACTATTACTAGTGCTAGTGCTAAGGCTACTGCTAATATGGCCGCTCTCGCTTTGACTACTGTTACTAATACTAATCAGGCTGCCGGAGGAGGCACTGGCCGCAGGCGGCACAGGAACTGCATTGCTACTATTACTACTGATGGCGGGGGAAGTGCACAAAGAACTGCTGCCCCCACAACTAGTAGTAGTAGTAGCACTCGTGCCACTGCCACTCGTGCCACCGCCACTCGTGCCACTTCCATTACTACTGCACTCTGGTGGCTTCTTAAAATTCACCGCATCAATCAATTCAATCAGCGGCTTGCCCGTATCACAGAGTTGCCGTACGCCATGCTTGATGCGATTTGCCCCAAAATTCTTGGCTATCAACTGCTCCACCCGCTCTTGGGGCACCGTCTCGGTGATGGCGTTCGTGTAGGTGGTGAGCTTCCCCAGCGAACGGCTGGCCGGGATCTGGGTCCGCCTTGGCTCGCCATGGCGGTTCAGGGCCAAATAGTAGACCCGGCGGGCATTCGAGTTGTAGGTGGAGGAGTACGTGTTGTAGTTCTGCAGGCCCATGTTCTCGTTGAAGACACAGTCGTCGGTGAAGTCTTTCTGCAACAGATCGGAGAGCTATCATTAAATGATTTGGCTACAATAACTATCGAGTACAAGTAAAGTAAGAGCCAGGTACTTAAAAGCTAATCAAAAGTTGGCAAGAGGGATCGAAAAGTGAAATCGAAAAAATATAGAAAGTTATCTAAAATAATCGGAAGTAAATGAAAAGTTATCGAAAGAGATCGAAAGATGATGAAACATATTGCAAACTATAAAAAATATCGAAAGTAATCGAATATTGATCGAAAGCAGTTCAAAATGATCGATAGGATCGATCGGAAGTGATGGAACAGTTATGGAAATAGATCGATTCAAGATGTGATAAAAGTGATGGAAACGGATCGGAACAGATTAAAAGCTATCAAAAAAAAAACGAAAGTAATAGAAAGTGATCGATATGTAATCGAAAGTAAATAAAACGTGATCGAAAGGTTCGAAAAGTAATCGAAACTGATCTAAAAGATATTAAAAGTAGTCAAACAAAAATGGAAGGTAATCGGAAGTAATCGAATGTGTTTGAAAAGTGATCTAAAGAGATCGAAATGGTGGAAAAGTGATCGAAAGCTTTCGATATCATGATTTGTGGCATGTAAAATCCAGATCCATCATTGACAAATGCTCTGGCGCTACGCGTCATGCAGAAGTGCCCCTCTGTTGCCCTAGAAGCTTCTGCCTGGTGTCGCTTAGGCCAAAAAGTGGTCTCAGGCTTCTACAGAAGCAATTTCCACCAAATAGAACCAATGTTGAACTCTTTTGGTGAACCCAATAAAAGGCCACTTCAAAGGGTGCATTCCCAGAGATTCCTTACCAAAAACGAACCCCATTCTCCATTCTCCATTCTCCATTCTCTGAATCACCAAACAGTTTTCCAAGGCGGCGTCTATTCTCTTTTGTCTATCAAAATGTGGAATCTCTGAGATAAATGCGCTCATTATCACAGGATGTGCTCCCTATCGGTGTTGGCCATCCAGATAGCCATCGATTCTCTGGCCGGCCTCGGACCATAAACATTTCTACTTTATGAATGCCACATGACAGCGCCGGCACACAAAGGACACAGCAACAACAGCAAACAGCAGTTGAAAGAAATCGAAAAGAATTTCCAAAATCCAAAACCAAAAAGAAGGAGTGAAATTTTCACATTCGTTTTTTAGGTAGAAATGTAAATTCAAGAGCAAAAGGGAAAGGATGCCTGGGAAGGGGATGGGGATAGGGAATGGGGAATGGGGATGGTGGCCTTTGGAGATGTGCCGACCGACTGGCAGACTGGCAGAAGATCAAATTCAATTAACAACATTGAATTAATTCGCTTGTCAGGCAATTAAAATTGTTTCGTAAATAAAATGGCAATGCAGCAAAAGGGGAAGGCAAGGCGAAATGTCGCCGCTTAAATTTAGAAATTAATCAGGCAAAAGTCAGGAGCGAGACAGAGACGGAGACAGAGCCAGAGCCAGACAATCTGATATGAAATGAGGCATCAAATGAGGCAGGAACCAGGAGAGGAGATCCGATCCGATCCGACCCTCAGAGATTGAGGGACAAAATGTTGACGCCATTCAACAAACGTTTTTGAGTTGTGTTTTCTTAGTTTTTCTTTGTTTTTGCGGGGGGTGGGGGGGTTGGAGGTTGAGGTCGTGCCGCGACGACGAGACACAATTTTGTGACATATGTGACAACAACAATGTGGGTACTAGGACGGCCCCTTCTCCAAGGAAGCCTCCTCTTCCATTAGATCTTTCTGTGGCAAAAACAGTCTTTTATGTTATTTCCAAGCATTTCGATTTATTTTTAGTTTTTTTATGTCTTGCAAGTGACAATTTTTGCAGACACCAAAGGGAAATGAAATGAAGTTGTACTTTGATAAAGAAAAACACACACCACGCACACTACTAAAAGCGGAAAATTCAACAGATATCCGGAGAGCCATTAGCTCTAAGACACCTCTCTATTGGCGCCAGGGCCAAGGGTCAACCGGTTGTTTCTTTCCCCCTCTCCCTCTCTCTCTCTCTCTGTAGATAAAAAGAGTTTCCAAAAAGAAAACACCTACAAGCGGAACCACTTAGGGTATCATCAGCGCCGCGTGACGCGTTCCAAAAGGCCCGAAAGATATCGCCACTAAACACAGGACAATAAGCATGATAATGATGCAACATATTCATCGAGCACCGACACGACCATTAATTGGTCTCCAGATCTCCAAGAAAACCCCCGAGAGAACCCTCACAGCGTGTGGTCCGGCCAGAGAACAAATTATGCAAATTAATAAGCCAAAAGCCGTGTATTTTTATTTGAAACAACATTTTAATTGGTGACTCAGTCGTGAAATGGGGTCTTAAAGTTTATGAATTGGCAAACCATTTCGGACGGGTGGGGGTTTAGGGGTTTAGGCCTTTTCAATTAGCAGGCTAATCACCTGCAGGCAAGTCACAAGATTGCGGCCAAAAATATTTCAAATATTATAATTAAATGTTTGTCACGAGGCGGCGAGGCCCAGTCCATTTGCAAGAGTAATTTCTTTATAAATAGAAAACAGGAAAGGGGCTCTTGAGCGTCTCGAGAGTAAATCACAACCAAAAGTTGTAATAAAAAAGTGTAAATTATATGTCTGTGTTCGCGTTGGCAGGCCGGACGCTGGGGTCGCCAAAATAAACAACAAGAGCCGCCCACTTGACCAACTTTCGAAGATATGCGCGGCGGCGCCTTCAAAGGGCTGCACCGCCGCCGCTGGTGAAGCGCATCAATCAACACCCCAGCAGCAGCAGCAGCAGCACGCACTCTGTGGCACTGCAGAGTATCTTTCAGATACAAAACGAATGCCAGGCTGACAGAATTGGCACAGTCGCTGCTATTTCGAATTTCGAATGCGAAAAAGGTCAAAGTGCCATACGACATCGACAGCGGAAAGAAATGAAATGAAATGAAATAGATTCAAACATGAAACAAACACACAAAAAACACTAAAAACTAATGTCGAACCCACAGTCCATTGTTGCATGGCGCCAGACCAAAAAAAGGCCTCGCCGATGCTCAACCGAGAGAGAGAGACAGAGAGAGAGAGAGATAGTCACGTCGCAGCGGGATAAAGTGTCACATTAATTTGTGGCATGAAGGCAGAAAGGCAGAAAGGACCCTCTCCGAAGGACGAAGGACCGATATCACTTGGCACTTGGAAAGGGTCCTCCCTCGTACCGCTCTGTTGCTCCCGATCTCGTGTTGCTTTGTTTTTGTTCACATTTAATTTTTTATTTATTGACTAGAGAAAAGAGAGCTCTCTTTTGTTTTTATTGGGTTTCTGGTCGGGGTTTACCTCAATCTTTTAACAGTTTCTTTGTTTGGTGAAACAGAGAGGTTTATTTGAGGAGTGGGGGGGGAAAAATAAGGGAAAAACCTAGAGGGAAAATATAGAGCTATCGGTAGATGAGCGTGTAATTGTAATGCGAAATATAATGGCAATTCAGTGAATGGATGGCTCTAATTCTTTCTCTATTTCTATCAGGGATTTATCTGTATTTTAAAAAGTAATCTACAGAATTCTTCTTTTCCATCAACGATTTATATCTATTCAAATCAGGAATATATCTATGTTTCTATTGAAAATATCAGGTATGATCTTATGGAAAAATCTAGAGGAAGAGCGAAAAATAATTGCAGTTCAAGGGAGTTCAGCGAAGGGGTATCCATATTTCTTTCTCTATTCCTACAGGGATTTATCTCCCTATATTAAGCATGGATATCAGGAATTTCTCTTAAGAATAACGGGTAAATATATCTCCTCTTTTGGTATAATGTTTAGCTTACTTACCGAGCCATAGACAGCGCCACAGGCATCCATGCACAGATACAGGCATGTGGCCACGCTCTGCAGCTTAATGCGTCCCACATCCACAGTGGAGCGCTGGAGAATCGCTGCAAGGAGAAAGTCTCAGATTAATTAATTATCAATCACAGTCTGACCCACAAAAAGAAAAATGCAGGGTGTCAGGATGTCAGATGCGGCCCCAAAGGGCCCACAGTCCAGAAAGTTGTTAATCCAACACCTGGAGACAGGTCTTAACACTACTCTTAAAAAAAATCACAAAAAATATAAACCATTTAAAGAAGTTCCAGCTGCGATTCACTTAATCATAGATTCCACATTTGTCAACCCAATCGAGAGATGTGCCCGGAAAGTGGACATAAATTATGCATAAAGATCATATCTTCGGGTTAATTGAAATTGCCGCCTTGCACTTGAAGTCTTGAAATGATACTCGCATAAGAATACACAAACACACAGACGGACGGACAGACACACCGAAAAAATTCAAGTTCAACATCGTTTAAGGTCAAACCACTTGTGTGGTCCCCCCAGCAGCAGCAGCAGCAGCAGCAATGCGAGGAGGAGGAGGAGGAGAAGGAGGCACTGGAGGAGCGACCGCCAGCCTCTTTGTCAGTTGGCACTGTGGCGGTGTGGCAAGTGTGGCAGGGGCAGGGGCAGGGGCTGCGACTGTGGCTGTGCCTGTGGCAGTGGCCTGGCGGCCAAAGTGTGTCAGCACTTGTGCAGCAGCTCTTTGCTTTTGCTTTTGCTTTTGCTGTTTTGGAGTTCGTTCAATGAACTTTATGCACTTTGTGTGCATAATAAACATCAATTTATAAATATCGCAGCTTGTTACGGGAGCAATTTCCATTGGAAATGGAAAATCTTTGCCAGCTGGGCCAAAGAATTTCTGAGGTTCATAATAAAAATTATTATTAGAGATTATGGGATCACACAGCCGCACACAAACACCCACATAACCGAACATCTAACGGGAGACTCCGATTCAAGTGGAGTGCCACTTGAGTGATGGAAAAATTGATTTTCGAGTTGGGAAAATATGGAAGAATTCTTTATGGAGAGGAAACCATTTTTGGCATGCGTTCATGATAGGATAGGCAGATGGGAATGCATTTATTAACCATCCACAATTGATGTAGATTTTATTGACAGTTGTGGAAAGTACTAAACTTTGAAACAGAGGGATATTTATGGGGATATTTAATCTAGGAACTACTGGAATTAAACGTATTTTCCCATTGAGAACTCTTTAAGTGATGTAATTCCTAGGAATTATCTCATTTCTCGCTCTCTCTCTCTCTCTATTATTCCCTAGAGCTCACTCTTTTGTGTGTGGAAACTGTGCCAGGAGATAAACAGAACAGACGCTATGGCGGCACAGGCAAATATCATAAAATACTGCTGTCAATAGGCATGCAATTTATGGCCCATATGGGCATATACCACTACCGTATCGTATCTGCAACTGCAACTGCAACGGCAATTGCAACGGCAACTCCAGCCACAAACAGAAAAGGCATTCATGCGTTCTTATTTACAGGGCCCTACTTTCCCCTTGCCCTTAGCTTTCACACCCGGAACACCACTCTCTTCCTCTTGGACTTCCAGTGCCAGAATTTCCCTCCCTCCACTGTTTCTCCTTTACAATACGGAAATTGTAAAGTTATAGGCAAAAACAACAAAAAAAGAACCATGTTCCCGTTGCTGCCTTCCCTCTCCACCCCTTCCGATTCGATCCGTTCTCGTTTATACGATAGATTTATAATTTCCCTCCCATCCGAAAAGAAATTCCCATTGACATGAGTAATTGTTCCCGTTGGTACCGTACCAGTGGAGAGAAGAGTTTTGGGCATTTAATGCTCTCCCCCTCTAGTTCTTCAGTACCGAAGCTTTGATACCTCTCTCTTCTGTGGAGACTCTAGGAAATTCTCTGCTCTCCAAAGACTTATAATACCCCCTCCAATAGGGTATGCATACAAAAAACAGACATACTAAATAAATGACATGCTAAGCGCGTCAGTTCATTTGTTAAAAACAAAGGGGTGGGAGGTGGTGTCGGTGGAGCAGGGGAGGCGGCCCGCCCAGTGACAGCCTTTCACTTTGGTGGAGCTGTCGCTGTCTCCGAATACCCCCCGTAATACCCATGTGGTGTTGCATTTCACTTGCGTCGTGCTGGTCGTGGGCTGCGACTCTTTTCGACTCATTTAAAAAACGATTTGTTTTGCTCGAGTTAACAAAACGTAATTTTTCTTCTTTTTTTATCTTTTGGGATATACATGTGTACATGTGTGTGCAGCGACAACTTTTAGCGTATTAAATTGTTTTAAAAAAGAATAATTTATATTTATTCTGGTGGGAAAAGTTTCCATTGGGATTCACTCCGCTAGCTGTGTCCCTTTTCAACAAACAGCCCGTGCCGTGTGCTATTTTTAGCTCTGCAGAGAACAGAGCCAGCAAAGAGAGTGGTTGTCTGTTTGTGCTCTCTCAGCATATGATAGAACTTTGTCGTGGTTGTTCGCATGTGGCGCCGTGGCTTAGTTGGTTAAAGCGCCTGTCTAGTAAACAGGAGATCGTGAGTTCGAATCTCGCCGGGGCCTATGTCTGATTGAAGGCATTGTAATCTTTTTTTTGTTTTCTTTATATTTTATATGAAATGGAAACATAATATATGTCTGAATATATTTTTTTTTATAAAAATCGTACAAATATTGGGTTATTTGGTGTTACGCTGGTATTTTTTTATATTTATGGACAAGAAAATGGTTATAGTTTGCCATATTTACCATTTCCACCTTTTATTTAATATTTGCGATGAAGGAAATTAGTGTATTTCCTATAAAACTCGTATAATTTTCACTTAATAGTCATAGAAATGTTTCCCATTTGCTCAGCCGATTATTATCTGACTTGAACAATAACAATATCGTATTGTTTGAGGTGTGAAATACATGGATAATGATAATCAAATGATCTTTTATTGATCAATCAATGAGTCGAGTGGCAGTTCAATCAAATGCGGACTGCAGTTCATTGAACCGCCACCACCCAAATGGGAAATCCAAAGTACGACAATATACTCGAATATATGTACTTCGGATCGTATCCAAATTCCTGGCACGCTTCTGAGCTGCTTTAAATTACCCACATATTAAGCACGTAGTCCGCTCCGCTCCGCTCGAATCATCCGGTGAGACAGACAGAGGGAAATAATAAGACCCTCGCGCGTCCCAATGAATGTCACGCTCTGACAATAATTAAAATGTCCAAAAAATATGCCTGTCAAAGTCGCAAGTTTTTCGAAGGTGCTCGATTGAGTTATGTGCCATGGATGGATGGTTCGGGGTTCGGGATTCCTTCGATAACTGTTAAAGGAGTGAGGGAAGGAGGGACCAAAATACGTATGCAAATGAGACCTTAATTTTTCTCCAATTTATGTGACGACTGACAAAAAATAAAATATAATCGGTATCCATAAATGTATATTAAAAGGCATTTTTATTATATTTTTAATTATGCTTACAGACAAAAAAAAAAAAAAAGTGTGACGTTTTGGCGTGACATTTTATGAAAATTTACGATCACTTTTGTGGTGTATTTAGCATAATGCTCGGAATGGTATGCACAGCCCATAAAAAAAGATATCTCTGGGAACATCTCTTTCTCTCTATCCTTCTCTCGAATGAATATAATAGGCTTTTGTTCGGACTCGACTCGACTCTCATCCACTACTGTGCCACGCCGTCTTTTGTGGCCTTTGTGGCCTTTGTGGTCTCTAATTTATGATCGTGGGCAGCGTATTTTGACAATTTGATTTGAATTAGGGGGCGAGCATATCAATCAATTGTTGGTGCCCAAAAGACACGACACTCTCCTCCAGGCACTCTACAGTTCCACATGTCCCCCAGAGATCTCTCGAAGAGTTAACAGTCAATCGTCTGTCTATTAAAGGCCAATTAGTAGCCACTTTATTGAGTTGTCGTTTTCAATGGCTGGGGAAGAAGGCCATAAATCTTAGGGCTTCTTCCTGCATTTCTTCTGGCAATAAATCAAACCGTGGGCGGTGCTCCGATACGATAAGCAGATCTATTTAGCATTTGCAGGTGCCTCGGCTTAAATTTTCTTATCAAATCAAAGCTACTTATGTAAATGTTTGGGCCGCAATGAGAAAGCCCTGTTCTCACCCTGAATTTGTGTGGCATTTCATGGTTGGTTGGAGAAATTGCAATTCCGGTATTCGCATCTCATATTAACACCCATTCAAACACTCAAACACTCAACACACAATCGTCTGTGAGTGGCAAAAAAAATTCAATTCACAGTTGGCTAAACCTCGCACCCTCTTCCGCAACACCACTCCACTCTCTCTTTGTATCTTGTATCTCTGTATCTTTTTTTTGGGCAATCGAAATGCATTCTTTTTTGGGGGGGTTGGCAAACGGATATCCTGCAATCGAAAACCTTATTGGCAAATTTCCGATACAAGCAAAATGCGAAAATGCGCAAATAAATAAATTACAATCGTCTTGACAGATGCGCCTAGGGGTTGTTTACGCCCCCAAAGAAGGGATTTCCCAGACCGTTGCATACGGCTTATAATAATGGAAAATATTGTCATATCTTCTAAATGAAATCTATTTGGATGGGTGCCCTGAAAATTCCTACATTCCTATTCTGTGGCTTTCTCTTGACAGATAAATGGAATCCTATCTATGCTACCGTTTCCCATACCGCAGAGGGATGGATATCTCCGCGCTCAGATCACGCTGCAGACCCAATTCATTAATGAAAAATGAATCGGCTTATTGGGAATGCCTTCATTTGATTAAATTAGACTAATAATGTGTAAAGTATGGGCAGTTTCGAGTGGTCTCCGCTCCGGAGTGGGGCAGCCCACCAAAGCAGTCTCAAAAGCCGATTAGTTGGAAACTTTTTCCAGTGAAAGTTTATGGCCTTAAAATAAAACGAAATCAAATTCTTACAAATTAATACAAGGCTGAGAAAAACAACCATCCAAAAATGTAAGCGGAAAAAATGTTGTAAAATGTTAAAACAAACAAATGGGGCGGGCGGGAAAAAGGCCAAAAATTATGTTGGAAAATGTCGAAAATTATGTTTTGAAAAATCTACAAAAAAAAAATGATGTTAAGAAAGATGTTAAAAACTGTAAAATGCTTTGTGAAACCATAGCCACGCCTCCACACCATGGACAGCCTCTGGCCAGTGACAGGCCAATTTTGGGAGGAGATTTCCCGCAGAGATGTTGCCCCTTTTCCCCATGGCATGGCCTGGCCTCGCTTCGCTTCGCATCTCTTCTCCAAGTTTTTTCCGCATTTTCTTGGCTGGTTGTTGCGGCTTTTTTTCTTGTCCACTAAACAACCAGTTGGAGTGGAAATGAAATATGTAGATGAGTCTTTAATTAATTTGAGACACGACAAGACAAGTGGCGTCGTCTGTGGCTGCGTCTGCGACAGCGTCTCTCTGGCCTTATGCCGCATGCCGTATGCCGCATGCCGCATGCCTCCTGCCGTTTTAGCTTTTTACCCTACTCTAGCAAATGCCACTCTGCCACACCAGAATCGAAACAACAGGTCTTTAAAAAGGGGGGAGGGGGGATTTTTAGCTGTAGAAGAGATACCTGCTCGGCTTGGCTCTTTGGCAGGTGTTGAGTCATTTTGGTTGACTTGCCATTAGAGTTGCCATTGATCATTGATCGGAGAAGGGAGATCTTCGAGAGAGCCAGGGGGAGATCGATTCTTCAAGGTATTGGTCAATGGATCAGTCATAAATACAACAGGGATATAGTATTCCAAATATAGATCCTCTTGGGGTTTTTCAGCTTCGATCTAAAGAGGATAGATTTATTCTTGAAGTTGCAGAATTTATTTGTAATATATGCATTTCGATATCTTCTAGGTTTTTGGATTTCAATTATGATTTCTTTTATTGATAAGCCTTTGAAGATCTTCCCTCTTAGAGATCTGCTTCTGTGATGATATTCCTATAATTTCTAAAGCCTTTCTCCTTAAGTATTACTTCAAAATTAGCATAGCATCCGTTTCAGCACTTCCGAAAACAATTAAACGATCTTGCAAGAGCTCCGAGAGAGATCAGAGACCATTTCATGGTCACACACTCGAGAGACCCTCCACCATGCCACAACGTGCCACGTATCTGCTTATGCCTTAGATCTCTGACCTCTGTGCCAAATATTTGCATTCGGCATTAAGTCGGATCATAAATTTTAGACGACTAAAGCTCTCGCTGCTGCTGCTGCTGCTGTTGCTGCTGATTGCATTGCCATTTTTCTGTGCCACACAGAGTCAGGGAAAAATTGTCAACATTGTGGCTGCAGATAAGGGTGTACACTCCTATGGAGAGAGAGATACTCCCCCCAGAGACAAGCGACTACCATTGTTCTGCCCTAATCATCATTTCATTGCACTGCAGAGTTCTAACCCAAATCTAACCCTAATCTGCCATATGCCACAACAAATTTGCTGTGCGAATCAATTAGCCATAAATTTCGGTGTGTGTGTGTGTGATTTATGGGAAAACTCTTAATTAAAGTCACGAAAAACTAGAGGGAAAAATAACTACAAGACTGAAAGACTTAAACTGTTATAGGATGCATATATATTATTTATTTGTAGCTTGCGCCGCCTGTCAAAGCTCCGCCGGCTGTCAAAATGTTAACCGTTGGACCCCAGACCCCAGACCCCAGACCGCAGATCCCAGGCCCCCAAAGCCCCAATGTTGCTCTGGCTGTCAGCGACTTTGACTGCGACTCTTCGACTCTGGTTAGACGGCATTTTTGTGCAAAAAAAAAAAGGAGAAAAAACCGAAACAGAAGTCCATAAAACATTTTTAGCATGTGCAGACTGGCGGCTTTTAAAATTACTTTGAGAGGCGACAGATGCGGGCTGATGATGATCTTGTGGTGTCAAATGGTTTCTAGTTCTTATGATGGGCGATAGACAGATAGAGAGAGAGGGAGAGGGAGGGGGTTTCTCCTAATAGCTCCCTAATCGAAAAAGTTCCCTCCTCATCGAACCATGACCAAATAAATTATGCCCCCGAAGTCAAAGTTCAAAAGAGTGTTTCCCCCCCGTTCGAAATTTTGTGGGGGAGGGGAGGAAATGTCGCCTGCCGCTGACATACATATTATGCATTTGCCCAAAAATATATACGGAAATTATCTGAATCTGGAGCGTAACAAATGTGTGTGTGCCACAGCCACAGCCAAAGTGTCGCCCTGTCAACATCTGAACACAAAAGGAAAGGGGGCCTAAGACTGAGAAAAAGGGACTCGGACTGGGACTGGGACTGTGACTAGCAATAGCTGGGGTATTTTTAGCTATTGTCAAGACAAGACCCCGCCAAAGAGACATTTGACATACGAAATACACATTTCAATTAGTTAATCAAATGCTCAATTTGAAATGGTAGGCCACAAAGGGGAGACATCGAAAAAGACATTGAAATCCTCGAAGCTCTGGAAGCGCCATTTTAAAATATTTATTAACGAACAAATTAAATAAATTAAATTAAATTTAGTTACAAAAAAAACCCACCAAAAAGTATTTGCAGAATATAATATTTTGTATCAAAAACAATTCCTGAAATTTGAAGCAATATTAGGGCCTTAGAACAGGAACATATCCTTAAACTCATGAAATATAAAGTTCCAGAACTACATTTCTAAAAATAAAAAAAAAAATTAACTACATACATATTTACATGCCTAAAATTAGCTATTATTAAAAAAGTGTTATAGTTTTTTGTATAAATTAAATTTAAATATAAATTAAATATCAGAATACTAATTTCAGATTTGAAAAATTTATAAATATTGATAGCATTATCATATAAATTATTTCCATTACAAGCTCTCTTCCAGCGAGACTTCAAACGGAATTTATGCTAGCGATTTTTTACTCTTTTCATAAGTATTATTAGCGAGTATCTTAATATCGAGCCACGTGTGCCGGATTGCCTGTTTTTTTTTGTACTGCATGGAAAGCTAATGCTTTCTCAAATGTTGATACATTGGGTGATCCAGATAGCACACGTGCACATGTATGTGGCGCTATCGCCACAAAAGTGTAATACCACATGTGCGACGCGTCGCCAGTGTCGCCAGTGCCGCCCGTATCCATCAGATACATGCGCGTGGTATGTAAATGTATCTGTATCTGTAGCTGTTGTGTGGGGCGTAAATAGTGCAGAGTGCGCTTAGTGGCATTTGCAATTAATTCACAGTAAACAGCAAATGTTGCAAATAAATTAGCAGCAACAAAAACAGCAACAGCAACCCACGAGTACTCAGACGAGTATCTGCAGAAAGCAAAATCGCGGCTGAGCCGCATAAAATGCAATTGAAGCCGCCAGTGCACAGCAGTGCAGTGCAGACGACAGATCTACTTTGCTTATCGCCTGCCTAACATCGACAGGCGTTTCGTTACAGTTTTTGTTTTTCGCAATACCCTTTAAAAAATTGAGTACTTTGAAGTTTTTGAGAGGTGCGAAAAAGCGAAGGAAATCGCTTAGAAATTATATATTCTTTGGGTAAAGCCTTGGATCTTTGGTGAGAGATTTTTTGAGGGATCATTGTAGCCGGGATTCTGTGGGAATTTTACAGGATACATAGGATAGGATTCCATGAGTATTTTTTTATTTTATAGAATTTATAGACTTGTAGAGCTATTTAAAACATTTATTGCATCCACAGATTTGGTATTATAAAGATATTATTGAAAGCAATCTTCTTTTAAAGAATTAATCTCACTATCTGCCAAAAGTCATAGGAATTAAAGATACATTTCATTTAGAATCGAGCTAAAAACATTCTTTATATGGGCATCATTATGTTAGGCAGTGTAAATGGAATACTCATATAGAAAATGGTTCCAATTAAATCTCCCATCAAGGTAGTACCTCTCAGAAAAACACTATTTACAAGTTTAGGGATTCTTAGGAATTTGTAGCTTTAAATATAAACCCCTTTACCTGATAATGTCTTCCAGCTAACTTTTGACCATTGCAAAACTCCAAAAAGGGTATTTAGCCCTTCGTTCTAGGGGAACCACCAAGCACAGACACACACACAGAGGAAACACCATTCGAAAAACGTCATAATTATCGGGGAGAGTGAGTAACTGAGCGAGTGGCACTCAGATACAAGGCACACTACAAATACAGCCAAAGGTACAGCTACATAGTCACAGATACAGATACATTTTGCTGCCACCACAATGCAAAATATATTGACTTAGGTCAGTGGCTCATTGAACGCAAATGCAAATTGTTGTTGCTGTTGTTGGCCCCTCAGTAATTCGCACTTCACACCCTGACGTACGTACATACGTACGTACGTACGTACTTGCGAGAGCGTATGGGGATGGATGTGGATGTGGATGTGTGTATCTTGCAGATACAAAACTGCAAGTAGCTGGCAAATGTGATAAACAAACCTGACGCCAGACGCTGCTGCCTGCCTGCCTTTCGAGCAGTTAAATTTTTAAGTCAAACAGCGGAAAATGTTACCTCATCCGAGGAATCGAGGCATGGGGATGGGGCATAAGTTATAGACCAGATCCATATATCAGATGATCAAGGCTGCGCCGTCTGCATGCCATTCGAAGAACGCAGATCGAAGTATCTTTTGAATCAAGAGAATATTGAGTTTCCCATAACCCCTATCCCCCCACCCCACTCGGACTTAGAATTAACTATCAGATTACAGAATAAAAACTGAAATTATTGACCAGTCGGCAGTTAATTTTTATTGTCCATGTCAATCTTCATGAGAAATTGAGTGGAGAATTGTTCTGGGAAAACGCCACACACAAAATTCAAGCAAAGTAATGTCCGCTTAAACGTTCATTAATTAGATAATCATCGTAGGAATATTATTGGATGAAAATTCAAAATTCCTCAAATCTAAATAGAGACATCTGTCAGTGTTTTACAAGTCATTAAAAGTCCCCTCCATCCCCCTCCCTTACCCACATAATAAAAGTATATGTAAAATGTTTGGAGAGTCCGAAGAAAGTGAAAGTGATGCTCTAGTTCCTGCCACAAAAGATAAAAGATACATCCAAAAGCTACGCCATGGACTATGTATAGGTGGTTCGTTTTATTGTCGCCCTCGATGCATCATTCGATCAGCGAATGCATAAAACCAAGGCTGAGAAAATCTTTATGATGTGTTAAACTATTTAAAGATATTTTCGGAATATTTCTGGATGCAGTTTTTTTTTGGGATCAAAGCCACACCAAAATGGCCCCATAAAATACTCGTTGTTTCATTCATTATTTGCCTGCCTGATTGCTCAAGTGTTTTTTTCGGCCAAAGCTGATCAATTTCTGTAATTATCGCCATCATTATGGTACAAATTGCATTGTCAGACACATCCAGTTTTTTCAGTTTTTTTCAGTTTCTTTCAGTTTTTTTCAGTATTTCTGTGTGAATGGACCACCTGCACTGGCGACAGCCGCAGCACGCGACTTTAGTCGCCTACTTTGACAGCGCCAGAGAGCCCGAGAGCCAGAGCCAGACCAGACCAGCCTTTTGTTCGTTTAACAATGTCTGGCACCTTGCCAGAGACCGACCGACCGACCGACCGACCGGACCGCCTCTGTCGCTGTCTCTCCTGTCCAGACCGTCCGAACCGAGCATTTGTCATAGACCAACTTCAGCACTCAGCAATGCAGATGCAGATGCAGATACAGATACACTGCTGCTGCTACCCACAGATACATACTCCGCTGCACACTCTGGCCAGATCGTTTATCGATCGACAATGTAATTGTGATTTATGCAAATTGTTATGATCGAACCTTTTTTTCCGCAAAAATGTATGCAGTTTTATGGCTGACTGACTTTCTTCTTTCTCGTCTTTTGGAGCGGGGGGGGAGAAAGATCTCTGTTGCTTATTATGCTTGGCTCTGAATCGCAGGGATCCTCTGTTTATTGACTTATCGCCTATCCCCACAGACGAAACAGCAAAGTTCGGGAACGGAACCCACACGAACTGGCGGGCCAAAGAACTATTCGATTGTTTTCATTTCTATTAATATTTTCTTAGGAACAAAAATGATTGTTGCACCCCATAAAAAAAAGAGGCAGAGGCACGGACACGGACAGGCATTAATCACAGAATAAGAAATCGCAGAAATGCTGCCCAGAAATGCTGGAAATCGCACAAGTTTTTCGCAGTTTTTCCGTAGCTGGTTTCTGGCTGGCGTCAATAACCCCATTTTCATTGATGTGTTGGCTGTTTGGCTGAGGATTCCTTTTGGCCATCGACTGAATGAATGAATGAATGAACCAGATGAAGATACTCATAGTCTCCTTGGCTAAGTGGGCTATAAAGTGGTTGAGTATCTACCAATCTGATATCTGTATCTGGTATTTGCATCTTTTCGCTGGCTTATCTCATCTAACCACTTTCCTGTGTGTGTGTGTGTGTGTGAGTGAGTGTTTGTGCCCCAAAGTGTGGCAATGCAATGTTTTGGGTGCTAGTTTATGCGTGCTCTGATTTCATGTTCATGTGTGAATTGGTACGTTAAACGAGCCACCTGAAAGACGAGGCTAAATTGGCAAGGCTACCAGTTTTCCTGAGCGGGCAAATGCCAAAATAAATGCCAGAGAAATTGTATGGGAAATATGATCATTCAGAGGATACCCTCCCAAAAGAAGATCTTCCACTGATGCATCTCCATTGAGTAATTTCCTCTCTATATTTTCCGTAGACATCTGCTGCTGCTTCTGCTGCTGTTGCAACATTGTTGCCTAATGGAACACTTGTTCTACAAAGCACCTGAGAGGCTGGGAGAGATGCCTGCTCTGATCTAAAACAATGCCATAATTTGCGCTAGATTTTGTAGGCCATGACTCCAGAAATTTTGTGTTTGTTTGCTCTCCGAGATACAGATACAGATACAGATACAGACACTGATAGAGAGATACTATATACATATGGGGTAAAGCGTTGCATAAATCAGAGATCCACGCAGACGGACAGACACCCATTGAAATGCGTAAATAATGCAAAAGATTACATGGAACAAAAGGCGTACCAGGAGGCGCACTAAAAATGATGACTGGCTGTGGGGATCCCTCAGATACGGAACCGAAACTACAAGTATCTTGTAGTCTGCTACTGTGCGACATTTCCCTCTTGTCTGCTCTGCTCCGCTCTGCTCTGTTCTGTTCTGTTCCGTTGGGCCGCTGTTGTCGTTGTCCCACACTCGAGTGCATTTTTATGGGACCGCTCATTAATTTTATGGCTTTTCATTTGTCGGAACTGTAGGCGGAAACTGCCGTAGTCGTAGCTCTCGAGAGATAAGCCCCCGAAGAGAGTGGATCCCACACAGCTTGTTAGCAGATCTCTGCTTTATGATTGATTGGAGGAGAGATTGTAGAGAGATTTCCTGCCCAACCCCCCCACCGCCCACCAGTGAAAATGCTTTCCGTTCACGCACTTGCTCCATTGACCGCGTTCATGCATCGATCACATAACTCTGCTTCGGGCCATTCCGTTCCGTTCCTTTTGCCTTTTGCCAAAACACGTACCACAATCAGCTAATTGGATGAGGTACGAGTGGTACCTTCTCCTCCCCCTGCCCGACTGCTCTGCCTGCCCGCCCGCCAGAGTGTTGCTTTCATTAGCATGCAAAAGCAGATCGTTTTGGCGGATCCCATGCCAGAGATCTGATTCAGATTCCGATTCAGATTCAGATTCAGAGGCTACTCTTAATGGTGGCTACGTGTCTTTTGGTGTTGTTGTTGTTGTTGGTGATGGCCCTGCTCTTTGTGTAATTAATGTGATCCGCCGACGACCTTAACTGTTCGCTTGTCCACAGGCGAGCCTGATTAAAAAGTGTTGAAAAACAAGTTGTACTCGTAAATGCCACGACAAATGAAACGGAAAACGCGAAAACAGAGAGCCACCAAAAGGTGCACAGGTAAATAAACACTTGGAGAAAATTTACAACCAGAAAGGGGTGCTACCAGAAGGTCCACAAGCTTAGGAATAATTTCCTTAGCTAAAGATTTTTAAAGGAATCAAATGAGGCTCAGAAAATGATCAGAAAATTATCATTATTGGTAGAGGAAAATATTTGTCCATAATTTACAGAAAACGAGACTATAAAGAAAGGAAATAAATTGCAGAAATATTTTCCACAAATTGCGTTTCCTTATAAGATCAGAAAATGATCGTTATTTGTAGGAGAAACTTCACTTGTAAGGAAACATCTATTTAAATTGGAGATCAAATAAATTTTACATTAATTGGAGATATTTTTGAAATTTAGAAGAGATTTCGGGATTTAAATCTCATTAAAAAATATAATTTCCAAGGAAACTTAAAAATGGCAAATTTAAAATATGAAATATCCGAAATTTAGTCCCGATTTCTATGCAAAATCTCAAATATTCGTATGCCAAGACTGACATTTTCTTCAGTGTACGGAAGGAGAATCCTGAAACCGAAACTGAAATCGCTCTCTGGTGGTATTTTGTCATTTTAATGGTGGCTTCCTGCCCCCGCGATCCCTGCCTCATTGGCTTGTGAATGGTGGATTGGCCTCTTGCTTGGATTTTGAGTCTAATTAAGGCGAACATGTGCCAAGATCAATGTCGGCGGCGCCATAGTGGCGTGCGTATCCCACAGATACTGGGCAAAAAGAAATACTTATAAAACGCCTGATAAAACCAATAATACTTATGCCAGCTACCGAAAATTAATTTATGCCTTGGACTTGTTGGCTTTAATTGCATTTCGCCAAGAGCTGACAAATTGCCTGACGAGTAATGGAATTTTCTGCTTGAGAATTATGCGCATTTTGCATGCGATTTATGAGCGGACAGACATGCAAGGAAAAAATCTCTGTTGAATGGCATTGAACTTTTCGAGGAGATCCCCCTTTCTTCGCTGAGGGATTTATGCCACACCCACCCCAGCCCCACAGGCACGCTCCCATTAGGCACGTTCTATATCTTCATGCAAATGAGTGAATGAGGAGAGTGTGGGCCTCGGCCTCCTCCTCCTTCTCCTCCTATGAGTCGTGAGGGAGTCATATCCTCCCAAGTAAATGTCAACGATTTGCATGCAAATTGCATGAGGAAGTTGTTGCACACAGCTAACAAGGCCATTAAACTAGGCCCAGGAATGGAAACAGGGCTCAGAGGCAGTCCCAGACACAGACATAGCCACAGCCACAGCTATGGGCACTGCCAGCAGCAGTCAAAGTGCAAATATGTGGCCTCCTGGCAACGCCCACATATTACTCAAGCTCACGCCTCAGCGAAAGACTCGTACAATTCAATTCAAAAGGTCCTCCTGGGGTCGCCTTCTCGCCCGTCGCGGTCTAATGAAGTTGAAGCCCAGGACCAGGACCAGGCCTAAACCCAAACCCTGGCTAAATTTAGCCAAGACTTCGACTTCGACTCTGGCTGCCTGCCACCTACGATAAATCAAAGTTAATCAGATCTAGTTTCGATTGGGTTTTTATACGCCTCGATGGCTCGATGGCTCGATGGCTCGTTCGAGGCTCCTCCATTCGGTTGCCATTTAAATTAGCTGCCGGGTAATTTATCGCATTGTTGCCGCTTTTCAGGTCTCGTTTAGCGTTTAGCGCCAGGATGCCATGCCGCAAAACATCGGCCCAGACACAAAGGCCCTGTGGGCTCTGCTCTGCTCTGCCCTGGACTCTGTCTCTGTCTCTCCTTCCTTCCCCGTTGTGCATCAGTGGCTCTGAAGTTGTGGCTCAAACTGAATGGCTTGAAAAGTGGCTACCAGCTAAAGCCTAGTCCACCGATAATTACGCATATTTTGTTGCCTTGTTTTGATGGCGATTTTTACGTTTTATTCGATTTTTGTTTCAAGCGACAGATAGACAGGAAAGGGTATGCTCGCAGGAAGGAGAGATTAGCTATTGAGAGGAGTTTGTGGGTTTTTTCATATATTTTCCATATTCTAGGTGCACTTCTGATGGGTTCTCTTTGGAATTTCCATCTATTTAATCATCAAAATAATATTGATATAGGGTTCATATCATGATTATTTGAATGATTGAATGCTTGAAGTCAATTAAACGATTTCTATTGATTTTAAGAGACCAAAAACCATTGGATTTTTGTATATAGATTGGCGAAATGAGAGTGCCCGTTGTCGTTCTTTGATAGATCAATTAAACGCATTAATAAATAATTAAAAGACACAAAATTTCCACTCTATTCCTCCCCTAATCCAAATATTTCCTTCCTGTTTACCACATGTCTTCCTTCTTTATTCTTTCTATATCATAATCTGTGATATATTCCCCAAGTATCCATTTAAAAAAATTCAAGGGAACATTCCAACTTTTCATCTTTCTCAGTACCTCTCAAAAAGCTTTTATTAGACCTTTATTTTCGACTTTTTCCACCATTTATCTGCCCATTAAATCAATTAATTCCCCATTTAATCCATCTAATTATAGTTGCTTGTTATTCTTGACCTCTATCATTGATAGTTTACACAAAGTTTTCCGCGGGCTTTTTCCTCAGGAAAATAATCGATCGAAGGGCATGAAAACTTCGGCGCCCCAATAAAAATAAAGAAAAACCTCTACTCGAAGAAGTTTTTATTATATTACGAGAGTATACTTGTATTTTCCAGATACTCCATTTAGCATTTAGCATATGAGGAGGAGCATTGTGTCTGGTCTGTTCTGGTGTGAGATGCGATGAGATGAGATGGAGAGTTGGATGGAGCTTCGGAGATCGCTTGGGTTTTTAGTAGCTGTTAAATGGCATGGTCACAGTCGGTGGTCCATTCGATGGAGGCTATCGCGCCTCCTTCCACCTTAGCTTCTCCTCCTCCTTGGCTGGTTTTTAACACCCATCTGCACTGGCAGCCTGCAGTCCGATCTGGTTCTGGATCTGTGTAACCAAATGGGTTTCAATTTACACACTTGTCGCCTATACAGCGACGCGTTCTTCTGGCGGTTGGAGGGGGGGTGGGGGGAATCTTGTCATCGCCTCAACTAAGGCGCTTATTTATTTGCAAAAGAAGTTTATAAGAATCGCTTGGCGATCGCTTGGGGATCGCTTGGGGATCGCTCGGCATCGCTAGGTATCTTATGGTATCGCATTGCAAAGACATATCGCAATTATAAATCAGTTTAAGTCCAGAGACAGAGACCCTGACATTAAGCAATGAAACCTTTTGAGCTTTGTTTGGCTTTGTCTTTGTCAAGTGGGCTGTCTCCCTGTCGGCCCAGTCTCCCCGGCCTCCCCAGCCCCCCCAGTCTCTCAGTCTCCCAGTCGTTTCTGTCTGTCAATCCTTGTCCAACGATCGCTTTTCCACGCTCCCTGTGGCACCTTTGTTTGCATAATGCCACTGCCACTGCCACAGGCCGACTGCCTGACTGCCTGACTGCTGATTGCAACATTTCTGAGTGAACAAATGAATGATAGATCTCTTTTATAGATGTGTTTGCTAATAACTCAACAGCTAATCAGTGAGCAGGCAGCAGGCAGCATGTTGCATGCCGCAATTAAGCGACGAGCACAAATGTATCTTTCTGAATCAATTATGCTGCTGTGTCTGTGTGGCATCTCCCCCTTTTGGGTGGGGTCTGTGTTTGACCGTCTAATGGATACAAATGTGGGAAAAATGCAGAAAGCGAGGCTTGGAGCACTTCAAGTTCGAGGCAGAATAATACAGCCCTGGAAATACCTTACAAAATTCCCAGCCAAAAGTCCAACGGAAGTCGAACCTCTGCGCACTCGGATAAGGTGCGATCAATAACCGATAAGGTATATACTATATGTACTATATATTTATAGCATTCATTAAATGGCAGAAAAGAGCCGCCTGCTAATACCAGTTCTGGCAGTCAGCGAAAAAAACTATTAATCAACATAATTGATGGCAATTGGTGCATACAGCAGTTTGTGTGTGTGTGTCTGTGTGTGTGTCGTTGTGTCGTAACAAAACGCTTATCGGCCATAGCTGAATCTAACACTATTAGTCAATGGATCGCCATCATCGCCATCGCCATCGCTCCATCGCTCCATCGTCCCACCAGCCTAGCAGCCTAGCAGCTGCCTATCATCAATTTATCTGCACTGCAAGCACCGAGGTACAGTCCCTCCAGACCGGCAAGAACTGCATTCTTTTCACTGATTTATGAATTTGACCGCCGCCAGAGTCCTCAGTTAATGACCCTGCCAATTCTTTTTATTTTCAATTCAATATTTTTTTCTTCTTTGCATAAATCGCGATCAATGATGGCCCCAACTCTCTCTCGTCTGCTGCTCTGCCAGTAAGTTAGTAAGGCAACAGATCACTGGAGAAAATTGAAATCAATTCCCTGGGAGACACTCCTAACACACAGAAAATACGGCAGGGAGTAGATCGTTTGATTGGCCCAACGATTGACATCGTGGAGTGACAGAGTGACCTAGTGGTGCGTCTACCCAAAGGGAAAAACTCCAAGATCAATAGCTTTTCAATTGAAAAAGATGAAGGAAATTCTAGGGAATAAGTGGGAGTGGAAAAAGAGTGGAAAAAACGCTGCTTAAATGGTTAGATTTTCTTTATTTTAAACCTACAACTTTCTCTATATTTTTCCCTATTCTCTTAGTAAATACATCGTATACCCATAATAATCCTACAACCATAAACCGCGAGCGCGTTTTTAAACGCCTGCAAATTTTTCTTTTTATTTATTATTATTTATTTATTTCTTTATTATTTAAGCCGGTAATTTTTCCTATATTATTCCCTATATCTTTACCCAAAATTTACATTCCTTTTGCAGACATAACCTTAACTTTCCTTAAGCCGCGTTCCTACTATCATAATTCTACGACCATAAACCGCGAGCGCGTTTTTAAACGCCTGCCACTAATGGCTATCTGGCCATACAAGGCGCTACTTCTTTGGTTTTTTGCTGCTATTTAGTCAGCCGATTAGTGTCAATTTGTGCAGAGCATAACTTCAAGTACACAGCTCAGTGTAGTATGTGTGTACACATGTACTTATAGTTATGGCCGGTATGGTATGAGAGGCACTGCTTTCTCGCGCACAGTTTTGTGTGTCGGCGTGTTTATTCAATTAGCATATATACCTCGTACCATATACCATATCAAAGAGGGGTATCGTATCCACTATCCCATTGGGTACGGATCTTCAGACAACGGATGACATGGACATAATTGCAGGCTATTTATCATGGACACTTGGAGATGGAGTTGGAGTTGGAGATGAAGTCGCAATCGCAGTCGAAGGCAAATGCTGACAACTCAATGAGCAAAGTACGCGGACTGCGGAGAGCTGGAATTAACACACCTAGACCACGTAGCGCAGATACCATTCGAAGGAACACCTGCCCCGCTGTGGCAACAACAGTCCCACAGTCCAACAGTCGCTATATAGAGTCCCACATCTGCATCCTCATTCCCATTCGCGTCTGCATCTGTAGACAGTTTTAAAATGCAGACAAAGTAATTGCAGAGCTCGGGCTGATTAAAATGGATTTATAAATTATGCAGCGGTGCGATTAAAATCGCCTGAAAAGTCAGTCGCGTCGGCGGCGGCGGCGGCGCTAACAAAGCTGCCTGCCTCGAGGCTCGATCGGTCGGAGAGCGCTTCCTTCAGGGTCGGGATCGGTCTGGCCTCCTCCTCCTCCTCCTTACGTGGCCCGCAGTTTTGGCTAATAGAAAGATTTATCACCCCGTCGGCGACTTGCAGGCCATGCAGGGCAGACGACGCGACTCGCGCGCGATTTCCAGCTCAGCGATAAAAAACGCCCGCCTCCTTCGACGGCCGCGTTACGATTTCAATTTTCATTTTCATTTGCACGTCGCCGTCAATTCCTTGGCCCTCAGGCATTATTTATGCCATTTCTGGCTGGTTCTGCTGCTCTGCAGTTCTGTGGCGACTATCTTCGCTTTTCCTTTTTAATTTATGGCATTTAAATTGCAATTTCTTGTATGCTGGAAGAAGATTCTCAAGCCCAGCCCCAGCCCCAGCCCGGCCCCAAGCCAAGCCAACTCTTTTTCGCGCTTTTTGCGATTTTCACACCTTTGGAAATCGTAACGCTTTTTGGCCCCTCTCAAGTGTTCTTTCTATTAGCGGGTTTTGCGACGACAGCAACGACTATAACGACTGGATGGCCCACAGCCCACAGCCCACATGTGTGTGCTCTGTGTGGCTGTGGCTGTGTCTCTATTTTATTTCCACTTTTTCCTTTGATTTGTGTGCAGCAAGAAATCACTTTTCATGGGAACACACACACATAACGGTGCTCCGCGTGATATATCTGGCAGATTCCCCGCTGATCTGACAGATTATATGGAGCAGATGTCTTTAACCAAAGTGCGAAAATGGATTAATTTTTTTTCATTGCCTGATGAGCGCGAGAGAGAGTGCAAATGATCTTGATCTTCAACTGGAGAGTGGTTTTTGGGGGGTAATGGAGTGGTTTTTGATCAGGAAAATGGTTTATAAAATGTTGAAGCTTGGGGAAATTATAAAAATGCATCCATTTTTTATTTAAAATAGTTTCATGGGCACTCACAGAATCAAGTATATCCCATGGCTAATCAATCATTTCCATTGATTGGAAGATCTATCATTCTATATACGGAATACTCCCATCCTTCCTTGGCGATCATAAATTTTCCACTAAAATTCGCTTTAATTAAATATTTACCTATGACACAATGTACTCCCATACTTTTTGATGTGAAGTCCATTAAAAAATAATTAAAACAAAGCAAATTTCAAATAAGGAAATGCCTTAAATAAAGGGAAAGACCAGGGGCAAACAGCACGGCCCTCGACTGTGGGACACACCTTTCTCCCAGCTAAAAAGAAAGTAATTGATTTAATGAATTCAATTTTCCGTTTAGTCAACCACTCCGCCCCGTACCGCCCCGCCTTCTGGCCATATCAATTAGTGTTTAGAGACCGCCCAGCTTTTGATCACTGGGCCAATCCGTGAGCATTTATCTTCATTAGACGACTTGCAAGATACAAATCAATCTGCCGGATCGCAACGCAGAGACAGGGAGATAGAGACAAACAGAGAGAGACTCGGTAGAGTGGCCACGGGAGGGGGGAGGGAACTACTATGTAAATATCGACAGCTTTGCTGATGTAATGCCTGCGATAGGCATGACCATCCATTGAGTGTGGAAAGCCGCCTGTCCCATGTGCCACTGCCACCACCACCACCACCACCACCACGGATGCATGCAACATGCTCTCGGGGAGCTGATAAGCAAATCAACAGGTTGAACAGGCGCCACATCAACACTGGACAAACGGGTAGGCAACTGGGCACCGGGCATCGGACATCGAGCACCTCGCTCAATCTCAATCAAAATAAAATTGTATCTGAAATGAATTGAAAGCGGGGAAGCATGACATCGACCGGGGGTAGATGGAATGGGGATTCGAATTGAATCTAATCAAAGCACCGTTCGATCCCCCAGATCCCCAAAGATCACTATCGAATCGGGCAGGCAGGCAGGCAGCAGCAGCCTGTCCGAGAGAATTTCAAAGCAATTAAAAAGCCTCCCAAAAAAAGAAAAAAAAGAGAAAAAAAGAAGAAACATCAGCTGATTGATGCTATAGCTTTCAGCACATAGTAGCCGAGCTATCCCCCAGGGATCTGATCAGCGGAAGATCAGCAAACAAGAGGTCTACAATCTATAGATCTCTGTACAATCTGCGATCATCTGTGGCTGACTCAATCGACACCCACGGCGCTCGATGCCCCAATACGAGTTAATACTTTAATTGATCTTTTGCCGTAAGTACATCAATTTTCCTGTGTGTGTGTTACAACAGCAGCAGCAGCAGCTGCTGTGGCAGCCACCCACGGCTAACAGAATTGTGCATCCCTCAGATAGAGATACAGCTACAGAATACCGAATAAATATACATATAAATAAGAGTGTTTCAAGTGCCTAGGACCATGATTATGAAAGCCAAAAGGGGAAATGCTCCAGTAATGCGGGTCGCTGTGTGGCTCGTGCTAATGTCAAGCAGCGTTGAATGCTGCTTCTGCTGATGCTGCCACACAATGTTGCACGAATGGTGATTAAGTGCCTTGGATTATGGGGAACAGCGCTGCATGCCACTTAAAGGGATAATTCACAGAGTTTTTGGTACACTTTTCTGTGCTCATTCGAAGAAGTTTTCTATAATTCACTTAATCATTGGGTTCTTTTAGGAATTTGTTTGATTTTCTCGTAGAGAGATCGCTGTAGATCGCTAGGGATGGCTGAAGATATAAAGATATCATATAAATAGTGTGATCATCATCGTAAAGGAATTAAAATTTGTATCTTCTGAATCTTATCTTTGGAATAAAGAAGAAACTATTGGAAGTTAATAAGTTCTAATGATCATCGATATGTGTGGAATATTATCTGTAGAAGTGATCTGTAAAAGTGATCTTTATGATGAACATTAGCTTAAGCAGCGATCTCAAGATCTTTAAACGATTCTCTAGGAGGGGATCCCAATTGATAAATGATCAGTGATCTTTATTATAGCAGGAAATCTTCAACAGATCAAGTTAAGATGAACATTACTTTTACTTGATCAGTAACTGATCAGTGATCATGAAATGGTTTTTTCGATCCCCAACGATCATTTGAAGTTCTAATGATCAACAGATCGGTATCCTATGATTAACACTATCTTAAACAGTAATTCTTAAAAAGTGATCTTCACGATCAAAGAAATATAACTTCACAACGAAACCAAAATACTCTGCAAGATTGATGGCAATCCCTCTTTGATCTTAAAGTGATTTATATCCTCCCTTTCCCCTTCGAAAGCCACCTCAAGATCACCACAGAAATCACTTTCCTTTCTCGTTTCGTTCTAAGTACCTTTGACAGATCACCTTAGATCACATTCTTTTCAGACCTCCAATCTATTAGCAGTTCTCCTCCTCCGATCGGTACGCGCTGCTAATTTGGCACACGGCAACAATCGAAATCCGTATCGTATCCAGCGGAGGCATAGGCATTCCCCCATAGATCACAAGTGTCTCTTCGTCCGTCCGTCCGTTCGTCCGATCGTCTGTCTGGTCTGTCTTTGGGGGTCTGTCTGCGTGGGAGTCGTGTGCGGTAGTCGGATAAACTGTCACAGAGACTGTCAGAGAGATATTGCAAAGGTAATTAGCATAGCACCCCACAATACCACGAACTCCACTCCGTCTGGCATTTGTCAACAATCTGTCAAAATAAAATGCAACAATGCCCCGCCGCACAGAGGCCACATTGAGGCAGACAGGAGACGGGGCTGTGGCCATAAATTTAATGTCTATGACCAGAATTATGCAATTTTTTATAGCCGATATGTGATATCTTCCATTCATTCAAGCGGCATTCAGCGGAGAGTGGTCACGATTTTCGGGTGGGCGACGTTTTATATTCGTATTACTTTACATTGTAGAATGCTAATGGAACTGTCCGTCTGTCCGAACAGCATCTGAATTATCATTCATAAATGCACGAGTTGTGGGGAGTTCTCTCTCTGTCTCCCTGATAAATGGGTCAATCAGTGGACGAAGGACCAGCAAATAATGAAGTAATCGCGAGACAAGGTTCCCCACCCAAAAAAAAACAAGAGGAGAAAGACAGGCCAGAACAAGTTCAGTTCAGAAGTAAAGGCAGGAAGGGGACAAAAAAAAACTGTTGAACAAGTTAACAAGTTGCATGCCCCTGGGGGCTTGGAGAGCACTTTCAATTGAACGTAGAAAATTTATTGTCGCTGCTTCCTCATTCCCAAAGTGGGTGGTCTTTTACTTTTTTTTCTTTTTTTTTGAAAGTCTTTTGAGTCTCGAATTAGTGGGTCACTGGGGAAACGCAGCCTCATTATGCAATTGCATTAAAATTGGCCATAAAATCAAGGCAGAAGACTGCAGCTCTTGAGCACAGGTATGGGTATATGGGTAAATGGCTGCAGATCTTCCGTGTACACATGTCTGTCTGTAAATGATAAAGATCTCTGGCAGATCTCTCTGGAGATATCCTCCTCTGGGCATTTTGATGTTTGGCATATTAGCAAGATCGTTAGGAGGCCATGAGCCGATGGTTTCTTCTATTGACCAAAAAATGCCATTGAAAACAAACAGATGAGGCAGAACCACAGCCAACACAGTTCCTGCCTCAAGTGTCTTCAGCCAGACTTCGTTCTCTTAGCACTTTTAGTGGCGCTCATAAAATTGAGCTGCCAAGGGAGCATTTTTGTGGCCTGTCTGACGCCCGCCTCTCGCCTCGCATTGTGGAAAGTGTTTGATCTTCGGCGAAAAGTGCCCTCATAAAGAGCTTTGAGTTGGCTAAGCACCGATCATCATCATCATCATTTGAATGTGTTAATTAATACTCAATCTGTGGCCGAAAAGGCCCAGGGAGATATTCTAGAGATGCGGAAGCATTTGATGGGCAAGAATATTGAAAGGAATTTTTCGTGCAGCAAATCCGGGAAGAGAATGAGCAAAATGGGAATATTGAAGGGTATAAGAGGTAGGATGGGTAAAAGGCTACAAGAAGACTGTTTAAAAAAAGGTTTAGGTATAAGATTATTAATTATTTATTAAAATTTATGTAGAGCCCACAATTTTAAAGATACAGAACTCTCATTTGGTAGTCTCTTAACTAAAGCTATTATCCACCTAAATACCGAAAGTTATCATGATTGGACAGGAATTACAGCCAAAGAATGTATTTACAAGGTATCTCAAAGTCCAAACACTCCCCCAAATATACTAAAGCATTCTTTTTGTCAGTTCATAGAACGCCTAGAGTATTGTGGCTCCTCCATTCAGTTCAATCAGCAAGCCATTCAGACTTCCTCATTGCCCAGAACAGAACAGAACTCAAGCTCCAGAGCTCCAGAGCTCCAGAGATCCAGAGAGGAATGCTATATGCTGTGGATAATCCAGTCATAGATACTAATTGAAACTCATTGTTCATTTGCGGGGGGAGGAGAGTAGAAGGCCGGGGTCTGGGCTCATCAATTGGGACTCTCTCTCCAGCCAAACAATTGACACTTTTCCAATTGCACCTTCGGGCTGGCTGGCTGGCGGGCTGGCTGGCTGGCAGAGAGGAGTGCGGGATGTGGGGGCTGTGGCACCCGCACACCTTGCAACCGATGGCAAGGCAACCCGTTGGCGTCAATTAGTTTAAATAAAGCAGCAGGAACGAGCTGCTGCGGCTGCGATACGAGTCAATGGCCCATCCATGCCGCAGGCACACATGCCACACCGATGCCCCTTGCCCCGTGCCCCATGGCACTGTTAGAATTTTTTTGTATACACTGCATAGCATCGGCATGCACTGGGACTTTCCTCTCCCTCCCTCTCCGCTGTGTGTGTCATCACCTCAATTGGGTTCACTTCCTACTTGTAAGACACAAGGCGGCACCGCCACACCAGCCACCACGAAATGTATCTGCAAGATATCGCAGCATCGCCCATTAGCCGTCCCACCAGTCGGCCGTGCTCCTCTCCTCGCTTTTCACTTTTCCAACGGAAGTCATTTTTAGAGTTAAATATTTTCCACCGAAAAAAAGGCAAGCCCCGCTTCACGCTTCCCGCTCCCCGCTCCTCGTTCCCGCTCTCTTTTTTTTTATCTATGGAAATTGCACACGCACTTAACCCGCTTCGGTTCCAGTAGCCACCGATATGTGGCTCCAAGCCCCCCTCCCCGCACATTTTTATGGCCATGGATAGTCGCGCATATTAAGGAGAGCCAGACCCACGCTTGTGGCATGCAAAAATTGAGCCTCCTCTCGCTCGCTCGCTCTCTCGCTCTCTCTCTTGGGTCCACAGATTAGCCAGGCAATTTGTCGATGACTCTGTAAACTTGAGCTATTAAGTGCGAACAGCCATACAATATATACGTATATATATATATATTTCTGATCAGGGAAGGAGTACGAGTACTCCAAGGAGAGCCGTGAGAGCTGGCCGTGGCTGTGGCTGTGGCTGTGTGCGGCTTTCGTTTTAAACCGGATTCGTAATCGTACGCGTACGCCTCTTGTAAATTGAAAAAGATTTTTTTTGTGTATTTTGTATGCATGTGGGGTGGCTGTTGCCTCTTACTCGGGATCTGCTGTAATACTATGATCATTAATATGTCATTTACAAGTCCACAAATTGTTGCTAATAAATTGTTTTCGACTTGCGCACACAACACACAAAATAATTCCACGAGGCACTCGTCAAACTCACTTTTAAGACTTTGATTGCTTTGAATAGGTGCATATATCTTAGGATAGGGGAAAGATATATGTATCTATGAAGGTCTGGTATGTGGAGTGTATCTGTGAGGTAGCTGCAAGTATTGCTTCTTTGCGGGAATGTAAAGACTTAATCATCGACTGCCCCATCAAAGAACTTTTTGGTTTACCATTCGTCCATCACTTTCACTTTCAATCATAATCTGTCGGCACTTTTACCCACAGAAAGGGAACAGATATGCTTTCCTTGACTTGAATAAACAATCATTTCTTATGGCAGCTAGGAATTACATTGAAGAAATCATTCCTAAATCATAAATATACCTAGGGAAGGCGAAATCTATCAGAGATAGTCTTAGAAAAAAATGAATAATTATATTTCCTTCGTATTTAATTACTTTAAAAGCAGAACAAAAGTTTAAAGAACGTCTTTGGGGTTTCTCTTGAGACAAGATTTCCGATATCATGGGTTTCCCTCAGAGCATTATCTTTGCTGATGCAGATTCCTTCCCTTCTGCTTTTCTCAAAGTTTCTATAGCACATTTTGCCCATTAAAAGATATAGTATCTCCTGCCGAAATTCCCTCGAAATTCCCACACCTCTCCAGCGGTGGTTCACCTGCTTTCCACCCACTCTCTTATCAATTTGCTATCGGTGCTGCTGCTGCTGCGTTTTGTTCGCCTTTTCTTTAGATTTACGATTGTCCGAGCAATTGCCAATTACAGTGCAATTAATTTATAATCCCCTCAACAACAGGCCACACTCACTACTCACTGATCACAGAGAAAGACAGAGGGAGAGAGAGAGAGAGAGGGAGAGAGAGGGAGAGAGGGAGACCTACTTATTGTAGAGTAGGTGACACAGTTTTAGAACAGAGATAACATCCGTACTATGCCTTGCCTTACGATATGATATTTACGATTGTGACTCGAACATTGGGATAGGGAGGGGGTTGGAGGCTTAAGGTGTTGTGAAATAACCTGAAGATACAAACGTATGCACGAGTAGTATCTACCACTTCTAATGCGAATTAATCACTTGATTTGCACGAAATCCGGTTGGAATTACCATTGGGAAAATCGTGTAAAAATCGCCAACGCAAAATGCTTTAATAAATTGATCCAGTTTTCCAGTTTTTCTGTGCAACTTGTAGGTGGCCTGGCCCCATGTTTTCGACTGTTTTGGCACTTGTTTTGGCCCCTCTCCTTCTCTGTGTGTGTAGGCCTCTTTTCGGACTCTTCCAATTTCCACGGTAACCCAAATTTTTCGTAGGTTTCTCCCTCTTCTTCGAGAACGAGAGACGCGTGTCTGGGGGGCCACAGAGATTTACGACTCAAATGACCATGAACGTGTCGGTATGGACTGTCTATAGACCAATGAAATATATATGTATATATATATGTGCTCGTATGTACTGGCATATATCTGGTAAAAATATCACGCCGTCATGCGAACCCCCCTCAACAATTGAAACGAAAACCCAAGCAAACGAAACGAACACAACACAGAATGGGAGTAAATGATGTGTGTAAAGTGGCATTATATGAATGTCGGGGAGTGTGTAAAGAAAGTGTGTTGTTTGCCTTTTTGCTGGATTGATTTGTGAGGGAAAAGTAGGGTGGGTCGTGAAAAATCTACGATTATAGTGTGAAATGGGGAAGACGTTTTGGAACTTTTTACTGATGGAATATCTCTACGGGGAATGTGAGGCCAGCACTAAGAGAGAATTTTGGAACATTTTAGGGAATAATTCCCATTAAGAAAGACTTTTTTAAAGACTCTTTAAAGTACGAATAAACATTTTCCTTCTTGAAAGGATTTTGGAAAATGTATAGAATATATCCGATTATTCCCAAAAGTCTTCTATATATTTTCTGCCTAAGCCCTTTTTAATTTTACATTTTAAATATAAAACCAATCTCCTACCATCAAAAATCCGCTCTTATATTCCACATACGCCCCGTATAAAGCACAACCTTCATTTTATTTTCATGTGAAGCCCAGAGATATATGTCTCATTCCAGTCTTTGGTTTTCTGTGCCACTGGGCAGCGGCGTTTCATTTTTGTTGCCAGTCTGTTTTGGGTGAAAATGAATTGCTTGTAAAAATGATTGTAAAACAACGCCAATAACCACAGCAGCAACAGCAACGGCAGCAGCAACGGCAGATTGTGGCAGAGATCTGCGTGCAAAATGTCATTAATCATTATAATTTATATAGGAGGGCCCAGATCATAAACCATCGACAGCGACAACAACTTCAGGGGCCGTTTACCAAAACGATTTCTTTATTTTTTTTCCTTTTGTTTTTGTTTTATACAAATTTACGCATAATTTAACATTTTACTGTCAATGCTGGTTGGGGCATGGGGCATTGGGGCATGAAAGACAATGTTGAGAATGTTGTAAGCGAATTGGAATGATACCTGGCCTAGGCCTTTTTATATAACTAAATAGAGGGAAGGAGAGAGGGAGAGGTAAGGAGAGCACATAGCATATTTAAATACAGTTCATTGCCACCTGTCTAAAAATAAAGAAACAGAACAGAAGAACTCTCTGCAAAGACGAGGTGCTGCCGGAAAAGAGCCACCGTCTAACCCACGCCAAAAAGAATCCACTCTGAGGCAAATCCATTTGACATATTGCCTTCTTCCACTCTCTATGTTCCTCTCTAGAGAACTATTCCATGCGGACTATAATCTTATCTAAAACAAAACACTTTCGCGGGTCTGCGTCTCCGTTTCCATGTTGCCTGGCGCATAAATCACCCACCACTGCCGCCACCACCACCACCACCAGTACTGGCCAGAGCAGCACCACTGGTGGGAGCAGCTTTTCTGCCATTTGCCTGACTGATGATGAGCCCCACCTCGCTGACAATAGCCCGTCAAGTGTTGTCTTCTTAGTGTCTGTCGCCTGTCCGCCACCCACCCACACACTAGAACTCACACACGGACACGGAAGTGTCCCCATGAAAATGTTGTACATGTGCTCCGAAATAGTGGATATGTCTTTCATTTGGAGAAGAGTCTGTTGGGACTTTGATGGGGTTTGAAAGAGGAAATTTAGATTCACTTTTGGCAATATTTAGATACAAATATAGATTGTAGAATGCTTGGATAAGATAACTTTTGGTTGAGATAGAAAAGACAATATAACAGAGAAAGGAGAACTTATGAGAGTACCAAATGCATCAGAATCAAATAAGATTTCATGGTAGATGATCAATAAATTGATAAATTATCGATTCAAAGTACTACGCGTCATGCAGCAGCTCTCCTCGGTCGTTTGGGAGAGAGATTTACTTTCGTTTCTAAGCATTCATCATTTATTGAGAATTTTATGGGATACTTTCAAAAATAATCCTTCCTTGGAAGCCCTTTCCACACTTCCAAAAATTCCCGTTTCTCTCCAATTATTATAGAGTATCACCAGATCCCCTTTACCATGCCTCAACCATTTCCTCTTCTGCCTGAAAAATTTGTACAATAAATTTGTTTGCCGCCGCCGTCTGGCCACAAGAAATGGCAGCCCCAACCACCCAGCAACCTCCTTGTACTACGAGCTGTCTGCATCTCTATCTCCATCTCTATCTGTATCTGTATCTGTGACGTAGCCAGAGCGTTGAAAATGTTTGTGTAAAATTAATTTATTGTATTATGTGAGGATAGTGATATAATAGAGTGTGCTCCGAGGAATGAAACATGTTGAAATTTCCCTTTATTCTCCGAGCATATTAATCATGATCTCCAGGGATTATCATTGATGCAATTTTCGGAATCAATTAACAAGCATTTTGGGATAAGAAAAACCCATAAAAAAAGGCCCTTTGATGTGAGAGAATAGTTCTTTTGATTCCGAAATATAACTGGAAGGCATTCGCTTTCCTTTTCCCCAAAAAAAAAAAACAAAAAACGTTAGCAAACACAAAGACAGCTTTTGTGGGTAAACGAGACATTAAATATTTGGACAAGGAATTTAGTCAAAGACTCGCCATTGATTATAAATAATAATGTGAAAGATCTAGTATTTAAAAAGCCAATTAACATGCTTAACCCGCCCGTCACACGGTGACAGTGAAAGTAAACCCGAGACCCGTCTTGCATCTGGGGATCGATGCATTGCTGGCCTGGCCAAATGCTTTGGCCTGGTCTCTGGTGTCTGCTGTCTCTGAGCCACTTCATCAACGAGTGCAGCATGGGGGCTATGAGAGACGTGCCGTAAATTAAGTTATCAAAAAAGAGTGTCGGAAGCTTTTAGCATCTTCCGAGCTTCACTTTTGGACGCAGACTTGGACTTCACTCAACTTCACACCTCTCTCTGTGGCATCGCCTCGCATCGCATCGCACCACGCACTAAATCAGTCGCATAATTGGTGCCCCGTCTGCCAGTCTTCGCCGGTCTGCCCGCCGGTACATGAACGGGGAGTACTCTCCATATATCATCATGAAAATATGCACGCCCCATGCCCCATGCCCATGCCAAGGGATCGGGTTCGCAGTTTTGGGGTCTGGGGTCTCTCCTTGCCACTCCAACACCGTTAGCCGCTTCAGCAATTTTTCGTGGCAACTGCAACTGGAGTTGAGCCGCTGCTCTGTCCGAGACTCCTCTGACTTTTGGAGGTCAACTGGTTGATGAGGCTGCTTGAAGATCGGGAAATGAAGATGTGGCTGCCACATGAAGGCTTGAAGTTGTGGCTCAAAGTAGAGCTGAAAATGGAGCCTAAACATGAGGCTTGAACATGGCTTAAAATAAGGCTCAAAGTAGAGCTGAAAATGGAGCCCAAAATGAGGACTAAATATGGCTCAAGTGGAGCCAAAAAAGAGCTGAAAGCTGAGCCTTAAGCAGGTGCAAAATGTAAGCCGCAAATTTTAGCTGAAAGATTAAGTTGACAGCATGGAAAATGCATTTAATTCGGCAAATTTTTATGAAGTTTTGACAGCTTTATTTTGACAGCAAGGTGCCACTGTCTGTTAGCTAATTTAGTTGTCTTTCCATCAAACCACTTACTCAAAAATGTTCCCCATAAATACCCAAAAGATACCCAATTTTTCCCAAGAAATTGCCCTCGAAACTCTTTCCTCACACTTAAGCTTTTATCATCATCCTACCATGATACTTGGGATCTCATATCACAAGCAATCTTTCTCCTATCAAGGCCATAGAGTCCAAAAAAATTAAGTTTATTATCTTCACTCCACTCCAGCAGAAGCTTAGGAGGCACGAGCGTGATTTTGGTTGCACTTTGTACAATTTACAGGCCATAAAACCCTCACTCACCCACTAATAAACACAAATTGCCTTTGGCTCGCTTCTGCCTCCGGACTTGGTGGCCTTGCTGTCCCGAAAAAAAGACTGAGAGAGGGAGAGAGAGAGAGTGAGAGTCTTTTTCCCCCACTTGTTGGAGGAGGGGTCTATAAAAATCTTGCTCACTCAAAGTGAACCAATTCAGCGGGAGAGGTCTTATAAAAAAGCTCTTTTATAGAGTAATTTCAATCTTATCGCACTTCAGTTGCATTATCGCAGGTTCAACGAGTCCAAAATCAAATTAACACCTGAATCCCGCCGCTCAAAGATACACCACCAGCGAAAGATACTCTGGGGACAAGCGTAAAGCAGGTAAAGTACAAGTAAAACGAAATCCGGATACAATCTATGCGGCATCTCTCTGGTGGCCGCCTCCTGATGTCTCAATGTTGTACAACAAGTTTCTCTGTTTTGTTTTTTTTTTTGGGGCTACTTATCAGCGATTGCAAATTGGTCCCCAAGGAAAACAAAAAAAAAAACAGCAAGAAAAAAGAGTCAATGAAAATGAAGCCGTAAATTAATTCGGTTACAAAAAGTTATGCAAATGTCTGCGATGATGATCATGATCACAATCACAATCAAGAGGGAAGAGAACTACACCTCTTTGTGTCTGAGTCATTCGCATATTACCCAGAGAGAGAGAGAGACCGAGAGAGATAGAGAGAGGGGGGAGACTGACGGAGAACTGAGGTAATCAGGCCGAGCGGTTCATTAAAGCAAAAGATTTATGCCCTTTAGCCCCCACTAAAGAATTTATATGCCAAATAATACAATACGCTCCTCGGATCGTATGGGAGCTCTCTCTGTAGTCCAAAACATACAAAGAGAATTGCCAAATCAAGTGTCTAACTTAATGATCCTCAACATAAACAGAGGCACCAAAAAAAAACCAGAAAAATGTAACATTTGTAGGCAGGTAATTTGTGGTTTAAGAGGGTATATTGGTCTGCAGCATGAGGTATGTAACAGGCGGGAGAAAGTGTTTTCTAACTAATTTATTTCTAGTAATTTTTATTTATTTTCTGGCTTGAAAGAAGGGTTCTCAGAGTGATATAAGAGCTGCTGAACAAAGGGTTCAAGTTCATTGTATGAAGCCTTTTTTGTGGCCAAGAAAATATCACTTAACACTTTAAATTTAAAAGATATATGCCCCTTATTTGGGGTAATGGTAGGCAAAGGTATTATTTATCTAACTACCAGAATTCATTGCAATTGTATAATTTTAACACCCAAAAATATGCTCATACGTATAAATTAATATGTGGGTTGGGTTTTTTAAAGAAATAGCAATCATAGCAATCCTCAAATCACAGCAAAAATTTCATAAATCTATAGTTATTCTTTGGTGAATTCCTTACATATTATTTTAATTTTCTTTATCATAACAATCTTTTAAGTATTAATCCCAAAAAAATATTAAAAAGACCCCTGTAGTCTTTCCATCAATGCCATTTCTATACCTCTAACTTTTGCCTTAAAAATCCCATTCTTTCTAGGGTATCTCCCAGTCTTAATCTTCATCTTTAGCCTTCCTTCATCTTATGATTTCTTTTGTCAGATTTTGGGTGCGTGTTACGCACTACCGAAACGTTTTATGAGAACTTTCAACCTATAGAAACATATGCATATATATATACATCTCTATGTGGGCTTGTGTGGGCGTGTATTATTTCTGATATTCGAAATATTTCATATGAACCATAAGGCATTAGTTTATTTAGTTGTTTATTTAATCCAAAAAAGAACCAAACCAAATATAAAACAAATTCACAAGAAAAATAAACCAAAATCGTAGATACCCAAGTGAGTGATCTCACACTTTGCAGATGGAAGAAGATATAGTGTATCGGGTAGTACTCACTGTATTCACTCTGCTCGTCTTGGGTGCCATTGACAGTGCCATCGCGTAGGAGTTGCAGGATGCGATTCTTGATGTACAACTGGATCTTGCGGGAGGTCCATGCCAGATGCGACTGTGGCACAGTGGAGCGTTCGTTACGATCCAGATTATTGATGGGACTATTGTTACTGCTACTGCTATTTATGTTTAGATTATTTCTAGAGTTATTCAGTCTTTTCGATTTCGAACCAATGAAATTATTGTTATTATTATTATTATCAGCCGATGATGGGGACTGCTGTTGCTGTTGCTGTTGATGCGGATGATGATGATGCTTTCTCTGCTGATGTCTGATGCTCCTTTCGGTGCGCGATAGAACCGCTAGATGTTCGCTGGGAGATGCTGCAGAGACAATGAATCCCAGAGGCTCCTCCACCTGATCATCATCCTGCTCCTGATCATAGGATTGTGATGTGGTTTCTTCTGTTGTTGTTGTTTCTGTTGTTGTTGTTTCTGTTGTTGTTGTTTGTATGGCAGTTGATTGTTGCATGGTTGTTAAACTCTGATTAAATTCAGCATTAATACTTTGATTTGTTGATTGATTTATTACACTCACTAATTGACTACGACTATGATCACTTTGTAGATAATAACTAGAACTAAACCGAGTACTATTTGAATGGCTGTTATTGTTATTGTTATTGTTCGTATTGTTAGTGTTAGTGCTAGTGTTCTGTTGGTTCGATATCGATATCGGTGTTAAAGCCATCGGCATCGCGAATACCAAGCAGCCCTGCCAGGCAATGATACACGAAAGGAGGGCGCCCAGCAGCGCCAGGGCCCTCCAGTCCAAGCGCAGGTTTATTCGCATCAAAGATCACAACTTGGGGGAATTTCACAAGAGTCTTCACTGCTGCTCTCCCACTCCAATGTTTATATGAAATTCACCTCTCGATTGCTGTACCTCTTCTCTCTCTGTGGATGTTTATAGTTTGTCTGGGCGCCACGCCCTTGAATATTGTTGGAACATATGAACCGAACGCCCCTTCGTTTAAAGAAATCGTTTTCCTTTTTTTTTTACTTTCGTTTTGGTTGGGTTGTTTTTTTTTCGTGGAGTTCGAGTCTCGCTCACTGTGTTTGATCGATTTTCAATGGAAATTAGGTTATCATATCGTAGACGCGTTGAACACTTTTCAATTGCGGATCTTCATCTTCGTCTTCCCCGCTGATAATGCATCTTATCGTCTTCAATGACTTTCGTGTCATGTCACAAGCAATAGACATCGCTTCCTGCCTGCAAATAAGAAGATATAAAAGATATTTTCGATTAGATATAATGCTGATTGCTGACATTCAATGTCCGAGACTATAATTTATGGCCATTCCATACCAACGAGTGGATAAAGCCCCCAAAATGGTATATAAATTCAACATTTAAGCGTTTCTAACGCAATTTTTGACATTTTAATTAGTGTGTCCGTCCGATCTATATATAAAGAGCCAGCAGATTGGTGAGAGAAGAACTGGCACAGTTTATTTTTATGTTGGATACAATTGTATCTCATCTCATCAAGAAGTTACATAAAGAAACAGAAACACAGTGCTGCTGCTGCCGCTGCTGCTGCCCAAAGGGAGCAGTTACGCAAAGGAAAAACACTTTCCCCCAAAATAAGCGAAATGAGAGGGAAAACTCACACGATTGTCGACAGGCAAATTGTTTAAAAATAAAATCCACCAGCAACAAATACAATTCGCAGCAGCAGCAAAAACTGTGTCGAATTTGAAAATAATCACGCACTAACTGCAGCAGGCAAAATAGCGACGCGTCGCCACGGCAGATACGTATTTGTATCTGTATCCATGGGATACAATTGCGGGGGGGAAACTGCAGAGCGGAGCGGAGACTGAGTGACGTTTGCCACTGCACTTAGACTCCCGGCAACGGCTACGGCTGCTGCCTGCTGCCCGCCTTTTTGGCACGTGTTCAGCAAACCTACGCGCTGCATCCATGCCACAGCATCATTTTCCTATGCAACATTTAAGTGCAACGCGACAAAAAAATAAACATACAGCGGGAACAACAAATCAGACACCACTCATAATAGAAAATGTTAATTGCTTTCATGTCCTTTCTGTCTGCCGAGTTATGCAATGGCCCTTTGAGATACAGATACATTTGGACGGCGCCGCTCCCCAAGGCAAGGGGAAACGCGCCAAACTGTTGACAGCATTTACAGTCGTAAAACAAGGGAATAAATCACAAAATTTAAAATAAATATTTTATTATAAAAATCGGCAAACATTCTGCAAGTTTTTCAGCAGAAGAAAGGCTTTCCTTCCTTTCCTTTCACCCAGAAATATGGGTACATACATATAAAAAGATACATGTATGTATGAGGCTTGGCACACATTTTGGCCGGTTCTTAAGACATTGTTTATGCCAGCAGCAGCAGCAGCAGCAGCAGAATTTATGTTAAATTCTGGTAAAGGGAATGGGAATGGGAAGGGCCAGGCCACAGCGACCACATCCAACAGAAGCGACAGAAAACATTAAAAAAAAACCCAAAAAAAACAAGACTCCCAAAAATAAAAAAAGAAGATATAAAAATAAAACCCAAAGATGGAAATAAGCCAAATCCCTAGATAGACGTATAAAAATCACACCTTTGGGTGGCGGCATATAAATACATTTGTATCTTTTGGTTTTTACGACTCCGTCTGCCCGCATCGGATCGCTTCCATCTGTCGCTCTTCGCAATACAACAAAATTATGATCAACATCATCGTAAAAAATTAATGAAAAATACCCTATAATATGAGGAGTTCCATAATTACAGTGATTGCTGCCTGATGTCCGAGAAAGCGAAAGTCTCGGGCTCCTCCTGGGGGCACTCTTCCACATAATAGATGGATGCTCAAAGATCCAGCGTTTAACACTTCCAGGGGCAAGATCATTTAACTAGTGATTCGTCTGCGTATCCGTTATAAAACTGGATATTCACTTAACCCATTTTTAAGTGGCAACCACATTGGTGGCACACAGGCAGGCCCCTAATCAAATTAATGTCCAAATCACACAAAAAAAACTGCGACATTCAGAGCCTCGAAAGAAAAAGCTTTATAATGAATGGGCCAGAGAAGTGTGGCGGCCTCTTTGCTCAGCGAATGAATTAATTTTATAATAAAAAGTGTGTGCTACAGTGGGGCAGGAATGGGATGCCACCAGAGAGCTGCTGTAGAGCTACTTTTTGCACTACATTTTATATGATTTTCCATTACATTTTTGACCAGCTTTCTTCACCAAAATTACCACTGTGTACTCTCCAATTTAATTAAATATTTAAATCCTATTTTGCCCATTAATTTAGTTATTCTTTCAGCTGTATTCATCCCACTGTTTGCTGTGAGCGGCATTTCATTTGATAAATGAAACGGAATCATCTTCATAGACTGCGCCAACAGCTTGACAACAAGTCACCCCGAAAAATCGTGGCTGCAAACATAAACATAAATTCAAATTAGCAGTAGTACAAGTATCTCTATCTGTGGAGGGGACAAACACCAGCTTAAAGGGGCTAGAGGGCGTGGGGGGGGGGCTTGCCGCCTAGTCATTGAACTGCTGCCCGACAAACTGATTAGCAAATTTCGTTATGTTTTTTGTGTTTCGGGTTTCAGTGCCAAATTTATGCGTTTGACAGTCACAGACAGATGGGGTATGGCAGGTGGGCATATCTTTTGGGAAAGTATCTATAGGATGGTAGCGATAAATCTAAGCCTGGGGGCTGCGCAACTTAATTAGTTCACGTCAACCGCTTGCTTACTTTACAACAAAAAATACCACAAAAAAAATAAAAACAAAACAAAAGCGGGAAACACGCTCTCCGGACATTTATTACATTGCCTGAAAAATGTTAATTTTTATGTGATTTTTATTTAAGCTTTTATTTGGGTTTTTGCTCTCAATATGCAAATGTGCCTTTGCGTAGTTTGAAATGAATTTATTATAACAGATTCAGATGCATACGAGAATCGTTGATAGACTAATAAAATAAATATAAATATGCTTTGGAACATTAGCATAAATGCTATATATATAGATATATATACTAGGTATTTCTACAACAATCGCAAATTAAATGTAAACCAGTTTTTGTTTCGAAAGTGAAGGTTTTTAAATCTGAATTCTTTATTTTATTTTAATTAAATTTAATGCGTTTTAGTGGAGATGATTTATTCTGATTTTCGTTGCAAAACAATTCGCTAATGCCTCAGATATTTCGCTAAAAGTTCGACCGCAAATTCCCAGACATCTGACATGGCGGACGAGGGGTTCTTGTGGTTTAACTCTTCGCGGGAGGTAGGGGGGAGAGCCCATCCATAACCGTAACAAAGTTGTGGTGTAATAATACACAAATGTGGTAATACGAAAAACATTTCAATGCCAAACAGAAAGCGAAAGATACAAGTGATATTTCCATAGTGGCAGATACATTCTGTATGACGTTCTTTGGGCCGCTTGTTGACACTTGTCACAAGATTGAACGAGAATAAATATACTTGTTTTCTGGTGGGAATATATATACTCTACTCGTATATGAATAATATGGAATACTTAGCCGACGATTGATGTGCGGTGGCATTGCACTGACAACTGGCTTATGGCCTGGCCCATAGATGAATGTATCTCTATATCTGCGAGATGCATTCTCCCCCTCCACTGCTCTCCATTCCCCACTTCACGACGACTCACGTGTTTACAAAACAATTAATTTTCTTTAGAAAAACAGAGAGCTCTGTGCGTGTGTGTGTTTGTGTGGAAAATGTGGAAATGAAAAAGATACCGAAACATAACTCAAACAAACGGCAGCCCGAACCGAATGCACTAATCGATGGGATGGTGCACTTCATTTGTATGGAAAACAACGCATAAGATACTTGAGGAGGAGGTACATATGTGGATACTTCTTTCTTTTGCTGTTCCGTGGGGAAAGCACTGCTGCCGCGGGCAGGAACAAAAGGCAGGCGCTTTTGTGTAATCGATTTGAACCGGAAGCAATTGGGTTGCAGCACGGTTGCACGGTTGCACGGTAGCAGCAGCCACAGCAATCTCCTCTCAAGATGCAGCTATTTTAAATATTTAGTGCACGAGACAGGCGGAGAGGCACACAATCGCAGATGCACAGATACGCACACACAGATGCACAATGGGAAAGACATTCAATCACATGCGATGGATGCTAAACAACAAAGCAAATATCGGTCGCTTGAGAGATATTGACAAAAAGAAAACAAAACACAAAAATGTATCTCGCAGATACAAGCGATTTGCACGCAGCCATCAAGAAGAGAACATGAATCGCTTGTATCTTTGGCTATTGATAGATACCAAGATCGATTCAATGATTTCTCGAATGATGAATCAACACAAGAAAATAGCTCAAAAAAAGTATCTCTAAAGGATCTAGAAATATCTAAAGTTTTTACTTTAAAAATTTTTAAAAAGTGTGAAGAAAAATATACGAATTTTTGTCACAAAAAATATCTTTACAATCTTTACAAAAGTAGCTAAAAAAGTATCTAAAGTTTGCTATCTTTTATTGCCTTAGGCAGCAGCCTCGAAACCTATAAAAATGTATCTCAAAAACTATTCCAGGCCAATGCTCAAAATATCTTTAGTAGCTCCATCTATTTCTAGGCATTTATTACTTCCAAATCTATCTTAAAAAACATCAAAACCTGACTATAAAACCATCAACCAGAGTATCTACAACTTCCAAGCACACATGTATCTCTATCGCTCGCTCGAATGTATCTCATGTATCTGCCATTAGCGCACTCATCTCCCACACATTTTCGCACATTTATTGCAGTCTAATTAAAAGTCACGCACTTTACGTGCGAAAATTGAAATAAAAAAGCAAAAAAAGCAAAGAAAACTAAGAGCAAAAAAAGGCAAACAAAAATTCAAAGACAACGCGTCGTATTAGTAATGTGACAAACAGACAGCACAGACACCAACGAGAAAGCAACAAAAACTACAACAGCAATTGCGTCTAGGATATTTTTAAAATGCGTCAAACAACAACAACAACAACAACAAAAAGAAGCACCAAAGAAAAACCAAAACAACAACAAACCCAAAGAAAATAAGCGACGATTTTCTTTGGTTTTTTCAGGCTTTTTTTTCTTTTTTGGTTACTTTGGTTGTTTTTTTTAACCTGAGGGGTGTACCTAAAATCGTGGCCATATGTGTATGTGTCCATGTGTGTGTCCGTCTGCTATGTGTCGCCGCTAAATGTATGCCGCACATTATGTGGTCTAGTGTTCACGCTTCATTAAAACAAACGCTGCATTTTTTACCGAGTTTTCCCGCATTTTTCTATGGTTTTTCTTTTGTTTTTTCTTTTGTTTTTTCCGTAGTATTTTTCTTTGGGTTTTTCTTTACTTTTAAGTTGAGTTTTTCTTTTGGTTTTTACTGTGCACATTCCATGCCGCCTTTTGTGGGCGAAAAAGCTATCCAACTATTTACGCACTGGCCACACTCGTAAAATGAAATGATTATTTTTTTGCGTGCGATAAGCCTTTATCTAGCGACATATGATCGTTGTATTGTAGACCTTTGCCTCAGCCGAGAACCCATCAATCAAGCCCCAATTTGAGGCGAGTAAATGTGTCACAAAGGCCACAAAGGCCCCAAATCGAAACGTTACCCAACAAAACGCACCGTCCAGCCATCCAGCCAGAACTGAAGCTAAATACTGAATGGAACTGCGACTACGAATGGCAGTCCGAGTATATCTGATGATTGGCCAGGCCAGGCTTTACGACAGCAGCCTCAAATCAAGCGGAAAACACGCCAGTCTCTCGGGATGGATTCATTCCATTTTATGGCCCAAAAATGAATTTAATTTCAATTTCAATTAATTTGAAACATTTTCCAAATTCAGTTCCATTAAAATACAATTTAATAAACATTCTCCACGTTCGTTTTTGTTGTGCAAGGCAGCAAAATTATTTATGGGCTTCCATTTTATGGTTCGACTTTTCACTTAGTGGATCACCCATTGACGTATTCCGAATAATTTGTGGGGTGTACTAAAATATTTAATCACTCACTTGCCTTCCTTCTTTTTTTGTGTGTGCCCTTGGTGGAGGTTTTTTTTTTTAATTAATGAAATTGTGTCGCAGGGGAAAGGGTTAAGGAGCGGGGTATGCCAATACGTAAGACATTCCTATATTTCCATTCCATTCACAATACGTACATTAATTTCAAATAAATCATTTTAAAATGAAAAACCCCTTTTTCCTCGATATAAAATAAATTCTCGAAAATATTCGCCACAGTTAATAGCTTCTATAAATATCCCACTTTAAACTGATTTAAGCACTCGATGAAGACGACTCATTAATTAACTAGGATATCACCTGCTCTTGCCCCACAATTCATTCATTTTTATAGAACATTTTTCCCCCGCATTCATTTTTCACAGCCTTCCTTCTGCCTGTCTCTGCTGCTGTCCAAACTATGATCCCGGCATGTGATTAGCAGTTGTTGAACCCAACGCACACACATGCGTGCCATAACGCAAATTCGCACACACACACAAACACACACAGACACAGACACAGATACAACTTAGATAATGGCACTCAGTATTAGATAACAGTCAACGCCGGCAGGCAGTCAATTTATAGGACAAAAAACTGCACGCGCAGAAAAAGAGGAGGGAAAAAAAACGAAAAAAAGTTTGCCCAATGAGATTAAAAAGCGCCTGCGTGCGTTTGCAGATACAGATACGCACTGAGATACGCACTGCGCGAGATACAGCGATACAGATACGCATCTGCTATAAATAATTTATATAAATTTGTGGCTTTTATTGAAGAGGTGCTTTGGCTAAGGTCGTCTGTGCACACACAAATATTTTGCTGTTTTTTGTTTATTTTCCTTAATCTGCAGTCGTCGGAGGAAATTTACTTAGTTGCAGGCACTCTATAAATTAAATTATAATTTGTTTATGGCTAGAGTGCATTCGGATTAAGATATCACTGATACCGGAGATTTTTGCTGAAGGTGTTGAAATATAATTAAAAATACATACAAGAAATATAGATCTAATTCGTGCCAATTAGCAGTCGGCTAATAGAAAAATTTGTTTTTCTGCCAATTTCCTCTTCGGACGGCCATTTGTTTGTTCGATCTTTGAGGTGGACTTCTTTCTTATAAATATGTATTTGAATAAGTCGTTATTTAATTACTTTCTCTGGCAGGCGGATGCTTCATTGAAATACACTTATTACTCGGCTCGCTGCCAAAAAATACCCACAAATTATTTCCATTTATTAGGAAAGAGAGTCTTTTAGGCGAATGGAAAGCCAAGGAACTTGCACTATTTATGGTCTACGTAAACATTCATTTGATCTATGAAGATATAGAAATATATAGAACCCCCAATGAATATATTAATTATTGTTTTAAGCCAAAACGACACTGAGAACTGAAAATTCATTTGTTGAACAAATACGTAAAATATTTGGCAATATTTCTACAAATATTTCCAAACATTTTTCTACCAAAAAAAAAAAAAAAAGAAAACTTATGTAACAACATTTTGAACATTTATTTTTACGCACCTTTTTTTATGTTTATTTCTCTTATTTTTTTTTGTGAGTTTTACGATTCTTTATTTTTAACGCGTTGGTTTTTCGGTTGGTTTTTCTTGCACTTTGCACACTTTAAACAATTCGCAAGAATTTATTGCAGCAACAATTCAACATTTTCTTGCAATCTTTCAATTTTCTCATTTTCGACACACACAACACTTGGATATTGGATTTTCAATATTTTCTATTGCCTTTCTTACTCCAAACTTTCCTTCATCCGTTGGGGTTTCAGTGTTTGGCTTTTTCCCGGATAGCACACAAATTTTCACAAAATGAGGAAAACCGGAAGACGCGGAAACACGAACACGCCGCCGCGATGGTTGAATGGTTGCTATAGATCGATGGATAATGTTGGCAAATATTCGAAAATATTCGAATGCTGCGGTTATATTTTCGGGCGGACTTCGAGTGCTACTGCGACTGCGGAACCCTCCGCTTATTGTATTTCTGTTGCCGCTTCGGCCGGCGCTAGTCAGAGACTGAATCGAATATTCCGACCGTATTCATTCCACAGTACATATTCCCACTGTGCTGCTGCCTGTGCTGCTTGGGCTGCTGCTGCTGCGGCTGCGGCTGTTGCTGCCTTCGTATCTGCTTCGGCGGCGCTTCGTGCGTGCTCCCCGAGCGAACCATCGCATAGCGAACCGGAAAGAGACGCCGACCAGAGAGAGAAAGGTAGAGAGAGGCCGATAGTGAGAGTAGTGGGTGGATGGATGGATGGACGAAAAGAAAGACCGAAGAGATTTTGGTGGTTCTTTCGTTGGTTGTAGGCCTCACAGCTCTTCCCTTTGGCATCCGACTCGGGCGAATCAGAATCAGGTACCCGAATATCTCACAGATTTATTTGGGTAGGTGAGAAAGTGTTAAGATGGTCAATAATGATCAATGGGTCTTAGGGGATCTTTTTGAGGTGAGTTCTTTCGTTGGTTTATGGGATTTTTAGAATTTTTTAGAATTTATTTGTGCATACAATTATTAAGATGAAAGGGGGTTTTCCATAATTTCTATAATTTTTCTGAATAATAGACAACGGAATCGCATAATTTCATAGTATTAATGGAGTAGGAATCATTCAGAAATCCTTTTAAATACTTTCTACCACTAACCCGCAACTATCCTGAAGCGATATACATAAATCCGAAGCTTTACCGATATTTGTGTGATACCATTTTATAACCCTACTAAGACCATATTTAAACTATTGCAAAAACATTATAAAACCATCCAGAAACCGTTCAAAACGTTCTTTAAATCCGATTTTAGGAAATCTAAAGCATTAAACTATCCAGCAAGCATTCGAAAACCTTTCAGAAACCACTCTTAGGCTGTTCCTAAGCCGCTAAATCAGAAACCAACAAAAAATCCGCCTATAACCCCTATAGTAGAGCCACCATCCCCTGTTTCCAAGCGAATCTTTAAGTTTACCGAATGGATCCCCCTGTCACGTGCCATTTCCCTCTGACAATGTAAGTGTGAGGTGCGATTGCAGTCGTCGTCGCTTCTCTGTGTGTTGGTTGGGGCTCGTCCGCCCGATTGCTCGACTTTGGGTCTGGCGTTTGTGATTTTTGGCGCGTAGACCTCTCCAACGAGCTACGAATTTCGCCAGAGAACGTTGATTTGCACGACTTTTCCAAACAACCTAATGAACAGCACAGCACAGCACAGCACGGCCCAAAGTGCAGCCGCAAACAGAGCCCGAAAAAAACAAGACCTGCATTGTTTATGTGCTGCGGGAAAATTGGTAATGAGTCAGGTTTCAGTTCGGGTCTAAAGCGAGGGGTAGGAGCGGGCCAGCGTAATCTAAACAGTTTGATTATGATACTGATAAGCAATCAGCCTTTGATCTCTGCATCACCAAAAAGTATTTTCTGCATCACCGAAACTATTTTTGGCTAGTTTTTTTAGCCAAGACCACGAATCACCTGCTGTCAAATGCATAATATAAACGATTCTGCTCCGAACGAGAAATACTTTCACGAATATTTATCTTATCTGCACCGAATGGCGCTTATAGACAGAATCACATGGGGCCCGACACCCACCTTTTGGTGCAAAATATATGCACATTGAACTTGACAAAATGCCACCAGTCCATCAGTCCGTCCGTCCATCAGTTTGTCCGTCCGTCCATCAGTTCGTCCGTCCATCTGTTGGGGAGGCAAATGGCAAACATATTTCGGTATTCCGCGTCACGCCTGACGGATGACTGCGTCAGCGGTACGTAGGTGGGACCCCTATCTGGCGATAAGGCAGAAGATAAACGGTTTTCGGGAACTCTGTTTGTTGGAATTCTATGGAAAATGGAAGGGGTTTTTGGTTAGAACTCAAGGAAAAGGTTCAATGGGTTTTCCTGCTGCAATAGAAGGCGTTTTAGATGAAAGAGGTATTATTTAAGGCTTCCTTTTAAATACAAAAAACGATGTCTCTTAATTCCATTAAAGAGCATTATCCCCTCAAGATGCCATGTACATCTGCCTCAAGTCCCAATTCTAATATCTTTCTATGCGGCAATTGTAAACTTTAAATTTCGTTTACTTTTCTCCCAACTTTCCTTAAGTGTTTCCACAAAAGAGGGTGCTGCTGCTGCTCCCCCCAAACAATTAACTCAATTAAGTTTGAACGACAACATTTTGTGGCATGGAATTTCTCGCCTTCGAGACGAGACGAGCACATGCCAAATTTCCGTGTCCCATGCCCTTGGCCTTTCATTTTCCTTCCTCCCTCCCTACCGCGAGTGACCCTATAAATAACCTACGACACAGGCTGTGCGTGCCGCTGGCTCCCCCGCAGTTTTCCAGAGCCAGCAACCTTTTGACTCTGTTGATCTTAGGCATTAGACACTACCCCCACCCCCACCCCCACCCGATTATCCTTCAGAATGCAGCCAGACAATTAAAATGATTAATTAAGGAGGAGCAGCGGCGGCGGCTGTGCGGCTGTGCGGCAGGACATTTTCGGGCTAATGACTTAATTAACCCAGCAGTTTGAGTGTTTCAGCTTAATGTAGTCGCCTCAACGACCTGGAGAGAGGAGAGAGCCAGACCTTTGACCCTTTTTCCACGTAAACTGCAACTGTCGTTCCTCCTTGGGCCTCCGCAAGATGTTGGATTAATTAATTAAAAACCGTAGCCGAAACGAAACCGAAACCGAAACCGAAAATGTGGCAAGTGATGCACCCAGTGAGAGAGCGAGGTGTTTGCCACAGCATTTAAATATGCTCGAATGTGAAATAAATGAGGCAGCTGCCCCACATTCCGCCCCCCCATTCCCCTATCCTGACTCCCAGTTTTTTTACACCTTGCGTGTGTGCGCGCGCGTTTCTTGGGCGTTTAAAAACGCGCCAGAGACAGAGCCAGCGCCAGCGTTCCAGTGCTCCAGCGTCCCAAGGTTGGCGGCTTTTCCTTGTCTACAGAAATGTATCTAGTAGATCGCTATCTGCGCGCTTGCAATTGTTCCATTCGCGTCGCGTATTCAATTACAAAATACATTGTCATGTCGACTGTCAGCGGACATGATTTTCCATTGGTTTATTGGTAGCATAAACTATCTGATTTCTTCTTTATATTTCTTTATTTTCGAATGGGAGGCCTTTCATCAATTGATGGTCAATAGAGAGGAGATCTTTTGGGTATCAGAAATGCATTAGCAGCCATTAGGCTTCCATCGGCGATACTCTCAGATACGTAAAGTATCTGTATCTGTGGCCAGAATAATAATTTATGCTAATGAAATTGTAATAGTCGGGCTGTCAACGAATGGCGACGAACATGCAGCCAGCCGTCAGACAGGACAGGACAGTCAGTCGGACAGCTCAAATCAATTCAAATCGAATCATTTCGAATCAATTAAATACCAATCTTGAACCGATCTGGTGGCCTGTCTTTTGTCTTTAGCCAAGTGACCAGCAACAAGTTGTTGTCTTTGGTTACGAAAAACATGTTAACCCTTTAGCGGGAGCTGAAGAAAATATGCAAAAAACTTGTAATATTCCATTGAAAATGTTAATATTCAAATTACATAATCCAAAGGGTGATAGTACCTTAATTCTGTGAAACATCTAAAGCACTTATAGCCGTTTATGGTTTTGATACCCTTAGATCATTATTTACTAGGATTTTCTGCAAATATAAAGCTTACAGGATTTTCTTTCTTTTCCTCCACCACTAGGTTTAAATATATATCTTTAAATACCATTTAAGTATCATCAATAGCAATATTAATGGAGGGATTCACTCTAACAATGCCTTGAATATATCTCTCTATTATATACCTGAACAAGTTTTGGGTCACTGTCGTCGTATGATATTTTACTCATATCGAGGAGAGCGACCGAAGCGAGTGAGCCAGGGGTTGGCCCCCTAGGCCTTTAACCTTCTATATGTATATCTATTTATACCTTTTTAAGATTCTAAGGTTAACCATAAAATGCACTTTCCCTACTAGATTCTCCTAAGAGCTTTATAATATATTTAACTTAGAATTGCATCCATAATTATATCTACTTTATAGGAATGATAATAAATAGACCAAGATAAATATGTAGATATGAACAGATATCCCAATGGGTTAAAGCAAATGCAAATAATGATCAAAGTGAAATGTTGTTGTCGCCAGCAGGTCGCTTGGGACTCCGATCGGATTAGATTGAACCCAAGATCAGTTCTGACTATTCGTATCTGTATCTCTATCTGTATCTCCATCTCTATCTATATCGGTAATGAGAAAACCGCCAGCTGAGTGATCGATTATGCTGGAAGTAGTATCTGCGGCAGTGGCAGTGGCAGTGGCACTCCGCTCTAATCATAATAATTGATACGTAAATATTTTGATATACTCGTGGATTGCAATGCTAATTATGTGAGCCATAAATTACACATTATCCCAGAGGGCCTTGAGTTTTCCTCTGAGATCTATCGGAACTCGGATATAAATCAAAATTTTAGCATTCCTTAATTTGTCTTTGTTCTATTTTTTGAAAATGAGTGGCAAAATAAGGCATAATGTTTGAATCTCTGCTCTTCCTATTGCCCCTTACCTTACTGCTTTTGGCTATTTTTTGGTATTACATTTGGCAGCCACTGTGCGAAGTTTCGGCTGACATTTGGAGGAAACCCCCGCACAAACCGACTGTGGGTATTCCCAGCGAGAGCCGACGGATTATAAGCACATGGTTTTTCCATCGGCGCATGAAAAATACTTAGTTTTTTCATCCAAAAACAAAGAAAAGTATTCTACCACAAAATGCCGACGCTGGAAATGGCCTTGGCTATGGTGGACATCTATGAGGGAATCAGACGATGGTTTCGCGGTGAAAGGTAAGACATACTATCCTCCTTTTTAGATCTTCCAAATATTTTCCCCATTTTCTTATGAATCTAGCACTATTAGCACTAGCACTAGCACTACCAGCCCCATGGAACCCCTCGAACCATCAAATAAGTGTAGGCAACGTCGTCGCAAGAAACCTCGATCGGAGCTGCATCGTTCTTGCGGCGGAGCAGACTGGGGTATCGCTCAGCGAGTCTTCCGCGGCTATAACTCCGCAAGCAACTCCAGGACCAGCTGCTCCGCACCATCGCTCTCTGAGTTCGAGGCCTCCACGGACTACATTCTGCAGCAGCACCCTTATGCCTCCTTCTTCGAGGGCTCCATCGCGGCAGCAGACTCCCGATACGAGATTCATGGTCTGCCAGCCAACGTGGACCATGTCCAGTACGAGCGCAAGAGACTGCGGCTGCAGCGACGCTCTCTGATCGAGAATGCCCGCGAGGTGATTGGGAAGCAGTGCTCCAGTTGGTGGAGCCGATACTCGCCCGCTCTTCGGATATTGAGCATCGAATCCAATCGGGAATTTCTCTCTCGCCAGGAGACGCTAGAGAATGAGCCGGAACCAAAGAACATGGGATATATAAGTAATTTTCTGAGCATTTGCCGAAAGGTAAGCAGGGATACACATCCTTTTAAATATTCCCTTACTTGGATAAGCATTGCCCTCTTTTCCTTTAGATCTACAGAGCGGCGGATAGTGTCATCTGTGATGTTTCTGCTGACGCGTTCCCCGTCATGGATTTGCTTGATATAAATGAACTAATCCCCGCTCTAAACAGTGCCCTCATTGATTATTTGCTCCGCCTGGAGGAGCTATCAGAAAGCAATAGTTTTTAGATAAATCCCATCAAAACCAACACCAAAAGTGGCTCTGCTTTGATTTGAATTTACTGGACACCTCACGCCCCCAGGTGCTGCGGCAATGATCGTAAAGAAAAGTGGGACTGATAGATGGAATCACCGCCGAAGAACCCGTTGTCAAGTGCTTCAAGCTGTTGGGATATTTAGTTACTGCTTTCGCCACCAGACTTCAGGGAGAGAGAGAGAGAGAGGAGAGAGAGTCCATGAGTCAGTTCTTGGACGCATTCTGGCGCCTCCTTTTCCCCCATTTCAAATGTCATCATCAACATCTTCCGCTTAAGAATTATGAGTGCGGCACATGCAATGGATTGCAGCCCAAGATTGGATCTGGCTCGGGGTTCGGATTTGGATCTGGCTCGCGATCTGGTTTGCATTCCTTCGGCGCTGCTGCTGTGCGGGTGACGTTGACAGCTAAATGAATCGAATCCCATTTGGTTTGCCAAAATATTTATGCATTTCGCATTGACTTTGGGACCACGCCCCGAAATTTGCAAGCTTTATTTATGCGATTTATTGCAATGAATCAAAAGAAATCTGTCCAACAAGTTTATGACACTTTTCTGACGCCCTCTCTACCACTGGTTGACTGTCTGTCTGTCTCTCTGTCCGTCTGTCTGTCTCTTGGCGGAGCCGTTGACATTTTAATTTGGCAGCCATCGATGGCAATTTAATAAATTTGCCGCCTGATTTTAATTGGGTTTCGGAGCACTGTTCGCTGTGTGTTGAGCAATTGATGATGTTGAGGGTGCCCCGAAAACGAAGGGCACCTTGAAAATCCCACAGAACCATGAACTAGGTAATGAAAATGGAATAAGTGAGGAAATATTGGAGATGAAGGAAAAATATTTTAGAAGAATTCTTTGGGTGCTAAGGAAGATCTATCTTTATCTGGCTAATAGTGATCCGATCATGAGGATTTTTTATGAATTGTTAGACAATGACTAAAGGAATAAGTTCCGCAAATTTCAGAGAAATATCTTTAAAGTTGTAGATGCCACAGCTTTTACCCATGCTCCCTGAAGAATTATAGACCTGAAAGGCCAATATAATGGGAAAGCTTTTGGAAATATTAGGTATTAAGGATTAAGTATGATATATAGAAAAATACCCTGAGCTCTACTGCAATGAGAGAGAAGAGATGGTATATTTGGGTTCTTATTCGAACTCTAATCATGCTTCAATCATGATCAAACTTAACATATTCCAAGATAATAAGTAAACTCTAATTTCTATAAAAGTTAATCTTTCTTTCTTCAAAACAATGCACTCCACACCTTTTTATCTAACCGAAAACCAGCTCTACTTCATCAGCCTGAATCTATCTACCATTTGAAGGCACAACTTTCCCAAATCTTATCTAACAAAATTCAAATTTCGAAAAGCTTCTTGTCTTTTGAGTGGGACATTCTTCCTCCCCCTCTCTCTTTCTATGCCTCTTGTGGTGCTCCCACAATCACTCATTGTGTCTGTTGGGGCATGCCAGCGATTCACTCAATAGATCGGCTTTCATCCTACAATCTACTACTCGTAAATGTGAGCAATTTTTATTATTTCGAAATCGATATCAATATCTGGGCTATTAACCAAATCAGTGGAACGGCCATCTATCGGACTCTGTTCTACGTAAATTTATGGAACTTCTCGGCAATAACAATTAATAAAAATTGAGGAAAAAAGAACTCTGGATTCGAGGCTAAGGTTACCCCAACGAAAAGATATCAGAACTTAATCAAAGACGATCGAATCGAGAGACAACAAAAGAGCATTTGGAAGAGCTGAATGTTTCTGTGTGTGACTGGTATTTTTGTTGGTTTTTTGGGGCCACTAGCGCCAGTCATAAAAGTTGGCCAAAACCGGCCTTAGAGGCCACACAAGCACCGTTAAGGAGCACCAAGTTCTGACCAAGTTCTAGAGTCTAGACTGGGTAATCCTTTGAAGATCTTGTCCAGGCGATAAACTTGGCTATCTGTCTGATTAGTGGGGCCTAATGTGACAGCCAAGCGACGTTCCAGAGATGTTCCAGTTGCAGTGTTAAGAGTGTGTGTTTTTCCTTCCATTTCCCATTTCCACTACCACCTTAACTGTAGTTTGAGTGATGTAATTGGAGCGGCTTCTATTTGTGGCTGGAAATGGGTATCGGTATGGGTATGGATATGGGTCCCTGGATGATGATGATGACCCAGGGGCAAGGCATAAATCAACATGCTAGAGACCCAACCAACCAGAAACCGGTCTCCATCTCTCTCCATCTCTCTCCACCTCTCTCCATCTCCATCTCTCTCTCTCTGTCTGTCTCTCTGTGTGTTTTCTGGTAGCCATCCTTAGGTAAGAAGTTGGCACCCTTTTTTTTTGTGTCTTTAAGGGTGATGCATCAGAGATCCAAGAGGTGTTCCTTCTTCTACCATTCCAGCGATGTTTATTCCCGCATGTGCCATTGAGATTTATTGTACAAATGTGTGTGTGACAGGGCAACGCCTGTGTGTGGTCCCTCCTCCTTCGCTCTTTATTTTTGTATTACTTTTATATTCATTTATTTTTCGTATAATTACAACTCAATGAACTTCGAGTGAACTCCGCTCAACAGGTGGGCCTGCAACCTTTCTCTCAATTGATTGACATTGAACTTTTTTAAATGATATCATCTACACAGATTTCCAATGAAATCAATAATCTGATTCTCATCTCTTCTGAATGTCAGCCTCGTATATCAATTTCAAGTGTACCGTTAAATGATGCGGCAAGCCCCAAAAGGCATTTCGAACGAACCCCAACCCAACGGCTGACCCTTCTTGAAACATTGCCTAATCGCAGGGCCTAAAGACCGATTGCCAGTTCCAGAAAACACACTTTAAATGCCAAACTAATTAACTGGTAAAAAAAGAAGGGAGCAGGAGCCACCACGCCCTCGAGGTCTGGCCTGGCGCTAAGCTTCCAATCCAGAACCAAGACACAAATATATATATATTGGGATGTATCTTTTTTTGGAAGCAGCCCTAATTGAAACAACTTTATTACCCACCAAAATATTGAATATTGTACAGGGAAGGATTGCCTGGAGGATATTTACAAGAAAGGGGAAACGGGCGTCAACAGGCACAATTTTATGTGTGCAAACGGATCTTTCGATGGGCTTTCGAATCGATTGGAGTGGCGCCTCGGCCTCCAGTCCCATTCCCATTCCCGGATTACTTCTTTTACAACTTTCGCAGGAAACGGTTCTGGAAACACAATGCTGCTGCAGTTAAAAATTGAAACAAATAATTTACGAGCTCATAACGAAACCAGAGAGAGAGAGAGAGAGAGAGAGAGACAGAGACAGAGAGGAAGCTGGAACCAAGATCAAGTCGCAGGCGACTCTCAGACGATCCGCCAGAGATTGAGAGTTCATTCAGAGTAAATTCCTGCTCTCCCCCAAAAAAGTGTCAACTATCAAGGGGATTCACCTGACAGACACACAGAGAGGCAAGGGGAAGGGGGTGTGGGGTATAAGGTTTCGCCGATCAAATGAAATTGATATTTTCCAAAGAACAGACAAAAATTTCTGTTGAATTTTTCGATGCTGCAACAGGTTTTTTTTTATTTTTTTCGTTAGATCATTTTATTGTCATTTGTTTTTCCCATAAAATATTTCGACATTTTTATTGATTTCTAGTTGCATTTTTGTCATATTTCTTATCTCCTATTCTTGTTTCCCTGCCCCAAATGACTCATTCGAGGGAACTTTGGACTCTTGACGCTCACTCGTACGGAAATATTTGTTTCGTTTGCGTAGAACCCGAAGGGGGGACGCGTCATTGGCAAACATTTTGGTCATGCCCAATAAAACATAACCAAAAATACAATAGTTTTGTGCCAAAAATATCTGAGGTGGGGTTTTTAATGGGAAGATTGGAAAATACGTCAAAAGGCGAAAAACCGCAACAATTGACGTTGCCAGGATTTTTAATTGCTTCTGGAAATATTCGTATGTTCTGTGTGGACTTGGGCACGTAGTCCCCTTTTCCGAGAACCACTCAAAGGTATAATGTGCAGATTTGTATGGCAAAATAGGCTCCAAATCTTACTCATTTCCGATTTTGCAGTCGTTATTTGTGCGAAAACTTACCCAAATGTTAAATTCATTTCTCATTGCGGTTTTTCGTTGAATCTAAAATATCCCCCTCATCTTTTTATTATTTTGGTGGTATCCAAATCAAACAAAATAAATTTCCCCTAATCACTCACTGAAATTTAAATTACGCGCCCATTTGCCCTCCGGCTAGATGCAACTCTGAGTCATCTGCTGCCATCTGGCAACCCTCTGCCTACTACGTAAGAAGACCGACTGTGCTTACGTTACGTCTTTCTATTTGTCAGTGTTTCGGTTTTTTTTCCTCGACCCGGACTAAAAATGGCTAATTTAGTCGCTAGATTAACGGTTAAAACAGGCGCCCTAGTCACACAACGCACCAATGTGGGCGTGGCGCTGTGTAGATATGCCAAATACTCAAGTGGACCCAATATTCAAGTGAATGCAAGTGGTTTTAGCAGAAGAACGCGCCGCCTTCTCTCTCTGTTGGGTGGGAGTGTAATTTCACTGGCGGCAATAGTTGCCTTTATCAAACTTCGTGCCCTGGAGAATACCGTGAATGCAGTGAGCCTGAAGAAACGCATGGTAAATATGGCTACAATAATCCGCAACATAGTGGAAAAAAAGTTTAGGGCCTGGTGTGAAAAAAGTCAATAATTTTGGACGTAAAAAGACTCGCGCAGCTATTTTTAGATTGGGGCACTACTACGTTACGCTGCGACTGGACTGTGTTGCTCGTTTCGTTACGTTAGCCATCAGCTGTTTTCAGGTGGTTTGTTGTGGTCCCGACATTCGCTGCACTATTTTCGATTTTTACGAGATCATTTACGCTTTAATTAGCCAATCAATGATTTAATTAGCTCTTTAATGTCATGTTTCCTTCGATCTATGTCTTTGGTGGGCTTATAGGCAGTGGCCCACGTAGGAAAAACCTGAATTTTGGTTCAGGGTCGTTATCACTTCACTCCCCACTCCCTTTGAATGTTGTAATTTTGTTGTCGTTTTTGTTATTCATGTTGGTGCGTGTCCAAGTTCAATGAAACAACAAAAATCAACAATAGCTAGGGAGTAGCTTTTTGGGCGTCGAACCGTTTGATACCCTAATAGATCGAACTTTTGTATGGTAGCTATATGCTATAGTCAACCGATTTGGATCAAATTTGGTAGAACTATAAAGAACCCCCTAAAACTGCTGCTTGTAGATTTTGGATTGGAATATCTTAAGTTTTCCACGTAAAAACCAATGATTCCTACAGCAGCTATATGATATAGTTGTCCGATAATGTTGATTCCGATTTATATACCGCTTTTAATCAAAAAAATTAAATATGCAAAGTTTCAGCTGGAAAAATTGTAAATTAAATTAGTTCCGAGGGATCTCTCCGCCAAAGGGTATCCAGAAAAACACCCATTTAAGCAGCCCGTCATTTGTCAACCTGTTGACATTGTCTCTGGAGGGGGGAGACCGACCCCCCCAGACACACCGCTGACTGGCAGTGCGTGCCGCCCTATAGAGGGGGTCTGATGATAAGACCCTCGTAGTATACGAGTATTTCCTCGATTTGTGGTGTGAAATGTTAATATTTACATTGTGGGGGTAGGGGGGTCTTTTGAGCAATTGCTTATCAGAGCAGAGCTTTTAAAAGTAGGTGAGAGATGGAGGATTATATTCCAAAGTACTTTTTATGGGTTTTTGGGGGAGGGGTATTAGGTATTACTCATAATAATGGGGTAGGGAAAGCCCTTTATTGATAGTGATGGTTGCTTGAGGAAATACCATTGAAACACCTCATGGAAATTTGTTTTTCAAGAGAGAGAAATCACCGATAGGTTTCCCCAGCAATGCCTTGAGGATGCCAAAGGATTACAAAAATAACCTCCCAAATCTTCAGCAGAATCTTCAAATTCCAGACGGATCTGCATATCCCTGCGTATCGTTGATATCCCAAGATCAAATACTCATAATGCCACATTGAAAGTGCCACAGATTCGTATGAAAACATGCCACACACCTTGAAAAATGCATTAACAGTGTGCCACAGCAGCAGCGGCAACGGCAGGGAGATGTATGATATATGATATGATATGATGAAGTGGCAAAGTAGTTATGATACGATACGGATACGCCCACGCACCTGCAGGCAGGCAGGCAGGCGGCTGTACTGTGTGTTCTCACACTCCTGCACCGAATGCTGACAGAATGCCAGTTACTGATAAATTTATCTATCAATCGATCTGGTTACTGGATCTGATACACCCACCAAATACGAGTATGTCCGTTCGTACCCCAATGCCAAACCAGACGCAGGCGTGGCCTGAGCTTCAATCCGGAGTTTGATTTTGATTTTGGTTTCGGTTTTTGTCCCTGACATGTGTGTGTTATGACAACTGCGCCGACGACTGCGCCTGATGATGATGAATGAGTTTTAATTGTTGCCTATAAAGCCAGCGCCTGCAGCCATATCGAATCTCTCCTTGTGCTCTGAGCTCCCAGCTCCACCAGCACCAGAACCAGCACAGTGGTGTCCAAACCAATGGAAATCCGAGCAAGAAGCTGCTCAAAAAAAAGGCAAATATTAGAGGAAGGTTTTAAACATAAAAGGGGTTGAAAAATGTTAGGAAAAACTTATTTTGACGGAAGTATTTATATGTGTACTAGGAATACACTCACAAATCAAGGCCTCTTGGGCCGCCACATCCACCATTTAGTGGCTATAATCCTTCGTCTAGTTTTTCCCTCCAAGGGCATTCCCTCGAAAAGGGTTCCTTTTGTTTGATTTTGCAATCCATCGTCTTTAAATATTCTCAACTGATGTCCTAATCCTATATTTTTTAGTGCATTTGTAAGGCCTCTTCTTCTGGGTTCTCCCTGACAATCAGACCCCAAAAAAAGTGACATATTGTATCTGTTCTTTCGAACTACTGTTCCTTCCGACTGCAGCCTGCAGAATGATGTCAGCTTTTGGCTTTATGAAGAATTGTATCTTTGGCCTCTCGGTGTGTTTTGGTCTTTTTGGTTTTTGTCGGTCTTGAAGCGTGGGCGTGGCAGCCGCGAAGTGTTGCTGCTGCTGCTGCATGCACATGTCTAACATTCAAATTGGCCTTTGTTCAGATCGAGTGTCTGTGGCAGGGTTCTCCTGGGAGGAGGAGGAGGAGGAGGCGGAGATGGGGGAGGAGTAGAGTTATGGCCTGGGAGTTGTCTTTGCACCACAAATAAAATACAATTGAGTCATTCCTGTGGCCCCCCTACGAGACAGGGTCTAGATTAATTTTTTTCGGGTTTTGTGGGTGGCATTAAATGTCAGATTTATTGGGGATGATGAGGATGAGACGGAGTACCACAAAACAAAATGTTCTCAAAATCAATTTGACACTTTATTTGCCAAAGGCGCAACGTGGGAATCCTGTCCAGTCGATCGTCAAAATTCGAATTAAATGCAAAGATCGGTAAAGAACATGTACGATCCGAAAACCGGATCAAATTAATATTTCTGAGAGCAGTTGGATGCCCACTGGGCACTGGGCACTGGGCAGGCAGGCATTAATCAAAACGTCACCAGATTGGAGAGCTCAGACCTCTGAGCAGATGGCTCCAAAAGCTTTTGTTGTCGGCTCTGGCCTTTGTGACCAAGCGGCGGAAATATCGGTGCTCGTGGCGCGATCCAATCATTTCATTGATTTATTTCAATTATACGAGAGCGCTGGTGGTGGTGTCCCCACCAAATACGCACAACAACGGCCAGGCCAGGCATATTAAGTTACCTTTATCGATCCTTTCGATTTGGCTCTGATTCAATATTCATTCAATATTCCATCCATTCCATTCCATTCCTTTCCAGCGCGACGATAGCGAACTGGAGAATGTGAAGCTTACGGCTCGGGAGCGTCGCTTCATCAAATTTGCATCCGTGGAGTTCGATGATCAGTTGTACATGACGCCCCAGGACTTCCTAGAGTCTGTGGTAGAACAAGAGCCCAGACGTGAGTCTCTCCTTCTTTTCTTGATATTTTTATTGCATTTTCTTACCAAATATTCTGTGTTTATTTTAGCACGTCTGAAGCGCCGACTGCTGTCCAGCGAGGAGGTGGACAAATACAAAGAAAATACACCTGCATTGAAGAAGGGCTCCACGCGTTTGTTTCGCAATCTGAGAGATAAGGGTAAAGGACACCAGTACAGCGCGTTTTAGAGCTTAAAGAGAATGGGGATATATAGATTGTATTAAAATATGCTCTAATGGGAGTCATAATACCTTACAGACACGAAAATAATGCATGAAATAATTAATTTAAGAACTTAAAGAGAGTAAGAACTTATAAATCGCCATGAATCTCTACACATGGAAGCCTTAAATAGCTAAAAATTAGATTTAAATTAAGTTTCCTGTGAAATTTGCTGTCTCTAGTAAGATCACCCTTTAAATATGTGAAATTATGGTTTAAGATCAAATTCAGGCATATAGAATGGGCTCCGACATTGAGAACAGACCAAAAACATATGAGTCGACAGGATTGTTCCTCTAAAGTCAGCTCTAAAGAGCTTAACCATTGATTAAAGTAACTTTCTTATATAGTTGTAGTCTCCAATGTATAGAATCAACTCTTGAATATGACAAATAATATCTTAAGGCCATGAAAAATATTTCTGCAATAGAACAAAAAACCATAGAAAGTTGGTAAACTTGTAGAGATCATTTGATTATAGTCATACGACATGTATGCATTACTTTCTGTATTCTTTAAGATCCGAAATGCATGGTTTATGGGTACTTGAACATTTTAATCTTATAAAAAACTTTGCTCTTAATTGCCAGGCATTGTCTCCTACACGGAATACCTCTTTCTACTCTCCATTCTGACAAGTACGTAAATCTATGATTAACACTTAAAATGTTCCCCTTTAATATACTTTTTTCCCTGTCTTTTATAGAGCCCAAATCTGGTTTTCGCATTGCCTTCAATATGTTCGATACGGACGGCAATCAGCGCGTGGACAAAGACGAGTTTCTAGTGGTAAATAATGGGATACTTCTGCAGCGACCATTTATGGGTTCTTCCTATTGGTTTCCCATTGATTATCGTTTGATTTACTTTTAATTTATAATACGTTTATTCATTAGATAGTTTCCATTTTGGCTGGCGCCTTTAAAGAGAATCAAAATGTTGATCCCCAAACCAAGCGAATTGTAAGCATTGTTTCCGTTTCCTTTTCCTTTCATTTAATTTAAGTCTATCATTTAATTCGAATTAATTATGAAATAATGGAAATTCGTTTAAGCCAGCCTTAGGGCCATGGAAGTAAGCTGCACCAACAGACAGACAGACAGAACAAACACCTTTAAAATTAAGATATGATTTCTACAATTATTTTTCTATCCGATTTATGTTTAATTTATAATTTGTTTTATTTGTTAAACCTCACGTATCCTCCTCCCAATCCAATCGTATCGTTAGCTATCGCGTTTAGTGTCCCTTGATGAGCAAAGAGAGATGCAGAATAGCCGTATGCCCATGGCCAAGAAGGGTCTTGTAAGTGGGAGAATAAATCCAATCCGTATACAATTTTGTTGGCTTCGCTTCAAGAGCTTCAAAGACAAGGCTCCAAATATGCCCCAAAGTCCTCGCATAAGTCCTCTGTATGCTTACGTTTTGTTATGTTACGTTTTGTTAATTTTGTTGTTACGTTACGTTACATTATAGATCATATGTCTATATATGCTTTTGCTTAAGTACCATATATCTTTTGTATTGCCTTTGAAGTTACTTTTGTTGTTATGTTTTTCTGCGCTTATCGTTTTTTATACCCCACCCAACACCCAAAAACGATCAAAAACCAAACAAAAAATCCCACCAAAAACCATGATCCTTACTAAAAATAAAACCCCCTAACTTTTCTTCTATCTAAAACCCAAAACCCCAACACAAATCCCACTACTATCCATGCCGGCATGTACATATCCCAGATGGAGCGCATTTTCAGCGGCGCTTGGAAGGAGAAGCACGGCGAGCAAGAGTCCCCGGAGCTCGAGCATGATGTGCCACCCGTTGAGGTAATCCCAAGCATGAGATCCCCAGAGTGTGACTAACAAGTTCATCGTTGGATCCTATAGATTTGCTAACCCTTCTGCCTTTAATCGTTCCTAGAAGAACTATGTCAACGATGGCGAGGGACTGCAACGTCGTCATGTGGTTCCGACCACTTTGCAGCTGCATTTCTTTGGCAAACGCGGCACGGGCGTCATCAACTACGACAATTTCTATCGCTTCATGGACAATCTGCAGACAGAGGTGCTGGAACTGGAGTTCCATGAGTTCTCCAAGGGCAACAGCATCATCAGTGAGCTGGACTTTGCCAAGATTCTGTTGAGGTACACGTATCTGGCCACCGACGAGTACGATGTCTTCCTGGAGCGACTGCTGGAGCGTGTCAAAGATGAGAAGGGCATAACCTTTCATGATTTCCGTGACTTTTGCCACTTTCTCAACAATTTAGATGATTTTACAATTGCCATGCGCATGTATACACTGGCCGATCGGGCCATATCGAAGGGTGCGTGGATATATCCTTTAGTCTACAGAAACTAATTTTATTCTTCCTTCTTTCAGAGGAATTCTCACGCGCTGTGAAAATCTGCACGGGCTACAGCCTCAGTCAGCATTTAATTGACACTGTCTTTGCCATATTCGATGCGGATGGCGATGGTCTGCTCTCCTACAAGGAGTTCATTGCCATCATGAAGGATCGCCTGCATCGTGGCTTCAAAGTAAGTGGTCGTTTCTTTGATTACAACGAGGCTCTGGATGCCTACGATGAGCCCGATTATCCAATATTCGTGGCCTGGCGTCATCGCGTTTGCCGGCACTTGGACTACTTCATCGATAGCGATGCGCTTTGGCACTAATTAACTTAATTAAATCGCTCGTTTAGTTGTTTGCTTTATCGTTTTGTAATCGAATGTCCTGCCACTCTCTAATCTCACTGTTACTCACTTGTTTGTGCTTTCGTTTTGCCTGTAAGCGTTTTTAGCTCTAAGCTTAATGTTTTTCTTAGCTAATTTATAGTTTCTTAACAAAAGCAAGCACATTAAATATTATTTTTAATATTAAATTTACTTACAAATTGGCCATACAATCATTAAACTCTGATTTGCACAAGAAATATGATTTTTATTGGTTTTGTGTCCTGAAAAAAAACATTATAAAAGTGTACGGAATTTTGTTAAATTGTTCAATTGTTTTTAGTTTTAATATTTAATATTGATTTGTGAATCATCAACGTCCATCTCATGGCACTTTTGTTCAGTTTTTAGCTGCTTATATTTTCTTTTCTTCAGCAAGAGGATGTTGCAGATCTAGACGAACGTCTAGAGGTATCCCTTGAATCGCTCGAGCCCCAAGGCGATGCGGAGGTCAGTGGGTGCCGCCGAACCCACTGTATTATTTGCTTTCCATTTGCTTTCTCCTGCCTCCCAATCACTTGTGTGTCTCCCCCATTTTCACTTTTCTTTCCACCGCCACCTCCTGGTCTTTAACTAATCCTCGAATAAACCCTTCCTTACAGTCCGTGGCCAAGTCCGAGGGCTGGGATGCCTTCAGGTTCTGTGTGCGCCAGGAGATGAAGAATCTAATGAAGTCCTCCAACTAAGGATGGATCGTAGCAATGCCGCTGGAGGGAGGGAGGAATCTATCTATGAGAAACTACGCCAAAGTGAAACAAAACAAAATTCTAGTTTTCTTCTAAAGAATAAAAATCTCTTGTATAGAAATTATGTATTTAAAAAACCATTGTTAATGCATCGAATTATTTAGAAAATTTGTTAAATGTGAATCATCAGCTTATAGCCAACAAAAAAATGCATAGAAAATGTTGTTGAAATCCCTTTTGTTATAGCATAATTAATAAATTGTTTTTTCAAGTTTTTATTACATTTTTATTTAGTTTTTCATTTTTGATTAAGTTTTAAAGACTTGCTAGAAAATGCATTCAATTAAAATTCGCACAAAGAAGATGTCTTTCTCCATTCTCATCTTTTCTTCTCTCAAGAATTAATACTAAGTGATTTTTCAAATTAAATATTAGGAGGGGGGATTGGGATTCCTTCCTGCCTGGAAGTACGGCAGGGGGTGGGGCACTTAACTAATGCATAAATATAGTATCTAAGTAACTCCAATTCGGTATTTGTCTAGATATCATTTCTCGGGGCACTCGGGCATCGTTATGTAAAAAACAGAAAATTAAAAATTATCACAGTTAAATTGCGTGCATTCGACAGACGACGATGCTACACCCTATACATCTACATATATCATAATCGTTATCATTATCAATATCCTCTCTCTGTTAACATTATTCTATCATTTTCTGGTATACAAAATATATATCCTCCTTGCATCATTGAACATTATTTTTGCTACTGAATTATAGGAATTGGTTTTGGAATAGTTTTCTCTGCATATACACAAATTGCACAAAATATTACTAAAAATATACATATACTAATTAATTAGTTAATAAATGATTGCATCTAAATGATAAATAAATGATTTATCTGTTTATCCTAGTCCTGCGTTGTGGGCGGCAAAGTCCAGCTCACGTACTTCTCCTTCTCCTGCGTGTCCTTGTAGGCGCTGCGATTAGTGGACGCCTTCGAGCGACGGAACTTGAAATTGGCAAACACATCCCGCTTGGGATCACCATCCACCGCCAGGGGCTGGTGGCTGGAGTCCAGCTCTAGGTTTCGCTGCAGGCCCACTCCCGCGACGGGCAGCTCATCGCTGGCCTTCCGGAAGTTATACGAACCCTTTCGTAGCTTCAGCTGCTGCTGCAGCTGTTGACTGGCCGTGGATGGAGGCGTCTTTTTGGGGCTGCCCATCTTCGGCAGTGGCTTGGGATCCCGCATTAGCAGCGGAAACAGCGCGTCGTCGGCATCAAAGTACCACGGACGCGAAAAGTGATAGCCAGCACTGTAGTACGGCTTGAAGATGGGCTCGTTGGAGCAAATACTGAAGGCGTGATACGCGTGCGAGATGAGCTGCGGGAAGCGATCCACCCAGTAGTTGGTGAACTCGTGCGGTATGCAGCCGAGCATCTCCTGGGCCGCTGGCGTCAGCTCATGGTAATGATGCTTCTTGTTGCGCAGCGCCCTCAACAGATCTCTCACACTGGCGCCCATATACCCGCGATACTTTCGCAGATCGTCTGTGATCATAGGATCCAAATGCTCATTCCAATCGTCCAAGACCACAATGCGGCCATTCTTCTCCAGGGACTTGAGGGGCTCGGCATGGAACTGCAGCTTCTCCACGCGATCGCTCACATCCTGCAGGAAGCAGAGCATTTTGGGCTCATCCCAAAACAAAGGATGATTGCCAATACAGCGTGCGGGTGGACGCGACTGGGGATCCTTGTGTATCATGTCGGAAATTAGTTGTTCAGCAAGAACCTACAAAAGAGAAAGAGCAAATTATAATAGATAATGCTTGAAGGAACAATTCCCTTGCTTACAGTCTTGCTATTGTCGCTGTCATCATCGGAACGCAGCTTCGACAGATTATACTCATGCGAGAGTATGTTTGCCTGACGCTTCAGATTGTCCCCAAAGGCATGATGGCCTCCGCTCAGGACATAATAGTAGACACAGCCCAGCGAGAAGATATCCACAGCAGTGGTCTATTGAAAGAAAAAGCACATTAAAAGAGATCCCAAAGGAAGACCTACAGGCGGACGTACCGTTCTTTGGGCTCTCATCATTTCGGGAGCTATCCAGCCGTCTGTTCCCGTAACGCCCGAACGGCGGGAGAAGCTTGTCTTTCCGAAATTCAACTTTTTGCACAGACCAAAATCAGAGATCATCACTCGCACCTTGCCCTTGGCATCGGGCAGGGAGATCAGAACATTCTGTGGCTTTATATCGCGATGGACAATGTCCAGGGAGTGCAGATGACTCAGTCCGGAGGCTGCCTGTCCCAGAACCTGCCACACATCAATGTGATTCTGCAGCTCCAGCGATCGGTCGCCTTCGGTGTAGTCTTGCAACGTGGCGGCACACAGCTCCACGGCTATGTAGCGGAACTGGCGATCCTGCTCGGTGCAGAAATAGCGTACAACATTCTCATGGGCATCCGATTCGCGGAGCAGCGCCACTTCGCGATCCGCAAAGGTAAAGCATTCGGGTAGGAGTCGCTTGACGGCCACCGATCGCTCCTCGAAGGAGCCCTTGAAGACGAAGGTGCCCTCGCAGCCCTTGCCCAGCACTTCGTTGGAATTGAAGCTAATCTTTCCCACACGCACCTGGCCGTTGCCCAGATCCACCAGATCCTCGGCACTGATGTTGCTGCCGTTGCTACCCTTGCTGCCGCTTCCGTTTGTACCATCCGCAGTCATGGCCAGGGTTTTGGATCCATTTTCGCTCTGCTTCTGGAGCTCTCGCATGGTGCTGCAGGTGTACCAGAACAAGGCAATCATCCCGAGAACGATCACAATCAGTATCTGATGGACCTTTCCGCTGGGATGCTCCATGAACCACTCATTGATGAATGCCTGCACCTTGTTGCTGTTCTGCAGGATGATGGTCTTGGTCCGATTGATGGTATTGCTGTTTGTCCGCTGATTAATGCCCATCTCCACCAGTTCCGGATCCGTTTGCACGCCAATATCAGCGGCATTCTTCTCATTGTTGGCCAGCAGGCCATAGCCATCGTTATAGTTGTCGATGGTCGCCAGACTCTGGACATCTTTGCCACCCGCTGGCGTGGGGGATAGCTGCAGGTTTGCGTGCGCTTCATTGGGCATATTGTAGTGGCCCAGCATGATGCCCGGATGCTCGTGCAGCACATCATCGATGTAAACGGTCTTGGGATCCGTTTCCTTGTTGGTATTCTGCTCCCCAACGGGTCCATCGAGCAGTTTCACGGGTGGCTTGGTGGATATCCTGGCCGTATTCTTGTCCACCAGCGAGGGAATGGCATACAAGCCGCTCTGGTGCTCGCCCACATACAAAGATTGACTGAAAGAATGCAGATTCATTAGCAAAGTTATCAGAAAAAGGTTTTATCCTCGGACTTACAATAGTTTCACGGTGTTTACATTCCCTGTTTTTGATTCCTCGAGTATCGCCTGATAGGCCTCATCCGAGAGCGTGGTAAAAGGCACACTGAGCAGGCCATCGGGTCCCAGAAGAAAAGCAGCCACCACGGGACTGCTTAGATCTCGCTGCCACAAGAATTTCCCCTGTTTGCGATCCAGGGTCACGATCTGTCCATTTGTGGTGGTCGTCAAGTGGATGTACTCTGCGGAAATGAGAGATTTATTAGCCTGGGAATGGCAATTATAGATTTTTGATCCACTTACCATACTCCTTGACCAGTTCTGGCGGTGCACTCAACGCATTGTAGTCATAAAATGTGATATTCCATGGCTTGGCGTTCTTGTCCTTGGCCAAACTATCGAACATCATCACCGTGTACTGTGTCCTGCCCAAATAAATGGCCCGCGAGGTGGCCCAGCCAATCTGTTCCCCCTCCTTGCCATCCATTGTGGCATCCCCAAAGCCCATGACCTTTTCGCGTCTCCCTGTCTTTGGGTCCACCATGTACCAGGTGTCGCTCTTCTTCCCGGAGTACAGTATGCCATCCGAGGAGCGACATGGGGCATTGGCCACCAGTTGGGGTATGGTGTAGGGCAGCTTCTTGAGGCTGCCCATCTGCCCCAGCTGATAGATGCTGCCATCTCGCGGATCGGGCAGAAAGTGTGGCACTTGGAGGTTCTCCTGCGGCTCGGCTACGATGGGGGGATCTGAAATGGCAGAGAGAGGGAGAAGAAATTGTGTTTAATATTGATTGATAGATATTTTCAAATCTAAATATTGATTAATCGATTCAGCCAGCATTACAATCAGTTCAATTAAGCAGTAGAACAGGAAAAGCAGTTCATGTGGGAGCAAAGGAAACTATTCATAAATTCCCATTCAAAATACTTCAAGATAAGGCGTATCTTCAATGCACCGAAAAAAGGGGAATTACTATCTCCTTGCCTCGAATCTACTATCTTTCACACATTTCTGAATGCGTTAAGGAAATTACTAATAGAAAATTGTACCAGAATCTAGAAAGTTAAACCTTTATCGGTCGTGCCCTCAAATCGGAATCGTTTTCATGTAATTTTACAGTCCTCACAGGGCTTGAAATGTAATAAAATCTGTCTAAAATCGATTCCAGATAACCCTTATCTTATTTGTTCTATAAACTTTAGACACGCCAATGAGGCTATGTGAAGGTGTAATCAAACTAATAATATACGTCTGTTGGCAACAAACCCTTGCCATAAACATTTATTCCCCTGACAAACTAAATGTAGAATTTAGAACCCTTTCTTTGTATTTTATTTCCCTTGAACGAAAAATACCCCGAGAGCTATTCGAGCCATAGAACGAACAGTTGACTAAACAACCCATTCCCACATGCATTCTTCTGGCAGATCATAGTACATATGATATATGTACGTACTTGTTTGCCCCCTCGCAGGCAACCTGTTGGCAATTTCTGTTATCGCAGAATGAATAACGAACAAATAACGAACAAATAACGACTTTAACGGCAAATGCAAATGGCGAAAGCATGGGACTGGCTGACTGGCTGACTGGCAGCGATAAACAGAGTCAGAGAGAACCAAAAATTGATATATTACCAAAGTCCCATGCGTTTCCAGGCACTCCATAATATCACCCTCCAGCCAGGGAGCTGTTATCAATAATTACAGCCCCAGCAGAAAGGCACATGGCTGTGGCCGAAGAGGGATCTGTATCTATACACTAATACAATCAATTTCTGGGGCAGGTCATTTAACCCACTCTGGCCGCCGGGCCACACTTTCATTAGCATATAGATTCTAATTAGCTTCCACCGCGCTGGAAGACACCAGAAACAAGTTTCCGCCGACATGTGATGAGGTAATATTGAAAGAATAAAACGAATTCCCCCTGTCTACAATCTATATATCAGAAATATAGATCTGTCATGTTATGCCTGGGCAAATCGTAGTAATTATTGTGTATAGCCCACAAACAAATTAATGGCTTCAATGAGTCTCTAAAATGAGTAAACACACGAATAATATGTATATCACGGATGTATATTTTACTTCGGAAACCTCAGGTCAGGCCAGGCCTGTGGTCCACATGTTTTTTTCGCTTGTGTTGATGATTGCAGTTCCCCGAATACATGCGACAAGCATTGAAAATTCTAATTATACAGACGTCCATCCGAAACACAAGTTATCGCATAAAACCATCTTTACGGGGCGTGGATTTTTTTTTGTGTATTTTCCAACATGTGCCAGGAGGATGGAAATTATTATCTGGGGAATTATTGGGAGGCACAACTCAAGCATTATGTATTTGGAGACTGGCAAAATGCGTTTTGAGAGCATTATTAATTGAAATAGTTAGCACAGCAATCGCGAAAGAAATCCCAAGACTACTATTAATAGGAAAACTGAGAGAGCTGGGAATCAAAACAATAAAAAAAGAGAAATTTAGGGGTTGAACAAAGTCGAATATTGAATGCTCTTTTTGAATTTAAATTGAAATTCAAATAAAGCGAGTTATCGATAATCCTAACCTCGGATAACACAGCAGCTCTGACATAGGAATGCCGACACTAGTGTCATCTTCCTCTAACTACAGTTACTTTCTATAAGGGGCTACAATTTACAGCTTTATTTATTTACAAGTGAAAATCAGCGCGTTAATTGGATAAATTGCCTTGCCTCGAATGGCTTCTATGACATAAACAAATCAATAATATTGCAATTCTAATCGTAAGCGCGTCTCCAATTGGCCAACTAAACACCTGTCTAAATGCTTCGAATATCCCACTACTATTTGTGTTCCATTTCTTGAACACCTGAGACCATGAATCACATTTCCATCGTTTTGCTAATTCTGGGAAATGCGCTAAGCTCCCCAAACGAGTATATGTACTAGTAAATACGATTCTAGAGCTTGACCGCTAGATTATAACAGCCATTATAACCTGTAGACCATTAAAAACACAACGTCACGCCTGATAAATAATTCAAATTGTCTGACAAATCGCTCCAAAGTCTAAAAACACCCACAAAATGGGGTGTAGAGTATAAGCAACTGGTGATATCGCGCTGGCAACTTAATTGAAAGGAATTGTGTGGCTGTCTAGATTGCGTATATACGTGAGGCCTCTTATCAGAGGCCACCAGAGGCAGCACAGCACAAACACAGAAAACATAGACAGAGAGCACGGAAAATTATAGAGAAGGAAACGGACAGATCTCTCGTTTCACCATCTGTTTGTGTTGTTACGGATGTCTCGGTGGCAGTGGCGACCGATGATGAGCTCATCAAAACGCATGTTTATGTTGCACTGAATTTCGCACAAATTGCATTGCATTGCATTCCATGAAAAAGTCTTGGAAGGAGCACGCCGGTGCGGTGGTGCATGTGGGGGCAGGGCATGTGTTTCATGTCTCACACACAGCGGCACGCTCCGTAAATGGGGTAAAAAGTTTTGGGAAGCAACCACAACTGAAATATAGAGCACGGGGCGGCTTTGCTTGGCTTTCATGTGGATGGAATGGGAAATGAGAGTCGGTCGGTCTGTCGGCGTTTTGCCTCCATGTGGGATGGAATGGGAATAGGAATATGGTATAATATGTGTTGTGCGGGTAATTACCATCTGCTATTGTCCAGCGTATTTCACTTGTAATCGGATCGATGGCCGTCAGGCCGCCACCCAAAGTGGAGAACACCATCAGGGCCTCCTCATCGCGGGCCAGGTCCGTGCAGTCCTGCAGAAAGGGTGTTAAAAACCTCAAATGATGACCAACATAACGCATAATTCGATGAAATATTAATTGACATTTGTGGGACATGCGTCAACGCACTGAAAACCACCCGGCTGTCTGGCTGGTTGGCTGGCTGCCCGCCTCTTACCGTCTTTTCTTCAACGCTGCTTCTGCTGCTGCCACTCACAACTTCTGCCGAGTCGGCGGCGGCGGCCTTAGCTGATGCAATCGTGCCGCTGGCAAGCAAAAATACCACGCTACAAACTAAAACGTAGAATCTCATTTTGCACAACATCATCGTGTGAACAGCGGGGGACAGAGACAGGGGGCGAGCAAGACCGTGTACAATATTGGCGTTTTTTTTGCACTTGCAATTAGTTTTTGTTGTATAACTCTGGCATATTTTCATGCCCATTTATTTCATTTCAATTTCTAAACACTTCCAGCACTTGTGCACTTAATTCACGCATTTTATTTCCATTTCACATTCACTTAAGTCTATTATTTCCATTCGCCATTGTTGAGAGAGTTTAGTTGAATGAGCTCTCTCATCTAGGGCTGGGGAAAGAATTGATAGCACTATCGGTTAGCCGACTGTCGATAGTTTCGGGTTAACTATCGATAGTATCGGCCAGCAAAAAGGACGTTGCCAATGACCCTATGACATTAGACTTTGCTACATTTTCTGGGAAGAGAGGGATAAATTAATATTCGTAGTCGTCTCCAACCACGGCTTCCAGCTATCAGTCGAATAACTGAGGCTCAATTTGTAACAAAATTATATTTCTTAACTCTCTCGCTCTTACTGCATGCATATGCACAAGGCTGTCTATATTTTTGAAGTCGAATGTCATACGGCCATAAAACATAGCTGAAATTTCGTTCACCATCGATAGGTCGCGCACTATCGATACGTTACACAATGCGGCCACTTTTAAGTAATTATTTATGTAAACGCCTATTTCATACCGATTTCGTGGGAAAATATGCCAAACAGCAGCCGCGCAACCTCAAGGGCAAGAGCAAAAGCTCACAGGAGTGGCTGACACGGCAGCTGGCCGATCCCTATGTGGAGAAGGCCCGCATGATGAACTATCGCTGCCGGAGCGCCTTCAAACTGCTGGAAATTGACGACAAATACAAAATCCTGAAGCCAGGCGATGCTGTCCTCGACTGTGGAGCTGCCCCAGGCAGTTGGACGCAAGTGGCCGTGGAGCGGACCAATGCACATGGCAAACTGGAGAGGGCGCCAGTTGGAGCAGTCTTTAGCATAGACCTGTTGCATTTTCATGCCGTGCCGGGTGCCACAATATACGGCGGCATGGACTTTACAACCCCCCTGTCACAGCAACGTCTGAGAGAAGCACTGGCCGGCCGTCAGGTCAACTGTGTTCTCTCCGACATGGCCCCCAATGCAACGGGCGTCCGAATGCTGGACCAAGAGAGCATCACAAATCTCTGCTACGAGGTCTTGCGTTTCGCCCTGGCCATGTCCGCCCCGCAGGCCAATCTGGTGGTCAAAGTATGGGACAATGGAGATGTGCCCAAGCTAGAGCGGGATATGTTAAAGTTCTACGAGAAGGTGAAGCGTGTGAAACCGCGCGCCAGTCGAGGGGATTCCGCCGAGCATTTTCTGGTGGCGCGCGGATACAAAGGAGCGACGGCAGCGTAAACTCAACATGATTTATTTAAGATAAGATCATTACAAATATAGAAATCTATTTAAAATCTGATTTCAACTGTTCCCGATTAAGTAAAGCTAATGCTTGTAGTGAGTGAGATGATTGATCATCTCGTAGAGCCACTTGGGCTGGTCGTGAGGCGCCATATGCCCGGCATTGCGCACCATTATCTCCACGAGGTGCCCCGCATGCTTCACATATCCAGCCACCTCTCCGTCAATGCGCCAGACTTCGCGAGGAGCCACCTTGTACCGATCGGCGGCAGGGAATTTCAGGTGATTCAGATAGTTCCGGGTCAAGGGATAGGCGACAATGATGTCCAGCTGGCCACTGTAGATGCACACCGTATAGTGGGCTAGGAGTTCGGATATCCAGGGGGCCACACTGTCCATCACGTCGTTCTTCAGGTGGAGCTCGACTTTGTTCTCCTTGTCGAGATCATGGAAGGGCTTGTTGCCCACATGAATGGAGCGACGCGTTTCACCGGCCTGCAGGAATTGGCCCAAGTTTGCGCCCGAGTCGTCGTGCGTCTTCAGATAGTTATAGTACCAATTGAAGCCCGTGAGGTTGCTAAAGAGAGAGCCATTGGTGAGGTCACCGTTGATGAGGGAATCGAACACATTGAAGGCACACTCCATATCGTGGTTCTTGATGCAGGTGGCACCCTTCTCCTCCGCCACATGGAAGCTGGAGAGCCCATTGTCGTCGATGAGGCCAAGCTGATACAGATAGTCTCCGTACTTGAGCTGATGCAGTGGATCCGACAGCCCGTTGCCAATGGCCACACCCTTGAGCGGGACATAGACACGCGTCTCGATGGCATTCTGCACCTGGTGGATGTGATAGGCCAGCGCTGGGACATATTTTCCAGCGTAGGACTCGCCAGTGACCCAGAAGCCGCTCGAATTACTCCACTCGAAGAGCTCGTACAGCTGCATCACGGCCTCGTGAAGATTGCGACCGACGTCCTTTTCGTTTTTGGCATAGCCCTCGTCCTTGTCCGTGAAACTGAAGCCCGTGCCCACGGGATTATCAATGTAGATCAGATTGTGGGTCTTGCTCCAGGTGTAGTTTCGCTTCTGCAGCTTGCTATGGGCATCCAGCTCCAGCGGGCCGTTCTCCGTGAACAGGCCGAAGAGGGACGAGGCGCCAGGACCTCCCTGGAGCCACAACACCACCGGGGCATAGTCTGCATCCTGCTCCGCCGGGAAGTACCAAAAGAACATGTTCGAATTGAATCCCTTATCTACCGTCAAATAACCCGAATAGCTCTCAACGCCATGATACTGGGAGCCCACAACGCGGGCCAACTTCTGCACATCCTTCCTCGGGATTGACGCATTGTGGATGAGGGGCGTGAGGAACAGTGGCTCGCCGGGATCGACGCCATCCTCGAAGAACTTGTATCGTGGATACGGGTTGATGAAGCTACGTCTATAGGGGCGTTCCTCTTCTGCACTGCAGGCTGCGACAAGCCCGACGATAATTAAAACTGCGCAATGAGTTGCAGTTTTCATTGTTGCTGCTGTTCCGTTCCGTGCTCTGCCACTCAAGAACTGGACAACAGTTGATTATAAATGCTTTGTTTGGCTGACAAACACGCCCCTAGCCTACTCACCGCTCGACTGATAAGCAAGTATAATCAGTACTTGCACTTTATGTTTTGTTCTTTTATTTGCTGCGAAAACCGGCAAAAACAAAACTGATTATCGAATAAAACGGATTGAATTTTAAGTATGACTGCAGCTGGCCAAAATACCAAAAGCAAAGCAGGCGAGAACTGGGCTGCTTTCGATACAAATTCACAGGGTTTCCCCACCTCTAAAAGCGTCAAATCTTTTGACTCAAAAGTTCTTTCTGTAAATTTCGGCGTCGAAATCCGGCAAATTTGGCCATTTGTGCAGCGAGCCTAAAGTTAAAATTACACAATAACAAAATGATGGACACCTTGGACTACATCACGCTCAGCAATCCTCTGAGCAAGGCGGTTATATCTTCGGGAGCGGCTATCTTCCGGGCAATTGTAATTATCCTCCATTCCGTTTCCATTTGCGTTCCTTTTACCGTTCTTTTTTTCCAGGGGCTGCGTCCGAAACAGGGACTGGTTCCGAAGGAGACCGAGACAATCCGCACGGTGATGTACATGCCACCGACTGGCTCGCTGCATAATTTGGCCGGCAACCATTACCACTTGGTTCGTTTGGCCGGATTGGGCGGCGCGTCGGCTATTTTCATGGGCGCCTACTGCAAGTACGTCTTGAAGGAGATCAAGGATCCCAAGGAGCAGCTGGACTCGCAGGCCTTTGCTGATGTCGCCAATCGCATACACTTTTTGCACTCTTTTGCAATGATGGCCATGCCGCTGGCCCACTACCCGATAATCGTAAGTCACATTCCCCATTGCAGGGGATTCCCCCAAAAATAGAAATCAGAACTTTTGAATTGTTTTTGGTTTATTCATAAAGCTTTTCGGTATTTTCTTTTGTGTAAAGTTGACGATTTCTGAACGGAATTTACAACAACTCGCGTTACGGTTTCGAATGATAAAATGAATGGAAATTTATGTCAAACACTCGACTGATCTGATACTCTCTCTTATAATTGACATTCTAGTGCGTTGATTGACTTCTTTTTCGCGGGTCACAAAAACCCTTTGTTGAGCTATGTATGAACAAACATTGATTTATGCTAAGCGTTTTCCATCCACTCTACTATATATATAGTACAGTATATGTATATGTATATTGTGTATATGAAATGTTTTCCAAAGCTAAAGCTAAATGTTCAACAACCACTAATTGCAGCTTACAAAGTAATTTTCAATACCATTTTTTTCTCTTTTTTGGGGATTTAATTCTTGTGATATGGATATGCAGGTTCATTTCATTAGTTGATATGGGTTTCAGGAACAGGAATATGGAAATTTACATTCGATTTCACTTTCTTTTAAAAATGTACCAAAAAGGCATCGATTTTCATTATGTTATTGGGGGTTTTCTTTTTGTTGTTGTTGTGGTTATCATCAGCCTTATTTGATAAGTAAAACGTAGGAGAGCCGCCATTTACAGGCTCTTCTTATTTGTTCGGGTCTTTAAAGCCAACAACTAAAGCTAACATCAAAATATGCACACAAAACTCCTGTCTAACATCTAAACTTAAAGTCTAAGCTACGACTATGACTAATTTGATAATCCCTTTCTCTGTGTAGACGGGCGCACTGATGACCACTGGCACACTGCTCTTCAGCGGCTGCATGTACTATCGTGCCTTGACGGGCGAGAAGCGCTTCCAGTCGTATGCCACCGTCGGAGGCTTCTGTCTGATTGCCGCTTGGCTGACGCTGGTCTTCTAAGATGATTTCAGATGGAGGGGGGTAGAATCTTAAGATTACGATTAAGTGCTATAGGCAACGTAAAATCTAAAGCTAAAGCCTGGTCTGAAACATGCAGAATGAATTCTTTTGCCGCTGAAGTTCTTCAAATACATATATCTAATATATCTAGTATGTATATCTTTAGGATTACAAATAAATCTCTAGGAGTCCTGGCATCTAATGGAAGATACTTCTTTGTTTTGTGTGTGCGCGTTTAAATGCGTTCAAGTTTCTTATATTAGATACGAAATGCAGTAGTTCTAAAAATCAAAATGTTTAAAAAAAAAAATACAAATTAAGAGAAAACAAAATAAGTTGTTACATTTATTGTATACCTGCACACATATTAATAAATTACTATAAAAAACACACACATATACATATATGTTAATACTAGGCGTAACATTTCATAGAATTTCTCTCTTTTCTTTCTTTTTTATAGTTTTTGTTTTTGTTTTTTTTTTAGTTATTGTCGTTATTGTTTTTACTGGAACACATAATACAAATGCAATGCGACCTTTTGAAGGTCGGAAATGCACAGAGTTTTTGTTTGTTTTGTTTTTGTTTTTAGCTAAAATTAAATGTATTGCACATATAAAAAACAGTCACTCCTCCTCCTCCCTACAATTCTCCTTCGTTCTTATTGTCCTGCTGTTTTGATTTCTGTAACCTCCTGTCAACGTTAACTCCTAGTTTTTGTCTAACAATTAGATTGATTTTTTTGTTTTGTTTTTGTACACAATTTGTAGAGGGATATGGGGCAGGGGCATGGGGTTTGGGTGATAGTAAAAATTCATTCAGTGATTCCTGTGTGTATCCTGTGCTATCCTAATAACTTCTGCTTGGAGGCCTCCGCAAAGAGAAATGTCTTCTGTATGCGCGCATTGGCCGCCGGATGATTCGTAATTGGTTCCAGTATCTTAAGTATATAGTCTTTGAAGGCCTTCGGTACGGCGAAATGTCAAGAATCCTTTTTGAGTCGCAGATTATCATCATGGGCCTGAGGGGAGGTTGGGGGATAAAGAATACACCATTAAATCCCAATAAAAATAAAACTCCTAAGAGTATATTCTGCCCTACCTTTTGTGCCACTTTGAGCAGCGCATCGAATGTCGAGTCTCCCGTTTGCTTCACCATCGCATGGAACACCTTCTTCTCGCTGGTCGTCAGCAACTCGAAGGGCGATCCAAACTCCACCGCCTTGCCGGCATCCATTACCAGCACCTTGTCCGAATCCATTACCGTGTGCAGGCGATGGGCAATCGTCAGCACTGTGCAATCCTTGAACTTATTGCGAATCGTTGTCTGTATGAGGGCATCCGTCTGGGGATCCACATTGGCGGTGGCCTCATCCATCACCAGAATGCGGTTCTCGCGGAGAATGGCACGCGCCAGGCAGACCAGCTGCCGCTGTCCCACGCTAAAGTTGGTGCCTCCCTCGGATATTTTGCTCTGCAGGCCGCTGGGCAGATCCGCCACGACTTCCTTGAGCTTCACTTCCTCCAGGGACTCCCACAGCTTGGCATCGCTGTACTCATCAAAGGGATCCAGGTTGTATCGCATGGTTCCAGAGAAAAGCACAGGTTCTTGGGGTATAATGGATATCTTGCTGCGCAGATCGTGCAGTCCGAGATCGTTGGTGTCGCGCCTGTCAATCACAATGGATCCCTCGTTGTAGGAGAGTCGGAAGAGGGCATTGATCAGCGAGGATTTGCCTGCGCCAGTGCGTCCAACGATTCCGACCTTCTCGCAGCCCTGAATGGCAATGTTCAGGGATCGCAGCACATAATCGGCGGCCTTGTCGGGGAAGTACTTCAGCGAGAGATCATCGAAAACGATCTTGCCCTCCTCTGGCCAATCCTTTGGCGGTTTCTTGTTCGGCTTCGACTCAAAGTCACCCTCTGGCTCCAGATCCTCGTACTCCACTACACGCTCCACCGCTGTCATGGTGTTCTCCAGCTCCGCGGACTGTCGCATGCCCCACTGCACCATGCCCGTCATGCCCATCGCTTGGGTAATGGCCAGACCCACATCGCCGCCATTCTCCGGGGAGAAAAGGAAGAACGAGAGAGTAATGACGGCTATGTAGACGACACAAACGCAGTCCAGCCAATAGCCAAAGGCGCGACTGGTGGCCAAAAACATGTAGTAGCCAGAGCTGTGCATATCCTGGTAATTGTCAAACTCTGCTATCAGTTCCTTCTGCGCTCCAAAGGCACGAATCGTGGCCAAACCATTCAACGAGGCACTCAAATGCGAGTAGATCGGGGATCGTGCTGTAAAGCGCAGAACATTAGATAATATGTCCATGGGAAGCAGGACGAAAACCACTCACTGACTGCCTCCAAGCGCTTCACATCTCGCGAGGTACTCAAATAAAAGGCTCGCAGCACATAGAAGACGATAACCAGGAAAAAGGTGGCCAAAATATACCACACGTTGATGATGCACAGAACCACGACTATACCGAGTATCGCTAGGAATATCTGCATTACATCCATCATCACGGAGGGCAGTATCTCATCCACTTGTCCCAGATCCTTGGAGAAACGATTCAATATCCGGCCCGAGGGATTCGTGTTGAAGAAATGCATCGCTGCACGCGTCACACCCTTGAACATTGTGTTGTGGAGCGTTGTGGAGCTCCTCATGGCCAAGTAAAAGAAGAGCATGCTCCTCACGAGCGAGAAGACAATCACCGAGACATTGATGCCCGTAAAGTAGTAGATATCCTTGGGATCTGTATCGGAATTGATGCGGGTTTCGGGAAAAGCGCGACGCAGACGAGCCATAAAGGTGTCCCGCTCTGCTTCGCCATTTTTGTTGACCCTGAAATAAATATTCATGAATGATTTTCCATTTTTCATTTTGATTTCACTCACCAATAGGACAGGAAAATGTCACCGCCAGAGCCGAGGACCTGTGCCCCCACACAGAAGAAGGCAAACACAATGAACAGACCATAGCCATTGGCCCCGAAATATTTCTTGTACAGCGACATGCCTATGCGTCCCTCCACACGCGCCTCCTGCGTTTGCATGGGTGAGTCCACGACCAGGGACTCGGCAGTCGATTCCATCGAGGAGATGCTGCCATGACGATCGCGCAGCTTGCTATTCTGACGCGAGAGCTCCTTCTTCTTTTCAGCATCGCCACTGGCACCCTCATCCTTTTTGCTTGGATCCGTCAGCATCTGAGCAAAGTCGAGGCCACTCTTGCACATCGATTCGTAGGTGCCCATGGCACTGATCTTGCCCTTGTCCATGATCACAATCATATCGGCCTGCTCCAGGAACTGCAGCTGATGCGTCACCAGGAGCACAATATTCTCCCGCAGGAATCCGCGCATGCACTGATCGAAGAGGTGGCGTCCCACGTGCGTGTCCACAGCACTGAGAGGATCATCTAGCAGATAGATATCCGCCTTTCGGTACACCGCACGGGCCAGACTAATGCGCGCCTTCTGTCCACCCGAGAGGGAGGCTCCTCTTTCGCCCACAATCGTCTTGTCCGAGTAGGGTAGCAGCTCGAAATCTCTCTCCAGGGCGCATTTCTTGACCACTGTGCGATAGCGATGCTTGTCCATTGGCAGGCCAAAGAGTATGTTCTGTCGCACGGTGCCCGTGAAGAGCCATGGCTCCTGTGAGGCATACGAAAGGGTTCCATTGACCTTCACCGATCCCGCATCCGGATTAAGCTCCCCGAGAACCGCCTGAATGAGACTGGACTTGCCAGAGCCCACTGGACCGATGACTGCCACCAGTTGGCGTGGCTTGAACTTCAGCGTGATGTTGTCCAGCGTATTTTCGTTGCTCTTTTGATCCCACTTGGCCTTCAGTTTGCTAATGTTGATGGTGGGCTCTGCCTCGCTAGTGCGACGACTGTTGGGCTTGAGGACGCCTGTGGCTTGGGCTGTGGGTTCCGAGACGAGGGCCGCCTTGCCCAGTTTCTGCTCATCCAAATCATCCGACTTGTCCCGCACTCTGGTCTCCTCGTGCAGCATGAACGTCTGAATGCGACGAATCGAGACGAGGAGCTCGGCAAACTGGGAGATACCCATGGGGAAATACACCGTCATGGTGTTCCTCAGGATGTTGTAGTACGCCGTGATCACGAAGGCCTTCTCTGCGGTGAGGAGCTTGCCCAGCAGCACGAATCCCACGAGGCTGACAAACACCGATATCCGTGTGACAAACATAATGAAGCTCTGGAGGGTGCCGCGTATATAATTCACATTTCGAATGGCATTCATCTCCTTGGTCCGCACATAGTTGATCATTTTGCTGAATGGTATCTCCCAGGCATACATTTTGATCACTTGAATGCCCGATATGATCTCGTTCATCATCCGTACACGTTCGTCTGTCCTCAGGGCAGTGCGCAGGCGCAGCACGGAGGTCTTTTTGCCCAGATACGCTTGCAGGGGGATGAACAGAAGCATCACAGCCACGCCAAAGAATGCAGAGACACCAATCTAAGGGATAACAATCGAAGGGATTACTATGAGTGTTCTACTCCCGAATGGATAATGCTGCTTACCTCTCTGTACATGAGATATGTGATAATTCCGATCTCCACTGGCCCCAGCCATAAGTAATTCATGTGAATGACCGACAGATCCAGCCGTCCCACATCGTTCGATATGAGATTAACCACCTGTCCGATTGTCGTGTCCCCCAGCGCTGTTCGACTCAGACGCAATGCCTTACGATATATCATGCCTGCAAGGACACAGAGAGAGGGAGAGATGATCATTTATCAAGTGCCTATTCCTCCTCTCCTGAAGGGGCTCATTCCACTCACTTGTCATGGCTATCCTGGCCTTCATGCCCAGATGGAACATGCCCAACATATAGGGATGCATGAGCAAGACGTTGAAGGCGCTGCACAAGATCACGCCCAAGGCGTACAGATAGGCTTTCATTTGGTTCTCGCCATCGCCCTCCTGGTTGCTCGAGTCCGCATAGAAGGCCACCAGGCCGCCCAGAAACAGAGGTTGAGTGACGCTGTAAATAAATAATCATACAATAAAGGATCATAAATAACTCTCCATCCCATCGCAGCGTGTGTGTGTGTGTGTGTGGGCGTGGTCTTACCGGAAACCAATCTCCAATATAAACAGCACCAAGCCAAGTCCCGCCAAGCGCCAGCCAAAAACATCCACGGAGGCCTTCAGGAGGCTGGGTGTCTTCTTCTTTTTGCGCTTCTTCTCTACCTCCCGCTCCCAGGCTTCGCTCAGCTTGGCGCCCAGTGTGTCTGTAGGGCATACAAGATTAAGATATCAGAAAAATAGACTCGAAAAAGGTGGAATGGTTGCGGGTGCCAATAAATTATTTGCGATAACAAACAATGTCGGAAAAAGCGTTTACTTTGTGCTCCGTTTTTATAATTGGCAGATGCGACACATTGTTTATTATGATGCCAAATTTACATACATAAGAGATATACATATACGATAGCCATAAACAAGGTCTATCTAAGGAAAATAAATGATAACGAAAACTAAAGTGCACCCCAAAAGTGAAGACAACCGAATGAATATTAGAACAGTTTTTCAATGCAAATTGAAATTGTTTTATTTGTCACTTTAATGAAAGGAAATAATTCAAAATTACAGAAGAAAAAAAAACACAACAAATTAAAACAGAAAATAATTAAAATTTACAAAAAATATACTTCTGTAAATTTGAATTCTATTCTGTTTAAATTTGTTTTATTTTTTTTTTTTAATTGCCTAATTAGTATTTTTATTCTATGGAGAATACGTGGGAGAAAGAATATTTCGATATCCCATGTAGTTATATTTTTTTTTTAACGTTAAAGTGCAAAAAAGTGCATGAAAAACGAAATTTTTTTTTTTAATGGCCGTTATTTTTTCAACCGTTTTGTTCAAAAATCGGTCTTTGTCAGGGCCTCCCAAATTTCAACTTTTTTAAGAATTTGTTTGGTTTTTGAATTTCGGATGACATTTGGTAGCTGTAGAAGGTATCGAGTGAGTCACCTCGTGCCAGGAGAGGCGCTTTGGTGGGAGCTAGCGCCGCCATTTTTATGAAAAAATTTAATAAATTACTTCGTTCAATATTCAACCAAACCTGCTAAAAAGTTTTTGCAAAATACTTTATTTTCTGTCGAAAATTGTTTTTTAAAGTAGTTAATTTTTGGGCATTATAACGGTAACCTCCCCTTAATATTTCTCCCTATATCTGCAATATTTTCTTGTATTTCCTGGTAATTTTCTGATACTTAAAGGTATTTTCTGTTATTTTATCTAGTATTTTTTATGATTTTTTTCTTTAAAAACTTCCACTTAAATGTATTTACTAGAACTCTTTAAAACACAATAATATTAATGGGTTTATTTGTACTCAAGGGGTAAGGGGTAATGAATCGTTATCAATAGAGCTTAAATCCAATGCAAGATTCCAAAACAACAGCCAAAGATTAGGACTTACAGACAATCGCTACCTAATCTTTGATACTAATAGTCATCGTTTAATGGGATTTACCACCTTGTAAACTCTCCATTGTCCATGATTTGGCTTCCAATCATGAGTTATGGCTGGCAACAAAAGCCAATCTCAACCACCTGTCAGCTGCTTCTATTGGAAAGAACTCTACAATTCCTACAATCAGTGGGAATACCTTTTGTATATGGAACTTCCGGAAAGCTTTACCCTCGAAAGGATTAACATTTCATGGAGATTATTGAACGGCATATCAAGCATTAGTTGATCGTTTATTTTCGAGAGATATGCGCCATTGCATAAGTCGCACAAACCACTCAACGGACTATCTATCTTTAGGAGTATATAGTATAAACCACAGAGATAGCTAATTGTATTATATATAAGTATAGTATCTCGCTATCAACTATCATACTCCTCGTATAGGATAGGTATAGGGCATGCTATCAATTATTTTTAGGCACAAAATTAAATTAATTGCGGCAAAACGAACGCCTGTCAAAGTTATCATATGTCACGTTATTTCTCGCGACAGTTTCGAAAGATTTGAATGGTGTGTGAAAACTCAAAGGTCTTTCAGGGATGATAACAGATAAACACAGCTTGGATATAAGATAAAGATAGTAAGTGAATTTTATTTTATTCAATGAATGTGCATAATACCCCGCAAGGGACTATCTTATCTGTCAGGTGGATTAGGGCACTTTTTAGGGTCCCAAAATGATCTCAATGAAACTGGTTTTTTATAGGAGGGACATAAAGTGTTGTGGTCCTTCAAATTCTCACATGGAATAACCCAAAATGTTTTCCAACTTGGAAACTGAATCTGAATCACTGAGCTACATTTTCCAGTGATGCCGGCACATGCTAAACCCCTATCTAATCGTAATCGCGCCGATCGTGGTACCTTGAAGTGCCCCTGCGTTCGGTCTCGCACTTGATTTGGGAAATGCTGTCTGCGCAGAGAGATAATATTGTAAAGGTGCTTATAAGGCTATAGCCTGCATTTGGAGAAGTAAGGAAGTGTGTCGACGGCACTTCATGGCACAGGGGATTACACAGCTCTCCAAAGCACGAGGGGCAAAGATCATTAAAAATGAAGCCCAATGAACATTGAACTTAGAAACGATAGGATTCTATTGTTCTCTGATCCAAGCTCAGAAAGCAGATACATAGGTGGAAAGTCTCTTCAATTTAGTGGGTTTATAGCCCATCTATTGGCAGGGATTGGGTATCACATGACGTCACGTACATCATAATCTTGCATACGTGCTGATAAGAATTTTCTTTTCTCATACTTAATTTCGTGAAACTCCTATCGAATGCTCACGCAATGGATTTTCATTTCCTAATTAAATTAAAAAAGATTAAGATTATTTATTGAATGTGCCCCCAAAAGCTTTCCATCATTATAAATGGCCATAAATTATGTATAAAGCCATTTATTATGCAAGGCACACGCCACCGCCCATTCGATTATTCTCTCTTTTGATATTTGTTGGATTTTTTTCAGAAATCAATGACTCAATTAGCCAGAAATCTCTGTATATAAAAACTCACCTGATTTGTGTTCCTTCAATGCACGATACAGATCGTTTTCATCCAGAGTTTTCTTGCGTCCCTTGAAAAATGTGGGCATGGCAAAGCTAAAAGGATAGAAAAGATAGTTAATACAAAATATATTGGGATTTATATTTAAATGAAAAACTCACCAGAACATCAATGATGAAAAAATATTTGAGGTCTCGCGCGGATTCTCCGGCAGTTCATCGGCTTTCATTGATTGCATTTTGTTGGTCTAATTCTATCACTTCCTGGTCATTGGTCGGATCTCTTCTTTAATGTGTGTCGCTATAAAATGGATTTAAAAGTTAGTATTCATTTCACTTCGTATTCCCCCGAAATTTGACCCATATCTGAGGGTATTCCTATCAAGTATGGGGGGGTACAAAAACATTTCCATTAGGTGTGGTTTTTGACAACAGAATTCTTCAGATTGTAGACGAATCTAGTAGACGAATGACTTGATAGTACGTTTTTTTCTGGTCTGGTGTTTTATTTCGACTATTAGTAGATTAACGTTGTTTTTTTTTATTGGTTTGATTCGGTCACAGGCGATAAAAGTGACGCGTTTTGATAGAGTTTTACGATCTGTGGCACAACACAATCCCAACGGAACATCTAGCGATCCTTCACTGATTTCTAATCACTTAATTTCCACATAAATATAACGAGTATATCCGTTTCAGAATTAGTTCAATTAATGGGAAAACCCCATCCCACTCACAGAGAATAGACACTTGGGCGATGATGTTGCGGCGGCAGCAGCTTCTCGCTCACACGGCTAACGACAAAAACTTGGCTCGTGGCCAGGCAGGCCAACGCTTTTATAGCCAAGAAAGGGGGAATAAATGCACTCACTGCCGACCGCCGACAGGTTCGTGCGTGTCTTATCGGAGTCGTTGGACGCGATCGTACAAGTTGGGAGCGTGTCCAGCCGGAGAGAGCAAGAGAGCAGGCGCAAGGTACACTAATACGAAGGTGAGGCGCTCTCCTTATTGCCTCTCGCTGTATCAGTTTTTGCGGGTTTTTGCCCTGCCTTCTCCTTTCCACACCTTGGATTGGATCAAGAGGACAGGAGTACGAACATGCACAGAACACGTTCTCAATTGAGAGAACATCTCTCTCATCATGCAACAACATGTACGATTCTGATTTGTTTGTTGCTCCTACAGATGCTACTGCATCTCTCTCACTCTCTCTAACACACACACATACGTTTTTGGACGTCTAATATTTTTTAAATTTGTTGCACAGTGAATATCCACTTACCACTCACTCGCCTCGGCGGACGGCAACACGATTCCAAAGAAAACAAAACGCAAACAAAAAATTAACGGCGGAAACAACTAAATGGGAAGAACTTCAAAAATTGACGGCAAATCAATAAGACAACAAAATAGGATTCCTATTGCAATGGTTTTGTACACGTTGTGCAAGTCACTCAAGATGTGGGGGCAGGTGGTGTTCAGGTTACTGTTCAAACATAATTCAATGCTCTATTTATTTTTTGTGTGCTTAATTTACAGTTTATGTGCAGAGAAAAACATAAAAAACGTTAAACGAAGTTCCCAGTGCGTGCGCGTGAAATCTGCGCAGAAACAGTGCTGTGCAATGTGCCAGCACTCTGCTAGTCGTTGCTCAGCACTATGAAGTAGTGTTGCTCCTCGCCCGTTTCTCCTTCGGGCAAATAAATTATCTCCTGGAATTCTGGTACCTGCTCCACCACCACTTCTTGTACTTCCTCTTGCACCAAAGGATCATATTCAATGGCATCCTCGTACTCCAGCCCCTGTTCCTGTTGCTCCTCCAGATCGCAACGCTCCAGAACTTCGACTGGGGTCGCATTGTCTGCATCCAGTAAACTGTATGCCTTTTCTTCCATATCCTTGAATTCCTGAACTCTTGCTCGGTGCTTATTCGATTTCTTGTGGCGGCGAAAGCAAAAGCGGGTGTTGGTTTGGTATTCACAAAGGTCGCAGTAAAACATCCCAATGATTGGCGATTCATCCTCAGATTCAGTCGCCGGTGTGTATTCTGTTACTCCTTCACCCTCCACCAGGGGTCCGGACGTGAGGATTTGGTTGTTTTTCTTCATTATATCCATAATATAGAGATGCCTTCGTGTCGTCTTGTGCAACATAAATGATTTGTGGCGGTGTGTTGTGTATTCGCAAGCCGCGCAAGTGTACATGACGCCATGGGGGGGTGCGTTCAGAACTCCATCGGATTCCTGCGATGATGTAGAGGCGCAGCGCACAGGCAACGATGGCAAGATCTTCGCGTTCCCATGTGTCAAAATAGGATCGTTTTGTCCCTGAACCCTACGGCGATGTCTCGTGGACATGTTGTGACGGTCAAAACTGAATTTCTTCGCTGTCGTATACAAACACAGCGGGCAGTTGTACAAAGGTCTCTCAAAATCTGAGCCCGAATCTGATTCCAACATGTGATGGATGTGCTTCTGGGAGCGACGGTGACGACGCAGATCCCGTCGTCTGTCCGTCTTGTAGTTACAGCCGTCAATATTGCAAGCCAGTCGCTTGGTTTTCTTCGCCGACTCGTCTTCTTCTTTTGGTTCTTTGGGCTCGATGTCTATGAATGCTGCACAATCACAAAACATATTCATTTATTGCCAATTGCCTGCAGCCATGTACTTACATTCCACCCCATCGCCGGACGTATAGTCCAGCGCTTCTATCTCGAAGAATTCCTCCTCGTTCATTTTGGCTTGGCCCTTCTGCGAATTTGTTGATTTTTTTTAATAATAAATCCCACTCGCACCAGTGTTACCAGTAACAGCAAAGAAAAAAATACTGCGCTCCAACCATTCTGCAAAAAATACCATAACAACAAACTGTTGCTTCACTTTGGGCACATTAAATATTTTTAATTTTAATTAACAAATTAGCAAGTTTTTAAGTCGTTTCAGACGTGTTTTATGCAATATTTTAAAATTATAATTAATTAGAAATAACCATCAGCCATCATGCAGTCTGTCTTCAGCCGCTCCTTGAATATTGGTATGCCGAAGTGCCCATGGACTTTGATCTCGATCGGCTTTTTATATGCAAGATCTTTACTGATAATTCCTCCCCCAGCACGCAGATCCCTGCCGAGGCGACAGATCGCCTCCATAGCCGCTCTCCCCGACACCCATCAGATGCTGCAGAAGACCTGTCGCGACTTTGCCAATGCCGAACTAAGTCCAAATGCAGCGAAATTCGATAGAGATCATCTCTACCCGGCGCAGCAGATCAAGCAGATGGGGGAGCTGGGCGTAATGGCGGTAGCCGTACCCGAGGAACTAGGTATTTTCTGTGGGAAAAGCCATCTCTCTAAATAAGCTACAGGTTGTCTCTGTATCAACAGGTGGCACTGGATTGGATTATCTGGCGTATGCGATAGCAATGGAGGAGATCTCTCGCGGCTGCGCCTCTGCTGGCGTCATCATGTCGGTCAACAATTCCCTGTATCTCGGTCCACTGCAGAGCTTTGGCAATGCTGCCCAAAAGGAAGCCTTCATCACGCCTTATACGACGGGCGAGCGAGTGGGATGCTTTGCTCTGTCGGAGCCGGGCAATGGCTCGGATGCCGGTGCTGCCTCCACCATAGCCACGGAGAAGGGGGATCACTATGTCCTCAATGGCACCAAGGCGTGGATAACGAATGGCTTTGAGGCGGAAGCAGCAGTGGTGTTTGCCACGACGAACAAACAGCTGAAACACAAGGGCATCTCCGCTTTCATTGTCCCCAAGGGCCTGAAGGGCTTCTCGCTGGGCAAGAAGGAGGATAAACTGGGCATCAGAGGATCCTCCACGTGTCAGCTGATATTCGAAGACTGCGAAATCCCCAAGGACAGCATGCTGGGAGAGCCGGGATTCGGTTTTAAGATTGCCATGCAAACATTGGATGCCGGACGCATTGGCATTGCCGGGCAGGCATTGGGTATTGGTCAGGCTGCTTTGGAGCTCGCTGTGGACTACGCCCAGAAGCGCCAGGCCTTTGGAAAACCCATCTCTAAGCTGCAGTCCATCCAGCAAAAAATTGCCGACATGTCGCTGGCAATGGAATCGGCGCGACTCTTGACCTGGCGTGCCGCCTGGTTGAAGGACAACAAGCAGCCCTATACAAAGGAGGCGGCAATGGCCAAATTGGCTGCCTCCGAGGCGGCTACCTTGTGCTCTCACCAATGCATTCAGATCCTGGGCGGCATGGGGTACGTCGCTGACATGCCAGCGGAGCGCCATTATCGCGACGCTCGCATTACGGAGATCTACGAGGGCACCTCTGAAATCCAGCGTTTGGTTATTGCGGGCTCTATTCTCAAGGAGTACGCTAGTTAAGTGAAATGATCCGATCGTCTTTTTAATCAAGTAAAACGTTTTTAAATGTCGAGTTTTATACCTATAAACCATGTTCTTGTGGTATTTTCAGTTTGTTTTGGTATTTTCTTGCATTTAAAAAGCACCATCTCTAGGCGTGGGTATCGGAAATGATGCTATCGACATAATCTACATCTACTGCGCGTTCTCTCGCACATTTCTACAAATTTCTTTATTTATTGATAATTTTACGTTGCACGGCAATTAACACAATGCAATGGCCACAAGTACGTGGTAATGAAGCTGTTTAAAATTGAAGTGCGCGATTTCGGCCAACAGAAAGTACCTTAAAAACGCCCCAATTGCGGCGGCAAGACCCCCGTCCATCCATCCATCCGTCCAGCCATCGTTCGATCGGTGCCGTGCCAGGAATAGCATAGCCCGCAGCTATGGACGTTGTTTGTGTAATTGATACCGTCGTGGGCGATCATCTGGAAGATCGCATCTGTGCCCTGGAGGAGGTCAAACGGGCCGTACAGGCGGCCGGTGCTAACTTTCAGCGTGTCCAGGTGGGAGTTGTCCTATGGGAAATTCCTTACATATACCAATCTATGGGTTTTTCCTTGCAGTTTGAAAAATTGGACTTCGGCGAAACGAATGTGATGGAAACATTCTACAATGCCGATGTTGCGGTGATAGATTTAAGTGTTTTGGCCCAGCAGCGACCGCTTTCGTATCATTATGGGGTGCGGGAGAGCTTTGGCATGAAGGAAATCATCTTAATCTACAACGATGTGGAATCCAAACAGACGCTCAGCCTTAAGGTGTGTATTATCTCGATTCGGGCTTGGTCTGGGGGTTGGGGGAGGTGTTGTTGTGCCCTGTGTGCCCTCTGTGGCAGCAGCCATGCCAGCCGCAAACATCTTATTGCGAATGATGCAACGGCAACGGAACAACCAACGGCTACGGCGACTGAGGGCATTTCCGATAAGATAAAAATATTAAGCAATATGTGTTTGAAACGGGAGCAACGGCAAGTCATGTTTCTTGGCGATTGTTTGTTGTTTTTCTATTTCCGGTGAAGATATACCTCGTATTATTGTTATTTTTAATCGCACGCCCACGCAAACCTCCAACACTGTCGGCCCACCTACACTGGCGGTCATTAAAATGTTTACACCTCTCCCTCACTCTCTCTCTCCTTCGCTCTTAGGTCTCTTGTGGAAATTACTTGTTTCTCAGCTACAAACTGAATGCCGAGAGCAACAGCTGCCTTTTGACCAATCAACCCAACAGCAAAGATCAACCCGGAGACGGGCGCGTGGGCACACTTCAGTGGCGTCTCCGTAGGAAGCTTCAAGATGTGGAAATCCAATCGAAGTGAGTGGAAATATGTCTTGATCTTTAGTTTCTGCTGCTAAAACTCTCTTTCAGAGCCCACATGAGGGAAAAGTTCTTGAGCGATATGCGGACAGCCAGGGATACGTATGCCACCAATGGTGCCAAGCTGCAGAGCATACTCCATGAGATGCGCAAGCGACTGGACGATCCGCATGTGCTCTCCGGCGAGGTGGTGCACAGTTTTATGTGCTCGCTGAGGGATGTGCAGGACTACGATGCCATGGTGCGGCTGGTGAATGATCTGAAGAATATACCAAACACGCGCAAGTTTGTGGAGGCGGGAAACATGAGTTTTCTCTACGCCTTTGCCCTCAATCGCAGAAATCGCAAGGGGGATAGAGAGAAGGCCTTGGAGTCGTCATTGAAAGCCCTCGAGAAGAAGGAGAACCACTTCCCGGACATGCTGTGCCTGTGCGGACGCATCTACAAGGACATCTTTGTGGAGTCGGACTACACGGACGCCACCAGTCTGGCGCATGCCATCAAATGGTACCGCCAGAGCTTCGAAGTGCAGCCAAACGAGTACGCGGGCATCAATCTGGCCACCCTGCTGGTCATCGAGGGCAAGGAATTCAGCAACACGGAGGAACTGCAGCACATTGGCATGACCCTGAACAATCTCATCGGGAAGAAGGGCAGCCTCTCGACGCTGAGCGAATACTGGGATGTGGCCACATTCTTTGAGATCTCTGTGCTGGCCGAGGACTATGCCAAGGCCATTCAGGCGGCCGAATGCATGTTCAAGCTGAAGCCCCCGAATTGGTATCTCAAGTCAACCATTGGCAACATTTCGCTGATCCATAGGTTTCGCAAGAAGCCCGAGGATCGTATGCCCACCATCGAAGAGCAGGTCTTTCAATTCTGGATGGATTTCTTCCTGGAGGCCACAAATACAGAGGAGATCAAGAACAGCATACGATTTCCCATATTGGTGAGTGTCACTCTCAACAGCATCGTGCAAAGATCTATGCTAACTTCTTTTCGCTTTTCTGATAGATCCTCGAGCCACAAAAGATCTATATGCCCAGCTATGTGACCATCAATATGGATGCCGATGAGAAATCCATACAGATTGTAAACATCTGTCTGGCCCACTCCAAGAACACCTGCAAGAAGCTGCACGATTTCCTCTTTGTGGCCTCGAAAATCAAATCAGTGAGCCTGTACAAGCGCGACGATCGCTGCGCGTACCTTTATGTCCATCACAATTCAGATGACTTTCAAATCTACTTTCCATCGCCCGAATGCCGGCAAAAGTTTTACGATTTGATACTGGAAATGACGGCCGATCAGGAGGTGTTTGTCAATCTCAGCAATGATGATGCCCAAATAGAGGTGAGTCCTGGAGTGATAAAGTTATTTATTTCTGATCAAAGTACATCGATTCCAATCCTTTTTCCAGTACGAATACGATTACGATGAGCAGAATCGCAAGATGGTCCTGGGGAAGGGCACCTACGGCACTGTGTATGCCGCCAGGGATAAGCAAACGCAAGTGCGGATTGCCATCAAGGAGGTGCCGGAGAAGAACTCACAGGATGTGCAGCCACTCCACGAGGAGATCAAGCTCCACTCGCAGCTGCGGCATCGGAATATTGTACAGTATTTGGGCTCACGCTCGGAGGATGGTTTCTTCAAGATCTTCATGGAGCAGGTGCCGGGAGGATCGCTCTCCGATTTGCTCGAGACCAAATGGGGTCCGCTCAAGGACAACGAGTCCACCATGGCCTTCTACTCCAAGCAGATACTGGAGGGACTCAAGTACCTGCACGAACAGGACATTGTCCATCGCGACATCAAGGGTGACAATGTTCTGGTGAACACGTACAGCGGTGTCGTCAAGATCTCCGATTTCGGCACCTCGAAGCGACTGGCGCGCATCAATCCCATGACGGAGACCTTCACTGGCACCCTGCAGTACATGGCGCCCGAGGTGATTGACCAGGGGGTGCGTGGCTATGGCCCGGCGGCAGATATCTGGTCCTTTGGCTGCACAAATGTGGAGATGGCCACCGGGAAACCGCCGTTCATTGAGCTGGGCTGCGCCCAGGCGGCCATGTTCAAGGTGGGGTACTACAAGAAGCATCCAAATATACCCGTAGAGCTGTCCACGAATGCCAAGAACTTTATTCTGCGTTGCTTTGCCATTAGCGTGTTGGATAGACCGTCGGCCTCGCAGCTGCTGGAGGATCCCTTTCTCGCTGAGTGAGTTATCCCCTTTTTTTTATGTATCGCTTGATTTAACATTCTCTTTTGATTGCTGCAGCAAACCACGCAAGCCGCGACCTGGCTTACCCATTAATACGGACTTTGGCAGGAGCATTTCGGTGCCAGCGGATCGCCTGATCCATAAGACGGCGCCTCCATTGACCTACAGTACCAGCTGCAATACACCGACCACACCAGAACTGGAGTAAGTCGCACCCTAATCTCTATTCAGGCCAAAACTGATAACTGATCCTCCCTTTTAGCGTTACTCACACATCTTCGGTGGATATTGACGAGCTGCCCAGCCTGCTGGAACGCCGAAACTCTTCCGGATTTCTGCTCTCTCCCGAGATTGAACCCTCCACGCCATCGCTGCGCACGAGCATCAGTGAGACGAGCGAAACGGATGGCTTTTATAGGCTGAAAAAGGACTCGCAGCGACGCACCACTCTGGCGAAAGTCCTCGCTTTGGACGAGTCCAAGATCTGCGACATTTGGCTGAAGAAAATCGATGCGGATCAGAATTCAATTGCCATCCGGAAGAGCGATCTGGAGGTGCTGATACGCGGATTGAGGGACTACATTATAAACGAGAATGAGAAGCATTTGGAGGCGACGATCAATGAGCTAAAGCAGAAGCTAAACAACGATGCAGTGGCCCTGGACCATCTCCATTTGGCTCTGTACTCCTTTCAGGATGCAGTCGTCTGTGTGTTGAGGTACCACTGCATCAAACCGCATTGGATGTTCGCCTTAGATAATCTCGTAAAGCGTGCGGTTCAGGCAGCCGTCACCATCTTCTCCCCGGAGCTGGGGGCCAATCTGGCGGACAAGGATCTCTCTGGGAACGATGATGAGAGCGTTCAGACTTCACCGCTGCAGCATGCAGGCTCCTCGGACAGTCAGGAGAGGCAGCAGTGCCTGGAGAAAGTCATCCCCTCCAGCAGCTCTGGCGGCGTGCTGCCCACCGACTCGGGCTACGATGGAGCTCTCCACAGTTCTGTGGAGTATGTGCGCATACTGCGCGACATCCGTGAGAATCAGCACAAGCTGCAGCGCCAGTTGATGGAGCAGCAGCGCCAGAGCATGCGGGCATTGCACAACATAAGCCAGGAGCTGGCCCACATCTACATGGGCGGCAGGAAGAGATTAAGGTGCGAGCTTCAGACTTTATTTAAATGTATTTCCAATCAAAGAATCTCCTACCGCAGACGCACCATCAATGGATTCAACAAAAAGTGCCATAGAATGAGTCCCAGTGCAGCGGCGGCAGGGGGAGTAGGAGGCACACGTCCAGCACTCTCTGGGAATGCCAGGCGACAGCTAAACAAGCACAACTTTGGTCTGCACGAGATAGACGAGCAGTTGGAGCAGTGGCTAACGCAGCAGGACATCGATGAGTTCTCAAAGACACTCATACTGAATGAGGGCTTTACCTTTGAGGATTTCATCTACAACATGGAAAAGCTGGATCTCATGCGTTTGGGATTGCGGTGAGGATTGCACAGATACCATAACTCTCATGCGAAGATCTTCTAAATGTATGTCCTCTCTTGCAGCGTTGGCATTGAGGTGCGTTTGTGGAAGCTCATCATTCAAGAGCGTGTCTGCACTTCATCCGATTGTCTGGACAGTCCGCCCAGCACCTACCACAAGCCCATTGGCAGTGGTGGCTCCTCCCTGAACAACAATACCCTGGCATCGCCCACAACCACGACACCAAGCACCCCAGGCGGCATCAAGACGAAAATCAAAAAGAGCGAAAGCGAATACGATTCCTGCAGCGAGTGATATCATCCCCCCGCCGCAGCTGCCGCCCGAAAGCAATGCCTTAATTAATTGTTAATGTTAATGTCTCATGTGCTACTAACAGCTGCGTGGATGCCCCCCATTTACAGGGTATCCTGCAGTGCGCCTTAATGCCAGAGATTCTTCGTTATCTCTCTTTTTTTGGGGACTGTCCCCTGCTTTTGTGCCTTTCCCTCCCTCCCCCACCCCTCACGTGCATGTTAATTTATCAAACAACAAAATGGAATTTAAGTGCCTTAATTTAAAACAATAATAAAATTAAAATATAACATCACTCAGCGATTTTATTGAGCGAACAGACGTATAAGTGTGGATATTATATTACAAATATATACCATATCCAGAAAGAGGGAAGTAAAATCTATAAAGAAATCCATAGTTGAACCTCCAGTGAAATACTTCAATTTGGAATGTTTTCTGTTTGGCCAATCTCAAAAGTTGCAGCCAGAAATGTAGATCTCTACGGCTGAAAGAGCAGTGCATAAGATTAGTGGAGATTAGTCCTTCGTGGACTTCACTGGATACTTACATTATTTTGTTTGGAAAATTATAATTTAATAATTTGGATTTCTGAATTACTGCTCAATTCCAAAAAATTTTTCAGTTTGAGTGCGAGAAAGAATTGATAAAGTGAGCTCACAGTCGAATACAAATTTGTATAAAAAAAATATTTTGGTTTACAAATTCGACTAAACTTTTTTTGGAAAGTCGCATAATGTTTAAAAAACTGCGCCAGTTCTTGAAACCGGAACCAGACCCGCTTCCACCGATGTTGGAGAGTGTACTAAAATTTTTCCGTCGGGACGAGCCAAATAGAATACAAATATTTGTAACTATAAATTCACAGATAACTGAGATTGCACAATTTTGAGGTACCGAAAAAATATTTCTTTTGAATGTCAGTAAGCCATTATTTTTATGTTATATTGAATCCTTCTAAACTTTTTTTAAATCATGATGGTAACAAGAGATCTCTGCGAGAATTATTAAAAGGTAGATGAGATCTGTAAAATAATTCTCTATTGTTGGAAATACGTATAGAGATTATATCTAAGAGAATTATGATTGGGCATTCTGCAAGCCCCTATGGAAGAGAAGAACTCTCTGAAACTCTCTCCGAAAATGATCTTTCAAACCTTTTGAGCTCCAGGGGCATTCCTAAAGAAACTAAAAATAAATATGTAAAAAAGGGAGTCCCTCAACAAATTTGTACATTTGCTGTGTTGAGTAGAGATTTGCGCTGGTCACGTGATTTGCGTGGTTCACGTAAATCACGCGTGAGCGAGAGAGTATTTTAATTAATTAAAATTCACTCACGCGCCCTAGCGTTTCGTAAAGCTTAAATTAATAATATTTAGGGAGAAGTGATCCAAAATAGCTACAAATATAAGATTAAATGGTTATTTTGTATGAATATTGAAGTATGGACCAAGTTTAAGTGCAGTAGTTTCAATATAAATCCATGGTATTCTCAAACTTCCAGACAATTTTTATAATGATTGTATCTCTTCGGATCCAAAGAAAGAGATGAGATTTCTGTAAAAAAAGAAAAGCACACATTTTCCGCTTATAACTTTTTTAGTTCGTTTGCATTTATTTTTTTGTTACATTTTTTTTGTTAGTTTCGTCTTTAGTGACATTGCAGAAGTGTTTTTGATAATTGTCTTTATAAACATTTGTTGCTTTTAGATGTTAGAGGCAAGAAAAATAGTAAATGAGGAAATTTACACATTTTCCCATAGAGGTCTTGTTCTGTATTTTTTTTTGATGTTCTTGTTGTTGTTCGAAAGCGTTTCGTTCTGTTGCTGCAGTTCTTGTTGTTCTTGTTGTTGCTGTTGTTCTTGCTGTTGTTGTTGTTGCTGTTGTAAGTTGTTGCTGTTGTTGTTGTTTCCTTTTTATGCCTTGGATTCGGCGTCGCTGGCGGTGGCCTGCGATTGGGCTTCGCTGGATTTGCCATCATCGACCTTGCCAAAGACACAGCAAGGACACTTCTCCTTCAAAGCCAAGCGATACTTGGGATGGCTATAAAACAGAGATCGTCGTATCAGAGATATATATCCCATGGCTATCATATAAGATATACCCACCTAATGCCATAGACAATGGGATTGTAGCAGGCCGCCGACTTGGCAAAGCATGCACCCCAGATGGTATTTAGTGGAGTGAGACCCTCAAATTTGAACAGTCCCATGCAGTTGATCACCAAGTAAGGAGTCCACGCCATGAACCACAGAGAGATGGTGACCAGAGCCACTTTGGCAAGCTTGCCCTCGGCACTCTTATCTGCATCCTCGGAGGAGCGCAGAGACTTGACATTCATCTTCTTGGCCTGCTCCCGCATGGCCTTCTCGTGAGCGGAAACGGCCTAAAGCAGAGAACACAGAACAGGTAGAGGATATAGTAAGTGATAGAGGCGTCGGTCTTTGTGTGTGTTCTTACAGCAATGATGAACCAATAGGAATAGCAGATGAGGAAGAGCGGGATATAGTAGACAAAGATCGAGTAGAAGATCAGGTACGTGCGTGGATTCCAGTCGCGTTCCAAGTAGTCAATACCGCACGATGTCAAATTACCCTCCGGCACATACCTTGAGAAATAGATAGAGGTAGATTTTATTAGAATATTTCAGATACCAGTATTTTTCTCAGTGTATTTTAGTCTGTTTGCTGTCCGCACTCCGAGATTTTTCGCTGTACGATTTACCGTTTGTTATTGTGTTAGTGAGAGGGAGAGACAGCCGACGCGCTCAGAGAGGATTAAAAGGGACGAGATGAAGAGAGCACGCGCTGAGCATGTTCCTCTGCGGTAATGTGTGTGGGTTAGAAAGAGCGACATGATTATTGCTTCGCTGACGTCACCACTAAAAACACTCTCTTAGGGCACTTTATACGAAGAAAGTTATCAAGGAACATATTTTATTAGAGTGTTTGGTCTATTCTTTTTCAACATTTCCGATTCCAAACACCTTAAAACACCTTTTTGGTTACAAGGCAGCAGCGCCCTTTGGTTGGTTTACGTTTCTGCCTGTTTGTACCATCGTTTTAGGGACAATCAGCACTTGTATTCTACTGTCTCTCTCTCTCTCTTTCTTTGGAGTAAAAGTAGTCTGCTATCTAGAAATCCTTTAAAATACAGGGAATATTCAAAGAATCCTGCTTACCTGCTCCAGCCGAAGACGGGGGCCAGGCACCAAATGCTCGCCATGAACCAGATGAAGGCAATCTTGGCCAATGCCAAAGGAATGGTCATCGGTCGTCCAGCCATGCCCTTGACAATGACCTGGTAGCGATCCAGGGAGATCATGCACATTGACCAGATGGAGCTGCAGCCAAAGGCAGAGCCGAGACCCGCATAGATGTCGCACATCAGCGGACCGAGGACCCAGGTCTCAAAGTACAGATTGATGCCCATCATGGGCGTGTTGGTTATCATGATGCCAAAGTCGGAAATGGCCAGATTGATGACCAGAAGGTTTGCAGGAGTGCGCAGTGATTTTGTGGTGGCGAAGATGTAGATCACCACGCCATTTCCACACCAGGAAATCATTCCAATTATAATCATGTAGGCCGTGAGGATCTTGGCCCAGATGGGGTCCATGGCGGGGAACTGATTCCAGTACGGGCTGATTAGATGTGCCATATCGGGGGTGACCTTATCCACCACCGATCCATTCGAAAGGGCTGCAAAATGCGGCCCCAATTGTGTGGCTACTGCTGCAAAGCTGCAACAACAGACCAACAGATCAGTATATATGGTATAGAACATCCCATCATCTACGAGTGTAGATCCTACCTATCCATTTTGATTTGATTTGACCTCAGTTGTGTGTGTCACTATATCCCGCCTATAATTCACACTCTTTCTACATAAAAAGCTTGCAAATTCCGTTGGATATTTTTCAAACACTTTTTACATTAAAGGATTCCCTAAAATTTATTTCTGAATATTTCACTGGAGCGGACTATTCGCGGCGATTGGTCGTTGGAAACCTGCAACGTCGGCTGGCATGCTCTGGGGCTTTTATAGTTTTTCTTAGAGATTGTTGAAAGAACCCCCCGGCTAGGGTTCAAATTCAATTAGCCAAGATGCCAGCGCCAGTGCACCTAAAAATATTTGCACACTACAAAAGTGCAGACAGCTTTTGGCTTATAATCATAATAGCCATAACAAAACGCCAGAGAATCCACTGCCCATTGCAATGGGCCAATGTCAATAGTTAGACATTTCAGAGGCTTCCTTCTTTCAGCTCTCGATTATGGCTATCTATGGTTCTGGTCTCTCTCTGACATTGTGCCCGAAAGAAAAGAGGCGCGGAAAGTCAGCGATTTAATGTGTCAATGCTTAAGAAATCGATGGGGAAAACGATGTTGGGAAAATGTAATGAAAACCTGAGAAAAGTGCGTATCAGACTGAGGGGCGGCGCTGCATAGCGCGCGACATGTGGAGAGCTCTTAAACCTCAGCAAAAATGATATATAAAGATGAGTAGAATTTATCCAAACATCCATTATTCAAGTTATTAATATTCCACACCCAATGTCCCAGCGGAATGTACATATGATGTGTTTGCCTTCAAAGTCACGAGCCATTAGAAAAATGCCCAAAAGCAAACACTCTTCCGAGACGAGACTGATCCCCCGCTTTGGGCTTTGACTCTCTCACTCTCTGCCTCTAAGCTGCCTATATAGAGGAGGCCCCGGCCCCCCTTCTCTCTATAGCGATTGATCTATTCACACTTCCATTGTCACGCTCGGGGGTCCGTTTGTTTGGGCGTCTGGTCGCGGACACTAATTTTCCGAATAGGTGTGCGTCTGTCGCGTTTGTTGCCTTTGTGTGTGCGGGGGTTGCTTTTTGTAGATCCAAATTTTAGCATAAAAGCCTTTTGTTTTGCTTGAATTGGGTCAACTTTTTAGCTAATCTCTCTCTTAGCCCTTATATGGTTTTATGGCACAGCAGAGACAACGTGAGTACAGTGAAGTCTGAAGGGATGGATTGGATGAATTATGATATAAAGCAAGAAAAGACATCTTTTGGCTGTCCATCAATCGATAACTGTCACTGTAACTGTCAATTTGTATGTGACAGTTTATGTGACAGTCGACACATGTTAAGGTTGGACGATCTTTTGGTTGAAATCAATTATAGTACACACCGCAAAGCATCCAACCAGAGATAGTATTAAAAACCATAAAAGCGACATCATCGTGTGATAAATAAAGTAATATGTATAAAGTTAGACGGCACCGAGATCAAATAGAACCTAAAATAAATACCAAATGCGCAAAACCGGAAGCTGAGCTCAGATCATCATTATCGTCATCGTCATCATTATTATTATATCATTATCATCGCGTCAGAGCTGTGTTTTTTGCGGTTTACTGTTTGCACGGATGTCTGTTGTATGTGTGTGTGTAGGTGTAAAATCTATCAACAAATTGTTGAATTTGTAGGGTATCCAAAGGGAATATTGCTCGAAACTATGCGAAAACATGAATCGCATTTCAATTTATTCAACATTTATTCGGGTTTCTTTAAACAAACAAACACACAATTCGTATAGCTCGCCCACCTGCAAAAAAAATGCCATAAACAAAGCGGAGAAACAAAACGATGTACAGGTACAAACAAAAGCAACAACAATTGCAACAAACATTTGCGGGGGCAGACCAGCAGCGGAACAAGAAGAAGATGGAGCGAGTAGAAGAAGCAGAAGATGGAGATAATTTAGCATTAGCAAATAAGCGAGATAAATGCTTCGATTTGTTGTTGTTGTTGTTGTTGTTGTTGCTGCTATTATTTGTTGCTGCTGCTGTTTTCCTGTTCAATGAGGCAGACAAGAAAAAAGCGGAGAGCCGTTATTGTATGCCCTGCCATTGCTTAAGCCGTTAATTATTCGGAGTCGAATTCAAGTCAATGCTGTTCGAATGAAAAGATAAGGTGATGGGCTCTCCTGCTCCCCCTACACACTGCATACTATATGTAAATGCAAGTGTGCTTTAGGGAGCTATTACTTTTTCGCTGTGTTTGCCAAACTTCATCTTTATGCAGCTAGGCCCTCTGTCCTCTATAGGACAGTGTATAATTAACAAACACCTATGATTTGATTTTTGTATTTTTTTATGTTCGACAATGGCTTGGCGCTTGCACGTTTATATGTGTGTGTGTGTGAGCGTGAGTGGGTAAACGACGGCAAGTGTTCTGCCGCTGCCCTCTGCTGCTGCCTATTCGTGTGGGGGTAAATGGGAGAGATACAAACACGCCAAAGTAATACTCTCTCGGGCTCTCTGCGCCCGACGATCGAACGGTTGGGGCTTGGTTGGGGTCGTGTGTGGGAGCGCTTGTTCTTGGTGACTGAGGAAGAGAGTGTCATTAGTGTAGTGCAGCGGCAGCGAACAGCTGAGATCACCTCGGACCAACACTCTCTCTCTCTCTATCTCGCTCTCTTGGTCTATGGCTGATGTTATTTTCAGCAGCGCGGCTGAGGGATTTACAGTAACAACGAACCGCTAAGCAGCATCGGGCAGCGTCCGCGTGCAGTTCGCTTGGTTTTCGCTCTCGGATAAAATTTACATTATTTTTGTTCAAAATCTGTTCTGTTTCGCTGTTAAATTTAGACACTCGTTTAAAGCGGAAGCCTGCCAGCGTTTTTCCAAAAAGTAAAACATTTATTTTCCGCCGCGTGTGTTTTTCTAATTCGATCATAATTGCAAATATTCGCCAGATAGAACCGAACCGAAAACGAATTGTCAACCCGCAAAAATTCTATTAACCTTTGGTTTTGTTAATTAATTAATGACGAAATCCGTCGCCATTGTCGTCAGCACGCGCGCCTCTCAGGCATAAATGCAATTAAATCATTAATAAAAACCAGACAAATATTCAAATATATGTATGTTAATACACACACTAAAACATGCACACACACTAAGCGAGAGGGGAACAGACAGTCATATGTAAAGTGCATTAGAAGGCGGAACGAGAATGAGTGTGCGTGCGGTACTTGTTCGAAATTTATTTTCGAATAAATAGTACAAAGTTGAAGAGGAAGCAGTAGGAACGGCCGCCGCCGACTTAGCCTCTGCTGCAGCGCAGTCTCCCGGTCTCATCCCCATCCCATCTTCCATTCCCCACCCCATCCGATACACGTAAAAACAACGGCAAAGGCGGGCGGCATTTATACTCGTACATTTCTTACGCATGCACAGTGGTTCGAGTGGTATTTGTGAAGCAGTGAAATTGATTCAATTAGTTCAATTGATTAATTGATTGTTTTCCCACGAATATCACCGATTCGAATTGAAATGAGAAAATGATTAAACTTGACTTGATAATTGTTTGGTGTTTGATCTTGAAAGGTGTGAAAACATTCATTAATTGTATGATATGATAAATGTTTATGGCAGTTAAGAGATCAAGTTAAGATCTAATACCCTTCTAAATAGAATTTCAACAAAAATTCGTAGCATCCACTTTTCATTCTCCCACAACCACTGTGCGCCACCGTGTACGCGTTGCCTCTCGATATTCTTCTGATGCGATGCCTGGTCCCGTTATCCGTGTATATTTTCGTGGTGCGTCTTCTCCTCTCGATCCCTATCCATGTCTGTTCGTGTGTGAATGTGTGTGTGTGCCTGCCTGTTCTGTTTCTGTTTCTCTTTCGGTTTTCGGCGTCTGAAATAAACGAAATAGGAAATTTTGGTATATTCCATTTATAAATAGATTTCGCCATACCATACGCAGCCTACGGTGGAAAAACTCTGAAGTGAAGACGATGTGAAATGTGAAAAGTGAAAAGTGAATGAAACGCATGTGAATCTTGTCCCCTCCAAAGAAATCGCTTGAACAAAAAGCTGGAAATTGAATTAAAAATTTAATAAATTTATTGGAGAAAAAATGTGAACGAAAGAAAATGTGATTTTTCGGCGAAAGAAAAGCAAAAGGAACAAGAGAAATATCGAAACAGAAAGCTACAACAACAAAAATGCAGGCCTCGAGCACCACCACGACAACAACCACAAAAACAAAAAAGCTGAGCAGCAGCACGGGCGCGGGTGCGGGTGGCAGCAACATGATCAGCTCCGTGGCGGTGACGAGTGCAACAAAGACTACAACCACCACCCGGAAGCCGGCTGGAGCCAGCCCCAAGTCGCCAAAGGCCTCGACGACGACGGGATTAGGGGCTGCCACATCCAGTGGAAGCGATCCCCATGCCGAGATTGCGGAGCTTTCAAAGAAAATCAACGAGCACGCGGATGCCATCTACCACACGTGGAAGAGTCGCGGCTTGCCACCGGTGGAGCTCTTGGAGATCTACACGAATGCCGCCGCCTCGGGCGACTTTGCACAGGTGGCAGCCGCGCCCACAGCGGACGCGGAGGGACTCCAAAAGATGGTCACCAGCTTCGTGAACAAGGACAAGGAGCAAAGGGGAAAGACTGCGAAGAAATCAGAGGAACCCACCACCAATGGAAAGGTGAAGAAGTCAGCGGCCGCTGCTGCTTCCGGTGGCGTCTCAGCCTTCGAGCAGGCCCTGCAATCCCCCAAGAAAGTGGCTGCCGTTAGCAAATCCCTGCCCGATGTCAATCTCAACTATGACATCAATCTCCATTTGGATATGAATAATCTGTCCCAAGAGCAGACGCAGCATCTCCTGAAGATCAGTGAGATAATCCAGCAGCAGAAGGAGGCAACGGCCGCCAATCCTCTGAAGAAGCGGCAGAGTGGGAGCAGCAGCAGCGGCAGTAGCAGTAGCAGCGGCAGCAGCGGGAAGGTTGCCAACTCTGTAAAGGTAACAGCAGCAGAGCAACAATCCCCCGCCAAAAAGCAGACCAAAGCCAAGAGCGGCGTAACAGGAGCAGCAGCAGCAGTAGCCGCCGTTGGCATCGATGTTATAGATGCCCCACAGCCCCACAGAGTGGCGGCAGAGGCAGTGAGTGATAAGAGCGCCGAGTCGACGGTGGTGGCCACAAATCGCAAGTCAAGCAAAACCAAAGAGAACAGTGCCGAAGGGAAGCAGCAGCAGCCGGCAACCAAAGAAAAACCCACAGCATCGGTGGTAGCTACTGCCACACGCAAATCCACAAGAGGCAGCGGCAGTGTCAGTGGCAGTGGCAGCGGTGCCACTGATAACAGCAACAGTTCAAGCAACATTGTGTCCAACGCATCTTCTGTGGCAACATCCGCACCAGCAACAGCAACAGCAGCAGCACCAGCAGCAGCAGCAACATCGATGGATGCAACATCCGTCAGTACAACGATGCCAACGTTGAACAAAGTGAAACCCACCAGCGGGGCACGGGCAGCCCTAACCAATGGCCAGGATCCCACAAAGAACAAGAATGGTACGATTGAAAATTGTAGAGCCCAGAACCCAGAATCCAGAGCACCCCATAACCGTAGTAGTCCACGTAGTACCTGTAGTAGTCCCCGTTCTACCAGACATCCAAGAAATCCACGTGATGATGATACGTCATCTCTTCTAGCGGGTCTCCTCACACGCGGATCGGTGGCGGAGCGTGTTCTGATGTTCGAAAAGTGTCCGGACGTGAGGCATGCATTCCTCAACATCAAGCGCCCCCAGGCCGACGTTGCGCCCAAGAGTCTCCTCAAGGTGAGTCCCAGTCCCAGTCTCTCCGCAAACCCTTCCTCTTCCCCCCTTCCCTGAGGGCCCAGAGGCCCTAATTGAATGCTATTCATGAGGTGGGACTGGTGGATTTTCCCTCCCGCCGCCACCAATTGGATGGCCCATGCCTTGCGATTGTTATCTAACAGTTGAAAATGCCAGAGGAAAATGTGAAAAAAGCGAAAACTATAGCAACAAATTGAGTGCCTGTGCCCCCAGGCCCCTCTCCGATCTCCCTCTCGGATAATTGCATTTGTTATCGATGCGAGTGGCAGTGGCAGAGAGGCAGAAGCGGCAGCCAGCAGCAGCCAGCAGCGGCAACATTGATTGATTTAAGGTTACCCCCGAGACGCCGCCGCCTCCGCCACATGAGCGATGAAAGCATGTGCCAAATCAGTGACTAAATTCAGAGAGGCAGAAAGAAAGCGCAGATGAAATGTGAGGGGATTCACATGGAAAAGGTGTTATTTTAGGCCGGATTTTGATAGGAAGATCTACATATAACAATCTAAGAACCAATAAATGTGTGGGGATTACTGGGAATTACTATGACAGCACTAGGAGAGACAGATCTTTGATGGGATCTTTGATTTCTATGATTTATTTTCCCTATAGGAACACTTAAATATACCCTAGAAGCAGGGGAACCTTATATTGAAGCTCTATTATACTATTCTTACATCATTCTATATTATTCTTTTAAAAACATCCCAAAAGATCACTTTCCGATCACTTCTCTGATATGATATATGTACGAATTCCAAGTAGATTTCAATCCTAATCTTCGATCCCAGCGGTAGGTTTGGAAGCAAATCCAACAGCAAAAGAAAAATGTATTCTCGCTCGAAGCACACATGCCGTGTATTTTGTTATTACATTCTCAGGACCGATTCTAACTCGTGAACACTTTTTTTTCACCGTTTGCTTGAGGGTTCCGCCATGGTGCCTCGGAGCAATATAGGATAAAGGGTTTACCCCTGTTTGAGGAAGAAAGAACTGGAGATCGAAAGTGTAATCGGAATAGCAATAGAGATATGATATTCCCATAACCCTTAAAATCTGTAAATCCCAAAACCCTGGGCGAAACCTCTTATGTTTCTTCTGTTTTGGGGATGGGCCTTCCATCACAGTGCCCCTATCGAACGAATAGTATGGGGATGCCAGTGCTTGTGCTCGTGCTTGTTCTCGTACTCGTATGCATATATTTACGTATACAAACAATCAAATCAAGCATTTACGATCAAGCATTGGCTCTCGATCGTGCACACGAGAAAAAAAAATAAATAAAATATACCAAAACCAAAAAAAACACACACAACAAAGTCGAATCTCCTCCAAAGAGTACTCGCGAGAGTACGGGGGGATCCCCTTCCCCCGCATGTGATCATTATCAGTTTTCAAGTTTTTTTTCATTTTTTGTTTTTTTTTGTGAGCCATGCTAGTATGAATTGCAATTGTGTTTTTTAGCTGTAGAATTGTCTAATTATTTAATTACAAGGGTGTACAATATTCCTACCAAAGCAAAACAAAACAACAGAAAACAAACAGTGATCGAGGGACAGAGAGAGGGAGAGAGAGACAGGTAGAGATCATTCCATGAAACACTTGACCGTTTTTCTTTTTTTTGCTCAACGACGATTGTTGGCTGCTGTGAAATTCCTCACTTCATCGAACGTTCGAATCGGTTGGGTCGATTGGATCGTTGAATTGTTGGATCAAAGCAAATAAATCGTCTAAAAATATAATCCCATCCACCCCCCACCCCCCACTATTTTTTGCAATTAACTTTTAGGCAGACAAAAGTTGAATTTAGTTTTGGTTTCTCTCTCTCTCTGTGTGAGAGATTTCTCTATTCCTATAAATTAGGCAACGATGCGTATGCGTAATATTTGGATATAAACGTTTGTTTAACCGTATAGCCAGCCGGGCGTATACGTAATAGACTCTGGTGCGCGCACATGCCTTCGAGAGTACGAGTATTTCGTGGATTGTTTGCGTTTGTTTTTTTGTGTATGGATGGGATGGGCGCAAAGATTAATATTTATGTGTTCGTTGACAGTTTTAAAATCATGAATGGCCATTGAGCAGGGGTCTATGCTCGTATAAATGATGGAAGTTCCCTTAAGACAGAGAAAGACAGGGAGGGATTTACTTGTGGGAAAACAGAGAGAAATTATACAGCTAAAGGGAATGATGTGCTAGAGGGCCTTGAATATCAATGAAGAAAACATGTTTACAGTATTTTAATAGTAATTTAATAGCCTTCGAGTTCGATAAAAACAAAATCGTTTGCAGTATTTTAATGCCCTTTAAAGCTCGATGAAGAAAACGAGTATCCCGTCAAATATTCAATGTATGATATCCCTTTATGATACGTTATTAGAGCCCCTTGTAGTCCGCGCCTTTAGTTTCAAGCAGAAATAGGGGTGTTAAATCTGCTCCAATCATTCGATCGATTTTCGGTTTAATAGACCTATTTAAAACATATTTAATTTATTTATAAACCCTCAAATAATTATACATTTAATCAATCAGGAATCCTCCTACATTCCACCCACCCACACACAAAGACAGATAATTCCTGTGATGTTTTTTTCGTAGCTGCCAATTAAGAATTTATGGCACAAGATCTGCCTACCTTTCCGTCCCCCCCCAAAAAAAATTCCGTAGCTAATTAGAAGATTCGCCACATAAAAATCCCACCCAACGGATCGGAGGAGGAAGGGGGAATAATCATAAATATGTTTTCATTTCACGAGTACTTTCCCCCAAAAGACGTCTAGTGGTTGTACCCTAGGAAAATAGGAAAAGGAGGTTGTGATAGACTCTGCTTGGGGTTGGCAAGGCAGAAAAGGAAAGGTTTTCGAACAGCAGAGTCAATAAAGGCAGGTCCTTCGATTTGTCTAGAAACTTTCTGGGATTGGTATAACTTAAATATTCATTTTCTGTTTTCTAAAAACAAGGGTATAAGCCGGAACCGTCAAGGGATATTTGGTATATCATGTAGCTACCATAGAAATGATCTTTCCCAAAAAATGCTTCAATCAGTATCATCTCGAAATCATAAGGAATAGGCAGAAGCAAAGACAATATAAATAGTAAAATACCTAAGGCCCAAATGGCCTTATAAAGTGGCTCCAGGGTCTCTTAAAATTTAATTGAAAAGCCCCAAGACAGCGCTCAAATGCCACTCTCAGGATGCCATGGAGGAAGACCCTTCCACGTCTAAGAACATATTTTCTTCATCGATTTCCAAAAGGGTATCCACCATCGTTGCTTCCTACCTCTACCCCCACTCAATGCTCAAATTAGACAGCAATTTTGTGTATGTTTATTTGAATGGCAAACATTTCATAATAAATTAAAAGGTAAAGGGCGCAAAATACCCCGAAAATTAGGGCGTGGCTGGGCCTTTCTGCGAAAATTCCGCGAAATCCAAACAAAAAGGCACGAAACCAAACGAAAATAAATAAATTCGTAATTTTATTGAGTGGCGGGGCAGCCGAAAAGCCAAAGAGTAAACAAATCGAGAGTTTTTCCGATGGAAAGATTAATATGGTTCTAATTTATGATTTGTACGGAACACACAGGTCAAGCTGCATGCCACACCGCCGCCACCGCCACAGGAGACGAATCTGCTGCAAAAGGAAATACGCTCCACAAAGAGTGTTTATATACCAAGGTGCGGGGAATGCTTTTTCAAAAATCCTTCGAAATAGATCCACTAAAGAGTGTTCTCTCCATTTTCAGATTCTACTTTCCACATGGCAAGCCACAGCCAACGATTGCCATGGAGCGTGTGGTCCGAGGCATACTCTCCGGCTTCGATAGCTTTCCCAACAATCAGGTGACCAAAGACGATCTGCCAAGGATCCTGAAGCTCTGCGGCATGCCCTACTACTGGCGCATGCCCGTGATGGTCTTTTGCCAGACATCTAATTCGGGTCTCGTCGAGCGTCAGAGATTTGTCGAGTTCTGGAAACAGTAAGCACCCATCCTGATGGATCATCCATGGATTGATATATCGAATGATCTCTTGCAGAATGAATATATATTGCCATGAGGCTGCGTCTCGATTCGTGTACATCCTGTCGCGTGGCCAGCGATTTCGCTCATACATTGTGCCAGAGGATTTGGTGCCGATGGTGCAGGATGTGGTCGACACACATCCCGGACTGGCCTTCCTCAAGGAGGCCACCGAGTTTCATTCCAGATACGTGCACACGGTCATCGCGCGCATTTTCTATTCGGTGAATCGCAGTTGGAGCGGCAGGATCACAATTGCAGAACTCAAGAGATCTGATCTTTTAGAGGTACGTGCTATCCTCTAAGATTCCAGACGGATTCCCTGCTTAAATATCTCTTTTATCGTCTCAGATGATTAGTCTTTTGGAGGAGGAGGAGGACATCAATCAGATCATGGCCTTCTTTAGCTATGAGCACTTTTATGTGATCTACTGCAAGTTCTGGGAACTGGACAAGGATCACGATCTGCTCATCAATCAGGAGGATCTGGCGAAGCATAGCGATCATGCACTGTCCTCTCGGATTGTGGAGCGCATCTTTTCCGGCTGTGTAACGCGCACGGATAGCAAAAAGGCACCTGAGGACGAGGCCAAAATGTCCTACACAGACTTTGTTTGGTTCATACTCTCCGAGGAGGACAAACGTACACCGACGGCCATTGAGTATTGGTTCCGCTGCATGGACATCGATGGCGATGGCGCCCTATCCATGTACGAGCTGGAGTATTTCTACGAGGAGCAACAGCAGCGCATGGAGGGCATTGGCATCGAGTGTCTGCCCTTTGAGGATTGTCTGTGTCAGGTGGGTAGTCCTCTTGATTCGTTTCTATCTCTGGAAGACTCTTAAATTCTTTCTTCTTTAGATGCTGGATATGATTAAGCCTGCGAATCGGGACTGCATTACGTTGGGCGATCTGAAACGCTGCAAAATGACGCACGTCTTCTTCGATACCTTCTTCAATCTGGAGAAGTATTTGGATCATGAACAAAGAGATCCATTTGCCTCGCAGCGTGATGAATATGTAAGTGGTCCTGCGGCACTGCCCCTCGGTCCTGACTCTATATGTATATCCTCTCTATCTTTTATAGACCTCCGATTGGGATCGGTTTGCGGCACAGGAATACGAACTCCTCATATCCGAGGAGAACGATTGAGGTTGAGATTGAGAGGAGGGATGGAATCGCTTAAAGATACACACATATTTATTAACATACAAATTTTTATACAAATTTATACACTACGTAAATGAAAAACAAAACAAAAACAAAAAAGAACGAAAGGAAAGGAAAGAAAAGGAAATACTTTTAGTCCCATATGTGCAATAAATTCGAATTATTTATTATGAGTTTCTACAGATTTTAGTTGAATTTTAATGATGAATAAAATAAATTAATTAAAAATTTTATTAAATGTTTGGAAAATAATGAAAGTTTCTTATAGAGCCATTGGATTTCATTTCCTTGCCAGCGATGAACATCTTATCCGCTTTCTGCTTGTCAGTAGTCCATCTTTTCAGCCATTAGCCTATTCAGCCATTCCCTTTGGTAATGCAGATAACTCCCAGATTTATCTCAGTACCTGGACATTTTTCATTGGTCTACACATTATGTCTTTTCCAAAGCCCACATCAATTTTCTCTTGTGTAGAATCTGCTGTACTACAGGAGCTTACACTCTCATTCTCTTCGTGCCTCCATTGCTGTATTAAAATTATTCACTTTTTGATTCCTATGAGTTATCTATTTGTGTTATAACACTAGACATTTCCGCTTTTTTTGATAGATTTGGGGATTCAAAAATGTGTTAGCAATTATAGTTTTTTTCGTAGGCGTGGTTTTTTTTTTTAATTTTTTAAATCTGGTATGTTTCTTTCAGAGGTAGTGCTTCGCTTTTTCACATTACTTAAGTATCTTACGTCTGTTTGTATTCAACTTTGGAATTCTGAAATGCTGATAAATGCAGCTAAAAATCCGGCCCAAACACTTTATAGCTGCCGTTTACCGTCTAGAAGATATTAGGCTTTCAAATTCAAATTTGATAATTTATTGCAGTATTTTTTTCGGTAATTTTTACTTTGAAAAATCAGGATAAGTCGAAAAAAAACATTTTTCCTGTGCTGTATTTTTGGTACTGATCTTCCATTGATCTCCACGTGATCTCCTCGTCTACTCAAACCACAAATCATACCAAATTTCTCTTGGAACTTTTTCATTTTTTTTATTATTAAATTTTCTGTTTTTTGTTGTTTTCAAAATTTAACTTATATGTAGTTAAAAATAGAAGTTATGTACCGCCTTGTCATCATTTCAAAACGCTACCAGAACTCATGTTGAAACTCGCTTTTAGACTATGCAAAAATTTGCCTAAATATATCGTGTATATTTATATATATATAATTGGTATAATCATAGAGAGAGGATCTCAGCGCCAAACAGGACCGACCACAATTCAGATTACAGAGAGGTACAAATTACAATTATGTAGATATTATTTAAAAGGGTTTTAAAGGTTTCTTTTATTCGTTATTCCTGCTCATTCTTTTTCTAATATATACTCATATATTCTGCTTACAATTGCTGCTTGTCGTTTCATGAATCACAGATGCATATATGGGACTGAATATTATGATATATATATTATTCGCCGTTTTTTGCGGGGGATATTTTGTACAGGAAGAGAGAGGGGGGAACAGCTACGACGAGCCAGCCAATGTATCAAACGGCTAAAAAATATACATTAAATAGAATATATAAAGGATATTTAACATTGGTTTGTTCTGTGTTTGAAACAAGAAAGTAGTTTGGTTGTAGAATAAGCAGCAGCAAATACATATAGAATACGGGCAGCAGATATATGTATGGTATATAGTATATAGAAAACTCAAAGTATTATTCGTTTGTGGCTCTAGATCTGTTTCTGTTTTCGGTTCGGTTTTCTTTGTTTTGTTTTGTGGTTTTGGAGGTTTCTACTGTTTTAGGCGTACTTTTTGACTATCCTCAAAGCTCTTATCATTATCGTTAGTGCTCTCCGAATCGGAAGAGGACCCACCACTGGCGCTGCTCGCCGTCGCATCCGTGTCCCGATTGTATACGGGTGAGCTCTGTCCTCTCACACATTCGCCGGTTATGTGCACGCCTCGTATGTCCGAGCCGGGCACTATGAACATGGGATCCAGCAACAGTTGCTCCTACAACAACAAAAAAACATCATTTACAAATGAATAAACCAAAGAAGGATATATATTATATTTCCCAACCATTATGGAGCGCAATCCTCGGGCACCTGTATGCCTTTCCATTGCCAGCTTGGCTATTGATTCCACTGCATCCTCATCGAATGTTAGATCCACATCATCCAGACCCAGCAGCGCCTTGTATTGAGGCACCAGAGCATTACGTGGCTCGGTGAGAATGCGCACCAGCATGCTGACATTCAGACTGTGGAAAGGCACAATAACCGGAAAGCGTCCAACGAATTCCTGAAATACCCAAAAAGATATTAGAAGAAATCCATGGAAAAATCGAGTATACACTCACGGGAATCATTCCGAACTCGACGAGATCACGGGCCTGCACTTTGGTGAGGCATTTATCACGCTCTTCCTGATCATTGTCCATGGGTGCGGCCACCGATTGGACGGCTCGACGATTGCCAGAGCCGCTGGACGAAGAGGGCATGCCAAAGCCCAAATACTAAAAGGAAAAACGAATAATTAACAAAAAATTAAAGAAGCATCCTCTTCTACACAAGAGATCTCCCACCTTCTCGTTGAGGCGTCTACCAATGAGTCTATCCAATCCCGTGTAGGCGCCCGAGGCCACAAAAAGGATATTCGTGGTGTCCACCTGTACCGTTTCGCCGCGCAGCTTCCGCGGGGAGTTGCGCTCTGGCACATTGACGACCGTTCCTTCCAGCATCTTGAGCATGCCCTGCTGGACACCCTCGCCGCCAACATCGCGCAGCTGATGGATTCCAGGGACGGCTCCGATCTTATCCACTTCGTCGAGGAACACAATGCCCGTTTGGGCACGGTCCACATTGTAGTTGGCATCCTGCAGCAGTTTGGAGATGACGCTCTCAATGTCCTCGCCCACGTAGCCCGCTTGGGTGAGGGTGGTGCAGTCGCAGATGGCAAACGGGACGTCCAGGCAGCGGGCAATCGTTTGAGCGATCAGCGTCTTGCCCGATCCCGTGGGACCGAGCATGATGATGTTGCTCTTCTCCAGCTTCACGTCCGTGGACTTGTTATCGAGTATCTCGGAGCCGGCGCGATTTTCGCCCCCGCCGCGTCCCGGATGATTGCCCAGGCCACTCCCCAGCCCGCCGCCGCCACCCATGCCACCACCCATGCCCATCTGGACGGGCTTGGGCGGCAGCTCGTTGCCCGGCGAGCTGTTTAGGGTGTGACCAATGCCCGTGATGTGAAGCAGATCGGGACGGGCATCCATGCCGCCGCCTCCCTGTCCGCCATGGCCGCCGCCCTGCTGCTGCTGCAGCTGTGGCAGATTGTGGTGGATGCGCTTGTAGTGATTGTAGACGGCAACGGCGAGCACTTTCTTGGCAAAGTCCTGGCCCACCACATGCTTGTCCAGGTACTCCATGATCTTCTGTGGCGGCGGTGGGGGCTTTCGGTGGTTCTTCGGCTCATCCTTGACCCGCTGCTTGGTCTCCACCTCGGACAGCACCACAAAGAAGTAGTTGCACTTGGCGCACTTGACGAAACGCGTCGAACTGACGAACGTTTCGACCTGAGTGCAGGCGCTGCCGCATTTCGGGCACGAGAGAAACTTGTCGCCACCGCCAGGCGGATCCCCGCCGCTCGTTGTGCTCGCTCCAGAACCAGCACTCGAGCCGGCTCCAGGGGTCTTTGAGGTGCCGCCACTGCTGGCGCTGCTGCCACTACCACTGCCACTGCCGCTATCCGGCGTCTGTGTCGTTCCATTGGTGATGTCAATGTACGCGGGTATATTCATGACGGGCTCCAGCACAATCTGCCTGCTGGCAGTGCAGTAGCGTGTGGCCAAGTGGAAGCATCTCACGCCACACACTCCTCCTCCTCCTCCTCCTGCTGCTGTTACTGCTGCATTTTGTCTGTTCGATATCACACATTTTGCTGAGTGCTGTGTGGTAGGGACTCCGGCACCTAGAAAGAGCCAAACAAAAGAGGAATCAGTGGGATGCTGGCCAAACAAAAGAGAACCAATAAAAGAATGGAATCATTGACCCTGCACTTTTCGAAAGGTTAATGCATTGGAAGCCATATAAATGAGAGATAACGCAGAGAGGGAGAGAGAGATTTCTATTGCAAATATACGAAACAAATAAAGGCCAAGGCCAATTAGCATCTGTCGATATCACAGATCACAGATGACTGTGGAAACTATCTTTAGCGCACTCTTAGATCGGTTTTTACCGGTTTTTCTGAAGGCAATGCAATCCTCCTAGAGTGGATAATCGAGTACTTTCTCTCAGTGTGGATTTCCCGCCATTAACTTCCGCATAAGATCGCTTTCCCTAACTAACCCGTAAGCCCACAAATATAATAACCAACTGCCTGGCCTGGCCTGGACTGGCTATTAAATCTATTAAAAATTATGCCGACAAAGACCAAGACATGTAATAATAAAAAATCATTGCGTCAGACGCCGAGGCAGAGCATAGGCTATCGTAATAATTAAAGCTGCTTTTGAAGACAATTCAAGTTCAGTCCAAAGACCAACCAAAAACAAGAAAGGAAGGGAAGGTAGGCAGCGCCAAGACGAAGCATTTGATACTCTTTCGCAGATCGATTGTTTCAATGGCAGTTATTTTTATGAGTTATCGATAGTTACAGCGACTCTGGGCTGCCAACTGCTGCTTGTAATCATCATACCCCTTTCAAGGGTATTACAACAGCACATAAACGTGGTTTCATTGGGAAAAACACAGCCGGCCTTCAGTTGGAATACGTGCATGTTTGATTTATGTAAAATCAAAACGATCGAACGACTATCGATACCATTACAGGGGATCCCCTTTTGAGAGACGCCTCTGTGTGGGATGTTGACCGCGAGAGCAGCTTTTTTTGATACCAAAAGAAGACGACCTTCATGTAGTGGCCCCAGAGGCGCAGCGCAGAGCGTGGCATGGCGCCGTGTGTGGGGGGCCTGGCTAGAAAATTCTGATAAGCAGCTCCATTGGGTGCACAACAATGATGCGAAAACAGCTGCACCAGCAGGAAATGACGCAGTTACGTATGCGATGATTTTTGCAGCAAACAATGGCCCCAGTGGGGAAGACTTACCCTTTGCCCAGACGCTGTATTTAGGGCCCAAAAAGATTATCCGCCGCACCATGCTCATAATGGCTGCTCTGCTGCCCGCTTCACTTCACTCTGCTCTCCCCCTGGTGCTTATCCACTGCCTGGCCTGCGGAAGTCTCAGCTGGGCGATGCTTCTTCTTCTTGTGGGTGCTGAGATCGGTTCGGTGGAGTTCTTGGTTCCTTTAGACGTTGCTTCTAGACATTCAGCCGGAGCTGTTGGTTATTTTGCACAAACTTATAAACGCTCTGCAGCCTGCTTGGTTTACGACGCAATTGTGTTGATTTTTTCGCCTGCCACTGATATTTTTTTTGGTGGAAAATGGGGGGGAAGGAAAGAGATTGCGCTCGGCACGTAATGTTTTTCGCTGTGTGCGTGTGTGTCGATTACTTTCTGCCTTTTGATTGCTTCTCCACCTTTCGGTGCTGGTCGTCTCTCGTTGATGAGCGTACCTGTGGCTCGGTGCTGGCACTCTATGTCGCCCAAGGAAGCTTTGATTATTGCACTTGATTTCGGTTAAGACCTACAACACAGTTTTGATTAAACACAAATATTTTGCCAGCGGACGGTAACATGAATAATGTGTGTGTTTTGGTGCAATCGATAGTTGAATCGATAGTCACGAATAGCTGTTCTTCGTGCCTCGCTTCTCTTCCCCTGTCACGGCACTACGCACCATGGGCCAAGTGCAACAATTTCTGGAAAGAAAAGAAACAAGAAATTTGGACTGTTGTGAGGCCAAGACGTATGTGAATTTCGAAAACAATAATGAAACCACTGAAATTTGACAGTTTTGTAAGACATTTCTATTTCCATTTGACTCGATTTTCAATGGAGTTTTATAACTAAGTCTATAGCGATACACGTAGATGTGGTCTATTAGTAACCGGCTATGATGCGACCCTTCTTGCTGGCCTTCTTCAGCTTCCTGTTCTTCTTGTCCTTGCTGCGCTTCTCCAGGTTATCCTGCCGCTTCTTCTGTCGCTTGTCCTTGTCGTAGTCCACCTTCTGCTTGCGCTCCGACCACTTTGTCTTGGCCTTCTTCTTCTCCACCTTGCGCTTCTTGATGGACTTCAGCAGGAGCTTGGGGTCATCCTTCACCTTCTTGCCGGCAACCTTATCGAACGCCTTCTTCCACGCAATATCTGTCTGCATCTCGGCCGCCTTCTCCGTCTCGCCCTGCTCCTTCAGCTCGTTGATCTGTTTCTTGGTGTCCTTGAGCTTCTTAAGGATTTCCTTCGGATTCTGATGCGATTTCTTCTGCTTTCCACCGGGCGTGGCGGCAAAGTCCACCTTGGAGTAGACAATTTTGCCCTCTTGGTTGTACACGGGCTGCTGTTTCACGGGTTTAATGAGTGCCTTAGAGTCCTTTGTATCCTCGTCCTCCTCGTGCTTCACCACTCCATTGGTCAACTTTTTCTGCTTGACGTTTTCGTTCTTCAGGTTCTTGGACGAGGAGAGCATCAGCTTCTGGACACCCTTGCTGCGCTTCATCTTCTTGGCCTCGCGCCGCTTCTGCTGGCGCTCTGTGGTGGGCCCCTTCTTCTGGCGCAGTTTGTTCTTCATGGAAGCCAGCCGCTCCGCCAGGTCCTCATCCGCATCACCTGTTGCCTTTTGTTTTTTGCTCTTTTTCTTTGGCGCTTCTTCAGTGTCCGACAGCAAGTAGTCCTCGTAGGTGTCGTCATCTGGAAGGACATTAACATACAATAATGATTGAATTTCGCTTGCAATCCCCGTACGAACCTTCTTCTTTGGAGTATGGCACTCCCGCGGTGGTCAGGAGATCGAGAAGGCGATCTCGGTACTCTGTGTACTCCGTCAGTAGGGTTTCCTTCTTTTTCTTTGTACTAATTGGCTTGACTGACTCTGGGAAATACTTTTCCCTCATTTCTTTTAATATTTCGGAGGTGGGCCTCATTTTGTTTTATTTAATTTTAACTTCAACTGCACACGTGCAGATACATATATTGTTGATCGATATATCGAAACTGTCTTCGTGCAGTGTTGTAAAGTGCATTTTTGCCGGCTGTAATCGACACCGATAACGATGAGAGTTTGTTGAGCGTCGTGTTTTTGCTATTTTTTTGTAATTATTAAAATAAAGATGTTTTACCATGTAAGTTTGCCTGGCTCTGTGTTTATAACAGTAGCGACTAACCGTGTCCACCCTCAGATATCACTGGAGCATGAAATTCTGCTGCATCCCCGCTACTTTGGACCGCAGTTGCTGGAGACGGTGAAGCAGAAGTTGTACTCGGAAGTGGAGGGAACCTGCACGGGCAAATATGGTTTTGTGATTGCCGTCACAACCATAGACCAGATCGGATCTGGTGTCATCCAGCCCGGACAGGGTTTCGTGGTGTATCCGGTCAAGTACAAGGCCATTGTGTTTCGTCCCTTCAAGGGGGAAGTGCTGGATGCAGTGGTGAAGCAGATCAACAAAGTGGGAATGTTTGCCGAAATTGGTCCCTTGTCTTGTTTTATATCGCATCATGTGAGTGGAAATATATTTTCCCTATGGAATGGACCCATATTTAATGGTTATTCTTTCAGTCTATTCCCGCTGATATGCAATTCTGTCCGAATGGCAATCCCCCTTGCTACAAGAGCAAAGACGAGGATGTGGTCATCTCTGGAGAGGACAAAATACGCCTCAAGATTGTGGGCACACGTGTGGATGCCACGGGCATAGTAAGTCTTACCTTTTGGCATCATTTGTGTCTGATTTTAAATGTTCTGTAATGTTTGTCTATAGTTTGCCATTGGAACCCTGATGGATGACTATTTGGGCCTTGTTTGCAACTAGACATCCCTCCAAATCAAAGCCCAATTTTTTGTTGGGTGTACTATTTAAATATATATTAAACTTTAATGAAATGCATTTAGACAGCTAAATATCTATGTGTATATATAGTAATAAATATGTACTTTATAAGATTTGATTTCGATTGAAAGAGGTACGTTTACATTTGTAATTTTTAGTTTTTCGTGCGCTGCGTGGAAGTGGAGCTACAAATATGGATGGATACAAATATGAATATAAACAAACAGCTTTCGAGCTATGCTGTACATAAAAGTAGTTACAATTATAGTAGAGATACAATTAAAAGCTATACAGGATGTACATACATATATACTCGTACGATAGGGTCATATGTGGTAAAGCACTTAAGTACATGAAAAAGCCGACATCTAGAGGGTCTAGAGTCTAGACTGCGATTGCACGTAGGGGAAAATCATATAGAAGTACGCGGCGAATGAGATATTCTTTTGTTCAGATTGGTTTGTATGGAATGTAGTTTGGGTGTTGAGCCTCACAGATCCCACGAGAAGAGATGATGCTTCACGAGCATGTCGCGCACACCATCCTTTAGCGGCTGCGACTCCTTGCCCCGCTTCGGCGGCAGCTCCCAGTCGGGATTCAGATTGAAGGCAAACTGCGACAGAATCCTTAGCTCGCATTTGATCTGCACCCAGCCGGGGGAATCGATGAAGCTCCAGGTGTGGTACCACTTCTGCACCACCTCCTGGCAGGCGCACAGCACCTCCAGCCAGAGATGGAGCACCTGTTCGTTGAGCCCCAAGCAGATGAGAGAGCGCAGCTTGACATCCATCTGGGCATGGGCATCGTCGTGCGTTTGATTGATGGCCTGGACGCAGCGATAGAGCAGCTCCTCGGGCGTCAGCACCTTGCCATCTTCGTCCAGACGATACGTTTTGCACAGCACCAGGCGACTGTACACGGATTCAAAGTCCTTTTCCACTTCGCGCGTGGCCGCCTCCTCGATGTACAGCCACGGGTGAATGGGTCCACCGAGGAATGTGGGTCGCTTCATGCCATGCTCCAGAAAGGCCTTGATGGCAGGCGCCAGTGTGCCACGCACCAGATCCGTCACCGTCTCGGAGATGGCATCATCTCCGGCAGAGGTATACAGCTTGCTGCGTTCATCCAGCAGCTCCACGAATTTGGCGGGAAACCAGCCCCGCAATCCGTTCAGCTCGCCCACCCAGCAGTGCTCGTCCTTCTGGCTGATGATGGTGATGATATCGTTGCGCCTGAACCCCAATTCGTCGTCGTCGTGCCGCTCAAAGTCGTGCAGAGCCTTGGCGCGGCGTTTGCGCGTCCTCGCCACATTGATAAAGTTCTCGTGGTCCTTGGCATGCGATTCGCTGCTGTAGTTCGCCGTCAGCTGGATGTGCCCCGCCAGCTTGGGCTCAATCGTGATGAAGTGCCGCCCCACTTTGAGTATGGCCTCGCGCAGATCCACCAGTATCTCCGTTTGCCGTATGTTCTTGTTCTTCAGCTGGTCCGCCTCGGAGCTGTCGCCTCGGAACAGGAATGCCTCCAGTATTGATTTGCTCTTGCGCACTTGCCGCCGGGCTAGCTGCTGCTTGGGCAGATTCGATGTGGCCTCGGGATTGCCTATTTGATGACCCTGGTCGGCCATGAGGTAGGCCAAGTGACGACGTCGATGCGTGTCGATCACCGTTTGACTGAGGGAACCGCCCACCTCCAGGGCCTGACTGAAGAGCACCTCCACGTCAGTGACCCCGCCGGGTATGTCCGAAAGGGAATTGAAGATCTGGGCAGAGTTCTCCAGGTGCTTTAGCTCCTGCTCTTTGACCTTTAGCATGCCCAGGGTAAGCTGGAAGAGCACAATGGATCCCTCGTAGAAGAACCAGTCCCATATCCGGACGAGAATCTTCATGTGGACCACATTCGCGAAGACCGTCAGGAACCAGTGGAGCGTAATCAGCGACAACTCAATGTCGTGCTTCTTGAGCGACTCATCCACGTTGGTCAGGTAATTGGCAATCAGCGTTTGCATAACGCGCTGGTCCGCCTGGATGCCGAGCAGCGTGGAGCTGTAGTACGAGGCGGGCAGCAGATCCTCCACAATGGTGGCCATCATCCAGAAGGCGTTCTCCTCCTCCATGAACAGCAGCAGGCAGGCCACAATGACGCCCGTGCCCTGACAGTAGCCAATGTCGGGGAAGAGCCACGCAATGCCACGAAGGATGCGACGCAGGCGGGGAATACCTGTGCCGTTGGGATTGCTGAAGCACGCGTTCGTGGGCAGGATGCGCAGCAGATCCTTTTCGATCTGTTTCGATGTCATCAATTGGTCGTTGCTGGAAGCTGGAATAAGAAAGCTGGTTCAGGAAGGTTTCTCAATCAGTTTGTGTGTGGGTTAGCTATACCCTTGACAATGTCCTGGTAGCTCGTTTCGCTCTTCTGCTTCTTGGCCAATGCCCCCGAGAGTCGCATCCACATCTGGGCCCGCAGCGTGTGTGGAATGCCCTGACGTACCATGTTGCGCAGCTTTTCCGTGCGCGGCAGCATCACATCCACATGCTCCCAGGTGAGTTCCGAGGCCTCCTTGTTGTGCGAGAACTCCAGATGGGCTATCCACTGCAGTCGCTGCTGGGCATCCTCCACAAAGGGTATGCCCAGCAGTTTATTCGAGCTCTGCTCGGGACCGTCTTCCTCCTCCACGCGAAACCCAAACTCATCGAAACGATACTCCGGCTGGTCGTTGGGCCCAGAGCCCAGCTCAGACTCACCGCCCAGCTTGGCGAGGATCTCCTGCGGCCACATGGATGCCGTGAGGGCGGAGAATGGTCCCCCAGGGTTCGGTCGCAGGCCATCGGCCACGCTCAGTTCTTCCATCGTTGACGGCAGCTCGCCCAGATCGTCTTCGGAGCCCAAGTTCTGCAGTTTCCGCTGTGTTGGCAGCGAGTGGAGCGTGGAAACGATAAAACATCAATTAGCTTGATAAGCAATCTTTTCTGGTTAATTAAAGTGCGCTACCGTACCGTATGCTCCACACGGCCCACGTAACCCTCGTGGTCTCTGCCGAAGATGCTTCGGGCCATATCCATTCTGATGCTCAAACTCGTTGTAGCCTGCCTTTCGATTAGGATATTTTGAACATTCAATTTCAGGGACTTTCTTTTTGATTTTTTCGAAGTTTAAAAACACTAACAAAAATTTTCACTTGGCATTGTTTGGGTGTCAGTTCGATAGGCGATGAACGATAGGCTGTAGAATCGATGCACCTGTTGAGCAGAGAAACAACACTGTTAAATTAGTTAATTAAATATTTAAACAACAATTAATTGAGACTTCGTTTTTAAATCTTACAATTTATTTCAGTAATTGTTAAGTTCTTATCATCCGATAAGAGAACAGCTGTTATCAATCGATAATCAGCTGGCTGAAATTTGTTGTTGTACAGCTTTCTTTAGCCACCATCTGGGTGACCGTTTATGGTATTTTTTGATGCCAAAATTGGGCAGAAAGTATTTTATTTTTTCATGGTATGTACTGGTATTTTTGAACGACTTAATGGTATTCGAGAAGACTGGGAAAGCCTTCCAAATGTAAGAAATAGGCTTGAAAGGTGAACCATATAACCAGCCACGCGTTCTGCAAGCCTTTTGAACGTCTATTCTCAGAGATAAACATGATAAAAACAAAAGGGCGCAATCGATTTAACAATGAAAAAGTTTCCAAATTACTGTATAAGGCAAAGCCTCAGAGAAATAAATAGCTTTTTTAACTACATATGAGCCGGACCACAACATGCTGGCTCAAGTTTTTGAAGAATCGGAGGAATTGTTATGAATATAATGTAATAAACTATAGTTTTTTAGTTGAATTGAAACTATCATAAACAAGAAATAAGACTATGGACCAAAAAAAACCTGTTCTAGTTTATGAATAACATTTTTAAGTTTATACAGTAATTAAAATAAAGGAAAATTATGTTGGAAATATATGAATTATATTTTTTATATTTATTTAAATAGAAAAATACTTAAAATTAATGGTATTTAAATAGTATTTTTTGAAACTGAAATGGTATTTAATAGTATTCATTTTTGGGCTAGATGGTATATTCTTTCGTTATCGGCGCGGTCACACAGGCCACCAGAAACACAATAAACAACACAAAATTAGCATAATAATGCAGATAAAACCCATTATTACATGTAAGTGGCATACAATGCACCCTTGGCCTTCCATTTGATATTGATTTCTGATAGATTCTGGCTCGTGTCCGCTTTTCCGCTCGCTGGAATCGCAAATCCTGAATGCCATACCTTTGGACACCTGCGAGTGGCGGCGGACCTTCCAACGCCCCACAAAACATGTTCGCCTGGAGGCCCAGACCCAGCAGTTCAATGTGGCGCCACTGGAGAAGTACAAGCAGGGCGACTGGAGCATTCTGGAGCACCCGATTCTGCACATCTTTGTCACAGAATGCAATGTAAGACAACGCCCTTTATATGAGTGAAAAATTAATCTGTATCCCTCTTGCAGGACATTGACACATACAAGGCCACCATTCGGGAGGAGATTGATGCCTGGCTAAAGGTATTGACCAGCTATGGCATCTCGGACTGGATGATTCTGCTGGTGGAGACGCTGGACATGCGCAAGACCAAGAATTTTATGCCACGCACCACAGTCCTCGATAAGATACGTCTCGATTTTGGCAGCAAAAACGATGATCGCTGCATCTCAGTGCTGAATCCAGCCAAGTTCGAGCAAAAGTCCACGGAATCCTTTCGCTGTTTGGTCCAACGCATACGCTTCCTTATGCTCACGAGCTACAATCGTAATATTGTCAAATACGAGGAGCTGATACGCGGCAAGCGGGAGAAGCGCAACCACGACGGCTGGGATTTCCGACAGTACTTCTTCATGCAGGAGGATCTGGCTCTGATATTTGAGAAGCTAGAGCTGCCCACTGAGGCGCTGATCCAGTACGACGAGCTGGATGCCATGTTTTCGCAGTTTATCACGCACACGGGCTTCAACGAGAAGCAGCAGTGGCTCAGCCACTTCAAGCGGCCGCTGAGCGCCTTCCATGGCATCTGTCTGACGCGTCTGGATAAGTTTGAGATGCGCGAGAAGATCCGTGAGGACGATGTCTCCCTGCTGGAGTTTCGCAACTATTTGTTCGAACGGCAAGCGTACCTGCTGCTCACCAGCAATGAGATCCCGGAAATAGCCAAACGATTGCTAGACTTTCTCTTTTCCACGCTGCGCGAGGTGGAATTTATCAAACTTGAGTGCCAGGAGGGGGCCCTGTGCTGCTGGGAGTTTGTCTGCGCCCTGGAGGTGCTGCAGCTGTGCGAGCAGGCCATGGAACCGAACGAAGTAACCTGCTTCCAGCACTGTGCCCCCATCTGGAACCTGGCCAAGGACAAGCTGTATGAATTGGGGAAACTGTGCGGCCTTCTGCCCGGGTGCACACCCACCTCCGAGCAGCTGCACATCGTGGTGCAGCTGTCGTCAGGCATTGGCGATGCCCCGCCAGACCAGCAGCAGCAGTTCCTGCAGGCCACGCCACAGCTCCGGGATCGCTCGCCCAATCGCAAGCCCAAGAAATCGGCGACCCAACAGCTAAAGGAAGCCTTGGGCTCGAATCAGGCATTCCAGAAGCTCTACCTGGAGCTGGCGGAGCTGGCAATCAGCACGTACAAGCATGTGGCACGCCTGCGCTCCGCCCGATTGGTGGGTCTGGACCTGGGCAACTTCTATTGTGCCCTCAATGAGCCGCACAAGGCGGTGGGCTTCTTTACGGATCTGCTGAGGGAGCTTAAGGCCGAAAACTGGCACATGCTGAGCTCCCAGACGCTGCTGGAGCTGGCCAACTGCTATCGGAAGATGGGCGACTCTATGGCGTACACGAAGACCTGCAGCTCCATCTCGTGCTGCGTGGAGATGGAGACTCTGGTGCGCACGTTCTACTTTGATGAGTTTCTCAAGTCTCTAAAGACCCTCAAGACCACACTCTCCGCCCAGCCATCGTCGGAGAATGCCAACTTTTGTGTGCTAGAGGATCATTTTCGCATCCTGGACATTGAAGTGCTCAACCAGAAGCCCATTATACAGGATGACCATGTCCTGGTGCAGCTCAAAGTGGAGAGTCTTTATCCCCGAGGGATCGTGGCAGAGACCATCAAACTGTGCTACGAGCTGCAGCCCACTCCTTTGGAACTGGCCATGGAAAATGTGTCCCTGACGGCCGCTCCATCAGCCACGAAGGTGAAAGAGTCTGCATCGCGCCTCAAGGTGGAACTGCAGCTGGTCTACAAGCAGGACAATCGCCTGCACTCTGCTTCGGTGGCCTGTGATATGCCCAAAAGCAAGCAGCCCGTTCGACGCACCAGCAGCACCAAAAGGAAGCTCTCGCCGAGCGTCCTGGGGGACTTTACCAACTTTGTGCAGGCGGAGAATATAGCCCTACAGCCGGGCGTCAATTGCATTGAACTGAAAGCCAAGGCAACGCGTGTGGGCAACTGGCAATTCAAACAGGTCTCGTATGCCGTACTTTATTGCCCGAAGAACTCTATTAATGCTCTATTCTTGTAATGCTTGTAGCTCTGTGTGAGCATGTCCAGCCTGGAGTTCCTCTCGGAGCAGCTGCCACTTGTGGCGCCCTGCTTTGAGATCAGCACCAAGCCGGCCAGTGCTTCGCTGGAGTTCAAGACCCTCATTGCGGGCATTGTCCAGCCCATTAGCCTGAACGTGTCCGGCGGGAGTTTCATCTTCCCGCCCGATGCCAAGATTACGCTGCGTTGCTCCAAGAATCTACGCCTGCGACAGGCCTTGGATACCAAGGATACGCCTCCACGTGATGATGCCACATTCGAGAGTCTGCTGCAGGTGCCGCTGCTGCAATTCAAGTCGTTCGAGGAGCGTAGCATGCCCCTGGAGGTGCTCACGGATATGCCGGGCAGGAAGGTGTCCAAGCATCACGAGCATCACATTGCCCTGAGCTGTCCCTGGTCGCGCACTGAGCTGCAGATACCCATCGAGTTCCAGCCGGCCATGGAGGCCACTTGTCGGCTGCACACGTGCGGAACCCAAAAGTTCCTGCAGGTCATAATGAAGGGACTCGATGCGCATCTGCTGCTGCACCACGCCAAGGTCAAGTGCGATGTGCCTGGTGTCCAGCTGCTGGACCTGAACCCCATGCCCCAACAGCCGATTGTAAGAGGGAATCCTTGCGGTTGGGTTGTCACTATCAGGTTTTGTTTTGCTTGCAGGAAATCTACAAATCCCTGACGGTCACGTATCTGTACGAGATCCAAGTGGAACCCCTGAAGACCGAGCACGAGCTGCCCATCGTCAAGGTGCACTTTGTGATCAAATATGCCACGCTCACGCAGCCCGAGGTGTGGCGGAGCTATGGCTGTGCCTTCGATCTGGTGGACTACACGACGCTCTTCAAGCTGCAGGCACAGCTGGAGCCCAACGAGCTGTGTCGCCTGCGGACGGTGTGCAATATGAATCTGAAGATCACCAAAGTGCACGAGAATCCCTACGCGGATCTCATGTACGAAGTCCTGAACGATCAGAATCTCTGGGCCGTTTGCGGTCGGTCTGCGGGTGAGTGCGGTTGCGGTTCTGGTGTTTGCTTTTTGGTCTTTTATTTTATGATTTAATTCTGATTTCTCTACACACGTTTTCACACTTTAAGATATGGGTAAGTTGTTGGACACACACGTAGAAAAATCCGTAGCACAACTAACTCCCAGATTAATGGTAGATGCTATTCCATTTAGAAACCGTTTTAGCAATTCCTCAGCTTTAGATTAACCACTAAATTATGCTTCCTTTAATTTTAAATATGTTCTTTATTTTCCTGCTAATCCTCTCTCAATCCTTCTAGGTGTCGTCTCCATGAAAGACGTGGACAGCCATTCCATATCCCTGGACGTGATGCCCTTGAGCACTGGCTTCCTGCCCATGCCCAGCATTCGCCTGTCCAAATACACGGCTGGTGGCAAGAGCAAAACCGATGCCCACTCCAAGGTGCATCCCTTTCCGCCCGGACAGGTGTACAACTCCACGAAGAGCATGCAGATCCATGTGATAGCCAGCGTGGCGGAGAATCAGTAAATTATAGCATATATGGCCCGAGGTCAAGTATTATTTATATTATGTATAAAAGTAAAAAAACACCAAAAACTACATAAAATTAAGACTTTGAGGCGGACAAATCGTTGGCCAGCTTGGACAGCTGCTGCTCCTCCACGCGGTAGTAGTGCCAGCCCTCTCGGGCGGTCAAATCGACGGCACCCAAGCTCTCGTAGAATTTGCGAGCGGGATTCCACTCGAGCACATTGAACTCCAACCGAGGGCACTTCAATTCCACGGCCCGCGCAGACACCTCGAGGAAGATGCGCCTGCCAGCGCCCCGCTTGCGATGCTCCGGCTTCACGTAGATGTCCTCCACAAAGAAATAGCGTCCCTGCCAGGTGGAGTATGCCTTGTAGCAAATGGAATAGCCAATGGCCAGGCTGGGAAAGCAAATAAACAGAAATTGTCGTGTTAACCTTATCGATTGTGGAGGGGAAGGCAAATGTTTGCCCGAGTCCAATAGATTTCGTGTTTGCTCTTGCCTAATTTTGAACGCCTATCGCATCGTTTGCGTTTACTTTACTCACTTGGTGGCATTGTCTATGAGCACATAGACTTCACAGTATTCCTGTCCACCCGACAGTCCTGCATCACGTATGAGATCTGTTGAAAGAATTGACTTTTGATAGAGCGATCGTTGCTTGAAAAGATATTCTGATAAGACCTTACCCTCCTCCGTTAGTTGTGGGCCATTGCTCATCTTCTCAAAGTCCGCCAGTTCCTGGGGATCAGTAAATAAGAAGTGTCTAAAATATGGTCACACAGCAAATCCGATTGGTTCCCACCTGGATCATGGCTAAGACATCTTTGATGTCCTCCACTTGGGCACGCCGGAATGTGAATTCATCGCTTTTCGACATGGTCTGTTCGTCTGTTGTGCTACCAATATATAACTGATTCTTAGCTAGTCTTTTGTAAGGCGCTTATCTCCCTTATCTATCTTTAAATTCAAATCGTTGTTGGTTTGTGAGGTGATTGTAAAATCACCAACTTGGTAGCGATGGGCGATAAGCGATAACTTAGTCGCAAGGCGAGTTCATGTAACCACCAACAGATGGCGCTGACTAGTGTGTAGATTTCATGTAGCAGAATCATTTTTGTTGGTCGAATTCAAGACCGTTAATGTTTAACCATTTTTTAAAAACAAACCAATAAAACAACACTTTTAAAAATTAAGCAATATTGTAGAAAATTTATTGTTTCTTTGATGGAGAGATTAAAAGAACATTAAAACGTCATATATTTGTAGGTGTCGACAACCTTATCAGCAGTTTGGCAAACAGATTTATTATTTGAGTGAATAGTAGTTTTCCCAGTAAATATTTATCCCTCGTTTCTTTCTCTCCATAATTTCGCTCTTATCGAGTGTTTGCTTTCGATGGCATGTGAAAGGTATTGTCCAAGTGATCCTCACATATCATACAAACTATTTGATTTTCATGGAAAATGCCTTAGAAATTTTCAAATTTAATGAACATAATATTGGGTTATTCCGTGTCTGTCCATCATGTGAACCCAGTACCTTGACTGGTATATGGGGTTATCAGTGGTGACACCCAACCCCATTAGAATGGTGCCTCCACCCATCCCTCCACCCATCCCATCCCACCCTCTCTGTATTCTGCTCCTCTCATCTGGTGGGGCTAGTAAATACTTACAGTTTGACCTCTTGCCACACCACAGACACATAATATTTTCAATTTTTGTTCGCCTCTCCGCTTATCTGTGCTGTGCTGTGTGCTCCGTCACGATGATGATGTGGCTATGGATTATGGATCCAGCATATAGCCTATAGCATCCCATCCATGGCGTAGATTATTTATGCCTGCCTGCATTTCAATTTTCTTAGAGTCCCAAGGCAGGATAGGCCTTATCTTTCGTTGTTTTACCCCTTCTTTATACGATTCCTTTCCATTATATTATTCCTTTTAAATAGCCATTAATATGTTGTATTTAAATGCCGCAAACAAAATATAAAACCAAAGTCGAAGCAAAGCCAGCGGCTGATAAGGTCCAGTCCAATCCAACTCCGGGGGCTTATCTTTTGGAACACAATGCATCTTCCGGACTTTTGCCCAGAGAGCTACTGCTGCTGCTCCCGCTCCGCTGCTGATAGGCGACACCGACACCCGCACTCGTCGTCGTCGTCACCCGCAGGGCCTTATATCTTTATCGGGTTTCTCCTACCCCTCGGATCACCCTCTCTCTATCGCCTCTCTCTGTCGCTCTCTCTTGATCCCATGCTCTGGCGCCTGCTTAAAGTTTTTCACTCTGTTTTCAGGTTGTTTACATTTACCTCCTTATCGCTTTGTATTGTTCCCTCCCCCTCCCCGTTTGTGTTTTTATCAATGTTTGCAATATGTTTTTGTTCTCTGTTTATTCTATTATTCTTTTGTTTCCTTTTCTCTTTTTTTTGCTCTTATCAAATCCGCATGACGTCACAAGAACCGGCACTTTCAGTATTTGATTGGAATTTCTTGACACTTTTTTTCTCTTTTGTTTTTTGTTTTTTATCGTTTGTATATTCATTTTTTTTTTTTAGGTTTTTGAACACACCAGACACTATGGCATTTCCCTGTTGCCGGTTGCCTGGTTGATACGGTTCTTTATCGCTAAAAACCCGAGAGGGGCCAAGAGGGAGTAAGTCGGAGAGTGAGTCAGTGAAATATAGATAGGCAAGGTCGTCAGCTGCTTGGCTTAGTTATCAGCCAAAACAGAACGGGGGGAGTCTTTGCCATTATCTACATATATAAAATGTACAATATGCAGAGTGGTTTCTATTTCTGGGGAGCGAAATTTGTGCGAAATTCTTGCAAGGTTCTTAGGAATCTTTAATTATTTTAATTTCATTTATTTTTGTAGTTTTTAGTAGGATTTTTAAAAGTATTTACCAAGAGATTATTAACAGATTTATTTGTATCCTAGATTTCCTTAGAAAGAACTGAAAAATGGGCAAAGCCTGCAATTCTTAAATGCTATATATGGAAATCCATCATATGATGGTATATTTCCCTCTGGTAGATCTCTGAAAGATCTCTGGCACCGTTGATTGTAAAATGGACATGCAAATCCTTGTATTATTGCACATTTTTCTACCTTTTCTCTCAATGAATGATCTTTCGAGTGGAATTTAGATTGGACCACTGCCAGATGATAGTTTTAATCAGGTCGTATGCCCGATGTTGTCTGAACACATACTCGCACTATTGCCGGATTGTTGATAAGGACACCAGACAGTGTCCGGAATCGGAGTGGTGTCGGGCGTCTTCCCCCGATAAGGATAGTCGCGCGACTGTCGCGTGATGCAACTTTTAATCAAATCGGTTGTTTTTTGGTATCTCTCCCAGGGCTCTCTCTCTCTCTCTCTAGACTCTGGCTGGTGTGGCGTCAGTGGGGCTGTGGCTGGTGGCTGTTTCGGTGACGGTGCCTCCTCTGAGATAGCCATATCTTGGTACGGGCTTCCAATCAGCGGACGGAGGGACAAACTACAGAGTACACGGCGCGCAATGAGTGTTCCCGTTGCCCCCTCTGGACGGACGGACGGACAGGCGGCCGATAATAAGTATAATCGTTACTTTGCCGCTGTGGCTGCCGTTTCTGTTGCCGCTTTTGTTGTTGTTGTTGTTGTTTTTGTTGTTGAAAAGGTGATATGAATTGTGGTCTGATAAGTTTTAATCAAGAGTATTTTTACTCGTATTTTGCTGCTTTGGGCGGCTGGCTACTCTCACGAGTAGCATTTGAAAAGTTGTAGTAGTAGGTCGGAGCGCGGATGGGATCGGATCGGATGCGGGTTCAGTCCCAGTCCCAGTCCGGTACTGGGATCTCTTCCCGTGTCGTGGGCCGTGCCGCCTGATAACCACATTCGGATCTCTTCGCTATCGCTGGTGGCTCAAACAAAAAAAAAGAAAAACTCATTTAATGTGAAAAATTGTAAGGAAAGTTGCGCCGGCGCATGGAAAATCCTTTAAATATGTTTAACCACAAACGTGACGGGAGTTTGACCAACACAAAAGCCGGCTCCGGCTACGGGTCCGAGGAGGCGCTTGCCGCCTGGCAGGGAATCCCCCGTGTGTCCCGAAGCGACGCCCACTCCTACCTCAGGATACTCCTCCTCCTCCTCCTCCTCTTCCTCCTAGGAAAGAGTTGTGATCTGTGTGACACTTTCATTTGGTTGTGTCAACGCCCCCCCAACCGCAGACACAGTCGGGCCCAGATTTCAAATTCCAGATTCCAGGGGCGATTCCCTGGCAATCATCGAAATTTAACGGTTGCTTAAGCGCGTGTGCATCTGTATCTGTGTGTGTGTGTGTATTGCCAGATGCCTCGAAGGTTCGGCTCGGTTCGGTCATCATCCGATCGATGTAAGCCAGCCACATGTGTGTCAAACGCCCCTCATAATGACGCGGATCTACCCACGAATTTCTGGACCCTAGCCACAGAAGAGCAACCAATATTTGTATCCCATGGATCGCAGCTCTAGCGACTGGAACCAAATGTATTCCCCATAGCAATGGGTATACGCTGAGGCAACGTCTGGTCCATTTGGTAAGTTTCCCCAGAGTAAAATAAAGGGCCTTGTGGGAGGAAAACGAAATACTACATATATGTTTACTATATTTCCAATGGAGAATTTTCATTGAACTTTAAACGCTATAAACCGCTTGAACCCACAATATCTTCAATTCTTAAATAAGTTCTTACCCTTCCTAAAGATCTAGAAGCTACACGAATCTCACTTTGGAATAGAAACCATAGAAACCAAGATATGTACACATATAGTGGATCTATATGGTGTAGAAACCAAGATCTATGAATTTTTAATAGATCTATGAAATTTAAGCCAATGCTACTTGCAGAAACCAAGATATATGAAGAAACTCAACCAATTCTTCTTCTGTATTCCCATATTTCCATTGGAGAGTTTCCTTGGAGGCTTGAACTTTAAGCGCTATAGACCTTCTTAAAGATCCAGAAGCAACACGGAACTCAATTGAAAATAGATCACTGGAAAGTTAGACCGATCATAAGTCTTTTGTATTCCAAATTCCATACTCTTCCACCCGTATGTAGGTCGTATATGTGACTCAATCAGACAAATGGAATTTCCACATTAAAAACCAATCCAAAATAGATGAAAAAGTAGAGCAATGCCACTGCCACTGCCACGGCCATGTCCATGTCCATTCATGCCAAATGAATCACTAGATGGGAATTTCCCAAACTGGAAACCAAATTTATGAATGGAAGAACCAAAAGGAGTTCCATCCTAAACTCATTAATTTTTATAGGGACAAACAGGAGGAGGAGTAGGACAGAGAGAGTGAGTGAGTGAAAGTGAGTTGCTGGGCAATTAAAGTTCCATATAAGCAAAACAATGCAAGTCCATGACTGCAGTGTCTGTCTGGGATTGGGTTCGGGGTCGTGGTCGGGGTCGGGATCGGAGCCAGGGGTCGTGGGTATATCCTGTCAAACACACACATTACATTGGGAGACAGGTAGACAGAGATACAACAGGTACTCCACACAGTCCAGTCCAGTCCCGTCCCGTCCAGGCGGCACAAGACACCAGACCAGACGACACGCGCTGATACAGAATTACGACGACCATGAGGAGTGCTTGTGGATGAGATGATGAGTGTGTCCATCCGTCCGTCCGTCCGTCCGTCTGACGTCTTTCTATATTTATATTTGGTATGGGAGTAGGTGCGGTTTTTCCTAGACTTTGGCGCATGACTGGAACTGGAACTGAAACTAAAACTGGGATTGGGATTGGGATCGGAAGAGGACGACTCAGAGCAATTAACAATTAAGACAAACACCGTGTGTACTGTGTGTGTGTGTTGTGTGTGTCTGTTGTATCTTGTATCTTGTCTTTTTCTTGTACGTTTGTTTGTTTGTCTTTCGGAATTTCACAAAAATTCCTTTTATACCACAATTTTTGTTCATGTTCTGTTAATGTTTAATGTATGTGACTGTCTGTCGATGTTTGTTCTTTGGTTTTGGTTTTTTCTTCTTTTTTTTTGCGGTATTTGCTATTGCGGTTTCCATCCATTGTTCCTCCCAAAAGTAAACCTCATTCGTCGGTTCGTGGTTCGACTATTTGCAGATGCACTTTGATGCCTTTTTGGAGCGGGAGATGATGCACGTGTCTCTCTGGGGGGATGGGGGGCGGGGATTTACTTGGAAAATTACTGGGCAAAACGACTTTTGTTGTTCTCAGATTTGTGTCTTATTTTTTTTATATAATTAATTTCCAATATGGCGACCTATGGCAGGAAGTCATGTACACGACAATATATATTTATTTTTATACATATATTTCTTTCTTTTGTTTTGTGAATTCTCTTCAACAAAATGCTTATTTTTCTTCAATAATATATATATATATTTTCCCCCCATATATGTACTATATATGTTTTATATGTATGTTTGGCTGTGGCTGTAGGGGCATGTTGATAAGGCCTGTCGGTCGTTTGTTGTCGTCGTCGACGTCGTCGTCGCAACTCAACGACCGCTGAGGCAGCGCCCAGAGGCACATTGTAAGCGGCGGACGGACACTCGAGAGGGCAGGGCAGGGGCAAGGCAGGGGCAGAGCTCCAACGACTCGCATTTTGTTTTTCTGTTATAAGTACAAGTAATGCTCATGCATACATATATATGTATATATACTCGTCTGTATGTACCCCACACTCTTATATGGTATATAACCACTTGTTTCTGTGACCCATTCCATTTCCACTTCCATTCCATCCACACGATCCCACATCGAGCGAAGGAGGGACCCGACCCGCCGTTTCTGTGCTTTTTTTTCACTGGAGTTCGACGATCGTCATGCTGGTTTCTTGTAATTCCCATAATTCTTATTTTTATTTACCATAGTTTACATTTTTTACTTACTTTACTTTTAGTTTTCCTGGGCTTTAAGGTTTTTTCTTTCGTTTCTTTGTCTTAAGTTTGAAACAAAAACTAAATCCATCACTATAATGATTGAATGTCTTATACAAAAAGTGTGATTTGGGAGAATATTTTTATTTTATTATTTAAATATGATATCAACAAATCTGGTACATACATATGTATCTACCTTGAGGCTGGGGCTGAGACAAAAGTGTTAAAAATGTGACAAAGATCATTAACAATTTGGAAACCTTTGGTATAACTTCTTTGATATCAAATAAGGGAAAAGAATGATTTTTAAATGTGAAAAAATATGATACAAATCATTAGCAAATTGGAAACAAATCATGGAACATTTTTGATATAAAAATGGAGGCAATGAATGATCTTTAAATATGACAGTAAATTTCAAAGATCTTCGGTGTTCCAACTGTTGGTGTTTGTCGCTTGGTGTACATATATGATCATACCCCTACCAGAAACTCTTTTTTTATAGATCCTCATGTTTGATTCTTCCCTTAGATGTTCCCAAATCTTTGGAAACTTTTTTCTTCCTTTAGTTTTTTCCTGTATGAAAAATATTACTCAATCTCGGGCCTATTTTCCCCATTTCTTAAGTCAATTAGCCATTTAGGCTGTCGTTAAAAAATCATCAAACAAACATTGGTCTCCTAAAAAAATATACATTCATTCCTAAGTGCTGAAAGGACGACGGCCTAATTAGAAAGCGCCAGCGTCAGCGCCAGGTACGTGTCAGAGGACACAGGACACGTAAAAGTAAAAACATATTTTTCAAAAATTATATAACCCAACAAAAGGGAAACGAAAATAGAAAATATTGTCAGCGAAAACAATATTTATGGGGAAGATGAGATGTTGTTTGTTTGCCCAGAGACAGGGCCCTCAAAGAAAGAGAGAGAGAGAAAGGTAGTAGGTTGTCCCTTTTCAATGTCCTTTTTGGTCAAGATCAATTTGTATCGTGTCGGCGCGTGTTTCCATTTTGTTTGTGTTTACCTTTTGCCACAAATTGTGGCCGCGCTTACCTGATCGGGAGGGGATGATGATCTACCTGTGGCTCGCACCGTACCTCTCTCCCCTCTCCCCTCTTACCACTCTGTTGTTGTGGCAAATGGCAGCCGTCTGTGGCCTGTGGCCTGCGGCTGTGGCTGCCCGATTAACACTGATCTGAGCGGCTTAATCGTGGCTTCTTGACAGTTTTCTTTTACCAATATAAAAGTCTATTTAAATAGGTTCAGTTCCTGTGTTTGTTTGGCTGTGGGAAAAGTTTTTCATGTGCGGGAAATATGTTACATTGATCCAAGGATCGAAGAGTCACTTAGGGAATATTGCATCAAATCCTCAAGGAAGTCAAAATGTTGACTCAACAAATTAGCTGGGAATGTTTTGTTCTATTTGCTTAATATTGAGAAATTCTGGTACTATGATGGACATATGGAGAGATCTGTAATGTAAAGTTTTAATAACTTTAAGTTGAGATTTTCACAGCAATTCATGCAGATCAAACACGCCGCCAAATGGATATTTTCCCCTAATACCGTTCCAATCGTTACCCTTTTTGGATCCATTGAAGGACCATACAGATAACAACTCTTGAGGCAGCAATAGCCCTTGGTTATCGTAGCCCTAAAAGAGTGTTAAAGACATGTTCTCCGAGGTCGTTAAATGGGGTTTCTTTTGATAAGAAACCAAGAACTCAATTGAGGAGCACTTGAATCAGATGCTGCTCTCCTTTCTTTAATGGTATTTTATAGGAATATTCCTACCACATAACGATGCTGATAATTGGCGCTTAAGGAGTCAAACGACTTGTATCCGAGAGATAGCCAGAGACCCGACCACGACACTACGAAAGACGAGACGAGATCTCGAGAGGTATTGGATTACCGAAAAGTGTAATATTTATGGGCGGAGCGAGATATGTACACGAAAATATTAAAAATGCATAAATACATCAGCACTGGAACTGGAACTATATAGTATGTATACGATCATACTCCTATGATACATGAGACACTTGCCACACAGTCCTTGCCACACTTGTTGCAAGAGCAAACCCATTTTGTCGTGGCCTCCATAAATATGTCAAAATAATTCCAAAAAAATCGTCGTGTTTTTTTCGTGGGTCTCGTGGGATATACATACAAATACTTTAAATTGGCCCTCGGTGGTTTTCATTTTGTGTATAAAACTAATTATATTGCTTTTCGCCATAAACATTGGGCCGGGCCATTCGATATGTTCCACATTGGATGGAGTATCGCCACGGCCCATTACCCTTGGAGTTCGAGTGTGAAACAGGGCACCACCCGCACCCCTACCTTACCCGCAAGACCCACAAAGATTATCCTTTTTTCTCAGGATTGTAATAAATCACATCATTAGCCAGAGCCAGAGCCCATTGCTCGCTGGATGATTTATTGGTTCCACAAGAGATCTCTCTCTCTCTCTTCATGTTTGTTGACACTCAATGCCCTGCCACACCACACACAGGGGCATACTCGTAGGCACGGGGGCACTCAGCCCTGACTCACATGGCGGAGTGGCAGTCGCACTCCTATTCCTAATTCTCTATGACAGTTGGGGGGTGCTTTTGAGGTCGTCTACCGTTATTTGCATTTGTACTCAATGCATTTCGTTTATAGCAGTAGAACCGAAAACTTATCATCGGACTTAACATACCATAACATTTGTCGCTTTAGGATCGTTTAGCCGAATCCCAGGGGGTGGACTGTGGAACGGTAGCTACACGAATATGAAGGTGGAAGCTCACAAGTCAAGTGTGAGAAAGTTCACTGTCGAAAAACATAACCAAATAGAGGTAGGAATGGGATATAATTTAGAAGAAGTTATAGATGATTTGCATAGAAATATTACGGGGATCTTTAGAAAAACGGAAAAGGAATACCATTCATAGATCGTTGCCATTTCCGGGTCATTCGAATGGATCTTTAGTTCTTTTTGCTCAATTTCCATGCATTTTTCTTTCTAGGAAAATATAATTGAAATATATTGAGAAGCCTCCCCGACATGCTCGAATGGCGTGTTATATACCAAAAGCCCTGGGACAGGCCCGGGCCAGGCGCCGCTGGGTGACGTCTACTGCAAGTTTTTCAAAATCTGAGTTATTTAATAAAATTCAAGGTTAAAGTTCCATATAAATCACAGACACATGCAACCCACGAGCACCAAAGTGTATTGAAAATGTCTAAATATTTCAAATTGTTTTAGTTTTTGTTTTTGTAATTGTTGAAAACTTTCGTTAATGAGCGAGAGTGTTGGTTTGTGGTTGTGGCAACACGAAACACATACAAAAAAAATATTGTATAGCATTGAATAAAAAATTATATTTATTACATATAGAGGAGACCTCTAGTGTCCGCGGGGACTAGGGAAAGGTCCGGTATGGAGCGGTCCCCCCACCCATAGGCTGAAGCAGGTTATCAGCATTTTTTCCTTCGTTTTTTTCATATTAAATATAATTTTTTGAATGGCCACAAAGGTTAACAACAAGCCCTGTCTATGTGCTCGACGAGTGCGAGAGTATGTAGAATTTAAATTCGAATTTAGATTTGTTTTCGGACCGGACCGAACCGAACCGTATTGAACCGGACGACGGAGGAGCCACACTCAAGTGGGTCGCCCGCCTACTTTTCCCAATTGACCAGCCATTCCATTCCATCCCATCCCATCCCATCGATCCATCGGATCGTAAAAGTGTTCTCAAAATGTCCAAACAGATCGTTGGTGCCGCCTATTCAAATGACGATAAAAATGCCATAAAATTCTGAGAGAGAGGAGCCTGGTCTGGTTTTACGACTCTTCGTCCTGGTTCAAATATAACAATTTTTTAATCAACCATTAGAACGGATCTCAAGTACAAAAGACGAGCATTTTTACGATCGTTTTTGAATATTTTTTTGGCGCGCCGTCTGGGGAATTTGCAAAAGAAAACAGAGTCTCCTACGGCAAAGGAAAGACTTTCTCACGGCGACCCGCCGGTCGGTTCGGTCTCTGGCTCCAGCGATCACTTGTCGCTCCGCCACCGCGACTCTGGAGTATGTCCTTTGCCCTGATTCTGAAATTCTACACGCGTCTCCTATGAAAATTTAATGTTCACGTCCGCGCGATAGGCATGAAAGTGTTTTCTGGGCTCCCCTTCCTATACGCTTGTTAGATGAAATTTTAGAGAAAATTTGTGTGCTCTAACTCGGAGCTGATTTATGGAACCATTTATGTAGGATTTCCAAAAGTTACCATGAAGAAATAGAGAGGTTATTGGCCACAACGAAAGGAGAGTTGGACTATCGATTGGGGTTGGGGATCGATTTATTTTGGTTAATGAAGTGCGACTAAATTTTGAAATTACTTTTGAAAAATATAGAAATAAGATTCAAGGGGAGGTATTTATGGGAACAATGCTACTCAGAGATCGAGTGGATACAATTGTTTTCAATTAATACTTTTCTTTTTAATCGTACTGGCGATAATTAATCAATACTGAATGGAAAAGGAGGTGAACTGATGATAATAAAACTACATGCCATATGAACATAATCGTAGCACTATTTATTTGTAAATTTCGTATTCCATATTGATCTTTTTTTAAATTTTGATAACTACCGCTCAAATTGGCAAAGTCGCGTTTTGACGATCGCCTATCGATAATACATCACAGAATGCATATCGTCCCTATGCCTGGCAAAATAAAGTGCTTCAATCAAAGTTGTAGATCAAATTATTAACTTTGGACAGTGTTACTATTTAGTTTAATTGTTGCTTGCTGTACATACTATAAATACATATGTATTTATATATGTATTTGTATTAGTGCTCGCTGGCAACAGCCAACCACAATGGAAGCAATAAAAGCCAAAGCAACAACTACAAACGTGCCCCTGCTGCCTGCTGCCCCCTCTGCCCAGATGCCTGCTGCTTGTTGTTGCTGTTGTAATTATATTAAGAGGCGTAGCTAAAAACTGGCAAGCAACCAACGCATCGAGTGCCTGCTGCGAGAGCGAGAGACAGCGAAGATAGCGAACAGCATGTGTGCGACAAGGTCCGCTGCCGGCAACAAGTCCACAAGCGCAGTCGCAGAGCAACAACAGCAAAAGGAAGAGAGCGCTTAAAAGCCAACGAAGTAAAGAGAGCGCAAGCTTCTCTCGCTTTGACCGAGCGTACCGAGCCGTTTGAAGCTGTACATGTTGATGATTATGATTGTGACTCGTATAACGGCATGTGGAGCAAAGCGCAGAGCTAACAAAATGTGTATTTATTCGAGTGTGTGTGGGGGGATGAATGGAAGTGGAGCCAGGGAGAGGAGCTCTCTCTCGTCTCATCATGTAGTGTGTGGAGGAATCTAAAAAATACATTTTTGTACGATTTTTACTCGACGTTTTACTTGTGTCCGTGTTTTTGAAATATTTAAGCGCTCGCCAGCGGTCGAGCCCCAAGAATCCCAAGCGCCCCAGTTTGCTTGAAAAACTCGCCGGACACGGACACGTACGCCGGATCAGAGCGCGGTTCGATTGATTAGTGGGCGACGACGGGACTGTGGACGCGTGCGTGATTTGTGGGGGCCAGAGCGAGGGGAGCATATAGACGATGACCAAGACCACGAAGCCCAAGGACAAGGAGAAGGCGACGCCAACGCCGGCGCGTGCTTCCACCAATTTGCTGGCAAATGCGGCCAAAATGAAGATCACCAAAGCCCTGGCCAATGCCAAGACTCAGCAGCAGAACAAGCAAGGACGTGCAGCACCAGCAACAAAAGAAACAAAAGAACCAACAGCAACAGGATCAAATGCAACAACAACAACTGCAGCCATGCCAGCCACAGCAGAGGCAGTGAAAGAGACGGCTATAGCAGCTGTTGCGACCGAAACGGAGCCTACGACAGCGGCCGAGACAGAGACGGAGACGGTGGCAGCCGCCGCTGCCGCCGACGACGACAATGAGGCAGCGACGACGACGACGACGTCGGCCACAAATTTATCGTCATTTGAGTCCGCGCGTTTGCAGGCTCACACTTCAGTTGCAGCGAAACTCACAAACGAAACGGTTACCACCGGCGACACAGCGACAGGCACAGCAACAGCTACTAATGCAGTTCTAACACTAGAAGCCACAGCAGCAGCCACAACAGTTACAGCAGAGATCGAGGCAGATCATAATCGTGTAAACAACGGTACTCAAGAGAGCAACGCGAGTGAAAGTGTCGATAATAAGATCAAAGTTATAAACTATGCGCATCAGCAGCAGCAACAAATCTACGAACATCAGCAGCAGCAGCAGCAACAACAACAACAACAACAACAGTTTCTCAGTCATCAATTAATACAAGAACAACAGCACCAGGAGCAATTGCAGCAACAGCAGCAACAACAAGAACAACATTGGTTGGCCTACGATTTGACTAGCGGATCAGCAGCAGCGGCCGCAGCAGCAGCAGCGGCGGTGCAAGCAGTCCAAGCAGTGGAGCAGAAGCCCCCCGATTTGTATGCCTTGGCGGCCTCGCATCATCATTTCTTTGGACACCTGAGCTATCCGCCACCGCATCCGCCCGCACAGCTGTACGAGCACTACCAGAGCATCACCGGCGCCAGTACGGATCCATCCATAATGAGGAATAACTTTGCGCTGTACAGCGTTTATGGCGGGGGAGGAGGAGGAGCGGCCGGAGGAGGCGGAATGCTCACGCACGATCATGTGGTGGCAGCCGCCGCAGCGGCAGCAAATGCACAGAATACGCCCAACATTGACGAGGTCATCCAGGACACACTGAAGGATGAGTGCTTCGATGATGGGCATAGCACGAGCTATCACATGCTGACCTCCGTATCAGATTTGCATTCCCTAAAGGAACCCAGTCCCACCATTTACTCACTGACGCACCAGCAACAGCATCAGCAGCAGCAGCAACAGTTGCAGCAACAATTGTACCACCACCAACAGCAGCAGCAGCAGCAGCAACAGCACCTCCAACAGCAGCAGCAACACCAACAACAGCACCACCATCACAACAATTCCGCCAGTTCGGTGGGCGGGGATTCCCCTTCGTCCTCCTCGCATGCATTGTCCACGCTCCAGAGCTTCACGCAGCTGACGAGCGCCACAGGCCACAGGGACAGCCTTTCTCCGGAACAGCATGGGGGATACTTCAGTCCCAGCCTGCAGACAACCAGGTGAGTGTCTTGCACCTACCGTCCCGCGTGCTACTTGATGAGAGAGTATGAGCTCATTATCACGATCCATATCGCACGTGCCTTAACCGAGCTTCGAGCTCCGAGCGACACCACCAAAAGTCATGATCAGAGAAGCGCATTCGTTGATTCATATTTCCCCAGCACCCCACCCCACCCGACCCCACCGCACCCCGCCGGACAGTCGCGACTGCGACTATGATTTTTCCTCAGTTCTCTGCGTTGTTAGGGTTCTCCAGTTCTCCAATGATGGGGGGTTATAGGTATATTACTTTAGTCATAATTGTTGCTCATTGTTCCAGGCCTTAGACTTTGCTCTCAACAAGTGTGGGATCGATGGGATCGATCCCTCCTCCTCCTGGCATTCTCAGGTGGTTTATTCGCCCATTGGAATGCTTATAAAAACCTGGTACCACTGTTGCATCTATTTTGTGTGTTTGTGTCCAGAGGAATGTGTGTTTTTCTGCATTCAAATGAAAAAACATCCATAAAAACAGTTGCGATTTTATAGCCATCACAGATGTCATATGAAAAATGTGCCAGCCTCTAGAGTTGGGTGGTGTGGTTTTTAGTGGGTGGGGCAGTGGAAGTTGCAGGACTGATAGGTGGAAGAAAGGGAAGGAAATCCACTAGAAATCAACATTTTATATCATGTTAAAGAGAGCTTTCTTAGGAGATATATTTCCGTTTTTAAAGCCAACGATTTATCAGGAAAAAGATGGGGGCTCTATTAAGTATGGTTTGGGAAGTCGAAAAACCCCTCCAAAATATACGAACCCAACATTTTCTCTCACAAATTGTATTCATGCTATGCGGTCTGTATTTTCCTATATGCAAAACACGTTTCCAATTATAAAAAATAACAACCACACCAACAACAAAAAAACGATCCTAAATGAAGTGCAAAATGTGGAAAAAATAGAGGAGAGGAAAACGACTCGAAAACAGAGGAGAAAAACAAGAGTCAAAAGGCAAAAACTGAAACGAGATCAATGGAAAGACGACGAACGGAGGGACAGACAGACGGGCGGGCATTCATTGTGCGGGTTGTACGGGCTGGGGATCCCACCCTTTGGATCGTTAGAGCACCCCCCAGTGCTCCTCCTTTTTAGAGGTACGGCGTGGTATGGTATGGGGTATTTTGAGGCTGACTCAGCAGCAGCGGCTTTGAAGCTGTTTTTAGAGTTTGTTTTTGGGCTTGGGTTTGAGTTTCGGGTGACGGTTTCTATGTCACGGGATGGCTTTGGATTACCCCCGAGACAGAACCAGAACCACCTCCAGGTATCCCTCCTCGAATAGAGAGCTTTGCAATTGGAATACACCCCGATCCGATCCAAGCCGAACCGATCCGAGCCAACAAACAAGCTAGAAAAATGCGCTACAATTGCATTTTGGAACTGCCGATCAAATGCGGGTCACGCCCCCCTTTTTTTTAATGGTTTTTTAGTGCGGCACGTGCCTGACTTTTTTTTGGACACGTGTTGCTGCGATGCGACGACTCTTGGCCACAAATGCTGCTGGTAACTGGCCCCTCTTTGGGCCAAAAGTTAGTCAAGCATTTGCTGGGCCGCGAACATCTGTTTGGGCCACACCACACTCATGAGTCAGAAGGTCCGAGTCCGAGTCGGAGTCCGAGTCACAGTCAGTGCGTCCCTTACGTCAATAATTGGAGACATTGCATATTTTCTTGTTTACGAAATTTGAGCGGCAATACGTATTATTTTTTTGTTGTTTTTTTTTTGTATTTTTTCGCTGAGCCTCAGAACTCTGCGACAGTGTCAGGAGGAGCAAAGCGGAAATGTGTGCAAGTGCGAATCTCTATTTATGTTCTGTTTATTGTTTATTTTGATCTTTCGAAAGGTTGAGCTTCGAATACTTATAATTAAGGTTGGCAACAAGATATCCAGAGTCCCGAAACAGCGCTAAAGATCACAGAAACGTTAAGGAACGAGAGGTATCAAATTGGAGATCGCAAAGATCGGCAAAATATCATAGCAGATATATCAAATTATGTTTAAGGGAACAGTAGACTAGTGCTCTCGTTAGCTTCTATTCGATTCTTGAGAGATCTTCAGAGAAGAACGCAACGATGACGATGCTCGGAACACATTTTGTATGTGACTTTTTATTCATTTTGGGGCGGCAGTGCGAAAGACGAGAAAACCAGAAGAAGATATCAAAACGCCCGACATTCGTCGAGAGCTCACATACGAGTACGACTACGAGAGTATTGTGGAAAAACAAGAAGTCGATTCGAATGCAGAAAATACTCACCTGCAACAAACAACCGACAGCCACCGACAGAAAGCTGAAGCGATGATGATAAATTATATCGTTGTCGTGCATTTTTTGTTGTCATTCAGACGACTTCCTATATACGTATATATTGTATGCCATTCTCTATATAGCAGAAGTTTAGGTACCTATAGCCAGAGATAAAGATATATTGTAGCATCTCTGAAAGTTGAAAATTTAATTTGTTGTTGGGACTACCGACTGTGTTATCAGAGAGCGTGCTTTAAGACTTTGGAAAGACTTTGTTTTACGCTAAAGAATAGCTATGGTTCTACCGTTTTTGGTAGATAATAAAATGCTACAGTGATTACTCGGAATGAAGAACCTTTTGGGCTATGAAGGGGATTGGAATTTTGATAATTTTACGTACCCAAATCCTGAATCGATCACCATTCTATCCTTAAATGTATCCTAATTTTTTCTCAAATATATTTCCTACAAATGCCACATCTTTTCCTTTCGCTTTCAAGTGTTTCTAGCGTTTTAGAACGCGACTAAAACCACAGGAAAGCTGCCGGAAACGCGTTCAAAAGATGTTCTTAGCGTTTTTAAACGCATGCCAATGGTTTTACCAGCCTAAAAAGACTAAAAGCACTAAATTTGATACAAATCAAACAAAAATTATTCCACAAAAATATGTTCACTCTACGAGCGATCACTGTACCCAGTTTTTCATGTGGCTTATATCCAATTTGTATTTTTTGCAAGTTTTTCACACAATTTTATCGCCTATTTTGTGGCTTAAACTCTCCCTCTGCGTCTCAGCCAAAAGCAAAAGCAGCAGCAGAGGCACAGCAACAGCAACAACAAGAGTAACAGCAGCAGCGGTGACTGAAACAGCAAGTGCAAGTGCAACTGCCACTGCCACTTCCAATTCCACTGGCATAAAGTCGAAAACCCGACGTCAAGTCATTATGCAAACGCGCGTGCCCCGTTTCGGTTGTGCTTTCGGTCTCGTTCTCGTCTCCAGTCTCAGCCGCAGCCGCAGCTTCAGCTTCAGCTACGGGATCGATCTCCTCGTCTTCTCGAAAGAACCGAATCCCAAATAAATATAAAAATAAATCAAAATGAAACTTAAATTTCGTGAAAGAAAAACTTCTGCGAGTGTTAAGGCCTGCGCCTGTTGCCGAATCAAATGATAATTGTATTTCCAAAAACAAACAAATACAAAAAGGGTTGTACAAGACTTTAAGGAATAAAAGATCGTGATTGAGTGTCCGTTTAGTGGAGTGCGTATGTGTTTGCAGATTTTAAGGATATAGTTTTTAGTTTTAGATCCATTCTGCATCTATATTTTGGTAGGAAATCCTTCAAAGCGGAACAATATCGTCTGTAGTGTCCGATTAGTGGATTGCAGTTGATTTCCATTATAGTTGTGAGACTCCTTGAAAGTATGTCCACTTAGTGGGATGTTAGTGAGTGTGGATATCTTTTTTGATTCCTAATCAATAGAGGAATAAATCTATTCGTTTACGAGAGTTTGCACCTGTTGAATATATAGTTCCTGAATCCTGATAATTCCTAATAAACCCTAAAAAAAAAACATCTCTGCCTCAAAGAGCACTTTGCCTACGCTGCACTTTTTTTTTCTTTTCTTTGTTTGTGTAAAGAATTTTCTTTTGGAGCCCTTGGGGGGATAAATATTTGCCCAGGCTACTGTTTGAGAAAGAGAGAGCGGGAGGGAGAGGGATTGAAGAAAGAGAACGTACGATCCTAAAGGAAACAGATTTTCGGTCAATTTGTAAACAGAGTTGCAAACACTTTTATTTTTTAATTAAAAGTTTTATGGACACACACATACACATACCGAAATATGCTCCCAAACACACACAAAAACACACACACACAGACAACGCTGCAAAAAAATCTGATCCGCTCTGGTGGTCCAAAACGCAGCATAAAACGCCAACAACAATCTTGTAAAATAAACAAAAATCGGGAAATGTTAATAGCAGATTCATTCCTTTTGGCCCTAACAGAAAGACCGAAAGAGAAGGAGAGAGCAAAAGCAAAGAGACAAAGAACGAGAGAGCAAGAGTAACAGTAGCAGAAGAAAGATCAGTAACAGTCACCAGAATAGGCCTGTTTAGAGGTCGCGGCTAAAAACGCGCGTTTATGTGTACCAAGCGGTTTTAAACGCCTCAAAACCAAAACCGCCTCAAAAAGCTGTTAGCAGCGTTTTTAAACGTATACCGATATCTTTCCAGCTGTTTTAAACGCCTGAAAAAGATAAAACTCCCAAAAATCCCAAAAAATTGTGAAAATTCCAAAATAAACCCAACAAAATGTTTTTCTCTAATTACAATAATATGTATTTGAAGAACTATTGCTATAGGTAAAACCATAAAAGTTAAATATTTAATAATAAATTAAGTTTTTTCAATACAATAAATAAATATATTACAATTCTTCCTTCTTCCATTGCAGCTCCGTGTACGCCGGACCCCTGCTCACCCAAGCGGCCAATGGGATGCAGTATGGCATGCAGTCGCCCAGCCACGTTCATGCGCATCTCCAGCAGCAACAGCAGCATCCCCATCAGCAGCAGCAACATCCCCACCAGCAGCACAATCCCCACCAGCAACAGCAGCAGCAACAGCAGCTCCATCAGCATCACAATTCCAGCAGCAGCAGTCCGGGACCCGTGGGTCTGGCCTCTGGAACGACTGTCAATGGCAGTGGACTCCTGGACGACGGCTATGGCTCGCCAAAGAGCAGCCACAGCGGCGGCGGTGGCGGAGTAGGTGGGAGTGGCGGCGGCACCTTGCCTGCCTTTCAGCGCATTGCATCGGCGAGCAGCGGCTACGGCAGCGGCGTGGCCAATGGCTCCTCGGTGGTCAGTGGAGCCGAACGGTCCGCTGGCTACGCATCGCTGGCCAATTATCGCACTCAGGTGAGTGTTTGCCCTTAGGGAATCCCTCCTGATTGATTTCCCACCTAACACTCTGCTCTTTCCCCTTTTAGAGCGATGCCTGGCCGGGTCATTACGAGCCAATCAGTTACGCAGCAGCCAGCGCATCCGGTGTCCAGACACAGCTTGGAGGCGGCCTTGGTGGGGCTGGTGTGGTCACGAATGTGATACGCAACGGACGTGAGATATTTGCGGCGAATGCAGCAGCCGCCGCAGCCGTAGATGGCGCCGCAGGACGAGTGGATCCAGGATCCTATCTAACAGCATCGGCATCGCTGTCAGCAAGTAAGTTTTTGGCACTTTTAGGGTATAGGATATAGAATATAGGAAAGAAACACACACACTTTGCGGAAAAGAGAGAGTTTCAATTGTTTGCCTTGCCACAAGAGGAAGGAGGAAGGAGAAAGGAGCAGGCCTCTCCTTAGGTAGAAGTTCGCACCCGCAGGACTTCGGACGATGGATATTTACGGAACCTGAGCAAACGAAGGAACTGGAACTGCTGCTGCCAACTGCTGTTTTCCTATGCAAACAAACACACTCACACTTTTTCGAACCCAAAAACTATCGCTAGCAAAAACCACTATCCTTAAGTCTTACGTCTCTATAATAAATTCAATTAATTTTACATCCACTCTTGAGCTTAAAAAAAATCCAAACCACAAGAAAACAGAAAACACGACCACAAAAAGCAAAAACTAAAAAAAAAACACACACAAAAACTCCCAAAACAAAAACAAAAACAAAATTTTGATGATAATTTGTATGATATTTTCCATGTAAAACCGTTTCGCATCCTTTTTGAAGCATTTTTCGATGCCGATTATTTCACTGAGGGGCGAGAGTGCGTCAATTGTGGTGCGATCCAGACACCGCTGTGGCGACGCGATAACACGGGACACTATCTGTGCAACGCCTGCGGCTTGTACATGAAAATGAACGGCATGAATCGTCCACTAATTAAACAGCCTAGAAGATTGGTAAATGTCTCTCTCTCATGTCTCATCTCACTCTCTTGAAAAACAATCCTCTAATTATTACTAACCCAAAAAAAGCTTTTTTGTGTGGAACAAAATTTTATTTGTATTGTAAAGAAAAATGGGAAAAACTTATAGAAATCCGAACCGCCAGCCTCCGAATCGAATCGAATCGAACCGAACCCCTCTCTGAAATCTCCACCCCATCGGAAAACCATATTCCAAACGAATCTCAAAGAGAGTACAAAAATTAATTGAATTTATTATTAGTTTTATATAAAAAGAAAAAAACCAAAAACAAAAAACCAAAAACAAAACAAAAGATGACGAAAAAAACGTACAAATTTCTGCTACTCTTCTACTCCTTCTACTACTACTGTTTTTGCCTACTTTTTTGCTGCTTTTTTGCTCAACCAAAAATCTTCTGATAATATAATTACAGTGGCCGCTGAATCGGGCGGGGATTTCTATAAGAGCTACCCATTTAATGTGAACGCCAGCGGCAGTGGCCGTAGTAAGGCCAACACCCCAACAGCCGCTGGCACAGCCATAGCCACTGCTGTTGCCACTGCGGCGGGGGCAACGGCAGCCCCAGCGACAGCTTCGACGGCAGCGGCAAATGCAACATCGGCGCTTGAAGAGCATGTTAGTCGCGCCAATTCGAGACGCTTGGTAGGTCGCTCATTAATTAACAAAACAACAACCAAACAAAACCAAACCCCCAAACAACAAACAACAAACTCCCCCACAACTAACAAACCGAACGAAAAAACGAAAGAGTAGAGTAGAAATCCCACAAAATTTATAGAAAATATTGTTCCACATGAAAGGCTCGAAGAAAACGTCCAAAACTTTACTAATTAATTCCCTTCCTCCATGTAGAGTGCCTCAAAGCGCGCTGGCCTGTCGTGCAGCAATTGCCTTACTACCTATACATCATTGTGGCGCCGCAATCCTGCCGGAGAGCCTGTGTGCAATGCCTGCGGGCTGTACTATAAGCTGCACAGCGTCACCCGTCCCTTGGCCATGAAAAAGGATACCATTCAGGTGAGCAAATAGAAGAGAACTCAAGCGAAACAACATTCTATATTCGTTATATTATTTCCCTCATAGAAACGCAAGCGTAAGCCCAAGGGAACGAAGAGTGAAAAGTCCAAGAAAATGAAAATGGCAATGAATGTCAATCTAGAGGGAGGTTCAGGCAGTGGTGCAGGTTCTGCAGGCTCTGGCTCCCACAATGTGGGCATGGGCTTGGATGTCAATGAAGGTAAGAGTCGCTTGAATGATCCTTCGCTCTGTGGGTGCATGCCTAATTCGTGTGTCTGTCTCTCTGCCCTGTCTTAGATATGAAACCATACATGCCATACAACACAACCACATTGCAACACCAGCAGCAGCAGCAGCAATCGCAGCAACAGCAGCAGCATCATCAGCTCATTGCTGATCAGCAGCAGCATTCATCGGCTGCCAGCTCGCCCCATAGCATGGCCTCCTCCTCACTATCCCCCTCTGCCACATCACATTCCCATTCGCATCATCAGCAGCAGCAGCAGCAGCATCAGTTGTGCTCTGGCTTGGACATGTCGCCCACGTCGCCCTATCAAATGTCACCCATCAACATGCAGCAGCAACATTCATCCCATCAGCAACAGCAGCAGCAACAGCAATCCTGCAGCATGCAACAGAATTCGCCCAGCACTCCCACCTCCAGCACGGCCTCCATTTACAATACACCATCGCCCACCCACCACCATCAGCACAATATCCATAATAACAATAACAATAGCACATTGTTCAACAACAACAACAACAACAACAACAATAATAGTAGCAATGAGAATAACACGAAAATTATACAGAAATATCTGCAAGCTCAACAATTGAGCGGGAGCAGCAGCAACAGCAACAGCGGGAGCGTGAGCTCGGATCATCATCTATTGGCGCACCTGATGCCGAACTCCATTACGGCGGCAGCACTTGCAGCAGCAGCTGCAGCGACGATCAAACCAGAGTCCACATCGTCCACAGTCACAGCCACAGCCACAGTCACGGGGTCAACACCGACCACGGCATCGAGCACATTATCCTCACTGAGCCTCAGCAACAGCAACAGCAACACTATCAGTCTGCAAAATCCCTATCAACAGCTGGGGCTTGGAACGCAGGCGATGGCATTGTCTAAGCCAGGAGGACGCAGCGCCTCCCCGCTCTACTATCTCACGGAGGAGGAGCAGCACATCAAACTGGAGCAGATGGAGCATCAGCATCATCAGGAGCACCAACACTCCCATTCCCATCAACAGCATCAGGGAGAGCTAATGCTCAGCCGATCGGGCTCGCTGGACGAGCACTACGAACTGGCGTCCTTCCAGCAACGACAGCAGGAGCTCCATCTCCAGCAGAGTCTGCTCCACGAGCAACAGGTGGCTGTGGCCAGCTATGTCATGCAGGCCAAGCAGCAGCAGGAGCTGGAACGCAAGTACGTCATGGATCGCGAGACTGTGGTGAAGATGGAGTAGGCAATGAAGATAACCAAGAAAATGGTGCACCGAAGCATGACCAAAGATCCTGTTGTTAAATCTCATAGCTCCAAAGAATTTATAGCGTGTATACCCAAGAGCAGTTCTCCAAGAACCCTCCTCTAAACTCTATCCCCTAATCTCTCCCACTATCACATTATATTTTGTACATAAGATTTAAGCAAATTGATTGACATTTCCATTAGGCGACTCTGAATCGCACACTACTCGAATTTTTCGTTATTTAAAATCTAGTTTAATTCTTAGCAAAATGCTATATTATCGAATGCAGATCCTAGGTTAAGTGCCAGCCAAGGGCGGTCGAGTCTTTGGTGTGGCATCCATTTAACTTTTTTTATTTGTTATCAAATCGAATGAATACCTTTTGAGATTTCTCCTACAATCGAATTCCACTTAGACATTAGAACTCTTAAATTTAGTTGCGCCACAGCAAGCGAAAATAAGGACAAAACGAAAAACAAGCGAAACAATCAACAATCTCATGCAATTTAGTTAATAATTTAAATATATATTTTATGCCACTATATATAGCAATATTTAAATCAGTTTAAGCTTTAGTCTCGTAGCACACACATTTTGACATCATTTTGCAATATTAATTTTATTACTTTTTGAACAAATAAACGACAATTGTCTAATAATTTCCCCAAATATAAATTCTTTAATTTCCACGAGCATCCAGGGCGTATGCGTAATTTGTCAGTTTAATAGCAGCGAGCTCTTTAATGTCTGCAGCTAGTTCCAAAGGTGACCGGTCCGTGGCGCGGCGCATGCGTCTATGTATACACTGCATGTAAGATACATGTATTTTACATAAGTACATGTATTCTACATGATTTAGAAACACAAATTTGTGTAGTATTCGTGTATAATTGACATTAGATTTAATAACAGTGATTTTGTACTTTGCAGGAAACAAAAATCAGGTTGTACTACTAGTAACCAATTTTATTGGTTAGTAGCTTATATTTTTGGGAATTTATGGCACTAAAGAAATAATGTCTAAAAATAGGAATATACCATGCAAAATACCTTTTAATAAAATGGCAAAGATGAAAAACATTAAAGTGTATATTAAACTTAAATTTTGGGTCGCTTTATCTTTGGGTATATCCACTTTATCGATATGAATTAAAAACCCCGACAAAGGTCGTACAATTTTCTTTCTTTTTGTGGCCATCAGTACTGCAGTTGCAAAGTGAAAATTATAAAATTGCGCAGTCACCAAACCAAAAAGATTTTTTGGGTGTATGTTGTAAATTCCAATTATGAGGAAATAATCTACTCATCCAGGCCCATGTGTGTCTTGTCTCGCGCAAAGTACATTCCAAAAGTGCCATTTTGAAGCACAGTTTAATATAATAAAATTGTATTAAAATTAATTATGATTAACAATGTAATAAACCGAAACTAAGGCACAATCCAATTTTAACGTTGAATGAAAAAAATGAATTTCAGCAACCATTTCAGAAGATTTTTCATGATTTATTCCAATAAATAGGTCTTTCTGGCATTCTGTCGCTGCACCTGTTATTAAATATTTAACTTTTATTTACTCTATTAATTAAAACATACATTTTGATATAGATTCATTGCATTGTAATTTATTTTATTGAGAGTTTTCATGTGGATCTACAAAAGTGTAAGTATTGTAAAAGCGGCGCATGTACCCTCCAATCCCATATCCCGTAGCAACACAGACGGGAACGTTATAATGGTAGGAGGGTGTATATATGTACATATATATATCTCTCTATATGCGTATATATGTTATATAGTAGAATGTGTGTGAGGGGGATGTACAATGTGTATGACTGTGTCTGTGTATTATTTTATTTTGTGCGCCGCCATTTACGAAAGCGACATTTTCAGCGATAAGATAACGTCGCATTGCTGAGGTCCCCTCTCCAGGTCCCCTCCCACCCCTCCGTCCCTGTCACTCTCTCGCGAGTTACCCATCCCCCCTTTCATCAGGCACCCTCCACCCTTTTATTTTGCTCTATTTTTTCCTTTTTTTTTTTTTTAATAAACTTTGTTTTTTTATGGGTGTCACGCGTTACAAAACGACAACAGCAAAAACAACAACAACAAATCTGAAAGTCATTTCATGTGGCAAAACAGTTTTTTGTTTATTGCTAGGGTTGTTTGCTGCCCGTGGAGAGGGTTCAGGTAGTGGGGGCGGGGGTGAGCCGCGCCTGTCTACGTGACTGTACCAAAGTCCCGCATGTCGGTGATGGCGGCGGCTCGTGGACTCGTTCAAGTGCCACCGAATGGGACCCCGTCTCAATCCTCGTCCACTCTGATTGATAACCCTTCCGTTTACAGCGGAATCCTCAATCTAAGCCCAGCAAAATCTAACCTTTTCGGCACTCCCAATATAATCCAATTGTTTTCACCTGTTTCTCCTCTAATCGGTCATTGCACAGATTCTTTCGCCTTTGCAAAACTTTCACTCGGAACACTAAGCCAGAGAGATTGTAAGTTATTTATTTATTTTTTTTTTTGGGCCTGGCTGGGTCAGGGTTTTCCTATCAACGCTTTGGGCCAGATAATGGGATGATAATGCCAGTGGCATATACAATATATATATGGTATATACATATAGCCTTGTCTTACATGATATCGCATCATACACACAAGCATAGGCGTGATAAGATATAGAAAGATATGGTCTTGGGCTTGATTTGGCTTTGATTTCCAATCATTCTCTGAAGTCCCTTTCTTAGTCGAGATCCGTTGTTGTATGAAGAAGGAGGTCATTCAGGGGTTTATGGAAAATAAATGATTGAAATTATGATTGGAGTAACACTTAGAAAGAAATATTAAATGGATCAAAGAAGGCAGAGTCTTAAATTCAAAGTGGCCTGTGGATGGATCTGCCTGAAAATCTGATCATTATTAGAGCTCTACAAACGCAAAGTTCTTTCCACATTTGTTCAAGTTTTGTAAGCCTCTATAATGAATCATTGTTTGCAGATCATGAAATAAAATCCATTGTCTGGGGCTGTTTATCCAATTCCATAATATTTACTGCAGGCAAACAAGTTGGTTAATTGCGAAACGAAACTGGGCTAGAATCGTATACGATTATATTTAACAAGGGCTTTAAGCAGAGAATGAACTAGATATATGGTTACAGAAACTATATAATTATTGGGTAGAGGAGGATCTATGCCTTAGCAACGAAAATGGAATGAATTCTTAGATGAAATGACTTTAAAAAATATTTATTCAAATATTCCCTATGCAGCCATACCATCTAGAAATGATTAAGAACTTCTGCGTCATCTTGGACTCAAGCAAGACTCCATTTGTTGACTGAAATGTTGTTTTCTTGTGTCTAAAAATACCAGTACCAGAGCCAGAAATAAATTAAATCATGCTTATTAAGAAGCAGCTCTCCACTCTTATCATTCTGCTTGTGGAATGAACTGCCAACGCATGTGGTTTTCCCCATCAAGATCCGAGAAAGTTTATCGTTGTCATTGAGGAGGTACTTAGTACTTAGTACTTAGTTTCCTCCTTCGAAATGGTGCCACAAACTGTCAGAGATTCACTGTAAGGCGCCCGTCTCCCCACTTTGTTGGTTTAATATAACTATCATATATTGTACTCGGTAAACACACACTTATAGTCCGTTCCGTTCCGACCATGCCATAGCATGCGATGATTTCATGCCCGACATTTTATGGCTCTTTTTTTTTACAATACTCGTAGAACCGTGGAACCATTTTGTTATTCTTTTGGATTTGTCACTTTACGATCTCACCCTCTGTCACGTATACTTTTGGGGCATTATAATGCATTATAATAATATTATTTTCATAATTAGTCGACGGTTTGGTTTGGATTGGATCGGCTGGCGGGTGCTGGTGCGGATGCGGATGCGGAACGTGTTTAAATGGAAAGTGCAAAACTTACTGGCAGACGGCAACGAAATAACGAAGCCGCCAGTAAGATATCTGTGTATATATGATTTTTTTTTACATGCCCATTCCATAGATAGGCAATCTGTATCTGTGGCACGATAATGCTTATAAATAAGATAATATGATTTGATAATGGTATTTACCATATGCAGAAACAGAACACAGAACACCGAGCACCGAGAACTCTACAGGAGGTTTTGTGTAACCTGAAGTTCTCTGCTCTTTCTCTATATATTGTACATGATTTTCTTATATTTTCTTTAGGGTATGGTTTGGTTTTTCCCCTGCTGCGGTGAACCTAATTAAATGTTTGACATTTGCCTGATTTTTTTTAGCGTGAAAATGATATATATATAGAATGCAGAGTATGGGTTCTCGTTTTTTGGTTTCTCTGTGGAATTGTGTGCAAACAGATTGCATTTAGAGCATTCCATTGCGCGGGGTTCCGTTCCTTCACGGTTCTGTTCTTTTCTGTTTGTTGTTGACTTGACTGCTTTTTGATGTCTTCTTTGGGTCTGGCTACCTTGCCGTCACCGTCACCGTAACCGTCCCCGTGTCTCCGTGGCTGTTGCTGTTTCTGTTTCTTATCGCCAACTGACGTTTGTACTTCAAAATGTGTACTTAAGATAATGAAAATGAGGAAGAAACAGCCATGGGCCATGGGCCACGACACGAAGGGGGGCAACACATGGCAGAAGTATCGCAATGCACAAGACATCCACAAGACATCAGCAGACATCAACTTAAATGAAAATTTATGTACAATCGGAGAGAGCAGAGACTTGTCATCGCTTCACAATTTTCCCGAGCTTTTGAAGGTGCAGGGAAAAATCTAGAGATGGTTATGTGTGTTGATTGGAGAGTATTAGCATTTACCCAAGATGAACATCTTTCCAAATAAATTTCGGTAAAAGAATCTCTACTTAAACACTGCTGAACAGATCTTTCTCCCCTAATAATCTCCACTAAGCATAGATCCCCATGAGGTGTCTTCACTGTAACACTCTTCCCTGTTCAGTACTCCAACTTTTGGCCACAAAAATCAATTTAATTTAAGCCAAAGATCAGCTCTGCGGATAAGGTCGAAAAGTGCACTTGATTTGGTCAGTCTCCATTTCTGGGAATTTATTTTCAATTCGTGCGGTTTGCTATCGCCGCCCTGCCTGGCACTTAATAAGCATATTCTAATCTAATCAGGGAATCATTAATTAACTTCCAAAGTTGGCTTTCGCCCTCTCAAGTGTTACTTTTGGCAGTTGGAAAATTTATACACAAGTCCAGCGAGATATCTTATCGATGTGGGAGCCAAAGATCACCCAAATAATGTTGCAACTTAGTCCACGAAAAGAGTCTTGTATAGAATATAACTGGTAACTGAACACTGGTACTCCATGATGCATATAGATTTGTTCTTCGATCGAAGATCTTTCGATAGTTCACTAAAACACTTTGAAAACTCTGTTGGTTCTTGGGATCTCGAGAGTTTCCTCCACTGTGGTATGTTTTGTGGGTTGTATCCTTTGTAGAAACTCTCTATTTACACTGGTTTTTGCTCGGACGCGGACATGAAACAATGTTTCCATGTTGAAAATCCCAGTTACACTCACCAACTGTGATTAGATTCCATGCCGTTGGGCCGTCCAAACTTAAGGAATTACTGAAAAATTCAAATTATTATCGCTTATTATCTTGGGACATTATCAGTTCAAACACTGATATACTGATACAGAACCAGAACCAGAACCCAGAACCCAGAGCCAGAGCCAGAGGCCCAGAGAGAGAGCACAGCCCATGGAGGAACTCTCCGAGTGGCAGTGGCAGTGGAAGTGGAAGTGGCAGTGGCACCTCTCATGGCGGTTCGGTTGCAGATACCCCAAACTGATACCGATATCCTACCAGTCGCCAGGAGAGGGGCAGCAGGGGAAGCAGGGGGGCTCTACAGCTACAACAAATTGATAGCAAATCTTCATTATCTTATAAATACAGTTGCATTGGTGGTCGTGTTGTGTGTTGTGTATTGTATTGCTAAAAAGCCAAGATTAGATACTTTTATCTAGCTGTGGGTCAAACCCCAAGAACACCCCCAAGAAATCACCGACGTCACGAGGGAGCCAGCCCAGAGCCAGAGCCAGAGCCAGGGCCAGAGCAAGGGGTTCCCTTGTGGCATTATCGGTCTCTCTCTCCTTCTACCCCCTTGGAGGAGGAGGAGGATAGGATCCCTTTGAAGGGGGGCTCGACTCCCAGTCTGTGTTCGTGGGGGAGTCGAAATCTCTCTCTCTCTGTTAAGATACGTTAACTTATCTAAGGCCACTATCTATTCTCAGATATTCGATATGTTTCGCTTTCGCTATATATATACATATAGTACACATATCTGTGGGTCTGTATTATATGCGGGGAGTGTTGTACGATAGGAAAAATCACTTGTGTTGATAGGAACAATCGGATGGCTGAAGTTTTTTCCATATACGAGTACTCGTACAACAGCATTTCCTCGGGAGGAGGCAGGCGCGGAACGCGGATCCACGGGGATCTTTTTTTCCTGGTGATTCTCTGTGAAAGTTCAAGTGTCGAAGAGCCGAGCTCCCGTACAAAAATGTTTATCTCTTTTTACGTTGAATTTTCAACAGCAAAATGTCAGCGATCATAAGTAATAAATAATGTTTGGCCTGCTATACAGTATAGTACACACGTTTCGGGGCGCTACCTACCCAAAAAGCCATACTCCAGAGCCACTCCAGAGCCAAGTAGCGATCCCAATCAACCCCAGTAGCCATGATTGTTAACGTTAATGGCGTCGGTTGTCGGTTGTCGGTTGTCGGCTGTCGATGTTGATGTTGCTCTCGTCCCACGTCTACCTCCGCTGGCCATGCAAAAACAATGCACAATAAGCAGCACAGCAACCTTATGGATTATTATGGATTGCCAGTATTAATGATGACTCACGAAACGACGACCCATGGCCTGGCCTCATTGGCAAACAAAGGTGCGTATACGGTACCCACACGAACCCACAAACGAGACGGGACGAGACGGGTGGAGTGGAGTGGTGGCACATTGGAGACGACTCTACCACTCGAAAACATATTGCTGCCGCTGCCAATCGCAGTGGTTTTTGCGGTATATCAAAACCAGTATTAGTTCTCTATAGATCTTCTAATGCTACTTTATTGTATGCTTTCAATCATCATCATCTGCAGAACTGGTAGTATTTTGTCAAGATCTGCTACTATTGTTCTGTACCATTTTTGTTTGCGCCTTTAAATGATCTCACGATTTTTGGTAAATGATGAATTTTAAAAAATTAAGAATGTATTTACTTTAGCAATTATAAATATATTCCGAATATATACAGCTTATACGCTTATACAGGAAAACCTCTATTGATCACTATAAAAATGAGGATTTTAGAACATCAAAATTAGATGTAAAGAGACAAGTTAAAGGGATCAGTCAGAAACACTTGAAATATCTTCACAGGAGCATTATATTCAGTGAAATATTCAAGAAAGCTCTATAGAGGGTTTCAGAAGAGTGAATAGAATTTCAGATTTATATAAAAAATCCCCCAAAATTTCTACAAAAGTGCTATGTATAGCGGTAATAGCTACTACATACATATTGCTTCAGAATTGGATTCATTGGATTATGATTTGCTCATGAATATTCTTTTGGAAAACCCAAACCTCATTTAAGTTTGGTTATCCAGAAATTCTACCCTGACTCATCCCCTGCGGATATCCATCATTCCTTGCAGTAACCAATCCATAAATACATCACTGAACCATTCATTATCCCAGCGACAAAACAAAGAAAGCTTAACTCCTCCTTCATTTCGAAGGAGACAGACCCAGACCCTTGCCCCATCGAATGCGCAGTTCCATTTTCCATAACTCATGTCCGAAAATGTCGGTAGCGGATGATTTATGGGCCCCAAAACAGAGGGAGAGCGAGAGAGAGAGAGCGAGAGAGAGCGCTGGCGGGTTAATAGAATTTACTTGAACCCAAAATGCTTTCACCAGACAGCATACAAATGCAGAATGCAGGAGCCAGAGGGAGCCGGAATCAGGGTCAGAAGTAGAGTCGAGGCACTTCCATTTGCCATCCAGTTTTATGCGATCGAACCACGCCATGGCTGGATGGCGGATGGCTGATGGCTGCCTGTGCCACACGGATTGGGCAATGCCTCGGGATTCGGGGTGGCAGCTGGCGTGGTGTGGTGTCGGGGGTTAGACCCACCCTGGAAACGGATGGTGGGGGGGGGGCTGCTATAATTAAAACTATGGCGCACGCCTTTGTTGGCACTCGAGCATTTAATTTCCAAAAGAGTTCTTCCCCTTATCGCCACAGACGACCGCCAAATAAGCCACAGAACATGGAAAAAATAGAAATACAAATAAAATAATATTATGGCAGAACAAGTGACGAAAATTGTACAATATATAAATTAAATTTCCAACAGTCATTGCACAGCAAAGAAAAAAAGCAGAACTGAACAGAACAGAACTGATCGCCCATAGCCGATACTGTCAAGACGGGCCAAGAACGAGCGGAAAGTGTTTCGAGTAGATAGCATTTTGTGTGGAGCCAGGTCTTTTGTTTGGTGGCGCAGTTGTAGTACTTGAGACCGTGGACATGTTGAAGGGTGCGTTGTGTGGATTCTTGATTCCTTGGGGAAGATATCGATGGCCCGGCTATGACACTGGTCAGCAATGCTAAGTCCCACCCTCTGTTCGGTGCGGTTCTGTTCTGTCTGTTCTGTCTGTTCTGCCGCCTCCTAAGTCTTGCGTCTTAGGAGGGGGGCCGTAAATTCAGTTGGAAAAGCACCTTAAGCCCAGGCCGAGGCGGTGCCATCAATTAGGGTATTAATTGCACGACTCTGCAGACCAAAGCCGCCCTCCTGCATGACTCCATGAGTCAGTTCAAGTTGTTGTTTGTGGCAAGGGGAGTGGACTCTCTCTCTCTCTCTCTCGCTCTGTCGTATTAATCTCTTGTAATTTTGAATTCGTGTAGCGCCATTTGTAAGGCGACTCGGAGCCGATCGGAGGCTGTCTGTCAGCCTTTTGAGTGATTAATCACTGAGCTGATATTTTGCGACACGCAGCAGCCGCACACACAGCAGTCGAGCAGTCGGGCAGTCGAGCAGTCGCTACTTGCAACGTGGCCAGAGCCAGAGGCTATTAGATACTTTTTGTCTGGCGGTTTTGCTCTTAAGATTTGCACCATGATTTATGCACCACACGAGTTGCAACAATTAAAATTATCGCACTAGCCGATTTCCCATTCATGGGGGCCAGAGCGGGAGAGCAGAAATGCCAGTAATGTCAGCATTATAAGCGAAAAAGAAAACGGGTAGTCTCCTCTTACACTGACGGGGAAAGGGGAAGCTCTTTCTCTACGTGCATGTTAATGGCCCTCATATATCTGCTTGGTTTATGACTTTAACTATAAACAATTTATGATTGGCCCCACAACAGGCCGTGTGGCTCCGCTCCATGACGATGGCTGGGATGCCTGCGATGTCTGCTGTGATATGTGTGTGTTTTCCTCAGAGATATTTGCAATATTTAAAGGATGATGGCTAACGATGATGGCAAGGGTTCAACATCTTTAAGATGAGAGAGTATCTTTGTTAGAGAGATATAATTATCACGGGATTATGTAAGTGGATTATATGAGAGGAATAATTAAGTAAAAGACTTGTGAATAAATAAATAACGTTTATTATACTAACATTAAGTAGTTAGTAATTTTATACAAACGAATCGAAAAATATCTCAAAATACAATTAATACAGATATTTAGATGAAATAGAACTGATGATTTTCAGTATGGAATCTCTATCTGGGTGGGAATCAATATATACTTCAATATGCTTCTTTAAATCATTCCTCAAATTTCAAGTTCAGTAAAGTAAAAAAATGTTTGTAGATCGATAAAAATATTTGAAAAATGCAAGAAATTTGTGACAAAATGGGGGATTCCATGGATAGTATGTAGATGCGCCGAAGTTACTAAATGCCATGGTGTCCAACCAAATACTGCAATTAAAATTTAATCTACTAGTCTTTGAAGATACAAATTATTTTTCTTAGCCTTAAATCTGCCGTTTCTATTTTTGTTTAAGGAATAAAAATGTTTAAAAATTAATTCTTGGCATATAAAGATTTTTTTAATCCTATTATTTTTTGTTATATTTTGATACATTACTGTATACGCCTTCAATCAACATTATGAAACCAAAAAAAAATAAATTTCACTAAAGAAAATTTTGAAAAATACAACAACATATTATAGTTATTTCATTATATTATTTTTTCCATGACTGTGTATGCACAGGATAGAATCCTCGATTATCTGCACATATGACCCATTTTCCCCCACAGAAATCAATCTCTAAAACCTCTCCCTAGTACCTTTACTACCCTCCAAAGTTGAAGTTCACTAAAAAACCCAATGAATCTATTGCGATCAGGCACACGTTTTGTCAGATCTCTGATCAAACATTCCTCCACTCGAACAGAAACTTGAACAGAAACCGAGACAGAAAGAGAAATAGACCCAGAAAGACAGATGGACAGACGGACAGACACTTCACCCCAAAAGGAAATCACAAAATTCAATCTTTGCTGACGTTTTTTGAGGTTTTGCAATATTTACAGCACCTGATCCTCGACCACGTGTGTGATCGTCGATCGGCTGTGTGGAGTGTGGAGTCTCTGTCTCTGGTGCTCTGGCGCTCTGGCGCTCTGGCGCTCTGTCGATTTTCATTAGTTACAACACTTGAGAGCTGATTGTGAAGTGGGGAAGTGGAGCTGCGCTGCGCTGCCCCGTCAAAAGCGGCCCACATATGTACGTAGGGGATATGGTCATATAAAGTTTTGTTTCGCGACAGCACGACAGGTCTCCAAGCCCATATGCCTGGGTCTGGGTCTGGACCTGGGTCTGGGTCTGGGCAGGCAGAACGAACCCATGGCCCAGACGAACCCATAGACCCCGTTAGACCCCATAGAGCCCCCCTATTCTGTTGGCGTTGACTAACGTTGGCCATGTTTATTAGTTTGCCAGAAAAGTGTTTTATGAGTGCAATTAGAAAATGCGCTAGACTAAATTGCACAATTGACAAATAGCCAAATGGTGGAGAGGGTGCTGCCTGCTGCCTGGTGCCTGGTGCCTCTCCATGGGCCACACCAACCCCATTCCCATCCCCATCCCCACCCTGGTGGCAGGCAGTCGAGTCGAGTCGACGTTTGGTGGTATTCGTATCTCACGGATACGAGACGAGCACTTATCGCCGTCGACAACTGTACTCGCTCTCACCCATACTCGGGCACGGCACATTCCTTATCGCCGCTGCCCTGTATCCCTGTATCTGTATCTGTGCGATAAGATAACCCATACCAATACAGCCCAAAAGGTGCAGCTGTGTGTGTGGCTACGCATAGGAATAAATCATAACTCACCCACACAGGGAAACGGCAACACCCATACAGGTGTGAAGGTGCTATATGGCCGTGTGCATCTGTGTGGGTATCTAATTGGGCGGCAGGCAGAGGCAGGCAGACCGCAATGCGTCGCGTCGCCTCGCCTCGACGTCGTTGTTGTACCGCTGCTGCTGCTCCGAGTCCCAGGCCCAGACCCAGACCCACAGACCCATCGCAGAACCGCCGCAGAACCGCAACCACAGACCTGAAACCACAGCCAGAGCAGAGCCCAGAGCCGGAGTCGGTGTCTTGTCGAACTATAGCACTCACTTCTTCCTCCTCCACAAAATTGCTATTAAATGCCGCGCGGAAATCGGAGTCTGAAAGTTCCTACCAAAAAATTCTAATATACTATACGCACCTTTTCGCGCCACTTTTGAGCCACGCCCGTTTGCCGCCCCTCCAGCTCTGATAAAGCCCCGCCAGTGGACGGACGGACAACCAGTGCATGTGATAATAATTTTTCAAAAACAAAAAAAAAACAACGGAAATCAAGTGATAAAAACGAAACTTAGATAAAATATTGGAACACCATCCAAGCACTACAACACTATCCCGAGGAGAGGACAGCAGAAGGGAGGAAACGCACTTTGATGGTCTGCAAATCTATCTCATCGAATGTCAAGATGCAGCTGAAGGTGGGTACAAAAATAGTTAGAGACTAAGAGATCAGAACTTCAATAAAAAGTGTTTGATAGAAATGAAAGTGAAGGTGGATGAAGATATAGAATCATAGGATCTGATAGAAGGATTGCTCCTAAAAGGCAACTGTTAGCTATATCAAAATGTGATTATATTAACAAGACTAAATTAAATTTAAAGAAAGCAACTACCAAAGAGCTCGAAAATATGGTAAATGAACTTAAAATAATTAAACGTGATTTTAATATGCTAAAAAATTAAATATCTAGTTAAGAGAAAGGAGGACATTTTTCATTAAATCTACAAGATATTAATGCTATTTTAGTGACTTTAAAAGTGCAACATTAAATGAATAAATTGCTGCAAAAATATAGTAGTACTTCCATATAAAAAGGAACCACTTTTGATAGAAATATATTCACCATGAAAAATATCGAACTCAAAGAAAAATCATTTGAAAACCAGAAACCAGAAATGTCTCATTTAATAAATTAAGCATCTAAACGAGCGGACTTTTGGGCACACACTTAAATACATTTTGGAAGATCAATTTACGAGATCTGTATAAGCATATCTATCATCTGAAACATTGTGGAAGAGCTGAGAGATCATAAAAATGTTGTTAACCGTTTCTCACACAAGTTCATTAAGCTAAACAGACAAGCTATATAGGACCATAAAAACCAGGCTCTAAAAATGTTTATAGATCGGCTATGGAACTCTATTAAATCAGAGCGGAGAGCTATGGAACTCTATTAAATGGCGCTGTATTTTTTATAGAAATATTAAAACTTTAAAAACTGTAAAAAAGGAAACACTTTAAACTTAATTTCAAAAGTAATTTCGAGGCATTTAATTTGGTTCAAACGGCAGCCAGATTTGGCCATAGATTTGTCCGCTTCTCGGACAGCCGACAGCGGGGCGGCCTCGTCAATGAGATAACACAAATTGATTTATAATGAATGACTCATCTATGGGATGCAGCGGCAAAACTGCGACACTTTCTGGTATTCTGGCATTCTGGCACATTCTGCCACTCAAAGGAAAAACCCCGAAACAATCCATTAAGAAAACGAGAACTCAAACGAATACGGAGCGGACCGTAAAAAAGAACTACCAAAAAGAAAAAAACTGACACTGAAACTGAGTTAAATGTGGAAAGATGGCTAATCTTTATGAGCCCTGAAATTCAGCTGGCGATCGGAGGTGGCGTCAAAATACCTTTGACAAAAAATACAACAAAAATTGGAACACGCACATTTTGACTTTGTCTGCGTTTCATTCATGAAAAAAAGGCCAAAAAAGGACACTCTTCGATTGCCTAACGCCAGTGCGGATAATGTGAAATTTATGTCAATCTTATCACCTCGCTTTGGTCCTGGTTCTGGTCCTAGTTAGGGTACCCTTATCGCAGGGGATGGAACCGGGGGCTTATGAATGAAATTGCCAACCCTTGGCCGTATGTTTGTCTGGGGGTTGCCGCCGGAAGTGCCCCGTTGTCCAATCGCAATCGAGAGTCCCTTAACAGTTGCTCAATGGCGGCATCGGCCTCGGGCTCTGGATCGGATAGCTGCAGTTGCAGATACTTTTATTAGACACGCGTCGCCCGGCCCGATGGCCGCGGCCTGATAGGGGTAGGGTAGGGTAGGGCCAAGAGTTTTGGATTGATGGCCCTTTAATAGAGCTGTAAATGCAGCTGGCAAATGGTTTGGCCTTATCGCACTTTCATTAGTGCCCAAACGCTGCAATGGACTTTAATTAATCGAGGGATCATCTAACGATCAGGGGCGGCAGGGGGGGAGAAAGATAATGAAATATCTATCAAAAGGGTTCCATTAGAAATTCTACTTTATACCAGAAAATGTTTCATTGAGGTATTTGCTGCTTTCTCAACCACAAACCCCAGACCCTAGACCCCAGCTCAAGCTCAAACGAAAGCGAAACGAGTTGCGATTATACATATGCATATATACAGCCGATATCTGTTGTTTATATAGATAAACTGAGTGTGGCTGTGGGTGTGACTGGGCAGATTTCATTCATAAGTTGGTACGCCGCTCGGAACCACTCCCTCGAACGCCTCGAACACCTCGAACTCTTGACAAATAGCACATGCCACATGCCACTTGCTCAACTTATTGTAATTCTTAAATACTTAAACGAGAACGAGTATCTGTATCTGTATCTCTTGCGGTTTCTGTTTCTGTATCTGTTCCTATCGATGACGTACTCGATGGAGCAGGTGGGACACCAAACCATGACCTCTCGTTGGAGTCCCAGCAGCAGCACCAGCAGCAGCAGCAGCTACTGATTATGTACATTGATAGCGCCTCGGATAAGATATTGTCCGTATCGTTCGGGGTGTAGTATCTTAACTTTTGTCGCGGGGCACGTGTGCATATACCTATCGTACTACTCAAGAGTCGTATGTAGGCTCCCGAGGAGTCCGTCCGGGTTTATCTGCAGTTTGCCGAAGTGACGTTTTGCACCACATTATCTCGGAATCCGGACCTCCCCCGGATTCATTGAACTTTGCCCAAGAAAGCGCAAATTTGGAATAGTTTTGCGCCAATAGTCAATAGTGGACTTCCTCTTGGAGACCTCTCGACTTCCTCTTGCCCTCCTGCCCTCTTACCCTCTTCTGCCTTTCTTCTGCTTAAATGTTTGACTCTTGGCGCTTGGACTTTACACAGCGCCAAAGCGGGTAATTTTTCATTTTTTATGACTTGTCAACTCGTCCATGAAGTCGCCATGAATCATGGCCTTAGACTTAAGTTGTGGATCAATCATTTGTGGGGCACAAGTCACAAGTAAATTCCGCGTAAAATGAATCAATTATACACGTAATTGTGTGGAAGGTAAACACAGAACTTCCGTTGCCTTTGGGTCGATAGTCGGGATAGCAATTAGCTCTCTTATATGTACTGGAACTATCCTTTCATTCTGCTTATTGCTGTTCCTTTCTCTTGACGTTTCCTGAGAGAAAATTCTTCAAGCTTCCATCTAACACCCCTCCATATTGTTCGCCCATTCCCGATTGCTAGTCATCCTGGAATACGAGCATGGCTTTCCCCATGGAAATAAATAGCACGATAGATAGATAGATAGATACATATATTTATAGTTGATGGTGAAACCCATCCCACCCCACCTCAAAGCCTTTGCATTATATGGCACTTGTGGCACTTGTGTCGGAGGTGAATCAGGTGACAATGACGATCGAATATGTTGACACAAGTTTTGGGGGGGAGGGGGCAGAGGGTAGTACATGGCCACCCCCAATGGAATGGAGGAATGAGGTCATAAACCGAAATCGACTGACGTACATAACGTATAGGAAAAGAAAACAAAACAAAACGATTTCGTTTTATGGCCAACTTTTATTTCCGTCCAAAAATGAAAACGAAACTAAGCCGCGTTTGAGGCTGGTTCCGAGGTTCTGTATGCAAACATTCTCTGGAATAAAAGTGAAAAATGTGTACGACAGTGTTGACAGTGAGAGGTACCTCTCGAGTCGTCCCTCTCGCAGCCCAGCCCCCGTCAACGTCTTCTTGCAACGTCTTTGAGGTTGTAGGCGACAAATTGAGCCGCCTTTGAAGTTGCGAGGCGGCTCAGCGGCTCTGCGTCTCAGCGGCTCTGGCTCGAGGTCTCTGTTGACTTTTGTGGCGGAAATCGAGGCAGCACCAGTTCGCACATTTGTGGCCGGAACTGGAGCCACACTTTTGACGCAGCCACACACTTTTGACGGGCACTTTTGAGGCATTCAACATTTGTCGCTTGTCCATTGCAGATGGAAGCGCAGACAACGCAGCAGCAACAATTGCAACAGCAGCAACACCAACAGCAGCAGCAGCAGCAGCAGCAGCAGCAACAGCAGCAGGTCCTGACCAAGCAGCAGATCCAATTGCTGGACAAGATCAAGCTAGAGGCCAGCAATGGAGCCGAGCAACTGAGCCAGCAGACAGCCAGCGCCCTGGAGGAGCAGCAGGAGCAACAGCAGCAGCAGCAGCAGCAACAGCCAGCCACATCCGTGGGCGTGGGTGTGGGTGTGGTGGTGCAGACGAGTCAGGGAGGAGTCAGCAGTGAACCGGAAGAGCAGTACGTGGTGGTGCCACGCATCCAGCAGAGACGCATCCTTACCACAGCGGGAACACTGTAAGTTTTGAGGGAGAAGTCCCCCCTGGAAATCCGCTGATCCACTCTCTCTCTCTCTCTCTCTTTGCAGAGAACTGAACGAAGCTCGTGAGGGAGAGCCCAGCAGTGGGAGCTCTGGTTCCGCCTCCGAGGGCCACATCGAGTACCAGCGCAGCTCGCATCACTCCCCAGGAGCTGCACACGCGACGCACTACGTCCAGATGGCGCCGCGCAATGCAGAGGTGCCGGAGGTGCCGCCAGGTGCGCCGCCGGGCACACTCTATGCCTATCCCTCGAGGCAGATCATCTGCATCGAGGAGGATGTGGCGGCCATCAAGATAGAGACGATTGAGAAGGGCGAGGTGCCAGGGGAATCGCAGCAGCAATCCCAGCAGCAGTCCCAGCAGCAGTCCCACCAGCAGCAGCAGCAACAGCAGCAGTTGCAACATCAGCAGCAGCAGCAGCAGTGCCCGACGCCCAATGGAGCCACCTATGGAGAGACCATTGTGATCAGTCGAGAGGCAGAGGCACTGCAGCATCACCACCAGCAACAGCAGCAGCAGCAGCAGCAACAGCAGCAACAACAGCAACAGCAGCAACAGCAGCAACATCCGGCATCGGCGGTGCACCTCGCCAGCAGTTCCCATGGCGGTACCGTGCGCTTTGTGTCCGAGGACGGACGCTTCTCCACCGCTGTGCCGGAGGCGACCGGCTCCACGCTGTACTACGATGTGCCCGTGGTGGATGCCAGTGTCCATGCCAACGAGTCCAAGACGTATGCGGATCTGGGCAACGCCTACGCCTTCCCTCCGAGCTCCAGTTTCACGAGCAACAGCTACGCGGCCACCCTGCAGCAGGCGAACACCATCTACACGGTGCCCGGGGGCCAGTTCCTGACAAAGTCCGAGGCGGGTCTCAACTCGCTGCGCCAGACGGGACCCACGACCTTCCTGAATCCCTTCCCAGACGGCAGCCAAGCCATCGATCTGTGGACATCGCCCGCTCCGCCAGAGTACCAGAACACACCCTTTGTAAGTGCGAATCCCTTGTAACTCCCTCGAGAAATGACTCACTCCTCTGATCTTCGATCTACAGACCAACTTCCATCCGCAGGTGATGGACGAGTATGCCTCCAGCAACATGACCACCACCCACTGGTCGCCCGCCGGCAGCATCGGGCAGTACGATGCCAGCCTGGTCACAGCCTCCGCCACGTCCTCCCCGAATCATGATCTGAAGTGCGAGAACTGCCACACGCCGTTCGTCCGCAAGGGCCCCGATTTCTTCTGCCCCAACTGCACGGGCTTCATGCGCATGGCCCCACGCATGCCCCAGCGACAGGCGAAGCCCAAGACCGCTGCGGCACCCAACAATCGCCGGAACGGAGTGACCTGCGCCAACTGCCAGACCAACTCCACGACTCTGTGGCGGCGCAACAACGAGGGCAATCCCGTGTGCAATGCCTGCGGCCTGTACTTCAAGCTGCACAACATGAACCGCCCCCTCTCGATGAAGAAGGAGGGCATCCAGAAGCGGAAGCGCAAGCCAAAGAACAACGGAGGAGCGCCCATGCACAGGGGGGCACCGCTGCCAAGTGAGTCAAAGTTTGGAATACGTAATACGTTCAGATTAATAGATGCGGATGGGGATTAAAGGAGTGAGAGGTCTCAGAGAATTCTAGATATTTATAGAATTTATAGCAGAACCGCGCAAATTTGAAATTTTTTTTGACTAATTTCTAATTTTTGAGGAACCTATTTATAGAAAAGTAAACCATTTTTTTTACAAAAACCTTGCCACATACTCTGGCTATCATCTAAAAAAACCGTATGCAATTTGGTGCACGCGTGGCTGAGATAGCCCTTACACACATCTTTTTTTTGGGATTGGTTATACTTTTCCTATATTTTGCAAGGGTTCAAAAACACTAAGAAATAAATGAAATGGAAAAATAGTTAAAGTAAAGGATATTTATGGAAATGTATTTATTAAATGGTGGAACATTTATAGAAATATTATGCAAATTAGATACATTTTCAAGGTTATTCGTTTAAAGAACTTCTTTCTCAGAATAAGGATAAATCTATAATAAACATTTAAAAAAAAAAAAATGTGTGTTTAAGGGCAACAAATTGCAAGCGTTTTTTTTTAAATGAGAGCCAGAGAATGTGGCAAGGTTTTTGTAAAAAATTTTTTTACTTTTCTATAAATAGGTTCCTCAAAAATTAGAAATTAGTCAAAAAAATCTCATTTAGTAAGCAGCGAACTGTGCGGGTCTGCTAGTTTGATAATAAAAATTGATTAGCTGTAGCTTTAAAGAGATTTCGGAGAGAGCTACAATTTTCTAGTAATTCCCTCAATAAACCAATAATTTCAAACCAAAACCTAACCTTCTCTAACCCCTTCCCAGGCATGTCGCAAGGTGTCAATCTGATGGTGAACAACGCCCCTCTGTACCCATCCCAAGTGCCCGTGAATATGCTGAATAGCCAGCAGAATGCCAGTCCCGAGCTGCACGACATGTCCACGACGGGACCGGCCGGCGGGGGATCGCGTGTGGTGGCCATTCAGGTGAACAATGCCTCGGCTGGTGCACCGCCCAGCTCCGATGGGACGCTGAACATGTCCGCCCGCCACCATGTGACCGGAGAGAGCCATTCGCCGTACAGCCAACAGACAACGACGTCGTCGCAGAGCCAGTCACCGCACTTACCCAGCCCCGTGACCCTTAATCGTCAGATAGTCCAGCCGTAAGTACCGCCAGCGAAGAGTGATCAGAAAAGAGTGATCTAAAGATGAGTGTGGCTTCCTTTCTTATAGAGCACCTGCCATCGAGAGCGGTCGCACTTCCAACAACAACAACAGCGAACTCCCGCCGAGCGTTATAACGCGCACTGGACTGCCGGAGCGATCATCGAATAACTAAACTTTAAACACGAACTAAAAGTAAACTTAAAACAACAACCAAAATGTCAAGATTGCCAAAATATTTATTTAAGTCTTAGCTGTAAGATCTATCTATTATATCTATCTACCATATATGGTAGTATCCAATGTCCCAGTTTGGAGAGAGGAATACTTGAAAAGTTTCTGGATAAACCAATCAATCATTCCGTTTTGGTCAATCATTTGAAATGATTTGCGGACCGACCGACCGTCTATTCCGAGCACTCTAGAAGTAATTTAGCGAAAGGAAAAACACAAAAAGCACAAGAAGGACCATCGAGAAGCCTACGATTTTGTATGTTTAAGCACACAAGGATTTTTATTCTACAAAAAATAAATAAATAAGTTGTAAACGCAAGAGAGAGACACACTTAAGACTTTGATGACTCTACTCCGGAGGAGCCCAGCTAATCCACAAACCAGGATAAGGGTGCCAGCCATTGTCCGGACTGGACTGGAGAGTGGCCCGGCCCTCGTTATATTTCATTGTCAACAATTTGGCAGCAAACCAAATTGATCCAAATTAATTTTAATGACCCCCACAGACCACAGAGCGAGAGAGCGAGACCATAAAATCTTAACAAGATCCCCAGACCCAAAAGCAGACCCCCAGACCCAGAGCCAGACCCAGGGCGATCCTCAAAGCGATCCCCAAAGCGAAAGAGAGAAAACCCCAGAGCAGTGTCTAAATAGCGATTTGGTGTCATCGCTTAAAAGCCTGTCCGACGCACAATGCCGCCGCCGCAGCCGCAGCCGCCGGAGTAACGCCACCGCCTGGTTCCTGGTGCTGGGTGCTTGGTGCCTGGTGCCTGGTGCCGTCGCTGCCTTTGATCTGCTGTCGATGGTATGGCAAAAATGCTTCAACTCCGAGGCCAGGGCAAGCCCCAACCAAGACGAGGACTCTTTCGGGACCAGGAAGGCGGTAAGGAGGCGGCGTAAGCAATGATGCCTGGTACAATATTAACGCCTTGAGTAGCGGACCCTGAGCTCTGCCACTCTTCCTCTCTGCTCCTCTGGATCTTCTCTTTTTGTTTCTTTTTTCTTTTTTTTTGTGGCGTACGCTCGATCAATTAGGCAAACTTGTTTTACGACCGCTTTTATTAGCATTTCGCGGACCGGCGCTCCAACTGGAAACGAACCAAAGAGCGGAGCTCTGCGACTTGGAGCTTGGGGCTTGCAGTGCGAATGAGTAATGGGACGGCGGCCCCAGCACCCAAGCAGCCAAGCACCCAAGCACACACGGCAGCAGCTATGGAATGTGTTGGCAAAAATTATGTGCAGCGTGAAGTTTGTGCAAGTGGAATGGATATGGATATGGAATAGGAATGGGATGGGATGGGATGGAGGAGAGAGCTCTCTCTCTCTCTCTCTCTCTGCTTGAAGTAGAATAGAGTAATAGAGGAAGTCCATTTGATGGGGGAAACACGCTTTAAAGAATCTTTGGGAGTAGTTGAAAGTCTTGGAACTAAATAAATATGATTTAAAATATATTTTTGAAGGGGTTTTCTTTTTTTAAAGTCACACAAACATTCCCTATAAAACATTCCAGAAAACCAATAACAAAACAAATGGTAAGATTAGCTTTTCCTACAAAATTTGCTTCCGTTTATAGTATCTCCCACACAGAAAATTATTGGAATATTATGGATGATCCTGTAAATACTAAAATCATCTTTTTAGGCATCAGTTTGATATCTTTTGCTACTGTAGACATTGGAAATGATCCCAAAAGTACTTCAGGTTTCCCATTTAATTACTCTCTCTCTCGCTAGAAGTCTCACGCTTCTCTCATTTTCTCTGAAAGGATTCCATATAGAAATCGATGGTAATTCGTTTCGAATCTGTAGACACATAAAGTATATCGGAATGGCAATTGTATTTATGCTGAAGGAGCACTCCACTCCACTCCATAGTTACGGGTAGATGCCAGTAATTGCCTGGCGCACCTGTATCCTGCGATGGAACAAGAAATTAAAACATTAGCGTGTTCCAACCTGTTCCACATTTCTGGCGGAGACAACTGAGGGGCAGAGAGAGAGAGAGAGAGAGGAGAGAACTTGAGGTTGTGGCAGAGAAGTAGAGAGAGACCGTAAAATAATAATTCAATGTGACAGGCAACAAGATACGACACCAGGCGCCATTTTTCAGATGCCACCTCACCTCCCCATACGAGTATGTACGTCCCCGAGATCTCTCTCTCTCTCTCGCCCTCTCTCCTTCCTTGTGGCACACTTGTTGTGGCGCTCTCTGTGTCTCTCTGCCTGTCTGTCTGTCTCTCTGCGACATTATCTATGGAATTATGACAGACGTACAACCGCCGCAGTGGAACGAGCAACGATCCGCTAATCTCTGGGGCCGTGCATGCATTTGAATTTCTATTAAGTTAATTGCACTCCTAAAAAAGAGAGGGAGGGGGGAACGAGCATTTGCCCATGTCCGTGAATGCCATTTAATAACAGATACAGATACTGTAGCTCATTGTTCTTCAGATATGATTCGGATCGGATCGGATCTGAATAAAGGGTGGAGAGTGGCGTGGTATAAAAGCCAACATAAAGTGAAAACTGTCAACATTGAGCACACTCCTCTGGATCTATCTCTCTCTGCATTTAATTAGCCATCAACTATGGGTATATGTATATCGGAGAGGTGACCACCTAGCCAGGCCAGGCGGCCTCTTGAACCCGCCACGAACTCAAAACCCGTAGCCCAACCCAGAACCGGGTCCGAGGCGCCACTTAGTCAACTTCAAAGTGCAGCCGCTGCTCCAGGTCGAAGCTGTTTCTGGTTGGTGGTGGATCTGCGTCTGCGTCTGGGGCTGGGGCTGGGTCTGGAACTTAAGCTACCATCATCATCATCATCGTCGGGCCTCATCGCTGCTGGCATTACAAATCGACAAACGACACGAAAATGCGCTTTAACATCGCGCAGTTAAAATAGATAAAAGCCGATAGTCAGACGCCGCCAGGAGACCGAGAAGGAGCGGGCCGAGAGCCAAGAGCCAAGAGCGGAGCGGAGCGGCTAAGGTAATCCAAAAGATTGGAACAAGCAGGGGGATTATCATGGCCGAAAGCTTCTACAGAGAGAGAGAGAGAGCAGTACTGCTCGTATAAGATTATGCTAATAAATTGTATCTATTAGTTAGTTTTGTATCTATGTATCTCTCTGAGAGCTGTCCAAGATGGATCTTCCAAGCTTAAACTGAAACCATTTAAATGTCAGCGTTTTATCTATGACCCAGCAAAGATCTAGCAGAATTTCAATCAAATCTAAGAAGAAATATATTTTTGAAATGTATCCCAATCTTCCCAGATATATTCCCTTCCAAAGGAGTTTTTAAAAGGTTCCGAAGCCCTCTCCAGACTATATTCTACAGCTGCCCAAACTCATCCTAAATCTTCCTTAAAACTTTTACCTTCTTATATGTATATTTCGACCCCTACTATATACCCAATCCCTTCTAAAAAGTAGATCAACCATCACTCCCACTTGCAACATTCTCCACCAAGAAGAAGACACACCCCAAGCAACCTCTGACGTCACATGCGGCACATGCAGCAAGCAGCTAAAGAACTTGACCGAACCCCAATCCGAATCGTTTCAGGTTCTAGGAAAATCAATCGAAATTCCAAGAATTCACACGAAAGACAAAATGAGATTGGCTTGAAAGGGCCCCGGCACCACAGACCGAGACACAGCCAAGGGCAAGGAGAAAGAGACGGAGAAAGACAGAGTGAAAGAGAGAGATGTATAGAGGGATAGGGGCATGCACGGCATAAGGTATTCCCTTGTCTCTACGGCTACGGCTCTTATCACAACTCACGCGCGTCTCGTTCCATTTCGTTTTTGTTTTTGTTTTTCTTTTTTTCCTTTTTTTTGTGTGGTTCGTACCCGAAATCACATTATCTCCATTCGTGCCTCCATTCGTTCCTTCGATGGCGACGCAGCTAATGGATACGCCACAGGCACAGACCGAGACCCAGTCGCAGTCGCAGTCGCAGTCTCTCTGCCACATATCACAGATGATGATGATGGTGATGGCTGCAGACGCCGCCAGGAGGAAGATTGAAGATGCGGCGCTTATCGAGGGAGAAGACGAAGAGAACGATGAAACCCGAAAAGAGTTCAGGCCCAGGGACTTCAGAGACTTCAGAGCCATCTCCTCTCTGCATATTTCTGTGTGTCTTTGCTTATCGTTCGAACTGTAGACTTTTTGTTGCCCCTTTGCATTTGCATCAGGGAATGGAATGGGAATGCAACGTTGGGGCAGGGGCTGAGAAAAGGGTTCTCGGTTCTCGGTTCTCGGTTCTCCGCCTCGATCTGCAGCTCAGAAATGTGGCGCCAAAGGAAGCGTTGAAAATGGTACTTGATCTTGATCGCGATGACGACTCTTACCGCCTCCTGCCCGCTCACCCCTCTGGGAAGGAGGCTCGACTGGGCTCGCTCTACTGGTGAGTGCTGGTGAGTGTAATTTAGACGGCGCCTCGATCCTTGTTTCACACTAATGCACTTGCAGCTTTTAAATGTCACCAGGAACACAGTCTCAGGCAGTCCTCTCTGATCATCAGATCTCTGTAGGCCTGCGAGGCCACTTTGTGATCTTGTAATCCCCTCCAGCCCTCCAGATCTCCAGCTCTTTGGCTCCCCCTTTGGCGGCTCTGATGCACATCTCTGGCAAGACTCTGTACTCCTGTGTATTCAATTGGAATAATTACTGATATCATTGGGGGGTTTGTTTGTGCCAAGGAGAGGATTATTATTAAGCATTCGATAGGGGCATGCGATCAAGGCGTGTCTTGGCCAGAGATGGATGATTGATTGAGTTAAAGGAGGGGTTTTTGCAGGGTACTCTAACCGATCTTTAAGAGATACTTCTTTCAGTTAATTTTAAGCCATCAAAATAGGAGTATTACTAGCCCCAAGGAATGCCCGAATCATTCCCAAACTAGGAATCTTCCACTCACCAAACACAAAACTCTATGTAACCTCTACATAAACCCCTGGTTAATTCTCAATGTAACCTCTACATAACCCCCTGGTTAAAAGCATTGCAACTAAGTGTTACATCGAAACGCAGTGTAAACAAGCCATAAACCAAAACAAGATATAAGCCAATCGAATGCTGTTTCAATTTGTTGGCCAACTTTTTAGTGCCATTTTGTTAAGATCAGTCAACAGAGACCCAGCGGGGAGCCCATGTCAATGAGCCCATAAGCGATAAGTTTTACGATCCAAGCCAGAAAATGGGAACAACTTCCTCAGGATATTGGCCATAACAATTACAATGTATGGGCCCCGCGAATCGTTCATATCGGAGGGCCTATGATGACTGGCATCCTTTTCAATTAGGCGCGCGAGAAGATCTACTCGCCTGCAGCTTTTCATTAGTTTATCGCTCTGGCTGGGGCTGTGGCAGTGTCAGTGGCAGTGGCATGGGGGAAATATTTCAAATGTTGCCACAAGAAAGCTGGGCCCCAAAAGTGGTCCCAAAACCAGTTGCAATTAAAGGTCTCTTTCTTCAGGTGGCGCCGACAGAGGCGACCCTTCGACGTGAGAAAATTCCGCTCGCTCGATATTATATAGGCAAAATGTCTCGTTATCGAGCGGCCAGCATACCTGAACAAAAATGTATGTGCGTATGCTTGAGATAGTGCCACAAGTCGCAAGTCCCGAGCCGCAACCACAGCTACAACCACAACCACAGCAGCAACCACAACAAAAAGCGTAAATGTCAAAATGCCAAAATTAATTGCAATGGCAGGCAGTGCCTTGGATAAGAGCCAGAGACAGGGCCCAAGACAGAGCCAGAAACGGCCATGCTGCCACCTCAAGGAGCCAGAGAGCAAGAGACCACAGACCACAGGCCACAGCCCACTTTTTGGGGCGCCACAAAGTCGATTATGGGCTGGATGAAAGAGTGGTTCAAGGGTGGGGTTGGAGAGGAAAGTAAGGGGTATTTCTTAGGCTAAATTATGGATGAGAGTATCCCCTAAAGGGAATAATATATTGGAAAGGCTTAAGATTATTTCTAACAAAAACCCTCCTCTGAGACGCCTCTGCCTCTGTGGGCTGCAGTTCCTTCTGGCCACACTTGGGCCACCATTACAAATTCTACCACTTTTAGCCCTAACCAACCTCGGCGGCATGCCACACCCCACATGCCGCACGACGACGGGGCGCATTACCAGTCTTGCCACCAAAAAACCAGACCCAGAGCCAGAGCCAGGGCCAGGCTTCCAACTTTGGCAACAACCCAACACGCCACGCACGCACACACGGCCTTATGCCCCGCGCTGTTGTGGCAACTATCAGGCCGGGCAATCAGGCAGGACGCCGTTGCAGGCTCTGGCCCTGGGCTCTTGCAACAGAAACTCGTTTTCGGGTTTCGGGTGCCACACAATGCTGGTTCCCCATTTTGAGGTGGAGTCAGCGTTCCGGCAGCCAGGCTTCGATTGGTCAAAGACTTGAGGCACACACACACACACAGGAGACCCTCATGCCACACGGTCTCAGCCCCCTCCCCCGCCGCCAGAGTGCCTTCCCCTCTGTGGGATTTCATTAAAGTTTCGCATAAATTTTGTTGCATGTCTGTGGCGTTTCGTGTCCGTCTGTGTCTGGGGGGGGAGACCAATGGGGGGTATCGCACAGGCTACACGCATTTCAGGTCCAATTCATTTGCAGCTAGATTTGTTGCCCCACCTCCTCTCCCCCACCCCCCCCCTGCTGGAGAACAGGTAGAGGAAAACGCATTTCGTGTCCGTGTCTTTGGTTTTTTTTGCTTTTCTTTATGATTTTAGTGCTCGTATTTTTTGGCAGTTCCTATAAATAATTGAACTTTATCGCCCGCCAGCCCGTGGCTCGTTTAATAAATTTAATTTGCGCTAATTGAACTTATGGCTGGGACTGTAGCCAAGCCCCAGACATGCCACGCACTGAAATTCCAATTGAAATTGCTCATTTTTCAAGGCTGTCGCGTAATTAATAAAAACAGAGGAAGTCCCTGCAGAGAATGGGAATGGGAATGGGATACTCGTATGTGACGTGTCATGCCCCATCCAGCAATCTCATTCTGGCCCAAGAACTGATTCTGCATAATTTATGACTATTTCTGCAATGGAGTACCGAGTTCCGAGTTCCAAAGTCAATCTTATCTGCGTGCTGGGATTTGTCATGTCATGGGCTTTTTCCGGGTAAGTATCCATAACCATTCGGAATTGTCGTGTTTTCATTAGAATTATTCATTAAAGATTTCGTTGGAAATTCTGGTAATAAAACAGAGACTTTTCCTGCTTCAAAAGGAGTCATTTACTATTTTTATTGGAACAAAATGAAAAGCTTTTTATTTATAAAAATATATAAATAAATATAGCTCCAATTCGGGATAAATGTAGTTAAATTTAACCAGCTTATCTGTAACATACTTTTATTTAATATTTATTTGAGTAACAGCCCAATGGAATGCTATTTTTGGTTCTCCTATTTCTTATCTCCAGAAGAAAGGAAATGCTGGAATTCTGTACTATTTCCTGTCTTTATTCTTGATAAATATATAATATAATATTTGAATTTGAATCAAAATTAATCTACATAATTTTAGAGGTTTAAGTATAAAGTTTTCTAGAAATATAACACTTCAGCAATCGATTTTCTGTTATTTTGAAAACATACAACAAGTATATTATTTCCTTGGCATGAGATATATAGATGCTACAGATGGAACAAGCCTTCACTAATTTTTAAAGTTAAAAAAGATTAATGATCTTTATTATTTGATTAGCAAGCAAATCCCGAAGCACTAGGATAAGTTTCCATAATTTCCAGATAACATTTTTGAGGGATGTCTGTCATTCATTTTCTTGATAGGATTACAAAACTTCTGGATGTGCTCTTTAATATAAATGTATGTATCAAAGCACACCCCAGACAGAGGGACAGAGGGACAGACAGACAGACAGATAGACAGATACCCTTATCTTCATTGAGACAAATGAATGGCATAACTAATTTGTAAATTGAAAGGAAATGGCTGATTCTCCCCACCTGCCAAGCGAATGAAAAACGCTTAATGAAGACATTTATCTGATAAATAAATCACGGGTAGGCGTTAAACTTATAAATTGCAAGCACAGCTACACTCTTTATAGATACATATTACCAGTGCAAATAACTATAATTTATTTCCCTTAATTGCCATGCCGGGGAAGAGTTATGACACGAGCGGAAAAAAGCCAATTAAAGTGCACATAAAATGGCTAACAAAAAAAAAGAAGCATAAAAACTTTGGGCCAAGATTTATTGCCTTCACATTTTGGAGATTAGTTTGTGGGATACCCTTCAAGAGAGAGAGAGAGAGAGAGAGAGGGGTATTGGAATTCTGAGCAAATATTGACAATGCAGAGAAAGAAGTCTCCAAAGTATGTATCCACTTTCTTCCATAAGAGTTCCTTTTCTGATCTGATCAGCATATCATATAGCTATCTTTTTCTATAGAAAATGAAACTATTTTGTACGTAAACTTGCTGTTGTTTCATAAGATATATCAATCAATTTCCAGAAGCAATAATTTCATTTGTCTTTTCATACAAAAACTCGAATTTTATTTCTATCGGAAAGTTATAATTTTTTGCAGGGTATCTGGGTATTCGTGGCGCGTATCTAGCCTATCTTTCTTGTCATTATTGTTTTATTTATTATCGAATATTATATGCTTTTAAATGGCGTGCGGAAAGACATTGCGCATACGCCATGAGAGCCGCCAGAAACCATAAAGTGGGCTGTCCCCCGAGAGGCGCTCGCTCTCTCTCTCTCTCTCTCTCTTACTAACACACACACTTATAGTGGGAATATCTAAACAGCAAATCAAGCAAACTTGAATATGGCCACATTACCGATTACGAATGTGGGAGAGCGACAGAGCCAGCTGTAGTTGGGTGTCCAGGCGTCAAAGCGAGACGGGGAGCCACGGGCAACACCCACTTTCATAGTCCGATAGGGAGTTCGCTCGCTCTCTCTCGCTCTCTCTCTCTCTCTTGTTCTGTGTTTGTGTGTGTGTGTGTGTGAAACCCGTTTGTTTGAACCAGCAGCGGCAAGGAGAGAGCGGAGCGCCACAGGCAATGAACGGCAGCAAAACAAACACCAGCCAGCCAGCCAGCCCGCCAGCCAGCCAGCCAGCAGTCGCTCTCTCAGTGCAGGTCCAACCGGAAGCCCAAAAAAACGAAACGCTCGCTCGCTCGCTCACTCCATCTTTGTTGTGTGTTCTCCGTACGTGTCTGTGTCTGTGTGTGTGTGTGTGTTGTATCTGTGTTCCAATCAGAATACACACAACAACAAGGAGTCAGGTCAGTCCATGTGGGCATCGGATATTCCTTTGCCTTCAGTTGGATTCGGATCGGTTTGTGCGCGAAACGCGAAACGCAGCAGCGAAACGAATGGAAAAAGCTGAAACGTGAATTGCCGTCGCCAAATCCGTACCAAAAGTATCTCTGATCAAGCATCATCCCGCAAAAACTGGTAAACTAACTATTTTAATAGCCGCCTTGTGATTAATTAGCCAACCGAATAAACAACCAAACGAGTCGCGTGATTCCTCAAGTGAACAAAACTCGAATTAATTCCATTGGCTGCCGGCCATAAGCCTTTGTCTATCGCGATAGTGTATCTGTGAGAGTGTGTTTTGTGTATCTGTGTGTCATTTTTGCCAACATTATGCAAATGTATCTGAATTCGTGAGTTGCGTGTGATTTGTGGCATCCACAGACTGGCATTCGACCCATTCAAAATCAAATCAAACCACAAAGAGCACAAAACGTTTGGCTTCAAAGGCAGCTTACACACGACTCGAGCACAGCACAGCAAACAGGCCATTAAGTCCCCCCCAAACAGCCAATTGGCATACGAATCTTCATTTGCATACATCAAGCAACAAAACACATCAGACATCAGGCATCAGAGACATCTGAGGCATCAGAGGCATCAGGCATCTGGCACAAAAGCAATTGGTCTGAGGAGGGAGAGGCGACACTCTGGGTGGCAGGCGAAGGGAGTCCCAAGTAAGTCGAAATCTGATTTTAATAAGTAGATATTTATCTTCGCATTTATTTCGATGCGGTCTTTATTAGGTTTAATTAAACAAAATGGGGCTTTGAATGGCTGATAATGATGGATACACAACATTCTTATTTTTCCTATTTATGATCTAAGAAGTATTGGAAGTAGGAAAGCCATTTAAAGCAGGAAAAATATGCATATCTTTTCCTACATGAATTTTCAAAGAAATGCACTCTTTACTGTTAGAAATAGACACTGCTTTAAATTACATATATTTATATCTTTCAAAGAAAGTAAAATATATTAATTTGATGGTCCAACAGTCTTGAATTCCTCTGTTTTATATGCTATTAATCCTTCGAAATGCATTGAAATAAGGATATATAAGGATAGGTTATTCTGTAACAAATTATACCATTTCAAGCTGTCATTATTCTCATAAGAAATATTATCATAGCTCTCCAAATTATCCTTAGAGATCTTCTCTAAACGCTACACCCATGAAATGTGTAGAAGAAAGAGTAGTTTTGATTCAAAAAAATCTTTATATATATCATTCAAAATCATTCCCTTGATCCCATTTGAACTTGAAATTAGATTTACTCTCTACTTAAAACACTTTTCGTATACTCGTAGTAGTCACCCCGCACTCCCTCCATTACGAAACTGGTTCCCCAGCTGCAATAACAATGATTAGACACACTCATTAGATGGCATTCAATAATGCCACAAATAATCGCAATGTAAGATTTGGACACTGACAATATATTTCCTAGTATCAATTAGCTAATCCCGCGACCAGTCAGAACACAATCTTTATGGATCAACAATGAAATTAGCATGGGACTAATGTTGGGCATGTAAACGATAGATTGAGATAGATACGGATACAGATGCAGATACAGATACAGATCTACAGCAGAGGGAATGGGAACCCGTTTGCGGTGATCTTTGAAATGTGATATCGGGGGAACACCAATGATTAGATTAGATCGCAGTTCTTTTGTGGCACAACGTGCAGTGGCAAGTGGCAGCAGATACACAACAGAAGCCGCAAACGCAGAGCAGAGGTTGAAGGGGCCCATAAATTTTGGCAACTAAATCATTCTCGATCATGCCATTAGGCGGTGGGGCGGTGGGGCGGTGGGGCGGCGGGGCGGCGGGGCGTACAGCGATCGTTTTATGGCCTTTATTATTGTTGTATTGTTGCCATAATTTAATTGAATTGTAATTTATGCGTCCCGGGGCTTATATTCCAGGCATAAATTGCCATAAAATATTGCAAGAAAAACCCATAAATATCTGAGCAACTTTTGAGCTGTCAGAAAGTGGTGATAGGGGGGGCAGATACGAGTATATCTATATATGCATATGGTTTGATATGAACCTGGCGTCCATTGGCAGTTGACATGAGCGCAGTTTTGTTTTTGTGTCAAAAATCTTTCAGCCATCCATTCCATTCCATTTGCGAGTAATTGATGGGAGCCGCCGCCAAAAAGCAGCTGACAAGCAGCGGTAAACATTGGAAAAACAGAACAGGAATGAATGCATGCATTTTTCAACACTCCACACTCCACACTCGACACTCGAACAGTAGTTGGCATAATTATTCGCACAATTGCATTGCAGATACATAAATTGCGGAACCCCGATCCCGATCCCGATCCCGATCCAGATCTGTGAGCGCGCGCCTTCAACCCTCAACAAAAGACTCGAGCACCAGCAGCAAAGACACCAGAAACACAAGTCATTAAAATTGAAATTAACATTAACATTACATATATGTAATGCCATGCGTTTGACTATTCATTAGGGTCTGTGATCCGCTCTGGACATGGTTCTAGCTCTCCCGACTCTTTGCCAATGCACATAAATTAGAGGCAAGGTGTAAGCAGGCTGACACGCGGACTGAGAGCTTCAACAAATGGAAACCAGAAGACTTTTCCTACAGTTGGTTTCCTCATTGGTTTTATCCATCCTTGACTGCATTCGAGTACCCCTTTCTATCAGTTCATCAATCTCCTGGCCTTGACAAACCCCATTAGCCACGACCCACCCTTTGCTACACTTTCACTCCCAGAATCAGGCATTTATCCTGGCCAAATTCCCTTCGAGCAATTAACTGCTGGCGCCACCACTAACAGGACAACAACTGGGCTCAATGGCTGGCCCAGACAGGGCCGTGTGGTAGGAGAATAGTCGCCCATGGAGCCCCGAACAGAGGCTACAATGACACAACATGACATGAGAGTCTCGAGTGCTGTAAATATTGCAAAAAGTGTCATAAAATCATTAGCTGGAAAAGTGTATGGACGCGTTTTTAGGGCCGAAAAAGAAGGCCAAAACGAAGAGGTCCTGGCCGTGACACAAAGGCGCTGCGTGTGACCACTGGCACAGGTTACATGAGTCCTATACTTCCCCATCTACTGAGGTGTACATATAGGAATACCTTCCCTGTAGTGTGCGTTTGTGTGCGTGCCCAAGCGCCTTTTAATTTATGACACATTTTATGAGACCCGCAAAAGGCCATAAAACTGAAAAATTGGCTTCAAACATCAGTCCAGAAGGCCAAAACAAAACTAGTTAAATGGTTCTGACTTCGATTCGGGCAATGGCTTTGGGCCAGAGCAGAGAGAGCAGGTTTTTGGGACAATTGCATCATAAATCTCAACCAAAATCGCTTAGCGAGGAGCAGGCTAAAGGTCACTCCGGTAGAGAGTCAGCAGATAAATTTAGAGAAAGAAAGGAAAGGCTTTTCTTGTAATAAAGTCTATAACTAGAGCCTGGCATTTTCTTTAAAGTTTTCACATAATTTCAGACAATTCTCGGGCCTACTTTGGGGAGGAAAAACGTGCGGCAAGGGCCGCGGCTTTACTTTTATATGCCATACTCAGTCAGTATATATATATGTAAATGTAATTTTAGAATTATTTTGTACGTAATTAAATGTAAGATTAATATTCCATAATCCCTTCGATCCTGGCCTTTCCCCAAATGTTCAACCTTCTTTCCATATTCCTGCCATAGCCTGGCGAACTCTGCTGCTGCAACCCCCAGACACACTTGACTGGAAATGCAAACAGCACAAACCCAAGCTAATTATGCAATTTTAGCACACGCTTTTGAGGCTGACTATAACCTACACACAAAACGGCACTAGAACCCAAAGCCGAGCCAAACCCAAGCCAAAGCCAAGCCAAGCCATATTCATTCAGGTAGTATGCAACACACGCAAGTGGAAAGGAAAGTGTCGCAGAAGGCAGCAGCAGAACGAAGCACTAACTGGAAATGATATATGTGCATATGCACTTTAAGCAGGTCAACAGGGGGCAAGAAACAGAAACAGAAACAGAAACATGGCCCAATAGGAAGTGCCAGGACAGGGCAGGACTGGCAGCAAAGAGCGACCCATTGACCCAAGGCTGGAAGTCCTGCCGTGCGTTGCGAGACGGGCTCTAATTGCATGTCAGAGGAACTGCAAGCGAGACAGAGGTTACCAAGGTACTGGGTCCTGTGTCCTGCCAGTTCTTGGTAGCACAGGAAATGGCGTCAGGAGTCTGAGTGACTTGCTGCGAGGGTTTTGGCTGCTGCTCGTACTTTAGATTTATTGATTTCATTGCTCAAAATTCAGCAGCCTAATAGAAAAGGGAATTGGTTTCTTCTATCATGAATAGAAAATTGCATAAGCTATCGGAGATAGTTCTCTGCTTCCCATATTCCCCTGGAAAATATATATGGAATTCCCAGTTCATGTACTCTTTGTTCGTTCTGAATACGATCTGCATCAATCCCCAACGGCAATCCCTATCCGCAAAAATGTTTACCCACTGCGCTGATTAAATTCATGTCACCAACCGCGATTATATATGTACTATTCTATAATATAATTGTTGCCCTGGATACACAGAGAGAGAGAGAGAGAAAGAAAGTTATATATTAAGTCCCTCTCGATAAGCTTGCCTTATTCATGGCGATATCGGAATCTGAGGGGCTTATCGCAGAGCAGTGCTCTGTGTGGCATGTGGAACCTTCGTGGTGGAGGCGTAATCTCTGGACTTATCACCGGGGCTTGGAGGAAGCTGAGATCCGACCACCATCCACCATCCAGCATTCGCCTCCAGCACCCGGCGATAAATCTCCGACTATAAGTTCTGTTTTGATGTCTGATTCGACCGTAAATTCTGCTTTTGATATACGATTCCGGGTGCAGTCGAAGTTTATCTCATTGTTTCTCAGGCTTAAAGTCCAGCCGGCGGCGCCAAAGAATCGTAAAAAAACTTTCGAAAGCACCCATATATCTCCCCCTACCCCCCAGGCCCTTGGCCACACATTTTGGTGGCCATAATTAATTAATTAAAGACTAGGAAAATTAGGCGACATCTTTTCACAGTCTTCACGAACGAATCTTGATTTTTCCACAGCAATTAATTCCGTCTCTCTCTCGCTCTCTCTCTCTGTCTGTCTCGCTGATCTCACAAATGTAAATGTCACTAGAAGGAGGAGTAGGAGGGCGGCAGTGAAGAGAAGAGAAGAGACATAAGCCGCACCGACGCCAAGACACTTAAAAGCTTTGGGGCAGGCACAGAACGGGAGGTCGGGGGGCAGGCGGCAGGCGGCAGACAGCATATTCCCTTGCCCCAGAGCCAGCCATGGAATTTGTCTGCCCGCGTGCCGAAAACTTGTCACCGCCAGAGAGAGGGAAAGAGACACAGAGACACGGAGAATGCAAGAGAGAGAGAGGGTCCCTCTCTGCCGTATCGGCGGAGATCAAACACACAGGTCTCTGGGGCTTAATTTAGACGCCATCTATGCCACAAAGGACACACAGGCCACAGGCCACAGCCGAATCGAGTTCGTTGCTTAAGTCTTTCGTTTGTTCACACGCCCCAATGGCCCAAGGCCCATGGACACAGAGTGTCTATGTCTGTGTGTGTCTGTGTGTCTGCCCCAAAAGCCAGCATAAAAACGGCACAGATAAACCAACCGCCTATCGGTCTAGTAATTAATTATAAAAACAAATGTGAAAAAAAAACATTATCGGTATCAGTGGGAGTACAATACAATAGGAGCACCGAGACGAGTACAAGTATTGCAATAAGTCACCATTTCCGCCATCAGCAAAGGCAAGGCAGGCGGCTCTGATAAGAGGGGGCGCCTCTATCCAAAACGATGTTTATAGACTGACACTGTTCTTGCTCCAGCGAGGGGTGGGGAGGGGATGGGAGGGGACTGTGTGTGTTTCACTCAAAAATCAGCGATTGGAACAATCATCGAAAGGGACCTGAGGGGTAGTTCGGCTTATCGGCTGTTGGCATTATTCAAAATAGAGTTCTTCGCTCTTTGTTCTGTGCTGTTGAGGAATTTGTAAGTAGCCTTCTCTTCCGTCGCACTTCAACTGCGTTTCAGTTTGCTTTTTGTCAAGTGGCCTTTGGGGAGAGGGGGGAGGGGGCAGGGGCAGGGGCAGCGGCAAGCGGCAAGCGTATTGTCGCATGAGTAATTGCTGTGGGGAAGAGCCCACTAATGGCAGAAGCGATAAGACATGCAGATCGGTTCTTTGTGGCGCAACGAACAAAAAAACAACGAAAACAATTTGTGAGGAGTAAAAGTAATAATAATATTCCACATATAAAGTGTTATTCCCATAAGAACTTTAAGGGTTATAGAGGGTTACCGAATGCTCTTCCAATAAATGATTACTCCGTATAATATCACATTTCTAAAGGCCTTTAAATATTTGGAAATAATAGTTGGAAAGTCAAAATATAAAGTAGAATTTCATATCTATCCACCATAAATATTTAAATAATATTAAATATTATTAATCCTAATATAACTAAAAAAAAACCCAAAAAAAAGAGACCCCTCCAAAACACTCTTAAGAACTGTGTTCTTGCCTCTTCCACAGCCCTTTTTCCCATCCCAAAAACCAAGTGATCGAAATGTCATCAAAGAACCCAACCCAACTTAATCTATCCCCTACCCCTCCCCCGACTAGATGCATTTGCGACATTAAAGATGAACCAAAGTCCATAATTACAAGCCTCAAACGGCCTAAAACACTCAACCCCTCAAGAGAGTGAGAGTCGAGTCGAGAGTCGAGGGACGAGGGACCATGTATGTCTTCGTCTGGCAGAGACGACAGCTGAAAGATTCTCATAATTACGCATAAAGAAAGAAATAAACATACAAATTTGAATAAAAACGATATAGCCGCGGAGATCCGAGATCCAACCACCAGAAGGTGAACCAGAGACTGAGGTTGAGGATGGGGCTCGGCTGGGGCTGGGGCTGCCTGGCGCACTTCGGCATTAAGAATCGAACCACAAATCCACTTAAAATCACTACAAAAACCAATAAAGATTGCTTTCATCTTTGCCGAGCGAGCGAGCGAGAGATCGAAGCTGAGAGAGAGAGCGAGAGAGAGAGGCCAGAGCGCGATGACGATCAATGGAAATTGTGATCATCGAGATGCAATGCATCCAAGTAAGACTTCAACGGGCTTAGAGGCCTAGAGAGGGAAAGCCAGGAGACGGGGATGGAGGGGACACTCTTTCGAGTGGTTGGCAGCGGTGACGCCGCTTTGAAAATTCGGGCGACATTTCTCTATTGAAAGGGGTTCTATTTTTTTCGGGCAGGAAAGGATTAGAGTGGAGCCAGAGCAATTATCATTTGTCTGCTCGTTATCAGTGGCTCAAAATGTGCATGAGAACTGCTCTCACTCTGCCACTCTGCCACTCTTCTGGCGGCAGGCACTCCCTCTCTCTCTCTCTCTCTCTCTCTCAGTCTCTTGAGGAGATGACATTTCCCCCGCAGCCTGGACTGGCAGTTTTTCCATTTTTCCTGGAAAGCGCGTGCCAGTGCGGTTCCATTCCATTCCATTTTATTCCGCGATAAGCTCCATAAAACTTTATCTCCCACCTTCGAAGCGCGGCTTGGGGCTTAAGCCAAAATTCTCTCTCGGAGCAGATCGTGTGGATGATCACATTAACGGTCTGGCGCATGATATATAAAGCTGTTCACAAATTAAGGTCCATTAGCGCAGCAGGATGTGTCAGCGCGGATTGAAATATGCGCATGTCTGCCCCCGAACGAACCCCGAGCCCCGAGCCCCGATCTGTCCCTGGCTATCCGTACCATACCTCTGACGCGCCTTGCGGTTTCTGTTTTGACATCTTTCGTACCTCACCTCTGGCTCTGGCTCTGGCTCCGACTCTGGCTCTGGGTCTCTGGATTCAGTCTCGATTTCTGATTTTCTGACTGACTTTCCTGCCTTTGTTCTGCTCGTTTTTTTCCCACTTTTGCTTTGCATTTTAATGGAGCGAATTTGTCGTCCTCTGCTCAAGAGAGAACCTTTTTCTTTTCTTTTCTTTTGTTTTTGCTTTTGTTTTTGGTCGATTGGCCGAAACTAAGGCAAATTGCTTGATTAATGACTGCCTCTCGGCTGGGGACTGTTTTGGGCCAGGGCGTGATTTGTGGTCGAGCTGTGGACTACCCGGAATAGATTGATTCTGGAGTAGTTGTTGTGAGAGGTTCGTTTAGGCCAGAGGACTGCTTGAGCAATTAGCGAAAGGTCTTGGCTCATCTGTAGATATTTATGGATTGAATGGATTATATAGTTGTATTTTCTATAAGTAGTAGGAGGTGCATTCAGACCGGAGACATGACATCCTTTCCAGTGGGTATTCGTTGATGGTATAAACCCTTTGCAGTATGAATCTCTTATAGATCTTCAATTCCATTCTTCGTACACTCTCTATATTCGTATAGAGGTGTATATGTATAGTAGGTGTTCAAGGCTGTTTTCTATACTCTTTCAAGGCTCTTTAGATCATGGAAATCAGCAATTTTCTATTTGCTATATATTCTATTTCTATTTCTATATATATCTTAGGAGTAACTTTTCAAAAAATACGCAGCAGAAGGGATCTAACAGTGCTATGTATATAGCTAATAATTTTTTACATCATTTACCTCAATTACCTGTGAAGGACACTTTTCTCCAAGAATAATGACCCCCCCTGCCCACTCTTTCCACGGAATTGTGTGTCATGCCTTTTCCTAGTTGCGATTTGAGTCATCTTGAATTAATCGCCTTCCATTAAGAGCTATACAAACACTCAAACTCCTTCCACCGAGCAATCAATTAATTGTGATCCTGCGATCCTTTCCTTTCCTGGCGACGGAGACACACACGCCCAGCGATTTAATGAGCTGCTGACAATGGGCCGTACCCGTCGATGCCCATAATCTCGCTTCGGTTTCACTACTCCTTGGGTTTCAGTTTCGTTTCTCTTGAGGATCTGGAATCGGGAATCGGGAATCGGAATCGGGAAAAGCGGATTAGAGGGCTTAGGGCAGTGTGCCTACCGTTCTTCGGGGCTCTCAAGTGCGGACGGAACGGGACGGGACCTGTGCTCAAGTGCTCAATAGAGGAAGAGGGGACATCATTTTTCAAAGACTTACATGAAATTGACTAATTTTTCGGGTACTTCTGCTGCTGCTGCTGCCGCGGCTGGTGCTGCTGCTGCTACAGCGTTGCACCTACAAATTTTTACCTGTCAGCAGTGCATGTCTCTCTCTCCCTTTCTCTCTCTCTCTGCTTCCCTCTCTATGTGGCTGTCTCTTTCCTGCGGTGGTTGTGTGTGAAGGCGACGCCTGCAAAGTGACACTCGAAGGGGAAGAGCGAGGGACAGAGAGACGGAGACGGAGCAGAGTGAGAGGGAGAGAGAGAGGGAGAGCGAGGCCGAGGCCCATTGATGAAATTGACTTTTTATGTTGTTGCCGTTGCCGTTGACTTCTTTTCCGATTTTGCGTGGCACACACAGTCGCAGACGCTGACGCTGACGCTATCGCTGCCTCTGCCGCTGCCGCTGGCTCTGCCAACGCTGACGTCGGGAACTGGAACTGGATCTGGAAATTTGGGATTAAGTTTTTGTTTACTTTGTGTGGCGTTTTTTAGTTTGTTTGTCCACCTCAAGGAAGTCGGTTCGCTGTCTGTGTGTGCTCTCCCGATCAACCGAATCGTAACAATAAAACCCCCACAACCCACACAACAGAGACACCAGAGAGAGAGAGAGAGCAAGATCGGTTAAGTGCTCGTAAATGGATTAAAACCGAAAATTTATTACCTTATAAACCACATTAATCAAATGTCTTACAACAAGACCCATAAAATGCCATATAAATAATAAGCCACTCGCTCGTTCCGCCGTGTAAATGTGCCATAAAACATTTCTGAATTTGTTGCAATTAATTTGAATGCACTTGTGATACATTTATTTACACTTCCCACAACCCATAACCCATCAATATCCAATATCCGATATTCAATAATCCATATCCATATCGGTTTCAACCTCAAGAGAGTGCTCTGTGCCGCATAAATCATTCTAAAACGAGACGCCGCGAAACGCGAATTATTCGGCCATAAATCATGGGCATCTTGCTGAGTGATGGCGATGTAAGTTCTACCCCCCTCACCTTCTTATCGACTAACTATGTTTTAGCTCACATTCTTATCGATTAATTATGCTTGTAAATATGCCGTTGAACATGTGATTTAAGCGGGGAGATTGGATTTATTGCTAAAAGACAAAGAAGGTCAAACAATTCAAATAAATCTGATGTCAAAGTCTTCTATAAAGGGAACCAGTTAAAGTATCGTTGTATAGAGATTCTCCCTGCTTTTCTACCATAAAAGACCGCCATTAATGAAGGACATTGTGACCGATCGAATAACCAATAAAATAAATAGGAAAGGAAAGCGAAACGTCCATCCATTTGATGGGATCATCATCATCATTATTGACACTTTCATCCTCTTCATCTTTTCGAAGACTAACCAAGTAATTAGTTATCTCATTAATACACTACTGGAATCTGGATTGGAATCTCTCGGCATCTCTTGCTGGTTGTAATTTAATAATCAAAATCATAGTAGTTTCCCGCCTCAAGTTGTGGGCTTATTAGATGCCTGTTGACAGGCGGCGGCAGACTTGAATCGATGCCAACTACAGCTAACGCTTAAAGTAAAACAAAATCAAAGACTAAAGCCAGCATCCGTTAGAGCCGGAGAAAGAGCGAGAGAAAGCAACGATCGTGGTCTAGCTGGAGATAAATGAATGAGTCAAGTGGAGTGGAGTGGAGTGGAGGCTCTCGAGTGGAGTGTTTGCTGCTGGAGGAGTGCAGTGTATGGGAAAACAGGATCCGCCACTTGACGGACAGAGCGCCATCCAGATCCAGATCCAGCTCTGGGTATGAAAAAACAGAAAAGTGAACAGGCCAAGAAACACAGAACCGAACCACTCAAAGCGCCGCTCATCTTCACTTGAACCCTCTCCATCTGCATCTCCATCTCCTGTTCCTGCTCAACCGATCCTACTCCCTTTGCCTTTGCTTTCTGCTTTGTTGTCCGAGATCCTCTCAAGTGGTTTTCTCTGTTTGTTTTTATTCCTTCATTTGCGGTGACAAATTATTAACGTTCTACTCATCGCCGTGTCCTCAGATCTCTTCCATCTTCCATCTCCCATCTCCCACTAGCCCTCACGGCTGATCCCTTGATCACTCTCGGTTCTCCTTCTCCTTCCTTTTTTTTTTTTTTGGTTTTTTTGTGAAATTGATTTTTTATTGCTGTTTATTTTAATTCCTCGCCTTCGCTTGGGGACTTCTTTCGATCGGATCGGATCGGATCGGTCTTTCCTTTTGTTTTTGTGGATTTTTTTTTGTTTTGTTCGGTTTGTACCTTTTGCTGATCGCATTTTAATAAGCGCCCAAGTCCAAGCGCCTTCTCAGCCACTTCCAAGCGTCGATCCTCTCCATGATCTGCATGGATCTCCTGCTCGGCTCGGCTCGGCACGGCTCTGCTCTGCTCTGCTCTCCACCTTTTTCGTGCCTCCCTGGCCCCGCCAACTGCATCTTGTTGACAATTTTTCGTGTGGTCGCCGCCTTCTTTGATCTTCGCGCTCTCTTGTGCTCGGCGCTCTCTTTGATCGAGTGATCTTCTAAGGGGAGCGACATCATTATGCACGCGTGGTCAACTCTTTGATAGTTTGGAGGTTGTTCCTCCTCGATCCCTCTACCCACCCTCTCCGATCCTCTCATGCTTTGCTGGAATTTGAGGAATTACATCGGGAATTGGTATGGTTTGGTATGGCATTGGTATGTCATGGCTGCAATTGATCTCCAATCTTCTCTCACTCTCAATCTCCCTTCCGATTAACATGTTTGGACATGGGCCTGTTGGCTGGGGTCTTAAATATTATTGCCCATACGTCATGTTTCACTCAATCAATCAGGAATTTGGGGACATTTTTAGAGGCACTTTAGCAAGAATATTTAACTTCCATTTTATGGTAATTCTTTCGGCTAAAAGTGTATGCCAAAAATTCATATTTTATTTGCAGTTGTTTTTATATTCTTACTTTCTCATTTGGGAATATTAAGAGTACTTTAAAACGAGTATAAATTCGATATAAATGAATAATAATTCATAAATGTACCATAACTTATTTGGAGCTTATTTCTAAATTATTTTCAGAAGATCTTTACTTGAAATAAATACACATAAATATTTTATGGATTTAAGGATTGTTTTACAGATAAATTTAAAACTTCTTGAAAATCCCTTAATCCGTAGTTCGTTAATCTACCGACGGCACTTCGATTCTTCACAAAACATTTTAAAAGATATTTCAACAAATTGGTTAAATTGTTCTAGTAAATATATTTAGCAAATATTAGGCACGAATTTCATTTTATGAGCCCTTTCCTTTCCCAGCCACCCTTTTAAAGGCCATCTGCTTGCCACAGCAAATTACTTGCGTCTTCCCCAGAGAGGGGGGTGCGTCGCCTCAGAGATGGAAAAAAATTAAAAATTTCATACATCATCGCATTAAATTTGTGGGATAAGATAAAGACGTCAAATGGTTTCCCCCTCTCTGTTTTTTTTGCTGTTCGATTTTTGTGTTCGATTTGTTTGGCTGTAAAGGCAATTTGAAAATATATTCCGAATATATCCGCATAAATAAAATATGCAATTGGCGCCTTAATTGAATCCGATGTGAGGCGCAGATTTCGATGATCGTTTCAGCTGTTGGTGGCTGTTGAACTTTCGTAAAGTAAAGAAAAAACAAACTCAATTTTGTGCGGGGAAAAACAACGGACACTTGAAGGCTTTTCTTTCATTTGGTGCAAAAATGTTGAATAAACAATGAAAACGTTTCGCTTTGGCAACAGAAAAAAAAGGAAAAAGTGAAGATGCAAATTGAAATGTTGAATAAGTTTTTGAGTAGGGCGAGGATTAAGATAAAACTCAGGAACAGTTCAATATAAAAGAAACATATATTTTTAGAGTCATTTTTTGCTAGAGAAACTATTTTTATACTCTCCAATTTGCCTTCTCCGCCCGTTGAAGTTTTCTATCTATTTTTCTATCTCCTCTGCTTTTAATCGGGCAACGAATCCTCGAAAACATATATCCAATATGAGTGCAGGCTAGCCGTAAATTAAACTTTATGGCCATGGCTCTGCAGCCCACAGCTCCCCGCCAAGCCCACGCATCAGATACGTGCTGGCCGAAGCAGAGATGCAGATGCACACACACACACAGAGATACACAGATACAGATACACAGATACACAGATGCAGAGAGCGATGCAGAGAGCGCCATTAAATGGAGTTGGCAGCCGAAAAGGGCGCAGTCTGTTGGACAGAAACGAGTTCCGATCACAGCTTGAGGCAGGGTTTTGTGGCAGTGGCAGGGGCAGTGGCAGGGGCAGTGGCAGGAGAGGGATGAAGAGCAGATCAAGAAGGAGACCAAAATGGCTGCCAGAGCCAAAAGGGGAGTTGCCCAAAGAGTGTGTCCAATGGCAGCAAAGAGAGAAAGATGGAAATGGGAAATGGGAAAGGGATTGGGATTGGGGGATTGGGGAGAAACCTTCTGCACACTTTAAGATCCAACTAATTGAGAATCTTCTGCCTCTGACTCTTTCCAGTCCACATCGGATCAGCAGTCGACACGCGACTATCCGCACTTTAGTGGCGAGCAGCAGAACCAGAACGTGCCGCCGCAGGTTGCGCCCAGCGTCAAGATGTACCACAGCAGCGCCGTGGCGGCCTACACGGATCTGGCCGCCGCCGGGAGTGCAGCCAGCGCTGGAGTCGGGGTCGGGGTCTCCGGCTACCACCACCAGCAGGCCGTCAATGCGCCCGTCTACGTGCCCTCCAATCGCCAGTACAACCATGTGGCCGCCCATTTTGGGAGCGCGGCCGCGGCGCAGAATGCCTGGACAACGGACAGCTTTGGATCGGCGCATGCGCAGCTGCCGGCACAGTTTTACACCCAGAATGCGGCCGTGATGATGGGCTCCTGGCGCAGCGCCTACGATCCGACGGGATTCCAGCGATCCTCGCCGTACGAGAGCGCCATGGACTTTCAGTTTGGCGAGGGACGCGAGTGCGTCAATTGCGGAGCGATCTCGACGCCGCTGTGGCGACGGGACGGCACCGGCCACTATCTGTGCAACGCCTGCGGGCTGTACCACAAAATGAACGGCATGAACCGACCCCTGATCAAGCCCAGCAAGCGCCTGGTGAGTGCAGTGAGTAGCCCGCCCCTGATCTTCTCCGGTTATGCGAGACTAAACGATCACCTTCCCTCACAGACGGCCACGCGGCGCCTGGGGCTCTGCTGCACCAACTGCGGCACCCGCACCACCACCCTCTGGCGGCGCAACAACGACGGGGAGCCCGTCTGCAATGCCTGCGGCCTCTACTACAAGTTGCATGGCGTCAACCGGCCGCTGGCCATGCGCAAGGATGGCATCCAGACGCGGAAGCGCAAGCCCAAGAAAACAGGCAGCGGTTCGGCGGGAGGGACAGGTGGAGTGGGAGCTGGCTCGGGCGCGGGTGCGGTCCTGGAGGCCATCAAGGAGTGCAAGGAAGAGCACGGTAAGTGGTCCTCAAACAAATTAATTTAGAAATGAAACAGTGAATACATATTTTTGCATCCCAACAGATATCAAGCCGTCGCTTAGTCTGGAGCGTCATAGCCACAGCCTCAGCAAGCTGCACACGGATCTCAAGAGCAGCAGCAGCGGCAGCAGCCTGATGGGCCAACACCATGTCCAGCACCAGCAGCAGCAACAACAGCAACAGCAGGCCGCCCATCAGCAGCAACAGCAGGCGCACCAGCAGTGCTTCCCCCACTACGGACAGGCCGCGACGCAGGCGCAGCAGCAGGCCCAGCATCAGCAGCACGGCCATGGGATGAGCACGCCCACGGCGCAGTCGCAGCTGAGTGCCAGGCAGATCCATGGGGCCGCCGGCTCGCAGCTGTACACGCCCGGCAGCAGTGCGGGCGGAGCAGGGTCCGGGGCCTCGGCGTACACCTCGCACAGCGTGGAGACTCCGTCGTTGAGCAATGGCACGCCCTCGCCCCACTACCAGCACCATCACCATTTGGGGAGCTCCCACGGCCACCATGTGGCAGCGGCGGCCCATCATCACCTGCATGCGGCTGCAGCGGCTGCCGCGTATGGCGTGAAGACGGAGGCGACTGCCACCAACTACGACTACGTGAACAACTGCTATTTTGGGGCCTCTTTTGGGGCGCTGGGCGGAGCAGCCTCGACGGCAGCCATGACGGGGGGTGCGGCCAGCGAGTTGGCCGGATATCACCATCAGCACAACGTCATCCAGGCGGCCAAGCTGATGGCTACCTCCTAAGGGCCGCACACCCATCCTTTGTGGCTCTGTGATCTCCCATCCCCACCACCCACCCATCTGTGTCACCCTCTCCAACTGCACCCGCACCAGGGGAAGTCCTCGTTGGAATCGCATTGAAAAGACTTTAGACGTTAGCCCCCCCCCCCTCCTCATTCTTAGCCTAAGATTAGTTATCCCTATATGGCCTGTAAATAACTACATTAATAGCAAGTCTTGTTGTACAAATCTGCATCTATATCATCGCTATAGAGCTATAGAGCTATAATACGACCATGTGTGTGTACAGATATCGATTCGTTTTAGCTTCCTAGTTTAATGTTTATTTTATGGTTCCACTAGCTTAAAACTATCCCTAACTATTCCTATTCCTACTCCTTGTGTTACCAGCACGCCCCACACACCCCCTCATAGACCATTTGGCAGTAGGCGTAATTACTAGAATAGTATTATTATTATGTTTATCCATTTAACAATCTATTCGTAATAAAATTGTATTCAAAATATTTCCCTTTCGAACATGCCTCTTATCTCACATTGACATTGCATTGAATACATAATGTTAAAGATGGATACTCAGCCCCTTTTTGCCAATTCATCTTACGAAAAATCGGTTTTAAACGTAGATTGCCGGTATTTTCTTTACAGTGGCGCTATGTGTCTGAATTGAGAACTACACAAGCGAGAGAATTTGCTGCATACTTTTGGGAGAATACATGTAAAATGATTGACATGTAAGGTCGGCTTTAGCTGCATCCGCAAACAATATGTAGGTACATATATGTATATACTTGGATAAATCCAAAGATATGTAACGGGGTTCTAATAGAAAACACTAACAACAAGTCACATATACTTGGTTCAATCTATATTTTCGAATATCGGCTGGTACACGGATTGGAAGTATGTATGTAGATAAAATCTGAAATTACACAATTCGATAATCGATAGAACAATCGACTTAAGGCAATCAATTCCAAACTGTAATTCAAACAAACAGCTAAAATTTCTTCACCAACTAAAAACCCTTTCACAACGCATTTTGATGGATAGGTTAATCGGTCAATGTCAACTGGCGCCTGTAACCAAAGAAAACATTAAAATAGAGTGTAAAACGATAATACTCGATGCGTGAGTAACATAATAAATGAACAATTGAAATGGTCCAAGTAGAGCTATGCTATTGAACTTTTGCCAGGGAATGCACGTGCCCAGGGCCGGATTGCGGTTGGCTAGTGGAAAGTTGTGGCTTTGGCCAAAATCCACATGTTGGTTTTTATGGCACTGCAAAAAAAAAGAGGAAAAAAGTCGGAAGACTGGATATTGCATCACTTTGAAGCCCAGCCCTTGGGCAGGGGACGGGGGCTTGGGAACTGGAGTTCAGGAATGCCCCTACAAGTGAAGTGTGAAAATAAACACGAATAAAACGTGAATCAACACGAAAATAAACCGAATCAAAGCTGCAAGGAAAATGAAGCGACTGAATACTGGATCAAACTCGTTCGTTTAGCGATGCGATGCCAATGTGCGATTCCGGAGTGTTTTGGGGGCCTGTACAGCTGTTCAGTTTCTGCCTGATTTAATTTTTGATGGGCCTGTCTGTCGCCGGGGAAACAGCTACAATTAGAGGTAACGCAATCCACTCCACAGATGCCGCGACTGTTGCCACATTTCCGCACGCGACTCTCTATGAAGAAAGAAATGTGGAGAGGCAGGGAGAAGAGCCAGAGCTGCTCCAACATGCAACATTGACATAGCCACATGGTCATTAGTCACATAATCATTCAAGCGCAACTGCGCATATTTATGTTTTTAAAAATTATAAATGGCAGATCGATAGGGTCTAGTATCTATCGGTCCTGGGATCCTCTCCCATCGATCGTTATAGGACTCCCCGGCGCCTCTCGCACCCCACCAAAGCAGAAGTCACGCAACCAGCTCTTGGGGGACGATCAACGGTAATTAAGGCGACTGCGTAACAAACAAAAAACTTCCAGCCGAGGTGCACGCGACAACCGCACCGCTGCGCGGCGACCACTGGCCGGCGGCCCGGAGGCATTGGAGCACACAAAAAACCAAAAGCCAAAGAAAATGAAATGAAAACCGGACAACACCCATGACAATGAAGCGGCAACATGCTGCGGCAGTGGCAGGGGCAGCAGCAGGGGCAGCGACGTCTGCGTAATACCAGAAGTAGTCAACAGGTGAACAACTCTTCCAAGGGGAGCTGCAGCTGGCGCTGGAGCTGGAGCTGGAGCTGGATCTTGCCCCGAAGCAGGCCAGGGGGACGATGTGGCGCAACGCAACGCAACGTTTTGGGCTGTTGTAAAGGCAAACAAGTTGGAATGGGAATGGGAATGGAATCGGGCGGCGTTAAACGAAAGTAAAATTCAAAACAAAATAAAAATCCAAATATTAATATAACAAATAATCGATACGGCCAGAGGGAACTGGCTAAAGCGCTACAGTTGGCAGAGAAAGAGACTCAAAAATGGAATGGATTAAAGTTGATTTTTCACAGCAAAATACAATATACTAAAACGAATTAAAATTCAGTTTAAGTATTTTGTTTACCCACCCAAAATCCCAAATGATTGTAGCGCAAGTCCGACTCTTTTTTTCTATTTTGCGACATTTTTCCCCCCAGGGCGATGATTCGTTGGTCATCTGGAAAGTGGACAGCGGACAGCGGACACCAGGCAGATACCAAATTGCGGAATTCCTACCGCGCACTCGTGGTAAAGGCGAAAAAAAAGTGTACGAAAAAACTGGCCATAAGCAAAACAAAACAAAAAGCAACACCAACTATTGTCAATGGTATGGGGTCTTCGTGCAACATTTCTTCGATGGCCCCAGCACTTGGTCTCCAGCCAGCGAGGGAAACGGTTGGGTGTACGGATCGCAGATCGCAGATCGCAGTTTGAATATCTTCAACACTTGCTCCCAAGGATAACTATCGTTAATTTACTTTGTTGATCTGTCAAACATGTTTACGTTAACAAACTGGAAGTTGGCAATTAGTTTGTGCATTATCGGTGCCGCTTGGGTGAGGCCAGGCTGCTGCGGCGCCTATACGCGAGAGATTGTGAACGATAAGCCACCGCTGCAGGAGAGACGTGAGTACCCCCCAGCCCGATAAGGAAGTGACAATAATATTCATATATGTATATATATACTCCAGCTGTCTGGCTGCAGACCTGCAAGCGCTCCAATCCCAACGAGGACAAGTGCTTCCGTCAGCTCTTCGAAGGATGCTTCCCAGCGCTGGCCGCTGGCATACCAGAGATCGGAGTGAAGAGCTTTGAGCCGCTGAACATTGATCAAGTGTCCGTGTCGAAGGGCAGTGGTAATCTAGTGCTATCCGGCGGATTCCAGAACCTGGTCATACGGGGACCATCCAATGCCACTGTGCGAAGGGCCAGGTAAGGGGGAAATCAGTGGCTCAGAGAGAAAAATCCTAATGGAGGATCCTTTCTCGTTTAGTTTGGATCTGGAGCGACGTCTGCTGAGCTTTGAGCTGGTGCTGCCGCGTCTGCGGATACGGGCCAAGTACAATCTGAAGGGTAACATTCTGCTCCTCCCGCTGATTGGCAACGGGGATGTGGCCATGGCCTTGAAGAACGTTCACACCACCGTCTACACGAGGATCTCGCTCAGGAATGAGACCCGGACGGGGGACGAGATCATCCACATTGACGAGATGAAGGTCAGCTTCGAGGTGGGGGCCATGCGAATCCATCTGAAGAATCTGTTTAACGGCAACGACATCCTGGCAGCCTCGATCAACTCGTTCTTGAATCAGAACGGCAACGAGGTGATCGCCGAACTGCGGCCAGATCTGGAGCTGGGCCTGGCTGACATCTTCCATGGCCTGTGGAACAATGTCTTCTCGAAAATGCCCACCAAGCTGTGGCTGGTCTAGCAGCTGTGGCATCCACATTCTGTCTGTCGTGCACCTGTATTATTATGATAATTTATTTTGCCCTTAACTTTGGTTTTTATCTCTATGTTAACTTTTGCACTACGATTAAATCATTAGCTAGGATATATCTACGATCTACTTGTTCTTCTTGGGCATCAGCTCGTCGTAGCTGTATTCCGCGAACATCTTATCGACAGAGGCGCGCAGGATATCCACCAGCGCCTTGGTCATCAGGGGTCGCACCTCCTCGGCCAGCGATTTCCAGTTCTCGTTGAGGAAATCGTTCATCCGCTTGCCCAGGGCCTCGTCCCCATTGAAGAGATTGTCCAGCTGCATGTGCACATCCGAGAGAGTGTACTCCACCTTCACGTTGATGATCTTCAAGTGGGTGGCCCCATTCTTCTGATACTCCTGTCCGAACATCTCCGTCCGCATGGTGATGTTTGCTGGAAAGCGTAATCAATCGTGAGAATCCACTACCGCGACCGATAGTCCGCCTACTTACTCAAATTCACCTTGCAGTGGCCATCACCCAGCAGTGGCATCATCATGATTTTGCCCTTGAATTGAGGATTATCGAATCAGATATCGTCTGCATTAAGCATTCATTCCCTCTCTACCGACCTTAATGCTGTACTCCGCCTCCATGCGCAGCTCGGGGAATGTCATGGAGACGATGAACTTCAGCTTGCTGGGCTCCAGCTGCAGGTCGTTCAGCGTGTGTTTGGAGATGCCCGAGATCTTGACGTTCTTGTACACAGAGTGCAGATAGATGGCCCCCGAATCCTGGTCCATCTTCACCTCGGGCACCACCAGTGGCTCCATTTGCGGGATAAACATCTCCGGTATGCCGTCCATCAGTCGCGGCTTTATTGACTTGAAGGTCTTTTTCGCACATTCATTCAGCGTGGGCGAATCTCGATAGCAAACCGTCAGGAAGGATGCTGCATGAAGAGAATTGAAGTGTAACTCTCAGTCCCAAAAAGAGATTCGTTTACATTTTCACTCACGCAGGCGACTCTTTCCCTGGGGCTTGGCCTCTGTTCGTTCCGCCTGCAGTGCCACTGCCAACAGCAGCAGCCCCAGCACCAGCCACATCTTCGTCATCCATTTGTGATCCATTTTGTGGCGTGCGTGTTCCTCCAGTTTGGCTCCTCTCAGCGGGTGGTTGGGTGGCGAGTGTTGGCTCCAATGGCTGTTTCCATGGCTTTTATAGCAGAATCTGTCTGCTGTCTGGCTGACGCATTAGCTTCTGCAGCACTTGCAGTTTTCTCGTGACATTGCAGTCCCCAGCAGTTTTCTCAAAGCCAAGCTGTTTCCAGCCCCCCCTCCCTTTCCATCTTCGCTATATATATATATAACGTATTGTGTTATATGCAAAGTAATTGTGTAGGCAGCTTTGCTGTCATGGAGTTCTGAGAAGGAACACTCTAGAACACTCATTTTGCACCCAATTTTCCGAAATATATAGCCTGATTTTAAGGTGTACATACCAGAGCAGGTAATTACATTTACTAACAGCTGCTAGAAGGCAAAAACCCAAGTGCTTTCCATTTAAGTTCCATTTGGACACTAGAACATTTCTATTGGGAGTACAACGATCATCGTTTAATACCAAAAAGGACTTTGGAATAACAGTGGCCATGTCTCACTTTTGGGCCAACATAAAAACAAAAAATTACGAATAAAAAATAAACAAATATTCAAAAGCTACATATGCGAAACCTTCTAAAGGTTCATACAAACGCTATAAAAAACTATATATAAAAAACGATTAAATATGGACTTAAAACGAGTGTGTGTGTGTGTGTGTGTGTGTGGCATCGTGCGATTCTTTTGATGAAATATCTGCTGATGGTAATTGCTGAAGCCTCAGCGAGAGGGCTAAAACGGATCGATTTCCATGTCAGTCCTTAGCCTGAAAGAAATAGAAAAAGAATTCTAAAGTGAAAGTGTCAAGGGAAAGTGGTTGCACTCACATCTGACTGAGACGGTTTGCCTCGTCGATCACTGTGTTCGTTGTCAGAGAGTCGAAATCGGAGCTGTCGCCCATTGAGTGGTTCATTGTCAATCGGCCCATGGAGTCGCTCAGCAGCAGCATTGGAGGTGGGGCGGAGATAGAGATAGATGCCGATGCAGCAGTGGCCAACATCTTTAAGTGCAACTGAAAGAGCTGCTCTTTGATTTCCGCAAATATCTTCATGGCTTTCGTCACAGCCCCCTGGGTCTTGATGAATAACAAATGCAGCTTATCAATATCCATGGACTTGGCCTTTACCCGCTCCACCTCCAGGCCACTAGTCGTAATAAACAGCGTGACGGCTTTGCGGAACTGTCCGAGGGATATGCCACCCAAAGAGTCACGTTCAAAGGCAGCCCTAGAGAGATATATTCAATCAGTAATGGCTTTGGCTGTGTTGCATTGCACTTACAAACCAAATACATCTCTTTCCGCACATTGATTCAAAAGCTGACTGGTGGTATTCAGCATATCGCGGGTACCGCGCAAAACAGACTCGAAACGATCCTTGATGTGTCTGGCACTAGCGTTCGTCTCCTTGTAAGTGTCTTCGAGCATCTTCCAGTCGGTATCATTTACCTGAATCGAAATCCAAGTCATTAAATAAGCACTCAAGAGGATTCTCCCATCCCATTATCTAGATACCTGAATGGGCAGCTTTTGCTCTTGGACAGCCGCTGTGCGCAGACGCTGGAGCATGTTATATGCGTCCGAAGTGATGAGTATTCCATCTTTTATGGATGCAATGAACTGATTGGTTACAATCTCATCCTCCAGCAGCAGGGCACGCTCTCGGATGCCCGCGAGGAACATTTCCAAGTCCTTCTGTTGCTGCATGAGCATGTAGTGCATGTCGAGCGCAAGGCGCTTCAGCACCCATGGCTTGTCCGTTTGGAAGCTGCTCACGTTGCAGGTCAAAATCAGCTTGGAGACCCTCGGCGTGGACTCGTGATAGACGCACTTGTCCCTGGCCTGGAAGACGTATAGCATCACAGGGGGTGGGGGTATTTTGGTCGATTTGCGCGTCTGGATGCTGGTGTCGCTCCACTCCTCGACATACAGATCCAGGGGCTTGGTGGTTGGCTTGATCCTCTCGTGCGGATGATTGGTGGGCAGGACACAGTATACCTCGCCTCTGGCTATCTTTGTGTCCCGACAAATCAAACCGTTCAAGTCCTGCATCGTCATGTCTTTCGTGACGGCGTACTCCAGACGCTTGAAGCAGTTCACAGCGAAAATGGTGAGCACGCGCATCTGGAGGAGCCTGTCGAGGGCGGAGAAGACGACCGGAACGGGAGCCGAATGAACTTCATCAGTTGCCACTTGGCCGCGTCGCTTGTAGTCGGTGTCGAGCGCCAGGCGCAGCCACAGAGTGAACTCCTTGGCCCATGGCCCAGTCAGATGGTGCTCCTTTGGCAGTTCTTTTTGGAATAGAAAGCGACTAGCATCCTCCGGATCCTCCATAATGGCAATGCAGTCGGGCGTCTTCTTAAGCACATTCACTAGTATGTTCCTGGGCGTCTGGTGGGGTATGAACGGCAGCTCCCCGGTCGCCAGCTCATAGGCAATGACACCGAGCGACCAGTAGTCCACCGGCGTGTTGTACACGCCCGTCTCCACCACCTCGGGGGCAAAGTAGTGCCGTGTGCCCACCACACTCTGCAGCATCGTTTGGTCGGGGGCACCGCGCGCCAAACCGAAATCCGTGAGCTTGTACTTCTTTGAGCCATCCTTCTCGCGGTGTATCACAATGTTGTCGGGCTTCAGGTCCCGATGGCACACCTTACACTCGGAGTGTAGAAAGTGGATGGCCAGCCGCAAGGCGCTCAGTATCTCCCGCACCTCGAACTCCGCCAATCCGTTGGCATTTTCGGGGCGCTGCAGAAGCTGGCGCACATCCCCACCATTGCAGTACTCCAGGATGATCACGGGCAATCGGCAGATGTGTTTGTCATTCAGATAGGTCACGAAGGCCGCATCCTCATTGCTTAAGCTCACGCCAGCCACGATATTTGGGAGTTTCTTGAACGCACGCGTCCACTTCAGCTCCTCCATCCATCTCTCTTTCAACTTGACTTGCTGATCGGCCCCCAGCGAGCTCACGTCCTTGATATGCTTGGTGGCTGGAAAAAATAAACGCACGAAGATTTATTATCTCCGTCTGACTCAGTCTCAAAGGCCCACCAAGAAGTTGGGGCCGGACCACACACGACCAAACGGCCCTTTGAATCGTAGTTCCAATCAATGTAAATATATATATATTGGCGAAAATTTTAACTCAGAATCCGTAAATTAATGTTGAGTTTTATTTTGAGCGGAAAATATAAAAATCATATATAATTTTTATTTTTGAGTTTTATTTTTTTGATGGAAAAATAATCATTATTTTAGAGTTAAATTTTTTTTTATCAAAAATAATGATTATGTTTAGGTTTTATAAAATTACTCAAAATTAATTATTATCATTGAAGAAAAATGCAAAATATCATAAATTTAAAAATCATGACGGCAATGCAGAGATTGTACAAAAAGGAAGATTTTGGTGTCAATCTTTTTTTTTCTTCTAAGTCCATTAGAAGTGCATAAGTTGGCTTTGATAACCCAGCTTGCATCAGCGCGATTCCAGGAATCAGACTGTTTTCACGCTCACATGCGCAAAAAACATATCCATATATGGAAAGTGGAGCGCGCAAGTATGCGGCTGTCTGATCGACTTACCTATTTCCTGGCCGGTGGTCCTATTCAGCCAGTGCAGCACCTCGCCAAAGCCTCCTTGGCCCAGTCTTCCTTGCAGTTGCCAGTTGCCCCACGAGCTCATTTTAATTCAATTGATTTTCGCTACGGCTCCAACTTAGAGTTCCTCCATTTCCTCACGAGCGCCAACGCAAAATACAAATAGCCACAAACGATGTGTGACAGAGAGACGGACGAATATATAGCGATGAACCAGTGACCAGTCGGAGGTTATTTTTAAAAATTTCCCAATCATATATATGAAAGGTAAATTTAGTAATTTTCATAAATAGCAGACCTCCTGTCCTGTCCTCCTGTTCCGCACTTGGAATTCACATTTTGAAGGTTCTACCAATCTGGATTTCTCCTACCATCTCCACATTTTCCTTTTCATTTTAGCTAAAATTGTGATTTTGAGTCACAGTTTGCTCCAACCCGATACTTCTTGAACTAGAGTGATCGATATGTCTATCGCTTCTGATATACCATCTCGAATCAAACAGGTTGTAAACAAAAACTGAAAAATTGCAATTAATAATACAAAAAAAAGGAAAATACTCGTCACCCCCACCCGCATGCTTGTGTTACAATGCGTTTTCACATGAAGAGCGGCAGCGATGACAACGACATTGTGGCAGCCACAGCTACTGCCGAGCATATACGAAAATTCGTTTTCACCAGCCACGCCGCCGAGCGTCTGGAGATCAAAATTCCCGAGGTTCGTATAATTAAACTCCAGCTCTGACTGTCATCACCACTGAGTGCCCTGCTCGTGCTATTGCAGCTGCTCCAAGGAGCGTACTCCTTTTACACATGGCCCTGTGCGCCGGTCTTGGCACATTTTCTGTGGGAGAGGCGACAGACACTAGCCGGAAAGAGAATTCTGGAGTTGGGAAGCGGCACTGCACTTCCAGGAATACTCGCCGCCAAATGCAACGCCCAGGTGGTGCTAACCGACAACTGCATTCTGCCAAAATCGCTCGCGCATATCCGGAAATCCTGCCTCGCCAATCAACTGCAGCCAGGTGTGGACATCGATGTGGTCGGCCTCAGTTGGGGTCTGCTGCTGAATTCTGTCTTCCGGTTGCCGCCCCTGGACCTGATCATAGCCGCCGATTGCTTCTACGACCCCAGTGTCTTTGAGGACATTATCGTATCTGTTGCGTTCCTGCTGGAGCGGAACTGCGGGGCGAAGTTCATATTCACCTACCAGGAGCGAAGCGCCGACTGGTCCATCGAGGCCTTGCTGAAAAAGTGGAAGCTGCAGGCGCTGCCCATCAACATGGACGACATTGGCAAGGAGTCAGGCGTGGATGTGCTGGAGTTTATGGGCGGACACACCATCCATCTGCTGGAGATTACGCGCGCTGAGAACAGTGCTACAATAAATACTTTATAATGTTAAATCAATTTGGTTTTCATTTTCTTGTTTAGATTTTCGCGCCTTTTGCGGCGATGTAGGTCGTAATATCAGCTTATCGCACATAAGTATCGTCATTTTTTTTGCAAAAATATCCACGCAAAAATATCACCCTCAAATATATTAATCAATATATCGATATCGCTACGCGACGCTTTGGTCGCTGCTTTTAAGAACATTATTTATTTTATTTATTTAATACTGTAAATTCAAAGAAAATTGTTTGTGGCGAAGAGTGGCAGCTAGTGTGCAAGACCTTCGTTTGGTTTTTAATTATTATTTGTTATTGCTGCTGCCACAAAAGCCCCTTGTCGGTCGTGTGCGTCGTGAGTGTTTAGAGAGTGTGTGCTGTGGCTGTGCAAGTGTGTTTGTGTTTCGCCTGTGAAAAATCGAAGTTATTGCATTGCGCAGCCTTTCGCCCCCTCAGAGCCCTATAAGCCAAGGAATTCCATGCTAATGGTGAGTCCCAAGGAATGCACTTGAGTGCATCGAAATGTTGTAGGCTTTGTTGTTGTATTCCGTTCCGGCAGCTGCTGCTGCTCATGATGCTGTTGCAGCTACATCTGTGGGCGTCGCTTGCGGTCGCGACTTTGTGTGAATTACGTCTTACGACAGTCTGTTGAGCTTTCGTGGCGATCAAATTGCATTTACTGGAAATTAATATTCCTCCAATGAGTTACTGGAAGGAACAAACGGTAAACGACGGCATTTTGTTGACGCACAGCGCTGAGAGGCAAACATTTGTTGTTACAATTGATCCGTTAATTCGAATGCGGCTGCGCGTCAGTGTGTGTGTGTGAGAAAGGGAGAGTGAGAGAGACGCGCTCTGGCGAGGTCATAGCCGATAGCCGACTTGTGGAATGCTCTACATAACAGATACGTCATAGCAAATAAATACAAGGTAAGGCAGTCCTTACGTTGTATAGGCCATTCTCGAGGACTCTGCCTTACCTTATACCCAATATACCAATATGCCTTGCGTTGAAGCAAACAGAAGCTTGCGTGTGGAAGGGATGATATATGCCTGATTTATGCCCTGTTGGTGCACTGGAAACCCTACCCTACGCTGCTTCATTGTCTGTTTTTTGGGCGATGAACTCATGCTATCCGTCCTGGTGGCTCGTCATCGTCTGGAGACAAGCCCAAGAAGCGGCTGCGACGGCATGAACTTTGCCCAAAAACTAATTTGCACGCCCAATTCTATTTCTGAGGCAAATAAAGGCAGCTTCTAAATATGGACCGGCCTGACGTCCGACCCATTTAAATGTTGTCGCCTTTCCGCCGCCGCCGCCGCCACAGTCGCTGCCGCAGCCGGAGGTGCAGTCGATCAGGCGTGACGGATGCTCCGGATGATACATTCCATTCCTTTGGCTAGCCCCAAGTTTTCATCCACAATTAAGCTCAATTTTAAAACATTAGCTTTGATTGCTCCTGACACCCGACAAGTTCTGCTCCGTTGCAATTTGGAGTTAATTTGAAAATTCTGTTATTTATTTATTTATATCTCGATAGATTGCTCATTGATACACCAGGTTTCCAAATAAATCACTGAGAAGAAACCCCAGACAGACAGACCCCACATAATGGCTGAGGACACGGAATACAAGAAGCTGCCGGTGGAGGAGCGATGCGTACACAAGCTGTGGAAGGCCCGCGTCGATGGCTACGAGGAGGCAGCCAAGCTCTTCCGCGAACTGGACGACGAAAAGTCACCGGAATGGTCGAAATTTGCGGGACTCATCAAGAAAATGGTTGTGGACTCGAATGCTTTGGCCCAGGAGAAGGGTCTCGAGGCGGCGCTTATATTTGTGGAGAACAGCGGCCTCGCCGGTCGCACCGTTGGCGATGTGATGTCGGGCATTGTCCAGAAATGCATTGCTGCACCGAAGACAAAGACCAAGGAGCTCTCTGTTCAGGTGACGCTCATGTACGTGGAGATCGAGAAGCAGGAGGCTGTCGTCGAGGAGCTGGTCAAGGGCATGGACCACAAGAACCCCAAGATTGTGTCCGCCTGCGTGGCAGCCGTCACATTGGCTCTGCGTGAGTTTGGCAACAAAGTTGTGGGCGTTAAGCCGCTGATCAAGAAGCTCGCTCCCCTCATGTCCGACCGCGACAAGGCGGTGCGCGACGAAGGCAAGCAGCTGGCGGTGGAGATCTATCGGTGGATCGGGGCAGCCATGAAGGCACAGATCGCCACCCTGCCACAGGTGACGCTCAAAGAGCTGGAAGATGAATTTGAGAAGCTCAAGGGAGAACGGGCAGAGCCCTCCAGGTTAGAGAACACAGGACGAACCCCTAGCCATTGAATATCCTAATAATTTGTGTGTGTTTTGATTGCAGATATCTCAAGTCACAGCAGGAGAAGCAGGCAAAGATTGCAGAGACTGCAGGCAGCGAGGAGGTGTACAATGGTAATGATGCCCTCTAAAATATGATGCTACATTTTGTCCGCTTTGTTCCCATTTGCTCTCTGTGTTTACTGCTTCATCAGACACCTTTCAAGGTCGTTTTTCCGGAAAAATACTTTCCTACATGTTCAATGCCTAATTTTAACCGAATTTAGAACTAAGTTTTGTTGGTGTTTTATGTCTAATCTTTTTGAATATTTTGTTTTCATTTAAACACAAAAATGATATCCCAAAACGTTGGTATGTGTAAATTTATTTCGTTACATATTCTGTAGGGAATTATAAATATAATAGACAATTCCCATTCCGATCCCTTAACGATATCCCTCCTTACAGAAGAGGATGGCGATGCTGGGGCTGAAGAAATCGATCCCATGGATCTGCTTGATCCTGTGGACATACTGTCCAAGATGCCCAAGGACTTTTACGAGAAACTCGAGGAAAAGAAGTGGACTCTCAGGAAGGAGTCTCTAGAGGTGTTGGAAAAACTGCTCACCGATCATCCGAAGCTGGAGAACGGCGAGTATGGGACTCTGGTGAACGCCCTGAGGAAAGTGATTACCAAGGACTCCAATGTGGTACTGGTGGCCCTGGCTGGCAAGTGCCTGGCCATGTTGGCCAAAGGATTGGTCAAACGCTTTTCCAACTATGCATCGGTGAGTGCTGTGCTGTGCTGTACATTTTAATGTCCAACCTAATTGGGGAAAATTGCTTTCATTCGCAGGGCTGTGTGCCATCGCTGCTGGAAAAGTTCAAAGAGAAAAAGCCCAATGTGGTGGCTGCTCTGCGTGATGCCATGGATGCCATTTACATGTCCACATCGCTAGAGGCCCAACAGGAGGCCATTGTGGAGGCGCTGGCCAACAAGAATCCCAGCGTCAAGTCAGAGACGGCCCTCTTCCTGGCCCGCGCCCTGTGCCGCACCCAGCCCACGGCCCTGAACAAGAAGCTGCTCAAGCTGATGGCCACCAACCTGGTGAAGACCCTCAATGAACCGGACCCAACAGTGCGCGACAGCAGCGCCGAGGCCCTGGGCACCCTCATGAAGCTGGTGGGCGAAAAGACGCTGGAGCCACTGCTGGCCGATGTGGATCCCCTCAAGATGAGCAAAATCAAGGAGTGCTTCGAAAAGGCAGAGATCAAGGTGAAGATTGTCGGCCCCAAAAAGGAGACACGCCCAGCCTCTGCCCCGCAAGCAAAGGCAGCGGGTGCAGCCAGACCCACAGCAGGCAGTGCGGCACCCAAGGCCGTGACACGACCCGCCACATCGGGGGCACGCAAGTTAGTCAAGAAGAATCCCGCAGCCGCAGCTCCGGCTGCTGCCGCCGCCTCCAAGGCAGCACCCGGCAAGGCGCTGGCCACCGAGCGTGATATGCCCGCAGAAGAGGTGCAGGCCAAGGCGGAGGAGATGCTGCCAGCCGAAATACTCAGTGGATTGGTGGACTCCAATTGGAAGACTCGCCTGGCTGCCATGGAGCAGCTACTGGGCGAGATCCCCAGCTACGATGCCAAGCAGCCGGGCATCTCCCAGGTGCTGGTGCGCACCGTCAGCGGTCGGAAGCCCGGCCTGAAGGAGATGAACTTCCAAGTGCTCAAACTGAAGCTGGACTGCATACGCAGCGTGGCGGAGACCTATCCCCTGACCACCATTACCGTGGATCATGTGATCAACGAGATCACGGAGAAGCTGGCGGATGCCAAGAACGGATCAGTCGCTGCCGATGTCCTCTCCGCCTTTGCGGAGGCCACCAAGCTGGAGTACGTTGTGGGCAAGGTCCTGGGCTTTGCCTTCGAGCAAAAGTCCCCGAAAGTCCAGTCGGAGGCATTCAATTGGGTGGCCAAGGCCATCACCGAGTTCGGCTTCCAGCTGCAGCCCAAGATGCTAATCGAGGAAGTGCGCAAAGGCGTGCAGAGCACCAATCCCACGGTGCGCGGTGCAGCCATCCTCCTCGTGGGCACCATGTCCATGTACACTGGTCCGTCCCTCATGATGTTCTTTGACGGCGAGAAGCCCGCCTTAAAGGTACAGATTCAGACGGAGTTCGAGAAGAATGTGGGCGAGAAGCCGCCGCGGCCAGTGCGTGGAGTACAGCGTGGGAGCGGTGGCGGTGCCAGCACTCCAGATGGCGGCGACGAGGACGATGAGGCTGGCGGTCAGGAGGAGGACTTGGCCTGCAATATGGCAGATTTGCTGCCACGCGTCGACATTGCACCACAGATCACGGAGGCGCTGCTCAAGGAAATGTCCGACAAGGACTGGAAGATGCGCAACGAGGGACTGACGAAGCTGCAGGCCATCATCTCGGAGGCGCGGCTCATCAAGACCTCTATCGGAGACCTGGCCCCTGCCTTGGCTCACCGTCTCGTCGATTCGAATGCAAAGATTGCCCAGACGACGCTCTCCATCTGCGAGCAGCTGGCCATTGCCATGGGCTCGGGGTGCCGCAACCACGTGCGCACCCTCTTCCCGGGCTTCCTGCATGCCCTGGGCCATGGCAAGGATTTCGTGCGGGCCGCCGCCCTCAGCTGCATCAATACGTTCGGCGAGAAGGGCGGCTACAAGGAGTTCTTTGAGAGCGAAATGATTGCCGATGCCCTCAAGGGCCCCTCAACGGCCCTCAAGGTTGAGCTATGGGCATGGCTGGCGGATAAGCTGCCGGGAATACCGCCCAAAACGATTTCCAAGGAGGATCTCAACTCTATGGTGCCGCAGCTGTATGCTCACATCTGCGATCGAACTGCGGATGTGCGAAAGAACGCCAACGAGGCGGTCCTCGGGGTAATGATTCACCTGGGATTCGAGGCCATGAACCGGGCCCTCGACAAACAGAAGCCCGCCTCGAAGGCGGCCATCCAGGCGGCCCTCGAAAAGGCGCGTCCAAATCTGCCCGTCAAGCCGCTGCCCAAGGGCAAACAGCAGGCGCCTATACTCGAGGATACAGTCAAGAAGACAGTCCGTGGTGGAGGTGCCGCAGTAGGTGCAGGACCTGCAGCCCAGAAGGCGCCCAATGCCAGGGCCACTCTTGCAGGCGACAAGGCGGCTGCCCCATCGCGAAAGAAGGAGGAAGATGTGGACACGTCGCCCCTGCTGGCCGTCAATACGGCCAAGAACCAGCGGCTCCTCGACGAGCAAAAGATGCGTGTCCTCAAGTGGACCTTCACCACGCCCCGCGAGGAGTTCAACGAACTGCTGCGCGAACAGATGACGGCAGCGAGCGTAAACAAGGCTCTAATGGCCAATATGTTCCACGATGACTTTCGGTAGGAGATTCTCCTGTTCTCCCACTTGGGAATTTGTCTCTAATTTGTACCACCCTTTCCGATCCCCAGCTATCACTTGAAAGTCATCGAACAGTTGAGCGATGATTTGGCCAGCAATGGCAAGGCCTTGATTTGCAATCTGGATCTGATACTCAAGTGGCTGACGCTGCGCTTCTACGATACGAACCCTTCTGTCCTGCTCAAGGGTCTCGACTATCTGATGCAGGTCTTCCAGATGCTCGTCGGCGTGGAGTATATCCTTGGGGAGAACGAGGCCGCAAGCTTTGTGCCTCATTTGCTGCTCAAGGTAGACCGTTGCTTGGTTCCTCTGGAATATCCCTATAATCTCCATTCTCTCTCACTGTGTGTGTAGATTGGTGATCCCAAGGATACTGTACGGAATGGCGTACGTCGCGTCCTGCGACAAGTTCTGTTGGTCCATCCCTATGGCAAGATCTTCCCCTACGTTATGGAGGGCCTCAAGTCAAAGAATGCCCGCCAGCGCACCGAGTGCCTGGACGAGCTCACCTTCCTAATCGACTCGTATGGGGTTGGCATCTGTTCGAATACCTCCATCAAGGACATCTCTCGCCAGATCTCCGACCGCGACAACTCTGTGCGCAATGCGGCCCTCAACTGCATGGTGCAGGTGTTTTTCCTCACAGGCGAGAAGCTCTACAAGCAGCTCAACCATCTCAACGAAAAGGATCTCTCAATGCTGGATGAGCGCATCAAGCGGGCCAAAAAGACATACAAACCGCCATCGGCTGCACCCGCAGAAATTCCAAGCGGCGGTGGCAAACTGGCTGCCCCGCCTGTCCTCCAGCAACAGGAGAGCATCGAGATCGAGGACGCTGTGGTGGGCAATGGCTACGGGGATGAGTTGCCGCCGCCAAGCGATGGGTAAGACCTAAAACTAGCAATCTATTTCAGACTACATTTTAATTTTTTTGAACGTCTCGCTCGCTCTCTGGGGATGGAATAGGAAACTACTGGCAGAAGGAGGGGTCTCCAGTGCTAATTGAATGTGAATTGTATTTATTTTCATTAAATAATTTTACATCGTTGCTGAAGAGAGCCTCCTCCTGCTATTTGCCATCTGTCCAGCCAGTAGTTATCATCAGTGTTTGAAAACTTGCAATAGTTTTCGTTGTTCTGAAAATATTAAAAGTCCGTGCAACAAAAAGGAAGTGACGAAGCAGCAGCAGATAGAAACTCGTCACCTTTTCCTTATTCGATCGGCTTTGACCGAGAGAGACTCTCGTTAGCATTCAGTACTCGCATCAACGAGAACAACGTTAAAACAACGAGACTGTAACTCCGACTGCAGATTTTCAAACACTGGTTTCTCCATGCTCTGGAGGGGGGAGGCGGCATCCTCGCAGTAGTTTGGATCTTTTATGATTTTTCGTTGATTATTTTTTCGTTAACCATTCATATTCATTTTCCATCGAATCAGCTTGCAGCGAGAGAGCAACCAAAAGGAGGGAAATGACTTGAATGTGGCGGCCTCTTTAAACTCTCTGACTCGACAGGCGTAAAGTGGCTTTTCTTTTATACTTTCCTTTAAATGTCTAGTGTTTCGTTTTGCTTTGCCTTGTTTGTGATTGTTTGAGTATTGTTTGCTTTTGTTTTATCGTCGCTTCTGCGTTGTGTGTGTGTGTGTGTCCTACCAGAGTTGCACTTACATTTTGTTTGGCATCCTTTGCAGAACCTTCGACCAGGCACCGTCCTCACAGCTGCTCCAATTGCAGCAGCAACTGCAACATTTGCAGCAGCAGTCCCAGCAACAGAGGACCAGTGGCCCCTTTGGCTTGGACTCGCAGGTGATAGCAGACATCGAGAAGGATTGGGTGCGCGTGGATCAAATGGAATCCAAGCAGCTGCCGTCTGTGGACATATCGCTGCTGTATGAGCCCATCAAGGTAACACCCACACGCGCAGGCGTCCAGTATCCGCAGGATAAATTCGACCGCCTCATCTCACGCCAGCACTACATGCAACAGACCATCACGACGCCCCCATCAGCCAATGCCAGCATGGCCGGCGGCATCTCGCCCTACCGCAGTCCCCGCAACCAGCAGCAGCAGAACCACATGGAGAACCATATTCCCAAGTAAATATAATCATAAATCTTAGCGTTGGGAACCTTTTTCATCTGTTTGTAAATTTGTTTTGCAGCTTGGCTGATGTCCTGCCCAAGCATGATCCACAGCTGGTGAAGGTGATCAAGGCTGTCAGCAGCACGGACACCATGAAGGCTCGGGCGGCCATTAACGAGCTGGCGGCCATCATTGAGTCGCCTGAAAAGCAGGCCGTTCTGCGTGACTACGAGGACATGTTCATACATAATGTGCTGGAACAGCTGAAGGTGAGCATTGCCATTGCCTCTTGCTGATCCTCTCATTTATATTTAATTTATTTTTTTGTGCAGCTTCTTTCACAGCAGCCAACGGCGCAGTCTCTGGTGATGTACCAGCCGCTGTTGTCCATTTTGTATACGTTTTTCCATGCCAACATTCTGGGAAAAACACTGGGGGTAACCTACATCAAGCATCTCATGTCGGCGCTGCTCCATTTGATGGCCGATCCCAAGCTGGCCAACGGCGAGGACGGCCAGTACAACAAGGTGATCAATGGCATCTGTTTGAAAGTGCTGGACAAGGTTAATTTTACGAATTTAAATTGGTGAGACTACGCTTTTCCCTTGCTTAAGTGTACCCCGATTAATGGCTGTTGTGTCTCTAGTGCCCTCATCCGTTTGCTGCGTGAAACCTGCCCGGTGGCAGGACTGCCCAAATTCACGGATCTGCTGATGAAATGCATTTGGCGCAACGTCAAGATGCTGCCAGAGCGCAGCAATGAGCTGAACTACGATGACGTGATATTGGAGGCACACGAATTCATGCTGGCCCTGCCCAGCGCCTGGTGGCAGACACGACCATCGGACACGCCGCTGCGCACAGTCAAGACGATTGTCCACAACATGGCCAAGGTGAAGGGTAACGCCATACTGCAGCATCTCAATCAGATACCCACACACTCGGAGTTGCACACGTATTTGATACGCATCCTTAAGGTGAGAGAATCGCTATCGCTCAATCGCAATTTGGGAGATTTTTAAATGGGTTTTTTGTAGAATTTCCAAAAGGATGGCTCTTCGGTTGGGACGGGTGCCTCGCCGCAAAGAGCCAAGGAGATTGCTTCGAAGCGCATCTCGCATCAGACCCATGACACAGTATCGCAAATCTTTAAGCTTATCTCCGACAGAGACACCAAGCAGCAGGGACTGCAGAAGCTATACGATTTTAAGGTAAATTCAAGGAGATCTTTATTTGTTTTTGCCAGTCACTCACTGAAACATCCTTGTCTTTAGCAACAAAATCCAGACATAGATCTGAGCACCTTCCTGCAGGGCTCCAGTGCCACTTTCCACAAGTACATCGAGGAGGGTCTGGCAGAGATCGAGCGCAGTCAGAATGGCACACCCGGCTCCGCTGGACAGGCGCCGGACAATCGTTTGGGTAAGCGTGCAGGCCATACAACACAAACAGCTCTCTCTCTCTCCATCTCTCCATACTAACCGAAACACATAACATGTGGCCATGTATTTTGTTGTATTTCGACACCTCCAACAGCTGCTACACGTTCTTATCTCACAGATGCCAATCATCAGAATCTGAACCAGAACCAGAATGCTGGCGGCGAGCATGATGCCGACTTCTGGATGGACAGACTGCAGTATTGGATGGGCGGTGGTGTCGGTGTCGGCGGGAAAATGATGCCCACGCGCCATACCGCAGACGATGGCTCGCGCATGATGATGGACAATAAGGTGGCCGATGAGAATCTCTGCTTGAGCTCGATGGGCTCCCAGAAGGCCTCGCTCATCCGACGAGAGGTGACATGGGAGAGGGATGTGCAGTATTATGGAGAAATATTCAATCCGTATAAAAATCTCTTGCAGAAACCCGATGTCTCGCCAAATCGCCTGCAGCATATCCAGGCAAAGCTGGCACAGATCAAGAAGGAGAACCATGCCCAATAGGAGTATTACACCACACTCGTACACAGATACACGTATGGAAATCTATAGCTATAAAAACCACATGAACAGAGAGAGATTGAAAGAAAATAGAAGAAGACGTCGTGATGGACGTCCTCAACTAAATGAATCATTTATTATTTGACATTAGTTATAGTATGCGCTTAAGCACACACCACACCATACCCGATATACATATATATTCACCTACACATGCTACAGAAACAGAACAGCAGAAGATGCAGATGCAGATGCATGCAAAGGCAGGTCAACAAGTAACAATTAACAATAATTAACAGATGCGTACTACAACTACTATTTACTACACTAATCCTTGGATCATCCTGCTACATCCTAAAGCCACATACTATATATATATAAATTGTAATTGTACTAGTGCTTTCGATTGGAATCAAATTGATTTGTTGGTAAGCTGCAGCGCGAAGCAAAATAGCAACAGCAGCAGCATGTTTAAAGATTTTAGAGCCCTGTTTTGTTGCCTCCTTAGGATCGATTCTTGTTATCGTCTGGTTACGTTTTCTGATTCCATAATCCATCTGTTTCCGACCTAAGTTATACTCTTAAACCATAATTTTTAGACCGTAGCAGCTACCATCTAACCAATGTTTAGTTTAAGCTTCACTCAGTTTAATCCCCCCAGTCACCAACCCTCAACCCCACCCCCCATCATCACACACTCGTCAGACAGTCAGGCAGACAGGCAGACGGACATTCAGGCAGCATAGCACGCGCGTGCGTATTTTTGTAACACAACATCCTCTATCCTATCCGTGAATTATATGCGAAAATAAATGTTATATTTATAATTCAACTAATCCATGGCCACGGGCACCACCTCTGTTATTTCTGAGAGCAGCTCCCCCTCGCCATCCTCATCCTCGCCCCTGTTGGGCTTGGCATAGCGCGAGGAGATGGTGGCCACACGTATGGCGGCCTTGAAGCCCACGCGGGCCTTCATTTTGGCCAGCTTTGCCTTCCAGTTCTCGTCGCGGGACGGCAGCTCGTTGAGGTACTCGATCATCTCTTGCTTTTTGGGATCCACAATCGCCAGCACCGACATGCACCCATCCACGGTGCCCAGGACAATGGCCCGCCCGTCCTTGCTGCTCTTGATGGCCGTCAGCTCGGCCTGCAGCCGGTAGTTGGCTATCATCTCGGTGTCGCCAGTGCGGAAGACGCGTATGGTCTTTCGGCCACTGTGATAGTACGCCACGTACTCGTCGTTCTCCGTGAAGATGCAAATCACCGAAAAGACGCCCTCAGCCACCTTTGGAATGAATGTCTTCACCGTGGTGCCCTTGCGCAGCTCCAGCATCTCCAAGCCGCCTCGCGTCGGGGCATATAAACCGCACTTGCCGTCCCGCGTGATGCTGCCGCCCCACTTGGCTATGGAGCGGATGTGTTTCTTGGTCTTGATGTCCATGACGCTGCCCTTCTCGCTGCTGATGACCGCCACCTGGTTGGCCTTGTGGGGCATCGGCACCAAAGCGAATACCTCCTTGATGGAGCAGCCCTTGAGCATGATCTTCGAGACGAAGGCCCCGTTGGTGGCGCTGTACACGCCCAGGCAATCCTTGTTGGACTTGTCCACGGTGACCACCACGATGTAGGCATTGTCCGCGGTCATCACCGACTTGCGGAAGGGCATGCCCGTGATCATACGAATGGGGAATTCAAAGCGGAACAGGATGGTGCCCTCTGCAAAAGAACTGGCTCAATTGTGGGCTCATAGATTACACGTTCTAATCCTTACCTGGCACTGTTCTCAATGTGGTTATGGCCGTCAATCGATTGGCCTCATCCGCCGCCGCCAGGATATCCCGCTGATTGATATTGGGCACCGAAACGGTCAGCACCTTGTAACCATAGTCCAGGAGGGTGATCTGCTGAATACCAGGCTGATCGTCGCGAAAGACCACCTGTTCGGAGACGCGATTCCAGACCAGAAACTTGCCCGTCTCCGAGGATATGATGTAGCGGCCGTCGGGCGTGATCTCTGCATGCGTGACAATGGCGCCCAGGGCACTGTCGGACAGTTTGGCCAGCAGACGGCCCGAGCGTGTCTCCCAGACGCCGACACAGCTGCGGGTGACGGTCACGGCCATGTCCACCTCGGACAGGCTGATGTCATCGATCTGCAGCTCGTGGCGATCGATGACGTGCACCTTCTCGAAGATGTTGTTGATGTTCCAGACCTTGACTGACCGATCGATGGAGGAGGTCACTAGGTTGTTCCAGTTGCCGATCGTCAGCGGCTCCAGCTGGATGATGCGCCCGAAGTGGGCGTCTAGGACCTTCGCCAACTGTCCTGAGGGCAGGCACCACACATACAGATTCTTGCGCACTCCAGCGACGGCATAGTCCAGCCGGGAGCTGACCATAATGGAGTTTGACTGCATGATGCGGGTGGTGATGTTCCGCACGCCATGCGGCAGAGCCAGGTACAGCGCGCCCTCGGTCAGACGTGACTCTGTCTCGTCCTTTAGCTTGCTGCCAAAGTCCCAGATCACAAAGCCCTTGCCGGCGGTGCCCAGGAGCATGCGATCGTGCTGGTCCAGGCGCAGTTGCAGCAGCATCTCCTTGTCGTCGTTCTCGAAGCGCGGCAAGGTCTCCACCAGACGCCAACTGATGGCACTGCTCTCCTCATCCTGCACAAAGTCAAAGACCGAGACCTCAAAGTTCTCCTCGTTGGCACAGCCATAGGCCCGCGATCGATTCTTGTTCATGGCCAAGGCACTGTAGAATCTCTCCGAATTGGAGTAGTTCCCCCCGCGACAGGAGTCCAGCCTCAGGCGCATGTCGTTGATGGAACCCGACCAGAAGACCACATTGTAGTCCGTGGGACTGAAGAACTCCATGGCTGAGAAAAAGATGGGTAAGTAAGGGAATATCTTGGGGGATCCATTCACTCACTTAAGATCTCCCAATCCTCGTTCTCGCCAGGCACATCGAAGGTGTTCACCAGATTGCCACGCATATCGAACTGCGCCCAACGCAGCCTGCAAGTGATGAAGAGACTGCACCCCAGAGGATGGGATTAGAGGAGCCATCGGCCAATAGGGGAAACCTTACCAATGATTGAGCAAATGGAGACCGCTGACCGGACCATGGCACTCCTCGAAGGGACTGTTGATCACCACGAACTCGCTGGAGAGCATGTTAAGGAGCACGGTCTGATTGTTGTTCGAGTAGGCGGCGGCCCACTTGTTGTCCGGACTGAGGACCAGCTGCTGCATGATGCCCTCAATGCCGGGGTTGACGTCACGCGTCAGATCCGATGTGGACAGATCGAAGGTGATGAAGTGCGTGGAAATGGAGACCATGTAGCGCATATCGCTGGTCAGGCAGAAGGCAAACACTGCAAACTGATGGCCCTCCAGGGAGTACTAAGAGGATTACAAAAGGATTGGAGCTGCCAAATGAGAGAGATCGGTAGGAGAGGAGCTACCTTCAAGGGCCCTCCTGGCGTGTGCAGGCAATGATTGACCGGAATGAGAGCACAATCCTTGGGTCCACTGCGATCGCAGGCCCGCAGCAGCATCTTGATGTTGGGATTGCCCCCAATCTCGGGCAGCAGACGTCCAATTAGCTGCGGCGCCAGCATATTGGGATAGATGGCCAGGATGGCACCGCCCAGACGCAGAGCATCGGCTACCAGCATCAGTTCGCGCCTGGCCTCCTTGTCCTCCGTGTTGGTGGAGGCATCCTCGAAGTCCGCGAGCACCGCCTGCAGCGGACAGCTTGAGAGCTTGGCGTGCAGCCAGTCGTAGTTGAAGAGGACGTGTTCGAACAGATCCTTGAACCGTCGCGAGCGCACAAAGTGGAAGGGCAGCTCCCCAAACTGTTGGAGATTCGAATGAGGAAAAGACCAAGACTGGATGGGGGAAACCCTCAACGTACCTTGCGCAGATTGTAGCGCTTGGAGAGGCCATCCTTGCTGCTGAATACCAGCGGCTGAATGGGCACCTTACGATCCGCTGAGCCCTCCTTGTCGGCCAGACCGAAGCGATGCCGCTGGATCTCGGTGAACTTGAAGGGCTTGGGCACGCCGCCACCCCAGATGCCCAGATAGTAGTCGGCAATCATCGAGTGGAAGTAAATGGCCATGTTCATGTTCTTGAAGTAGCGCTCCTTGGCGGTGTCCCGGAACTGTCGGTGATACCAGTTCATGACATTCACCCCGTCCGCCTCCCGCTCGCTGAGATAATTGGGCAGATCGTTGCGTATACGCGTCCATAGAAGCGGCGGAATGCGACGCACTGGCGGCATATGGTACTGATAGACATCGTCCAGCACCTTGTCGTCAAGCGAGATGAGATCCTCCAGTTCGCTCTCGGAGAGGCCCGACTTTGAGGCCGTGATGTAGGCCAGGGCGTGAAAGACCAGGATGCGGCCATGCTGTTTCTCCACGCGCTCAAACAGCAGCATAATGGAGTCCATCACCGTGTTGGCCAGGTGCGTCTCCTGGGGCCGTGTGTAACTCCGCCAGCGGCAGATCTCGGCAAACACAAGCTTCACGAAAATGGGCAGCGAACACTTGCTGATGGCATTGGCCACCAGACGCCACTGATAGTTGTTGAGATCGCGGCAGGCCGTCTTCATCCACATCTTGATCACGTTCATGGCCAGGTCTTCGCCCAGGGCCGTCACCTCGATGAAGTTCTCCTCCACGTCGATCATCTTGCACAGGACATGGTACTCGTGCGACACGGTCGGATTCGCGGGCTCATTGGCGCACGAAATGATGATCTGTAAACAGTCGAATGGGGTTGTCTCTTAGATATGTTCATGTGGCTTGGGAGTGGCTGATACCAAGCGAGGATTGCCTCATGCAGAACGGCCATCCTCTAGGCGTCGTTTTGTGTGAGGTGTGCCTGTGGATATCATTGGTTGGTTTTTTGGTTGTTTGGTTGGCGAGTGATTTTGCTTAGCACGCACAAGTCAAGCAATTGGAAAAACTTACACGATTTCCCATGCATGCATTATACTATATAAATATGTATATGTACATATGGAAACTATAAACTATAAGGATTCTGGGATGTTTCATGCAGTGCTGGGAGGGGATATTCTTTTTATATACAGATCGCAGGATGAATGAGGGTGGAACTTGCAAAGAATGGGTCACCTTGGGACTGTTTTTTCCGAATGTTTTTGCTAGCAAAGACAATATAAATAGTAAAATTAAAATCTTTTTCAGGGTGGCTCCTCCGCAGAACTTTTTTGATGTAAGGGTCTTTGGCATTTCTTTGAGGATCTATTTTTCGAGTGCAGATATACGAGTATTCTTAAGATAAAGTGAAAGAGGAATCATGCAGAATTTTGTACTGTGTCAGAGATCGTTAGATTGTATACCGAATATCAATATCATGCATAAGGAGAGTAGTTAAATATTTGTAGAGATTATATACATATGTACATGCAGAGGACTGTGGCGGGGCGTAGCCTCGCCGGGAAGGATGGAGAGATCTCTCACCTTACAGTGCTGTGGCAGACGCGTGGGTATCCAGGATACCTTGTTCGAGTCTTGGGTGCCCGTCAGCTGGTCGACCGAGTCGAGGTAGAGGGTGAGCGGCTGGCTGGGGCTAGCATAAGTTAGTAATTGCTTAAAGTGTGCTGTTAAGGGTACAAGATCATCGGGTATGTTCTCGAAGGGTAGCATATAGTTGTAGGAGATCTGCTTGGTTGGTTTTGAGAGCAGGGAGAGATTATGTTAAGGGTTAAGGGTTTAGCTATTGGATGGATATCACCTGCTGGCAGATGGAAATAAGGGTGGCCGTCAAGGCACTGGAGTCCGGCGTGGTGCCCAGGAATCGGATGACATTGATTGGCCTGACGTGGGCGAACCACTCGGTGGCCACCAGGGCAGCGCTCTTGGAGAGCAGCGAGGTCTTGCCGCAGCCTCCGTCGCCGAAAAGGACAAGTGGCTTATCTGAATCCCCCAGCATATAGCGCTTGATACGCTCGCAACTCTCCTCCCGGCCGTAGAATATCTTCACCGAGTTGTTGCAAGCGTGCAAATGCTGAAGGATCTCAGTTACTATCTGCCCCTGTGCACTGGAGTCTTCTTTGCGCATCGCCCTATCCACCAGCTTCACCACGTTCTTATAGAAGTGCGATATGAAATGATTCAGGTACTCCTCGTGCGTCTCAATGTCCAGGCCCTCGCGTCCAATCCACTCCACAGTGTATCTGGAAAAAAAACCACTCAGGATTACTCTCCATCTAAGATGGATGGTTCTCAGATGCCTCTTACTTCTGAGCGTTGCTGGACTCGATCTTGGCCGGCAGCCTGGTGTCCCTGAGGTCTCCCAGCAGCTTGGCCGACTCCGTGTCCAGACTCCGGTTGATGATGTCCACGAACAGCGAGGCCTTCTTCAGGTTCTGAAGATTGATGTTGTTGATGTACCGCACATAGGCCAGGCAATGGTTCTTCGTGTTCTTCACATTCAGCACGCCATTGATCACCTCCCGCTCCGTCACTAAATGGGGGATTAATCCACAGCTAGAGCCATACAGCCAGGACAGCTGCCAGATATTGGGCTTACCCGACATGAAGTAGTTGTGGACATCGTCCTTGGACATCTTGTTGCTGGCCCCCAAAGAGGCGGCTGCCTTGCGCAGCAGCTTCTGCATTTTGTTGAGGGTATCCCACCACACGGCCTGGTCCTCCGCCTGGAGCTTGGGCACGCGCTGAGGATGGGGAACAGAAGGCATTCCCGGGAGTTGTTTTTAGTCTGAAAGAAAGTATTTCTGCTTACCTTATTGTTGAAATTGATGAGTATCGATGAAATAGGCTGTAGCACGGAGATTGGTGGCACCGCATTGCTGTCCTTCTTGTACCACAGATCGAGCAGGGCCCGGTCCACGCCCATCGATGTCAGCTCCTCACAGATCAGCGCCAGCTCCGAGGACACTATGTACGTGGGTATGGGTCGATAGCCGTACTTTTGGCCCAGAAACACAATGAAGTTCGGACCCATCGACAGGCGCTGACAGTTCTTGATCTCGCGCATGCACAGCTCGGTGGTCATGTGATCGTCGGTGGCCTCGTCGCGCACACCCCACCGCATGTCCACCACCTGGAACTCCAGGCCGTGCTTCTCGCGGCAATAGTCCTTGATCCGGGGATAGCACTTGGCCATCAGCGTGTTCCTTTCCATGGTGGTGTCTGAGATGGTGAAAAATCATCCGAATTACATAACCCTTTTCACACTTTCACACCACACTCGGCCCCCCCACATGCGAGTGATTGATTTGACTTTTGTTGACCCACCCGTGAACGTGGAGCTCGTGAAGATGCGCACAATCTTGGAGCTAACCGGCGGCAGGGCCTCCAGGGAGCCCAGAAAGATCGAGTCTATGGTCCGGTCATCCATGGCCACCTAATGCTGGTGTGTTCCTTGTTGGTTGCTGCTCGAGCAGCTTCTTTTTGTAGGACGTTCCGCAGCCGTTGAAATCCAATATGTGTCTGCGCCAAAACGGAGACCCAGAAAGTGGCGTAAAGTTCGCTGCTGTTTGGTCGATAATCCCCGGATACGTGTGGCGCATTTGACAGTCGCCTAGTTGACGGTAGTTTTTGAGTTCAGCAGCTCCACCACCGACGTGGCATGGGGCAAGGGGACTCCCCAGGAGGAAGCCCTGCCCCCACCGCCCCGGCCACCTGTTGCTGATCCTGATTGAAAAGCCATAGCCATGCGCTGTTTTATGGGATGTCAGCGGCCTGATTGATGTCTGAGACCCGCTTTGACATACAAACAGGTGTTTTCAAGTGCTCAGGACCTGCCCCCGCCCCTGTCACTGTCCCTGTCCCGTGGCAGACATTCCATTTGCGTGCTTGCCACACATTCGTGTCCAATCCCAATCTCCCCTTGCAGGCATTGGCATCGCCGCGGCGTAGGCGTTGGATTGCGGCAGTTTTCAAAGTCGGCGACTGCCAAACGGTGCCACTTAATGGGCCAGGATTGGAGTGGGTGTGGGTGGGGGTGGGGAGGGTGCCACATTTCGAGCCCCTGTTTGGGGGCTCTTACACAGTTGACCTCGACCTAGGAACGTGCGTGTTTACACAAAAAACGAAGAAAGAAGAAATTGGTTTGCTCCACTTTAAAGTGGAAAGAGAAGTAGAGAAAACGCAGGCTGGTCTTCGATGTGGTAATGTTCATAATTAGACGATCTCAAAACAGTTTTTAATATCAATGAAAAAACAAATATCGTTCCAGATATAGCATCACATCGGTTTCTTTGCGCATGCTCGGGATTATATGGGCAGGAGTTCCATGCCATACTCCAATTCCCGAATCGAAGAATATCTGTTTAATTTATACATTTCTAAAATTTTGTCAGTCGTCTGATAGTCTGGTGAGAGCCAGCAGCTTCTCCTCGGGCCGGAAGATTCTGTAGGCCAGCTCCCCCAGCCGAACGTAGAGGGAGCGGGCGGTGATCTGGTTCAGCCAGGAGGAGAGCTGTGGCGGCACGGGCGTCAGCTGGAATATATCGTCCACGTAGTGGGTGTTGACCCTCGTCTTGGGGTAGATGTGGACGAACTTGCGGAACAGGAGGCAGGGCACCGTGAGGTGGGCAATGAAGTCGCGACGGTCCTTGAGGACATAGCAGTAGACGAAAAAGCGGCGCTGCTCTGGTCGGTGCCACAGATACATCTGGAACTGCAGGACGTTGGCGAACCGGAAGAACACTCGCATATCCTCCGACCGCGGCATGGAACGACCGTTGATTCGATCCACTAGATCCCCAAAAGCGCAGAACGCCAGTCTGGCGTTCACCCCCAGCAGCTTCTCCTCCAGTTTGCGGCGAGCGGCCATCGAGAAGTCGGCCGGAATCGGCAGGGGGCCCATGATCCGGGCGAATGTAGTCGAGGATTCACTAGTCACGTGGGCCTCATCGATGATCGGGCACTCGATCGACTTTGGGATGTGCCCCTTAGACTCCTTCATGGACCGCACGTCCAACAGGGTGACCACACCGTACTCGTCCGATCTCGCGCGCATGCTCCTTTCTTCCTCCTCCTCCTTTTCGATTATCCTTCGATGTCGGACCTCTTCCTCCTCGTCCAGCTTCTCGCGCACTCTACGACGGATCTCGTTCATGGTGGCATTCAGCAGGGAGGTGTTCCTCGCCTCCGCCTCCCACCGACGCTGACTCCGTACCCTTGAGGCTTCGTACCGCAGCCCCTTGCAGGCCACCGCCTTCAATCCCAAGGGATCCCCCTGCGGCTGCTCTGCCCCGACATGCTTCTCCTCGCTCTTCACGGCTCGCAACTTTCGCGGGCTTCTGGAGAGGGTGTGGGGCGAGCGCGACTCCCTCTGACTCTGGTAGCATCCGGGGGAGCTGACGCGGTGGCGCTGTCTGGGGCTATTGTCGTAGCCATGCACCCTCTCCAGATTATCCAGATAGGAGTCTGCACTTTTAAAAGAAGCCATTCTTTCAATTTTGATCCACTAAAAATACTACAAAAAACGAAAAACGAATAAAATTTTCACAGTTTCAGGTTTTAACTTTTGAAATGAACGAATTTTCGAGAAGTGAATGAAAGACGATAAATTTGTTAGGGAAAATGTGCCGTTTGTCAAAATATATGTAGAAGAATTGATGGGGAAATATTTGAAAATAAATATACCTATTTTTGTGTGACTGGATTATTATCTTAATAGGAACAAAAAAAGAAAAACGTTTGATTCCTTTTGGAAGGGAGGGTTCTCTGAAGCCCCTTCCATAGATCGTTGTTTTCTTTCGGATTTTATTCCCTACGATTCTTACATATTCCGATCTTGATTCGGATTTTTCGCAGTATATTTCTTATCGCCGTCCACCAGGCAGTACCAGGACATCCAATCTCCGATCTGAAATTCCAGCGGTCGCACATTAGTTGTACCTTTGTACAACATATAATGAATTGTTTGAAATATACCTATGTATGTTGTATATAAAATAACCAATTATTACAAAAAACCTCCCTCATTCTAATGGAATATGAGACAACTTTTGTTTGAGTTTTATAACAATATATTTATTTTTGTTTTGTTAATTCTTAATACGGGTTTTCATGAATCTTTTCCGTTGAATATCATAGTTATGATCATGATGTTTTTCTGCAAAAATTTCGTATTCCAATATATAGTTTTAATGTTTAGTTTTCTCTTTAGTTTATGAATGAGAGAGTGCGTTGAATAAAGCTAATGAATGAATGGTTATGCAGAGATGATTTCGTATAAGAATAGGAGATGTTTTTCTATGCGATTTGTGTAGTTCGATAAAAGATTCAATTGGTTGGATTTTGCATACACTTGCCTATGATTTTGAAACGCGTTTAACTAATTTCATTTAAGTTAAGTTGGCTATAGGATAGGATTGTGGACTATATTCTATATAGGCTATAGGGTTAGTATCCATTTTTTTTCGTTCTTTCTTTCTTTTTCGTTTTTCCTTGCTTTGAGAGATAAAAACATTGTTAATCACTTGGTTTTCGTTTTAGGGACTGTCGCGCAAATTAAATTAACTACGATTGGGGTTTCTCATACGTCATACTCGGTTCGGGTATCGGATATCGGGTATCATATATCTCATATTATACGAGTGGGTATGTATATCATGTAGCTATATTTCGATAATAAATAGTTAAACATATTGAACTAAACAGTAATCAAATAATAATCATAAACAACTAATAAATAATCAAAAAAATTAAAATACAAATTACAAACTACAGCCACGAGAGCCACAAACAAGGATAGATCGATCGTAGGGTTCATCTACGGCTTCAGGCCATTCTGTTGAGCCACCGGCCTTAGAGTCATCTTCGTCGGTGAGGATGTTGCCTTTGGCCTCCAGTTGGTTGTATCTGCTGCTGCTGCTACTGCCGCTGCTGTGTCCGGCTTGGTGGCCGGTATGGCTTTGGCCGCCAGTGCCAGTTTATGTATGTGTGGCGACGACGGCGACGTCACTGTTATTCTACAATAAGAAAAAGCTAATGGTTTACACGCACACACACGCGGAGGACGGGCGTCGGGTCGGATTAGAGCAGGGCGGCAGGAGCGGAGCGGAGTGTGGAGTTTAGGGTGGGGGGGTTTGTTGCATTAACGCATTATTTACACGCATCGTTTGTTGTTTTTTTTTTGTTTTGGGATGTTTGGTTTTTACGAGTTTGTTTTTTCGGTTTTAATGGCAGGAATCGTTGCAGGAGCAGGAGCAGGAGCGTTGGCAGCGGCGTTTTGGTTGTCGGTTGTTGGTTGTTGGTTGTATTTTTTTTGGGTCATTTGTGGAGGTGGATTGTGGCGGAGCGGAGCGGATGGTTTGCATGTATGATTTAATTATTTAAATTAGATAAGCCGGCAATAGCAAACAGACCTTACAGACTAGCTAACTAGCGATATGGGCATAGTATTAAGCGAGCGACAGACAGATATAGAGAGATGCAGAGATGGCATGGCATATATAGATGGTGGTGGTGTGTGAGAGAGCGAGCTACGTGGTGGTGCCTAATGCTTGTGCTGCTGCTGTCTGCTGCTGCTGTTCGAGTTGACTTCGCTGTCAGCGTACCTAGGGCTGTTGTCGTCCTTTTCGCAGACCAAGGTGCGTGTGTGGCTGGGCCCCACAAGGCTGCCGCCGTTTAACGACTGCTGCGAGCTGCGCTTCACATGCACCGGTCGCAGTCGATCCTCCAGGTCGCTGATGGAGCCCACCGAACTGATGCTCTCATCGCTGCAAATGCAAAAGCACAAATTAATCATCAGAAACACAGAAATGTTTTATGTTTTTTCCTACCTCTCGCTTAGCTCTTCCTCGCCCTCTTCCTCCATGGCCTGCTGCAGATCCGCTATCCGCTGCAGGGCCAGACGCAGATCGTTCTTCAGCGCCGCCCCCTCCGATTCCATTTGCTCCATTTTCTTCTCGAGATCCTTGCGACGCGTCAGCGACTCCTGCTCGCGACTCGAGACCGTGTGATACTCCTCGCGCATGTCGCGCAGACTCTTCTGCGACTTCTTGAGCACATCCTGGGCTTGCATTTCGCGCATCTTGGACTGGGTGACCTCGTTCTGCAGCTTCTCCAGGGCCTCCTTGTGACGGTTCACCTGCACCTCGAGCCGGGCTCGCGTTGCCTGCTCCAGCTCGAGGCGGGACTCCAGCTCCTTGGTGCGCAGCTCCAAGCTACAAAAGAGAACAGAATGATATAGAGACAATTCTCCAATATATATATATATATGTATTTGTTTCTGCTTACCGCTTGGACATCATGGCCATGGAGGGATCACCCAGGTTCTCGACATTATCCAGCCTGTGCTGGAGATCTGCCACCTGCTCCTTCAGATTGTTGCGCTCGGCCTCCATTTCGTTGAGCTTGAACTCCGCCTCGGACACGTTGATCTGCTCGGAATTCAGCTGCTTCACCGTGGCACTGTACTTCTTCATCAGCTCGCTCAGCTCCTCCTCGTTCTCCTCGATCTGGGCCTGCAGCTCGGCGCGATCGCGATGCGCCACATTGGCTCGCTCCTCGGCATCGTTGCGCGCCCGATGCGACTCCTCGAACATGGCCTGCACTTCCGTCAGCTCGGCCTCGGCCGTCTGGCGTGCCTTCATGGCCAGGCTGCGGGCGGACTCGGCATCCTCCAGCTGATTGCGCAGCTGTCGGATGAGCGTCTTGCCGGGCGTGTCCGCTTTGAGTCGCTCCAGCTGCGTCTGGGCGTCCTTCAGCAGGGCCTTGTATTTGCGCAGGTCGCGGCGCAGCTTCTGGTTGAGCGCCTCCTCGGCATCGCGATCCACACGATCGCGGTCCTCCATGGAGGAGAGACGCCGCTCCAGCTCGTGCTTCTCGCGCAACAGCAGCGTGCGCTCCTCGTGCTCCGTCTCCAGCTGACACTCCAGCGCCTTGATCTTCTTGTAGCCATTGCCGCGCACCTCCTCCAGCTCCTCGTCGCGCTGCTGGGACTCTCTGCGTGCCTCTTTGCGCATCGTCTCCAGCGTCATCTCCAGACGGAGTTTGGCCTGCTCCAGCAACTGTATTTGGCCCGCCATCTCGTCCAGCTCCTCCTCCTGCTCCTTGGCCCGTCGCTCAGTCTCGTTCTTGGAGCGTCGCAACTGGGCAAACTCCTCCTCGGTGCTGCCACCGAATGTCATCTCCTCCAGTTCGCGCTGCAGCGAGGCCAGCTTCTCCTCCTTGAGGTCCAGATCCAAGCGTGTATCCTGCAAAAAGCACACAGATATTTTCAGATACTTTCAGATGATTCAGAAATGTGTGACTGCGATTTCATGTGCTGTTCTCATTCCGCATCACGACGAGCGTACTTGAATCATTCGCGTGGAATAGCGGAAACTCATGGCTGTAATTGGTTTTCGGGGCTGGGTTTTTCTCTGCTGGGAATTCTTTCTTTCTCTGCGTTCTCTGTGTGGTTTGTATTCCGTATCTAAATCGCAGTGGACAGTCGACAGTCGGTCGCTGTTCAGTTATCGCCCTCCATGGGCTTTTTGCCAGTTAATTATAAGTATCGAGAGCGTAATGAGGACGCCGTAAATGTTTTAATTTCTTTTTTTCAGGCACACAGACAGACAGACAGACAGCGGAAAAGACAGATAGAACGAACTGCTGCGGGATTGTATGATATGTGTGTACTCCAGTTATCGCGCATTGACGTTCGTCGAGCTACTGTCGTAGCGGAACAGAACAATGAAGAAAGCAGCAAAGCAGAGATCCACAAATGTGTGACCAAAGCAGTCGGAGAACCACACAGAGAGAGAGAGAGAGAGAGAGAGGAAGAGAGAGTCGAGTCGTCCGCCAGAGAGAGCGTCAAGTACAGGCCGATAAAAACAGCAAGAACCAAGAGCCGAGAACCAAGAACCAAAGAAACAGCGCATGGAAAATCTTGAAATGGGAATGGAGAACAGAACAAAACCTATGCAACATGCCGCACATGCGTACCCAACCCATGTGTCTGTCTGTTTGTCTGTCTGTCTGTCTGTCTGTCTGTCTGTCGTGTGTCGAGTGTCGTGGGCAGCAGCAGCAGTATCAGGTAGAGGTAGAGGTGGAAGACTCTAGGTAGAGGCCAGAGATGTGGCTGCGGCTGTGCCTATGGCTATGCATGGGCAAACAAGCCGAACAAGTTTCCGAGTCTCTGAGCCTCAGATATGCAGTATCCGTATCGTATCTGTATCTGCTGCACAATGGTCCGCCACTGCCACTTGTTCAAACACTAGACTACAAAGGTATTGTTATTCCCAGAACTATTTCTGGGCTAATTGTAAACGATAATCGTTTTTAAAATGATATTGAATGGGAAACGGATTGTCAAAGACTAAAAGAACTGTCGGTACTGCCATCATTACTACATATATCGTAATTATACCAGAATTTGGAACTCTAAAGGGTTCCCTGGTAAAATAATCAACTAGCAGACCCTCGTGCTTCGCTGCTGGACCAAATGAGAGCAAAGTTTGAGATTTGTTTGACTAATTTTTCATTTTTGAGGAACCCATTTATAGAAAAGTACAAATTTTTGTTTATAAAAACATTGCCACATGCTCTGGCTATCATTTAAAAAAAACCGCATGCAATTTGGTGCACGCGTGGCGGAGATAGCTCCTTACATGCACATATTTTTCTACAAACATACTCTAATAGACTCTTATAAAATCTTCAAAATTGAGTATATTCCCCTGTCTAGACTTCTGTTTAAATGTGAAGCTGAATCTTATAGTGTTTTAGTCTTTTTGGACTAAAACTACGAAAAATTGGTATAAAGAATGCAAATATTGCACTCCTAATTGTTGAAAAGTTCTACAATACAAAAGCACTGTCTATGAAATATTTTCCCTCCAAAACAAGGAAGAAAAAACCCCCTGTAGCACAGTGTAAGCTGCAACACATGTTGCCCCAGACCTACATCAACATGTAGCTGCAGCCACAAGGCATACCCTCTCCTTCCCACACTACGATAGTACGTACCGCCAGCGTTTGTTCCAGCGTGAATTTCTCCGCCTGGAGGACATCCTTTTCGCGGCCATAGCGCTCCTTGGCCTGGCGCTCCTGCCGCGAGGCATCCTGCAGCGATTGGCACTCGGCATCGAATTTGCGCTGCTTCTTCTCGAGCAAATTGTTACGGGCATTCTGCTCCTCGAGCAGCATGCGCAGATCGTTCATCTCGTTGGCCATCTTCTGTGCCTTGCGCTTCCATTGGCCCACCACCTGGCGTTGCTCCTCAACTTCCTCGTAGGCATCCGAAAGCTGAAATCAGAGAGGGATCAGTGAGAGAGATTCCCAAGGATCATGATCTGGTCTGGTCTGGTCTGGTGATCAGGCATACCTTCTTCTCCAATTGCTTCTTTAGCCCGACCAGCTGCTCCAGATCGTGCTCGTGCTGCGTCTGCAGACGCCGCTTCGTGAACTCCAGCTCCCGGGCCGCGCGCTCGTACTTGAGCTTGTAGACGCCGCCGCTGCCCTCCTCGTGTTCGCCATCCTCATCCTCGGATATGCCATTCAGATCGGACTTGGCGCAGATCAGCTCCATCTCCAGCTTCTCTGTGGTCTCCTGCAGGTTCTTCACTTTGCCAGCCTGCTCCCCGAGCTCCTTCTCCAGCTTCAGGCGCTCGCCGGTCTCTGCCTCCAGCCGTTCGGTGGCAATGTGGGCCGTCGAACGCTCCTCGGCCAGATCCACCGTCAGCTCCGAAAGCTGCAACAAAAAGTAGAGCCAATATTAATGCCCAAATCGGGGAGAAAAGTGTTTCTTTTAATTTAAAAAATAAATTTTCATCTGTTTTTTTTTTGATTATTTTTCTCGGATTCCGTTTCCGATTACTGTCTGCCATATGTCGGATATTTATTTATTTGCAAAGTAAACAAATCTCTGGAGGAGATTCTAGGAACTATAATTTTGTGTATTCCGCAGTGGGGGATTCTTAGCCCAAAGAATGGGATCATGGTTACACGAGAAATTTAGTAGCTCTTCAAAAATATCTTCAAATTAAATGTATCTAAATCTTCTACCAACATTTTGTTGAAAGAAAACCACGGAAGGGATGAATTTCTTTGAATAAAACATTATTTCTATATGATTTCTGCAAAGGCACACGGACCTCGACATCCAGATACCAAGTACTCCGTTTCTATATATTTATAAAGGAAAACCTAATCGCTGAAAACTAAAGATAAATACTCTTTCCTAACACATCATTCATGGATCCCAGAATATCTCTTCAAAAGATCCCATGACGTATCCCCAAAGATCCTGCTTAAGTCTTAAAGATCTCTCATTAAAAGATCAAAGAATTACTGTCAACACTTTCCCGTTTACTCAATTGGATGCCCATGACACCAAAAAGCGGAAAACTGACTCAATGAATGGTATTCTATAGATTCAAGGTGCTCCATTTCACAGTTCATTGGCCTCCCCCCCCCCAAGAAAAGTGTTGAAAATATTCTCCAGCTCTATAAGAATTTCCAGAATCATCGCCAAACAAACAAAACATTCAGAGAACTGTATGGATATATGAATATGGAACTGAGAGAATTCCTCGCATGAATCACGTATTTCACGGATCTAAAAATATATTCTATATCTACCAAACAGAGGGGGGAGGCAGAGCAGGGAAGAGAGCGAGAGAGTGGGAGGATCGCTGCTGCCAATGTCAGCCCCTACCTGTCTGCCTCCCTGTCTTTAAGGAATTTCTAATTTATGGACCCAGTGGAGACATCATCACCCCCACAGCCATTACGCGGGCGTTTAGAAATTGTGTCAGACAAAGAGGGTGCCAGAGGGAGATCAAGGTTAGGCGGCGGCTACCTCATCGTCCTCCTCGCGTATAGTGCGATCGTCGTCGTCGTCATTCCCGTTCCCATTGGTGGTGATGCTGATGCTGGTGCTGGCCACCGAGGACTCGCGCTCCCTGGCCAGGGAATTGCCGCGCGAGGTCGGAGTATGGGGCAGCTGTTTGGCCAGCTGGAAGGCCTTCGTGAGGATGTTCTGGGAGGATCGAGTGCGTCCCACGGACCCACAACGCTCCATGCTGTTCCGTTCGCGTTGCCGCTCAATCAGCGAGATCGTGTCGAAGTCATCGTAGCCGGAGCAAGTGCTGCCCGGAGTGGTGCAGCGGCTGTCCGCGCCTTCGCCACGGCTGCTCCTGCCCGTGGTGCTGGTTGTCCGGCGCGTCCGCCTGCCCATGGCAGTCCACTCCTCCTGCACATGATCGGTGCGCTTGAGGAAATTCTGGATCTTCTCGCTCAAATACGCCGACGAAGTGCGCGGATCCTCGAACGAGGGCGAGGCCCTCATCGACTGACGCACGGGCTGACGCTGGCAGCCGAGCACAAACGACAGATTGCCATCAAAGACCACGGGAGAGCTCTCCAGCTGCCGCATCTCGTAGGGATCCACGCCACCCGATCTGTCCCGGGTGTAGCTCTGGGGAAAGACGCGCCTTGGCGGCGTCTGCAGGCGCGAGCAATTGGAGACGGAGGAGGAGATGGTGGAGCAGCGCGAGGAGATCGAATAGGCGGGACTTGGCGAGCGGTTCACCAGTCGCACACGATCCCGATCCCGTTCCCGTTCCCTCTCCTGTGATGCTGCTGTGGAGGAGTGGTTGAAAGGCAGTTTCAGCGAGATCTCGTAGTGGCTTTCACTGTCCTCCTGCTTCAGGTTTTGGTCCTTACCCAGCAAGGACGCTGAAAGCGACGAGCCGCCGCCACTGCTGCCACGCCTGGAGGAGGTGTAATTTGTGTTTTGGGTGTGGCTGGTGCTAGTACTGTGTCTTGTGTGGCCATTGCTCAGGACGGGACTCTGCTCCCGCTGCTTGGGCAGCAGTCGGAGCTGCTTCCGTGCCTGGCTGGTCGGCGGTTTCGGGGGACGGGCCAATGGGACAGAGACAGATGCAGACGCAGAGCCACTCAGCGTGGAGTTCAGCGAGGAGTTGCTGCTGTTGTGGGAAATGGTGGCAGTGCCACCGCCACCGCCAATGCGCGTTCCATTCATGGCTGCCCGCACTCGGTCGAGGAATCGTTCCTTCTCTACAGGCGACTCATGGCCAGGATGCCGGAGATGGGTCTCTGGATATGGTTCTTCCTCGTCTGCCGCAGCTGCAATGTCAGCATTGGCCTCATTAGCAGGCGACAGAGGAGGCATTTAGGGATTAGGAATAAGGAATTACGGATGAGGGATTAGGGTTTGGGTTGGGTTGGGTTAGTAGGGGATGCCGAGAGGGTGGAGGGAGTGGTTAAGGGCGGTGCAAATTTTTTTCTTTGGCCAATTTTTTAGTCTAATTTTTCGTAGCTAAATTTCGAATTTTTTCGTGTCGTATTGTGTCGTTTTGAGTTCGTTATTTGGTTTAGTTTTCTTTTGGGTTTTATAATATATTATATTTGATTATTCTGTATGTATGTGTGTGTTTGCTTAAGGGTAGGAGATTGTCAAAAACTTGAGACCGTTGAATGCAATTTTAAATTTATCTTCGGGCCTGAAATTTTTGTGGCTGAAGCACGCGCTGGCAATCGCTTCGAATTGCCAAAAAAAAAAAAAAAAGATGCGACAAGAATTTCCTTTGTTTTTTCTCACTGCGGGTTAGCTTATTTTTTTATTATGGCTTTTGGCACCCGTTTGGTTCACACACGCACGGAAAACAAAGCGGAACGAAACGAAACGGTTGGATAGATGGATCGTCTCGTATCAGATCGTATCGAATCTCCCGTACGTACACGGCGCCACGATGGGGCCTCAGGCGTGCGCAACGTTTGCTCGGCGACTAAGTGATCCAATCCGATCCGATCGGATGCGTGTGCTCTGCTCTGTCTTGCCTCTTGCCGGGGTTTCGGTTCTGGCCAAAAGCTCTGCCGGGTTTCGTGGCTTTTTGGCCAGCCAAAAAATAGAGAGAGAGAGAGAGAGAGAGAGAGCGAGAGAAAGACCACAAGAGATAGGAAGAGAGTAGAACGCCGCCAAGTCAATTGCAACATTCACATAATCTTTTGGCCAGACAGACTCGATTTTCGGCCAACTGTTGATGAGCCCATAATTTGGCAATCTTTTTTTTCTGGGTGGGTTGGGTGCAGGGGGAATTATGTAAAATAAACCCAAGCAGCGGGCAGCAGGCAGCAGATCCCGAACCAATACGCTCCCCAGAGTGTATCCCCCAGCTGCAGCGCAGCTCAATTGTAGCGCGACAAAGTATTATTAATGATCTTTTAGAGCATTTAAAAATACATTCTGGTGTATCTATTCTGGTGGCACGCTCTGTGCGAAACATTGCTATCCGTATCGTATCCATCTCCATCTCCACAGAAACCCATACACAGAGGCAGAGGCAGAGGCACGGCACTCACGACGAATGACTCTCAGAAGAGTTTCAGAGTCAGTTGTGCTGTTCAATGCCCAAAATGCGATGCTATTTATAGAACCCTTCACAATAAGAAAACAGAAAAGAAAAGCCAAAGCCAAAAGGGATGGAAATCTACCAGCGGAACGGGTACTACAAATACTTATCGTATATGTAGATCGATTAGACGACAGGGAAACTGCTTTCGAAATCGATAAAGACATCTTTTGTAATGAAATCTATTAATGAATGGAATGGAAATGAGTTCTATTCCATTTAAAGATGTTTTCTGGGAGACTCTACAGATCGCTGGGAGACTTCTTTTCTTGGTGGATAGGGAATTGATCTTGAAATTTATAGAAAGGAAAATATATCCAAAGATTTCTTTGTTCAGAAATGGGTAAGATCTAGATCTTCATATTAAGATTAAAAAATACTTTCATTCAGATATGGTTTCTGGTAATAAATCTACTCCCATGACATAAATTCCTATCTAATTTTAATTAAAGAATATTGATCCCCTAAACTACTTGAAACTTTTCCTATTTTCCCTCATAAATATTTCTCTATTTTTCAGATATTTTATCTACCACCAAAAAATCTCTTATTAAACATTAATTTTCCCCATCTTTCGCCATCTTTTGGCGACCCAAATAGTCGAAACGAAAGCCACAGACAGGCAGAAGATGTGTGGCCACAGATGACATGTCATGTCAGACCACGGCCCACGTTCTTTTTGGTACTGCCATTTTAATTGGACACCAAATCAGACGCCACTCGTCCATCAGCAGACACTTACCTTGGCTTCCAGCTTTTGATTTTCCGCCTTGACCTCGCTGCGATCGCACTCGATCTTCTCCAGCTTGGCGCGCAGCATCAGCAGCTCCTCGTTGGCGGTCTTTAGCTGCTCCTCAGTGCGATGCACATTGAGCAGGGGCGTCACTCGAACCAACAGACGCCACCAGGGCCAGTCGCGCACGGCCAGGAAGGCCTTGACATTGCGCTGAATGCAGCGTACAGCGAGTTCCTAAAGAAAGAACATACGAATTTAGTTTGTTTCCATGAAGACGGAGGCTTTCAAAGTTACCTGAACCCTTCGCTGGGACATCTTCTTGCGGGCCAAGTAGCCGCGACAGAAGGCCTGCAGCTGTATGATGCGATCCGAGAGCAGGACATCGCGTTTGGCCTCCAATTCGCTGAGGACTCCAGAGCGGAAGAGGATCTGAAATGAAGGAAATGCGGGGTTAGTTAGGCTTTAAGGAAATCAGAACGAGATTCGTATAATTTTAAGGGCTATAATCAGGGGTGTTCCATGGATAAGTCTCCAATTTGTAATGCTCTAAAGGCAGTGAACCTTTTAGTAGTGTTTTATAAGCTCCTACTTCAACCTGAAGACCAGTTCTTTGAGAGGAATACTGCAGGAAAATGGAGTAAATTATAGTTACACTAATAATACGAGTAATATTTCAGTATAATTTGAAGAGACTAATGGAACAAATATAAGACATAATTACATTAACAAAAACCTCTCAAAGAGGTTTCCATTCTGCATAAAATTATCTATCGTATATCATATCAAACCCCATCTGTAATCCACTCTCTGCACGTGCCACATCATTCGGAGCACAAAATGGAAACCAAAATAAGACAGAAAGAAAATCAAATCAAATTCAAGGAAGTGAAGGTCAACGTGGCCCTGACTTTGGCCCCCTATCCGCAGACAATGCTAATGAAGGTGCACCAGAGGCAGAGATGTTTGGAATGGAATGGAATGGGATGGGATGGCATGGGAAGTACTGAGATCCAGAGGTTATCGCGGGGTAAGAGCCAAAGCAATTTGAACACCTGTGGCAGAAACACAGAAACAGCAAAACACAGATGAAGATGCCAGCCAGCGCTCTCGTCTTGACAGGTGTGAAAGTGAGAAGAGGGCAATATAAAATGAAATTGTAGGCAAGATATTGCCATAAAGAGCCAGAAGGGGGGGACAGAAAAAAGAGAAACAATGGGAAGCCAGAGCCCTGCTAATGGTGGGGGTTCATGCAGGTTGCAAATGCATATATCTACTATATAGTGCTTATGGGGCATAGTGCCACCTGTAGAGCTCGCTGCCACCAGGTTCCCATACAAATTAGCGACTGGGGACGCACCTTCGAGGTGTGGCCCCCCCTTTCTATGGCTGTCTCTTTTCCGTCGCCAAATCTGCGACTTTTAGTCGAGAAACTATGAGTATTCTTCTGTCTCCCTCTCTCTTACTATGTCGCGAAGAAATTTTAATTATGCCCCGCACGTAGACAAAAATGAAAGTAAACCAATGTGAAATGGCAGACTAAATGGTCTTTGGAGTGTGCTGGGCAGCGCTGCCATCACATCGGATCACATTGGATCGTATGGTGGTGCGGCATGGTTGCTGGGGATACAATCGACGGCTGGATACAGGGTGTGGTGCGGTGTCCGTCGTTGGATCGTAAAATCTAACTACAGTGCGTCACATTTCAACGATCCATAAACTCTAATCAACGTATGACAGCGCATAGGATACGAATTTGTAGAAAGTCGAAGAGGAAATTGGCAAAATATGGGAAAGTAAGCGCGTATATCGATATTTATCGATAAACATTGCGATTTTAATATAGAGGCAGATAGATTACCCTTTTTCTATACGAATTAAAGTAGCTATTTCGATATTCGGACTTTTCAATCAATATTTATCGATTATTATTTCGATTACGATAAAGCCAATCCGATTTTCGAGCAGTTATAAGATGAAAAGAGTCACCAAAACATATTTCTATAATGTAAAGTCGATTTTTAAATCACATATAGGAAGTTGTGCAATTGATAAGTTATCGAATTGATTTCTACAAGCTATCTAGGGGGAAAAAACGCAGCTTTAAGTGCCTTTAAGAAAGAAATCTTCAAAAAAAAACAACCAGACTTAAACAGTTTAAATGTAGCCCAAAAATAATAAAATAGATCCGATGAAAGCAATTGGAATTAGGATTCCATATACAGGCAAGATAGCAATACCGATGAAAGAAAATGTAAGTAAAGTAAAAGAATATAAAGGAAAGGGAAGAAAATTAAGGAAAGATAAAGTAAAGCCAAGGGGGGGAAAAGGGAACAATATAAGCCGAACAAAAAATAGCAAATGGTTTTTTTATATAATAAATATTTATTCCATTTATTCTGGTGGAGGCTTGGATACTTGGATACTGCTGGGATCTGCTGGGTACTCGTACCGCGTACCGCGTACCGGGTACCGGGTGGCAGTCAGTGCAGCCGCATAGTTACCTCTTTCGTGTAGGTCGGGTAGATCTCCACCTGCGTTTGGATGCACCGCACCGCCTGCACCTGGGCCACCACCTTGGTGGCAATCATGGAAGGGGCCGACGAAGCATGAGCAGGATTCGATTTGACAGCTGCTGCCGCCGCCGCCACTGCCTCGAACTTTTGCAGGAGTTCGGCGATTTTGTTGGACTTTTTGACCGCCGATGGTTCTTCGGCTTCATCGCCCTCCGATTCGCAGAGGCTGCCCGTGGAGTTACAGGTGGACGTGGATGCCGAGAGCACCGCGTTGCTGATGTGTCCCGAATCATCCGAGTCGGAGGAGGGTTCCTGCTGCCTCTTCTCCTCCTGCTTGACCGAGATAGGATCCTTGTCCTTTGCTTTGGCCTTCACATCCTGCACTACTTTGACCAGCAGGTCCTGGTTCTTATCCGATGTCTCGCCCAGCTTTGGGGGTATAATCTTGCAGGACTCCAGCTTGGGCTTGCCCACCTTCTCCTCGTTCGCGTACTGCAGCTTCTGCTGGTGCCTCTTCTTGTTCCTCGCCAGCTGCGAGTGCTCCTTGGTCACCCCACGACTGCTGCTTCGCTTCGGCTTGGCACTGCTGATGCTCTCCACTTGGCGGAGGATCTCGTGGCCCTTGGCCAGGCACTTGACCAGCAGCTCATCGCTGTGGGCAGTAGTGGCCCTCAGCGTGGAGTTGGCTCTCCTGGGACCCGGTGGCCTGCTGTGGATCTGTCGCTTCTCCAGCGTGGAGTTGGCTCGCTTTGGTGGGAGTGGCGCTGCAGCGGAGGAGGCTTTGGCTTTCGCTGGAACTGCAGCGGAGGCTCTGGCTGTCACAGGAGCTGTGTTTCTGGCTGGAATCGAAGATCTTCCAGTGACTCCACTGTTCAGGGTGAGCATCGATCGTGTGCGCTGCTTGCTGCTCCTGTGATTCAGCGGCTGATCCAGGCAGAAGCTCTCGCTTCTCTTCCTCAAGCTCGAGTGCTTCGAAACGGGTATCCGACTGCCATTCAGTTCACTCAACGAATTGTACCTGGAGTTGGCGTTGGATGTGGAGTCGGATCGCCTCAGGAGCATGGAATTGGCCAGCTCTGGCGACTGGTAGATCTGCCGCTTGGCCCGACCCATGCTGAGGCTGCTGTGGGACTTCGAGAGCAGCATCTGTCGGTCGCAGAACTCTGCTGGCGGGGCAGGCAGCAGCACCTGCTCCTCGGCCTCCCTGATCGCCTCCACAGGCGGATATTCACTCAGGATCTGGTCAAAGCTCTGCAGCACTTCGTTCAGCTTGCTCTCGTCGTGGGCCACCTTCTCCAGCTCTGCAAAGATCTCATCCTCCAGCGACTGCTGCGTGAGACTGAGGCTCAGGCTCAGGTGACTCTCCTCGTCGCTGTCCACATAGCTGCAGACGCTGCCGCTCATCTGCGGCGGCACCTGCTCCATCATCTTCAGGGGAGTGGCCGCCGGAGGTGCCACAGCTTTGGGCGTATACTTGCCACCGATGCAGCCACCGTCCACCTGCAGGCTGAGGGAACTCATCGATCTCGTGTGCTTGCTGCCCTTGCAGTACAGCTTTCCCCCCAGTTTGGGACTGAGATTATCCTCGATTTTGTGGCGTATGTGGGAGAAGAACTTCTTGCCCGCCCCCAGTCCATGCTTGGGGGATGTGGGCGTTGTTACCGCGGCCGTGCCAGAACCTGGCGGCGGCTGACTCCGGGCCTGGGCCAACCTGGACTTGACCGTGTGCTTGTACATTGAGAGTCCGTGGTCGTGCCGTGGTCGAGGATGATGTAAAGCCAAAGATCAGTGATCAGCGATCAGCGGTCAGACGACAGCGAGTAAAAGTGCATATAATTTTTTGCAATAAATTGCAATTTTCCTTCCACTTTCACGGGGACTTTGGGGGGGGGGGCTGGAACCAGGCGCGTAACTCTCGTTTCGTATCTCGGTATTCGGTATTCGTGAGGCGTGTGGCGTGGCGTGGCGTGGCTTGGCTTGGCGTTGTTTTCTCTTTGAGCTCGGCGACGCAACTGAATTTGTTTTGGCCAAAGAGCTCGAGTCAGAGGCCCCCAGTCGCAGTCGCAGTCCCAGCGACAGAGCTCGAGCCATGCATTCGAAAGTGGCTTATCAAGCAGTGGACATTCGGGTAGGGGAGAGGGGGAAGGGGACTCTCTGAGGTTGAGGTTGCCACCGTAATTGGTGGCGGAAGAGAAGGGGCTCGGGGCATGGGGCATGGGGTATGGCTGCGAGGCAGTACAGAGGTGAATGCAACCAAAAGACCAACGTGTTCGATGATGCTAATTGCCACAGCCAACAATTGGTCACCGAACGAACGAACGAACGAACACATGCCCGATTTATGGTTTATGCCCCCCCCCCCCCCCCCTCGAGAGCATAATTAGCATTTACCATCATCATTATTATTATTATCATCAGTCCATTATCATCAGTCCATCATCATCGCCATCATCGTCATCATCGTCATCATCATCTCTGTGGCGTTCAAAGAAAAGTGAAACAAGTGAGGCAATGTGGAATGGGGCACTGGGGACTCTGGGGACTCTGAGGGCCCTCTGGCTACTTATTTGTGCTTCCACTTTTGTGCCTTTTCATTGCCAGCAATTGGACTTGCAAGACGACAAACACACGACACAGTACAGTACACAAAAGATTCAAAAAGAAAACAGATCTAAGCGTATATGCAATGCAATGGGCACTGGCCACTGGAAAAGTGTCAAACAAACAACGAGTCGAGTGGGGCAATCGTAGAGGAATGACAAAAGTCGCAGTCTGGAGGTGACATCCGCTGCAGTTGAAAGGTCATTAACCGAAGAGCGGGTTCTACTCTATCTAATTGGGAGTTATGCATGGACCGAAGAGCGATTTCTACTATATCTAATTGGAAGTTATACTTTGACAGCTTTCTGTTAAATCAGGCACATCCGAAACCAAGCCCCGTACCGAGGGGTGCTGCTGCATGAGAGAAATGTCTATGGAGACCCTCTGATATTACATTGGAAATGGGGTGTAGACCTTTTACTAGGAAAGATCGATTTGATTTAAGAAAAGCTCAACAAAAAACCACATTATTGAGGCAGGACCAGAAATAAGAACCCCTATAAATTTGTAGAAAAAAATTTATGTGTAAGGGGCCATCTCCTCAACGCGGGCACCGAATTTGTTTGATTTTTTTTCAATAATAGACAGAGTATGTGGCATGGTTTTTATAACTTTACTTTTCTATAAATAGGTTCCTCAAAAATTAAAAATTAGTCAACAAAATCTAAAATTTGGGCCGAAAATGTGTGTTCATTTCATTTGGTCTAGCAGCGAAGATCTAATAGAAAGGGCACTATACCATATCCAGAGAGACATTTGGAAGCATGCAAATATCAGAGAAGGTAATTCCCTGATGGGATTTCTTTCAGCAACATTTTAGCAATCTTTAAAATCAATATTTCCCACAGAAATCATCGCTTGCAATTGCCCCATTAACAAGGGGATTATCCGATAGCTTACACCTTCTGTTCAGGATCAGGAAATCATCGAAAAAGATCAACCATAATTATCCTTGACTGGCGTCATCACCCATAAGGATGTCAATGGGTGGGTGATTTTTATGGCCACAAAATTGATGTAATTCCAGTGCAGAACGTCAGAGCCCTGCTGGGGCCAACGAAAGTCATTCGGAAAACGCATCTGGCTTCCTGGTTATTGTTTCATAATTAAAAACTAGTTTACATATGCGTAAAGCCCTCGGTTTTTTTTTGGGCAGAAACGCGCCCCCTTCCACGCACAGAGAGAGAGAGAGAGAGAGAGAGAGAGAGGCGTTAATGAAGTTTTCGTGTTTTTTTTTTGGGTTTTGCAGAGCCAAATTAAAAAGCATTTCCCTTTGGTCCACTCTCTCTCTCTCTCTCTCCGTCTGTCTGCATCTCTTTATTGATGGAGCGATGACAGAACCCGCCTCAAAGCCTCAAAAACGTATTATATAACCGCCCAGATATAACCAGGTTGGGTAAACCAGACAGACAGACGGACAGACAGGCCAGGCGTGTCTGCGCTACCGACATGGAGGGGCACTCCCTGTCCGCGTCCGCGTCTGCATCTGCTCGGGCATTTCTAATGAAAGCGAACGCTGGAAATTTCACTTTGGGGAAACAATTTTAATGTGCATTGGTCAAATGTGGTTTCCAGTGGCTTCGGACTGCGCGACTTGCGCGACTCGCGAGGCCTATGGCGAATGCAGGTTGCAACGTCATTTTTGTATAATTTTTTGTTTCGTTTTTGCTTTGTTTTGTTTTGTTTTTGGTGAAAGTCTCTGCGCGACTCGCGACTGTTCGATGTGTGGCTTGGTGGTGTGTGTTCGTAATCATAATCGGGGATATTTGGAATTGGTTTTGGATTCGGATTTTGGACACTTTCCCGTGTACGTACAAGCGGCCGAGCAATCAGGCAGACTGTGGCCAAGACTATGGCCAAGAGTCCAAAGATCGTATAGTCTGGTGGCGTCTGGATCCCCTCCATGAATATCCACAAAAGGTAATCGCTGGACAGTCGAGGGACACTCGCGTTGCCGCTCGAGAGGCACACTGGCGGCTGGCTTGGGCTTTCGTCCGACGGCCACATCTCGTCGAGAGATAGAGATTCGACGGCGTCAGGCGATTTCCATTCGTAAAAACCAACTGAGCCGCTGGCCAGCCAGGGGCTGCCCATCTTCCCAGTCTCAACGCAGATCGGAGATTACATCTGCGGGGAATTCTATACCACAGACGAGCAACAATGGACGTGGCACGACGTGGATGAACTTGACCGTGAAAGTCGTCATCGCAGAGACAGAGACACAGCCACAGCCACACAGAGCCAAGCACAGACAGAGAAAGGAGGGGAAAACTGGACTTGCAACAAGTGACGTCAACAAGTGGCTTTATTACGATCACTTCACTGACCATCCCATCCCATTCCATCCCATCCATCTACCCACCAGAAGCGGCTGCAGCAGCAGCAGCAGCAGCAAAAGCACAGTTCGATTCACAGTTGCAGTTGCAGGCGATGAGAACAGGAAATAAAACACCCAACGTGCAGCCAGGCGGAACCCCAGAGACGATGATGCTGCATGCAACCGATATCTTTGCAGCACACACTCGCGGACAGCAGAATAGAAGCGGCAAGCGGAGAAAGGAGATTTTGGGAGAAGGGATCTGGCAAAGGGAGAGATGAAAAGTTATTTCTGTACAGAAAATAAGGATTATTCTTAGGTTTTATCACTCGAGCGAACTATGAAGTGGTCGTTCCGGGGGGAAGATCAATGTTTCCTAGGAGAACAGTGATCTTTTGTTGGAAGAGAGTGATCATTCCTAAAAGGGATAATTACTAAGGGAAGAGTGATCTTTTAATAGTTCTTTTGTAGGAAAGAGTGATACATCATGGGAGAAGAGTGATCATTTGCTGGAGAAGAGTAATCATTTGTAAGTGATCATTCCTAAGGGAATAGTAATAGATATATTACGATATTTTGATAGGTATTTATGTTGGAAAGAAGGATCCATCATGGGAGAAGAGTGATAATTCCTAGGGGCAAGGAATCTATTAAGATTTATTATTATTTTTATGAGAAAAGTAATCGTTCAGACAGGAAACCCTAATATTCTAATAGAATAGTGTGTTATACCGATTTATAATATTTCTGAGACGAATACGGATACTTCTGAGAAGAAGAGTAAAAGAGTGATCATTCCTAAGGGAATAGGGATATTTTCATAGATATTTGTTTCGGAAAGAGTGATCCATCATAGGAGAATATTTTCTTGGAGCAAAAGTAATATTTCATCAAACAAAATAGATATTTTGCATTTTGTTTTCTAATATAAAGAATGATTTATTTATGAAAACATAATATCTTTCAAAAGAGTGATCTTCAAACTATAAACAACTTGTATAAAGCAAAAGTCATCTTTCAATAAGAAAGTGATATATTATCCAGAGAGAAACAGTCACGTTTCCATAGCAAGTATTCAAATATCTCGACTTGGGTTCAACAAATTGTTAATTAGGCATTTTGTTAGCAGATTTATTCACACTCTCGGAAGAATTCGCACATCGATCATTTCCAATTCGAATGAACAGTTCTAGACGCTTTTGTAGGTAGATATATCACAAAACAGAAACAGGAATTTCGCATAGGGAAGTAGTAGGCTGCCCAGCATTTTGTGAATTGATCTTAATTTTTCAGCCAACCATCCACCCATCCATATATTATGCAAAATCCATTCTAATTAAATTACTTCTAGAACTATGACTGGGTGGAACGAGAATGAATGAACCGAAATAAACTGCCTACAACGGAGGCATTTGTTTAGCGTCCAGTCATGCTTACAGAACAATAAATGGATATTTTTGTATTACCGATCGAAGATGAATAACCAGTTCTCTCCGTCTGGGGCGGTGTTTCTCCGAATGCGATCACAGCTGTAGACTGGTAGGCTCGCCTCGGATACGCATCGAAAGATGCCGAATGGAGTTCCCATTTAATTTAATAATTGCTGGGTAGACCTCAATTTAATGAAAGGATATTTTGGCTTGTCAGAAACAATTAAAGGAAACTGCGGATGCAGCTACATTTCAATGTGCGGTGCGTATCTTTGGAGAGCGGATTCAACGGAATTCCAAGGTAATTTCTGGCTTAGATTAAAAGTAACAGCGAATTTTTAAGGCAAATAAAAATACGACGCCACAGAGAGCTGCTGCCGATGTTTCGTTTCATTTGAGATAACAATAAGCTTACATTATATGCTATTTGCTTTAAGACGTATGTAAATCCCGTCAATAAACATTTGTTTGTAACAACTTGTTGCGAAATTCACACAGACACACGCCACGGGAGGGGTTTAACGATCTGACACCGCCAGCACGGGCGCTCATTCATGAGATTTATTCCACAGAAAGGGAGAGAGAGAGAGTGAGGGGCAGGGGCAGGGGTAGGGGGGGCGAGAGATCATGTCAATTAAAAAGCTAAAGACCTGCTAAATGGTTTGCAAAACAGCTGCTGAACCCTATAACCCATTTGGGAATATGCACAGACATCTCTCTATATATATATATATATCTCTCTCTCTCTCTGGTTCTCCCTGCAGAGTTATCTTCGTTCTATGAAAGATCAATGACTCGTCATTGCTTTCTGTTTGCAGATATCATTAGTCATCTATCGACAAACCCTAATTGGCTATGGAATTGGACTAAAGCGATCGTGGATCATAGATGGTCTTAGTCCGTAAGTGAAACATTAAATATGACTAACAAATAATTACAGATCTGAAAAAGGTCTGATCTGTAACAATCTCTAATGTTTGTTTATTTTTCTAGGCAATTATTTAATTACTTTTGTATAAGTTTCGTAACTTCTTGCGTTTCCAACGATTTTCAAACAATTTTCCAATCAATATTAATGAAGCCTTAGGCGTACAATCATCTTATATAAGAGAGAGCTCTTCCGAAACAGCATGGATGAGCGCTCTGCCTTCAACTGTATCTGTATCTCAGGCAACGGATACACTCGTTTGCGTGTCGTTGGGCCACTTTTTACTTTAGTGAAGAAATTAATAAATAATCAATGAATAAATGAATATCTTAAACAGCACACAAAGGCCTCAGAGAAAGCCTAATGTCTGTCCCAAAAAAACAGAACCCGAATTAGCATTGGATATTCAGGTTCTCTTCTGGATCGGCATCGATCAATTGATCAGGGAATCGGCAAGTGTTTGCCTGCACTTACGATTGTAGTACTTGCCACTGCCACTGGCACTGCCACTGCAATTGTGGTAAGTGGCAGTGGCTGGGGCAACATCATCAAGTCGTTCATCATGACAGTGACCGGTACCGGACTGGGCCTGGGCCTGGGCCGGCCGGCGGCTCGACAGCTCGACAGCGGCGCCCGCCCTTGTCTCGTCAGAAGCAACAGCGGGCCGAGAACGGGCCGAGAGACTTTATTTAACCAAGCCTCCATCTAGAATCTGGCCATACTTTAGCTCAGAGCTTGTAACACTTCGGACGGTGTCCATTCAGCTCTCAGGTCTCTGCTCCGCTCAGAAATCCGAAAATATTCGCGTTCTTTTAGTGAGCGGCAGCGGCAGCAGGCAGCGTGTGTGATAAAATTTAGTTCGAACAAAACACAAAAAAAAAACAGCCTTAAGCCGAAAGTTGAAGTGTATTTTAATCGTTGCTCGCGTTGACATCGGGGTTTATTTTATTTTTGTGGGCCAATTTTAGGTTTGTAATTGTGATCGTGATCCAAACGTAAGATGCAAATCCGAATAACGTTCGTAATAGCGGCTTGGATGATGTGTGGCCCTGCGGGAAGTGAGTGTTCATTGAGAGTGATCTTTATGTTCGATCTGCGAGTGTAATGTCATTCCACCTGTTGCCTTTCCAGTGTCGTCCAGCGCCAGTGGCCTCCAGCTGTTTGCCTATGAGCCGGGAAAATGTGCCATAACCATCGCAGAAGTGATCCAGGGAATGTTCAAAACCGAGTTCGGGCTGCTCCTGGGGACACGGGCACGCCTGTCGCAGAGCCAGCTGCTCCACTATGATCTCTACACGCCCCTGAATCCCCAACAAAGACAATTCCTGCGACCAGGAGATGTGGGAATGCTCAAGAAATCCAATTTCAATCCCAAATGGCCAGTGAGGTAGGGCCGTCATCGATGCCTTATCGTTCCTCTCACAATCCCGAATGTTCTTTTCCGTAGAGTTTCCATTCATGGCTGGTCGGGCCGGAGCGAATCCTGCTCGAATGCCGCCATCAAGGATGCCTATTTGTCGCGCGGAAATTACAACGTAATCATCTTGGATTGGAGTCGCCAGGCACTGGACATTAGCTACCAGCGAGTGACCAAGCAGCTGCCTGCCATAGCCGCCAATTTGGCCAAAATGCTGCGCTTCCTGCACGACAACACGGGCGTGCCATACGAGCAGATCTACCTGGTGGGCCACAGTGCCGGCAGCCACATCTCGGGGCTGACGGGAAAGCTACTGCGCCCTCAGCTCCTGGGCGCCATCTTCGCCTTGGATCCCGCTGGTCTCACGCAACTGAGCCTCGGACCGGACGAGCGACTGGCCCCCACCGATGCCATGTATGTGGAGTCCATCCACACGGACCTGACGCTCCTGGGCAACCCGAGCGATCGCCTCAGCCATGCCTCCTTCTTCACCAACTGGGGCCTGGGCCAGCCGCAGTGCCCGAATGCAACGGCCACAGAGTTTTCCTTTGTTTGCGATCATTTTGCGGCCTTGTATTACTTTGCCGAGTCGATACGCCGTCCCAGACAATTTCCCGCCTTGCGATGCGGTTCGGGGGCAGCCATCCACTCGGCCACCTGCAGCTGCCGCAACAGCACCGGCACCAGCACCGGCACCAGCACCGGCACCAGCACCGGCACCAGCAGCAGCCACACAGCTATGCGGCAGACATGCCGTGGCGATCAGTTTATGGGCGGTGAGCCAGCTGTCCGAAAGAGCGGCGTCTACTACCTGAGCACACGGCGCCAGGCGCCATACGGCTATGGTGATGGCATGGTTCACATGCGGCCCCCAGTGCCATCGACCATTCTGGAGACGAGTGCACCGCTGCCCCGACGAGGGTGGCTGCTGTAGGCAGCAGCCACAACCCGAAGCACTGCAAGTGACCAAAAAATGTGATCTATCTACATGTTTAAGTTTAGTTCTAAAGCCATTAAAATCCAAAGTTTCCCCCCTTTTAAATTAGGTGTGAAAGATTTATGTGAATATATGGGAGGATGGGGAGTAGAGGGGGAACAGAGCTCCATTGATAGCTACAGAGCCTAAAAAGGTCCACGATCCCTAAGAGTAGAGGAGCGGGACACAGATGGAATTCGATGAAGTATTCCTACAGTAGTAGCTCCAGTTTAACAAGTAAATATCAATCCCTATAAGGATTCATCTAATTCCGAACCAAGTTTCACTTTAGATCAACTTTTCACTAGCCTCGCTCGCTTCCCAGTCGATTGGGAGAACTGCTAACCGGTTGGCACACGATTTGATAGCCCGATTTATATGATTATTACATTTAAAAATTATTTTCCATCAAATAGGAATATTTCTGCTATCAATTGGGATCATTGAAGGAGCGACTAAAGCAGCGATGTGTATTTTGTTTTTGCATTCTCGGGCATTCTCTTTGTCAGAGCCACAGCTGATCTATAGCCTCAGCCTGCCTCTATTTAGAGGGGTTCTACTTTGCCTGTCTAGTTGCCATACAAAACGACGACTCACCTGACTAGGACCTATGCGATAGCTAGCCACATCCAGCTCGTTGATGGACAATATCTGCTCCACGCTCACATCCTTGTTGTTGGCCAGTTCGCCGGCCAAGAGGCCAAAGCGACGCACAAACTCCAACAATGGCACAGATTCGGGAAAGCCCAGACGATGCAGACGCGCTGCCTCCAAGACTTGAGAGCCCCGTAGCTGGGAAACAGAAAGAAGGAGAGCTAATGGCTGCCACACGGATATTTCTTATATATCTGCCTCTACCTGACTCCTCAACAGTGGCACATTCACCATCTCCTCCTCGCTGGCCGTCTGACCCGTCGCAGAGTGAGGCGAACCATTGGCCGTGTATTTGGCCTGCTTTCCGGCATTGTGCTGCAGCAGATAGCAGTGGACAAAGTGGGTGCCAGTGCGACGCAGGGTATCGATGATCCCATCCACAGTGAACTTCACCTGCAGCATAATGGAGTTTCGCTTCACTCCTGCGGTGGTGAAGGATCGCCGGATGCTGGACACACGGCGCAGGGACTGGGTGCCCTCGAGGCCGGCAAAGGAGCCACAAAAGACCATGGCCCCAGAGCCACGCGTCAGGGAGCCAATGTACAGGCGATTGATCTCCTCCCGACTGCTGTCCTGCAGCAGGGACACGGCATTCCGTATGCCCGGATGCTCGCGACTGTTGCGCACCCATCCATCGACGGCATAGAGCACGGGATTCGTGCCCTGGAGATGATGCAGGACAAACTGCCGGGGCCCGGCGCACTTGCGCAGCAGCGAATGGTGCTCCCGGTCGCCGTAGTGCGAAAACAGGCGCTCGAGGAATGTGTCGTCGTTCGAGTTCGGATAAATAGCCTCTTCGTCCAGGAGCCTAGGCGAAGGAAAGACTCAAAGTTAAAGGGAAAAAACGCATGGGAAGCCCTGACAATCCTCACCAGAGCATCCCGCGACGATCGTGCTCGCGAAGATCACGTTGGGAGGAGCGCACCACATGATTCTGTGGCGCCTTGTCGATCAGCGAGATCAACGGACCCGGATGACACTCCGAGGCCTGATCCGCCTCGATCTCCACCAGTTCCTGGGCATAGCGATCGCGCGGCGCCACCAGGGTGGTGTGATGGAAGAGCATTTGCAGCCGCTCCTGCAGATAGTTGTGACGCAGATCGGCCAAAGTGGCCCCCAGCTGCTGGCCACAGCTGGCGGGGTTCTGGAAGCCAGGCGTATCGATCAGCATGATCGAGGCAATCGTATGAGCGGAAGTACAGATCTGTCGATTGATCAGAGCCACCACGGCGGCCAGGGCCTCCGAGTACAGGCCAATGACCAGTGCCTCCAGGCACTCCCAGGCCCACTCGTGGCCATTGTCCGAGGTGGGCGACTTCGAGGGACTCAGCCCGCCATTCGGGGCATTCGGTTGCGTGAGGCCAAAGGCAGCCGAAGACAAATCCTCCAGGTTCACGCCCAGCAGCCCTGACGCCTTGCGTGCTGCCGTGGGATTGGCAAATTGCGTCCGGGCCGTGGATCCGGTTCCCAGTTTGGTCACCCCCGCAATTCCCAGATGGTAAATGGCCGCCAGTATGCTCCAGATGCCACGCACCGCCTTCGCATCGATGTTGAGCGACTCGAAGGCCTGCACCGTGCGCATAAAGTCATTGGCCGCCCGATGGCGATCCTCCAGCTTCTGGGAGAGCGATATAAACGGATGGCTATCCTCCGAGGTGATGTTCTCCAAATGCAGCTCCTTCTGCAGCAGCCCAGCGGCCCCTGCCAGCAGTCGCGTCATGATATGGAAGCTGTGCTCGTGCGCCAGTCGTCGCCCAGCACGCTGTCTCTCGGGTAGGAGTACCTGAAAGAGGATTACCATTGCCATTACCACTGCCATTGCCATTACCATATCCAAGAGTGGTTTTTCCACACACTCACCTGCAGCGAGGCGGAGGCTATCTGTCCCGTCTGATCAAAGTCCAGGCTCAGCAGCTGCGTCATGCGTGTGGCATTCGAATTGAGGCAGGTTCTCGTATTGCCAAATGCCTCCAGAATGGTGCACAAGGCATTGACCTTTTCGGCATTTATGAAATTGTTATAGGCACCTGTGGAAAAAGAAAAGGTTTTCAGATCTTTCTCGATTGGGACAACCACTCTTAGAGATTCTAGTAATATTCAGAATCTATTCGAAACTCTAAGAATATATGAATATCTGGTAAAAAGAGACTGAACCCCATTGATGCTACCTATATTATCGAACCCAATTGCAATGATTTTAGATATTCTGGTAGATAAAATCATTTTTTATGATTTTGCGCTTAAGGTTTTGTTGTATCTACAAAATTCTGAGTGGCATACGATAAGGAGTTTCGAGGGATTTGATAAATATTGATTTGTACAGCCAAAAGACTTATTTTTAGGCATTAACCATTGAAATCTTTGGGCGATATTCATCGTACTATCTGGTAGAAAGAGATAGAATTAGGGCTAACTGGGATACATATTTTCTTCATTTAGACTATAAGAAGGAAACCAGTCCAATGATTTTTGTTAAACTGGTAGATACAATCTATAACCTTACGTCTGCTTTTGCGGTTTTCTTAAAGATATCTTAAATATTTCGCTATTCAATTTCTACCCCAAAAAATGCTTAATACTAGTCTGGATATCTCCTCTTTAAAGCAAAACAAATACCACCAAATACTCTACATTTAACTAAATGATACAATGTTGGAATCCATTTCCATTTCGATTCCCACTGACTTTCTGGGCCACAAATGAAAACCGACTGGAGGTAGGCTTGGGCTTGGGCTTGGGCTTTGGCGACTAATTGCAGCTGCATTTTCTTGGCCAACAATGCAAATGAGCAAAACGAATGAACGAACACATTCTGTTGGCTGCCACACAGCCCAAAAACTGGGCCAGCCTACAGCCAAATGCTGTTGCTGTTGCAGTGGCAGTGGCAGTCGATAGATACACATACCAGCGGCCAACGCCAAGTAGTTTAAAGCATGCTTGAAGCTTGTGGATTTGCCAGAACCAGATCGGCCCATGAATATGAGGCTCTGGTCGCGTCGCGTCTCGACCAGACTCCTGTAGGCGGTCTGGGCCAGCGAGTAGACGTGGGGCGGCATGTCCTCCGTCTTGCAGCCGCGGAACATGGAGACAACCTATAAGAGAGGGACAGAGGGAGAGAGAGGGCAGAGCAGATAAATAACCAGATCGCACACACAGATACAGATTCAGATTCAGATTGAGAGTCCGATTTTAGATTCAGCGACCAGTTGTCGTTACCTTCTCGGAGTAGAGGGACAACGGGGCCATCGGATTGACCACGAGCAGCGTGGGCCCCGCCTTGGTGTGGATGAGGTTGCTCGCATACCGCTGTCGCAGGCAATGCAGCACCGAGGCCTCATTCAGATACTTTAGCTCGCAGATGTCCTCGCACAGGTCCAGGGCGGGGCTATTCTGCTTCTCCACATCGTCCTCGTCGACGGTCAGCTGCTCCCCGTTGTGCAGCAGTCGCACCAGCAGCTTGTGCGGCTCCTCGTGGGCTGCACCTCCTCCCACGGCTGTTGGCTGTGGCAGGCGTATGGCAGCAGTGAAGCCTCCACGATGGACCAGCCACACACGCTCTGCCTCCCGCTCTGGTTGGGCGGTGGCGGTGGCGGCAGTGGCATCAGCCACATCAGCCACATCCGTTGCATCCAGCTCTCCTCCGCCAACAGCTGTTGGAGAGGTGCCTCCTGCTTCTCCTCCGCCTCCGCCGCCTCCATTGCCATTCTCGTGGCGGCTCTGCGAAAAAATTAAAACCAAAAATTGACGTTAAATTGGGGTCAACATTTTTTCGGCTGGGTCTCGCAAAAACTTCAATACAAAGCAGTTCTTTCGGTATGGTTCTATAGTATGATGTTTATTTTTGTACACTCTCGAGCCAGAGATTGGGGGGGCAGCATTTTCACGCATTTATTCCATTTATTATCGTATCGTGCTCCCTGCCAGCAGATGCGGTGGCACGAAGACGCAGCCGAGTTTCGTTTTTGGGGTTTATTTTGGTTGCATTTCTAAATTTGATGATGTTTCTAAATCCTAATTAGCCGCCCAGACGCCGCGCCAAATGCTATTGGGCTAGACACCAGAAGAAGCCTCTACGACGACGCGGATGTGGTTGCACGGACTTGGGACACGGGACTCGGGACACGGGACGCGCCATTATGCAACGCTCTACAGCGGAGCCGTCTTCGAAGTCAGTTCACATTTTGCGGCTATAAATGGAGCTGCCTTCTGGCAGAGAGGCAGGAGGGAGTGCCGCACTGTGGATGCTACATCTCCTTTTGAATTATGAAAAATACTCGTACTACTCGTGTATTGTGCAAGGTTCAATAGCCCTCAATTAGCACTCGGGGAAAATGTTCCTTGGAGGAAGTTGGGAAAGTCTCTCCGCGGATACGATCACGTTGGGAAAGTCTCTACGGATACGAGATATAAACAGATTTAGTCATTGATTTGTGTACGAATTAATTGTGTTATTGTTTGGAAACGGTTCTTTTGAAATGGTTTCTGAATGGGAAATTGATGTTCAAAAGAAAACTGAATGAATTTCGGTTCAAGACTTGAGTATGCTTTGGTTTTAGTGTTTTAAAAACTATTTAATGGCAAAGTGTTTGAAAGAAGTTCTTGAATGGTTCTGAACCGGTATATAATTTCTAAGAAATTATCTAAGGTTAGGACATTTTTTTCAGTCTCTAGATCATTTTTGAGCTCATTTTGAAACGATTAAGAATTGGTTTAAAATACATTTTATATAATTTTTCTCAGAAAGTGTTCAATTTATCTCAAATTATTATTTTTTTTTGTTTTGAAATGCCTACGAATCGGTTAAGGTGCATTTTATTGAAATTGAACCGTTTCAAAGCGGTTATGAGAGATATTTCTATAATTTCAACACGTTTCAAGAGCTTTTTCGTTTTAAACACACAAATCTTTCCAAAAGGGAACATTTCAAACCCAAAAACCCATTATATAGATCTCTAAAATCATAACATATATTTTTTAAATAATTTTGAAACGGATAAATTTACATTTTATAATATTTCAGCAGTTTACAAATTTTATCAACAATCTTCTAGCTTTAAAGCACAAAATTGAACCCGAAAACCTAATCCTAAAGCAATTTTACAGTTCCCTGAAGTCATTTATTATTATATTCGAAATCCCCTAATTTAAGCGAAAACCCCACTTATTTCATGTCTAGTTTTTCTTGATTTCCCAACAAGATAGACCCGCTTAAATAGCTCCCAAATTGATCGTTCACTTCACAGTCTTGTAGTTCATGTTTTCCACGCATATCCATCCATCCATCCAGCCATCCAACGTGCGGTGCGCGGAACTTGTTTGAAAGAATATTTAGATAAACACAGAAAAATACGCGTCTGGCGCATGTCCACTGTCAATCAATGCTGCACTCCAGAATGGAGCAACGGAGCAAGAGTGCAACGAACTCCACACAGTTTGCTGCTGCCACACAGAGGAGGCTATGGCTATGGCTATGGGGGGATGGGGCATGGCACACACATATACACAAATTAGATATGGGAAGAGGCGGTGTGTAGACAGCGACACCGCGAGAGACCTGACTAATTAACATGGCTGTGGGCATGGATGGCTGGGGATCGGGGAATGGGGAATCGGGGGGAAGCACTGGCCAAAAGAATATAAAAATGGAAAGACAATTGGGGTTTAGCCAAAGCTTCTGTCTCGATATCATATTATGATATGATATCCCCCCGCAATCCGTTTATTGTATTATGGAGAACCTCTAAATAAGACAGACAACCGTCGTACGACACTAACTCCGTTCCTAAATGAACACTTCCGCTCATTGGAGTCCATCGTGGTCGTGGTCGTTGTCGTTGTCGCCGCGGCACCGCAGGCGTATTGAGCCATAAAGACCAGCCATAAATGCAGCAACAAGACAGCGGGACATACCATACCATACCATACCGTAAATTATGAGACTCGGGGATTGGGGACTGGTGACTGTTGACTGGGGATTTAGCGGCCCACGCACCGTCCAAGCATAATAATAATAAAAGGTCTAACAACTAAATCGTACATTGGGTCATGGTTCGGCGATCCGATACGATCCGATCGATACCATCTTTTGTGTTGAATTCATTCGTTTGGTTGTTGCTTTTTATTGCATCGATCGATCGATCGGTTGGAGAATTACTAGAAAGTTTTTCCGATACGAATGCAACAACACTCCAGAACACTGTTCAACAGGGTTTTGGATAGGTTTTTGAACTAGGAAAACGATCGAAATGGTTTCCAAATAAATTCTCGCAAGATACATGATATATAAGAAAATCGTGTAACTTTAGATCTAATACAGTAGGAAAATATTCTTTAAACTCATGAAATATACTTAAAGAATCCCATTTCGAATGGGATGTTCTATAGGAATTGATTCAAAAGACCATTATAATTCTACAATGAAAACTAATAAAGGATCGAGACCTATTTGTCTTCCGTTAAAAAAATTGCTTACTATATTCATGATATATGAAATATTATATTAAAAGAACCCTTAAAAATTTCAATTAAGTGACATTTCATTGGGGTGTTCTTTTAAGTTTAAACCAATAGATTGCAGTATAATCTTGAGATCAAAAATGCCTTTTTAGAGAGCATTCAAGATCATCAGATCATCATTTGGTATCTCTGTTTCGATGTCTATTCCCCAAGAATTTCTAAATGGATTAACATATTATCGTGGTATCATTAAATTCCTAGAGATATTCGCGTAAAATTCCTATTCAGGTCAGATCATTCAAATTCATGTTCCTTTCATATGTTAATTGGATCTCTTGTCTTGCAATTGGATCTCTTTTTCCACTCCAAGCTAACAATTTCTGTGCTGCTTAGTGTAGCTTCGTTCTCCATGCCCCTTCATACGATACCTTTTGCCGCTTGACGCTTGCATCATAGTTTTTGTAGTTGGCGGCCAGCGCAGTGGCCCAAATGGCCGGCCATTGGAGGCCAATGTTTTGGGCATCGCGACGTCTGCGGTAGGAGCTCCGTATGCTCGGAATGGGGGACTGGGGCGCACTGGCAGCCGCAGCGGCATACTTAGAGGCGGCCACGGCAGAACTGTTCCAGGGCGGACGGATGGATGCGGTTGGCGGAGAGGCTTCTGCCTTGCCGCGGAAACTCCTGGAGCGACTGGTGGCCCTCTCAAAGATCGGTGTAATTGGCAGCGGAGGCGTGGGAGTGGAAGTGGGAGCAGCAGCAGCTGCCGCTTCCTTGGCCTTGGTGACCGCCAGGCGCGGCGGCTTGGGCGGTGGCATTGCCGCCCCTCCTCCCGTGGAGGACGAGGGCCAACTGTTGGAGTTCTCCGAGCCGCTCTCGCTGATCGTCTCCGAGCTGATGCTGTTCTTGCGCTGTGCCTTCGGCGTGGCCTTCGAGGACTTGCTGGCTGCTGCTGGCACCTTGTGGATTCCGGCTTTGTTGGTGCCACAGGCATGCGCCTTGCCCGTGCAGCCCTTGTGGAAGGAGGGATTCAGTCCGGAGCCGGGTGCTGCCGGTACGGCGGGCACAATGCCGCCCCGCAGCGTCTGCTCAAAGCTCTTGGGCTTGAGGAACATGGCTAATGCTAATCTTCTGTTATGTGATCACTGTTTGGCCACACAAACAATTGTCATGGCCAGCGGCAGCGGCACTTGGAGCATGACCGGCCAGAGCAGATCTCTGAGCAAATCTGAGATCTCCGGAGCGAACCGGAGCGAAGCGGGACAATGGAAGCAGGGAAGTGAATGAGAAATTGGAGCGCGTTGAAAACCTTGGAAATGTTTGCTTTTGTGGCTATCGCAGCACTTAGCGCTGCTTTGACATTAGCCACAATTACTGCCACAGCTGCCGCACAAATGGCCAATCATCGATCAGTCGGAGGATTGGATAGGTCTTTGAGTTTCGGTTTTTCTGTTTTTCGCTGTTTTTTCGCTGTTTTTTTCTGTGTTTTGTTGTGTTGTGTTGATTGATTGATTGCACTGCACAAGACTCCAGTCACGAACTCCGAATCTGCGACTCTCGTCGGCGAGTACAAATTATGAATTAAAGCCAAACTCGAATGACAGCCAGAATAATCGTCACGGCCTGGGTCTGTGTCTGTCCCTCCCTTCCCGCATAGAAAACATTAAAATCAACTTCGGCCACTCCGCCACTCGAACAACAACAACAACAACAAAATTTCACTGTGGGTGTGTGGTGGAACCGTCGCGTCGTCGCTTCGTCTCGCGGTACTTTTTCTTGTTTTTTTCTCGATCTCCCGTCGTATACCGAACCTGGTCAAAGTTTTCAGCGTACTGACGGCACGGCACGGCCCTGCTCCCAAGCACCAAGGCAAAGCCCCATCGAGCCGACCGACCAACAACAAACAGAAAACAAGTCGGAAAAATCCAGGGGATGTATAGACACAGTGAATACCCATTAATCGAATATACTTGAAGTCCGATAACAAACCAAAGTCAGCTTCATTCCAGCCATAGAATAGAATGTCCAAAAGTAATTTCTTTTTGTATCTGATGCTAATATGTAATTTTGTATGTAATACCTATCCGATTTGGATGATTTTTGGCAGATCAATAGACACTGATACCATATACAAAACTACCAAAATATAGATCCATAGCTTTGGTATTATGTGTACCACCAAAGACTCCACAAATAAGTCTTTTGTATGCCTCGCCATAGACTGAGTGTTTTGTTGATGGATTCTGGAGACCCACGGAAGGATAGACCAAGTCCCTATGCGCACGTACCACGAGGCATTAAAGGTAAATTGATATAGAATTTGTTCCTGATGCAATATCTTTGGTATCAAAAATATTTCTAAATTTATGGAAATATCAGGTTGAAATACAGAAAACACATCTAAAGAATAAAGATCGATAGATTACCGATTTCTATGATTCTTCATCTCTCTTTAAGAAGAACAGCAGTCAAAATTTATATTTAAATTCACAAAACCCAGTATACCCTGCGCATACTGGGTACCAAAAGACACACAGCCAGACGCAGGCAGAGTCGAAGTTTCTGCGTTGACGTCGCTGCTGAGCTGCCGCTGTTGCAGCTATTTGTGTAGGCCGCCGCCGCTGCCGACGTTCCAAGTGGGTGTAGAAATGCACACACAGCTGCAGTCTTCCGAAGTTGCAGTCGCTGTCAACGCTGGCAGCGCCGCCCTGGCTGCTTGTTGCCCAGGGTATATTAATGGAAAGGAAAGAACCCGGACGAGATCAAGATAAAATAGTTTCCCCCAAGAGCGGTAGTAGCCCCACCTTATATACTACATACTCTGCCATGTTCGTGGTATGGCCCCAGGCGTACTACTGGGCTGCAGGAGGGATCGCTGCTGCTGCTGCTATCTGAAAGACGCTTTGAAGAGTGGGCTGGCTGGCTGGCTGGCTGCTGCTGCTGCTAGCATGTTGCATGGATGAATGCTAAAATGCATACCAAATGCAGTTCGAGTTTTTGCACAGTGTTGCCAAATCGGTTTATTTCTGTAGCCACAGTCTGCGCCTCCGACTTCTTCTTGAATGGATGGATGGTAAGAATGAGTAAGGCGCTGAAATATGTCAACGCCTTAGAGGCCCAACCCTACCCAACACAGAAACACCAGATCCACTACGAAAATATTTATAGAAAGGGACTAGCCCCCGCCGAACAGACTGGAGAATAGCAACAGATACAGATACAAATACATATATGTAGATAGATGGATGGATGGGTGGATGGGTAGATCGGAGGCGGAGGGAGGTCCCCGCCAACAACTGACAGTTTCACAATATTTGTGCGAAACTACGGAGTAAACACGGCGAGAAAATGTCAAACACGTTTCCAGGCATAGTCAACAAGTCAATAAGAATTGCATCCACAGTATGGATGAGTATACTAGACTAGGAGGATACCCCTTTTGGGGCTTCCAGAATAAGAGATCGATCTTCTTTATAGATTCCAATTCGATAGAACTTCAAACCATAGTTTACTATTGATCTACGATAAATAATCGATTAAATGGGAAATATATAATCACAGAACGAAAGCTCTTATTCTCTGAAATATTATTCGATACGGACCTTGATCAACGAGAACTAGCTCAAGAAGAGATACCGTTTGATAAGGTATTATCGATAATTATCGATAAATTAAAGATAATTGATTTTAATCTATCGTATTTGCTATCAGGCATACCTTTTGATGAGTTTTCATTGCAATACCTCGAGAACGGAAATACAAATACCGCATCTTTTTGTCAGAAAGGTAATAGGAAAACTTACTTCTGGTTGGACACTATCTATACTATACTATAGTTGGGGAACTACTACTCAGGAATCATGACTAACATCCCTAACACCATTCAACAGCTAAACATTAGCACATTCCTCAGAACTAATGAATCAGATAAATGAATACGAATAAGTACATGAATATTTATAAATTACAATTGGAGATGGAATTCAACAAGAATACTCATAAAAGCTCTATGGAAAGAGAACCCATAAAGAATGGAGAGACCCACAAAAAGTGTTACTCTATTCATTGGAATGGTGGGTCGGCTCTCAATATCTCTCTAATGTTTCCCCCTGCTTCTCTGTATCAATCACAGCAGCCCCATGGCTACCAGTCGTACTAATGGACAATGTCGTTATGCAATTAGTATGTGGTGGGGTTCGGTTCATTGCAATGCTGCTGGGATGGCGATGGCGAAAGCGATGTCGATGGCTCCATCAATCATTGATCTCTGCCAACGATCGGGAGCGCGAGTGCTCGACTCACCTGACGCTTGAATCGCTTGCTGGCACTGCGCCGGAGGGTGTTGCAGTTGCCGTTGGTAATGGAATGATCGATCTCCTCCACGGTGGCCGTAATGGGTGCCATGCAGCGCTTGCTCAGCTCCACCAATTCGGCCACTGGCTGCACCTGAAGATGGGAGATGGCATTAGTTGGCTACTTAAGAGGGAAGAATGGTACTTACCTCAACGGTGACAGCGTCGCCGCTGTTCCTGATCATCTCGATGATAATCTCCCTGGACAAGTCGCCCACGGGCGTGCCATTCACCTTGATGAGGCGATCGCCTGGCAGCAGACCCGTGGCGCCGCCTCCAGCACCGGGCTCGGCGAAGATCACCGGCCGAAAGATGGGCGACGTCAGCGACTCGGTGCGGTCCAGGCAGATGGCCTTGCGCAGGCTGAAGCCAAAGTCCTGGCGCGGCGACTTCTGGCGTCGAATGACCAGCTGGCGGGGCGGTGGCAGCTGCACCAACTGCACTGGGGGCAGGGGCAGCTCCACATCCTCGAAGGCATGCACCCGGGCCCAGCGATCGATGCCCTGCGACTCGCCAATGGGACTCAGCGAGAAGGGGGGCGTGGCGAACGAGGAGTTTGTGGTATCTGTGAGACTGTCGGCGCTGGGCGACGGCGATGTCAGCACATGGAGGTGCGGCACCTGCGGGGGCGCTCCATAGCGGGCATTGGCCGGCAGGGTCATGGCCCGCTGCTGGTGCGGCTGATCGCCGTCGCTGCGCAGGCTCTCGACGGAGGTGAAGGAGGTGCCGTGCTGGCTAGAATTGGAGCCAATCGATCCGGCTGCTCCGCGGGCCGCGCCCTCGTACAGCAGCTCGTTCTGGATCGTGTTGCGCATCAGCATTTCTGGTGTGCCACCACCAGTGCTGACTCCACCTCCGCCGCTGCCGCCGCCCGCTGTGAAGGTGATCTCCTCGTGTACATTGGTCATGTTGCTGCGGGAACCCTTCAGAATGCCACGCTTCGGCGGCTTTGGCGGCACAGGCGGCAGAAAGCGATTCTAGAGGGAGGATAAGGCATCAATTAGGACTGGGATCCTTGAAAGTACTCCAGGCGACTCACCTTTAGGCCACCGGCAAGCAGGGAATGTGTGACCTCGCTGTAGTTGACACTGACCCCAGCGCCGTTGGAGGAGCGACTCTCGATATGCGTCATCACAGATGCTACAATTTCCTCATTGCCACGATCCTGCTCCGATCCGCCAGCAGTTCCAGGAGCTGCTGCTGTTGCGCTCCCGTTGCCTGCTGCATCCGCATTCAGGGCCGCAAAGAAATCAGCACTGTAGTCCGCTGTGATGCCGCTGGGCAGCTTCTCCTTCTCCTTGCGGCGGCCGCGGATCTTCAGGGAGCGACGGACCTCGTCAAGCCGCAGCAGCTCGTCAGTGCTCATGCTGCCAGTGACGCCGCCGATGCTGATGCCGCCCCCATTGGTGCCCCCGCCGATCCCCTTAGCCTCTTTGCGGAGTTTCTTTTCGCGCTTGCGACGCTCCTTCTCCTCGTCGCCGGCGCTCTTCTTCATGAAGTTGAACATATTCTGTGGTTGTGTGGGCGTGGATGCGGGTGCGGGTGTGGGGGGTCCTTAGGTTCTAGCTGTGGGATAGGGATAACGATAGGGTTAACAATGTTAAATGTGTATAAGTTCAAGGGCGTGCCCAAGGTATATCTAATTGGAAGGTAAGTAAGCCGGCCGGAGAGAGAGTGGAGATAGCGGCACTGCCTTACCTTCCTTTCAATATGTTCTTGTCATGCCCCGTTAGTTTGAACTAATTCGATTTGCATTTTTCTCTGCTCTGCAGTCTGGTCTACTCTCAGTCCCTCCCACTCTTTCGCTTGCGGTTTGCGTTTTTAGTTTTCTCACACTCTCTCTATCTCACTCGCGCTCTCGAAAAGAAACCCTGCGAGCAATGCACCCACCCGCCCGCACAAACAACAGTTATCTTCTGCCAGCCAGACTGCATTCGTATATATGCATGCGTGCGTGTTGCTGTGTGTGTTGTTTGTTTGTGTATTTGCAAAAGCACATAAACAATGGCATATTTTTCGTTGATATTGCATTTTTCGCTTTGCTTCTGGCTTTGCTTTGTCATTGAGTTTGTTGCCCGTTTGCCCTGTTTTTGTTATTAGTTATTCAATTATGCGCTTTCTTTTTTCCATATTTATTCCATGATTTTGTTTTGTTTTCTCACACACGACCACTCACACACACACACACCACACTCACTCAAGTTAAGAGGGGGGCTGGGCATTGGTATTGATTGCCCCAGAGACTCGTCTCGCTCTCATTTGATTTATGTTTTCCACTAATTTAATGCAGAAACTCTTCTAATTACTGATACAATCCGAATGTTCTCTCTTTTGGATGACTCCACGCCCCACCCAGAAGCAAAAGCAGCAGAAAAGAAAGTCACGGGAGTCAATAACACCTTTGTTTTTGCAGTTTTTCTACGCCTTCTTTTATGATAACACCAATGCACACACATTTATTCGCCAGGGCATTCACTCACACGCACACAACCATATGCATGATTTCTTTTATTCAGAAATAGCAGTGGCTCCTTTCTTGGATGGTTGATTTTATTCTTCGTTTATTCTAATATTTATTTAATTTAATTTAATTTAAAAATCTACTTCTATACAAAATTTCACCGATCCGACCGACGATGACGATAACAACAGGCTATCGATGTTAGGTGGTGGTGACACAACTAGCGGTAGTTGCGAACGATAGGACTTCCAAATATGGTCATACTCTTTATAGTGATTTACTACATGATTTTTACATGAACTCTTCATGAAGTCTACATGAAGCAATTAAATTAAAATAAATGCCGTTTCATGGCAGAATATTCAGATTTTTACCCTTTTCGTTTACCCTTTTTCTTTTGTTGCATATTGTGGTATTGATAATATATGTTTGGGTGTATTATAAAATTAGACGGTATATTTCGGTATGTTTCTGATGGTCAGACGGGTATATTGTGTCCGCGGTCACACTGATCCTGAAAAAAAGTGAAGCGTATAAAAAAAACACCGATACTATCGTATCAAAAATAAAAAATATCGCCCATTTCGATATATCGAGTTAATATCAACACTAAAAAAAAGTGAAGCGTAAAAAACGTTTTGACGCTGTGTGCGTGTGTTTATGGAAAATAAATTTTCAACATTATATTATGTGCAGCAAAGCCGTGGGAATCGAAATACGTTTACTAATTGGCACGCGCGTGGCGATCTCGCAGTGAATTTTTTGTGTGATTTCTGTGTGTGGCGGCCGCCTTGCCTTCTTTCCGTCCTGTTCGCACAGACCTCAACCGAGCCGCAACAACAACTACAACAACAATACGCACAATATAAGCGACGTTGTCGCGCTGCGTCACCGTCAGCAGTGTGTGTGTGTGTACGTTACAGACATCAATGCAAATACATATATGTTCATATGTGTGTGTATGTTGTGTATGTTTGTGTGCATGTGTACCCCCCACACACCTCTTAATTCACCATAATTATAGTGTTTGAAAGTGGGAAAGGGGGGTGTGGGGGTGGGTGCCATATCGATGGAAAAATTAGTAGCGCAACGGCAAAGGATGCAGGGAAATGCTTCGGGAAAAGGATGCTGCGTTAATTAATGTCAATTAGCCACAATTCAGGATGAACTTGTGTTTCGAGCGCACCCCGTTTTTATTTGTGGAGTATCAAATGTCTTTTTCCATCTGCAGCTTTAAAAAGAGAAATATTAATAGAAACATTTTTCCATCCAACATAGGATCTACTGATCTACACACTGCCCCATTGGATTCTCTTTAAATGATGAGGATAGCTGGGGTCAGCCTTTCAGAAGAGGATCCAACGTAGGATAGGAGGATAGAGAATAGATTTAAATGGAAGAAGATCCATGCCCCCTATTTTGGAACTACTTTCCAATGCAATGCGTCAACAATTGATGTCTCGAGACTTCCAATACAGTTTTAGAGTTCTCTCCACACTCTATTGACTACGTTTAAAAGACAAATGAACTGCATTATCAGTACATACATTTGTAGGGTATTCCCTCTTTCAATTGGATCGAATTTGGAGCCTTACCTATACACACACACACTCAAACAATACATCTGTACATTTCCAAGAAATCTGCATTCTCATACACCCTACCCCATGTGTGCTGTGATGGTAATCTAATGTACAATTTGATAACTGTATTCGTGTCTAGACATGTTGCGCTGCTTGATCACTTGCTGCACCCCCTGCCCCTCGCCTACCCTCCACTGTCTGGCCCGGCCTCGCACTTTGCAACACTCATGCATCAGTATATGTGTGTGTGTGTGTGACGATGTGTGGTTTTGTGCATTTTGTCGATTTTTATTTTATGTACATTTGTTGTTTACAGTTTTAGATAGCGAAAATTTGTACAGCCGGCAGCGACAGCAGCAGCAGCGGCGGCAATCCATCCCTCCGTCCGTATGTCTGTCTGTCTGTCACTCGCCCTGTCCCTGTGCCCCTCTTCTCCCCCTTCGACGTTGACATTTTCGCAAATTGTAAATGAATATGCTTTTGCACTTGTGTGTGTTCGTGTGAGTGCGTACGGCATGTGTGTGTGTTTGTGTGTAAGTTCATGAACAGCACTTCGCAGTCGTCGCCGTCGTAATACCCTTTAAATAGAGAGTATGATGCGTTTAGGAGATGTTTGGCTTGTTTCGTGATTGGGATTTTAAAACGATTCGTTAAGGTCATATCTTTTGGGGTTTTTGGGTATGGAAGATACCTCCACCAAATGTAATCCCAATCGGTTGACTATATCCGACATCTGCCATAAGGACGAGCACTCTTCAAGGGTGTTCTATGGTTCGAACCCTTGGAGCACAGCCTTCCCTTCTTGTTTTGATTTAATTTCGCGGTAAATGCAATCGCGAACAATTTTTGCTCGGTACTCGGGGTACTGGCGGTATCGCTGCGTAACATGTCGGGGAATTTCGTTTGAAGACTCAACCGTACCAGCAGAAACAGCAACAGAAACAGCAACAATTGCGACAAACCCAATCGCGACGCCAATGCTGGCGCCTACGGCAACAGCCACAGCCACTCGATGTGCCCCTCCAATGCCCCCAGGGCACCAAAAGCCACATCTGCATGTGGGGCAATGACTAAGAGACGGCCCGCAAATCCCTTCTGGGAGCGGAATTGCCGTAGATATTTTGCACGATCCAATGCAATACTTTTTTGTTATTGGTTTCGTTTTTTGTTTTTTTTTTGTATTTTTTTTTTGGTTCGTCAAGCCAGCTGCAATTGTTGCAGCTGCTGACGCAAGCGCCAACAAAAATTGCAACAACCATTTGCGGATTTTGCCATAAACATGCAAAATGACAATAACAATTGCCCCGTCCCGTCCGATGATCGGTGTTAATGCCAGGATCCCAGGGGCGGCATGGGGGGGGAGGCGTGGTGGCTGAGGGGCGTGACAATCGGTATCAGTGTGCGATAAGCGTTGATAGCTTGGCTCTCTCTCTCTCTCTCTCTGCCTCACTGCTGCACTAAAGAGTTGGCTCTTGGGAGTCCATTTGGGCGAGTCATTGATAGCGAGACTCGTTGTAGTTGCATTTTTTGCGAGTGGCATCCAAACTAGAGGGACATTGAAAGTAACGAGTGATCTGTTGTCTCTAGCGAGTAATACTCCCGCTCCAGCGAGTGTAGTAGCCCTTTAACGAGTTGTATCTTATACATTTTTGTACTCTGTTTACTTTTTACAGCCCCAATAGGATATTCTTTGATTTTCGCTTGCGTTTCGGAACAGCCTCAACACGAATTACCTACCATTTGCCCTGCAGAGGCGATCGACTGTGGTTGCCAGCGCCGCTGCAACAGGATCAGCCTCCACAGCGTCCACGTCCACGTCAGCGCCCTCGCCCGGCCACCACTTCAACCTCAATTCGACAAACAACAACGGCAGCAGCAGCCTAGACAATATCTCAGGGATACAACCATCCTGGCTAGACAGGAGCCAGCAGCAGCAGCAGCCCCAGCGGAACCAACAACAGCAACAGCGTTTGGCCACAGACGGCAGCATGTCGATGAGCGTCACCTTTGGCACCCCCAACACACCCAACATGAGCATGGATCTGGCGGCACGCTCCACACTGGTCAAGGAGGGCTGGCTGATGAAGCGTGGGGAGCACATTAAGACCTGGCGCCAGCGCTACTTTGTGCTCCGCTCCGACGGCAGTCTGATGGGATACCGCAGCAAGCCGGCGGACAGCGCCACCACACAGCCGTCGGAGCTGCTGAACAACTTCACGGTGCGCGGGTGTCAGATCATGAGCGTGGACAGGCCAAAGCCCTTCACATTCATCATCCGCGGCCTGCAATGGACAACGGTGATCGAGCGGACCTTTGCCGTCGATACGGAAATGGAGCGCCAGCAGTGGACCGAGGCCATACGCAACGTGTCCAGTCGTCTGAGCGAAATGGGAGAGATGGCCATGTCGCCGTCAGTGCAGACAGACATGGCCGACGTGGACATGGCCGGCATCGCCGAGGTGGAACTCTCCGAACAGTTCTCGGTGCAGGGCACCACCTGCAACAGCAGCGGAGTCAAGAAAGTGGTACGTATTTATTCGATGGAATCCATCCGTTGAGTGTATGATTGAAATGAAACGAAATCCTTATCTCGTTGCAGACTTTGGAGAACTTTGAGTTCCTCAAGGTGCTCGGCAAGGGCACCTTCGGCAAGGTTATCCTGTGCCGCGAGAAGGCCACTGCCAAGCTCTATGCTATCAAGATTCTCAAGAAGGAGGTCATCATTCAGAAGGATGAGGTGGCGCACACACTCACCGAGAGTCGCGTGCTCAAGTCCACCAATCATCCGTTTCTTATTGTGAGTAACGTCCAAAGAGGTTCGAAGAAGTTTACTATATCCTTTCCATCTCCTTTCGTTGCAGTCTCTTAAATATTCATTTCAAACCAACGATCGCCTGTGCTTTGTCATGCAGTACGTGAACGGCGGAGAGCTCTTCTGGCATTTGAGCCACGAGCGCATCTTCACCGAGGACCGGACACGTTTCTACGGAGCCGAGATCATCTCGGCCTTGGGCTATCTCCATTCGCAGGGCATCATCTATCGCGACTTGAAGCTGGAGAATCTTTTGCTGGACAAAGATGGCCACATCAAGGTCGCCGATTTTGGCCTATGCAAGGAGGACATCACCTATGGCCGCACAACGAAAACATTTTGCGGCACACCGGAATATTTGGCCCCGGAAGTATTAGACGATACTGATTATGGACAGGCGGTGGATTGGTGGGGCACAGGCGTGGTCATGTATGAGATGGTAAGTGGGATGGGAGCATCTGCTAAAATCTTTTGTGCATATTTATTAATTGGCATTTTTTTTTTTGCAGATTTGCGGTCGCCTGCCGTTTTACAATCGGGATCACGATGTGCTCTTTACATTGATATTGGCGGAAGAGGTGAAATTCCCGCGCAATATCACAGACGAGGCGAAAAACCTGCTGTCCGGACTGCTGGCCAAGGACCCGAAGAAGCGTCTGGGCGGCGGGCAGGATGATGTCAAGGCAATACAAGATCATCCCTTTTTTGCGAGTATTAATTGGACAGATTTGGTGCTAAAAAAGGTTGGAAATGCCATACCATAGCATGTATGCGAAAGATATAATTGTTTGTTTTTTTATGTACAGATACCGCCGCCTTTTAAGCCTCAGGTTACATCCGATACGGATACGCGTTACTTTGACAAGGAGTTTACTGGAGAGAGCGTCGAGTTGACGCCGCCGGATCCCACTGGACCGCTGGGCTCCATAGCCGAAGAGCCGCTCTTCCCGCAGGTACGTTCTGGATAACTTGGATATCGGTTTCTCGTTTGCTAATCTCTTTGTTTTCACTTTGCAGTTCAGCTACCAGGGGGATATGGCCTCCACGTTGGGCACCTCGTCGCACATTAGTACTTCCACAAGTCTCGCATCGATGCAATAGAACAACAGCAGCAGCAACAACAGCAAGAGTTAATCAACAACGTAACATAATGTAACGTAACGTAACGTAGCGTAATGTAACGAACGTTCTTACAAGCACATACACCCACACATCATGTTCTGCTTTCATCACCTATAAACTATATACCTATACCGATAGCATATAGAAATGGGAAAGATGATATGAAGAGAGAGAATAGAAAACAAGAAAATATTAAATAATAATAATGATTATATAATACACACACAAGAAAAAGGCAAAGGAGGAGGTTTTTCTTGTCACACAAATAATAAGGGAATTCAATTGATAGTAACTTATTTTTTCATTCATAATACAATGAAAAGGGAAGGAAGAAAGGAAGAGCAGCAAGAGATCGTAGACCGTCGAAGCAGAGGAAATAATTTACCACATATGATTATACATATACAGATATCTATATACATACTTATACATACATCTAATAATATAACACTTGGGGAGGGGAGTTCGCCATCACCATGAGCGGGCGGTCGGGGGTCTGGAGTGATTAGTTAATTAGTTACGACAACAACAACCATTTATTAAGCCACAACACACACACACCAGGAGACAGCAGACAAACACACACACACGCAGATAGACAGACAAACACTTACTATATAGGATATAGCGAACATGAACGTTAGGGTTTAACTGAACAGCAACAACAAATCGAAATACACTCACAACACACACTCTACATACATATACACACACCACACCACACCACACTCGTATCTATACATTATTTATGCTCCAAAGAAGAAAAACCCAACCACACAACACACATTGATAACGAGTTATATATAATGTTAAAAATTGCCTCTAAAGTGCTGTGCTTCATGCGAAAACAAAAACCCCCACAACAAAAAAACACAGAGCAGGGCAGAACACAACAGAATGGAAATGGATAAAAATCAATGGATAAATATTGCAGTTTGAAAGGCGCCAAACATTTCAACAATAATTACAACAATTGACGCCATTTTTAATATACTTTTTTTACCACAACAAAATATATTTGTACATATTTATATAAAAAAGAAAGCGTAAGAAAAAACCCTTTAAAAAAATTACACAAAAATGAAAAGTGTCGCGTGGACAAATGGTTTAACCTTTGACACCCCCCAAAAAAATATATACTTGTATAATTCAAAACTTGTCATTTAATTTTTGGCATTGCAAAAAGTTCATAAAGAAAAAGTTTTGCATTTGTAGAGCAAAAAAAAAAGAAAAGTTGAAAATCAACCACAAGAACAGACTTACACATAGTTCCACGAGGAAAACTAAAAGGAAAATGATATAAAAAAAGATAAAGAATTTTTGATATTTTTATATGCGCAATAAAACAAAAGAAATTAAGGAAAACTAAAAACAAAAACCCAAAAAAAGGAAAAATAATTTTATATTTCGAAAAGAGAGAAGAAAATATATAAAAAGCAAAGCAAATATTGTATATACAAAAAAAATCAAGTTCGGGCATTTCAAAACAGAAACCAATACGACAAAAACGAAAGCATAATCTCTCTTCTATAGTACGTTAAAGCAAATCCTATCAATCGATACAAACAATAACCAACCAAGAAATACCGAGCACAGGAAACGAAATGAAGCGAAAATGAAACGATATGATGCCAAAGAAGCGGCAGAGTTGTAGAAGGGAACTCGAACAGAACAGAGTGTTGGAGAACCCATAGGTCAGACAGAGCCCCCAGTCTGGTGTTAGGACTTGTGATGATGATTCCGAATGGCAGGAGAGGAGAAAAGAGCAGAGAGATATCAGATATATGTGCCCGTAGGAGGCAACAACAGCTTGGCGTTTCGGCCCGACATCTAGGCTAGCCAATATCAATCTCAGATCGATCAAGCAATACATAGACACAATATAGAACCCTCATAAGCATGGCTTACTAGACATACAACCCAAGAAAACGACTCGTCGTCACGTCACTGACTCTTCTCGATCCCCCACTTTGATGGCATAACGTGGTTGGTGGGGAAACTGAAATAAAAAGATATTGAACCATCTATCTGTAGTATCCCATAACAGAATCGAAGCGAAGCGAAGCATTCCCCCGAACCATAAAGGCATGGTGGCAGGGGAGGGGAGGGGAGGAATATAATCTATAGAAATAGTTGACTAAGTTTACTGATTTTTGTAAGAGAATTTTTTGATTTCGATTTATCAACACACACGAACTGCTAAAAAACTACAATGTGTTCTGAAGAATTAAGATAGTAGAAGGAAACATGGTTTGAAAACTTGACTATATATGTATATGTTTAGGGAGATATATCCAGTCAGATCTTAGATCAAGTCGAGCAACTTGAGTTGTTTTTTGTATTGTAAAGAGAGAGAGAGAGAGAGAGCGAGAGAGGAGAGATATGAGATGAGATGAGAGAGTGGAGAAAACCCCAATATCCAATACCCAAAATACCCAAAACCCCAATCCCGAAAAATATCCCAAAATATAACCGAAATATTGATTAGGTGTAATTTTTGATAGGCGAATTCTTGCAGAGTTCGCACAGTTTTAAATACTAATAATAATATATAAAATAATATTACTAAATAAAGATAATAACTAAGCTGATTTATTGAAAACACGATTCAAGATCGAAACTAAAATATATTATACATTATATATATTGAAGAGGACTAACGACAGCATCAACTGCGCAGCAACCATGTAGATAATGTGCGATCTGCAGAGTACTATAATGATAACGATTAATTTATACGCGCTTACGCATACCAACATGCATACATTACGAGAATACATATATATATATGTATATATATATATACAAAATATATATACGATATAAGGTGTGTATGTATATTATACATGCATTCAAAACCAAGTTTATTATACAGTGAAAAACATTATAATAATAAAAGTACATAAAACCAAAAGGGGCCACGAAAATTTTTTATCTCGGGCATAAAAATGTTAACCACTTGAGAATTATAGAAAAAAATCCAACACCTGAAAGATTACACTAATATTCTGCTATAATTTATATGGAATTTTCCTTAGAAAATCTGCGGAAACCTCCCATCTATCCAACCATAGCCCACCGCTACTCCATGGCGAAATTGGGTCAAGAAAACTATGCGAAGAAGAGAAGAGGGAACAGCAGTGTGCAGAAGTCCAGAAGAAGGAAAAACTCACTGGACAAGCGCCAATGACCGACTTAAATATTCGGGAACAGCAGCTGGAGCAGCAGACCTCCTCCCTCTCCTCCTCCTGCAGTCCGAGTGCGTGTTGGGTCCCCAGTCCCGGTCCCAGTCCCAGTCGCAGCTCCAGCCCCAGTCCCAGCCCCCAGTCATGGGATGTGGAGAACGCGAACAATGCGTTTTGTCCGATGATTAATTGCAACGCAATCTTGGAGGCCACGAGAGTCGCGAATCTGCGCTGCTTGGAGGCCGCCGCGCTGTCAGCTTTCCCCCAACCAATAGTACATATACCCATCCCCCTAACCGCACCGCTACCCGTACATTGTCTGTCGTATGTACTCGCCTATGAGCATGATATATAGACAGAATGTGTGTCGCGTATTAACCGAGACACAAAGCTATTAATTTTTAGCCACAAACCCAACGGATTCGAAATTAAATTTTGCGACCAGAGGTGCAACGAAAGCGAAAGTGAATCTGTCGCTAGTCTGGAATCACATTGAACCTGAGATGGCCTGGATTTTTGGGTGTGGTGTCGAGTGCGAGTCGTAAGATCTGGGTTGGGTTGCATCCTTAAGCTAATGTTGCAGTCAGTGGGTTATGACAGCAGCAACATCGATAGAGTGCCGAGCCCTAAGTGCTTAGGAAAAGTGCGATTTGTACTTTCCCTTTTCGATGCGATGCTGATGCTGAAGCTGAGAGATGCTGACGGATGAGACGACGACGACAAATGAAATGGCAAACACCAAATCCAAATGAAAGCGCCCAGGTATTGGTTAGAGGCGAACAGCGAATGTTAGATGCTCTTGGCAATACATTTTGAGGTGAGATATGGGAAATATAATCTGCATTTTCTAGGAATTTTGTAGAATTTCAAATGGAAATTATTTTTGAAGAATTCGTTTTTAATAGGTGGTATAAACAAATATTTGACAAAAAAATTATCCTATTAAAAATCATAAGATGCTTAATATGATATTTAGATCCATCAGCGTTCTCGGATAGTGAAGATTCTAAAGAACTTTTTTTAGAGGTTTCTGAAATATTGGGCTCAGATTGATCTTATATGATTATCTCTAAAAAATCAAAGCCTAAATGAAGTGTACTCGAACTCAAAATAAATATGATACACATTTGAGTGGAAACATCTTAAGAACAATGCGAAAATGTTCTCCAACGAAAGAGTTTAAAGAATCTTTCGAAATATATACACTTTGGTGGGTTTTAAAATATCTATCTATCTTCGGTTGATCTTCATAATATTTCTATCTATACCCTTTACTCTCATCACTCTTTAGGGAAGTTAAGAGCGGCTCAGACGACTGTTGGCTACGCGCGTTTTTCGCGCTTTTCATTTGCCAAGCAGCGATTTTACTATTTTCACCTCTGGCAAAAGCCGAACGGAGCTCTGGGCTGCTGCTGCTTTATAGTAATGTGAAAATTTCTGAAAACTAGAAAACTAACAAACAACTATTTGCTGTGGCAGCAGCAGCCGCAGCCGCAGCGGCAGGGGCATCGTGAGTATGTGCTGGCACTTAACAACTCCATGGCTACTCCGCGGCCACTCGGACAGTCCAGAGCAGAGCAGAGCGGAGAAGAAGAGTCTAGGAAAACAGCAGAAGAAAAGTGAAATACATCAAGGCACGTCACATCCATCAGACATTTATGAGCAGCACGAGAGCACGCCCCATCTCCCAGTTCCAGTCTCAGTCGCAGTCTCAGTCGCAGAGCACAGACCCAGACGAGACGAGATCGGAGCAGGTCTTAGACCAAAGGCGAGGTCCACCAAAAACAGGCTTCCTTTCGGACTCTACACTGAAGAGCAGGCCCGGCCCGGCCAGGCCAGGCCAGACCCGGCCTGAGCCGGGCCGGCCCAAAAGCCCAGCCAAAGCGTGGCTAATGAATTGGAATTGTTTAAAGAGCAGGGGCGGAATGGGGGACTGCTTTGCAGAGAGGCCTTGGTCTAAGTGTCGTCGTCTTGCTGCAATCGAAATTAATGAAAAACTTTCGTTTATTTAATTGCACAGAGGCCTAGACCCAATGCCTGATACTAGAAGCGGCTACAGCTGGGGTTGGGGTTGGGGTTGGGGCTGCTGCTGCAGACACGTCTCAGTCTTTATGGGTTATGACCATATGGGATCCATAGGGCAACACACAACAAACAATCCAGCATTCAACATTGAACATTGAACATCCATCGATGACTCTGACTCTGACTCGGACATCGACAGCGGCATTTGAGTGAAAATGATTGATTGATTGATCGCCGTTTCGTTCGTTCGTTCGCTCGTTCGTTTGTGTGTATATCTATCTGTATATATAGCAATCATGGTTGTCGGCTGTGCTGTTGTTACTCCTTTTTGGTGTAGCTAAAGATCTGTGCGAAACTGTGGGCAATTATTTATTTGTTTCTCGCATTATTTGCAGATTTCGCCGCGAAATTTCGTTTATTCGCTTTTAAGGGGATCACATCTACGCCGCAAGACGATCCATGGATCCCCTGATCCATGAACAATCGTTGATTGAGAGACGACAGACCAGACGACTCGAATGGGGAATTGGTGGCTCTCCAATCTGCTGGCTAATTGCCGCTGGAGCTAGAGCTGCAGCTGGTGTGGTGCGGTGCGGTGGTGCGACGACAACTGTGATCCACTTTTCCACCAGATGATGCTTTTCCCATGATCTACAGCTGCTAATTATCTGCTGAATGGCAACTTATAGATCTGGTTGGGCAATTAACGCAGATGGAACACGCAGATAAAGGTGATTAAAAACGATCGCGTTTATGTGGAACAATTTGGCTTAGAAGGATGTGCACCAGATCGATTGGGATTAGCGAGTTTGGAGCACCAGAGTTTGTGCTTCTCTGAAAAGAGCACAAATATATCTTGAATTTATTCTAGTTCTGCTCAGATTTGTATGATTTTTAAATCACTTTTGATCCTGTTATCTGCTGCAATCTGTTATCCATTATTCATTGGACTCTTCTTGTGAATGAGTTCCTCTGGGAAAAACCCCTTTGATAACCCTCTTTTCTGCTTACCTTTTTCTCAGTACCACAATTTCTCCTTCCAATTTCGAGTATCTCTTGGATATGGCGACTACAAACAACTCCACACCCGACACAGAATAGGAAGAAATGTCGGTCAGATTCGGAAGCAGTTGCAGTAGCCAACAGACATTTGTTTAATCTACAAACAAGCACCCATTTCACCTAGATGGTTTTGGAACTGAAACCTTTTCAACTTTGACCGCATTGCGAATACATTTTGGCCATGTTCAACAGCTTTTTGGATGTGGATTGGCTTCGGTGCACATGTCAAGCGGACCCTCTTGTCTGTGCTGCTCCTCCCGCATGTTAAACATAATAAAAACGGGTCAACATGGCACACATCCACATCCACATTCACATCCCTCCTCCTTCTCCTCCTCCACTCGTACTCCCATTCCGAAGGCAAGCCTGGTCTGGTCCCCGTTCCCGTTCTGACCAACTTGTGGTCATCATGCTGGAGGAGGAGGAGGAGGAGGGAGCCGCCGCACCCGAGGAGGTTCAGAACACAGCATAGACACCAAATATAGACGTTGGACAATTTCTGAGCATGCCATGGAAGAACGCCTTTATTATATGACCGCGACTATGACTCCGACTCCGACTATGACTAGTCGTAGTCGTAGTCGCAGTCTTAGGCATGGTGTATGACAAAAAACAAAAAAAAAGAGAGCCATGTTGAGAGTTGTTATAAGCGATAACCTAGAAAGAGTAATAGAAAGAAAAAAAGCCAAGAAATACTTGCAACATATTCTTTCTTCTGTAGATACCCGGCAGTCCACAGATGGAGAAGGGTGTCTATGGTTTGGGGAAAAAGCACTATAAACTGAATGGAATATATTATAGCAACTCGGGAATATCAGAGGAGTATGCCTGTCCAGCGCAGATCCAGATTTTGCTGAAGAGAAAATAGTAGAGAAGCAGTCGGAATGCTTTCTATCTGGAAAATCCAGACTCCAGGGACTCGGTTAAAATTTATTAATTTTTGTACCTATATGTTAGGTGTATCTTCCCAATAAGAGGACATTTCTTAGCAGAAAAATATATACGTAAAGATATGCGTAAAGATATACTCTAAGCATTTTGTGTGCCTTGCCAAAGACTGTGTATTTGTTGTTGGATTTTTTGGACCGAAAGGCAAGTCTTTTCAGCGCCTCGCCAAAGACTGTGTATGTTGTTGTTAGGTTCTGGGACCGACCTTCCCACCCTATAACAGTATTGTGGTCCCTCGTGGTAAAGGGTATTCCAAAGTCCATAACTTTTGCAGTTTTTCTTTGTTTTTTTTTTTGTATCTTTTTCATTACATTGGTGCTTGTTGGGGAGAGGGGGAAATGCGAATGGGAATCGGAATGGAATGGAATTAGTTGGGATGGGATGGGTTTTGGAGAGATGTCTTAGGTTGTGGCCAGAAGAAAGCTGGTCGAACACACCTTGAAAATGTCGGGAAAGTGTGCGGCGGCGATAAGACGACACGACAAAGATTCTAATTGCGAAAACTGGACAAAACAAACAGAACAGCGCCATCGAAGTTGGGACAGACCCCAGAGACAGAGAGAGAGAGAGAGCAAGAGAGAGGGATTAGCTCTTGAGGGATACGCTCTTGACTTCCAGTTGCATCCCACGAAAGGTGCACTCTGTGTGAGGTAGCTGACGATGACGATGATGGGCTGACTGATGGGGGAATTAGTATGGGTATGCCCGTACTGTATGGGGGCATGGGGGATCATCTTAGCCGGGAGCTAATTCTGCCGTTAGCCAGAGAATCAATTTCCAGACAAGAGTCTCGCGTTTAGAGGCATCTTCCCTAGTAGGTGTGGCCCTCATCGCCATAGATATCTCGTCTCGTCTCGGAGTGTGGATTGTGTGTATATAGTCCCATCCATATACCATACACCATACAGCACCTTTGACTGGGGAACGGCCGAGACGACGAAGACGACCAAAGACTGAAGACCCAAGACGACGGCGGCGCCTTGCATGTCCGGCTGGACGGCCTCCAACGTCCACCTTGCAGCTGCCATTATGCAATGTCACGATTCGCGAGCGCGCATAATGAACTTTTGATGTTGTTGCTGGACCTGTGTGTCCGAAACCACACTCACTCTCACAGGTACACACACACACACACACACAGTCGCATGCTGCAATGCATACACATTGTTGTATCTATGAGGAGGAAGGTGCCGAATCAGATACAATAAGCAACCGCACAGGTAGCCAGCAGCTGACGCCTAGAGATGGCCATGCGAGAGCACGAAGCACTCAGATAGTCTGTGTGTGTGTGTATGTGTGTGAGAGGTGTACATGAAATAAAATATATACTTTATTTTATCTATTAAAAAGTAGAAAAAGTTCTCTAATATAATATGGTACACCAGTAAAGGAAAGCATTTTCATCGGAGAGTGAAAGTATTCAAATTAAAGTTTATGAAAATATTTGATCTAAGTAGATTTTATATTTAAATTTATAGTATTAGTAGTGTTCTTTACTTAATTTTATATTAAACATAGGCTGTTTGGAACCATTCAAGGGCTAACAAATAAATTAATTATTAAATTAAATTCACAACTGATCCATTGGCGTGGCTTGAATGCCGTTCGCCCTTATTTAAATTTATAATAATAATATTAATATTTATTAAAAAGTTTTTTATATTTAGATTAAATGTGACCATATTAAAAGAAGCCTTTTGAGCGCATATATATTTGAATCAAAGGTAATAATACTTCTATCTCTAATTATAATTTTTATTTTTACCATGTTTTGTATTTAAATCTCACATATATGATTTAAATATGAGTGTGCCATTTTTCCTACACTTAAGTTTGTAGTTTCCTACATTTTAAATATTTAAATCTAATTCCTAAAGAAGTCGGAATGAAAGTGTATGAAAGTGAGGAATGAGGAATCTATGGTTTCCTCAAAGACTTACTAAGAGTATATCTAATCAGTTCGTAGAATCCAGACTATATACAAAACTTTCCAGAACCTTTCAAAGCTGCGATTTATAGGAACCAATAGATTCTGGGTAGTAAATTTATTCGAAGAAGCCAAAAGAGTTTCTAAAGAAATACCACACCCAGAAAAAAATGTGGACATCAAAATATGGACATAAAATATACTAATATGGACTATTTTTTGCAGCTAGAAATCATAGACTAGTCCATGACAGTTAAGGCTATAACAACCTAAAACATATTCCAAAAACAAAATATTCTAAAATAAAATAAAAAAAAAGTGTGTAGGTCGGACAAGTCCTTTCTTTTTGCCTGTCACACACACCTGTGTGATGCACACTTTGACGAGCGCTGCACTCTCCCGGTTCCGTTTAACACATTTCTGCACGTTATGCCATTTCTTTCGAATGGGTGCCCTTCTATTATTTCATGCCATTTCTTACAATGGATAGTGTTGTGTGTTTTTATTTTGGGCAATATTATTTAGGCATAAATCCTAAAATCCAGAACATTTTTTTTCAGAGTATAGAAAAAGCTGTGTTTTACTTCTGATTCGGCTATTCATGACGCGCGTCATGCAGCAATGCTCCTCGGTTGTCTTAGAGTTTTTCCTTGGGATCTGATGGCGTTGCAGAAATTTCGATTGACACTCAGGAGAAGGATTAAGAAAATCTCAGAAAGAGGTTCAAAAATATTACAAAAATATCGGAGTACTAGGATAAACCAAATACCAAACTTTCAGAAACAAATATCGCTTCCAAAATACAAACCACTTCGTGACTAGACCACTTGCACCACCTGCTCATCTCTGGCACCCACTAACACCAACACCAACACCAGCACCAACACCACTACCAGAGGCACACCAACACCACAATCTCACGAGTAATGCCACCAACAACCATAGAAGACTCTATGGAGTGGGGGGAACGGACGGACGGGACTTGCATATGATCCGAAACACGAGCAGCGTTGGTAATTGCTTTATAAACGTTTTGTAGGGTTTGGGTTTTTGGTTTTTCTCTTCTTGGCGTTTTTCAAATTTGGTAGTTGGTTTTTATTGCTCATCACATTGGGTGGCATTGAACCCCTCCCAATCCCTAGCCGTTAATGCGCCAAAAAGGCCCAAAAGAAAGAAGAGACGGCAGCCAGAGGAGACAGCAGAGAGGAGACAGCAGAGAGGAGACAGCAGAGAGAAGACAGCAGAGAGGAGACAGCAGAGAGGTGGACCATCATCATCATCATCAGCATTGCATTGGCATTGGCAATCACAGTGATCTTGGACTTATTTAAGGGCCCTGTTCTTTACTTTCACATATCTGCATCTCTCCACCCATTTTCCCCTTTTCGTTTCATTTTTTTTCTGTGGTTTTTGTTTTGAAACTGCTGATTAAGCCCAACACCGTGGCAACCGAAAACGTGCCACATTTGGCAAGTCCCTGACCACTGCTGCAGCAGTCCAGTCCAGTCCGGATTCCGAATTCCGAATTCCGATTCCCAGCCTCTCCTTTCGGTTTGGGGTTTTGTGTCCCTTTTTGATTGGCGTTTGCTGATTTCGGGCCCTGTTTTTTTTTCGTCCACTGACAGCATAATATTAAAGCCAATTAAGGCTAAATTTATGCGTACAGCACTTGGCCAAGACCAAAATGGGGTTCCTTGTGGATCTGTTCTGGGTCTGGGGTCTGCAATTATTGGGTCCAAGCTGAGTGGAGTGGTGGGAGGGCGGGGAGGCATGTTAACTGCCAAAGTAAACATTTCCCTGTTCTCGGCATATTTTGGGCGCATTTCTTAAGTGTGTTGGTTGCCTGGCCTGCCCCGTTGTTGGTCGGTTGGTTGCTGCCGCATTGCTGATGCTGCCCCCGTGGGCTGATATCAGTTTTTTTCTGCTGCTCCGGCTGCTGCTGCTGCTGCTTGTTGGCTGTTCCAGGGCATAACTGCATAACTGTTGTGGCAACATGTTAATTTCTTTATTCCCAGCCTTGGACAGCATGTAGGATGCGATGTGGTCGGGGCAGGTCCAGTGGCAGGTCCCTGTCTCTGTCTCTATCTCTGTCGCTGTCTCTGTGGCTTTCTTTTGGCAAGAGCAAAGTCTTAGGCTGGCTTTAGGGGGGCTTGAGGTGGAAATCTCACTAGAAATGTATATAGATTATGAAATTATATATAATAAACTGATTTTCTTTATGTATTTTTCTGTTGATTCCTCGTTGAATCCCATTTTCCAATCAAAGCAGAACCACTGATTTTTTTCCGTTTTGCCGTTCATTTCCAGCTCTTGAGATTAAGAATTAACATTTCTCTGCTCCATAAAATCGAACAAGATTAAGTCTAATCCAAGAATTCAATTAATGCCTCATGGATTATGCCGTTGATTATGCAACAATGCCACAGACTGGGGCACACACGGCATAACTTAATTATTCCCCGACTTCATACGATATTTAGGCCAGAGCATATTGCATTTCATTTCATATGCACCGATCTCAAGGGGGGAGGGGTTCTGGAGGGGTATGGTATGGCTATGGCCACCCATGAAGAGCTCGAGGTGTGGATGCCCCATGTGGAGAGGCCAGTGCCACCGTTACAATATCAGCTGCAGCAGCGCGACTGTGCGGGGTGTCTACTCATGCAACATTGCAATTAATTAAATTTTATTTTTAAATAATTGTTTTTAATTAAATTTTAAAAGATTTTTGCGCAAATTCATGCAACACCACAAGCGTCGCCTCCGCGGCGGCAGATGAGCGGACAGCTAACAGGTGGCGGCGGGGCGGCAGTGGCGGGGGTGGGGGTGTATCTGCCTCATGATCATGCAATCATTGAATCATTCAAGTATGAGTGATGTTGTCTGGACCGTGTGTGGATGCAGCAGTATGACTGTGTGGCAGTCGCAGTGGCAGTGGCAAGCCAGTCGATTTCTACAGCTTCTTAAGAGTCAGAGGGCAATGAAATTTGCGCTTTCCCATCGCGATGGATAGATGGGTGGAGGGGTGAATGGCTGGATGGCTGGGTGGATGGAGGTGGGTGCCTTCAACTCGTTTTGGGCCTCTGTTTGGGGTCCAGTGATATAACCGGGAATGACGGATGGACAGCTGAGCTGTGGGGGCTGTGGGCCGGGGCTGTAGGCTGAGGCTGAGTGCAACTGGCCGTTGTGGCATGTGGCAATTAATTGGAGCATGCGAGTGCCAGTCAGAGAGTCAGTGCACCGCAGCAGGCGTTGCTGGCGTTGCACCAATTTCCAAATCAGCATCCAACTAACAGTGCAACAGTGCCCCAAAAATGTGACTGCACCACACTCTCTCATACATAAACCATGGCAAGGCATTGCCCGGAGTCCAGTACCATATAAAAATATATTTCTGTTGTATTTTTTTATTGTTTTGTTTTGTTTTTTGGGTTGCGTGCAAAGTGCGATGATCTTCGAGGAGCGGTGAAATTTTTTTGTGTGCTCAGGCGGTTAAATTGGTCAGTGAGCAATGCCCGAAATGTGGGCTTGATTAAAAGGCCATGTCCAAAATATCCACATCCCCCAGTCCCTGCCCCAGTCCCAGTCCCTGCCCCAGCCTCCCAATCACGTACTGGAAATGTTTTCGCTTTTGGATAGCGGGAGAGAGAAAGGTTGTCCCGGCTGCCTGACTGCCTGCCTGCCTGACTGCCTGGTGATGTGAAATATCACTCCGTGTCCGAATATCACCTGCCTGGGAACACACAGCCTCCAGTGCCAGTGCCAGTGCCCGTCGCAGTCTCAGTCTCAGTCCCTTGGCCAACTTTCCTTTCTTTACTGTTCTTTCGGGCCGCCATCAACATTTGGCCAATTTAAAGTGGCATCAATTATTGGCGAACCCATTCATTAACCGACCAGTTATCCCTCATTTCATGATCGCTTATCGCAGCCCATCCATATCCCTAAACCGAGAGATCTCCCGACACATCCCCATCCCCATTCCCATCCCATCCCATCCCAGTCTCATCCTCATCCTCAGCTTTTCTCTGGCTTGTGCCGCCTGTGGGAATTGGGGTCACGCATGAAGTGAAGTTTCGGACATGGAAAGTCTGGACTCGAGGAAGAATTGGCAGAGATTACAGCCACTGATGAGGGTACACTCCTGACTTCGACTGGGACTGGGCCTGAGACTGAGACAAAGATGCCTCCTGAATGATGTTTAATGGCAAGTGCTTATGGGGGAATTTGCACTGTATTAAGGATACTTAGGGGGATGTGCAGTGTGTACTCTTTAATGGAAAAACACTTGCTATAAAAATTACAATGTCTTTCAGCTAAGGCAGAACTTTCTTCAGAATAATCGTTTTCTTATCATAATTATTACTTTTAATCTAAATAGAATCCTCCACTCATTTCTGAATAGCCGTCCGCTCACTCAAATAGTTCTCTCGAAAGATCTCCATCTTCAGACCATCAACAAGTTCATAAATTTCCATTCCCATTCCAAAAAATCTGGCAAAGTCCCAAGGAAGTTGGCGACAAATTTATTCAGATTGTTTTCTGCTACCATTTACAGCAGCCAGAGATCGGAGGAGGAAGCGTAGTAGCAGCCACAGAACGGGGAGCACCACTGGCCGCTCCATGACCACCCATGCTCCACGCAGTTCAGTTCCACCGCGAGATTTTCCTTGGGCTGAAAGAGAAAATTTATTGTGTTAGCTGCGGCACGAGTTTGCATTTTCCTCACACACAGTTGTTGTTGTGGTGTTGTTGTTGTGTTTTTCCCTGTGGTTGCTGTTGGTGTTGCTTTTCGGCACTTGGCATTGTCCCCTTTTTTTCTGCGGTGCTGCTGCCACACAGCAGTGCGGCGGAGATGCTGTGTGACACGACCTTTAACGAGATTTTTCCTCTCCACTTGGCGCATCATCACGCGACTTTCAGGCTGCAGTGGCTTCGGCTATGGATTCTGTTGGCTATTTGTACCAACACATGTTGAAGAAGCCGCCAACAGCAACAGCAAACATTTGTTGGGGAATTAGCAAACGACAGCCAGCCAGCCAGCCAGCCAGCCAGAAGAGAGCCTCCATCCAGACTCCAACTGTGGAGCTGTGTGGATGGGATGGCATGGGATGGTAGCTTCGTTATGATGGGGAGGATGAGGAGCATCATCAACGTCATTTGCGGCTGCTGCTGCTGCTGCTGCTCCTACTCCTCCTGGCAGCAGGCACATTGCATGCACATTGAATTCCAATTGGGTTTGGCAGAGTGGCGCAAACTTAATTGTCAAGGTTCGTTAGTTATTTTTTTTTAGCCAGCTTCGGTCGCCCCTCTACCAACTCCCTACCAACTCTTCTGCTAATGTTCGTTTCTAATGGTCGGTTTGAGTTACGGCCATGCCACAGCCAAGACTCAGACTAAGACTTCGACTTGGTCGTCCACTGCAACTCCCAGTCGAAGTCAGACCAAAGGAATTCTCAATATTTCCATTACTTTGTGGTCAACGTCTGGGATTTGTAGCGTTTTTAGCGGCATTTGAGCTCTCTGTCGCCTCTCTTTTGGCCAACTATTTAATTCACATTGGTGGAAACTCGATTGTACTGCTGTTCCTTCCACAAGTGGCTGCGGCGCGGAGTGGAGTGGCTGGTGCAGCGGCTGGCGGAGGCAACACCGCACCTCCATCGAAGCACAAAATGAGCAACGCCGCAGAACGTTGCCACAGAACGTTGCCGGTGCAGTGCATTTCCTCCAAACTTTGTTGTACTCTACAGTGGAAAAATTATGGGTATTTTTGGAGGCTCGAATGGGGTTCCAAGAGATTCGGATATGAGGCTCTTAGTTTCTTATAAAATTTATGCTTTAACGAATTTATTTAAAATATAATGATAATCTCTGAAAAACTTCCCATTTTTCATTCGTCTCTTGGGAAAACCTCGCTCTTCCCCCCATAAACCATTGAAAACTGTTACTTAAGATCTTGAAATTTCAATCTAACATTTTCCATCTATCATATAGGGTGGTCCCGAACTTTCTTTGACAACAGATCCACAGATCGATCTGGGATGCAACTAAAGTTTCGTAAATGTCTTTTGTCTCAGCTCCAATTTCTCTGGGGTTCTCCAGGGGCGAAGCTTTCTTTTCATTGGAGATCTTGGGGAGATCTATTAGGCGGCCGCCTTGTAGAGCATCTCTGTGGACGGCCACGGCCCAAGCCATAAAGCCATTTCTGCACACTCTCCGCTGCACTACGGTTTGGTTTGGCTTAGTTTTCCTACATTTCTGTTTTGTTTTTTTTGTGTTTGGTTTGGATCTTTTCTGTTGTATTATTTTGTGGGATTGTGGAGTCTTGGGTCTCGGGAATGCTGTCTGAAGTCCGCTGCCAACGTAAGCGTCTGCGCCTGCGCCTGCGCCTGCGTCAGCGTCAACGTCGGCATTCTCTCCACTTGACTTTCAGTTGAAATGCGTCCGATCAATGGCGATCGAGTTAGTTTTGTTAAGATCTCGTCCAGGCAAAGTGCAGCCGGCCGGCAGTCGTCTGTCTCTGCTGTCTCTGTGTGTGTGTCACAAGGATCCCAGGTCCCAGATCTGTGGCAAAAGCAGGATGCGAATGTCGCATCCATGTCGCGCTCGCTAACGGCTCTTTAGCGGTTCTCCAATACAAGTACTCGTATCTCGTTCCTCTGTTCCTCTGCTCCTCCGTCTGTTCGGTTTCGGGGGCCTACCTGGGCTGGAGCTGCAACTGGAGGAGTGTGCTAATGTGATAAGCCGCTTAAACCGCAATCGACTTTGGCTTCGACTCTGAGTTGGAGTTCACCTGAGAGCCAATATTTGTGGCCTCTCCACCTGATCGGTGATCAGTGCCTGGTATGTACGGGACAATGGGTTCCAGAGTTGTTGGAGAAGGATCATAGATACAGCTGTATGTATATTCGTGAGGCTGAAGATAGGATCAATCAATAGGTTGGGTGATTAATTATTTGAAAATAATATGTAAGCCCCGTTGGGGTTAAGACACTTCCTACCTTTTGGGATGTTTTCATCTATAAGAACTTACAGCTTTGAAAGAGTGAGATATCTACAAGAGTCTTGTGGCTGGCATCTCAGGTTTCTGCATTCCAACTTCCGTTTTATGGGAAATTACGGGGTTAATTGCCACTCTCTCCCTCTCCCTCTCCTTCTCTCACTGACACTGCACCGTCGGACGACTTTTAGTGTTCCATTCCCTATGCCCGCGCCACATGACAGCAGACGGAGGTACTACGTACTACGCATATTTAAAGTCCGATATCAATCTTTCGCAGGAATGAGCAATGACACTTAATGGCATTTCGTTGCAAGCTCCAGCTCCAGCTACGGCTCCGTCACCGTCTACGTCTCCGGCTACATTTTATGGCCAGCAGCTTCCCCACACAGAGATCCCATCCGATGCCATCCCCATCCCCATCCCATCCGTACCCTCTGAGAGACACAGCCCAGGCCCGCGACATTGCCTTGTTAAGTGTTAACGTTAAGTGCCTTGTTACTTAATTCTCCTCTCCTTTATCTCTTCTCTTCTCTCGTACATTTGCCCGCTCTAATTCGATTTGAAGTGTGAGTGTGAGAGAGAGCGGGATAGACAGTCAACAGAAACAAAAGCACCAAAAAGGAAGGAACAGAAAAAGCTTTTACTAGAAGATGAGCTGCAAGGTGCAATTTGTGCAAGGTGAAGCTGATCGTAGGAAAGCGCTCAATAAATACATTGTAGTTGCCTAATTTGTTTACCAACAAAAAAAGAAGGAAGAATTATGGGAATATTTAATTAAGTAGTTCTGCTTATGGGAAGAACGCTTAGAATGGTTGTGATCAAAAGTTTTAAAGGAATTTTCAGAGTGTGACTATTCCCCGCATCACCCCACATAGAAACGTACCTTGTGTTTGTTGTTGTTGTTGATGTCTTGCATACTCTCCCTGTGCATGGCACGGCAGAAGAGAGACAGACAGACAGCTAAGCCATTATCACACGCGACATTGAGTGCAGCCATAATGTAAGCGAGAATATTCTTTAATTTACAGTTAATTGAGTCTTATGGGGTAATTATGCAGTCAGAGCCGGATTCGTCCGCGTAGATCCTCCACAAACAGTTAATTGTAACGAAGGGGAGACTGACTCCAGACTTCCTCTCTGTCACTGTCTGTGTCTGTGGTTGTGTCTCTCTGTTCTGGCAGCGTAAATCAATCAAAGTGCTTTAGTTAAGGCCTTAATTAAGGCTCGCGGGGTTATTAAGCCTTGGCTTTGGCATGCATGACCATAGGCAGTGCACAAAAACACACACACACACACACTCACTCACTCTCCCTTTATCCATAGAATGTCTCCTCTGAAGCTCAAAGCTCAGCACGACTCTAACGGTGGGCGAGGGAGAGGGAGAGCGCGAGCAGCGGAGAGTCGCCCGCAGGTGACTGTAGCCGCAGCGCAAACAAATTGCATTGATGCGATAAGCCGGCTCTCCACTGACAATAAACGAATGCCCAATCAATCTCGAACGGGAGGCCGCGGAAGCCACACACAAACGTGCGATGACCAGCGGACAGTGGAGACTCATACAGAAAGAACGCAGAACAGAAAGCTTTGCCAAAGAAGACTGATTTCGGTTCCACCTTATGGAGTACCCACTGTCCTACAGGTGGACTCTGCATCTCTGCACCTGGCTCTCTGGCCTGGGCGTTATCCGCTAACCGCTGGCTTCCTTTCCGCAGCCCCATTCGAGGCTGTGGCAAGTGTCTGAGCCAGCACCGTTAGCCATCATTAGCAACGAAATCAATTGACGGCCCATATCCAAGTGGTTTGTGGGTAATACCCATGCCCCATGCCCCATACCCGTCCTATAGGTGGGGTTAGTGGTAGATAGTTATAGGTATGCCGTCGTTTCTTTCAATGAAGCCATCGGCACACAGGAAGTCCAAGCCGATTGCAAGAGATCTGAAAAGATTTCTGTATATTCCAGGGAGGTTTTTCTTCATCAAAGATTAGCCACGATGGAATATAATTCCACGATCTTCTGCTTCTTTTGGCTCATTCTTTTATCCAGAGATTTCAATATCTTTGACCTAAAGATTCTTTCCGGGTTCCCCATAGATGCTTCGATCATTCCGGAAGGGTTTCCTCTAGCATTGATTATACCCATTCTTGCATATATGCATACGATCATATCATCTCCCCTCCTCCATCTTCCATCTTCCATCCAGCTTCAGTCTTGAGTCTTTGGGGAGGGTCTGCGTCTGGTCCATCTCTGATTAGCCCGGCTAATACCCACACAGAGGAAGGCCACTTGGCACTTGACTATCACTCCTTTCTGCACTCAATCTCCACATCTGGTAGCATCTCGTTTTGGTAGCAGTTCCAACCCAGCCCCATCCAACCCATCCAACGCTGCAACCGCTGATTATCCCCACGAGGAGAACCTCCAGCTGGAAGGAAATTGCGTGCAATAAAAGATACACAGATACATGTCGGGGGCACTGTGGCTATCAAGCTATCACTGTGGCTATATACTGTGGTTCGTACGTATATTCCGTACAAATATTGGCATACACTTTGCTTATCTTGGCCAATTTATAGCCGCGTTTCTTGCCGTTTGCCATTTTTTTCGTTGCCAAATGACTCAATAGCCAGGCCTCGTGGTCGGTCGGTCGGTCGGTCGGTCGGTCGGTCGGTCGGTTGGTCGAAACTAGTTCTGTTGCACGCACTCGTCACGAATCTAATGTAATTCTCAATTACGAAACGAGTTATGCCACAAATTAAGCAAGCGATAGAGCGAGAGAGCCACAGCCACAGCCAGAGAGCGAGAGCGAGAGAGCGTGGCTAACTGCACTTTACTGACAATATATTTTGTGGCCACCGAAAGGGGCAATGGCAACGGCAACGGCAACAGGAACGGTGGCAATGCTAACAAGCCCCAAACCCAAACCCAAACCCAAGTCCCAACTCGAAATGGAGCCAGAAAAGGGCGTCAACGGTGGGGCGCCACCCCAAATTAGGAGCACCTGCCAGTGCCTGTGGCAGGGACTGCCCCCGGAAGGGATCCTTGTCCCTGTCCAGACCAAAGGTGTTTCCTTGTTATTAATTAACAACAATTCGATTTGTGGCCACACTTTGAGGCCCAGTCGCTGATCATCATATTCGGGATCGCTGGAGCGTTGGCCAACTGGATCTCGGGGACTGGCTCGGGACCTGGCCTGGCCTGGCCTGGACCTGGTCATGTGGTCAACAACGTCAACCAGTTGGCTGCTTTGGCTGCTCTGCCACTGAGGCGAAATACCAAACACGTTTCGCGGAACAAGTTCAGGCCTGGCTGCAATGCTGAGCCAAGCCAAGCCATGCCATGCCATGGAGTAACATGTCTCAAGACTTGTTCCACCCTTTATGTTCTCCAGCACCAGGCAGCAGGCACCAGCCACCAGCCACCAGCCACTAGCCACTAGCCATAGAACCAACGATGACCAAGAGGAAGCATCCGTTAAACTGTGCTGTGGGCCATTGTCCAACTTATTTTTTTCTTTCTTTTTAGCCCGCTTAGCATTGGGTCAGCGCTGGGTATCGTTCGGTTGCGAAATGGGACCACGCATGGCATTAGCCACACACACACACACACACACACAGATCTGGCTAGAGGAGAGATCCTAAATCTGACTTTGTGGCTTATTTGAATAGAGGTGTTGTTGTGGCATGGCCTCCGCTCCGGCTGATGGCTGATGGCCGTTCCTCCTGCACATGACAGGTGTCTCCTCGCATGTCGCAGCTCCGGCATCGCGAAAACCGTTTTGTGTCCCGCGATTGGGGTCTGTCCCTGTCCCTGTCTCTGTCTCTGTCTTTGGTTCTATTTCTGACTCTGTCTCTCTGTTTCTCTTCGCTTGCTGCCTTGTGCTGCTGCTGCCTTTTGGCCAAATTGCTTGGCTAATAAAAATAGATGTTGCCGCAGCAGCAGAGCAAATGAAGTTGTTGCCACTTTGAAGTAACTTTGGGATTGGGATTGGAATTGTGGCTTGTTGCGGATCTTCTGGGGTAAGGGACGCTTCGCTTGTCCAGATGATAGATAGCCCTAAAGGTTTTTTCCCCAGGATAGTTTACAGATTTTTCAAGATTTTTATGTGCTGTGGTTTTGGCCAGGAAATGCCAGATATTCGAGGCATTTTCTTGCCTTTTTCTCTATTTTTCCTATGATCCAATTCCCTTTTATTGCATCAACCTACATCGCCCGGACTGCCAACTCCTTTGGGCATAGAATATCGGAATAATGCCAAACAGGAAACGAGAGTTATCAACTTTTCCAAGAGGCATGCGTCGTGAGGCATGTCCCCCATTTGGACAATGGACCCACATGCGAGTGTTGAATTTCACTCCGCTAATTGCCCGACTCTCCGTCAATGGATGGATGGTTGGGTTGGGATGGGTTGGGATGGTACCGAACATGGATATGCGGCCATATATTCATACCTGTGTTTATGGATGGACAAAGGATCTACGCCGGCGGCGCCTCATAAAAGATGGGAGGCAGAGTGGAGTTGGTCTCTGGGGAGTGGATGTGCAGCTCCTCAGAGCTAATGGATTGGGCTCCAGAAGCTGTAAACTTGCATACAGCAGCCACATAATTTGGAGTAATGGACTCTGGCAGCGGATGCATCAAACGATGCATCGAAAAGGGAGGGGAAATCGGGAAATCGGGAAATTGAGTGGAGGTGAGGTGAGGTGAGCCTTTGGGTCGGGGCAGATCTGCTGGGATCGGCTGCGATCGGCTGCGATCTGCTGCTGTCGCTTTGTCGAGTGGAGTGCCTTTGACCATAAATTCTGTAAATTCAAAGCGCGAAGGAATGTCACTTGCCAATTATTAGAGAATGTCAGCTTGTCGCTGATATCTTTGCCATGTTTGTATTGACGATCTCAGTGGCTGCCGCTGCCGCTGCCGCTCAAGAGTGCTTCCAACTGTTGCCTCACAGACAGAGCGAGAGAGAGGGGCATGATGGGGGATGCATGGGGCAGAGAGAGAGAACGAACGCTCCACTTATCGCTGCCTCATATCTAATATAGACAAGAGCAAACAGGTTCCCCCCAGTTGCAGTTCAATCACGTCTTAACGTCGTCGTCGTCGTTGCCCTCTCCTCCTCCTCCTGCTCCTTCCCAAGCATCTCCCAGCATCCCAATCCCAGGTTGCAGTCCCAGTCCCAGTCCCAAGTCCCAGCTCTCTGCTGGACCTCTGCTGGACTCTCTCTCTCTCTCTCTCTCTGTCTCTCTTTCTCTGTGTCTCTTTTTTTTAATTGCTGCACTGCATCTGCTGCTGCGGCTGCTGCTGATGCTGGAGGATCGGTTAAAAACGTTTGACAAATGCCAATGCCAACAATTACACGAGCAGCGATATCTCATGGCTGCAACTGTGATTTGAACTCATTACGGATGCTGCCACAGCAACTGCCACTGCCACTGCCCCATCATCATCATCATCATCAGCATTATCATTGAAGGAATGGCATCGCCAGAGAGATCCAGGAGAACCCACTGCCCCCCAACTTCCCTCTTGAACTGCCAACGAAACAAAACAAAACAAAACATCTTCATCTTCTTGCCACTTGTTGCACCTGACCTTGTGCCACTTGGATGGCTGGGATGTTGGCGGTGGCGTCGGCGGCGGCGGCGGCGGCTGGTGACCCAGACACAAGTGAAAACAAAATCCCTATTCAAATCCGGGCTCTGCCTCCACCCCATAAAACCTTCCTTCCATCTACACACACACACACACACACATACACATACAGACAGACAGACATACACAGCTTTCTGCCGTGTGCCCCATGCCACAACCTGAACTTGAAGTGCGGAACCAGATGCATGTAAGTAACGGTCCTGCGGCTGCGGCCGCGGCCGCCTGCTCCGCTCCTCAGAGCCAGATGCCGCGTCTGCCTCGTGAGAAATCAAACTGTAAAGTGCGACGCGGTCTCTGACTCTGCCACTGCCTCTGCCACTGACTCTGGCCTAGGCCATGGCCAATGCCAATGCCAATGCCGATGCCGATGCCGCGGCCTAAACAGGTTGCAGTGGTCGTATACCATTTTGGTTCGAGTCGAGCTTCCTCACACACATGCCAAGCCATGCCATGCCATGCCATGCCGCTTAAAGGGGCAACAGCACAACAGAACGGAGGAGGAGTGAAGGATAGAAGCTGGAGCTGAAGCTGGAGCTGAAGCTGGAGCTGATGCTGTGGTGGCAGGTAGATGGGGCAACTATGACTGGGTGAACCCCCAAATGGCGGAGGTACGAGGAGGAGAGTATTAGCCCCCAAAACCAATTGCACAATTTGTAACAGCTTTTGACGGGGATTTCTGCGGTTGCTGCTGCTGCTGCTGCTGCCCCCGTGACACTTCCTGCAACAACCTGCAACTTTGGCTGACTGCTGGGCAACGCCTTTGCCTTTCCATTCGGTGGCAGCAACATTCTCTTCTCTCCCTCTCTCCCCCTCTCTCTGCGGAGTGCCAGTGCTCTGATTGTGATGTGTCACCCTTGGGTTTCTATTTTCCAGTGGGTGTTCTGCGGAATGCGGTCTTGGAATACTCCCATCAGCTACAGGTTTCAGGTCCTTCTTAAGTATCCCTTAATTCTATGATCACGCTCTCCTGATTGCCCAGCTGTTACCTTTTAAATGGTTTTTCGAATGCTTCTTTGAGTACCGGATATCTGAGGGCATATCCCTTTGCAGCCTGTTAACTTTCAATCAACTCTATCATCAGTCATCAGCGGGCAGCAGGCAGCAGGCAGCAGTCAGCAGCAGGCTCCGACTGGGCGTGGACCAATTGGAGAAGCAGCCATCCGATGGTTTCGCTGGGATTCCATTGCCATTGCCATCCGGCTTCACACCTTTCGCACCGCCCAAACCGCAGCCGCAACGCAGCCGCAACTGCAACCGCAGCACAGCCACAGCCACAGCAGAGCACACACCTGTAATTTTCACCACGAAGTTCCCGAAGACCCAAGATCCAAGACAATTTGTAGGACCCTCTGGGTCGGGGGTTCCAGGCTACATCGCTGATCGCTTGAAAACTGATTGCGATTTCTAACTGCAACACACACGCTGCAATAATTTCGTAATTTCTCACTCACTTAATTTAGCACAATTAATCTCAATTTCAGCTGTCAACCAGAGCTCCAGCTCCAGCTCCAGAGCAAAGGCACAGCCACAGCCACAGCCACAGCTCCTGCCCCAAGTCCAGAGCTACAGCTCCAGTTCAGGTTGAGTCAGAGACACCCCACCAACTGGGAGATCTGGGGGATCTGCGGGATCTGCGGTATCTGGTTGTGGCACGCATCAAGAGGGAGGGGCAGGGGGACAGTGGGAAGTTTCCCATAAATATTGTACTGCCGTTAGAAATTCATGTGTAATTTGTCAACTGAAATTAATCTCTGCCTCAAGTCGCAAGTCTTCTCCGGGGTGTTGCTTGGAATGATTTGTTCGAGTCTGAAACGCATGCCAAGGCCCTGAATGACCTGCCTGGAATCTCCTACTGCCTGCTCCTCCCACTACTCCTCCCTGCTCCTCCCACTCCCCAGTGTTCTTGAGTTTTTGGCTGTGGCATTGTTTATTATTATTATATCATCATAATGTGAGCCAGCCAGCTGTTAACTGACTGTGACCGGCTGTCTGTCTGCTTCTGACTGAGAGTTCAACCAGGGAGAGTCACTGCCCCCTACTCTGGGGTCTTATACTCTGACTTTTGAAGGTTGAGATCTTGGGTTATAATATGGAAAAAAGAGCAGAGGAAAATATACCAAATATGATTGAAATATGATGTAAAACAATAACGTACGGATCTAAAAGAGAATCAGTTGAAATTTTAGTGAATTTGAGTCTCTGCTTTGTAGAATCCTTTGCAGATCTGAGAATATTAATAAAGAATATTATATATTCAGAAATTAATCTAAAATAAAATACTTAGTTTAAGCACAATTTCCCATTTCCTTTGGATTTTCGGTCTTCTTGCTATAACTTCTTTGTAGAAAGAATAACCAGATGAAATGAAGTCTATTTTATATGAAATTTAAAACACTTTACAATTGATTGTATATATTTTATACAGGCAAACATATATAGATGTGATTCTTTATAAAGGATTCTTTATAATTATTCTAAAATGTTCTTTCTTTACATTGTAGATATTGTGGGATTTGTGGTTCAACCAAAGGTTTCCTTTGTTCTTCCCCTTCCAGACTTTTTATTTCATTTATTTAACCTCTGATTTTTGTATTTATTAATTTTTCTACACCTTATTTTCCCTCCTAAGAGCATTCAAAATTCGTTTTACTTTCCCCCCTTTATTTGTTGCTGCTTCCTGTTTGTCATTCGGATGCCCATTTGGATGCTCTCCTCTGGCTCATTCCTCATGGAGTTGCCTCACATTTGGCGTTTTGGGCCTTTTGTCTTCTTTTTCGGCCATTAGACAATGTTTAGGGTTACATTTGTGAGGGCTTTTAATTTAATTTGCCTGAAGAGCAGAGCAGCTCGGTCGCTGCCATTTTATTGTTCCTCCCATTGTTGCTCCGAGTGTCGTCGTCTGTTTTTCTTTTGTTTTTGCAGCATTTTGCGGTTTTGGGTTTTGTGTTTTGCGTTTTGTGTGTGTTTCCAACATTTCTCTGGTCTGGTGCTGTGGGTACTGCGGTTTAACAAATTTTCTGAAGATGTTTGTTGGTTCTTGTCTCTCCATACAGGTTCTCTCTTCTGTTGTGGTTCTCTTTGGCTCTGCAGAGGCATGAGGCATGAGCCAGTGGCTGTGGCAGTGGCAGTCCATCCATACACTTGCTTAGATATAGATATGGTCTTGAAACGTTAGCAAACACACAGATACACACTCACACATACACAGGAGGGGGGTCGATGGTTGGCTGGGTTCTTGGTTGATCGCCTGGTCTCTCTCCAGAGCTCCAGAGCTCTCCATGTCCATCTCCATTCCGTCCACATTTATGGCAGTTGGCAGCCAAAGCCTCAGTTTCAGCCTTAGTCTTAGCCACAGCAGCAGCAGCAGCAGCACCAAGGTGTTATTTTCATTTCTGGGTTACTGACCCATGTCACATGTGTGTGCGGAAAATTCAATATTGCTGTGGAAAATACTTACACAACTATTAAATAAAGACATGGCTGGCCAAGAGAGCATCAGAGCCGAGAGCCGAGAGCCAACAGAGCCTGGGACACAGGTCTAGCCTGTGGCCCAGCTTAGTGGCAAGCGGCAGATGTGGCAAGGCTTGTACTTAATAATTACGCTCATTTCATGCATGCAATGTTTGGTTTCCCGGGAATCGACCGCCCACCAAGCCCCCTGCCTGCCCCGTGCTGTCCCGTGCCCTTGCCCTCGCCCTCGCCCTCGGAGTGCGATTTTTCCAGCTGCAAATGAAAGAAAAATTCTTCAACAGCTGAAACGTTTGTGTGTGGTTGGTTCTTGGCTTCAGCTTTTGCTTTTGGCTTAATTAATTACCACATTCCATCCGACCATTCTCTCTATCTCCATCTCTATCTCTCTCTCGTTTTCTCTGTCTTTGGCGGAACTCGAAACGAAAGACTTAAGACACAAACTTGCCTGCCTCTTGCCGCTTGCCGCTTGCCGCTTGCCTCGCTTTCCACTTCCTACTCGCAACTGGCGATAATCGATTGAGTTCGTACATGTCATTTGCTTGAAGCTTTTGTGGCACTGTTGACAGCACAAAACGATTCCCAATGAAAATGACATGATGTGCACGCCAAGACCGAGAGGCAGAGCCAGAGCCACAGCCACAGCCAGAGCCAGAGCTCAAACCAGATCAGACCCGACCCTCATGCGAGAGTGGGGAGGCCCTCCATTGGCCATGACAAATTGCGACCTATTCATCTTGACACGGACTTTCACTTTGGGCCCAGGGCCCAGGGCCCAGGGCCTAAACCCAAACCCAAGCCCAAGCCCAAAGCCCCAGAGCCCGTAGATCACACACTGAGAGCAGAGTCTGTCCAATGATCTTTTCTCTTCTCCCTGTGTATTATGCAAATGTCAATCAGCAGAGCGTTGACAGGATGCTAAAACCCCTCCAGACTCCTGCCTCGATGCATCTCTCTGGCCAAGACACTGGCCCTGTGTGCCTGGGAGCCAGCCAGCATAATTGGCAAATATATTGGCAGCACTTTGGGTCGCCATTGTGTTGGATGGCCATTTAAATTAACGATTCGAGATTTGATTCACGTGTAAACTATTAATCAAGTCTCCAACAACGATTGGCCCCAAGTCCAAGACGAAGTCCGAGCAGCTGCCTGCCTGCCTGCCGCTTGCTGCGGCTGCTGCCCCTGCCCCTGCCACTTGCTGCGTTGGGCTAGGCCCGGACCGCCTGCCTGCCTGCGGAGCCTCAAGCGAATCGCCATTCTGCTAAATGGGTCAGTAAGGTGGAATTCGATTTTGTGGCCAAATTAAATATTGGTGGAAAAGAACGAGAGATGTCATGGGGAGCTTTTTTTATGGCGCAATTGAGATATTCTGGATTCGGGCTAAACCGCTGTGGGAGTGGGAAAAAGGGGGAGGGAACCCAGCAACCTGATATACAAAGCCAGTAAAGCCACTAAATAAACGAATAAAATGCTTATATTCGCGTTGATTGGAAGTTAACCAAACATTTAAGACACTCCACACACTCCACCATAAAATGTTTAGAGGCTGCCGTAAACCTAGAGAAAAGTAAGAGAATACGAATAAAATAAAATAAAAATAAAACACATTTGTTGATTAACTTTTAAAAAGTCATTTCTTTCGACGCCCACCAGTCCCCCATCACCCATACTCCCTCTCTTTCTCTCTAATAAATTCAGCAATAAAATTCGTAGTATTCTTGGCTTTCTTTCCTTCTTTCTTTCTTTCTGTAAATGGGCCTCTCCATTCTGTCCGATCGGATCACTGATTACATTTCATATACAACTTCATTCAACAACTGATTTATGATCGTTTAACGATGACAGTGTTAAATGATCTTTTGGCTAAATTGATGTCTGTCTGAGTAATTCAGTAGTAGGATCCAATCGCAGGCGATCCAACAGTCCCAGAGCCAAAGACGATCCGAACGATCACTCCAGAGAGAAGAGAGCCGAGCCACGATCCGCGTTGAGTATTCTGTCATTGAACTGTTCTGTTAAGCAGGAATCCATTCGAAGATCCATTTATCAGAGACCAGTCAGGCATGAATGAATGTCTTTCCTTCAATTTCTTCTTTTTTTTTTTTGCCTGTTCGTGATCCGCAGAGAACGTTCGTTGAACTGCAGTTTTCAGAACTGAAACGATCGCAGGGGCCATTTACCATGTTTTTGGGCTCATTTTTCAAGATGATTAGCAGAGGAATACGATATCTAAATAGATCATTGATTTGGTATTTGATTTCCACAAATAAAAGCTTGAAGATCAGTGATCTACTTAGTAAAGATCAATAAATGTTTGGGAATATTAATCTTTAATGGTCCTCAGTGATCTTTATTGCATTTATATTTATTAGTGATCTCTAATATTTAATTTTACATTTTAATGATCCTTATTCAAATTATACTTATCACTAATCACTGATCTCTAATCTTTCATCTTACTCTTGAATGATCCTCACTGATCCTTATTATATGTTTTATGATCAGTGATCTCTAATCTTTAAGAGGAAAGAAGCTTACTCTTCAATGATCCTCACTGATCCTTATTTTATGTTAAATGATCAGTGATCTCCAACTTTCCACTGATACTCAATTTTCATCGATCTGCAGTGATCTATAAAAAATGATGATATCCCCAAGCCTTAAACTTTCTCCGTGGCATTCCATACCCTTGATGATCCTCGCACTTCATTCACTCTCAAAGCGTCCATTTATGGCCCATAATATATGATGTTCCTTTGAAAACCCATTAAAAGCCTCTAAAGATCCGTGATCTTGTTAAAGTGACCATCAACCACAGCGAGGGGATCTGCGAGGCAATTTATCAAAATGTATGCCAGCTCTGGCGGCATTTCAGCATCGATCGAACAGTGCCCCCCCACACCCAAAAATCGATCTGAATCATCCATTTCGAACGACTGCGGCTATCCCCAATAAAGCCCCAACAATAGACTGCACTCAGGTGTTATATAACAGTTATACTGATAACTCATACAAAAATCCCAAACAGAGAGACAGAAAAATCTTTAACACTGACCCACTTTCAGGAGTGGAGTCCGTCCGCCGCGTCGGCAGGCGGCGGGTGAGTCAATAAAGAAACCGCACAAGAGTTTGCGCTAATACGGAGATTAAATAATCGTTCGGGCCGCCGATGAAGTCTGAACGGCCGCTCATGAATCACCCACACACGCTGACCACTCCGCTCAGCGGAGGAGGAGGAGGAGAAGGAGTTGCAAAATACTGGCCAGGCCTAGAGTGACAAAGTCTGGGAATTGAATGGAAAGCAAGAAGAAAAGCTGTTGAAAATTTATGTTCAGACATCCACTCGTACGTGTATGTGTACGTGTACGTGTCTGTCTGTGTCTGTGTCTGCGTATATTTCTTATAGATATATTCGTACGAGCCTGCCTGGGGGGTCGAGGTCGAATCGTACCGTAAACATTTGTGCACTTATCAATTTGTAAGCTAAAGAGCCTCGCAATCAGCTGTTCGGCCAAACACTGCAGGCACAAACTTGTCCATCATAAAACTCTCTTCGAACGCCAGTCTGCTCTCGCTCTCTCTCTGGCTCCTCTCTTCGAGCCGCTTTTGCTTTTCTCTTGGCCCGCAGTTTTATGCTTGGCCCGATGCTTTGCCGGCCGCAGTTCGGTTTTTACAGCGAACGTGTGCGGTTCAGATCGGTTTCAGATCCGATTCGGATTCGGTTTCGCTTATCGAATTGTATATTCACACGGACCCATCAACCCATCCAAGCTCCAACCAAGATATATGATTATCTATCACAAAACAGAAAAAAAGGTGCCTAATTTTTGTTACACACTTTAAACCACAGCCTTAGGGGCAAAAAGGAAAAAAAATTATATAAAAAAAAAATAAACCAAAACCGAAACCGAAACTCAAACCAAAATCATGGAATCTTTAGACATTTCAATCAATCAAAAAAGCAGCAAAAGTCTATGCTGCGTTGGTAACCGATCGAAATTGTTAATCGACAGTTAAGAAACAAAAAAAAAACTGTTAAAACATAAAGCCAGATTCCAGACCCCAGACCTGGCAAAAGTGAGAGTTTTCCTCGACGCTGCTGTCCCTGTGCTGTCCCCCGTCCCCCCGTGTGTGTGATTTTTTCGTGTTCGAAGTAATTTTGCTGCTATTTGGTGTGTAGTTTCTTCATCATCTCCTCCTTCTCCTTCTCCTGGTCGCTGGCTGCTCTGATGTCGCTCTTGTCGCTTAAACAAACTTGCGACTCAATCACGACTAATTGCGCATGCGCGGCCGCTTTATGCGTATTCCAAGCGCCGCCCGGCGGGCTAGAGCCCGAGCCCGAGCCCCTGCCTCCCCCCATCATCCACAGCAGACGCAGCCAGCTCCACTCCAAGACCCAAACCCCCCCACACCCCATGCATATTACAAAACCGGAGCTCTGGATCGAAGGAGAGCGCAAGAGTCTGCTTAATATGCGTGTCACGTTGCCGGCCATCAAGTTCAAATTGCATTCGCTGTCAACGCATTGCTGCAACAGCAACAGCGGCAGCCGCAGCAGCAGCAGCAGCAGCAGCAGCGACGGTAGAAGTGGCAGTGGCAGCAGGGGCACGCGTTGAAATTTTGAAATTAACACCCAGACACCCGACAGGCCACAGCTTCAGGGAGATAAGTGGAGCAAGTGCTGCTAATTAAGAAATAAAAAGTTATCAGAGCTGCCCGGTCGGAGGAAAAGTTGACAGCAGGATAAAACAGGCAGGAGAATGGCAGTAGGATTAAAGGAGCAATAAAAGTAACAGCCACAGCTGCAGACACGTTTGAAGGCAGACGAATGACAGGTGGATAATAGCGGGATTACAGAAACAGTCAGAGCTTTAGGGACAGAAGAACAGAAGAAGGAGCAATAACAGTAGCTTTAACAGAACAGGAACTGAAAGCACGATAACAGTGCACTGGAAACCAATCAGCCGATCAACCCACAGGCGAATGAACTGCGCCAGTGCGCCCGTCGATAACTTTTCGGCAGGCGACATGAGCACTAATTAGTCCACGGCGCAATTGCGCGGCTCAACCTGCCACTTGTTGTGCCACCAAAACGAAACAAAACTTGCAACAACAAAAAGCGAAAAAAAGTCAGAAAAACGTAGAAAGAAGCCACAATAATAACAACAACAACAACCAATAGTAGAAGAAGTGGAAATGCAAAAGTGAGTTAATGCTGCGGTGGCGACGGTGACGGTGACGGCGACTGCAGCCAGTTTTTCCTGCTCTCGACACTGTCAAATGCAACGCTCTGTCGCTGCCTGCTGCTGCCTGCCGCTGTTACTCGCGCAGCATTTAACTGCAAAGCTAATGCACTCACACACACACACACACACACACACACACAACAGCACATGCAAAGGCTCTCCCAAAGGGGGAGAGAGCAAGAGCGAAGGCTAGAGAGGCATACAAGTGCAGTTAATTAATTTCTTTGTTGTTCTCTACGGTAAATCATGCCGTGTGTGTTGTTGCTGTTTGGAGAGAATTTCGCACAGCGAGAGCAAGAGAGAGAGAGAGTGAAGAACGAAGATCAGAACAAACTTCCCACTGTTCTACAGCTACCCCACAGCCCCTCTCTTCTGTCTATCATTTGGCGCTACTGCCGCTGTGAATTTTGCACGTTGGCAACGCCATGCCGCCAACTCCAGCAGGGACTCCCATCGTCGTGGACGGACTCCAGACGACTCCCGACTTTGTCTTTTGTTGCATTTGTTGCAGCTACTTGAACTGCATTTGCATATAAATTAGTTTTGATAGCGCTCCATGGGTCCATGGAGTCCGTGGAGTCCGCAGCAGCAGCCAAACGGTTTCAGTTTGATGTTTTTCTACGAATGCGTTGCAGCAAGAACAAAATAACAACAACAACAACAGCAACAAAAAAGAATCAACTTGCGGCTGCCGCTGTGGCTGTCTAACGGTATTCATTAAGTGAAGTACAACAGCACCCATCGACTGAGAGAGAGAGAGAGAGAAAGAGAGAGAGACAGAGAGGGTCGCAAAGCGATAAGTTGGCAATAAAAATTGGCAGCACTTTGGCACAATTAAGGCAGCAGAAAAGCAAACAACAAAAGACCCCTTTGGCCTGGCCAGAAGGAGGCGCTGCACCAGGTAATTGTTGCCCGTTGACAACATCCACTCTTCGTCGTTGTCGCTGTAGTTGTCGTGCCACAAGGAAGCACCACCACATTAAGCGGCAAAGAAGTGCAAATTCACATTTAATGAGCCACTGGCCCAGGGGGCGGGGAAAGGATAGAGGCAGGAAGCTGCGGTCTGGCGAGTGATTCTTGTGGTGCACGGAAGATCAGTGTAGCGGTTCCCCCCAATGAAAATGCAAATGAAAGGGGAAATCAAGAGGTCGACAATCGAAGAAAATAGGTGGAAAAAACCCTATCGAAAGGAGATTCTCTGTGAGATCATTAACAGAATCATTTCTTAATGTATTTTATCTAATTCATAAGAAATGAAATCTCATATTAAGCGAATAAGTAATCAATTTGGTTTAATTTGCTAAGATCAGAGAAAACCCAAAAGTTTTCTAGTCTAATGTTCCCACTTTATTCTGAGGGGTATTTAGAGATCATCAGTCTCTCGTCTGGGTCTGTAGAGATCATCAAACTGCTGCCTGGTTTGTCACTTTCGAATCAAAAGACCCCCGAAAATGAGGCACTAAATCCGCCAAATCGTCGACGCTTTCAACTGTCACTTTTGAGTGGTCCTCCGATCCGCGCCGATCCGATCCGATCCGTGTGTAAAATGCAATTTCCATTTCCATAACGCCTCATAATTCAAGATAGCCATCAATTTGGTGGGGGATGGGAGGGGGGATACTCTGTGGTGTTTCTGGTAAGCCAATGCCCTGCCAACCTGTTCGGGAAGCGGACCTCCACGCTGCTGCCTGATATACATCAATTTTTGGCAATTTCGTTCGGCTACCAGCAGATCGAATGCAAATAGGGTCCGAAATTCAGTGTTTTTTTGGCCTAATCATATGGCCGGGCCCGGCTGGCACCTTTTGCATAAATTTTCGGCTATGATTTCTAATTCGATCGTTGGCCCATTTCCATTAACAGCTCTACTTCTGTTTCTTCTCTGTTTTTTTTCGCAGCCCCATAAACGAACGCCCACGAAACGAAACGAGGCGAGGCGAGGCGGTGAGAAAAAGAAAAGTGCAGACCAACGAAAGTGAAAAAAGTCAATCCAATCGAATCCAAGGAAAATTGGATCGGATCTCCGCTCAGCTCTAAACTAAATCAGAAAACAGCCCAAAACAAATAAACCCGAGGGCCCCCAAATAAAGAAAATAACAAAAACAAAAAAAAAGGTTCAACAACAATTAATTCCGAGTGCTGTTGGGGATTGTTCGGGATCGATCTTCGGGCTGTTCGTGTTGCATTTATATTGCCCCTCGAAACAATATTTACAAAAGTCTTTATGGCCACACCACAGTGAAATGCAAATCAATTAAACAAAAAACAAACAACAACAACAAAAAAAAAACAACAAAAGCGGCTAAACAAAAAGAAAGAAAATGAAATATTCGTTCCGATTTGATTGAACGCGATTTATTGACCATGAAAACGGTGGAAAGTCCAGATTGTATTTAATAAACAAAAATAAAATAAAAATTCCAAAACCAAAAAAAAAATAGAGCAATGGAATGCGTGCAAAAGGAAAAGAAAACTTTGAAAAACGTGGCCAAAATGGCAGCCAGTGAAAATCAAAGTTAATAATCCAATCCATCCATCCATCCATCCACACTCCAGTTCATTGTTCTATATACTGCTGATATTCGAGCAATTAAATACTCAACAGACTCTCTGACCAACGGGCCAACGGCCAAGTTCAACGATCCGAAGGAAAAGTGCTGAAAAAAAAGAAAACCGAACTGAACTGAAAGTCTAGTAAGTCGATATTAAAATGGGATTTAAATAGAGAAAATATATACATAGCTTTCACTTGCTAAATTAGAAAAGTAAAACCCCAAACTAAAAATAGAGAACATTTTCCTGACTATCATTTACGGTTTCTACATATACCATTTTCATCATTTTAATTATCATTTCGAAAACCTACCTATTCTTTTCTCTCTCTCTCTCTCTCTTAATTAAACAACCGAGAAATTCCGAGGGCATCCGTTAGTTCTAAAACCTAATTTATGAGCATTTTCTTGGGGAAGAATCTCCAGCGGGGAATAGCTCTCAAAATATATATATATATATATATATATATCTATTATTTACCATAAAATTAGCATGAACACATGTTTTATAGACCCCACATACACCTCTTGGGCTGGCACCTCTGACTAATTTGATTGTTTTGATTGGGGTTAAATTGCCCAGACATTCTAATTTTACAATACTCGTAGTTTGCGCCATAAATCCCGCCACCCCACCCAACCGCTTTCTGGCTGGAAGATTGCAGCAGATTGCAGGCGATTATCTTTATAGAGGGGGGGCAGAGCAGGCAGTGTGTTATAAGACCCAGAGAGTCATCTTCTGTCTGTCTGTATATCTCTGGGTCTTGTGTCAACTTCCACTTGCGCAGAGCTTATGTCGTTTTATTAGCGAAAGTCATCGAGCAGAATAATTGTTGCATTGTGAGGCTCGCGGCTCCCCGTAACACACCGAATCTTCCTCTCTATATACCATATAGTCGTACATGCCATCCCATTCATGCGGCAATCAAAAAGTGCCACATAAAAGCGCAATTCACTTGCGCGTAAAACGAAATTTTGTCCTCTTACTCTTAACCAATTTTTGTGGCAGTTTCTGGCTCTGTCTCTGTCTCAGACGTGAAGCAGTCACCAAACTGTGACTGTCTCCGTCTTCCAGCTGTAATGCTGCTGCTGCCGTTGGTGGTTATATAATCTGATGGAACCTACCCCCCATTATTCCCCCATTTGTACAACTTCAGGCGCAAAATTATTTAAATGCGTTAAAAAATCATATTTTGAAATTATCGTTTAATTTTGTGATTGGGAAAGACCTTGGGGCCCATAGACAGTTATACAATAAAAGTGCACTGGCCTCAAGGCAGGGGAATTTGAGTTTATTTTTGGAATGGAGAATGGAGAATCTGTTGGAGAACAATATGATGTAATATTTATGTATGTTCGCTATGTGGTTCCAGGCCAAGAGTCATAATAAGTATTATATCATTGTTGAAGAAGACTCCGCCCAAACAATGACAATGGGAAGGAAAGGCAGTGAAAAAAAAGCAGTAAAGGGAGCACAAACAAGGTCAAGGGGGGAATACCTGTTCTTGAGAGCGATTCTCCCACATACGATCCATGAATGAATGAATGAAGGAATGAGAACAAAAATAAATATAAATATCAAGATGTATGTATATCCAGAACAGTAGTAGATTGTATTGTAAATGTTCCCATGACAGCAGCATAAATACCATTTACAGCTGTACGAATGATGAATGATAATTGAGAGTCACACGAACATGAATGAGTGACTATGAATAGCAAGTGAATGAGTGAATGAATCATCGTTTAGCCACAGATTTAGCGACAGATGTGTAATTATTTTTGCATTAATTGCGCAGACAGAGAGAACTAGTTTAAATGTCTGTCTGTCTGGCTGTCTGGCTGTCTGTCTGTCTCTCACTCGAGTGTCGAGTGTCTGGAAGGTGTGAATGAATCGCTTCGATCGATCGGGAGTGGGATCTCTCTTTGTGGAGAGCACTCCCAATTAAGTGAGTGAAAACCCTTGAGCATTGGAGCCGCATTTCATTCTTTTTCTGCTCCCCAACTACTTTTCTTTTCTAAACTTTCTGCAGCTCATCTTCGACACGGACACGGACACCGACACTGGGCTCTGGGCTCTGCTCTGCTTTTTAAAAGGCCTCGAGGTTTTCTCGACTTCCACTTGAGAGTCCGTCTCTCCGTCTATCTGTCCGTCCGTCTGTCTGTCTGTCTGTGAATGAGAGACAAGTGAATGCTGATTGACCCACAGAGACGACGACAACGACGACGACGAGGAGGCCCTGCCTGTGGCTGTGGCTGCTTGAACGTGCATTTCATGCAAATTAACGATAAGAGACATCCCATCGCCATCCCATCCCATTCCATCCCATCCCTTACCCCTTACAGGCAGGCACTTAGAGGCATTTACTTTTCACTTTCAATCTGTCAAATTGTCATCAGGCGGCCGCGCCGTTCCCTTTTTCAAATAGAGCTCATTGTCGGATCGTATTGAAAAGTGATTGGCGATTGCACGACTTTTGATTCAGATGCGAATGCGACTACTACACATTATTTCCCCCAATCATTTATGGCCCTAATTTATGGTCAATTCGTATCGTTACGGTTACGCACGTGTTGCATGTGGTAACTTCCTCAGGGGAGGGGAAGGGAACGGACCGATCATGAATCGTGCCCGAAATTGGGCCGGGCCTCTAACGAACCGTTATGACATCGAAAATGAAGCTATTTAGAATAGAGAAGGAGACCCCGAAAGCCGAAGGGAGAGAGAACCGTAGAGAACCGTGGAGAAACCAAATTAATTATGCCGCAGAGAGGAGGAAAATAAATTACAAGAAGCACTAACCAGAGAGAGAGAGAGAACCCAGAAAGAGAACAGAACCGAACCGAACCTGACCCTAAAAGCCGCAGCGTCATGGGGCTTGCCGCAAGACAAAGTAAATATTTGGACAATGGGAAAACAAAGCTGCACCGCGCTCCAGAACGCAGCCAAAAGAAAAGCCAAAGAAGAGGAAACAGCTGGGGGGCTCACCACCACCACCACTCCTTCCTCTGTGTCCAGGCCAAGGTGCAAGTGCAGCCAGCCGCCAGCCGCCAGCAGCAGGTTGCACAGCATTAGGCCGATGGCCATTGGCCATTGGCCATTAGCCAGAGAGAGAGAGAGAGAGAGATAGAGGTTAATAAACCAGGGGGAAGCGCGCTCTGGCAGTGATTTATGTTTGTGGCCCACTGCCGGACACTTAACAGCTTTTGGGGAAACGTGTTGCTTTTAATACTCGTATTTCAAGCAGGCTGAATGCCTCACTGCCTGCCTCACTGCCTGCCTGCCTGCCTGCCCCCAGAGCCAGCGAGCCGGAGGCGCAATGTCTGTGTGGCTCCACATTGCGTATGCGTAATGGCTGTCCCGCGATACTGCCACATAATTATGTACTATAATAATTAATAAGAGCTACCCCTCTCTGTCTCTCCTTGGGTGCAAATGTTCGTTCAATTAGCAAACGAGGCGCCAGACAGCAGCCACGACAGGCCCCAAACAGTTAGGCCATAAAGTCTGCAGACAGACACCTCCCAAAACGGGAAGTTTCTCCGATTACTGTCATTATTCAGGGGACTACTTCCTGATTCTTGCCTGAGAAAAAGTGCCAGTAAAAGAATGTGTAGTTAAAAAGAGATAAAAGATAAAGGAGAAGGTGATTCTTTGTGGAAATAATGAGAGAGAGATCATTATGTTAATCTAATGAAATGATGGAGAAATGATGTTCAGATCATAGCCGATTCCACCCCTCCTGCTCTCCCGAATGCGCTCTTAAGTCTCTCTACCCAAGAGAACATAAACGGTTTCTTTGCCATTAATCCCTATATCAAATGTGCATCATTTATCACTCTCTGGAGAGCGATATACCATGGTATATTTTCCCCCAGCTATAACGAGGTTTTAAGCACCTCTTTCAATTTTCCTAGACTGCTTCCGCTCTTTGGCAGGGCTCGTTCTCTCTTTGCTCTTTTGATTTTCACATTGATAAGCGGTCGTCGCCGTCCGTCTCAGGTGCAACGACTTTTCCCCCAGACTGTACACCTCTCCTCCTCCTCCTCCTGCCAGGTCTTTCTCTGGCTGTAGATCTTCTAAGGTTTTAGTCGACTCGCCTCCGGGCATAGATGGATGGATTTCACATGGCCCGAACCACTCAAAAATTGTGTTTGCGTTACGCGCTGTGATTATAACTAGGGAGTACTTTCCTCTCTCTCTACGAGGAGGCACATCTCAAAGATGCCGCCATCAGAGGTACAGCTTCCCCCCCAGCCCCCTTCCTACCCTCTCCCCTGCGTGATATTAGCTGCGTGTCTGGCTGGATGTGGATGTGATGTGATCCAGTTGTTTATCTTTTTCATTAGCCTGGGCGGCCTGTCATCTGTGCCGTCGCCTGTCGATCGCCCGACGATTGACAAAACGCCTACCGGCTAAGAGGAGAACACCCCCCCCCCCCCCCACTCTTCCCTGAAGATCTAAAGCTGCTGCAAGAGCAGGTAATGTCCAGGCTGCAGCCGGAGTTGGGGCCTGAATCTGATGCTGATACTGCGGCTGATGCCCCCGGTGTCCAATGTCCAGTGTCCAGTGCCTGGGCCTCTTAACTAAACGGGCTGAGACTTTTCCTCACTTTACCACACGCCAAAAGGTGGCAGGGGAAACGGGCAGGAGGCAAGAGGCGAGCGGCAGGGGGCCAAGGGAAAAATGTAGAAGTTAAGTGACTGACGCAAATTGCGCAATTGTTATTACAATTACTCTCTTCAACTGGTCGGCGGCTGCTGCTGCTGCTACCAAGTACTGCAGGCCCGCGTTCTGAACCAAACTGTGCTCTGATCAGCACGTACTTACACTGAGAGAAAGCCAAAGGCGTTAGCATTTTTAAATGTTCTTTGCAAGGGACAAAACTTAGGTTGTAGGACTAGAGGAGTAGGTCATATCCTCATACTTAGAATTTGCAATTTAACCCGCAAAATATTTTTAAAAATTTAAATAAAAAATAAAAGTTCTATTTTTATGTTCTATTATAAAAATTTATACAAATTTATAAATAAAACTATTAATTTACAAAAAATTGTTGGTTCTTAATTTTTTTTTTTTAAAAATATAATCGTTACGGTCCTTGAAAATATTTGCTGGCTTGAAAAGAGAATTTTTTATTCGTTTCCAAACATGCGCAGTACTTGAAGATATTTAGAGCCAAAATTTAAGTTTTCTACCGTTTTTAATATTTCTTTAAATTTGCCAAATGTTTTTTATTTTTTTTTTGTTAGGAAATAGTCTTATTTTTAGCTTTTTTTTAGTGGAAAAAAGCTACTAATCATTTTGGCTCATTTAAGTACAATAAATCTGCATTTTCCATTCATTCTTCATTCGTAGATATCCATCGATTAGGTGGCTTTATTTTTTGCCAGTGTAAACACCATTTCTCGCAGTGTTCATTGCTCAATTCTTTGAATCTCCAACTCGGCTAGAACAACCAATCGTCAGCTGGTGCTTTGAGGGAAACCGCAAGACTCAAAGTCGGACTTACAGTCTCCCCCCGGCTGCTCTTTTGGGTTTGGGGCACATTTTTGTAATAGTTGAAAAATTTAGCTGGAAAATTATTTGGCCCCAGGTTCAGGCTCAGCGTCTTGTTCTGTCTGTCTGTGGGTTCGAGTTGTCGATGTCTGTCTGTCTGTCTGTCCGTCGGTCTGCCTGAATGAACGTTTGACTGTTTGTCAGACTGTTTGCTACCCGTCTTTGGCTCGTTTTGGGTTTTGTGGCCCTCTAAAGATAGTCATTAGCACAAAAGATTGCCTGTTGCTACTTCAGTTTTTCAGTTTTCAGTTTTTCTGCTGCTGCTGCTGCTGCTGCGCTGCTTCTGTTTTAGGGCGTTTAAACGGGGTAATTACGTTTCGGGTATTTTTCGAACCCAAACTCTCTGCAAAAAAAAAACCACAACCACGAAAAAAAAAACGACTCAGAGATCTCGTGAGTGAAAAAAAGATCTTTCGCCTGCTGCTGCTGCCGCTGCTGCTTTCGGTTGAGGAAATGAAAACGTAACGAAATCGATTTCCAACGGTTCATGCGCTGAATGGATCGTGGCTTTTTGTTGCTGTGGCGTGTGGCAGGGGCAAGCACATCTTTTTACCCCCTGCCTGTCTCTCTCTCTCTTCACCATTTTCAAAATAAAGTTATTAGGAGTGAACGTTTGCGTTTCTGGCTCAATGGAACCCATTGAGCAGATGTCGGCAGAAAGTCCCCTCCTCCCCCTAGCCCCCTGCAGAAAGAGGCCTAGACACGACAGAAACGGCAGCAAAGTCTGGGAAAAGCCAGAAATTGCTTAGCTCAGGGGGGATGGGGCAGGGGATGAGGCAGGGGCAGGGGCAGATCCACATCAATATCAATTTCGGTTTCAATCAACATCGACATGGCAGCGTTTGCCACGGCCAATGATGTGCTTAAAAAACTGCTCCAAGTCTTCGTTTTTTCTGTTTTTTTCTGTTTTTTTCTTCTTTTTTTTTTGTTGGTATCAAATTGCATTTTGGAGCCATTTGTAATTATAATCAAACATTGAGATGATGAGGCGATAAACGGGATTTTGTTGGCCAAGATATAATTTGTCTACACGTATGATTTGGCGGGGAGGGGGACGTATGTTGGATGATTGGCTCGGAGATTGAATATCCATGAAGGGGAAAGGTATATTTGGGAGAGCAGAGTGGGGATTTGATCATTAAGTGGTTAGGATATATGGGAATAAAGTTGGAAGTAGTTTCAATCTGTAAAGAATAGAACTATCTATTTTTCTGTATATAAATCTTTCTTTATATGGCCATCAGTGATTGGTGGAATCTTTGATTTCATACAGAAATTTTTGTAATTCTTCTGCGAGTAAATTCTCCAAAAATCAAACCTTTATCTTTCTTTAAAAAGAGATACAAATCCAAGTAATTAGGCGCCCAAACCATCAATTATTCTTGCACCCAATAATCGGTCTCTCTCTGTGGCAAGAATTTGTTCCCATGAGTGTCACATAATGGCCAACTGGAGACGCCCCCAAAGTGTTGTCAGCAGCACATCTACACCATGCAGCTCCATGCAGCTCCATGCCTCATGCGACTGCAACTCCTGCCACACGTTTCTTTGCTCCAAACTCGACAGCATCTACCACACGCTCCTCTCACGATGACCATGATGATGATGATGATGATGATGATGATGGCGGTGATTATACGATTACGATCTGAGGATCGGTTAATACCGCAATCTGAGCGAGTGAGCGAGTGAGTGAGGGGGCTGTCTGGTGGGTGGGCCTTCAGCAGCACCACCAGCGCATGCACCACCACATGCATGACCACTTAAATGTGGATCTACTGCAGTTAGAGGCCCACTAATTATAGCCAGGGCGCAGAGCACATTCCGCTGGACAAAAAATTCCCCCAGCATAGTATAGCATATAGAAATGACTAACAACCAGCCGGTTCCTATACTTACGATATGATTATTATATTCTCGACCACTCTCTGCCACATTCTGCCATCTCTCTTGCAGACATGCGCCCGGCACGTTACCGATGAGGCAAGCAACTTTAATCAGACCCAGACACAGACTCGGACACAGGTAAGTTGTCATCAGCCATGAAAGGAGGCGTGGGGGCATGCACCATGCACCATCTACCACAGAGAAGGGTTAACCAGGCTTGGCGATTGGCAAAGCTTTAATTAAATTTTCGAGATACATAGATATATTAGACCCCTGCCTCTTGCAGCAGCCACTTGCCACTCTTGCCAGCTTGCCACACAACTCAACTCAACTCTCTTTCTTTTTTTTCTGTTTTTTGGGGACAAGAAATTAATAATTGTGGCATGTGTCGTGTGTAAAGCAGATTCCGTGCGATCGCAATACATTTTTTCCACTCTTGTTCAACAATAAAACAAAACGCAAACAAAAAAAACGTATTATGAAGCAAAAGTGAAAAGTTGTAATTAAACCAGTCACTGACTGCACCAGCAGCAGCAGCAACAAAAACGACAACTGCAACGACAGGCTGGCAGGCAGGCAGCAGCATCTGCAACATGCAGCAGCAGCAGCAACATGAGCCGCAACCTCTGCTGCTGCCACAACCTCTGCTGCTGCTGCCACAACCTCTGCTGCTGTTGCTGCTGCTGCTGCTGCTGCTGGGCAATCATAAAGAGTAGAAATCACTGCCTGTGCGCCTCACTCTAAGGTATTTCATATCCCCCATGCCATACCCTTGAGGGGATCCGAATCGGAGGCATCATAATGTGGCACAAAATATTGTAATTGGATTGAATGGGCAGGAAACACTCTATTTTATAGGCACTAATGATCAGCGAAGGATTCGAGAAGGGAGAGCTAGCTGTCTTATCTTTAAAGAAATATTTGAAAATAGGGTATTCCCCTCTTCGACTATTCTCTTCTATTTGTCTTTCTAATTGTGTGCCATAATTGTTTTTGCTTTCTGCTTTTGCTGGGTTGCGACAAGTGCTCCTAATTAGTGGGGTGCAAAAAGGAGACTCTGACTGGGAGCCAAGCGGCTGTGGTTGGGGTTCTGGTGGTTCTGGTGGATGGGTTCCGGCAGGCGAAACAAGACTAATGTCCGAAAACTGTCATGCTTTTTTCCAACCTTCGTTGCAGAAGAAGCCCAACAGCAGCAGCAGCAGGAGCAGCAGCAGCAGCAGGAGGAGGAGGAGCAGCCACCAAGATGTGTCCCAAACGGCATTGGCTAGTCAACACAGCAACGGCAGCGGGAAAGGCAAAGGCAAAGGCGAAGGGAGGAGCGGCCAGGGAGCGCTGCAGGCGGAGTCTAGACCAAATAGTAGAAGTATTAGTAGCCTTAATCTTAGTCAATTGCCTCGTGGCCACAGCGACAGCGGCCCTGATCACGCCACCCGTTCTGGACGCCCGTCTGGAAGATGAGGATCTGTCCGGCTTCTATCGCAGCCCCCACCGGCTGGAGGGCTACCAGCAGCAGCAGCAGCAGCAGCGGAACGGCCAGAACTTCAAGATCAGCCCCAAGCCGTGCTCCTTTGGCCGTGTGGAGGGCACCTGCATGTTCGTGTGGGAGTGCATCAAGAGCGAGGGCCGCCACGTGGGCATGTGCGTGGACTCGTTCATGTTCGGCTCCTGCTGCACGCACAACTACACGGACAACATTGTCCTGCCACAGACGGCCTTCTCGTACACGCGGCCCACCAAGCCGCTGACACTGAGGCCGCGTCCGCCCCCGCCCGCCTACAAGCCAATGATTAGGTAAATCTTTCAAATATATTATATATATCAAATATGGAATGATCTAGCGCTCCCTCTCCTCTGTGCTCCAGTGGAATGACCACCATTGAGCGGCCACATGGCGCTGGCACATTGGTGATTCGTCCTTCGGGTCCGCACCATCAGGGCACCCTGGCACGCCCACATCCTCCGCCCTACCAGAGCAAGCCCACAACGGCCTCGGATCTGCAGAGTGCCGCCTCGCATGCGGCCAGTTCGAGCTCCAGCTTCAGTTCCAGTTCCAGTTCAAGTGAGTGGCGCCTCCCCCTACCCCTCCCCCTCGCCCACAATCATTATGCATTGTTAGCACAGAGCAAACAGCACAGGAATTATAACAAACAAATACCATACCATAACTGCAGATAGCATTTGGCATACATCAACCCAGCAGCAGCAGCAGCAGCAGCATCAACAGAATCACTGGCAGATGACCACCGAACCGAGCTTTATTACCAGGCCGCGACCCACCAACGGCTGGACGAAGCCCGGCATCGTCAATCTGCCGATGCCCGGCCCACGTCCCTCGAAGCCATCGAAGCCCACAAAGAAACCGATTGTCTACGAGCGGCCGCCACCGCCACCGCCACTGCCACCATCATCCACGACGACATCATCGACGACGACGACGACGTCGGGGACGAGCCAGACACAGGGCCCCACCAGGCCACAGGTATGTAAATATGAGGCATCCTCTCCTCGCTCCTCTCTCTCCGTCCAGTTCCGATTTGGATTCTGGTTCTGGTGATGCATTGATGTCGAAAGCGAAACAAACGAGCCACGAGGTCATTTACTCTTCTCCACTTCGAGGAGAATGGGAGAATGGCGGCGGGGGACTGGGTCCTGAGCCTTCATAATGGCAGGCGGCCACAGCCTTGGGGGACATTTTATTGTTTGCACAAAGTCAGGGCCAAAAGTTGATGTAAGATTTGCCTTCATCTACGTCTGCCCCTGCCCTGCCCTGCACTGCACCGCGCTGCCCTGCTCTGTGCCCTGCCCTTCCCTGCACTGCCTGACAATGACGAGAGCCACTCTCAGGGGTGTGTATAGAATGCGATGCTCTTTCCAGGAAGGATAACGTGAATATGTCAGGGGAAGGGCATCTACTTCTAAGAAGGGAGAATAGCAGGGGTATCCAAGTGCTTTTCGTCAAGGAAAATATATAAATTTTCACTGCACAAACCCTATTGGTTAGGGCATCCAAAAGTCACTTTGGATCCCCCAAAAAGGTCCCCACTTAATGCTGATTTAGCGGCGAAATGAAAAATTGATTCTTTGCATGGCTCAGGAATGGGAATGGTGGAAAGGGGGGAATGCGGGAATATTCCGCTGTCCGCCGAGTATTTTAGCATAATGTTTACCACTTTGGCCTGCCTTGCAGCTGTCGGCGGGCACATCATTAGCCACATCGTCGGCTTACCCAACCTTCTCCACATCGAAGGCTACGACGACGACCAGGAGAACGACGACCACACCAGCTCCGACAACAACAACAACAACAACGACAACAACGACTAGGAGAACCACCAGCAGCAGCAGCAGCAGCACCAGCACCAGCAGCAGCACAAGGCCCTACCAGAGGCCCACCACAGCGAGCAGCAGCAGCAGCAGCAGCACAACGAGGAGTTCGACAACCACTGCCAAGACACCCACCACGACCAGGCCACATCCGAGTCCCAGCAGCAGCAGCAGCAGCAGTGGAGGCATCATCTCCAGCAGCAGTCGGCCCACGCATCGGCCCATCGGTGGCGGTGGGGGCCATATCGAGACCAACGAGATAACGGACTCCTCCACACACGATGGGGCGGCGACGGCGACGGCAACGGCGCTGGGGCATGTGAAGACCATTTCGGCGGCACGCAGCGGTAGGTGCCACGCCCACCCCTCCCCCCGCTAGATCAGGTCCAGGACTTGACACTCCAATTTGTTATTGTTATTGCAGAATGCGGCATCCCGACGCTGGCACGGCCCGAAACGCGAATTGTGGGCGGCAAGAGTGCGGCCTTCGGTCGTTGGCCCTGGCAGGTGTCGGTGCGACGCACCTCCTTCTTCGGCTTCTCCAGCACCCATCGGTGCGGTGGCGCTTTGATCAACGAGAACTGGATAGCCACAGCCGGTCACTGTGTGGACGAGTGAGTATCTCCCAGTTCCCAGTCCTAGTCCCAGTCCCAGTCTCAGTCCCAAACGAAGCTAATCTATGCCTCTCTCTCCATTTCAGCCTGCTCATCTCTCAGATACGCATCCGCGTGGGCGAATACGACTTCTCCCATGTGCAGGAACAGCTGCCCTATATAGAGCGCGGCGTGGCCAAGAAGGTGGTCCATCCCAAGTACAACTTCTTCACGTACGAGTACGACCTGGCGCTGGTCAAGCTGGAGCAGCCGCTCGAATTTGCTCCGCATGTCAGTCCCATTTGTCTGCCCGAGACGGAGAGCCTTCTAATTGGCATGAATGCCACGGTCACCGGCTGGGGTCGGCTCAGCGAGGGCGGCACCCTGCCCTCGGTCCTCCAAGAGGTGAGTGGTCGGTTGGTTGGTTGGTGGTGCCACAGCACAGCTGAAGACCGCAACGAATCGACCAGAAGGCAAATGAGCATAGAGAGTGGGCGGGGAGAGATTGCAATTAGGAATATGAATTTGAGAAAAGATTTGAAGGGAACACAGATCTTGGGTGGATGGCTGTGGGATCTTTTAGCTGAGACTTAAATTAGTTTTAAATAGGAGCATAGATTATTGTATTGCAGTTTCCTCTTAATCAAAATGCATCTTAACCATCTCGAAATTCCATCCTTCTATAGGTCTCCGTGCCAATTGTGAGCAACGACAATTGCAAGTCCATGTTTCTGCGCGCCGGACGCCAGGAATTCATTCCAGACATATTCCTGTGTGCGGGCTATGAGACGGGGGGCCAGGACTCTTGCCAGGGCGACTCCGGTGGACCGCTACAGGTGAGCCAGCTCGAGGATTACCCTACCGTATAGAGATTAACTTGTGGATCGCTTTTGCAGGCCAAATCACAGGATGGTCGCTTCTTTCTGGCTGGGATCATCTCCTGGGGCATTGGCTGTGCGGAGGCCAATCTGCCGGGTGTGTGTACGCGCATCTCCAAGTTTGTGCCCTGGATACTGGAGCATGTCAGATGATCATCATGATTGATGCTCGATGCTCGACTTTTGTTATTGTTTTAATTTATCAAGTTGTATCTATATAAGATTTGTGTGATTTATCTTAAAGGAATGTTAAGCGTAGTTAGCTTCAATTTAAACAATTTAATAATCAGCATTGACACACTGCCACACCCCCTGCCCAAGCACACACACACACCACACACACACACTAACGAGTCAACGCCCATTAAGTTAAGTCTAGCGAAAAATGTTAGATCCATAAGTTGTCGTAACACTAAAAACGGATTCGAGGGGGGATCCAGACGGATTTCCATTTGTATATAGCCGAAACGATTAGACGGTGGGGAGGGGGAGGAGGGTAGAGTAGGGAGGGAGAGTCATTTGCGAATATGTCCACAATGCTGTTGGTTGGTATTTTAGGCTAGAAATATCATTAAAAAATTAACTAAATCTATCTAATTTATAAACAAATTGCAGACAGACATCCATCCATGTTGTTTGTATCTTGCCCAAAGAACAAAGTTTTATCTTTAGCGCTGCGAAAGCATCTCCAAAAGCAATAAAAACAAATTGAAAATGATTGAAAAATATACATAAGTATTCTGGCAATCCATTCTCTGGCAATCGTCGTGGAACAATTGTTAGCCTCGCGGGCACTTTGAGAGTATCCGACCGAGCGACCGACCGACCATTCATTCATTTCCTTTTCAGTCATCGCATCGCCCCTGAGGCGGCCCATTGAAGATGATTGGCACAATCGTCGATTTTGCACGTGGGGAGACTTTCCAGCGGATTTCACTTTTCAACAGCTTCTCCTCCGAGGCGTCCCGTCCGTCAGTGACATTTGACACCAACACCAGCGGATGCCCGAACAATTAATCACTCAAAGATTCGTGTGAGAGATTCTGTCCACGGCCCACACACACAGATCGCAGACGGCAGATACAGATACAAAATTGTACAGAGATTTCACTTTTGGGACGCGACGCGAATTTATTTGCAGCTACTCCATGGAGGGAGTACTCCACAGTCGGAGAGAAAGGTAAAGAATTATATAGATGATCACAAAATCGGAAAGAGTTCAAGCGGGAGATGGCCTGAATCGATGTCACACTTCCGGTTCGATTTTAGGTTCGTTCAAAGCCAAGGCTCTGTCGCTGCCTCTACTTCTTCTTGGGAAAGACCACCTCCTTGGCCTCATCGACCAGATCCATGGCCAGGTACTTGAGGTCCTGCAGCGAGGTGGGGAACTTCTGGATGGGCTCGATGGGCACCTCCTCGCCGGGTTTCACGCCCTTGATGAAGTTGTAGGCCACGGCGAAGATCTTGCGGCCCTCGTGCAGCACCACGCGACAGTTGTCCTCCGCCTGGCGTGGATAGCACATGGAGGCCACCGCTCCCGAGCCAATGCCAGTGTAGATCACCTTCTTGACGAAGCCGCCGCGGGCGGCAAAGATGAAGCCCGCCAGGCCGCCCACCACAATGGCGCCGCTGCGATGGAGCGAGTTCTGTGGCTCGTTCAGGAGGTCGAGGGTGTGCTGCGTGTGGGCCTTGGCCGTGTCCACGTAGGTGCCGATGATGCCGGCCTGGTCCGCCACCGCCCGGTATCCAGACTGCACTTCCTCGCGCACGGTACGCACTCCAGCCTCCAGATTCTTTTCCAGCGCCGATTCGCGATGCTCACGCGGCTCCTTGGGCCTAAAAGCAGAACAGGGAATGGGATTGGCGATTGCTTCCAACGGACGACCCGTGCACCCCACTCACTGTGTCTTGCGGAGATTGCCGTAGATGGGCAGCTCGCTAGGGCGGCACACGAGTGAGCAGTCCTCGTCATTCTTCTTCGGTCCTTTCTCTTTGGGGGCCGCCTCTGGAGCTGTCTTCACCGCCGCGGCTGCCAGGAGTCCCATCGTTGCTGTTCGCAGCATTTTGTAGAGCTTGTAAAGAGCGTATAATTTTGTATGATAAAATATATTTTATTTGATTTGTAGTATGTTTTTTACCTCAGTTTTGACGCATTGCGTAATGCCAAATACACGAGACGACTGCTTGATGTGACATCATGCATGACAGACACGTATGATACAGGTATGGGAAGATATATATGAACAATTATTGCAACAATAATCAGACTATGGTTAAATATATATTGTATAATGTTCTTTAAAAGCATAAAACAGCTAAAAACTTCATATTTTTAACTAATTTTACTTATCGATACTTCGCATGAAATAAATGACCTCCCTCCATAGCTCATACACCTTGCTGCTTATTAGATATATATCGGATAAGCTGATGAAAATACTGTTAAAACACATACCTTTCCTTCCACACACCTTGTACATGTCATGTAGAAAGTATGTAGAAATGTCATCCGCCAGGTGGCTCTGTCGCAATTTCATTCGTGTGTAGCAAAAATGATGTAGAACATACATTCTGCTCTCTCTCTCTCATTCTGTAAGACGCGAATTTTGTTCGCGTTAAAAACATCAATTATCTTAGTTTTAGCCATTTGATAAGTGGCTCATAAATCTTCAATGAAATCAATAGTGGCAGCTCCAGTCGCACCAATCACCAGTCATCGAAAGCACGCCGCTGGCACCCGAGACGTGCCCCGAGACACCTGTACCTGTCTCCCCCGATCCGCCCCCTCACTCCTGCGGCGCGAGGTAAATGTTATCAGTGAAGAGGCGCGCTAAAACGCCTACCACAGCAGAGCAAAGGCAGCGCAGTAGCAGTAGCAGCGGCAGAGGCAGAGGCAGCACGAGTGGGCGCCGCACACACAAAAAGCCACCCCACACCGTTCAAGGACATCGGAGCAGAGTGTATAGGTAGGTGTGCGCTTGGCAAGGCTGAAATTGACTTAAAAATAAATGAAGGGCTTTGTGGCTAGTAATGTTTAATGACCTTTAACCCAATTGAATGTTGCAGTTGCAGCAGCAGCAGCAGCAACAGCAGCAACAGCAGCAGCAGCGGAAGCAGCGCCAGAGACAGCGACGTAACCGAGCAACGTGCGCTGAATACCAAAAAGCCATGCCACAGCCACAGCCATAGCCGATTGACTGACGCAGCAGAACCCTTACAAATAAAAAAAGACCAACGAACGACCAACAAACTTGAGCAATACACAATCTAGTCATTAGTTCTTATGGATGCTACCGCAAGTTCAAAGTTCAGGTGAGTCCAAGGCGGCCAGCACGCTCCGCTCCACTGCATCTGCGTGTTCATCCTCAAACTGATTTTTTGTTTGCTTTTTTTGCAGCGATGTGGACGAGTATGGCTTCAAACGTGGCCAAAACTTCGACTACAAGAACTATTCCAAGTTCATGGATGGCTACCTGAAGACGCTGACACGCCGTCGCATGAAATGGGAGGCCATACTGCAGCAGAACCCAGATCTCAGCCAGGTGGATGCTAAGCTGAAGCGTTATATTCGAAAGGGCATACCCGGCCCCTACCGTCCCGATGTTTGGATGAAGATATCCGGCGCCGCAGCCGAACAAAAGCGGGCGCCCAATCTGTATCGCAGTCTGTTGAACACCGAAGCCTTTGACAAGGAAATCAGCGATTCCATATCAATCGATCTACCTCGTACGTTTCCCGACAATATCCACTTCGACACGAAGAAGCAGCGCCTGTACAACATCCTCATCGCCTACGCCCACCACAATCGAGATGTGGGCTACTGCCAGGGCCTCAACTACATAGCCGGGCTGCTGCTCATCGTCACCGAGGACGAGGAGAAGTCCTTCTGGCTGCTCAAGCATATCGTCGAGAATATTGTGCCACAGTATCACTCGCACAACATGGCCAATCTGCTGAGGGACCTCGCTGTCTTTCGGGAGCTGGTCATCAGGCGCTTTCCCGCTGTCAATCGACATGTGGACAACTTGGGTGAGTGTTTTCCCTATCAGATTTTCCCTTCATTTCTCACCATTTGTCCCCCTTTTAGGTCTTCCGTATCCTGTTATTGCCAGCAAGTGGTTTATCTGCATATTTGCCGAGGTGCTGCCCGTGGAGACGGTGCTGCGCATCTGGGACTGTGTGTTTGCCGAAGGCTACAAGATCGTTTTCCGTGCCGCTTTGGCCATGTTTCTCACCCACAAGACCAGCATACTGGCCTGCGACGATATTGCCGCCTTGGCCACACACTTTCGCGACATCATGATCCAGGACAGCATTGTGACGGACTGCCATGGCTTCATAGAGTCGATGTTTGCACTGCGCTTGAAACGCAGCGAACTGGAGAGCCTGCGGAAGGTGGCAGTGCTGAATCCCGCTTAAGACTGGGGATGATAGAAGAGGAGCTACGACCAGCAGATCAAATATTAGATCAAACAGCAACAAAACCAAATACCAAATTGGAGAAGCAATCGAAAAATTCAATTATTAGGAGCGTAGTCGTTTAAATGTGTCATTGCGTATAGTACTACCATATATGTGTATGTATATGTATATGTATATGTATGTAGGTGTGCCTGTATTATCATTGAAGCCAAAAAGCGATTCGAGTATTAGCCAACGAAATCAAATCAAAAAAACCAATATCCATGTTACCAAAGCGGAACAGAAACGCCTGCAAAGTAGGAGTAGTAGCCAAAAGAAAAGTCTCTAGATTCTAGACGATATCTTCCGCATATATGTTTACACCACCTTATAGCATGTATTACCGAATTCACAAACGCGCATTTAGCCTACGTTTCACACACAGACACACAACACAATCCATCCATTCACCAAGCCCAACAAATGACAGCATTTTGTGTTCTTAGTTTTTTTCCTGTTGATCAAAAGAGTATTTATTTTTGATTATATGTACGATGGTTAGGAGAAGAGCTATATAATATGTATATGTCTATGTCTACGTCTAGATTAACACACACACATACACACCGAACCGCACCACACTCGGATTGGTGTGTACACTTTTATATAAAATGCTTTTAAAGTTGTTACATAGTTGCCTATCTGTATATGTATTTGTATATGTATATGTGTATGTGTCTGTTAGCCACGAATCGGGGGCCCATGTGTACGGTCTTCGGTTCGTAGAATACTCACTATTTACAACTGATCTGATACTACTATATGTATATCCTGAAATATGATTTGAGGAATTGATTTGTAATTGCAAAGACCCCCCTGCCATCGAATCCTAGTTGCTGGGTGTGTGGGGGGTGGGGGGGTTCTGTGTCTTTGGATGCTTTTCAAAATAAAATATACTACTATGGCTTATTGTTAGTAACTGTAGAAATCCTACCAGTCTTTAACTAAATCATAAAACGGGAAGACCTTCGGGGGGCGTGGGGCAAGAACTTGAAGTTTCTGCTATTAGCAAGTGATTCCAGAGTTAGCTTTGCTAATCTGGGCACCATCCCATTCATGGCATGCCGCAGTGAGCGCCACACATGGGGTCCGAGGACAGGGCCAGCGAGGTGAGCAGCGTGCGACGTCCAGGATGGACGCCCAGGTTCTCCCAATTGATCCAGGAGAGACGAGCAGTGAGATCTGCAGTATAGAGCATACAATTATCATACAATATCTTTCTCCTCTATCGTTTCCTGTGATCAACCCACCACTCGTATTCCAATTAGCCCGATCCGCTTTGATCTCGCCACGCAGACACTTCTCCACATAGGTCAATGGGTCGTAGTCGGTCTGCAGCACCTCCCGCAGCAGGGATATATAGGCTATGGCCAGCCGGAGCGTATCGATCTTGCTCAATCGCTTCTCGTACGGAAATGTGGGCACATGGACCCTCAACTCATCGAAGGCCGAATTGATGCTACTGCAAGGCGCAACCAGAAATCAAAGAAACGAAAGGAAAGGATAGAACGGGAAGGATGCTTGTTAGTCGACCATTTCTGGGTCGTTGCTTTCGACAGAGTAATCTTTTAAAATGGAAAAGACCATTTGGTGTACCCAGTTGGTGCGGACCTCTGGATGCGTTTCCTTTCTCGCACATTGGCCGCCTGTCGCTGCATTTTGTAGCTGGAGGCGGCTGTGGCACCCACCGAGCCATAGCTGGGATTGCCGCCGCCGCCGCCGCCTCCTCCTCCTCCTCCTCCTGGGGCTCCAGATCCACCAGGACCTCCATTTCCGGCACTGCTGCTGGCATTGGGACTATTGCACATCAAGGGCGTGGCACTATTCGACTGGTGCACACCCATGGGATTGGTAGAGGAGTCCAAGAGGTTCTCTAAGAAATTCAACGAATTAATTTAGTATTTTTTGTGCTGTGTTTTTTGGGTTTCTTTCGACTTGTAAGTACCTCCTCCGTGCTGCATATAATGCTGCTGGATGTGCCGCAGATTGTTCGAGTTGAGGCGCAGACCGGAGCTGCCACCTGACCCGCCGGCACCGCCGCCACCATTATTGCCACCCTGATGCTGGCCCGCATAGATGCACGAGGGCAGATCATTGATTAGATCATCATCAAAGTTGTGGAACGGCATGTGGCTGGGGAATAGAATGGATAGGCTTTACGAGGATCTTGAGTTTTATTTGCATAGGAGATGCCGTCGGCACACACAAGGAGGTAGGTTCGGGAGGGGTACCCGAAAACCAAGTTTCTGTGTGTCCAAGACCAGGCCAGTTTATAGCAGAATTCATGATTAATTAAAGCTATAATTTTTTGAACTTTTAACGCGGAAAATATTAATATTTTTATTCCAAGAAAAGGGATGCTGCATTTCACGTCTCCTTTGAAGCTGCAGGACAGGACCCGCACTCTCTCTCTCTCTCTCACCTTATTGGCGGCGATGATGACGAATCTGGCAATTGATTTCGCGACATTTTTCTTGAATTTTCCGGGAAAATTTCACTACACTTCAAGACGGTTTCTATTTAATCCACTTTCTAACGTCTCCGTTGCAGGACACCTTTCGCGACACTTCCGCTGTCCAATAAGTTTAAATGTTTAATGGGTCTGTCTCCCGGGAATTGCGAGCCTTTTATAGTGCCAGGAAATCCAGTTGGAAATGCCACAACTCTGCTGCCGTGTATCCTTGCATAAATCCACCCCTAAGCACCAGCATCCTCGCCAGCCATTCGCAGAGCGGCGCCCTCGAACGGGTGGGCGGAGTTTCACAAGTACAGGGTGTTTGGCCCGGCCTTTGAGCGGATGCTGTGTGGGAAAGTCATTCAGCCCACTGCCCTCTGGCCTCCGGCTGCTGCCCTACACCCCCCAGATCTGTAGCTGAGATGGTGGCTAATTATGGTAATTGATTTGTCGTCAGTTGTGGGTGGGAGTCACCTATGATGGGGAGTTGTTAGGGGAGTACTTCTTCTGCAAATCTGGCAATTGAATGCTTTGAGACTTTATTTTCTTGGAATTTTCTTGGCACTGATAAAGGTTCTGGCAAATTTCCCCTAACTGCAGGAGAAGGTCTTGCATTTTCCTCCAAATATTTCTGCTTATGTCGCATTTCGCATTCGCAATCCAGGCAGCTCTTCGATATGTAATCATCCTTCTTCTCTCTGTTATGTAGAGCATCCCTTAGCCGTCGTAACCGATGGCCCCCCCATTTGTGCCACTCCCCTTTCGGCTGCAGCTTCAGCTTCAGCTTTGTGCTTCACGTCACCTGTTTTTGACATTTTGCCATTATTTTGCGCACAGCGGGCGACCGCCATGTTTGTCGATGGAGACGGAGATGGAGAGAGCAAGAAGACAGCAGAGACCTAACCCTAGCAACCCCATCGCAACCCCAACTGAAACTGGAAGTCATGTAGTATGGAGAGTACAGCCATATGGGAGACGGACAGTCGGGAAGGAAATCTGTCAGTAATGAGAGCTCTTTATAGGGGCCCATCGAACCTGTTGATCGGAGGGCAACTGGCGTTGGATTCCATTCCCACGGGATCAGGACAATTGCACACCCATGGGAGATAGCTCTACATTTCACGGATCATTTAACTTAACCAGAAACCCGAACCAGAACCAGAACCGAAACCCCCCACCAGAGAGAGAACAGGATCAGGAACCACTCGAAGCAGCCGCAGAGATCCTTTGTCAACAGCGCAGTCACGGGGCAATTGTTGAAATTGAATTATGTTTATTTGATGTTTTGGTTTACGCGTAAATTAGCTACGTGGCGTCGGGGCACCAAGTGCTCTCCGAATCTCACCCATCGGTTGGCCCGCCCAGTCGGGCGACCGACCTGGTCGCGTGCCCTAACCCGAGGCGCGAAAATCCGGAGCAGTCGAATCGAACAAAGGGACCCGGCAATATGTCAGGGCGGATGCGCAAACCTTTTCATTACCAGACAAATTTGCTTGAGGCACGCGTCGGCGCACACTCCACGGTACCCCTGCCACACAGGCAGACCTTAGGTCCGTCCGTCCGTGATGACAGTAATCAGTTTTGATGGAGGGTAAGTGCCCGGAACACGATCCCGAGAGCCAGAGGCCCAGGCTCCGCAGCGATTGAGCGGCAGATAGGAATGGGATGGTGTGGTGGCGGGACAAAGCTGACATCCTTAAGTGAAATCTTGTTACAAACCAATGTAAACACGATTGTTAATTTAACTTTTCGGAATCGCAGGCAGGAAAACCGCCCTATACGGTACGTACCCGTCGTACCCGTCGTACCCGGCCACTCCCAACCCCTTTTTTCGTTGTTGTTGGATGGATTGATGTTTAGAATGTGGTTCGGACTTGTCATTGGGCCACAATTAAATTATCGCATTTCAAACGAGTGCACCGAAGGAGACGCTAATCGCTGAGACCTGCCTGGGACTGTGGGAAAACCAGAAAATAAATAAAATATATGTATGCGACTTCCATTTGATTTGCATATTTACAATACATGCATAATACTTGAAGAGTTCTTAAGGCCTAAGCCAAACCGAACATGTTAATTTGGAAGGGGTTGGGCTAGAAGGCTAATTCGGAGAGAAGCTTGGTGGGAAGATGTGGCTCAAAGGAGGGCCATAATTATAGGAAAGACTGGAGATGGCTTACACAGCGAGATCATTGGGTTATTCTGGGGATAGAAGAAAGTTTCATGGGTTCCGGGAGCGGCTTCTTTGCCCTCATTTTAAAGAAAATGTTTGAATGAAAAAATTCAGTAAATTACTTCTTTTAATTACAAATAAAACCTACTAAAAAGTTATTGCAGAATACTTTATTTTATATTGAAAAAAATTCCTGAACTGTAACCCATTTTAGGGCCTTAGAAAGGGAACCTCCCCTTAAATCAATCTAAATTCTAGTGCTATTTTTAGAAGTGCAATCCATCTTTCAATCTAATCAGTAAACACCACATATATGAATTCTACGTCATTATTGAGATTACAAACCAATCAAATTTCGCACTTTGATTGTGTATTTATATAATGATGATCGAAAAGATTAAAATTTGTATTAAAATTAGCAACTAAGAAATACTACTGGAACACCTGGGAAAGCAGTATCTTAAATGTCCCTAATTGATATACAAGGAACAAGGTGCACTGCTAATCGGCAGTACTATAATTTTCAAAGATATATCCCTTGGATTATCTCAGGATCTCGGAAGCACCATATTCATGTTGTGATAATTGAATCAAACGGTTCGTTCACACACACACAAAAAGCAAACAAAACGCACGGAAAACAGATTGATAGTGTCAAGAGCCTGGTAGAGCACCCATCACCCATCAGCCACAGCCACAGCCCACCCCCTGCCCTGTCGCATAGCCCAAGGACCTTTGTCTGGTTGCTATCGATTAGCGTTTGGCATTCAAACCAGAGCAAATCCATTCGATGAATCTCGCTGAAACGGCACGCGGCGCAGTACTTTTCCGCTAGGATAATCCCAAGCCCCACCCCATTCCGTAACCATCCCATTCCACTTCATAAGTCCCTTGGCTGTAACCACAATTCGTTGCGGCTATTTTCGGCAGGACCTCGAAGCAATTGTCTGCGAAAATGGTTTGTTTATTTTGATGTTATTTAATGCGTGCCAAGTCCCTCTGTCGATTCCGTTTCGCCGTGTTATGGCAGATCCCTGAGTATCCTGGGAAAAGCAAACATCCTTGGCGCCATACCCGCCTGAGGTGGGTTTCGCGTGTTGAAATAAAAGCTTTTCCTTGGAGCTTTTGGGCAGAGAAGAGACTTGGCATTGGGTGGGTTGGAGACCTGTCTATTCGGATGTGCGGCTGTGGGGCTTTTCTGAAAGGGATATTCTAGTGGTTGGTGGAGTCCTGTGGAGGGACATTTTCTGCAAGTAAATGGGCGTTAAAGCTCTCTTGGAAGGTCAGGAAATCCGTCCATTCTAGCATACGAAATATGGATCAAAAAATATCAAATTCAAAAGGTTATCGTTTCTTCTTTCATTTTTAGATGTATGTATTCTACGTTTAAATTTGTAGATTTACATTTTACATGGGGCTTCTCCCCGTGTAAGATATAGTCGCTGCTTAACAGTTACTCTCCGAGCAGATAAGATATGTTTACGAATGCAGGGAGGGGACTGCAGTGGCGACCGATTGGAGCAACGGTAAGTGTCGTGCACAAGAAGAGGGTTCTACCAGAAACACCATTGTATACCCTATTATAGGGTATAATCATATTAGATAATAGTTTCTGGAAAATAAAAGATAAATACATTCTTAAAAAATTTAAAAACGATTATTTTATTTGGAATTTAACGCCAGCAATCCTCATATCATAATTCAAGTGAAATATGTCAAGGCCCCCCGAACCAGTCCTCGATTTGGCAAAAACCTTGAGCACGCTTCGCGGGGGAATTTGCATATCTTTCGACGAATACGAACACTTGATCATACATTCGGATCAACTAAACTGAAGGCAAATATCGTACCGCTCGCCCATGGGGGGATGGGTGGGGGGGAGGGTTAGTTATAGCACGAGAGAGGGTCCCAGCGAGGGTCTGGCATTCAGCTGTCACCTGGACAGGCAGGCAGGCAGGCAGTCAGTCTTCTTTATGAGATGTTTGCCCAACAGCAGCAGCAGCAGGTGATCGAGAATCGAGTGGCGATCGGCGGTCAATGGACGTGTAAATACAATTTTATTGGGTACCTCTTAAACCCCTATAACGTAGGTACCCTTGGGCGGGGGGTGTTATAGCTTTTACTTTCAGTTTGCAGAAAGCATTTCCATCTACCATCCGGTAGGGTATTCCAACAGGCGGTCTTTCTCGCTGCCATTCCGTATTCCTTTTGTCTTTGCTGTTAATTATAAAACAAAACAAAAAACAAACAAGTGGAAGCTTTATTTTCGGTAGTCACCGACGTCGACGCACCCAATGGGAAGGGGGGGAGGGGGCACTGACACTGCCTGCCTTTAAGGCAACGCTGACGCTGGGGCTGGCGCTGGTCGCCTCGATGCTTGGAGCATATTCAGAACCAGAGTCCGAACCCCAGTCCGAGTCCGAGTCAGTTAGCCTCCGTCCGTTGCACAGCTCGCACGTCGCGTCTCTCGAGAAAGTACTAACGCTCCTAATAGCAGTTGCCAGCTTGCGGACGATCCCTAGTTGTGGCTGGAATTACTGGAAGCCTGACTGGAAGCGGGAGAGCAGAGTAATGCCAGCGAATGCCAGCACGTCTGGCCAATATTTTGGGCCATTGGAACGTGATTTATGTGGGTCAGTAGCAGCAGTTCCGCGAGCAGTTCCGATCGAGTGCCCTAGAGCTACTTAGGAATAGCAAGCCCCCGCTCCCGTCCCCGCCCCCGCGAAACCCGCCTCTGAGCAACCAATGCCGCCGGCTGATAAGAGACAAGCGGCGGAGGAGCAGTGTGATAAGAGCGTCATTTGAGTGGAGTGCTGCGCGGCGCCAAGTCGTAAATGAAGTGATTTCGGGAAAACCGAAGGGAAACTCAAACTGAAATCGAAACCGAAATTGCCATTCCACGCGTATCACAATAATTAGTACCTAACTAATCATTAATCAAAGCGGAATACTAAAAGATTGCTAAAAAACAAAAAGAAAACAAAACCAAACAAAAATATGACAAAACGCCTTGAGAGCCATGAGGAGGAGGAGGCAGGAGGGGATCTGGAGTTGCCGCTGTTGTCGCAGCAGGACCGGAGTCGAAGTGAGTATGCTACCACCCCCCTCTCTCTTTCTATTGGGCCATTAAACCAGTTAACTTGGTCAAAACAAGCTAACTGGCACACACTCACACACATGCACATTGGTAGACCAACTCTTGGCCATAAATCAGTGACACTTGCACATTGCATTCGAGCCAAAAGCGGGTGCGGGGTACACCGAGGGAAAAAGGATATTCATTGGGGGAAAATAATTATTTTACATTTTTAAATCATGTTTTAGCATTTATTTTCGGTTGAACAAAAAGAGTTTCAATTAAAAGAATCTTCTGTGTTTTTTTTTCAAGTGTAAAAGGTTGGGCCATTTGGGGGGGTACTGCCTCGGACTTTGCTCTCCCCTCGTGTTCTCCCCTAATCAAATGTGAATGCGAAATATTTCTGCCATTTAATTTATGGAAATCGTGTAGCGCCAAGCCAGGCCAAAACCAATTAGAATATTTCGATAAAAAATGCCAGCAACAAATGCAAAACTCAAAATGAAACTGAAACTTTTGCGGGTGGATATGGCTATGGTGGGAGGGGGGGGTTATATGGGAGTCGGGCCCCTCCTTTGTTGGTTTATGTTGATAATGTATGCCCCTGCCTCACTGCCTCACTGCCCCACTGCCCTTCTGCCTTTCTGCCTTCCTGCTTTATTATATTTGCCTTTTGCTTCATTGATAAAAGCTCGGTGTCATTTCCCACTCGATAGCTAATTATTTCTGTCGCTTTTCGAATTAAAAATAAACCCAAACAAAATTTGCATTTTATTTGCCAGCAGAAACAATAGTCTATGGGAACAACAACAACAACAACAACAACAAACCACACACTGAATACTTACTGTCGTTTATTGTATGTATGAGCATTATAAACTGATTAAACAGAGAGAGGAATACTCTGTGTGGCACGCCTCCATGATATATATCGCATGCGATAAATTCTGTTTGGGCTTTGTTTGGATTTCGTGAATGTGGAACGATAAGGGTGGGAATGGGAAGGCGTAAGGTCTGCTCGGAAGGGGTGGTACACGAGCAAACATACATATCTACATAGATGGGGAAGAGGAGAAGTTGTGAATAAATTAACGAAAATACCCTGAACATATTTTGGGAATTTATTGAAATAAATCGGAAGATTCTCCTGATCATTACACTAATTAATTTCTCTTTTATTTTTCATTCACTCTGCATGTCGTATTCTCACTTTTCTTATAAATATAATTCATAGGCTGTATAAAAATAAATTTAGGTACATTTATATTTAAATCTAAGATAAAGCAATAAATCATCCAACATTCAACGTAGACGAATCAACCAAATATTTGACAAATTTATAATGCTTTCGATAGAACTGTGCCACAATTGATTGGGGTCTCGGACAACCCTCAACTGGGGGGGTAAACATCAACAGGATGTATGAGTAATATTTGTATTTCTCATTTCGGGAGGAATTCCGTGGCGGGGAAGGCTATCAGATGAGTCAGAACTGAGTAGAACTGAGATTTACATGGTTTGTTTGGTTATTTATCTCTCAGATTAGCCACGAGGATATACAGTGGTATCTTCCATAAATATTTGCCAAAATCTGTGCAGCTTAAACTATCATTCAGTCATCTGTTCAAACTTGATTTCATAATTAGCACTCCATTTACGGCACTCAATTAGCAGCAATTTAGCAACCGCACAAAGGGGCTGCCTGTTTGGCTATCTACGATAACAACTTTGTCTTCATTCGTTTCATGCCAAGTAAATAAATAATAACAATTTTCTGGCAGCGCACTTCCTAATGAGACAAGCCCATAATAAACGAGAGGCAGATAGGGACCCCCAGAGACCCCACAGACTCATAAATCAATCATAAAGAGGCACCAACTGAAACCGAATTTCGTCAACAATTATTCGGAAGCAGCAACAGATCTCTCGCTCTCTCTCTCTCTCTCTCTGTCTCTCCCAGTGTCTGTTTCTCTATCAATAATATAATCATAACACCATGAACAACACACACACAATCCAACAAAGTGGGCGAACTATCGCGTAAATTGCCATTAAATAATCATCATCAAACGCGAACCCCCACCAAAAAAACAAAAGTGTAGAGAAACAAAAGATCCAAACACTAACAACGATGCAAAAGTGTCAACAAATTGTCAGAATTATAGTTGATGTGATGTGTGATCCATCAGGAAAATTGACCGCCGGCCCGCCCGCCCGACCACACGGACGGACAAAGGCATTAGCCGGACGGGCGGGTGCTGAGCGATCGCGTTCATTGCCCAACACGTTCCCTCTAGAGACTGACGATCGACAGACGCTCCAACCCGAACCTCAACACGTTCTCAGCTGCAGCTGCAGCTGCAGTCAGCGCCAGATCGGAGATAGCCGCTATATCATCAATTGATTTATACGAGTGCGAAATTACACCTCAGTCGGAAATCCATGGGGGAGGCTATTAACTGGGAATTGTTGTGGAAGAACTGGGGATACACTTTCCTTAGATGGATGATGAGTACCAGTGGGCCCTTTGGGGGTGTAGAGACTTAAGGGTATTATCTGCCATGCTGCCATAATTAGTGCCCTTTATTTCCTGTAATCCCAACTAAACCACCAGCCCATGCAACTCCCCCTGGGCTGCAGGGTATGCAAATAATGTTGAGTGAGGCGATGTGCCGGCGATTAAATAACAACAGCAACAGTTTTGCGCGCCAACGTGAGCCGAAGAGAGGCGGCGCCAGAACTAAGAGAGGAGCCGAGTCCGAAGAGAGCGCGCATCAGGTGCAGCAGGCAGCAGGCAGCAGTCGTCGCGACATCGGCCGCGATGTCGGCTATCAAAGAATGGTCCATTCCGAGCAGCGTCTGGCTCGGCTGCGGGCAGGAGAGGTTATAAAAGTTCTTCGCTTTCGAGAGTGGCGTTCAGTTGCTCTTGGTCAGTCGTTGTGTGCGGAGCGCCCCGGAGCAGTAGCCCCCCAGAGAGTCTGTGTCACTGTCACTGTCGCTGTTACTGTTACTGTCGCTGTTACTGTCGCTGTCTCCGTGTGCCAGTCTCCGTCTCCGTCTGCGTCTCCGTCGTCCGTCGTCCGTCGGAATCTCATTCTGAATCCCAATCGCATAGGAAATAGTGCGAGAGCAGGAAGAGTTTTTGTTCGTGTAAGACAAACGTTATAGCGGGTACGGGTACGGGCACGGGTACGGGCACGGGCTGTGAGTGCGGGACACGCGGTGTCCGTGGTGCGGATGCGGGTGCGTGAGTGCGCATAGTATAAAATTAAATAAATGAAACAAAAAGAAAAGAGCACCACCAGCAGCAGAAGCAGCAGCAGCAGCAGCAGCAACAAATGCGAGTGGCAACAAAACGATGCTATATCCACAGATATATACGGATATGTGCTAATATATAGACGCCTGATACTTATGATTGTCGTACGATATAGCACGGCCACCGCCAGACAATGTTTGGACAAGCCATAAATCTAGAAGGCCCACACAAAAAATTTCATAATTTCCTCTGCTCTCTAGAGTCCCTAACATAATCGTGATTATTATTTGGATTTCATTATATTTATATTCTCCGTTCGAATCCGTTCGAATCCGTTCAATCTGTGAGGCCACTCGCATTTGTTGTGCCCATGGGGAAAGGCGCGCGCGAATGCTTGCCACTTGCCACTGCACCACGCTGCGTATGAGTGATGGATGTCGCAGGCACCCACCGCTCTCGTTCTCTCTGTTTGGGCAAATGCAATAATTAAATGCGGGAAATGCAGCCAAAAGAAAAACAAACAAATATCTAGCGGGTTGTTTTGGGGCTGGGGCGGTACCGCGTGTCGTATGCGTAATGCCAGCAGACGCTCGTAAACTCAAACAGCACCTGCCGGGCAGTGACTGACTGATTTTATGTCTCAGTTTCCGTTTAGTGCGCTCTTAGCCATACATTTATCAAACAAAAAAAGAAGCAAAGAAGTAGCCTCGAGGCGACAACCGTGCGACGGATTTCCGCGCCAAAGACATCATCATCAAAACCAAACTCAAACGCAAACGCAAACTGAAACTGAAATTTGAACTCAAACTCCAAGAAGTACTCCCAGAAGCGGCCGTACCAGCAGCAGCAACAGGAAACGGGCTAAGGAAATCACTAGCATCCTTGCCAATTGTGCAGCAGAGTGCTGGCTGCAGGCCAAACTCTGAGAGGAGTGGCACCAGCAACACCAGCAACGCCAGTGGCAGCCACAGCAGCAGCAGCAGCACCAGCAGCACCAGCAACAACAACATCCAGTGGCAACTTGTTTTGTATATCCATAAGGTAAGCTCATTACGGGACACAGAGGCACGGCACGGCGCGGCACACGGCACACGGCATGGCAGCTTCGTGACGTTGACAACGCGGCAGGGGCAGAGGCAGAGGCAGAGGGACGACACTGTAGCTGGAGCTCGCATCCTGGCATCCTTGCCTCGCGGACGTGCCGCCAGCGACATTTGCTTTGCTCTCCTTTGTTTGTTTATTTGAGCGTCTTTTTGCCCATACACTTTGCTGGCGTGGGTATAACGCCTCTGAACAGGTGTTTGGTAACGCACAGAATGGTGGCATCTGCCACTCCATACGAGAGCAGAGTGTCCCCGAGTACGGGTATCTGTAGTTTCAGGCAAATCGAATGAGACTCTCTTGCATCGGACAGGCACGTAGGACCTTCAAGGGTATTAACTGCTTCGGCAGACGAATCTGTCCTTCCTTCTTTGGTTTTTTTTCTTTCTTTTTCTCCTCCGAGTCTATTTGTTTTTGGCTCTAACAACAACAAGAAACGCCAGCAACAATGAGAATGGAGATAACAACAATGACAACGACAATGACTTTATCCTGACAGATTGTTGAAGCCCACCCCCCGCTTTAGGCCTTCTCAGAGCTGGAGGGAGCAAGGCCCGGCCCGGCCCTTCAAAGTATCTGGAATTTGCTAAGAAAATTGTGTCCATAAATGGGATAAAGAATGGAAATTGGCTTTAAAATTAGGCGATGTAAAAGATATTAGCCATAAACATGGCAGCCAAAAAAGTTGAAAGAAATTGTTCCTCGCATTAATTCCAAATAAAACACTCATTTTCCTCGTGTATTATAAATCAAAGAATTGCATAAATATCTCTCTTGATTTCCTGTTTAATATTTCAAAGAATAATATTGTAATTATATAATTTTCACTGGCTTACATTCCCACAACATTTCGAGTATAGTTTTACATTGGAAATGCCTTGCAGCCGCCTCCAAGAAACGGCTCCACCCGACACCCCATGAAAATGAATGCCAAACGCAAGCGCCACGAACATATTGAGCTGCTCGTAAGCATATTCATGGGAATATCTTGACAATTCCGGCAGCAACAAAAAAATTGGGGGTACCTTCCTGGCAATCACCTGGCGCCTCGTTACCCCCTTCCATGGCCATGTACCAAGCCCTATGCCCTGCCTTGCCCTAGGGTTATGCTAATGCTTATCCGGATGCTTTGACTCCCACCGACCGACCCGACCCGACTGACTGACTGACTGACTGACTGGCTTGCCACTGATTGGAAGCGCATAAAAGTAGCAAATCAGTGAGCACTTTGAAATTGAAATTCTAATCAAAAAAAGGCGCGCTCCAACAATGCTAGAGGGGGAACACCCCTCTCCTGGCTCCTTGCTCCTTGCTGCTTAGCTTGGCTAAATTTGAAATTGCCAAACGATTTGCCATTCGATTAACAAGACAGCAGCAGCCGAAAGGGGAGGGGAAGGACTTGTCATCGTGCTCATCCTCATCATTCTCATCGTTCTCATCCATTCTCAGCAACAACAACAACAGCATCAGACATCAGTCGGAATGGTAATAGATTTGTGAATTCATGTTGACAACAATGGATCAGGAGCAGCAGCAGAAGCAGCAGCGGCAGCGGCAGCAGCAGCATTCACTGAAACATCCACTCACAGATTCACATTAAAAGTAAAAACTAAATAGAAACCAAATAAATGGAAAAGATTGGAGAGTTCTAGCAGACTGAGGAATACCCTTTTTTTCCCTCTTTGGGGTGAAATATCTGTAGAAAAATATATCCAAGCAGAAGTAGAATCCCAAGCTAATTCAGATCATAATTCCACTATTTGGGGCAGATAAATAGTGAAATTATAATCTGAATTAGAACCCATATACCCCTCTGTCTCTCTCTCTCTGGTGATGAGGGGTAGCTGCTGTCCATGGCTGATGACCTATATTCCGTGTTGTGTTCAGATTCCGACTGTCCGAGAGTCCGGCTGTATCCTCTACCTCTATCTGTAGCTGGGACTGTGTTTGCCACAAACTGTAGCCAGCACCGGACTCCACTCAACCGAATTGGACATCACAGTGGAGACAGGACAGACGAGGACATGCATGGGAGCAGAACCAGGACTAGCGACAGGACGGAACAGCAGCTGCAGCAGCATCAGCAGCAGCAGTAATGCTGGGCGGCAAACGGAAGGAAGTCTGTAAGGACCCTTCAAATGTGAACGAGAACGAAACGGAATTGCCATATTGCAATCGTTTTTGCCCCTCTGTGCCCCTCCTTCTGCTGTCCCTCTTTATGTAATTCTTTGCTAAATAAAAGATTTCCGCAGATGAACAGTTTTCAGCTGAAATGCTCTCTGTTGCGAAAAGGAGCTGGAAAGGTAGCTAAAATTTGCATAATATATCAACCCACATATGTGGAAAAAGAGGCTGGTCTTGTGGCACGCCCCCCCCATCCCCATCGCCATCTCCATCTCCAGCCCAAGCCCATAAAAACTTAAAAATGTGGCTCTTGTGGCTCTTGTGGCTGCTGTGCTGCCTTGCCTTTTCAATTGATTCGAAAATTGATTTGATCCTTGTGAATCCTCGAATGAAGAGTGTGGAAGGCGGAAGGACACTTCATTGTAATGATTTCGGCATTTGGAGCGAGCATTTTTGGTTGAAAATTTGCCATTTTATAGAATCCGATCACACAGAAATTGTCGAGCAGCCGCCCGCCTCCTTCACTTTGTGGCAGGCAGGCAATCGAATGTGCGTGTGTGTGTGTGTGTGTGTGTGTGCGCCTTTTGTGGGCTTATAAAATGTTTTGGGGAAAAGTGTTCTCACGCATTGATATGAAAATTGCTGACAAATGTTTTTGCTTTCCTAATTTGATTTCTCTGGAATTTATGGCTCGCCTTTTTTATTGGTCATTAGTGTGGAAATTCATTTCGGAGAAAAGGAGAGTGCAATCCCAGAGAGTTACATTTGGGAATATATTTGGCAGGAATATATGCGATTTTATGGCTTAAAAATCAAAGAAAACTTAGAGATAATTTGGTGTTTAATTAATAATTTATTTGCTTGCATTTGGCAAGTGTATTTAATGAGAAACAAATGTCTATAAATTATGATTTAGTGCGTAATAAAATACCCCTCTTCCGGAGTAAGAAATATCCATTTGAAGGATCCAGTGCCAATGCCAATGCCAATTAGTGTTTATATAAATTGCCATTAAAAGACTCTGGCAAAAACCCCTGGAAAATCGTTCTCCATTGGCATATTTGCCCCGTCAATGTTTAGCTGAAACTTTGGAGGTTTCTCGCCTTGGCTTGGCCTGCTTTTCCGGGCAGGGACTGGGGCCCCATAAAAGTTGAACATTTTGCATAAATATTGTGAGCAAAATGTGTGCGAATTTATTGCCTGATTTACTGTGGGAGGGGGGCAATTAGTCGCAATAGTTTTCTTGGCCGAGCAGCAGCACCAGTTTCCCAGTTTCCCAGTTGCCAATTTGTTTATGCGATTTCTGTTTCTGTTCAGTGCGAGCCAAAAGGCCAGGCCAGGCCATAATCAATTGTGTTTTAATTGCAAGGCGTGAAAGTCGTAAATTTTCAGCCATCGATGAGGCGAAGATCGCTCCGAGAGGCACGTACGTGTCGAAGCTTAAATTGTTTATATAATCTTTATTGTGCGTTGGGCGAAAATCGAATTTAAAATTTCCATTCCCCAGTTTCCATTATTCAGAGAGAGAGAGAGAGAGAGAGAGAGCCAGTCATTCCGTCCCGCCGTCAAATGCAATTTCCACAGGCAGAGGCAGAGGCATTGCGCATACGCCCCGTTGCACACCGCTGCGGCTGCAACTGCTGCTGCTACGGCTACTGCGGCGGCTGTGGCCTCAGATGCTTGCCTTGCCTCAGCTGCCGCTTATCTTTGCAAGCGGCTGTCACACGGCTGCAATTAGGCTGACAAGTGATGAAGTGGGGCGTAGGGGGAGATGGCCGACGGGCCTTCATCCGGCGGGATATACCATGTACATAGATGTCCCATCATCATCCCATTCCATCCCATCGCCATCGCCACTCATCCTCCACTCATCGCACACTTGTCGCCGAAACGGAAGCGCAGCTCGTTGCTGCTGCTGCGTGCAAGTGTCTGAAGATTACTATTACCCACTTGGCAGGCAGCCTGCTTCGTGCCACACACACCCGCCACAGAGCCGCAGAGCCCCAATCCCTGCGGAGGCAGTGGCAGCGGCAGCGGCAGTCTGCATGCATAATAAACAAATCAAATCCTATAAATGTGCAAATTAGCTGTGTGCAACGTCACCGAACGACTGGCTCTACACTGCGAAATAAAAGCGAGTGAATGCCAGAATCTGGAAGGCATAAAGTTGGAAAATTATTACTTTACATTTTTAGGAGGATTTTTAGGAAATTTAACCTAAGATTCCTATTCTTAATTATACACAAAAGCTCTACCAGAAACCATTCTAAGCACTTGCTATTCCTGGCTGCAAATTTCATTTAAAAAATCAGCTTAAGTCCCATTTGAGGTATCCTACTCTTTCCCTCAGTGTACGAAATGCAGATGCTGGCGTCATCATTATCATTGCTCCTCTTGCACCCCGTCTCACATCTCCCGCATCGCTCTTTCTCCCATCTCTGTCTCTCTCTCTCTCTCTCTCGCTCTATCATTTGATGAAAGTGAATACACTTTTATATGCATGACTGCTAATTACAGCGACAATTTGTCTATCTACCCCGTCCGCTACCCCTACCCCACCCCCTGGGATGTCCCCAGAGCTAAACGCTTTGCTTTTGTATTACAAATATTTAGCACATTTCGCATTTTCTGATTATGACGCTGCTTCTCTTCTCAGATTCTTTGCCCCCTCTCCCCAACCCTTTGATAATTGCCCAGGGAAACCCCTCAACCGATTTGTCATTGTGTTTCTGGGATTGCTTCAATGCGCGACAGAACTGGAATAAATTCTGTGGAAATATTACCGAGCTGAGAGTGGGGCATGATCATGAAAGAGAGCCATTACCTGACAAGTAAAGACAAGTTTAAGACACTATTATATCTATTATATCATATTGATGATTGTAAAGTTGTGGAGTTTCCCTTCATATTATCTAACATTATATTCTCTGATGGAAAAGGAAATTCCAGCAATATGCATTGCAATTACAAAGGTGTTTAAGTAACATTTTGCAGCCAATCATATTGCTTAGAATTATAATTAAACAAAATATATTAGTTTCCACGTTCTTCGTCTCAGCCGCTCTCGACGCAGCCCGTGAAATTTCCATTTCCACTTTTGGATTTCGGTCGTATGGGGCTCATCGCTGGTTCATCGCTGCGGCCACAAGTAATCGACAAGTCTTCCAAGTCTGCAAAGTTTGTTGAGAATACCATTCCAGGTCATAGGGTGGAGCCATTCCAGAGCTCAATGTGCAGGCCACAGTCATTGAGCTGGAAGGCAATGGGATCCAGGCCCGATTACAGGTGCCAGGACGGTGCCAGGAGTTTTTATTGGACATTAAACGGATGTACGATATGGGAGATCTCCATGTGGATACCTGGTGTTAAACTCGCTTTCATGTACAAAAGTTATCTTCATCTTAAATCTACAATACTTTGTTTGCCCAGGGAGAGCTTCTAAAAGTTTTGTTTTGTTTTGTTTAAAGAAAATACATAGCTCTCAAAAAACTAACCAAATTACAATCGACAAAAGTGAGGGGAAACTCCACACTAATTAGATTGGAATTTCTCTCCTCGCCTACTCGCGTATTTATGCAAAAGTTTCGCCGCTCCCTGGCAATTGTCTTTTTGCCATATTTTTTAATTAACCATCGGGCATGGAAGAGCTAAGCAAATTATTAATAGCCAAAGAGAGAGGAGAGAGCAGGGGGGAACTCTGGCATTGAATTTTCAATTGAAACAAATCATTATTTGAACAGCGTGTGGATCGTATTCAATTGGTGTTGGCGCTGGCGCTGGCGCTGGAGGTGCCATTGGCGCTGGTGGAGCGTGTCAAAAGATCGCGTATCCGCCTCGGATCCCATGGGAATCTATGTGCAGATGTGTGGACAGCACATACATATATGTATGTATGCATGGCATATTGTTATGATCGTGCGCCGAATAATTGGCTTTTTATGGGCCACTGTGTATGTAAATGTAATTAGCAAGCAATTTGCATAGAATAAAAATAGCGTTACTCCTCTGCTGGCTGGAGTACCCATACTCAACTCATATGCATACAAAAGCGAACTAGTTTCACAGCTGAGAGGCAATGGAAATGCAATATTTGAACCAGTTCTTCTTTGTATTGATTAAAATATTCATTCATATTAATGGCTTGTAGCACTAGTCGTAAATGCAAATACTTCGATGAATAAACGGATGTATCGGAAATGGCACTCACCTTTTTATTCAGAAATTAAATTAAATTCTTGCAATTAGAATACAATTTTCATGGCTTGTCTAATGAAAAGTTATGGGTTTTACGAGTACCAATAAATCACTCATGGGATGTTGGATTTTCAGCCTCTGCTGATGGAGTAGGGAGTATGCCTTTCCATCACATGGGAGCACTCCTTCATTCCCCCTACATAACTCTTCTTCGAGCTATCCCCCCTCTCCTGCACATATCAATCGCTGTGACAAAACATTCTGCTGGCACATTTCGCGCAGAGTCGAGAGTTGAATTTGCATATGTCCATGGGCCGGAAGAGATATTCCATGGCATTTAGGTTGCGTCTGGGGGATTTAGCATATGTGGCCAGTGGGCAATGCATCACCACTCTCTCCTCTGCCCCTCTTTGGATGTGGATGTGGCTGTGGCGGCTGTGGCAGTAAAATTCACGCGTGATAAGCAGTTGAGCGCACATTTTCACGCACTTGTAAACAGGGAATAAGCGAAGCGTGTCCGCGAAAAGCCGCAGGCAAAAGAATGGAGTCCCACTCCCTAGCAATGGGACGGGGCGGGGGCGGAGGCGGGGAGGGGGAGCTTCTGTGTGTGTGGGGCAGCCTGGTAGGATAATTAATTATCAATTTTATGGGCCACCCTCTGGCAGGGTCTTTTCTCTGGCATATCCTTGGCTGCAGTTGCAGTTGGGATTAGGTTTTGGTCAGTGGCGGAGTTTTGCCCAGGAAGGACATGACAGGACAGGGCAGGACATTCTGTTGCTGCGTTACTGCTGCCGGCTGGCTGCTGGTGTCTGCTGAAGGTCGTCTGCTTGTCGCGTTGTGGGCTCAACGGCTCAAACTCAATGCTATAAACTACGTCGTCGCCGCCATCACCATCCCCATCCCCATCTCCATTCCCCTTCCCCTTCCTAGCCGCATCCCCAGCGACATTTACCTTCAACTCGCGGCAGCGGCAGGCGTTGGTTGCAGGCGTGGCAGGCGGGTTTGTGCAATCTGGTGGCACGCTGAAAATAACGCTAATTGCATTTAGCAGCTGCCAGTCGCTGCTGCCCCTGGTCACACACCAGCTACGCTGCCACCCCACCCACGTGGGGCATGCCACACATCCTCTCGCATGGATTTGCGGGCAGGCCAATAATTGCTGTGGGCCGCCGCCTGATCAAACAATATTGTCGAATCGACAGGTTGCTGGCTTTGGCTTTTCGGATTAACATAAACTCCCGCGCCAAACGTGCAATTTTATGCAATTAAAGGGAACATTTAAAAAGGTGAAAACAAAGGCAAAAGCAGCAGCGAAACTAAAGGGAAATTTAAAAAATAAATTATAGAAATTATACAAGAGATGCTCCACTCATTCGGCTGCTACATAATGAAGGAATCTTTATTCTTTAGGTGATTTTGGATAAAGAAATTAAAAGATTCCTTAGCGGACTTTCGGATAGACATTTCCATCTAAGAAGTGCCTGAAAGAAGTGTCTAAAACTCTCCTGCCTGTGCTTATGCTAATCCCCCTCCAAGTCGCACCGCAACACAGCAAAGAAATCCCCCAAAAGTAAATTCCACCATTGCACAGTGGTTCCATCCAGTCAAAATTAAATAAATAATAAGAAATAATAATTAATAAACTGTATTCTGGTTTTTGTTTTGTTCCAACTGTCCAGACAGCATGATATTATCTTAGAATTGCAAGTAGAGCTCTCAAGAAAAATATCAATAAAGCATTTAAAACAAAGTTATTGTTTTAGAAAAGGGATTAATATTATAAATAAAGATATTAACTATATTTATACAACAAAAAGTATATGTACTTCCTGCTATGATTTCTGTAAATCGGTATTGTGTTAAGTACGTTATTGTCGACGTTCTTTGTTTGTCTCTGCTGTGTTTTTTTTTAGTTTTCGTTATGACCTTCATGTCACAACTCAATAGATCTTTTTGTATATTGTTTATTGTATATTGAGATGTTTAATTCAAGTGCCGATAGGTGCCCAGCCTCTTGCTATATACAAAAAGCCGACTAAACCTAAACATAAAAAAAACACATGTATTTTGCGAGTACCAACTGACGCCGCTGTAAAAGTTCTAAATTCGAAGATATTAAATCAGCTATTGATTTGCTGATATAAAATATAAATTGGTTTATTTTTTACATATATTTGTGGAGTTTTTCCTTTATATTTATTCGATTTTCACTTTATAATTAAAGGAGTGTACTAATGAACTATGAAAAAATATTTCATTAAAGATTTTGTGGTTGTTAAATTAATGTTACATTTTTGCCGTTTGTCGCTTAAAATAAAATTAACCAAAATTCGATTTCAGACTGATTTTTCCTATGGCAGCTATATTATATAGTATCCCGATTTTCCCCAAAACTCGCCCTGGTTATATAAAGTTTTTTTTAATGAAGAATTATAAGGTTGCGTTGCAATATAAAGGAAAACAAACAAATTTCCATTCCAATCAATTCATTTCAGACCGATCGTTCAAATGACAGCTATATAGCCGATCCGAGTAATCTCTACTATAAATTAATATCTCTTTTATATGTATATATTTAATTAAAATTTTGTGTCAAGTTTCTACCTCAGCTAGAAGTATTTTTGGCCGCCCTCCCCATACAACAGGAAGCAGTGTGCATTGGCGTGCAGTAAATTGCTTAATTTTGCTTAATTATATGAACGAACAGGTCCAGCCAACAGAACAGAAAAAGGATTAAGCAGCATTTAAGGCGGCTAACTAGAAGCCGAGAGTGATTTCGATTCGATTCGATTCGATATCCGCGAGTGGGGGGCAGGCAAAAGTTTGTTTGTTGCCTACTTTGGGGCATTGATACCTTCGGGCCAGTTTGGGCCAGAGGCAAGGCTTGAGGGGCTCTGGGACTTGTGGGACTTGTGGGCTCTATATGAACTCATTCCGCGCCAAATCCCAGACAAAGCCAATGCGCTACAAAAGCCTCTGGCTGGCTGCCTGGCTGACTGGCCACAAAAAGAAAAGGCCAACAGAGAGCACAGAGAATAGAGAGGGCGAGGGAGAGGGCGAGGGACATTGGATAGGAATGGAATCGAATCGCAGGAGAAAAAAAGTTCAGCTAGCAAAAGGACACGAACATCGCACAGCCACAGGACCGAGCCCCCACCCAGCTCCCATCCCCAAGCAATTACATTAAATCTTGGCTATTATTCTTTTACTTTGTAGAGTTCTCTCTGTTCTGCACACAACTTTTGCTGCTCCCCCACCCCCCTTCCGTTCGTTGCCACTGCCTCGCTGTGGCATGGCCACTGCCTCGCTGTAGTTAATCGCCTCCAACGTGATTGAATTCCATCGAACGCAGGTTGACCAATGACCGGACCAGGCAACGGCAATGGCAACGGCAGGGGCAGGGGGAGGCCAGTTCTAATAAATGAAATAGACCCGCTTGACTTGACTGCATCTGGGTCTGGCTCTGGGTCTGGCTCTGGCTCCGACTGTGGCTGTGGCTCTGCTTCGTCCTTTGGCTGTTTCTGAGAGGCTGTTGCCTGTTGGCTGTTGCCTTTGACCCCGGGACTTGGTTTATGGCCAGTCACTGACCACTTAACTAATTGCTCCTTTGTGTGCCACTGACACGGGCAATAAAATTAATTCTCTCATACGGATATGTACTCCGGTTGGAGCTGCTTTTCGGTGGCATCTATCAAGTCAATCATTTGCATGCTCCACCCTCAATCTTTGGGGGAAAATGCAAATTGGAATCCAAGCCAGAAGATTGAGAGTTTCTTTGGGGGAAATCGAAGGCAAACGGATCTTCCAGGGAACTTCTTTGGCACTCTATAATCGTATACCCATCGTATCGTCCCCTCTCTTCTATTCCAGTTCCTGTGTGCATCATGCACAACACCGGCAAACCGTCCCTTGCACCCACCACCACCACCAGCGCCTCTCCGCCCACAGCACAGCAGCTGCAGCAGCCACAGCAGCAGCAGCAGCAGGCAAGGCCACAGTCGCCGTCCCCTGGGCGGAATGCCACGGAGGATGAGGACGAGACCGATGTGATTGGCGATTTGATGGGCCACTTTGGCAAGTGGCAGCTGCTGATGACGGTGCTGCTGTCGCTCTTCCAAGTGCCCAACACCTTTCACATATCCTCGTCGGTGTACCAGGCGGCCAACAAGGACTTTTGGTGCCAGCGGCCGCTCGAACTGCAGCAGATGCCCGTCGACGAGTGGCGCAACCTGAGCGGCTCCAACGACAACTGTCATCGCTGGAAGAGCATCGGCTGGAGTAGGCCGGAGAACGATACAACGCTGCTGGAGGTGAGTCCCGATCCCGAATGGAGAGGAGAACTCTCATGTGAATCTCTCTCTGTCTCTGTCTTATAGGCCGCGGAAGAGGTCGAAGCTGTGGGCAATCTGGTGGCCTGCGAGAGCTGGGAATACGAGACACACGATAATGTCGGCAACACTTGGACATCGCAGTGGGATCTGGTGTGCGACAAGGAGCACATGAAGAACGTGGCCGAGATGTTCTTCCTGCTGGGCGTGGCAACAGGTGGCATCATCTCCGGCTATCTCTCCGACAAGTTTGGCCGCAAGACAATGCTCTTCATATCGGCCATCCTGCAGACCATATTCGGTGAGCAATCCCCCATACGCCCATACCCCACACTCCTCTCTCTATCCTCCATGCACATTGTGGCCTTTAAAGGCCATCCATCCTCCAACGCACACTGCCACACACTCACCTTCAACGTGTCGTCATGACATTGGCCATGGACGAGAGTCCCGTCCCCCATCTGACTGTGAACTTGGCCATGTCTGGGGGTCAGCACACGTCGAGTGGCACTCAGGGCACAGGACTGGGGGACGGACTCGAGCTGCAGTTGTGGCTGCTGCCGCAGGCAGTGCCTTGTTGTCCTCGTTGATTAAATCTCTCGTACAATGTAATTGGAATTTGCATTCAAAAGGACATTACTAATGAGGAATCGGGTGTGGCATCCACACGCCAGTGTCTGTGCTGCGGAAGCGGATTCTCGAACATTGCATCAAGGGTTCAAGGTTGATTGGAAGGCCCTAATGAAGGGAGATCTTCAGAGAAGGATTAGCCTGGCAGTTCCTTAAATTCACTCCCCAACATTACACAGATGCATTTTTCTCTGTTTCCATCCACAGGTCTCTGCCTGTATTTCTGCAGCTCCTTTGAGCTATACCTAACGCTGCGGGCCCTCCTCGGTCTGGTGTCCGTCTCGGTGACCTACTCCGCCCTCATTTTGGCCATCGAGTACGTGGATGGCAAATGGCGGACCATCGCTGGGATGTACAACCTCTTTCCACTGCCAATCTCCTACATGATCATCTCGGGCCTGGCCTATCTCACGCAAGACTACCAGGCCCTGCAGCTGTGCATCGGCCTGCCGGGAATATTCCTCTGTTTTCTCTGGTAAGCATCACCATGTCTGGCATCGAATCCGTTTGGGAAGGTAAACGTAAACAAAATATCGCGTGGAGCGGAGTGGAGAGTGTAAATTGCCATAAAATCTCCCTGCCCAGCCATAGATATATCCACACATATGTAGGCACGCGGTATATAGATCAGAGACCAACGAATAAATAACCCAAAGCAGCGAGCGTGGGAGTGGCACATGTTCTCCCAGCTAATTTATTTGATTTTTTGTTTTTCTGTTTGCTTTCGATTTCGGTGTGGTCTCTTGCAGGTTCGTGGTCCCGGAATCGCCTCGCTGGCTGCTGGTCAAGGGTCGCGTCGACGAGGTACGCCGCATCATCGAGGCAGCGGCCAAATTCAATGGACGCCAGCTCCCAGTGGACTATCAGCTGACGCCGCCGACGCAGGGCAGCAGCTCCCAGAATATCACGCATCTGTTCCGCTCCAGCTATCTGCGGCGCATCACCATCTGCTTCCTCTGCATTTGGTTCACCATGAATCTGGTCTACTATGGCATTATCCTCAACATGAGCTCCTTTGGGGGCAATGTCTACTTGAATTCGGTGAGTCTCCCTCCCGCGAACATCCCTCCATCTTCATTTGCATCAAGTATACGCCGCGTGGGATGGCTCCGCTGCTCGCTGGCAAATCCACTTAGAATCGGGAATGGATGGAGAACATTTCATCTGATCAATCAAGCAATCATTTAGCAAGCGCTAAGTGCCCACTCGCCGCTCGTCAGCGAGGCAGCGACAGAGGATGATGTCCGTCTAATTGGATTTGTCAGCAGAGCCTCGGCCCCGGCCCCGGCCCCAGCCCCAGCCCCGCGGATTGGATTGTCTGTGGCATGTCAAAAATCTGCTTGCACGGGGTGTGAAAATGTGTTTGCAATCGAATTATGATGTTACTTACCGCCCACACACACACACAGACACACACACACACGCCCACCTCCACTCTCCATGGACAAATCCCCCATAGCCACCGCAGCGCAGCCACCATCTTATGGGATCGGTCCGCTTCGCTTTCTGGGATGCTGGCAGGGGGCCAGCAGCATGTCCGGGGATTGCCGGCCGCCGTGTAGTGCCGAGGAGAGGCCTTGGATTAGCGGCCGGACAAAATAAACCGAATATAAACATGTTTGGCATTTGTTTTTCGGGGGATTTTTCGATTGTTATAAAATGCTCAAGGGATTAATGGGGGGGCTCTGTCTTTCGAGAGAGAGTTTGGGAGATGAAAGGAAGCTTGATCCGTGTATGGAATATTTTCAATATTTCCATTTTGAAGGGTACCTTTTTCTATCATCATTCAAATACTATTGTAGTCCCACAAGATGGAATGATCTGTCGATCTATCATTCTCTTATTGGGTAAACGCTAAAATGGGATCATCTAATGATAGATTACGGAAATCCCACTTCAAAGAGACATCTTCCCGTCCCGAGATTTTTCAATTTTCCCCCAGCCATTTGCTCTGACAATGGGAGGAGCTTTTCAGCTAATTTATTGCATAATTTATTTTGACATTTGCCGGGCGCACCTTTGATGCCGCGCTCTGATTTAGTGCGCCCCGCCGACACTTGACAACTTTTTGCTCACTACAGTCTCCCCCCTCTCCCTCTCCCTCTCCCTCCCTCGAAATGTTTTCAGGCGCTAGCTGGCCTAGTCGAAATACCCGCCATCGCCGTGGCCATGTACATCATCACGAAGGTGGGCAAGAAGTGGCTCTTCTGTGCCACACTCTTCTGTGCCGGCGTCGCCTGCTTCTGCGCCACCATCACCGAGGGGCGCGAGGACATACTCTGGCTGAAGATCACATTCCTGATGATGGGCAAGTTCACGATCAGTGCCGGGAACACCATCATGCCCGTCTACACCGCCGAACTGTATCCCACGGCCATTCGCAATGTCGGTGTGGGCGCCTGCAATGTGGCCGCTGGCCTGGCCCTGATCCTGACACCCTATATATCGCTGCTGGTAAGCCAAGAGGAGCCCGGAAGATCCTTCGTGCTTTATCATTTACCGATTCTCTCTATTGTACAGAACAAAATCGAGGGCCACTTGCTGATGGCTCTGCTCACCGCCTGGAGCATCTTTGGGGGCTTTGTGGTGCTCTTTCTGCCCGCGACGGCCGTCCGGCGCAATGCTGCCAATTCGGGATCGGGTGGTGGGAATCAGAATGCTGCCAGTGCTGCCAAGCAGGTGTAATAATCGCTGCTGCCTGCCCAGCCTCTCTGCCCTGCCCTGCCTCTGCCTCAGCCTCTGAAACCGCCCCCTTCCCCGCCCTGAAGAACAATACATATATTTTGGCTGGTCCAAAGTATGAGCTGAATGAGAAGTATGAGAAGAAGCCCAGCCCAGCCCAGCCAGGCGCCTGGAACCTGTAAGCGAGTCGACATATCCACCGCCTCAAGAAGCCACCTCTACGAACAGATCCAACAGATAGAACATATCCAACAGATCCCACAGATAAATAGATAAACCAAATCGAGTTGACACGCAATTATTGTATGAATGGTAATCGAGCAATCGAATGTCCAGATTAATGCCAATTTAGAACGCTAGAACGTCACAGAATGTCAGGCAGGACCTTGTTTTTGCGTAGCACGTAGTAAGTATGAGTATCTTAACAGTTAATAAACATAAAGCTACAACTACAACTATAACTAAAGCGTAATGTAACGCAATGGCTTATAGTCCTATATGTCATAGTCTCTAAGTATCGGAACAAAAGGAACACACACCAACCGCTAAAAACCCTGACAAAAATCTGCAGAAGATTCAGTTCTTTCCGGAAGGCAATGAATTTTTGCACAAATGTTGGGGAGGGTTTCGGGAAGGCCCCTCCTCTCCCCTGGAACTCTGTGTAATGTTCAATCTTTTGAATAGATCCAATAGAATATCTTGTTGAATTAATGCATGTACACAAGTATTGCTAATCTAATTACACCACACACCGACACACACACAAATTATATTCTTGTCAATATGTCTTGTCAATATCGCAACGTACACATAATCTTGTCGTCGTCTTCTTGTTGTCTATTAATAAAGGAAATGTTTTCCAAAGCGCGAGATCAATTAGTGAAGAGTGAAGGGAAGAGGCTAATACAAGATCTTCGAGAATCAAACAAAACAGAATTGTAATCTCCAGTAATCGTAGTCAATTAATGCTTAGTCCTATCCGTACATACATGTGCATATATATTGTAGTACTATGCCATACTGTATACTATAGTACAGCAGATCAGTCCACACTGAGTATCGGTCAATTATATGGATTTGTATATATAGTACAGTACAGTTGTGTGTGTCATAGGAAGCGTACCCCCGAGGACGAGGAGTTTTATTGTTTAAAACGTCGGCTAAAGAAACAGAACAACACAATTTCCAATATAATGCATTTAACAATTAATTAATATATGTATATACATGCTCGTATGTATATGTGTGTATGCATATGTATATGTATATGTGTGCGTGTTTGTAAATCAATAAATAAAATGTAGTAAAGAAATACATACGTACATAATCGCATTAAAGAATCTGTTGAATCGCTTGTTGTACTTATCTTGTATCTTAAAGAATTGTTATACTCATTTCTCCATATACTACCAATACATATATGTATATGTATATATTTTGTATTATTTTTACCTAGTTTATGCCTAATTTTTGTTGTCTACTGTACTTACGATTTAAGATCCAAAATCCAGCAGAGAGAGTCTTTCTTTAAGTTTCTAATAAACGGAATATCCGAGAATCAATTATTTGTTCATTTCTAGGGCGGCAGAAGAGATCTTCTACCAAGAAAGTTTAAAAGTTTGAATAAAAATATATATATGAAAATTGTTGTAAATCAAAAATTACCAAAAGCAAACCAAAGCTAAGGAAATGCATATTATAGTGTCAAAAGGAATTATATAAATGAATAAATAAAAATTAATAAAAAAAATAATAATATGGATCGGTTTCTCATTTGCAATTATTGATGGGCAGGGACAATTTGAATAAATTCCTTTTTTTAATAATTTCATTAAATTTTATACTCAATATATTAATATTATCTTATTATATTAAATAATATTGAATATTTGGATATTTTGGATATTTTTAAAGTATTTTTTATTGAATAGCCCCAATATTGCTGCGTATTAATATTAATTTATTCAAAAAATTATAGGCATTCAAGATATCCAACAAATTTTCGGTAATGGAACTTTTGTGATTTTTAGCAATTAATTTCATTCGTTTTAGTGTGTTTTTGCGATTTATTATGGCGGAACATCAGATCGCGCGAATAAATTGTTGGTCGTGTCTTGTGCCGATGTGTCACGATGTCACACGAAGTAAACACGATCAACGCTCTCTGCTCGCCATGCAATCAAAGCAAAAGCTTCAGCTTCGGAGGGAGGGAGCTTTACGTGCAGCTTTTGTCGCTTACCTGTACGGTACGCTACGCTGTTGCCTTACGTTACGTTTTTCTTACCAGCCGCTGGTGCTTATAACAGAGCCGCGCGAACTTTTAACGGATTTAGATCGACGCCAACAGCTGACCGACAAAAACCGATCGATCGAGAGTTTTCCTCAATCCCAATCCCAGTCGATCAACAAGTGAAGAAGTGACCGAAGAGTTGAGGAAACAGAAATAGTTTTTCGCATATATCTTAAAGAGTGGAGTAGAGTGTGTGGAAATATGAGTGGTGTGCTGCGTCGCGGTTCCTTGAGTTTCGATTTGAACAAGGGCAGGGGCAGCAGCGAGGCGAACCTCTACGGCGGGTATCGCGAGACAAAGCCAGCGCCTGGCACACCGGAAATCAGTGTCATAGCATTGGACTTTCGCCGCTACTCGGATGACTTGAAGAAGGTCGTAGGCCCAGCCGCAGCCCCAGCAGCAGGGCCCACAAGGGCACAGCCGAACAGCCAGGACCTCAGTCAGGATGTGGACAGTGATGTGATATCGAACTTCCTGGGCCACTACACCAGATGGAGTTTCCTTTGGACCCTTCTGCTCTGCCTGCTCCAGCTGCCCACCACTTTCCACCTTTTCATTTTCGTTTTTCAGGTGAGTTTTCGGTTTTTCGGTTTCGCGGTGTCGGTTACGGTTTTACAGCCAAATATTTGTCCAGTTGATTGCGTCGCCAAATCAAATACCGCCTCGTGCACACTCCCGCCCCCAGCCAGCCGATTGGGGGCAGCACGGGGCTTAGACCGGAAGAAAATATTGAGTAATTGATTGGGGGATTGGAAAGTGTGCGAGTGATTTGCAGTAATAGCCACTAATTGCCTACGCAATGGCAATGAATCTTATGGCTAAGAAATTGTGGTATAATCTGTCGCAGAGATTGTTGTTAACTCTTATCAACGACTCGTTCGTGGGCCAATATTAAGGGGTAAATATTTCACGGCCTCTTGCCAAAAACAATTGATAAGCGCCGCACTTGAAAAATATGTCAATTTGGGCCACAATTTGGCAGTACTTCAAGCGCACTTACCCTTCGGCTTTCAAGCGTGAACAACAGTGCGTGTGTGTGTGTGTGTGTGTGTGTGTGTGTTTTCGGCCCACTCGAAATCCTCTCGAGCTTCGAGAGCACCTTTTGACCAAGCTACGCATCTCCATGCCATTTGCATTTGACGAGCCATCATTTATCAGGGGGCAAGCATCCGAGGGAGGGATGGGATGCAGTTGCGTGCTCATTCGGTTGCCTGCCTCAATTGCTCGCTTCGAGTGCACGCCAATCGATAATAATGAATGATAATCATCATCGAGTAGCGTGCTAATGGGCCGCCCCAAACAAAAAAAAACCGCATGCCACCTTGACACACACGAAGCGCACAGAGGGTAATAGGTAGTCGAGGGATTGCAGCAGAGTCAATCAAGAAGCAACCAAGAAGTCATTTGCCAGACGATGATTATGGCAATTGGCAGCTAATAAAGTGGGCTATTGGTCAAGGGAGGGGCCTCGATCATTAAGGATGGTAGATCGAAGAGATGGCAGATTGGGTGGCTCTCAAATCAATTTATAGCCCAACTGTCATTGAGGAATAAGGAAGCCAATCTTATTTGCCTTTCTGCTTAATTGCCTTGATTTTCTGCTCGAAATAGATTGCGATTGTCTAATTAAATAAAGTTGAAGGAATTTAATCTGATGAAAATCTTACTTGATATTACACATACGCTGCGATACGTTGGGCAAATGATAAGATATTCTATTGCGTATCTAAGAACTATAAAAGGTATAGTTTCACCAAGATCTGGCTGTCATTCGAGTTGTCGTGCAGTGAGTGGAGTGGTGGAGCCTCACCTTGTGGGAGGAGTTGGTCAAGGCACTCCCCAGAAAGGTCGCTCGTTCGAGTGATTCTTTAATGATTCATTTAGCCAAAAAAGCTAACACGTTACTTGGCTATCAAACAAGTGCCATCTTGCCACTTGTTGGACATTATCAGAGAGCCCCTTTTGAAATCTAAACAGACGCCGCGCCTGCGCAAAGCCGAGACTGGTACGCACTCTCGGCAGGTCGACACCTCTCGGAACTGAGAACTGCCTCCACTGACTCCACATTTGAATATTGGCAATCTGTGAAATATATTTTACAAGCCCACATTCTAATTCCAATTCAGTTGACTTGCATCTCAAGTCGCAAACGGTTGCCACTTCGAGCCAGATCCGATCCCAATGGAGCTGCTGCCACCAGGCGAGGCCTCGCCCATGCTGCAGCCTCGGCTGCCCAGAGACTTGGAGGAGCTGGACCAGCTGCAGACCACACTGCTGGAGCGACTCTTCGGCGCCATGAGCCGCTGGCAGGGCCTGTGGTGCTGCCTGCTCTCGATCTTCCAGGCCATCTGCACATTTCACATATTCATCTATGTGTTCCAGGTGAGTGATCGGTTCGGATCGGATCGGATCGGCCTTAGACACCACCAGCTGGTGCAGCAAGAACCTGTTGGTCTTGGTCTTGGTCTTGGGCAGCAGCTTTCTGCAGGCCAACGGTTGCGCTCCAACGGCTGCCACATGCCCATCATGTTGCAACGACAACTTGAACAAAACTCAAGCGCAAGTGACAAGGTTTCTGTTGAATCAATGCCAGTTATCAGTCATCGTCTACTCGCATGTATTGTAGTACTTCTGATAACATTCGCGGGTGTACGCGTACGAGTGCGAGTACGAGTAATTGCCAGCCAGCCAGACAGACCCACAAACCTGTTGCTTGCTTTTTGCTTTTTTATTTGCTCTCTTGAAAGATTGCGGCGCCTTCTGTGTGTGGAGGGGGATACATACGCATGCATTTCGATCGGCGAAAGATACAGTTTCATTAACTCGAATTTAGAGAAGGAATTTCGGGAATAATTAATTGCCTTCGGCAGAATCAGTTTCATTTAAGTTCTAGCTATTTGTTTATTCGTTTCTACCCCTTGGGGAGATGTTCCCAATTTCTAAGTCTATAGATCTCTGGTACTAAACCCACTTCAATATATATAAAAATCCTTCTTTTAGGTAACGATTTCCCTCCCCAAAGAGTATTTTCCTCGTCAAGTGTATCCCAATCTTCCACCTTAATTGTTTCACTTTGTTGCTTAATTATTGACACACAAAATAACAACAAAATGTGGAGTGGAATAATAACAAATATGAACTGGCTTTCAGGCGAAACGAGTTTTGTTGTTTTGTTGCCTTTCAAAAGTGATTTCTTCGGGGTGTACGTATATCTCTCTGCAAAGCGGAGAGGATGACATCTTTATGGTCTAGTAGTCATGCCCATAAGATTTCCCACAATGTCGGGCTTTGTGGCAAGAGCAAGAGTTCTCAATTAGCTGCCACTGCCACTGCCAACTCCACTCCCATGCCACACACTGATCCGTATCAGGTGTTGCTTGAGGCAGACACTGTGTGGTGTGTGGTGTGTGCCGCAGCCAAGGTTGAAGCTGGAAAGGTTACACTCGGACTCAGACTCGTACCTGAGGCTAATATTGACCGCTAAACTGTCTAAATATATTAATTAAACAATAATAATAATAAAAAATACACACACACACACACACACTTGCTTACGTGTGTAGAAACATTTGTGGCCCACTGTCGGCACGGCACACTGGTTGCAGCGGAACGAAATCGAAATCGGAGTTCGATTTGAATACTTTCCCACCTGAGGAGGGGGTCAGGCAGTGACCCTGTAACAATTAAGTTATCCATATTAATTAGCCATACAAAATATTGAGAGCTTTAAACTATATTTAAGCGAAGCAAATAGATCAATCTGTCCGGGAGAATAATAGGTCACAGGTCTTCTCTGGAATCTCATCCAGGAAACTTCAATACTCTCCTATTGAATGCAAATGGAAAGCAATGACGGATGCAGCATCATCAATACATGATTCCCCGATCATAGATCATGTATTGTCACAAAAACAATAGCTAATCGCTGGATAATCAAGCCAAGATTTGCATAAAGCTCTGAGGTTCTTGACCCAAGGCAATTAATACTCACAGCCCACCCTTTCAGGTGCAATAAGAGTCGGGTTTTGCATCAGAAATAGTCCCTCAGAGCCCAGTGTGCCCCTGGGCCTGGGCCTGTCATTAGAATAAAGTGCAATCAGGTGCAACTGCAGCTCGTGCATATCTGCAAACCAATTTATCAGAAAAAGACAAAAAAGCAAAAAAATATATCGTACAATAGTTGGAAATGTGGTTCTATGTGGTTCTGCGGACAAGTGAAACCCACGCTGCGGACCCAGAATTCCATTGTTGCACGAGTGCATTCGTATGTTGTCCGCCATGCAAATGCCTGAAACGTGACAGGCGGCAGCCGAGAGATGTGGCGAGTGAGGGAGAGAGAGAGGGAGGGAAACAAGCGGCCACAGCGGCCACAGAGGCCACAAGCCGCGCGGCAAATGACATCAGAGAGAGCCTGCCAGGCGATCAACAGTTGCCGACGTGCCATAAACCACCAAAGAGGAACATTCACTTTCACCTCACGGGAAAAAAAAGAGAGCTCTCGAATGAATAATTGAACATGTTTTCCGTTTTTCTGCTTTTGCCGGCACTTTAGCTTTAACTTGAACTTGAAACAATTTCCTCACAGCTTACAGCATACTAAATGTTTAATTGCGGCGCGTTCCGCAGTCGCCGGGGCAGGGGCAGGGGCAGGGCTTTCGACCTGTTTCGAGGCTTGCCTAACACCGGAACGAGTGAGTGGAGTGGAGAGTGGAGTGGAGAGTCCCTTGAGTGAATAACCTCCTTGGAGCTCCCTTGATAAGCCGCCTACATGGACTCGATCTTCAATCAGTCAAACCGCACACAACACTTCTCGTTCGGAGTATTCTTACACACTTTGGCTAATTGTTGGGCTGTCACGAAGCATGCTCGTAAATGAAATGATTAATTGGGCTGTAAAACTAACTACGGAAGAAATTGAAACGCTTCGAACGCAACAGATACTCGTACGATTATCGGTAACATCGGCTTTGCTTTTCTCCCATTCGATTTATGGCTGTGCAAAACATAAAAACTTGTTATTCGGACTTTGATTGGGGATCGGGGTAATGTCTTATGTGGTTCACGTAGTAATTGCAAACGTGAATCGATTGCTTGAGTATTTCAAATTTTGGGCATTTTTTTTGGGATCTTGCGGCTGAAATTCTGGGAAAAGGCTTACGAAAGATATATAGATTTTGTATAGGGTTTTTATGGATCTGAACTGTTGATGTAAGTAGAGTGTAGAGCTTCTTTTGAGTTATTACTTTGAGATGCATTATTTATGAGTCAATAAAATACAGCCTATACTTAAGCTACAGTCACAAATAATAGTCAGTGTATAGCTCGTTCTCATGCTTCTAGTACCCGAATACTTATCCATTTCCCATGCCTCTGTAACCCCCACAGACTGCTCCCAAAGAGTTTTGGTGTGCCGCGCCGCCAAATCTCAGCCAAATGAATCTCTCGGAATGGCGGAATCTCAGTCAGACCCCCGATGGCTGCCTCCTGCTGGACCTGGACTACTCCCAGCTGATCTACGAGGATGGACACGTTGTGAATTGGCCCGCGAATGCCAGCGACTTGGGCTACCGGCAGTGCCAGGAGTTTGAGTTCTCGGACAACGAGGCCTTGACACTGGTGCAGGATTTCGGGCTGGTCTGCGGGCGGGATATCGTCAGCCTGGTGGAGACCTGCTTCCTGGTGGGCGCTGCAGCAGGAGCCGTGCTCAGTGGCTGGATTTCAGATCGCTTTGGGAGGCGGCACACCCTGATGGCATTCGTGACAGTCCAGAGCGTTTTCGGTGAGTGCCAATGCATAGCATAGCTGATGGACTCTGATTGTCCCCGGATTCGGGATGGACATGTGTATGGGCCGTGTGGCAATTTGGTTGGGTTTTTTGGGGATTCATTTTCTAATTGTCATTTATATGCAGCAATGCTGCTGCTTGCATCCTCCTCCTACTCATCCTCCTCCTCCTCCTGCGGATGAGTGAGCATGTGAGCATTTGCATTTGCATTTGTCCTGTGCTCTCGCTGTGGCATGTCCTGGCGTCGGGTTGGGATTTTAATTGACTTTACACTTTTATTTACGTGCCTGACCTTGCCACTGACATTCTCGCTTTCTCTTTCCTCCTGCCGCATCTCTCGCTCGCTCGCTCGCTCGCTCTCTCCGTGTCTCTCTCCGTTTTGCAGGTGGAATTTTGGCCTTCTCAACATCGGTGGCCATGTATATGTCGCTACGTGTTATAATTGGATTCGCATCAATGACCGTGACTGTTGTGAGTTTCGTACTGGTGGTGGAGCTGGTCTCCGGCAAGTGGCGGACCATAATCGGTATTCTCAACATTCTCCCAGTGGCCATAACGTACGCCCTGACCTCGGGCATAGCCTATCTCATACGCGACTGGCGCGTCCTGCAGCTGGTCATCTCGTGGCCCTGGCTAATTATGCTCACTATGTGGTAAGTGGCTTTAACTGTCTGTTGATTAAGAGAGAAATCTAGGAAGCAAGAGTAGAGAGGAAAGTCTTAAAAAAACAGCAGAGAAAACCTTTTCGACATTCAGAAAATTAGCAAAAGACTCTTTGATATTTCAAACACTTTTCAATGGCAGTCTTAGCCTTTAGAGCCAACGATTTTTACGGCCAAATTATGATCAAAAATTGAGATATTCGTAAAGCAGTTCATAAAGAATTCCGATGGCTATATCTTTTAGAAAAATATCTGCTAGAACTGCCGATTTCCTCTAGAAAACCCACAGATAATTCCACCTTCAACTGAAGTTTCCATTCAACCTTCGAGTAATTTTTCTTTCTTTCGAATGGCTGACCTTCTGCCACCCACATTTCGACTTCAAAGCCGCCACATTCTGCGAAGGCAGTCAACAAAATGAATTGACAACAGGACGAAGCAGAAAACAGAAAACACACAATGCGTGTGGGATCAATTAGATTCCCAAGGGACAAAGCATATCCTTGGCGAGGAGGGACATTCCTCAGTGTTTGCCCTCCAGAGCAGCCCCAGGAGGAGCAGCCCCTTTTGGGATTAGCCACATTAGCCAGTGTTCGGCCAGGATTTCAATTGCAATCAAATGAAAGACATTCCGCAATGCCAATAAATACTCGGCGGGCCTGACATTGATGCCGTTTCCTTCTTCTCCTTTTCAGGTTCTGGCTGCCGGAGTCGCCGCGTTGGCTGCTGGCCCAGGGCCGCCTGGATGAACTCTGCGGATTGATTGAGCGAGCGGCCAAAACGAATGGCACCAGCGGCACGCTGCCACACAACTATCGCAAGACCCTGGAGGCAGCTGTGCCGCGGGCGGTGCAGGCCCAAGCGGAGGCCAGCAGCGAGGAGGTGAAGGGAGATTCATTGGAGGCGACCACCCAAAAGAGTGGCCATGTGAACCCCCTGCTGGTGGTGTTCAGCGGCAAGTACTGGCGCACCACCTGCCTCACGCTGATCATCTGGCTCACCCTGATCATCATCTACTTTGGCTTGACCCTTCACCTGAGCAACCTCGGCGGCAACATCTACATAAACAATGCCGTGGCCGGCACCATCGAGGCCGTGTCCATCTGCACCAGTATTCTGGTGGTGCTGAAGGCGGGCATACGCCGGAGTCTCATCGGCTACATGCTGCTGCCGGGTCTGTGCTGCCTGGCCACGAATCTGGTGCCCAGCCAGACGGGCGTGATAGCCCTGGCCACCATAGGTGAGTGCCACTCCCACTCCCACTCCCAATGGCTTCGTAGGGGCTAATCCTTCTTGTGCTCCTGCAGCCAAGTGTCTGATTGGTGCGAACAATGCCATCATTCCCACTTACACGGCCATGCAGTATCCCACGATTGTGCGCAACTTTGGCGTCGGAATGGGCAACCTGGCCGCTGGCATTGCCCTCATCCTCGTGCCCTTCCTCTGGCATTTGGTGGGTACTCCTTAGCAATTGTCCTCTTGCTTCGCCCAACTATGATCCCTTTGGTTGTCTTTCCCAGGAACGCATCGATGCCCTGCTGCCGTTGAATGTGATGGGTGTTTGTGGCCTCATCGGTGCCATTGCCATTTGCCTGATGAGGGACGTGAATTAGCTGGAACCTGCAACTAAATCTCTTCCGTTTTGACATGTCTAACTGTGATATATTGGAACCACACTTATATGGGGGACAGCACATAGCAGCACCCGCACTAAATCCGTTTTTTTCTCTCATTCTACACTAAACTAAGTGTTTATATATTTTTTATTATTATTTATATTTATATTGAATTAAAAATTCTGAATTTATTTTAAAGCAAACGCAAAAGTATTTCTTTAATTATGATTTTTTAAAATTACAAAATATGTGGGTTTATAATCGAGAAATAATTAAAGCAAAATACTTCCAGCAGGAAAAAAGACACACGGCTAGAGAAGTTTCGAACCGAATGGAAGGTTTGAAACTTGGCTAAACGGAAATTGCTTATACGCACCGTTGAAGCAGCTTTGGCTTTAGCTTTCAGGCCGAAAACCAAGCTTAAAACCAGCCAAAGCTCAGTCGGGAGCAGCGTTGCCAGCTGTCTGAATTTCCGTTGGACTCATTCAATACGCGGTAAAAGTAATTTAAATCTAAATCACGTTCCACGGACCTGAAAGACCAAAACCGATTCTCATGTGCGAAATCCATTCACCTTCACTTTCCCATTACTTCATCGAGAGATGCGCTAACCGGAGCTAATTGTGGCACTACTAGCACCACTTTCGGCATTCATACACCACACACGCCTCACATAAATTTTCCGCAGGCAGGCCAAAGCTCCGCTTGGAGCCGAGCGCCGAGAGCCGCCTATAAAGCCGCCTGCACACCTGGTGCGCCCAGCATTTGAGCGATCAACGGCGGTTGGCCAAAAAGAAACTACTCTACTCCGCGGTGCCCTGCGGATAAATCTGTTCTGTCTTTCAGTGTGAAGAGTCTTTCAGTGTTTTTGACTTCCGGAAGTGTGTTGCAATTTGGATAGTGAAAGAGTCACACACATTCATCATGCAAGTGCAGCTGATTGCGGTAAGTTCTGCCATCGAAAAACTCAAGGATACCATATCCCATGTGCAACAGTTCTTTGTCACAGAAGTTATGCGTGTGAATCATAGAAAATACAACATACAACATATCTACAATTTGTATAGTTTGTACTCCCCTCCAAGGTCGTTTGGTTAGCAGCTTAAGATCGCCCGCCATTCAATCGCCGATTGAGACATATTCAGCTTAGTCGGTTCACTTGTTCACCTGTGCATTGTATATTTGCATTTTCTAGAAAGTCCCTCAATGTCTGGCTCAATGCAATGGCAATTAGCAATTAACTCTCGACAATTGACATTTGATTTCGTTTTGGAATCATAAAAATACCTAAAGATCGCATCATAAATATATGCGATACAATCGCTCCAGCGCACCAGCGATTGTTGGCTCTTTTTTGTTGTGTGGCCCAAGAATTCCGTTGGGGGAATCGATTGCTCAACCAAGCCCTCGGGTCAGCTATTTTAACAAGCGTTTGTTTGGCTCAAACTCAAAGGCCCCGGCCCCGCCCCGCCCCGCCTATGCCGCCCTCACTATGCCGAGAAACCCAACAATCAGCTCTCAAAATTGAGCCACAATTGGCTTAAGTTCAATTTGCTGTATAGCCCAAAAGATTATCAATGGAATTTGCTACTGACTGTTGGGGCTGATAAATTGTCAATTACCTGCTGAGACTTGGGGCATAATAATTGTTGCAATTAATTGGCAAAAAAGAGGCCTTAAATATTTTGAAAATATGTCTCCCTTTGGGGATAAATATTTCAAAGTTTTCCCTTGAAACTTTCACTTTGATTTCTTGTTAAGTTTTGTTGTATTTAGTCTTGTCCTCAAAAATCCCTATTAAATATCCCTAATTCCACCCGAAATATTTCCATCAGAATTCCCAATTCATATATCCATTCTATGGCTATATGGCGAAAAACCCTCGCCAAAAATCTTGAAAAACCCATTAATCAGCGTTGCTAATAAGATTTTTCATGCCATTGATTGATTGACTGACTTGTGGCTTGGCCAAATGCTGGATATGGCCTAATGAGGTTTGCCAAAAGTTGGTCGAAATGAAATGAAATGATAATCACAAGAAACACTCAATTTGCCGGTAATTTTTGGAGAGCACGACAAATCATTGTGTGGCTTTGGCTGGTGGCTGTGTCTGCGTCTGCGCTTGCGTCTGGGCCTGGCTATAATGTGTATTATTTGTATCAAGGTCGTTGCTGTCCGTGGCCAATAACTAGTTGATTGGTGCTCCCAAAAAACGCACCCAAGGCACCAATTTAATGCAAATTCTCGGCACGCACACACAGTCCACTCGCAGCCAAGAGCAGATGCAGTTCCCAGAGATACAAAGATACAGAGCCCACACACACACACACGCACACACACACACACACACCCTGAAACGCAGCTTTGGGCGGGGTATGTATTGAGGGGATTACGTAATGCACGAGTATATGAATTTATTTATGTACTCGTTTCGTTTCTGAATAAAGTGTTACATATCTGAAAGCCGGCTTGAAAGTGCACTGACAACTATTCCAGAAACAAGAAAACGAGAAAACGAAAAACGAGAAAAACAGTTTACAACGGCGAGCGTAAATTTCGATTTCATTCGGTCAATGGCCAAGTCAAGGCCAGAAGGTCCTCAGCCAAGTTATTGTTACTAATGACAGATCGGTGGAGAGCCCCACCCCAACATATCGTCTTGTGAGTGAATACCAATTGTTGTCTTTCTTCGATGAGTCGTCTGCACCCACGGCTGTAGACCAGGCTTGGCTGTAGGCTTGGCTTGGCCTGGAGAATGCCTTCCCTCGCGATCTCTCAGCCATTTTTCGGCTGTCTCTGGGCTCTGGTTTCCTTGAACCAAACCACATGAGGCGGAGCGGATCGACGCGGATCGGAGTGGAGCGGGGTGGAGGGGAGTCTTAAAAAGCAATTAAATTAAATCAAGTTCCCCCGCCAGCAAATGCACCCAAATACTCCTCGTACAGGTTGCAAGTGTCTGCCAGGCCTTGTTTTCGCTCTCTCTCTCTCTCTCTCCCTCTCTTTCTATCTATCTCTCTCTGTGGGGCTATATCTCTGTTGGCTTTTCATTAGTTTTAAAGCCAAGTAGTTCACTTGACCAGGTAGTAGTTGGGCAGTCAGCCAAGTCCGCACGGCCACTGGAATGTGTTTGGCTTGAATGGCTGCACATAAAATTCGAGACACAACAAAAGCCATTGGCTCGGATACAGGAAAGTAATGGATAATAATAATAATGCGAGAAAAAAGCACAAAATTTGTGTTGACTGAATACATAACAAAATTTGCATGCACTGCGGATAGTCGTAGATCATGTTTTGGGAGAGCTGCGGGATATCAATTTATAGCCATGTTTATTCAAGTGGTAACAGATTAAACGATTATGAAAGACAAGTGCAGGATGGAAAGGCTTTTACATCGGGGAAAATATACAACAGAAAACTGTGGAATGGCAGAGATATCCATCAAGGGTCGATTCTGCTGGGATTCTCTTTTTGCTGAATAATTTCTATATTTTCCTAAGATGGAACTATGGGTATAATCCTATAGATTTAGATATATTAATGGATGCATTCCTTTACAGAAATATATTCTCTCTATTTCTTCTATCAATGAAATGCCTTCTCTATTGCACAAGTATATAGTCATATCGAATGTCAAGAACCTTAATGGCAACCGTAATTCCGTATTGAATTTTTATAAACTTCCCCCAAAGCCATACCATAATTCTTTATATAAGCTGCCCCGCGGAAAACTAGAGCAAAGTTATCTGATCTGTGACCAGATGGAAACAGAAACCCAAAAGCCATAAGCCATCAGCCGGCTCTGTGCCTCACCTCACACCTTGTGCAACTGCAGCAGCAGCAGCAACAGCAGCGACAGTGGCCACTAATTAAAAATAATGAAATCGGTACAGATCGGTAGTCGGAGACTCTTGGACTACAGTGCACACTTGTCCTAGACTTTGACTTCTTTTGCGAACCGGAAACTTTTGGCGATCAGCGACTAAAAAGTGCTTTCCACATGCCATGCCACATGCCACACTAAGAGAGTCGCATAACTCTGGCAATGCAAAATGCAAATTACGCAACAGAAATGTTTTTCTTGGTCTCTAACTCAACGAATACCAACGAACATATCTTGAGGTCTGGCTCGGGCTCTAACTCTAGCTCTAGCTCTAGGCTTCGGTTCCGTTCCGATCCGATCCGTTCAGTGCGGTTCGGCTTGTCTTTGGCTTTTATGATCGATCGACGGCGGCGGCGGCGGCTGTGGGGCGGGGTTCAAGCGATTTCTGCGATTTGCTTTATGGTCCACATTTATAGCTATTGCACCGCCACCACACCACGGTTACAATTACAAATTGTTGGCGGCGTACCCGGAGTGTAGTACATAAGCGGTGTATGCATTTTTGAAACCAGTTCACCAAGGTGTGAGCCGATCAAGGGGCTCCAAAAGGGGTGCCAGAAAATTGGGGAAAACCTATAGAAATTGCGACTTTGGGGACACTGACACTAACAGCTGCCATCATGCCCCTATAGGAAATTTGTATGAATGCTTTTACTTTTCGGAGGAATTCTTTCTGGGAGATTTAGTATGATTTCTCTTTGAATAAAATCAAATAGATTTTCCATACTTTCTATGGATATTTTTCGGAACTGCAGCTCTCGTATGAGGAGATCTAGCAAATTTCGGTTTTAGGTTCAAAGAAAAACATCGTTGTACTGGAAATTCGAGCATTTCCTTAACCAAAGTCCACTTCAATGATCACTTTGTAACCAATTTCATTTACCAAATGCGTACAAAATGGTGTTTCCACTACCAAAGGGGGACAACAAGTGGGGAAACTTCTAAGAAACAAGCAGGCATACCCATAACTATAGACCCACATATAAATCTCCACTAATTAAGAGGGGCAACCAAAAGAGGAGGCGCAATGCAATGGAAAATTGGCCACGTGTGGCATGGCTGAGCCGCGGTTCTGTTGCAACGCCCCGTTTTGGCACAGTTGGCACAGAGCCAAGTCGCCTTTGATGTCGCTGCCACTAATGTGTCGCTCCACTTGCAGCTCTTTTGCAGCGCCCTGGCTTTGGCCCAGGCCCAGAACTATCCCCAACGTCTGAACATTCCCGGGGCCTTGGTGTCGCCCGGTCAGGTGCCCCACCGCCAGACAGTGCTCCGTGTGCGACGGCCAGGACAGTCGCTGCGCCAGACGAATGCCATCCTGCCGGCTGTGACCCAGCGCATATCAGCACCCATCGAGGAGCGGCCGGTCACGGAGGCCGCCGAGGATGAGCAACCGGAACCGTATCTGCCGAACCTCCTCCGCGAGCAGCAGCTGGCCCACTCGCAGCAGTCGCAGTTCCAGCAGGCGGCTGCAGCCTTCCTGAACGGCCAGCAGGCCATCGAGTCGCCGTCGCCGGTGCAGCAGTTCCTGCAGCAGAACGAGGACTCCCAGCCGACGGCCATCCTGCCCGCTCCGCCCCGCTTCGCCGAGCGTCCCTCCATTCCTGCGCCATCGAACCGACCCGCCGCCTTCAACGACTTTGGCATCGGTCGCTTCGAGAACTCGCAGAGATTCGGCCTGGAGCAGCGTCCCACGCCCACAGCAGCAGCACCGCCACCACCTCCTCCGCCGCACCAACAGCCCCAGCGAGTGGCCGTGATCCGCACACGACCAGCCGCTGCCGTCCGTCCCGAGCCGCCAGCACAGCAGCAGGCGCCTCGTCCCAGGCCCAAGCCCGTCCAGCCGCGTCCCATCATCGACCAGAATCAGCTGCAGGACGAGCGGTCGGAGAGGGAGCACCAGCAGCAGCAGCGTCCCCGGCGACCGGTGGCCCAGACCCTGCGCAAGTGGCGTGACGAGAACGAGGACGGCAGCATCACCTGGGGCTATGAGAACGACGATGGATCCTTCAAGGAGGAGCTCATCGGCACCGACTGCATCACCAAGTGAGTGGCACTGAGGTTTCAAAAAGGGATTCCCCCAATCCATAATACACTTCTCTTTTAGGGGCACCTATGGCTACATCGATCCGGATGGCAACAAACGCGAATACAACTACGAGACGGGGATCCGGTGCGACCCGAACGCACGCGACAACGACGAGGAGCTGCAGGAGAATGGCTTCATCAACTACGAGGAGAACCGCGCCGTTCTGCCCAATGGCCTGGAGATCGACATGACGCAGCTGGGCAAAAAGAAGTCCAAGCGTCCCAGTAGCATCTACAGAAACTAGGCTGCTCGCTGAATCCCTCCTCACAGTAGCACCTTAAGTCAAGCAGCTCTTAAGTCTTCGTCTTATTTGTATCCATCGTATAATTATGTCCATATTTCATTGAGTGTCAAGTGAAAGTGAAAATTAAATGATTAGCGTGTATATATACTCCACATTCCGTATCAATAGGGTCGCTGTCTGCGTGCTGGGGGCGGCAGACGATTGGGGGGCGTGATGGAGATGTCGAGGAAGTCCCCAATGCTGAACTTTGCCTGTGCGAGCGTCTTGTTGTCATCGATGCCCTTTTGACCCGTGCAGGTCACTCCGATCTCGCGCATTTGGAAGTGATTATTGCGAAAGTTGGGATACACCACAGCAAAGTCAAAGTATGTGCCTTTTTTCCGTGTATCTGGATTCACATCCCTCACCAGCGACGTCAGTTCGTGGAGGGTGGCGTCCTGCCAGGTGTAGATCTGCAGCTCGTTGGTTGGCACGTTCCCGAACATGTACTCCGACACGGAGTGGTGGCGACCCGTGGAGCAGAACACGCGCAGCAACAGCGGACATGTCTGCAAGGGAAGAAAATTATTTAGCGAATGAAAAAAAAACACCATTTGCGACAGCCGGTCGCCAAGCCAACCTTCTCGCGATCGATCTGCTTGACCTGCGTCTTCTCCTCCACAATCATTGACTCCACGTTGGCCATAGTTGCTAGATTTTTACTGAGCAGCAGTTTTTTGCAGATATTTTAATAGAAAAGCGTCAATATTTCGTTTCGGATTTGTTGATTTTAAATCGATATGGCTGATATTTTTATTTTTCATACGATAATATCGGTGCGATACTTTTGTCAACTATCAAATTCGAAAAAATACTAAATAAAACAGTGGATAAAAAAGTGTAGGTATTCCTGAAATTAATTTTGACTTGCTTCTACTTTCACTGCTCAAATTCGAATACCTGGTCATTTAACGTTGTATTCAGATAAATTTTATATATTTCGCCAGGGGCAGAGTGTGACCAGATGAATAATTAGTTTTCATCTCCTTATAATTGAATAAATTTTAATTTCCATATAATCGAGCATCATTCGACTACCTTAATGGGATTAAATTCGTTTCCATTAGTGAATTTTTATAACCGTTTTGCTCGCTTTTGCCCTTCCATTTTTATTGTGCCTGTTAGTTTGGTATCGAAATTCAGAATATTTAAATAGATGCCTGTTTTATTGTTCTTCTATTATTATAAATTTTAAACCGTTAGTATTCATACTTGGCTTCATTTGAACATCAGATCCCCATTTTCTTCGCTTAATTTTGAAAACATTTAACTTCCATAATATTACAATTAATATTAATTGAGCCAAAAGTACTTACATGAATGCCTCTTTTATAATCGTATAAACAAACAGCTGATACCGATAGCTATAATCGTCTCCTTAGAAAAACTTGGTCACACATATTCTAGTACCAAAAAAACTTTGTTAAATTTATAAATTAAGAAATAAACTTTGTTTGTTTCAAGAGTAAGTTCTTAAAATTAATTTAGCAACTCGATATGTGTATTTATTTTTCCGAAAACCTTGTCATCGGATAGATGTTAAAACATGGAACACGACATATTTACATACATATGTATGTGAATTCAATGAATGCCGGCTGATGTAACTGCAGTTCAAACTCGTGTTGCTATTTTAATTGTTTACCAGCTAATCTGTCTGATGGTTTCATCTGCGAATTATATGAAATTTATGTTGTGTGTTTATCATTCGTAGCCAAATACAATGTTATCACGGCTGAAATTTTTTAAATTGGCTCCGCATGGGCAGACTGTGCTGCGTGCTCAACGAAGAACACTGTGCAAATCAGTGTCCAGTTTTGATGACATATTGAGCGGAGCAAAGCCAAAGGAAGCGAGTGTAGCGTCGTCCACCGCTCAGCTCGAAGTCCCACATTTAATACAACAGCAGGAATATAAATTTGAGGAAGGAAAACTGTATAATGGGTTCCAATGTGAACGCGTCGAACGAATACCTGACTTTGATCTCACATCCTATACACTGCGACATGAAGGGACTGGCACGGAACTGTGGCATATCGACCGAAATGACGCAAACAATGTATTCTCCATTAATTTTCGGACAACACCTTTTGACTCCACGGGTCTTCCGCATATTTTGGAACATCTAGCGTTATGCGGCTCAAAGAACTATCCCGTCCGTGACCCTTTTTTCAAGATGCTTAATCGCTCTGTGGCAACGTTCATGAACGCAATGACAGGTCCAGACTACACACTCTATCCTTTTTCAACCATGAATGAAGTAGACTTTAGGAACTTACAACATATTTACTTGGACGCTGTGTTTAGGTAAGTAGTATGTTAAAACATAATACAAAATATTGATAATTCTTTATTGTAGACCGAACCTTGCGTATTTGGATTTTCTGCAAGAGGGTTGGCGACTAGAGAACAAGGACCTACTTAATCGGAAATCTGAACTTGTTATCAAGGGTGTGGTTTATAATGAAATGAAAGGCGCGTTTTCGGAGAACTCGCAAGTTTTTGGACAGAATCTCCTCAATAATATTCTACCCGACCACACGTATGGACATGTATCCGGAGGAAATCCATTGGAGATACCCAAATTAACGCACACGGATTTGGTTGAATTCCATCGTAAATATTATCATCCAAGTAACGCCCGTATCTACTCCTATGGTTCTTTCGATTTGACAAAGACCCTCGCGCTTATTGATAAGGAATATTTATCCAGGCACAACAGGATAGACAACTCTTATAGCCGTATCCCCTCACAGCCGCGATGGTCACAGCCACGCAACGTGCACATTTCCAGCAGACTGGACAATATGGGCGCTGCGTTCGATCGACAGAACCAAATAGCCATTGCTGTGCTTATGTGCGACATGACCAACATTCAAGAAACCTTTGAATTAAATGTCTTATCCGAAATTTTGATCCGTGGACCTAACGCTGCGTTCTACAAGAGCCTAATAGAACCAAACTTTTCCGGGGGCTACAACCAGAGTACTGGGTATTCTGCAGAAACCAAGGACACGACATTTGTGGTGGGGTTGCAAGACCTGCGAGTTGAAGACTTTAAAAAATTCAACGACCTCTTTACCGAAACTATATGCAAAGCCATGAACGAGGGATTTGAGTCCCAACATGTAGAAAGTATTCTGCATAATCTTGAATTGTCACTTAAACATCAAAGTCCACATTTTGGCAATTCTTTGTTATCTGCCTCAACAGCACTGTGGAACCATGACGGTGATGTAGTTGGCAACCTTCGGGTTTCGGAAATGATAGCCAAGCTGCGAACATCTTTAAGGCAGAATAAGAACTACTTCCAAGAAAAAATGGACAAATATTTTGTAAAAAATTCGCACAAACTTACCCTTACGATGTCGCCTGACGAGTTGTACGAGGAAAACTTTAAGCAGGCTGAAGTGGAAATGCTGAAGCAGAAAACGAATGCCCTCGATGATGAAAAGTTGGAAAAAATATATCAGAATGGTTTGAAATTGGACGCCTCTCAAAAGGCCGCACCGAATACTAACCTTTTGCCTTGTCTTACGCTTAGCGATGTGAAGGAGCCACCGAATTGGCCAAAGTTGAGTACCCAAACTATTCAAGGAGTTCAAACTCAGATTTGCAAAGTTCCGACCAACGCGATTACTTATTTTAAATGTCTATTTAATATAGCTGGACTGAGTGAAGATGAGATAAAACTCGTGCCATTGTTTTGCAATATTATCAATGAAGGCATGGGAACCAGCAAGCATGATTTTCGCGAATTCGACAAACTCGTACTCTCTAAGACTGCTGGAATCGACTTCAAGTTAAATTTCGTCGAAAATGTTAAAGACGCCAAAAGCTACCGGCTGAGCTTGATGATGAACACACATGCGCTGGATAAAAATGTGCCCGATATGTTTGCATTGTGCCAGGATTTGCTGCGAAACTTGACGCTTGATGACACGGACCGTCTGAAAATGCTTATTGAAAACTACATATCCAATATATCAGTAGGCATCGCCAGCTCTGGTCACTTGTACGCTATGCTAGGAGCGGCAGCGTTGGTTAGCAATGCAAGTAAATTGAAGTCTCTGTTATCGGGAGTTGATCACATAGAGTTCATGAAGAATTTTGTACAGAAAAACAACACTGCGGACATTCGAGACCAGTTGAAGGCAATTGGCACAAAGGTTTTCAATAAGAGCAACATGCGTGTGGCCATCAACAGCTCAGAGTCATACCTGCCAACGGCCGTAGGCCATTTGAAGAACTTCTTGGAGACAGTGCCCACTCTAGAAAAAACGGAAAAAAGCAACGAAATTACCCTCTTGCAGCCAAGCTGTCAACAATACCTCATGAACATACCAGTCAACTACTGTGCAAAAGCATTCTTTACAGTCCCATATCTGCACAAAGATCATCCCACATTGCGCGTCCTTGCCAAGCTTGTCTCGGCCAAGTATCTTCTGCCTGTGGTTCGCGAACAGAATGGGGCCTACGGAGCGGGCGCCAAGATAAGTTCAGATGGGATTTTTAGCTTCTATAGCTACCGTGACCCCCATTCCACAAAAACGCTAGATGCGTTTGATAAAACATATGAGTGGTTGTGTTCAGAGAGTAAGATCGATCAGCAAACCTTATTCGAGGCGAAGCTCGGAGTGCTACAGCAGCTGGACTCGCCAATCGCACCTGGAAATATTGGGATTGATTACTTCTTGTATGAAGTATCGCAAGAGATGTTTGTGAAATATCGTTCCCGAATGCTATCAATAACTATTGATGAGCTCCACGACGTGATTGAACGTTACTTTAAGGCGAACTCAAAGAATTATGGAAAATGCATTTTGGGACCAGCCAATGAAAGTTTGGAACTGGAAACTAGTCAGAAATGGAAAATAATAGCCTAGATATTCGTATTTAAAATTTCGACTGTATTCAATAATATCCGTAGGAAGACTTCGTTGTCATACTTGTTCACCCATCTATAATAAATCCATTGTTGCTAGTTCGGTGTTTTTTTTTTGTGTTTTTATATTGTACTAGCGGACCCGGCGAAAGTTGTTTCGCCCCAACTTAACGATTTCAGGCATGCATTAAGTTCATCGGCAGCAGTAGATTTCAGAATGACGGGAAGCGTTTGACGGAAATCTCTGGAGAGCACTATTTTAGCGCTTCGTTTGGTGGTGGTAACAAAGCGCCCATTCGATGGTGGATTTGTCCTTGAATCTGAAGGTTTGGTAGCAGACCTTTCGCAACTGGAAGGTGTCCAGCAAGGTGCTGACGTGACGCAACATCCAGATTAATATCAAGGAGCTAGTGAGAGAGGAAAGGACTCGCAGAGTGCTACTCCTTGCAGCGTTGCCACCTATTTTGTGGGCAAGAAACTGGTGCCACAAAGCCGCATCGTCCAAATGAAGTGATCGCCGTCATCTATGACCCCATATTCAGCCCCTACAAAGAACGCATACATTTACTTTTGAATTCACATAAATTTGCGCTCTCACGCTCAAAATACGAAAGATTTTTACTTTTCAAAACGTCAACCTTTCCTCTGCGAAATGAAACGCTATTTTATACAACAAAACGAATCTTAATTGCAAAAGGAAAAAAATAGATGACTTGTTGGTCCATTAGGATGAATTTGACACCATTACCAGAGCAATGAAATTTCATTTGTTGCCATACGAGTATGGCACATGCTTCTGCTTTTTTGGTTTTCCCGTATCTTGGCCAAATTTAAAAATAAACTCGTATTGAAGTGATATCACAGAAGCTTGGATAGAAAGTTTGGTTGATCTATGTAGCTCTTATAGTCCCGGTGTGTGAGAGAGAATGGTTTTCTACATTGTGGCTATATTAATAAACCGATCCGATCCAGATTCGGCACTCTGATAGATATGGGCATTTTCTATGATTCTGCGTTTTTAGTTTTCTCGTATCGTCTAAATTGTGCATGATCTCATATAGCGGCTCAAAGGGAGGTGATAACATTTGTGGGAACCACACAAGCACACACGTTGCTCGCTGATTGGTGCTGCCATGGTGACACGTCACACACGTACACACTCACACAAGCGAACTCAGCCATGTTGGAATTGTCAGTGTGGTGTGTGTGTTTTTGTTAGCGTCTGCATTGAGGAATGGGCGGCAACACCCGAAGCACTGCCAGCGAAAAAGGCTTGGCACCCGTTCGTCAGAGTTTTTGCGAGTACGCTTTGCTGGCGGCCAGGCGGGAGAAGGCCATTTGAAACAGGATTAAGTATCACCCCCAGGAGTTCCAGTCTGTCCTGGTGGCCACAGACCGAAGTCGACCACTTATGCTATGCAGAGCTCTGTTTAGGGATCGCCCACTCGCCATTGCGCTACAGTACCCCCCTGACGCTTACATCAAAAGACACGCAAAAGGGTCTGACACGTGCAGACCGTGCAGGGACCGGCCGAATGGATGATATTGCTGCTGCTTGTACGACTGCTGCTGACTGTAAGTTATTCAATGATAATGCAACTGAGATTTATCCATAGAGGTATAGAGTTATACTCTGAAGTCCGGTATCCCGATGCGTCTATCAACACATTCTGGGACTTCAGCTCTCATGTGCTGTTCTGTTCTCCATATCGCAGAAGTTCATCCAGCAGCAGATTATCAACTTGCTGAAGTGGCTGCGCAAATTATTGATCTGCCATCCTGCAGCACCATCCATGCAGCGGCACAAGGAATATGCTCATGTATCTGTAAGCAGGCACATATAAAAAATGGAGGTAGTATTTTTCATGTATTTGTGGAGCGTAGACTTGGATACGGTTCTGACATCGCTCTCCTGCGTTGGCTTGCTCTGCGAGGAGGCAGAAATATGCTGCAGCTCGCCCCTGTGCCCAATTATCACATCTACCAGGAGCTGGCGCAGTTATCCAGCTGTGGGTTGATTAAATCATTTATTTATCAAGTAATTATCATTTAAGAAGTAGCATTCAGACGGAAAATAATAATATGCACATATATTAATAAAACGTTTAAGTACATTGTTCAATAAATCGTTATTTTTAAATTAAATAAACATCGTGTTGCGCTGTGAATGGTAAGAACAGCAGTCGTCTACACAACTGATTTACATACAAATGTAGTTTACATGTAGCAAAAGTGTAATTACGGTGTAGTTAGCATGTCAAACATTTCAATTCTTTTAATTCATTCATGGTGAAATTATATATAAGGTGACGTATTCACCACACGTGCCCTCTTTCGGGGACGTTATTTTGTGTCAATCGAATATATCTTCTTGTTAAAAATTGACTAGTTTAACAGATAAAATTATGTGGTCAGTGGGTAGGGTCCCAGTTAGCTAGTAATATTAGACGGAATATCAAAATCGACGAATATTTTCTGAGTCTGACGGTGGGACTTTTTGTGGGATTTTGTTGAGGGACCTACAGGTCGCAACATCATCTCAACAATGTCCCTTTGGTCCCTTACACTTTAAGCTCACTTACGGCGCACTTTAAGCTCACTTACGTTTTCTTACGTTTTTCACCGTTGGCAGCATTAATTTGTATGGGCCAGCAACATGTGCCGTGAAATGAAGGACATTGTCCCTCAACATGGACACGGAATGAGCAACATTTTGCATACCCTAGGGAAAAGGATGCTATAGAATTAAGGAAATGCTTGTCATTCCAGGCCCCAATCTATTTTTAAAGCTATCTCAACGCAATTTGTCAGTTTACAGTTTTCTTTTTGATACCAAGAATGTGTATCGGGATCAAGATATTGTAAAGTAGTTCTTAAGGCTGGGGTGATGACTCAGGGTTGTTCAGGGTCCTTTACAAGAAATTTGTAAACAGAGGGACCTGCGAGGGATGAAGGCGCGTCTCGTGACGTTTAAAGGGGTCAAGAGAGGGGATAAATATATAAGACGTGGTTTGCACGTGGGCCAGTAGGAGTTGTGTGATACGGCCACGCTCGTATAGCGCCCCGGACCTGGGATGTCGTCTACCTTGTGTGGATAACTAAGTCGGGACTCCTAGCTGTGTGTCTCGGTAAAAACCACAGAGCACACCCTGACTATGGGTCTGTGCGCGTACAATCGCGTCCCGGTAAAAACCACAGAGCACGACTGTACTAACACGCCTCCCGGAATCTCAAGGTTTCACTGTTTGCCTGTTCTGACTATATTTTCGAGTCCCAGTGTGGGAGTGACGGGCGGGGGTTACGCTATGGTCGGGAATAGTTTCGGCACGCCGAAATAAGTAGATAGGCGAGCCACCCAAAGAAAGAATAGACGTCGGCGAACTTCTTATTATATTCTTCTTCTTTATTCGTATTAGCAAAGACTGGGTGAACCTTGGCTCTCAGGCTGCACCAGATCTCTCTAATGATGGCTTACCAGAACTCTGTCGCTATGTCCCACGTGTTTAATTCGGACCGTTAGCTTTTCACTTCCTCGCGTCCTCACTCTGATCGCTATGCACACTCTTTTAAATCTCGTTTTACTTTTCTCTGCGACTGCTCGGATTGCTCGTTCTCTGCCAAGTGTCTGCGGGATCGACCGCCCAGGTTTCTCGTTCTCTGCTAAGTGTCTGCGCGGGATCGACCGCCCAGGTTTCTCGTTCTCTGCTAAGTGTCTGCGCGGGATCGACCGCCCAGGTTTCTCGTTCTCTAAGTGTCTCGTCTCCCTACTCGCGTGGGCCGGCTTGCCTATTTCGAACTTTCGTTTCGCCGAGCTTTCGGCCGTGTTCCGTTACTTCGAATCCCTAGCGTTGGTTCGATCTCCCAACAGCGATCGTCGCGAGCCTCTCTTACGGGACTTCTTCGCCCCGTCCCTTTTGTGTTGCTATTCGTTAGCGCGCGGCACAGTGGGCTATGACTTGTTCTGACACTGGTAAAAATTCATGACTTGTAAAGTAGTTCTTAGCTGCCTTTGGCAAAATCAAAATGTATTTGTTGCTTCGTGCAAATGATGGGGTTTGCTACGCTCCGTGCGTAATTCAAAGGGGGGGGAAAATTAATAGGAATAATGGTATCTTATGGCTAATTATAATCTGATTTGTGGGGCGCTAGGTTAGCGCCTCACAACACTCGAGATGCGCACAGGGCATTCGTTCATACAACCGTATGCCTGTTTTTCAAAAACTTCATACGAATATCGATGACAACGATATTTCTCCAAGACAGGTCGCAAAGTGTGAATGCAGAAAAGTTTTCTGCCAGCTGAAACAATAACAAACGAAGAGTGCAGAGCGAAAAACGCTTGCCATCTCTTTCTAGCGCTTGCCTCTCTGAGAGCAGAGAGCCGAATACGCCACCTTTATAAATATTTCACCATGCGCCACCTTTATAATAATTTCACCATGATATGGCTCGGCTCCCACTCAGCTGTTCCAAAGGCCACAAAATTTCTCCAAAGTTTCGACCGAGCGGATGTGTTTTGTAGAGCGTTGCGGAAAAATCAAATTCTTTCGCGTCTTCGCGGGTGACGCAGAATAAAGGAATGCTAAAACCTTAAGTGCAGCAGCGCTCTGACTAACTATCAAATAAATAGCAACAATAGCGCAGCTAGTGGGCATTGTGCACTAATTTCCACATAAAGCAGCCGCAGCAAGAGGCCCACAACAAGGCGAGAGACGACCTGCAGCCCCATCGTCTGGTTATTGGCGGATAAAAACGCAGTTTCAATTATCGCAAATAGTTGCTAAAACGGTAAGTAAATACAGTTGCTTTCTATTATTTGCATATCCCATGCAATTTTGCAAGAATTTCTTATGTAATGCAGCCACAGAGAGCAGAGCAGAGCAGACGAGCAGCAGAACACCACAGTTGACTTTTTTTTACGTGCAAATTGTTGCTGCGCCGCAGCGTCTGGCAGGGCTAAGTCCCCCACCCGCTCTCGCTCCCACAACCGACTGTAATTTTGTTTATAACAAATGTGGGGGATGCCGCTGAAAAGACTCCAAACAAAAATAGAGGGGATTATGTACTACGCACTTGAAATTATTGCACCGCAAAGTTATCCTGCCCTCCTCCGCGCACACACACACACAATCGCCCCCGCAGCCGCCTTCGCACACCCACATGCGGGCACACGCGCCATCTTTTGCCGACAAATGTTTGTTGTTATACCTCACTGTGATACCCTAACCGTAAATTGAGGGTTTGTATTGAAAGGGAAGCGTATGGGGGGAAGCTTCGTTTACCTTCTAATGTGATTTTCACGATATGTGACCCTCCTCCATTTACTCTCTTCTATCCGCTTTGATTAGCACGAAGCTGTAAAAAGAGTACTCCCGTTTCGGCGTGTTTGCTCGCTCGCTCTCCCACTCACGGGTCCTGCTCTCTTCTGCTCCTGTGTGTGCGTGTGCTTGGCGTGGGTGCAAAATATCTTCTGTTCTTGTTGCTCTTATTGAATTTCCGCCTCCTTCCGTTGTCGCTGCCACAGCTGCTGCTACTGCTGCTGATGCTCTCTGCTTTGCTCTGCTCTGCTCTGTTCCGGACACCCGCATCCATTGTGTTGGCGGAGGTGGGGTTTGCTGGTTCTGGAAAGAGGGCTAATGGGGTGCAGCCATGACCGTGACTGACAGGCCCATAGCCCCAACACCTGCCACATATTGCCTTTTGTTTAGTTATAAACTTTCGGTAGAGGTGTTTCGTCCCGATATTTGCAGGGCAAAGGAGCCCATAAAAAGAAAGCATCCTCAGCAAAACTAATTGGACGTGGCCGAATCTCTTTTTCTATGTTCGGATCACTATACAAAAAGATAATCCCATCAAACCCAAGAAATTGCCATTTCAAACCAATTATACGAATATCGAAAGACGTTTCTCACAAGAGAAAAGGGTATCTAAAGCTTCGACTCCACACACATCCTTTCTTTTCGTTATTGTTGCGCTGTCACTTCTCCACCTCGTCCCCACCCTTTTGCTGCCTTCTGACTTTGTTGCTGCTGAATTTTAAACGTGCCACAAGACCTTCGATGAAAGATGGAGATGCGTGTGGTGGCCGTTGGAAGGGGGGAAGGGGGCGGTAGGGCAGGGCTTGCGGTGGGTTTGTTGTTTTCTCGTTCGTTTTTCTCAAATTTTAATTGCTTTGAGCAACAGTAGAAGCAAAGCCCTTGGCTATAACCAAAAAAACAAAAAAAAACAAAAAGAATTCCCCAGAGCTGCACAACCAGTTGGAAAATGGAAAATCGCTCAGCCAAGGCAATAAATTCCAAAATGCAAATAAAAATTTCAGAGTTGTTCTTGGTCTTCTTGGTATTTTTCCTCATCTATTTTGTACTCAGGCTAGTTGACAGGGGGCGCAACGTGTGGGGTGGGGTGGCACTGCTGCTGCTGCTGTGGGCGTCACTGCCTGCCAAGAACACAATGACCTGGCTGTAAATCTCGACCTTGGCTTTGCATAGCGACCTTTGTCTAAGGGGGTGTCCAATGCTGGAAATATCCCCAGGCAGCGCCATCGTCCTGTCGCCCACTTGTCTGAGCCGACGACAGGAGCAGGCCAGGAGCCACTTATACTTAGCCTGCCAACGAGAGGCCATGCCATATGATGACAAATCGGGGAACAGATGTAATCGTAATCGTAACGATAATGATTCATGGTGTAAATGGCAAAGGAGAACAGCTGCTGCTTAAGCTGCTTGGGGTACTAAATATTTGTAATTAAATGTCTAATCTAAGCCAATGTTTTTTTTGCGATTTATTTAAATGATGTGCATTCCCTAAGGAGTGGAAAATGCATGACTGGGGCAACCATTCTGGGACAAACCCATTCACCAAATAACTCTATCTGATTCAGAATGAACAATTAATCATTAGGAGCGTAGGATTTTGATAGTCTCTAAGGTATTTCTATTCAAAGAATCATTCTTCGTGAAGCATTCAGAAATTCCTTTCAGATAGAATCACTTTGTGAGCGAATAAAGTGATAAGAACATGACTTAGATAACTGTTCTTAAATAGCTACATTTCACAACTCAAAAAAGTGCTCTTTCAAATCAATTCCCGAAGATCTAAACCCCCTCCCCCAACCCCCGTCGAACAGTCACTGCTCCCCACCGAAACCCCCTTCTCCTCTCTCTCTCTCTCGCTGTCAAAGATCACTCGCCTTATGCTTTCGATTTCGATTTGAATTGTCGATTTGGCCGTGGTTGTTGTTGTACGACCACCACAATCGCCGGCACCACCCCGGTGGATCGGTGGATGAGGGGTGGTGTGGTGTGGTGTGGAGTGCGTATGTTGGGACGACGACGACTAAAAATATTTACTCGTATACGCAGCGCAGCGTCGTTTCCTCGTTGCTGCTGACGCAAAAACGTAAATGAAACGATTTGAAAATAAAAGCAACTCATCTTTTTCCTGCACCTCTCCTCCACAGCCCACCAACACCCCCCCGCCCCCCCTCGACAACCACTCGACAATGCGATGCGATGGTCGGCGTTGTCGTTGTCGTTGTTGTGTTTTCTGTTGTCCATTTTATGCTATTTTTATTTGCGTTTGTCTTTTGTTTTGTTTTGTTTTCTTGTTTCTTGTTTCTTGCGCTCTTTATTACACTCTTTTGATACCCTTTGCTTCAATGCAGGAGAGGGGAGGATATGCCAGAGCAATATCTATAGAAAGGGTATCCAAGTATCGACCCTCGAAGCTTACTCTCCCTCTCTGCCTGCCTGCCCGCCTGCCAATTGATGAATTGAGTACAGATCCGACTGTTCGTCAATTGCCAGGGACTTTCGATTCTGTTCTGCTGCAATTGCACTGACGTCACAGGCACAGAGCACACAGAGCACAGCCTTTAACTCACTTAACACATTGCGATAGAGCGATATAGCGATATAGCCAGAGCGATTCCATTCGATTGGATTTTCCACACAAGACGACCGACCACTCTAGGCTAGGGTCGGGTGGTGGGTCTTTGGGGCCTGTAAACGTCTCAATTAACGATAATAACAATTTCTAAATGTTATCTTTTGTCCGTTTTTGGTGCGTCACGAGTGATAAGCGACGACAATGGCCACGATTTACGGACGATAGTAGAGGAGCCGGTTCCAACTAGTTGAACCCAGTAGATAGATAGATGGATGGATGGATAATCCGTTTGAGGAGATTCCCAGCACACACACACTCACACACACACATGTTGCCAAATGTTGCCGTTCTACTATTCATTTATAATGTATATATATGGCTTATGCATACGAAAGTTTTGGCCAAAAACTATTTCTGCTGAAGGCAGCCTTGACTCTGACATCCAGAGAGGGCTGAGTGGGTAGGGATAGTGGTAGGGGGCTGCGGCAGTTGCCACTGACAGGCGACAACAAAGGGGCTTGGCTTGTCTCCGGGGCAGACAAAAACTCCTCAAAATAACTGAGAAGCAAGGACGTTTCGTTCCGTTCCGATCCGTTTCGCTGAGAGTGATAACAATCCAATTTGTAAGAGTAGTTGAATGGAAGAAGGTTCTGTCTGTTCTGCCTTTATTAAGTATTGATTCATTCGGTGATAACTGGGGATAATAGAGCCCCAAGCTCTTGCGATGGCCTCTATGAGATATGAGAAATGTTTAAAAATATATAGTACTTACAGAAATACATATGATGTATGTACACATACCCATAAATACATATTCCTTCCAATTATATGGAATTCGGTTTATCCAAAATTAAAATTGAATCTTCATATGTTGCACAATATTTGATAAACTCTTTTTCCACCCACTTGTAATCCCTTGTAATCTCTGTGTCTTTGTGTGTGTGTGTGTGTGTGTGTGGGCAGCAGCGTTAACGAATTTCCCCCAAACTGAAGGTCAAGGTCTTTCTCGTGAAATCCAGCGCTTTCCCTGATTTGATTTGCTTTCATTTCCATGAAAAGCCATCAAAAGTCAATTTTTTTGTTCAATAAATAATTACATTGCATAAATTTATTTGCACAACTATTGTTTGTTTATCGATGGGGTGGTGGGGGGAGTAGGGATGGTGGGTCGGGGGGTGGAGTACCCATCGATGTGTGAATAATTTGATTAACAGTCAAGGCGATTCCATTCGATTCGAATGAAGTGGAGTTGTCGGGTAATTACGGCAAAACCTGTATGAACGTGAATCCCACTGGGGCCTCCCTCTCTCTCTCCCTCTCTCTCTCTCTCTCTGGATGATTCTGTGTGGACACACAAACACAGGTTGCAACATCAAATAGAGACAGGAATTACTATATGTATGTATGCTATATGTGTGCTTATCGTGGGTACAGCAGGGGAGCGGGAGTGGGATTCGGAGTGTGTGGGTGGTCTTATGACTGGTTAATGAGCGGTTGCTGCGTCTGTGGGTGGTGGGTGGTTCAGCAGCAGCAGCAGCAAGTGCACCATGCTGGTGGGCCGGTGGGCGCTGTGCTCCATACAGATGCCAAATGCTGTCAAATGAATTACGGGATTACGTTTAATGAGAGTCCGCAAAACAAAAACCCACACACACGACCCCCGACCCCCGACCCCTGACCTGCGGCCCCAGCTGATGCTTGCAGAAAGAAGAACCGAACCCCATGCGGTGGCTGATACGTGTATTAAATTCAGATACGTAATCTCTTGTCCATGTCTGGCCCCCTCGAAGTACAGTGCGTGCCAAAAGTGTAAGAATTTGCAGGACAAAAAAATAAAAAAAAAAGATAGGGAAAAATGACATTTGGAAACATCTGGCAAAAAGTCCACCCACCAAGGCCAGCAAACTGAAGGACAATAAAACACACATTTCCATATACTTTTCCTCCGATGTTATTTTCTAGAAATATTCAATAGTCGGGCTATTTAACCAATTGAAAAATAGTTTCATTAACTTTGATCCGAAAACCGATTAAAATAAGTTTACTTGTGTTTTCGTATTTTAGTCATTTTCTCCTTTACTTTATTTTCCTAAATGAAAGCTAATTCTTGATTAAAGTTTTTCCTCAAAGTGAACTACTCAAAAAAATCCTAGAAAATGTTCCCAATATCGGAAAACATTTAATTTTGTAAACTTTATAAAGCCAAAAACATCTATCTTGTTAAAAAAAAATTAAATTTTTAAAATTTAAATATTACAATCAATTTTTAAAAAGGTAAATATTGCAAATCATATTTTCGTAAAAGTATAACCATTTTATGGGAAGAATCAACTCACAAAATGTATCAGAAATTCTCATGAATTTATTGCCTCAACATTCGCTGAGATCTGTGCTGGAGTTGCTTGGTTTTCTTGCAAAAATCTCGAAAACAAATAGTTGTCCAAAATCGAAATTAGCACCAAATATATGGACAATAAAGAGCTCCTTTATAAAGGAAATATAATTTGAAAATCCGTCTTTTTTTGACCTTTATACCACTCTGAAATCTGTACGATTGTCTCGTTTGACTTCCGGGAAATGCACATACATACAATATGTATTTATGCAGATATTAAATTTGTTTGCAATATTTTTAATTTAAATACGAAAATATTTAATTTAAGTATGAAAATATTTAATTTAAATATGAAAATATTTTATTTAAATATGAAATATATCTATAAATTTTCAGTAAGAAATATATTTAGAAGAAGTATTTTTAAATAAATAGTAAAATGTTTCCTTTTTGACAATATCCACTCGCGATATTCTATTGATAAACATTTTTCGATACATTCAAATCTAATCGATTCTCAGGGCTATTTTGTCTGCGTCTTGGAATCAAGTGAAGGGGAAAGTAGCTCTCTCCTTGGTTGATTCGATCTGTATTTGGAAAGTTCGAGTGCCTTTGTATCCCTTTTTTGGGTTTTACAATGCAATTTACAATTCGTATACTTGGAATTTTCATACAGCTTCTCTCGTATGTATAGTATTTCCAGAAGTTTCCGCGAGTTGTTTCCCATCAATCTCTTGTCTTCGGTTGCTTCTAGGAATGTTTTGGTTTGGCGATTTGGTAATTGGAATCGGAATTGGAATTGCTTTCACTGGAATGCTGTATAGTTTTGTAGTTATGCAAAAACAATTCTATTCATAGAAGTCCAGTGAATTCTTGCACATAATACGCACTGTAGTGGCACTGGTGGCACATGCAACAGACACAAGTATTTTTGCATTGGGAAAGCCAAGTCAGTGGCAATTTTACATACCACACGGAGATAGAGAGAGAGGGAGAGAGAGAGAGCGAGCACTGCCACACATGCGACCAATCACTGTCCTTGCCAATCAGCGCCATTTGCAGCACTCCACTGCCTGCACTTACCCCCCCCTTCCCGTTTGTGCAACTCCCACACACAATGTGATATGCGTGTGCCACAAATGCGAAGGTTGAAAGCAGCTTTTTGCAATAATTATCTAACCAAAGCAGCAGCAGTGGCAGCAGCAGTGGCAGTGGCAATGGCAAATGCTCAATTATGAAAAGGTTGCATACTTTCGGGCGCTTGCTGCAGCAGCCAGCCCAAAAGTCGACTGTGGGCGCTTGTGGGCGGGCGCGTGGCATTTCCTAGGAAGCGTTTTCTCTGCCACAAAGGAAGAACTGGGATCCTAATTAGGATTCAATTAATTTTCCCACTGCAGAAAGGAGTCGGGTTTAATATCTCTGTCTCGCTCGCATACGAGCCAACGCATGGCAGCCAAGGCCACTTTGACCTTTTGCTGCTGCTGCTGCTGCTGCTGCTGCTGCACGCAGCTGCCTGGCTTTGTGTCAGGTGCAGCACACAAGGTGCTCTGGTTACAAGCAACATGTGGCAGTAAACAGGCCAGGCCAGGGCAGGCCCGGACACACTTTCTGAGAGAGTCGAGTGGCATAAACAGGCGTTCAATCAGGCAGACTAGATCAGATTTAATTAAATTCCAAACCCAAACTCTCGTCGAACATCAATCGGAAATAACTGTGCGTGTGCACAGCGGAAAAGTTTGAAATTACAGGGAGAAATCAAATTAATCTCCCCGGCCCCTCCCACACACTGCCACACGGGAATCCATGCATTTGCACTTGCATTTTCCATTTTCCACATTGCTGCTGCTGCTGCTGCTGCATTCAGTCAGAGAAATCGCCTTTTGTCACGAAAAACGAATGGATAAAGTAAATAGGGCCGCACAAACTGATTAACTGTGGCAAACGCACACACACACACACTGTGCCACATGCCACATGCTGCACGCTGCATTCACATGGAGATCCATTGCCAGAACTGGCCAATATGGTCGGCAAATTCAATTACAAATTTGCAAATTTAATGAGCTTAAAGGCTTAAAGCTGGAGGGTTTTTCACAATGCCAAAGGATAGTTTTTGGCATTGGATTTATCTTTGCGTTTTATTTGTAGTTGAAGAAATCTTTTTTGCTTTATTTGTGGATGCCACAATCGATTGGGCGTTCAGTTTGATATCCTTTTCCTTCTGTTTCCCGAAATTATGGCATATAGCTTCAGGATATAGCTTTTTATAGTTCATTTCTGAGATGGATTATCGATAGGAATTTTACCTTTCGCTTTCTCGATTTCCCCTTCTTTTTGTGACTTCTTTAAGTTTTAGCATTAAATTGGAGCCTCTCTTTCGTGAGTGGAACCAATTTTTAAAGAGGGTTTTCCCCATATTTCTCTGGAGGTAATTTCCATACACATGCAACATTCCGAAGGCGTCCCAATGGAGGAGGCAGGAAGAAATGGAAGAAATGGAAGAAAGGCTGAGTGGATGGATGAGGATGGATGCTGGATGCAAAGACAGTCTCTATGGGGCCACAATGGCGGGGCGGTACGGGGCGACCACTTGATATAATGATGACAGCAATTATGAATGAGTGAAGGTCGCCGCTGGATAACGACCGGCAGGCAATTCATCATCGTCCTGGGACCACATCGCCTGAGCCAGAGCCTCAGCCTGGTCGGAGGAGGATGAGGAGGAGACCACAACTTTTGTCTAGGCTTTAAGCAGAGCTTTCTTTCCTTATTTCTTGCGTGATTCGGTGGCACAGCCAATGATGACGTCACTTCTCTCTGTCTCTCTCTCCTACCTCTGTGTGTGGGGCAAGAAATTTGCATGCCAGCAGGTCGTTTACGCTGACTTGCAATTTTTTGCCATGAGAGTAAAAGTACTTTCTCCTTCGGCTTGCCACTGCCACTGCTCCTGCTGCTGCTCCTCCTCCCTTGCCTGATGTGCGTATTCGCTCTGTCTCTCCCTGGAAAGGAAGGACTAGATAGGGATCGCAGGAGCCATTCACCAAACAAAGTACACACGTCATGGGAGGCGGAGACAGCCGACAAGGACTCTGCCCTGCCCCTTGCCGCTTGCCCCTTGCCCCGAAAAATGTAACAATTTTCAAGGAAATCAATCATCCAGAAATAGATCAACTCGTCGTTGGATTTTCTCTGTTTCTGTTTTTTTGTTTTCTTTTTGGACATGCCATTGTTTTTATTGTTGGCCGCGCACTCTTTTGGCTCTTTGCTTTTGGGCTCTGATGGTGGAAAAAACAAAAGGCAAAAAGAGAGGAAAAACAGCAGGCAACCTTCAGGCAAGGGGCTGGGAGGGAGAGAGGTGGCTTCCTTCTTCTGGAAATGGTTTATCGGTTGAATATTGAATGATTTTTGGAAGGGTTTTAAAGTAATTGAATTATAGAGGAAAGGTTTTTAAGAGAGAAGCAAGAATGGCAGATGATTTAAGATTAAAGAGAGGAAAATGAATGGCAAATGATTTTAGAGGGAAGAAAGAAGAGCAGGTGGGGTTTTAGGAATTATTAAAAAGATTCCTTCACTCTAAAAATATAGCTAAATTATAATTCAGATCTAAATATCACCACAAAAATTAATTAAAGCAAAAAGAAAGCACTCTCTTCTCTCTCTGTAATTGCAAGCCATAAAAACTTTGCAAAAACCCAAAATAAAACACAGTTTTGTCTCTCATTTGGCTAATAGATCCCACCCCCCTCCCCCTGCCTCATATAGGGGGAACATATAGTAATTATCGCCTGCTGCATATCGCTAAAATAATTCATAATAAACCCAAAAGGAAGAACAGAGACACAGAGAAGAGAAATGTTATTTTTATGTAGCATACAAATGGGCGCCAATCCAAAAACTGTGCTCCTCCTCCTCCATCATAAAACCCTTGGAAACCCCCCTGCCACCCTGCCCCTGCTATAAACGCCCTATGGGGGATCTATTATATTGGGGGCATGAGAGTCGCTGACGCTCCCGCTGCCAGTCACAGGTGCCACACCACTCGGACGATGCGACGTCACTGTGCCACCATTCCAATGACGCCAGTGTCGCCAGTTGCTGCTTCATTCACTCGTTTCATTCGTTTCTGCCATTCATTCACAAAACAAAAAAATATATGTAGGTATATTCGTAACAATTAATCACCCTCGGAGGTGCTTAGCTCTCACCCTCGTCTTTCCTCCAGTATTCCCTCCTTCCTTTGGCTGGAGCAGGGGGCTCCCCTTTTTTAACAGTCTATTCCTAGCATTCGGCATAACAATAAAATCAGGAGCAATTCCGAATCAACAGTGCGTCACTGGCACCAGGCATCCACCAGCGGAGCCACCAGGAGCTCCCCTTCCGCTCGAGGGCTCTATTGATTAGCTTCACGTGTCGATAGTTAAAACCCCCTCCTACCTACCACCTACCACCTGCCACCTCCTTGCTTCTCTTGGGTTTCCTGCTGGCTGGCTGGCTGGCTGGCTGCGTGGCTTCACTCCTTTTCCACTGGCAGACACGTCTGTAGTTTTCGGTCTCGTAATTTGTCCGAGGGGCGTGCGGCATGCGGCATTCGACATGAGGCAGGAAGCCATTTTTATTGTCGTAGCATGGCTTTACGTTGGAAACGTGTTACGTCAACAATGTTAACCAAAGTTTGGCCCCCACCAAAGGCGGGAGAGTCGAGACGCAACGAGGCAACGAGGCCACAGGCTGTTTACCTTGCGTCAGGTGCTGCTGAGGAGTGTGGAGGGGGGAAAGTCTGCGGCTATTGAAATGGAAATCCAAGAGGAAAGGCTTCCCAAAAGGTTGTAATTATAAATGGAATCCCGTATGGTAATTATAGCTGCAGAATGCCGCTCTCTCCCAGCCCCCAATCCGTCAATAAAACATTCTGGGTTGGCTTGCCTCTCTAATATCGCTTCCTTCTCTCCTTGCAGCCATCATGTCCGACGCGGCCAAGTCCAACAACAATGCGGCGGCCGCCTCTCCCGCGGAGCCTGCACCTGCCAGCCCCAGCGCTGATGAGGTGGCACCAGCCCAGGATGCAGCACCCTCGCCAACGACACCACGCGGCGGCAGCTACAATCGCAACAACAACCACAGCAAGAGCCACAACAAATTGAAGTCGACACAGAACAGCAGCGGAGGCGGCAGCATAGACAAACTGTCGCCGGATCAGGACATCTACATCAATGCCGCCGACGGACTGCCCAGCCAGCATCCGTCGCTGCCGAAGGAGGGCATCATAGACAGCGACACGGAGCCGGAGGTGGATGCAGACTCGTTCGACGACCTGCCCACCTCCATCATCGTGACGAACATCCACTCGGAGGTGTTCGCCAATCCAGAGCTGAAGCACGGCATGGAGGAGCTATTCCGCACCTTCAGCGAATCGGCCACGTTCCAGTGGCTGCGCAGCTTCCGGCGGCTGCGGGTGAACTACGACAACGCCATTGCGGCGGCCAATGCGCGGATCAAGCTCCATCAGTACGAGTTCAACAAGAAGACGGTGATCACCTGCTACTTTGCCCAGCCGGTGACACCCGTGAACAACAAGAACCTCCAGCCGCCGGCACCGGTCAAACAGTTCCTGATCTCCCCGCCCGCCTCTCCGCCAGCGGGCTGGGAGCCACGCGAGGAGGCCGAACCGCTGGTCAATCACGATCTGCTGGCGGCTCTGGCCAGCCTCACCCCGGGCGAGTCGCACGAGCTGCATCCACAGAGCGAGGACCAGCCGGCCATCATTGTGCACACGGCGATGGTGCCAGAGGGGGCTGGCGGCCCAGGAATCCAACCAAAGGCGCCCATAGTGCAGACCAAGTGTCCGGAGAGGGCATAAGATCCCAAGGGAGAGCAAAAAGGCAAAAGAGCGACAGAGCAGCAAGGCAACCCAATGATGAATTCCCATCTGGAGAGGAGATGGGTCCGACCTTTGATTGAAGTATTTTTTGTAAATATTTTAAATTCAATTTGTGATTGATTTACACATACATTTAGCCACATTCGTTCGATAGTTTTGTATTAGGCACTCATTTCCGTTTCGATATGCTGTAGTTTCCGTTACAGTTACAGTCCTGTCCCCCCTTGACTTGTACACCCCACGCAACCTACCTAGAAACCCATTCATCAGCCAAAAGTTCCTTTTTAAGCTTAGAACTCCATCCTTTCTGTTCCCTTCGATCCCTTCAACATTTGTAGAGCTATTCTAGCATTTAAGACAACGTTTTTGAGGCCGCCAGCCGCCCAGCTTTTTGTGGAGGAGCCCGCCACCTGCTAGCACCTGCATCTAGATGTGTTTTCTCTATATCTCTTTCCTTCGTCTTCGTCTTCGTCGTCGTCGTCGTGTCTCTCTCTCTATCGCTGCATGTTTCTCTCAATTTGATTGTGTCTATATGTGTATAAGAAATATCGATGTCGACCCCCGATATCTCCCCCTGCATCTCTCTCTCTCTCTGTGTACCTTCTTCTTTGAAGAGAGAACCCCCCGCCCCGTTATTCTATCTATCGAGTATATCTATATGTAAATGTTAATGTAATTCTAAGCCAGCGAAATTTAAGCACCGATATCGCATCAGATATCGGCCAAAGCATACGTATATATATGTATTTAATTGAAAATATATTCAAAATCGAAAATGAATGTTCTCAGATGTACCAAAAAAAAAAAACCAACAAACCAAAAAAAAACCGAAAAAAAGAAAGAAAAACTCTTGGAAAGAAACTTTGAATTGACGTGGGAACAGGCGTGCCATTTGAAGGGGGTGGCGGGATGGCGGTCGAGCATTCCAATGGATTTGACAATAGAATCCTTTGGGGGTAGGAAAACTATTGAAAACTGCAGCGATTTTCAAGGCCATGCGGAATCGGATGTTCCACAAATGCCACACAAGTACTTATTACCGCACTTTCATTTAATTGGTGGCGGAAAAGTGTGCGAAAATCCAATCGAATGGGACATATGGCAGGGCATATTAGATGGCATTCCGTAATGCAAGTCATTTCATAGGCCTTCGCGGAAATGGAGACCCTTTTAATAGCCATTACGAAGGCGTATTGTCATATCTATGTACTTAAGTTAATTGGAGAACAACTTGGGAGGAGAAGCATATGGTAGGAATTGATTGGTATTCGAATGGAATATTAAGATCGTCCATGTCATCATATGACAAATGATTCAGCCCAAGTATTGGAGGAATTCGATTCTAGAAGGTAGCATTTGTTGTTGGATTTTTTGGACCGAAAAACAAGTCTTTTGTGCGCCACGCCAAAGACTGTGTCTGTATTGTTGTTGGATTCTGGGATCGACTCAGCTGTCCAAGGCCTTCTTTGGTCTTTCAAACAAGCCACTTAAAAACAACAGAGAGACCTGTGGCAAGCCAGAGGATCCGATCCTCCAATGCCACACAGCCTCCATTTTATTCATTTTGGAATGGATCTTAGAGCTTACTACTAAATAAAAGGGAACGCTTAACAACGAAAAAAAAAAGGATAACAAGGGTGGGAGTGGGGGTGGCGGGGCAGTGCAGAACTTTGGTTTTGATTCATTTGCTTTCGATATTCTTGAGCGGCACCATCTGCTCGGGATCGTCCGGATAAATACTGTTCTGGCGCTTCTTGCGACCAGCACACTGACTGAACCACGTGTCGCCCTTGCCAAAGTTCTCGCCATCTTCGATGGACTCGGGCATCGGTTGGTTCATCGTCTCTGGGAGGAACATCACCCAGAAGCCCGAGGCCAATGCCACCACACCGAAGAGCACAGCGGGAATCTTTGGATCAAAAGAGTCCAGGAGGGTGATGAGCGGCGTAAGGGCTCCCGAGAGACGGGCACACATGGAGCCCAGGCCCATGGCCGAGTTCCGTACGACAGTGGGGAATAGTTCTGCCGAGTAGTTGTAGATGACGGCAAAGGAGCCGGCGATGAGGAGCTTGCCAGCCATCACCACAGCCGTGGAGGTGGTGCTGCCCTGGGCAATAAATGCGGCAATGATGCAACAGAGTCCTCCGCTCAGCATCAGGGTGGAGGTAATGGAGCGACGTCCCAGACGATCCAGCACGAACACAATCGTTATGTAGCTGGGGAACTCCACGAGGCCCATGATGAAGAGAATCAGGTAGGGATTGCCGTACAGCTTCCCGGCACTCAGCGACAGTCCGTAGTAGACAATGGAGTTGGCGAACCAGCAGAGGCACACATTGAGCGTCTTCATGCGGAGATTGGGTGTCCGGAAGAGATCGCTCAGTCCGGCACTGGACTTCTCCTCCACCGCCGCCTGCTGCTTGGCCTTTTGCACAAAGTAGTCCTTGTCCACGGGTATCCCGGAGCCGTTGATACGCAATCCCTTGGCCACAATGTCCACGGCCTCGGCGGCACGTCCCTGCATCCACAGCCAGCGCGGAGACTCGTCGAGGAGCCACCAGTGAGCAAGGAACAGGCAGCCATGGAGGCCATAGATCACCTGGAGCCACTGACGATCGTGAATGAGGGCACCCCAGCCAGCGACCAGCATGATGCCGCCAGCAAAGACAGCCTGGAAGAGATCACAGAAGATTAGATGGGATCTTGAAGTGATCTTTGAGTCACTCCACTCACCTGGAAGGTTATGCCACAGACAGTACGCTTTGTGGGTCCCACCAGCTCCATTGTTAGGACAAATCCACAGATATAGGCTCCAGCAGATCCCACGATTCCCAGCAAATAGCGGGCCACCATAAAGGAAAAGTACTCCGGAATGAAGGCTACGCCCACGCCGATGATCAGCTGGAAGAGCGCCGACCAGCAAAAGACCGTCTTGCGGCCAATCTTGTCCGCCAGTCCGCCCAGGGTGACGGCTCCCGTGAAGACGCCCAGCATGAACACCGTCTGCACAATGGCCCCCATCCAGCGGCGGTCGCACACATGGTTCCAGTCAATGGTGCGCGAGGTCTTGTAGTACGTTGTATCGTATACGTACTGTACACAGGCGATGGTCGCGTTGCTGCCCAAGACACTGGGATCGTACATCATGCAGGACTCCAGCTCCCCACTGGCCTTCGTGGGAATGGCATGCTCCAAGGCGCTGACATTCCACGGCCCCACCGCCAGGTTGCTGCTGTCCAGGCCCTCGATAAAGCAGCGATGCTCTGGCACTGCGGATACCGTGACTAGGGAGAGCATATGCATGCCTGCCGTTAAAGCGGAGAGGACTTGCAGAAAGAACTGCAAGAATTGGTATTTACCAAATTCCCCTGGAGGAGAAAGAGAGAAGATAAATAAATATGATATGTGTAAATATTCCCTTTAACGTGTGTACATTTTGAAGATTGGTAAATAAAGGGTATTTGCTGGTTGAGAGCCAAGAGAGGGAAACTACGCAGCAAACAGTAGTCCCGTTTGTTAGTTGCTGAGAGCAATACCTGAGAGAGAGTGTCGTCAGGTGCTGAGAGAAGGATAGAAGGAAATGAATTGACGCAGAGAGCAAGTGAGAGAGTGTGCATTTGCATGAGATGAGCAAAGCTCGTAGATCAGATCAAGAGATAAGACAATTGCGACGCACTGCACTCAAAATGCAAGAGGAGCAGCGGCAGCTCTGTCCATCTCAGTCATACGCACATACATACATACATATGTACATGCATACGTATAGTATGGAAATATATGGCGCCTCTCTTCTATGGTGTCACTGTTGGAATTGTCGTCACTCCAAAGACTTTTTGCAATTAAATCAAGTGGAATTTATTCAATTCGATTTCAATTGAAAGGCATACAAATGTCCCCATCAAATATATACATATTTGCCAGCAGTTTGCTTCGACTATTTCGATTCGGCTTCTTTCCCTGTATGGTTTTGCTGGGGTCTCTGAAGAATGCATTGAATCGATTATGACTTTTGCTGTCCCCGCGATCGCCGTTGGATCGAGGACAGAGTCGGACAGGGACTGTGTAAATTTCTGCGGTTTTGCACATAGAACAGAGTAGCCTAGATCTAGATATCTGACACATGAGCGCCAACGAGAGCGCGAACGCGGGGTCCAATGTTCAATCAGGCATTTCAATTGATTTGTGGGTTACATTTATTGATCGTTTAAGCGACAAAAACTCTCGCCATCGATCGCAGCTCCGCCAGGGAGAGAGAGAGAGAGTCCTTCACTCATGAGTGCCCCACCCCCACCCCACAAATGTCTGAGCATTTCATCGATTACGTCGAGTGCAAAAGTTATGTCATACGAATAGACATGGAGCGGGAGCGGCAGCGGGAGCCGGACACATCTTAATTAATCTCAATTTGAAAATTTTTGCCACAATCTTGAATTAAATTCAATTACAGACCCACCCAATATACATAATCAGCGTATAATTGTCAACGATCGATAAGGAGAACGAACAACACGCGACACTATAGTAAATTCTCAGGGCAAATCATAGCGGATTACCACGAACAACCATATCATATATCAAATATCAGCCATGCTGTGGTGGGATTTATTACAGCCAAATCATTGAACAGTTCGTTGCCAAGTGGAGGGTGGGAGAAGGTCCTTGAATATGTCACTACAATGTGTACTCTCATATATTATTCATTAAAGCAATGAGTAAACATGATACCGGGATAGATCATAGGAAAGCCTTTCTGGTTTAATCTCTCATCATAGATTAGAGAGAAGTTTTGTGGAAAAATTATGCATGGAAACAAGATAAGGCTAGAGGCGATAAGGCAAATCACACACTTGAAACACACATCGCCAAAAACAGCACTACAATGCCTTAAGGTTCTTATGTATAAAGATCTTTCGCATAAGCCTTATAGATTGAATGCTACTGTTTCGTGTTAGCTAACTGTTGAGGTAGATCATGGAGTTGGGGGCACTCTTCTATGGGCATTACCTTGTCGAGCTTCCAAACGATTTTCCCTCGCTTTGAAGGTCTCCACGGGGGAAGTGCTTTCAAAGTCAGTGTAAAATGCTGCCCAACTGGCAACTGCTAGCCGAATTGAGTAACAAGCACGCCTCCAAAGCCAAATACAAAGTAATTAGAGCTACCGCAGACCCCCCCAGAGGGGCCTTCAACAAAATAAATACACGTAGAAGAGCAGAGCGATATGCGATATGTGTGGTGGGGTTTTGAGGTTTTTGAGAGGGAGAGAGAGCTCACAAAAAAAACCTGTTTGAAATTTTTGCATTTTCTCAAATACAAATGTGTGCAAATACATACATATATAGGCCGTAAATAATTTTAAAAGTCGCTAATGTGTTCATTACCCCTTCTCTCCCTCTCTTTCTACACTTTCTGATCTTTCCCTTTCACTCGTTGTAGATTCAAATGATAAAACTAAAAGCAAGTTTTGGGGAAAATTCTATGGAATACTTGGGGTCTTAGAGCGTAAGAATTTGCTTTGCTGAAATCAGTGGAGATATCATAAAAGCCAGCCCCCATAAAGTAGAGCTATAAACAGTCGCTAATTGATTGTGGACTGATAGTGAATGCAGGGCGGAACCGAACCTATGGGAAAAGTAAAAGTCTAGATAGAACACACTTTGCCGAGCTTTCAGTACTCAGAACCTTAGAACTCTATATATAGGTATATAATTATTGTTAACTGTTTTGCATAAATTAATAAACAAAGTGCCACACGGTGCACAATTTATACGACCACAAAGCAGATATAAATCAACGGAATACCCCCACGAGAGATCTTTATGGCACAAAGATCTTGTGACAAAAGCCACTGCATTGCCTCTGTGCTCTGCTCGGGTTTTAGCGTCAGTGTGCTAAAGATACAGAGATACATTTGGCCAGATGGTTCAACAAGTGTCACTGTCTCCCCTCCCCTCCCTTCTCCCACTCGCACACACATCGACGAGTATCTATCTATCTATTCGTCTGGTTCTGAGAGCTGATATAGATGTCTGTAACCTTGTGGGATTTATTATTAATTGGAAAAAGTGCAAAAACAAAAAAATATATATTATGTAGTTGTAATTAAAACCGTGTTAGCGGCGGCTTCTTTTGAGCACTTGATGGATTAGATTAGACTTAGATTGCCGCGAAAATAATTACGAAATTTGAATGCAGAGCAACCGAACAGATAAACCTCATATAAAAGTATTATCCCATCCGCTTTTGGATAAGCTTAGACGCAGTTGCTGGCTTTGGTGACCAGCTTTTGAGAGGCCTGATAAGGGATTGATAAGAGAGTCGATGCGTTATCGCCACTGTCGCGCTGACCCGCCTGGCCCTCTCCTCACACCGCACTATTCTACTCACCCAGTTTCCCCATCAGGTCCTCCAGCACATAATCCACAGCCATAATGGGAAGGATTAGTCTTCAGCAGTTTCTGGTAGATGGTAGATATAGGTTTTCGATTTCTGCTTCTCTGTTTTTTAGCAAGCTGGCATCTTCCGGAGAACTGACCGATACGTGCTCTCGATATGTTCCTCAGCTCGTGCCACTCTAGACTCTTTCGACCGCCGGCCGCATTTGAACTGGCAAAAAGCTAACTGCGAACTGTGGCGCTGAGCTGAGCGAGCAAAACGAATCCAATGGAGCTCTGCCTCAAATAACACTCATACCATCGCAGAAAAACCCTCATGCCAACAGAGGCAGTCGGTCGGCCAGGCAGACGGCGATAAGGTAGGTCGTCCCACATACTCACTCCACTCCACTCCGAAACGGATTCCACTGATGTGTGTGTGTGTGTGTGTATGTGGAGCTCAAGAGCTTTGCCTCCCCCCTTTGCTTGTGGATCGTGGATCTTGAGAGTGTCTGTGTGGTTCCACCACATGATCGCAGGCAGCGATCGCAATGATCTGATGGAAAGGTAAGAAATCCACAAGATGAAGGCTTAAGATTGTGATTCTTATAGCTACAGTCAGGCAGAGATCGTAATGATGGAAGATCTAATGGAATGGCAAGATCTTCTAATTAAATTATTTATAAACTCCACAAGAGGGGCTTAGGTTCGTGGATCTGGGTGTATAGCTAAGGGATAAGGGAGTTCGTATATCAACAACATTCCAATCCTAGCAAGCTAGGGGTTAACCCAAAATGTTTTACAAAATAGAATCAAAATTTCAACCATCTCCACATCTACTTACAAATCAGAAGGACTGAGTTCTAAACTAAATTCGTAGTAAAATTAATCAATTAATTATGGCTAAAGTAAATGTATCGGATCCCGTGCCTTTTCTGCATTTGGATTTCATGGCCGATCTTTTGATGCAAGAGACCAAGGAAATCGCATCGGAATTCGACAGGAAAGCATGTTTTGTGAGGGAACAAGAGACCACAGTCCTGGAGAATGCAAAGCTGGTGAGTACTAGAGGAACTAAAGGACCATAGGAGCTTGTTATTCCCTGATCTCTAATCTCATTAGCTTATCAAAGTCGATCAGTTTGTGGGAGATCTTAAGGCCTGTACATTTAAACTGGAAGAGGATCTGGATGAGAACGAGCAGTTGCTGGCTGAGGCGGAGAAGGCAGTCTCCAAATTAGAGAGATCCTGTTCAACATTCCCCAACAGTTGCCGGATAGAGCCCTTGACGCGTCACACCTACTTGGATCTCTTGAAGCTTTTTGAGTCGACAAGGAAAATGAGCGAAGAGTGCAACATCCTCACCGAAGATTTCGAATCGTTTGGCAAAGAAGCAGCCCAGCGCTTGGCTCCAGCAAATGTGGTACGATACAGAACAGATACGTCTTATAACTATTTCGAAATACATAAGGTAAATCCATCCATAGATTGGCCAAATTATAGACTATCACAACAAGGCCTTGACCACCTTGGAGGAGCAGATCGAAGAGTTGGAGGGCAAGGTCGGAGCTGTTGCCACCGAATACGAGGAGATCACTGAAGATCTGGGCATCAGCAGCTTGTCCAAAACATGCACATGCGAAATGGCCAAGGAGGTTCTAGCCAAAGATTTCTGTAATGACTATATTCTGAAAAACAACCGATAACATAATGGATTCATATGGATACTATTCACACAATGTAAATGCAAACGTTTAAAACTGAAAGTTCAACTTTTTCTGCTTAAGATTAGGGTATCTGTTTGTGTTTGTCTTGGTTCCTAGATTCTAGTTGTTGGCATCGCGGAAGAAGAGCACATCGTCGGCGATGATGCTGGTGCTGGTCTTCTGGTTGCCCTGCTGATCCGTGATCTCGCCGTAGGTGATCTTGCCCTGCACCATGGTGCGCTGCCCCTTCTTCAGATACTCCAGCACAGTGTCGCGCAAATTGGGCTTGAAGACGACCACGCGATGCCAGTCCGTGCGCTGGGCCCAGTCGCCGTTCTCATATCTGTCCAGGGGAGGGATAAAGACAAATCCGATTACAAATCGTATTCCATATGGATTCAATTAAGAAAACGAACACATGCAGAGACACACACGTCGCACGACTGTACTCACTTGTAGTTGGTGTGTGTGGCGACGGAGAATGTGACCACCGGGTGCTCCTGGGAGCCGCGGAGCTGCGGATCGGCCCCCACACGTCCCAAAACGGTGACCGTGTTGACAGCTGCAGTTGTTTGAAAAACAATTAGTAAAAATTCGTCACTGTACAATCAAATTACTACGAACTTTTTTCAATTTTGGCGGGCGCCACCGATGTCGTGGTTGAGGCGGCACCGCGTGCCGGCATGTTATGCCGCAGACCGCCTAGCACCGGCCGCAGCTGCAAGTCACAAAAGTTGCACACTCAATTAATACACTGTATTTGCTATTGGACTTATTAACTTACCGCATGTCTGACTTGTTGCATCATTATTTCGTTTACTGCGAATTAGGATTGTTTGATATTAACTCGACATGGGCGATATTTTTTATTTTTGATACGATAGAATCGGTGCGATATTTTTGCAGCCAGTAGGGGTACTCCTGCAATGCCTCCAAAGGGCCCCAATTTCTATAAATAACGATCTTTGATATAATCGTCGCCAATGAGGGAGATGTTTTTGTTTTGGTTCTGACGGCATGTACAAAATTGGTTCGAAAACATTGCAATTATAAAATAAAAAACTCTTTCCCCACCACCCAAGAGGTTGAGTTTTGGTGCGTTATTTTTTAAGTGGTGTCCCTAATAGGCCTAATCCACTATACATTCGGTGAGGCCCCTCAATATTCATATATGGGTGCCAGAATTCCGACTATTCTAGACATAGTTGGTATGGCAGAAGGTGGTTCTAACAACGCTTCGGGATGAGTATTATTTAATTCTTCAATAATTCTCTTGCAGCATTTTCCGGCTACATTTATATAAAAAATCGAATCAATTTTATTCGATTGATGAATCAATTTATCAATGGTTATGTTTAGGTAATTCCTGTTATTTTATAAAATAGGGTTTAAACAAAGAAGGTCAACCAAAATGTCCCTTTTTGTACATTGCAACTACACGGGTACTACACATTTTCTACATACCAGAAACATATTTACGGAGTTAGGACATTTGTATACCCTATTTCTGAATTAATGATGAAATACTGTTTTCCAAGCTGTTTTGAATCCTAAATAATGATGCCTTTTGACCTATTTATGCGTTTAACTAGATTCCCGTATATATATATCTCGATCCCGACACATATTTTTGTCTGCATAATTTCGTAGAGAATGTCACGTAACTTGAACACTTGTTGCTTTTCAACCGGTGGTATGGACATTTGGATACCCTTTTCTCTTTATTTAATATGAGACAATCGTTCGAGAGATCAATATCCCCCATATCCTCTCGTGTAAAGTCATCTTCAACGATATAATGGGTGTCCAATGGACTACGTTATGTTGCCGCTTTGAGATCAGCAGGCTTTGAGGCAGGAATAGCACATCCTGCCGGCTACTATAACTATCAAGTGAGCCTTGAAAAATACTTTTGAAGTATAGAGTTTCCCCAATATTTGTGATTTCATTAGTCAACTAGAACACCCCAGAACTTCAACAATTCGAAATTTAAACAGAAATAATATCCGAAATAATTTTAACTTTACATTTTTCCCATAACTGTAATCATGTTATGCGTTTCGTTGGACCTTCTGCAACGTTTCCTGCACTGGGGACCCTTGACTGTCTTCTGTTTGATGACCTGCGTGACCTGGACAACTCTACACGTGAATGGCATGTGGTGGCCCCCTGAGGAGTCGCTTGGAGGTGCTTTCAACTTCCTTCTGCTAGTGTCCCTCAATCTGATCACCCTGTATCACTTTGGCGTTTCGATTGTGGTGGGACCCGGATTCCTGCGGAAGCAGTGGCGGCCCGATAACCCCGAGGACGAGCAGTTCCTGCAGTTATGCCAGGCGTGCGAGGGCTTCAAGGCTCCGCGGGCGCATCACTGCCGCCGCTGCAATCGATGTGTAATGCGGATGGACCACCACTGTCCGTGGATCAACAACTGCATCGGATGGGCCAATCAGGCGAACTTCTTCTACTTCCTGTTCTTCTTCATGCTCGGGAGCATTCAGTCGGTCATGATCATTGCCTGCTCCTGCTACGAGGGCCTCTATCGCAGGGCCATGCTGAAGCCGGGCGACCTCGCCGAGATCCGAGTCTTGTTCACCATCCGCAGTGCCATGCTCTGCGTCTTCAGCCTGGGCATTGTGGTGGGCGTGTTCCTGGCCACGCTGAAGCTCATGCAACTGCAGATCAAGGCGATCATCTGGAACTGCTCCGAGATCGAGAACTGGATCGTAAAGAAGGCCAACTACCGTCGCTACACAAATAAATTGGTTGGCAGGCACCTTCCCGTATTCGAATACCCGTACGACGTGGGCGTGTGGCGGAACCTCCAGGAGGTCTTCCAAACCCGTGGCGATGGCATAATCTGGCCCGTTCGCCCCGGCTGCGATCAGTACACTCTGACGCGCGAGCAACTGGCCCAGAAGCTGGAAAAGCGGGCCCGCACCCGCACATTCAAGTGCATCGCACCGGCCACAGGGTACTGGCTGCCCATCTTCTCCCAGGACCTGATGGTCACCATTTGTTTGCCCTGCACCGACGATCCACGTATTGTCTTGCACAAGGGCGATCTCGTCCAGGTGACACGCATCCAGGACTATTGGCTCTACGGCGAACGGGTGCTCTCCAAGCAGGAGCAGCTGCTCCACAAGAGGCACCAGCTCAAGGGGCACATACGCGGCTGGTTTCCGCGCTGCTGTGCCGTCGAGCTGTACGAAGAGGACAGGAATGGCGGAGGAATAGATGACCAGTCTGTCGGCGACAATGTGGCAATCGGTCATCAGCACTCCAATCAGAAGAAGACCATGACCGGATCCAAGACAAAGAAGCGCAAGACATAAGGCACAGCCCTTCGTCCCTTAATTGAGTGGGTGTTGGCAGCACGACTAGCATTTGTTTCCTGCTGGTTAAAAGGATTAATCTTAATAATTATGCTTAATATTTAATATGTATATTGTACAAATGAATAAATACTGATCCAAGCCCAGACTCAGACCTAGAAGTGCGCTCATCAAGGGCTCCCAGCTGAATGGGACTCAGGACATGCTACAAAGCTTCGGCCATGTCCTCGAAGAAGGTATTGGCACGAAGCCCGTCCTTGAGGAAAACCACCAGACGATCTGCGGCTACAGGCTCCACTCGAAAAGAGGAGCAGTTGCACCAGCGCGAAAATGCAGTACGACAGAAACCTCCAACTATCCCAAAAGCTACTGTCATCCACATATATCATATAGTATGATATAAGTATGATCAGAGCAGGCCTCTAATTTATTGTCGAGCCTTTCAGGTAGGTCGAAATGTATCTGGTGCTCCTTCAAATCCCACTTTCAGTTATAGGAAATATACTTTTCCTGCTATATCGTCGTGTGATATTTCGGCTGCTCGGAAAACTAAAGACGCGCGTGGAAATGTGGAAGGTGCAGGCTATAGTGGTGCAGCTCCTGCTGTTGTGCTGCCTGCTCAGGATCTACTTCCAGGGAAGTCGTCTGCTGCCCAACTTGAAGCCGCAACAGGTGCTTCCGGAATCGGGAATCGCTGCGCCCGCGAGTCGTCTGGTGGTTTTCCTCACCGATGGTCTGAGCGCCGAGACGTTCTTCGCGGATAACTGCAGCTCCGTGCCGCACCTGCGGGAGGTGTTCGTGAAGGAAGGACTCGTAGGGATAGCCCACGGCAGTGTGCCCACCCTCGTACGCTCCGGGCAGATTGCCATCTTTGGTGGCTTCCACGAGAATCCACCGCTGCTCCGCACTGGCTTCCAATGGAATCCTCCGACATTCGATACGGTCTTCAATCGCAGCCAGACTTCCCTGAGCTGGATAGAGCGTCAGACGAATGTCTACACCAAGTCCTTGACGCACGGAATGTTTCAGGACCACTCGTCGGCTCCCAAGCCAAAAGATCCTTGGGTCTTCCTTCAGCTTCGCTCGTACCTGGCCATCAACGAAACAGTCGACAAATTGCGGACTAAAACGTCTCTGATATTCTTCATATATCTGGGGAACATTGCTGCGGAGGGCCCCTTGAGCAAGCGGTATCTGGAGAGGCTTCATTCCGCACAGCGCGGCATCCGAGAGGCCTATGACCTGATCGAGGACACCTTCTACGACAGCCGCACTGCATATCTGATGACATCCAGCCATGGGATAAGTCACATGGGTAGGTTCATTCATTCGTAGCGTTGCAGACGTCTCTCGGTTGAAATTCGAAATCCTTTGGTTGTGTGTACCTTGCAGGATCCAATGGTGCCGGATCCCGGGAGGAAACCGAGACGCCGTTCTTTTTCTGGGGTTCCGGAGTGCCCGAAACGGCCCACAACGTGGGGCCCACCTTTACGGCAAACAACGAGGGTCTCCAGCGGCCGCTCATCAAACTGCAGCAGACCCAACTGGCGGCCATGATGTCTGCGTTGATCGGTGAGCCGCCGCCAGTGAACAACTTGGGCAGGCTGCCATTGGGCTTCCTGGACGTGTCCATGGAGCAGGAGGCGCAGGCCGCTCGCCTGAATGCGCTTCAACTTCTGGCCCAGGCGCAGCGCTTGATGCGGCGCCATGAGCGCGGTTTCTTTTCCAAGTTTCTGCCGCAGTTCAAGCACCTGGACCAGGTGCTGGTCCAGTGCTATATCCTCGAAATGGATCGAGAGATCCGCATGGGCAGAACGCAGGCGGCACTGCAGATGATCGAGAAGGCGGCGACCCTGGCGCAGGAGTGCCTGAAGTACTATCACAACTACTATCGCATTCCACTGGTGATTGCCGCGATGGCTGGACTCTTGGGATGGATATACCATCTGCTGGTCCAAGCATCGCAAGAGTGCAGGAACTCCAGTGAGCCGCCAGAGAGCGTTGAGTTGATCTCGTGGACGACTGTGGCGATGGGAGCCCTGGGAGTGGCCATCAGCGTGGTGATCCTGCTGCAGAAGGTGCCCCTCCTGACGGGCTTCTGCCTTTTGCTGCCCACCTACATCTGGTGCATGGCACTGGCCGGACGACCAGTGCAGGGCAAGTCCATCCACTACGGTCTGCTGCACTTCAAATGGCTCCTCTTCTCGACGGTGTGTCTCTTCGTATCCATTTTCCGGAGGGGCTTGCTCTGCCTGCTCTACGTGGGACTCGTGTGCTACCACAAGCGTAAGCACTTCCAGAAGATGTCTCCGAGATTCTTGACATGGCTGGGATTGGTTTGCTGCCTCAGCGTCCTGGTCTTCTGCCTGCAGTTCCCGTCGACCCTCTCGCTGACAGTTGATTATGGAATGTATCTCCAGGGCGCGGCCATGGTTCTAGCGATAATCCGTCCCCTGATCCTCGGCGAGAAGCATGCCGCAGAAGTGTGGATTATCAACGCGGGCGTATTGGTAATCGGTGGTTATGGAATGTATCTAAATCAGAGTGAAGAGACCGTGCCGCTCCTCTTGCGCACCGTTTGCTGGGCGTACCTCCTCTATGCCTTTGGATCGGTGTCGTATGGCAAGCGATGGACTCTGAAGCGCCGCATGGAGCTGATCACCTTCAACCTGTTGACCCTGCACGCGCTCCTCAGCGATTCGTTCGCCTCGCTCTTCGCCCAGGCCCTGATCATCGAGTACCAGATGGCGATCGAAGTATATCTAGAGATGAAGCAGCCTCGCAATGCTCTGGACCAGATGGCAGATGAGAATGAGGACCAGAACGAGTCGAAAATACTGTGTCCCAAGGCGTTCCTGGCGCAAGGCTACTTCTATTCCATCTCCACTCTCCTGTACTTTAACATCTCGCTGCACGGCACCGGCCACTGGATCTCCAGCTTCACCTACGCCCCGTCCACTGCGGTACTCTTCGCAAAAGATTGCTGCTATGGCTTCACTGCTTTCTTTGTCCTATTGAAGATCTTCATCCCATCCATCATCATCTTGTCCCACAAATACGAAGTCCGCAAGCTCATCCGTTTAATGTTTACCTGCCTGATCCTAGCCTGCAATGCCGCCTTGTGCCTGTTCCTGTTTTTCGACCATGACCGGCTCTGGCCAGCGACTCATCCATCTGTCGTGCATGTCGTCCTGATCAATGCTGTAGTCGTTCTCCTAGTAGTCTGCTCCTATGTGGCGGATGTTTTCTTCAGAGGATCTCTTCAGGCAAGACCCACCGCCTCCTCAACGAAGATCAACGAAGAACTACCATCCCAAATCAATGTTTAACCTTGCACTTGACCTTGAACTAAATTAAATCGTTGCGACTCTGATGTGAGAAACGTTATATATTATATATGTCGGATTAATGTTTATTCCCGGATTATTGTCGGGGTGTTTTTCGTTGGTAGACTCCATTTTGTACTGTTTCACTGAGACTCTGCCCATACAGCAGAATTGTTCCCCTGACAACTGCTTGGGCAAGCTTCCACACATCAACTCTCCAGAGAGTACCACGCACCAAGCCTTTTAGCCGCTCATTATCTGCGACACAATTACTTATCGCTCTCTCAATTCATCTCTTCCTCTCTGACCCAAGCAGCTTGCTGCAGAGAAACACGCTCGTGCGCTCTTTTTCGGTTTAGTGTCCCTTTTGATCCATTCTGAACGTTGTCGCTCAAAACAGTGCGTGCATGGCAATGGGATAAGCAGCGAGCACTAACAAACGGTAAAGTGCAAAGTGCAAAGGGATCACTGCGAGCAATTTCCTAGTGAATAACCAAGAATACACTGCAAACAATTTTACAATCCGACATATATGTTCGAGTATAGGGTATAGTTTATCCTAGTCCTAGTAGTGTGAGTGTGTTATCCTATCAACAGTAAGATAATACTTTAAGTAGCAACTAAGTTAAATGCAGCGTCGGCCGTGTCAATGTAGATGGTGCCGCTCCTTGTGCCTCCCACAATGCCCACCTTCTGCCTTAATCTTTGGTACAGATTAACTACAGCTTAGAGTATGCTTAGCACTAATCGAGGACAATCCTATTCCGACTTGGGTTTCTCCGACTCCAGATGGGCCTGTGAAAGACGGAAAAACGAAACCAATTATGAGAAGGACAGACATATTGGGCTTAGCACTCACCCTTTCCGCGACCTTGAAGAGACCATCGAAGTTGCCCTGGCCACCTTCCATGACCATACCATGGAATATCTTTGAGGCGCTTCCAGACAAGAGCTCATATGGAGACCCAAACTCCACCACCTGTCCGGCATCCATCACCAGGACCCGATCCGAGTCCATGATTGTGTTCAGGCGATGGGCAATCGTCAGCACCGTGCAATCGCGGAATTTGCTGCGGATGGTGGCCTGGATGAGGGCATCTGTCTGCGGATCCACATTGGCCGTGGCCTCGTCCATCACTAGAATGCGGTTCTCGCGGAGAATGGCACGGGCGAGGCATACGAGCTGCCGCTGGCCCACACTGAAGTTGTGGCCGCCCTCGGATATCTTGCTCTGCAGGCCGCTGGGCAGCTCGCTGATCAGGGGCTTCAGCTTCACCTCCTCCAGGGCTTCCCAGAGTTTGGCGTCGCTGTACTCCTCGAAGGGGTCCAGGTTGTAGCGCATGCTGCCCGAGAAGAGCACGGGCTCCTGGGGAATGATGGAGATCTTGCTGCGCAGATCGTGCAGCCCGATGTCGGCCGTGTCGCGGTGATCAATGTGGATGGTGCCGTCGTTGTAGGACAGCCGGAACAAGGCGTTAATTAGCGAGGATTTGCCCGCTCCAGTGCGTCCCACAATGCCCACCTTCTCCGACGGTCGGATACGGAAGTTGAGGCCCCGCAGCACGTACTTGGATTGCGGGTCGGGGAAGTAGCGCAGACTGAGATCCTCGGCAATAATCTCCCCCTCCTCGGGCCACGTATCGCAGGGCTTCTTCTTGGGATTCGACTCGAACTCTCCCTCCGGCTCGATCTCGTCGTACTCCACCACCCGCTCCACGGCGGTCATTGTGTTCTCCAGCTCCGCGGACTGTCGCATGCCCCACTGCACCATTCCGGTCATGCCCATGGCCTGGGTGATGGCCAGACCGACCTCGCCAGAGCTCTCCGGGGGATTGATGAAGTAATTTAGAATTATGATCACGATGTAGAGCGTGCAGAACAGGTCCAAGTAGTAGCCAAAGGCTCGATTCGTGGCCAGGAAGGCGTAGTACCCGGAGCTATGCAGATCCTGCAGATTGTCAAACTCCGCAATGAGCGCCTTCTGCGCTCCCAGGGCACGGATGGTGGGCAGTCCACTGATGGTGGCCCCCAGGTGGGAGTATATCGGAGATCTGGCCACCGCCTCGAGCCGCTTCACATCGCGCGATGTCTTCAGGTAGAACTCTCGGATGTAGTAGAAAATAATCGCCAGAGCTAGCGTCAGGATTAGGTAATACGGATTGGTGATGCAAATGACGATGATGATGCCTCCCAGAGTGAGGAAGACCTGCACCACATCCAGCATTACGCTGGGCAGCAGCTCATCCAGCTGCCCCAGATCCTTGGAGAAGCGATTGAGGATGCGGCCGGAGGGATTCGTGTTGAAGAAGTACATGGCCGCCCGCGTGATGCCGCGGTACATGGCATTGTGAAGGGTTGTGGAGCTGCGCATGGCCATCTTATAGAAGAGCATCGTCCGCACGAGGGTGAAGACCACGACGGCCACATTCAAGGCGGCAAAATAGTACATGTCCTCGGGATCCGAGCTCATCTCTGCCTGATTGCTGTTCTTGTTGACCCTGCAAAAAGATCCATTAGATCCCAATCCATGAAAGAGCTCCAATGGCATCACTTACCAATAAGCAAGGAAGATGTCCGCCGCAGAGCAAAGAATCTGCGTGGCCAGGCAGAGGAACAGCATGAAGGAGACCATAAACCAGCTGCTGCCTGCCGATAGATACTCCTTGTAGAGCCCCGGCCCGATCTTGCCCTCCACCCGCGTCTCCTGCATCTGCAGCGCCGCCTCCTGGGCCATCGACTCGGCCATGGAGCTGAGGGAGGTGAAGCTATTGTTGCGGCTGGTGGGGCGACTGATTTTCCCGCTGCCCCGTCTGCTCATCGACGGCACACTGAGGCGATCCATCTGGTCGCCCACGGCCACCTCCAGCTCATCCATGGCATCGTCCACGTTATTGGGATTGGTCAGGAGCCTGGCAAAGTCCAGGCCGCTGCGCTTCATCGTGGAATAGGTGCCCATGGCGCTGATGCGGCCCTTCTCCATGATCACAATGAGGTCGGCGTGCTCCAGGAACTGCAGCTGGTGCGTGACGAGGATCACCAGTTCGCTCCGCAGGTAGCCGCGCATGCACTGCTCGAAGAGGTGGCGTCCCACGTGCGTGTCCACTGCGCTGAGGGGATCGTCCAGGAGGTAGATGTCTGCCCTCCGGTACACTGCTCGGGCGAGGCTGATGCGCGCCTTCTGTCCGCCGGACAGCGAAGCTCCTCGCTCGCCAACAATCGTCTTGTCGCCGTACGGCAGCAGCTCAAAGTCCCGCTCCAGGGCGCACTTCTTGACCACAGTGCGGTAGCGATGCTTGTCCCACTCCAAGCCGAAGAGGATGTTCTGGCGCACGGTGCCCGTGAAGAGCCACGGCTCCTGCGAGGCGTACGAGTAACTTCCGTCCACCCGCAGGCTGCCCGTCTCAGCGGGAAGCTCCCCAAGCACCGCTTGGATCAGGCTGGATTTGCCAGCGCCCACGGGTCCTATCACTGCCACCAGCTTGCGGCGTCCGAGCTGCAGATTGATGTCCTCCAGCGTGGGCTCTGCGCTATGGCTCTCCCACCTGGCAGTGAATCCGCTAAAGTCCAGCAGCTTCTCCGCCAGGCCGTTGCTCTTTGGGCTGTCCCCGATCACGGGCTCCTCCTTTTGGGCCTTTGACTTGTCGCGCACTTGCGTCTCCGGATGATGCATGAACGTCTCCAGGCGGCGAATGGAGACGAGCAGCTCCGCAAACTGCGAGATTCCCTGCGGGAAGAACATCGTCACGGAGCGCCGCAAGATGTTGTAGTAGGCGGTGATAAAGAAGGCCTTTTCGGCGTCCAGGACGTTGCCCAGCAGAACGTAGGCTATGAGGCTGGTGGAGATGAAGATGCGCGACAGGAACATGGAGAAGGAGATGAGGATGCCGCGAATGTAGTTGACCTGCTTGATGCACTGCATCTCCTTGAAGCGCGTCAGCTCCACCAGCTTTCCGAAGGGCTTCTCCCAGGCATACATTTTGATCACCTGAATGCCCGAGATGATCTCGTTCATCATCCGCACGCGTTCGTCCGTCCGCAAGGCGGTCATCAGTCGGAGCACGCTCGTCCGCTTACCCAGGTAGGACTGAAAGGGCAGAAAGAGCAGCATCACGGCCACGCCAAACAGCGAGGAGACTCCAATCTGCAGGAAAAGATTGGGTAAGAACAGCAATCAGATATTCCGGGTATTCTTTCCTGCACTTGCCTCAATGTACATGAGATACGTGACGACTATCAGCTCCAGTGGTGCCACCCAGAGGTAGTGCACGTTGATAAGGACCATGTCGAAGCGCCCCACATCGTTGGACAGCAGATTCACCACCTGGCCCACCGTCGTGTCCCCCAGGGCAGTGCGACTGAGGCGCAGGGATTTCCGATAGATGAGGCTGCTCAGAGCTGAAATCCAATTCCCATCAGCAAAGAGAGACAAAGTAATCCCCATTGAATGGACTCACCAATGCGCATCTTCATGCCCAGATGCAGGAGGCCGAGCATATATGGGTGGCCAAAGAACACGGTGAACACGGAGGCAGCCATGAGGCCGGCGGCATAGAGCTGCGCCTTGAAGAGATCCGGATCTTTGCCGGAAAAGTAGGCCATAATTCCAAACAGACAGATGGGCTGCGTGACCCTGAGAAGTGGATAGAGAAATTGTGTGATTAGTGGGATTAGTGGGATGATTCGGAGCAGAATCTGGCACTCGCTTGGTGAGGAATTCCTGCAGGAACAGCAGCACCCCAGTGGCCACCAAATGCCAGCCAAAGACTCTGGTCATAACGCGTCCCAAGCGGGGATTCTCATTTTTGAGCGCCTCCTCATCCCAGGCAGCGCACAATCGATCGCCCAATGAATCTATGAGCAAAAGGAAAAATAGTGAAATGGAAAAACATTTGTATCCCCAATCTCACCTGACTTGTGCTCCTTGAGGGCCCGATACAGATCCTTTTGCTCCAGGGTCTTCTTGCGGCCCTTGAAGAGAACGGGCATGGCAAAGCTTCATGCCACAGAGAAATCCGGTTAGGGGGTTTGTGGTTTTATGGGGAGTAAAATGAGACCACAGTTAGATTTGTGGATATCCAAGAGCCAAAGATAGCGATAGAGTTAATACGATGTTATGACACCCAATGGCTTGAATCTTATCAGAGGGTAATAATGACAACAGTGGCCATCCGAGAGATACACAGATACCTATTCTCCTCCTTATATTACTCCCCATGCGCAATCTCTCCCTCTGAGTCATCGGCAAGATATTATGCACGGCCTGATCGCTGAGATATCATGGGTGTTATCATGCGGCTAGTGCCACCCCAGAGAGAGAGACAGAGAGAGCGGCAGAGTAGGACGAAAAATGTGTACGCTGTACAGATTACCATGCCTCGGGCCATGCAAATTAAGCGAGTCATTGAATGAAATAATCAACATGTCTCCGAGCTGTCACCCAGCCAGTTCTATGAGAGACCCCACATTCCCCACCCTACCCCCACCGCCAACCCCTAGATACTCACCAGAACATCAGCGACGAGATGGGATTGGAGGTCTCGCGGGGATTCTCCGGCAGTTCGTTGGCTTTCATCGACTGCATGTTGGAGGACGCTAGTTATTGGAACTTGGTTTGATTTAAATTTAAATTGAATTAAATTGCACTTTGTATGCACCGACTGGAGGCACTTTTTTTATTGGGGATTTTTTGTTGAGCTCTCGATCTTGATTGAGATCGAAATGAATTAGTGGCCCGTCAATCGGTAGATCCGTGGATCCGCAAATCCATTGTGGACACGCGCTTGTCTCTAATTATTAATTAGCTTGCCATTAGCAGCCGGACAGGAGAAACCAGATGGAAATGCGAGAGTTTTTGATTTAGAACTCCGATCGGACTCCGATTTCTATTTGCGTTCAAGGCGGCCGAAACTTTTCCACTCGCACCTGCACTGACACCTTTTGACATTTGCTTTGTGGATACGCGACGAACCCGTTTCACAGTCGGCTAGAGTCTGTAACCACTCGTGGAGATATTATGTTCACCACTAACATCCACGTATCTCTATCTATCTATCTGTCTGTCTATAGCATCCATGCACTTCCGAACATCCAAACACTCCAATTCGAATTTCGTAATCAGTATTTTGAGGGTTTTTTTGGGGGTCGCCTTCACATGGCACGGCGTGTACATCCGCTTCGCGTACGCTTCTGCGACTGTGATGTTCACGCTCCGGCAGTCGACTTCTAACACTCGCTCTATGCCGCGTTCCGATTGTTATAGACCCCAAAGCTCAGGCCCCAACATTGCTCTCACTCTCGCTCCCTCTCTCTCTGTGTATTTCTCGCGATTTTTGTGCCAGGTTAAGATCGGCATGGATCTCTCTCTCTCTACATCGTTGTATGGCGCTTACTCTCCCTCTCTCAGAGCCCCTTTGTTTCCATTGTTCTCTCTCGTGCCGTAAATTACTGGGGGGCCTCGAGAGTGGTCTCGTGGTATCTTTTTGCCCCACACAACAGATAGGCATGGTTTCCTTGTTTCGACTGACACATTACTCTTGTAATCAGTCATTTTATCACAATTTATCACAGAGATATGTAGCCTGAAAGCACATAATGTTATCGGTGTTATTTCAGATGTAATAATGAATAATAATAAAAGGCAACAGAACTAATTGATGCAACTCCCTTAAAACCGTGAAATCTACTATAAATTATACGTTTTTTGGGACATTGAAGAAAACAAAGCCATATGTTCTTAATACCACTAGCAGACCTATGCGCTTCGCTGGAAGAAATAGGCGTTCAAACACTCTTTTTGGCGCAAATTTAATATTTGTTTGACTAATTTTTCATTTTTGAGCAACCTATTTATAGAAAAGTACAAAGTTTTGTTTATAAGGACCAAGCCACATACTCTGGCTATCATTTAAATAAAACCGCATGCAATTTGGTGCACACATTTTTGTCTATAATTTCATAGTATAGATTTAGAGAGTGGGATTTAAAGGAGCACCAGATACATTTCGATCCACCTGGAAGCCTCAACAATAAATTAAAGGCCTGCTCTGATAGATACTAAATATTTATATGAGATATGTGAATGACAGTAGCTTGTGGCATAGTTTGAGGTTTCTTTCAAGGGATTCAAAACTCACAAGTGAGAAAATGTTTCGTTCGTACTACATTTACGCGCTGGTGCAACTGCTCCTCTTTGCCTCCGTCTACGTGGTGTACTTTCGGGTGACGGACATCGGTGTCCTGGAGCCGCAGACGGTGGAGCCGCTCAATGAGCGAGTGCCGGCAGATCGTCTGGTGGTTTTCCTCAAGGACGGGCTTCGGGCCAATGCCTTCTTCGAGGACTACTGCAACAATCTGCCGCTGCTGCGGCAACTGTTTCCCAAGCGGGGTGTTGTGGGGATATGTCACCCCGCGGCGCCCACCGATTCGCAGTTCTCCTCTTATGTGGCCCTTTTTTCGGGCTTCTATGAGGACGCGGCATCGGTGGCTCACAACTGGCTGCTGAAACCGGCCCCGTTTGACTCGATATTTAATCGCAGCGCCTACAGCTATGCCTGGACCACGGCTTATATGGAGCAACGCTTCCCAGACATCGACGTACCAACAGTTCTAAGTCCCGAGATCACGCCGGGCGTTCGAAAGAACTGCCTCGAGATGGAGGAATCGGTCATTCGGGCCGTGGAAACGTTTCTGTTGAGCGAATCCCAGGAGTTGCAGGAGCGCAGGGGACTTTTCTTCTTCGTGCATCTGATGTTGGGAGAGGATGCCAGTGGTGCACCTGCAACGTGCGGAGATCTCAAGTTCACGGAACGCAATGTGTGGAAAATGTACAATCGCTTCGAGGACTGTTTTCCAGACCAACGAACGGCCTATCTGCTGACTTCCGACTTTGGATTTCCACGTTCTTGTGGTGAGATCTCCACTGAGAGTTTTCATTTGCTTCGCTTACAATTTTTGCCTCTTTAGGACATTCAAACAAAAGCAATAAACTCGTGGAGGCTCCCTTCATGCTCTGGGGCTCTGGCGTTAACAATTCCACGACCATTCGAGGCCGTAGCTTTGTGGCCAATGCCCAGGAGCAGCGGCTGCCGCTGCATGTGCTGAATCCCATTCAGCTGGCACCCTTGATGAGCGCCCTTCTGGGTCTGGCGCCTCCTGCGAACAATCGCGGAGAGCTTCCCAGAGGTCTCCTCAGGACTAGAACCGGCTATGAGGCCAACGCCATGTGCACCAACGCCCTCCAACTGCTTGCCCAAGCGCGACACCTGCTCGAGCGCCACATGTCTGGATTCTTCTCGCCAGTGATGCCAGCGCACTGGCTGAACTCCAAGCTGATGGACAGCTTCGTGGTGGCGAGCCACGCCCTGAAGCAGCAGCAGCGCTTCAAGACCTTGCTGGAGTACACCAGCAGCTTTATGCCCGTGATTGTTAAGTGCATCGACTACTTCATGGATTACTATCGCCTCGCCCTCATGGTGTCCGCCTCCAGTGCGTTGCTGGGATGGGTCTATTGCTTGCGTTGTCATTTGGAGAGACCAGGCAAGACGGGCGACTCTGGTGAGATTTCGGAAGCATTATCCGAATGCCTCTGGGGATCCACCATCATCTCTCGCACGGTCACGCTGTTCGTCGTAGCCCTGATGTGTCTTCAAAGAATCCCCTTGCTGGTGCAGGCCGTCTTCCTGCTACCCTCGCTGATGTGGGTCCTGGCACTGAGAGCACTGAAAATGAGTGCCAACATGGTTTCCTGTGGCGGCTTGCTGTGGCCTCTGCTGCTCGCACAGATCTGCCTCGGTGGCTTCTTTCGACGATACATCCTGGCCCTGGGATACTTGGGTTTCGCCTGCTACAGCAATCGGCGAGCCTTTCGAGTGCGCGACTCTCAGTTCTATCTGTGGCTGCTACTGCTCCTCGGACTAGCATACCTCTCCGTTCTTCCTGAATCCATTGGCTGCTCTCAACGCTATATTCTACTGATCAGCATTCCGCTCACATTTGTGCGCCCCTTGGCATTTGGAGTCTGCCTTGGTAGCACGACGTGGATGATTAATGGCGCAATACTGCTGGCCGCCTTCGTCCATGTTGCATTCGCTCCGCTCCCCTGGATGATGGTTCTGGCGTCGTGGGCGTACTTCTTCCATATCTTCCATATCGCATTTGGCGATATTCAACGGCGCAGTCTCCAGATCACAGAGCTGGTCCTCTTCAACCTGAGCACGCTGTACACACTGACGTGCACATCGTACGAGTCGCTGGTTATCCAGATGCTTGCGATGGAATTGCAGCTGGGACTGCGACTGAAGCTGAGGAGCAGCGACGACCAGTGCATCCCAGCAAAGACGACGGCGGTGTATATACTGGTGTACAGCTGGTACTCCATCTTCGTGACGGGCAGCATTCCCGCTTTGGCTGTGGACTTTGCCCGGATCCTGAACGAAACCTGTTTCGGCTACACTATCTGGACCGGTGGCCTGGTGATTGCGTTGAAACTGCTGCTGCCCTGGCTCCTCATGCTCTGCATCCTGGGAGGGGCCTATAACGATATGTGGTCCCAGGAACGGCAGATCTTTTCTTGGCTGATGTTCATGTGCAACACCATGTCCGTTGCTCTCCTGTTGTGCGTCGTCAATCACGGTTCCGGGCGGGCGATTCTCAGCAGCGTCGCGGCCCTTGGCGTGGTGCAGGCATTCCCCTTCCTGTGGCTATTCCTGTGGCGCCTAGCCCATTCAATGGTGGCCAACAAGTGGATCTCCCAGCTTCCCATCTGGGCAGCTTAGCAAGCAATGTCAAATGTACAAATGATACTCATAATATTTTTCTGCAAAAAGCCAAAAGTGCATTTCCTTAATTCAAAAACGAAAATAAACAAGAAACGGGTGCTCCTGGCAACGGAAAACTATGAATTAGGGTGACCATTTACGGTTATAATATACCGTGCTTTTCGGTATATTTTGTGCATCGAAATTGAGATGAAGGTATATTTATGGTATACCGCTATATGTAATGGTATATTTTATCGAAAAGTTCGCGATCAGGTCACACTGCACACCTGAAGCTGATTTCTCTGGGGGAGGACGGGGAGGAGGCCAAATCAAAATTAATAATAACAATTGCTACACATTGTGCGGGCGCAAAGTGTATTTATGCGAACCCAAACCCGAAAGTGCAACGCTGCTTTATGAAAAGAAAGCTACGCGGAAACCACCACATATTGCGCACTCCACGACCGCAGCAGCAGCACGAGAACAGCATAGCAAAAGGTGAGGCAAAAAGTTTACACGACGTATGTGGGGGCGGACGGGACGGAGGCGTTGGTTAATAATAACAATTGGTATGTATTGTGCCGCACACACAGCTAAATGGAGAATCACGGTAGCGTAGCTCGTAGCCTAGCCTGTGTATATTCGAGGGCTCCACCACACACAGAGACACTTGTTTTCGGGGCGCGTAGGCAAAAATCAAAGCAATGTGTTCCAGAGAGCGCCTCTCGCAATAGTTACAAGTTACACACACACACACACCTGGGCGAGATGAAGAATGGATAGCAAAATGGGACTCGAAGATCAGGCATGGCCTGACTGATGTTATTCGTATTGGGGGAAAATGGCAGCCAAAATTTGTAATGGGTGGGTGCCATGCCCCAAGGCGTTTTGACGCGTTGTCATCGCGGCGCGAGGAACCTTTTCAGTTTGCTTGTGCTAAATGCGATCATGTTTTATGACTCGCCCCGCAGTCCGCAGATAAGGTTCTAATTCCGATTGCCCGAGGTCGGTTGTCGCAGCGGAAAAGCAACTAATTTTCTTTGCACTCTGATTTTCTCCGATCTTTCGTTCGTTTTTTGTTTTGTTTTGCAAGCTGTTTATTCCAGTGAGACGCAGGCACGGCCCAGTTGCCTCAATTACTTGCGCTGCACTTGCGATTCTCTCATTAGGCAGGCAGGGCATTAGGTGGCCGCCAGGGGCACAATACGATTCCCTTTCTGTGCTGTGGCTGGGCTTTCACTTTGCCTTGGAATTGGAAGACTGCTGCGAGTGCTTCTGCTGAGTAATTGTTCGATTAAGTAACCAATTAACAGCTGTTTATCCAAGAGACGGGACGGGGCACTTGCAGCTCCTATAAACCAGCGTTCGGGCACATTTTTCCGCATAGTCGCTTCCTCGACTAGCTATGGGCCATGCCTTCGCCATTTACTCGCACTTCCGTCACAGCATCGGCTGCTTGGAGCTGATCGACAAGGATGACCACCAGGTCTGACTATAGTTTCACGGCCATCTCTCAGTGGTGTCGTATCTCCTTGAGTTTCCCCTCCCCAATCTTATGTTGATAGTGCTGTGATAAGAGTGGGACAACCAAGAGCTTGCCCAAATTGTGTCGAGAATAGACATGGAAATGAGTAATTTTGTGCAGTTTTTATCATCCCAGTTGCGAGTACTTATAGGTACAATAACAATCATAACGTTAATGCAAATTACCAGTGCTTCAATCTGTCCCTCTCGCAGTCGATCTCGCTTGGAACTTGCATACATAATGGATGGGATGGAATGGGGTGGGATGGCTGTGGAGCCCAGCCATTTAGTGGGCGTACTTTGATGTAATACTCTCGTACTTTCTGTGCCTTTAGTTTGCTGTCGTTGCGGCAGGAGAGTTGGCGTTGGCGATGGCCACAGCACCGCGCTCACTGGACACCATCTCACTGTGCTCGACCGTCTCCAGCTGCCCTGATCGCAATGGCTTCTACGGCGGCTTCCAGCGCACAGATAAACCCAAAGAGCCCCTGTCCAAGGCCCAGATCATAGCCCGCGAGAAGAAATGGCTGTACATGATCGAAAATTGGTCCATCTACATGTCGAAGAACTACAAAAAGGTGACGATAGATGCACTCTACTCTATTCTTTTACAAACTATTAAGTGTATTGTATTTTTCCAGATTCGTGATCGATGTCGCAAGGGCATACCCAAGTCGGTGCGGCCCAAGGCCTGGTTCTATTTGTCGGGAGCATATCTGCTCAAAAAAAAGAATCCAAATGTCTACGAAGAACTGCTGGAGAAGCCTGGCAACCCGGCGACCATCGAGGAGATCAAAAAGGACAAGCACCGTCAGTTTCCGTTCCACGAAATGTTCCTCGACGAACAGAAAGTCGGCCAAATAGAGCTATTCAACGTGCTCAAGGCATACTCCATATACAACCCCAAGGTGGGATTCTGTCAAGCGCAGGCACCGATAGCCGCTTTCCTATTGATGCACCTGCCAGCAGAGGATGCCTTTTGGGTGTTTGTGAGCGTGTGTGATGTGTAAGTCCATCTATTCCCATTCCATTGCAAGATTTGTTCTGATATTAACTGGTGTTCATTGCAGTTACCTGCAGGACTATTTCATACCTGGCCTGGAGGTGATACAGAACGACGCGGGCATACTGGAGGGCCTGCTGAAGAAGACCTGCCCGCCAGTGTATCGCCATCTGCAGAAGCACAAAGTGGAGCCGCTGCTGTACATGACCGACTGGTTCCTCTGTGGCATGACTCGCACCCTGCCCTGGGAGACGCTGCTGCGCGTTTGGGACTGCTTCCTGGCCGAGGGCATTCGGGTAATCTTCAAGGTGGCCCTGGTCATAATCGGAGCCTCGCTCAGTCGGCACAAAGTGCGCAAGACCTGCACTGGCCTCTGCGAGACCCTGGCTGTGATGCGCTCCCCCCCGGAACACATCCTGGAGGAGGAGTTCATCATTAATAACATGATGCGGCTCAACCTGCGCGTGGAGGACTTTCAAATCGAGCATACGCGCCAGAAGGCGCGCCGGGCCAAGCAGAAGGCCCAACAGGATGGGAGTGCGAACGATTCGGGTCCCAGCAACAGCAACGGGCGGCGCAACATGCCAACATTGTGAGGGATTGGGATCAGATCACGAGGCCAAGCAAGCACATAGACTACTGCAGCTAATGGGCGGCAACCAATTGTTACTAAACACACACACACACACAAACAAACACACAATGCATATTTGCATGGATTTTTTACATTTAAAGTCGAATAGCAGGAGCGTCGTGCACAAAGTGGATGTGGATATTTGAAGGATTCACTCCTTGGCAGGAGAATGACCGGGATGTCGGTCAATTACGGAGACATCATTCCATGCAATCAGTTTGTCTAATTTTAAGCCAATTCTGTTGATTCGTATCTGTATTGGTATTCGTATTATCATCGTTATCATTTAGTTGCAATTATTACGAGTGTGCAATGCAATGTTTATGCTTTTCAAAAGTATTTATTATAATTATTTATTATTATTAGCATAGTTTGAGGATGATCCTTCCCGTACATATCGTATTAAATTCATCCCCCACGAGGCACGGCCACCGTTTTCCCAGGCAGCTGACCGTAGCATCCTAAAGGGTATGATGATGGTCCACATATAAGCCGCCGCCCCACAGTTCTACTACTTTTTTTCAACTAATTTGATCCGAGTGCAGCTCCACTGCAACCTGCTGCAGCTTGTGGCGGGCTTAGGCAAAATTGAAATTAAACTTTATGACTAATAAAACGAAATATATATAAACCCAAAAACGAATTGCACAATAATACTTCTGGTAAATAGTGGGAATACTTACAGACAGCTGAAACCTTGGAACATCTGAGATAGATACCTGGCATCACTGAAAGATGCCTCCAAGAGGACGCCAAGGGAGCTACTTGCCTTCATATCCACCCATCCGGATAACTAAGGCCCAAACTGGCCAAGGCATGGGCCCTCTTAGGTAATCCAAATTGCCAATCGGAATATTTGAGCCATTTTCACACAAAACCATCTATTGAAAGGCTCTTCCCCATAGACACATACATATGTATGTACATGAATCGATTAGTTCTTGAAGTGAATTGCTTATTTATTAAAATTATTAAAACAGAGAGTTACCCAGAGGGTGTGTATGGTTTGCATGAGAGACGCTTTTTCCCCCGACTAATTCTAGAATAGCCCAGAGAGCTTGAAAATCCATCGCACATACTCATGCTATCATCTACATAAAGGGCTCGCGCACACTTCAGCTGAAAGTTCAGATCTGAGCTTGGCTGAGTGCGCACACTGTCGGCTGAGTTGAACGATCAGATCGCCATGTGTCCGTCTTAGCTTAAGAACTATATCAACGGAGTGTTGCATATAGTTTTCTCTTATGTCCTTGTCGGAATTGGGCGAATTGGACATCTGTATGGGTATAAAACAGTTGTTTTATGGGTTCTCATTGAAAATTTGTTGTGGGATAATGAAAAAGACATAACAACTTCTTCGCTCTAACTCGAAAAACATGTATCGTATCAAAACAATTCTTTCATACACCTGTTCTACAAATATGTGGCTTTTATTTTATGTAAAAAATATAAAAATGATTCAATGAGAACCTCCCATTAAGATATCATATGGCTGCCATAGTAACGAAATATTGATGGTAGATATCAGCACTCGGCTTGCTGATAAAGACACATATGTATGCCTGATCGAACCAACAAAGCTGAGCTGATCTGAGCTGCTAGTGTGTGCGCGAGCCCAGAAAGCATATAAATATAGTTAAATTAGTGTATAGTGTTTAAAATATCATTGAAATCTGATAGAGTCTGTGGGCTGATGTCAGCGAGTATTGAAATAAATAGATTTTGGGACTTTAAACTAATACAGTAGAAAGGAGTTGCTTAAAACTTAAGATTAACTATGAGTATGAGTGGAAGCTAGGTGTTATACGTTGTCTATTGGCTAATGTCTATGAATACTTTGCTTAATCTCATGAAACAGCGCTGTCCTTTAGAGAGACTCGATTATTCGCTTGACCACTGGAAGTACACGTGTCTGCGGACACTGGGAATGGGTGGCAGGTGTGGTTGTGGGTGTGGGTGGGGGTTTGAATGGTGCACTCTATCCCAGCAGAAACTGATCCTCGAAATCCAAATCTTCCACTTCGTCCAGTAAATGCGGCGGTAGCGGCATATATGGACCATTGTTCGCCGTCGAGCCGGATTCATTGTCGCTGTTTGCTAGTGGCTGACAGTCCTCGTCGGTCTCCTCCTCGTCCATTAGCTGGCGCACCTTCTGCATCCTCTCGTCGCTGTCGTCCACTGCAGGATGGTGTTCGCGGATGTGCTGATGTAGCTCCCGCATGCTGTGCACTTCAGCCGCCTTCTTCTCCGGCCCGCTCTCGCAAAGCTGGCAACGAATGTAGCCGGCATGGGGCATATGCTTGAAGCGGTGCTGCTGCAGGACACGCTTGCTCTTCGTAGTCAACTCCTCGTCGCAGTCGTGGCAGCGGTAGAGCCCCTCGCCTACCTTCCGGATGTGCAGAAGCTGCTTGTCCAGGCCGTGGGAGACGTTGAGATGGTTGCGCCATTCCGCCTGGTTGCTGGTGGTAAACTCTTCGCCGCACTGGGGACACAGTAGTCGATAGGCAGAGGCCTCAACGTCTTCATCTTCCGCGGAGGTAACGCCCACCGCATCCTGCTCCTCGTCATCAAACACCTCCTCGGCGCTGGGCTTGTTGTCGCACCGATTGGTGTCCCGATTGAGATGCTTGAAGAACATCTGCTTGCGCACAAACTCTCCGTTGCAGGTGAGACACTTGAAGGAGCGGTAGGGCAGGTGGCGGAACTTGTGCGACTGGAGCTGCCCGATGGCGCCCTTGGTGTGGGTGACGGTCACACGCTTGTAGCACTCCAGGCACAAGTAGTGGTGGATGTCGATCTGCCGGAAGTTCAGGCCCTCGCGGCTGTTGAAGTTGTGATGCTCCACGATGTGCTTGCGCCAGAAGGCGTGCGAGTCGAAGTTCTTGTTGCACTTGGGGCAGTAGTAGGTGATGAAGTCCATGTCCACTGCATTGTGGTACGAGATGCTGTCCTCCAGGGTGTTGAGTCCGGCCGGCCGTGTGGGCCGCTTCTCCGACTGCGGCCACAGCGGGCGACTGCTGCTACCGGAGCCCGAGGAGGAGGAGGGGACAACTGCAACTGCTTGCGTGGGTGATTGCGGCCTGCTCTTGACGGCCGTATCCCTGTCCTTTTCCTTGGACTGAACATAAGAGTATTGCGGCTTGGTGTGGAGTTCCCGCCAGGGCGTTTCCCGCTCGTAGATGTTGTGTCGCGTCCTCAGATGGGCGGCAATGTTGGGCTTGTGGTTGTAGCAGGTGCCGCACACGAGGCATTTGAGGTACAGGCGGAAGGGCAGGTGGCGGAAGTGGTGGTCCTGCAGGCCCTTCAACTTGGAGTTGCACACAATGTCGTTGCACTGGGTGCACTGGTATCGGTACTTGTCCAGCTGCCGCATATTCAGAAACTGTCGCTTGTCGAAGTTGTGGGCCTCGTTGATGTGGCGGCGCCACTCGAACTGCGTCTTGTACTCCTCGCCGCACGAGGGGCACAGAAATATGTAGTTCTGCTCTACGGTGCCCAACGACGGGCTGCTTGTGGGCGCCAATGATGATGATGATGGTACTAATGCTGCTGCTGATCCCGCGCCTAGTCTCCTCTTCTTGGGCGCCTCCTCTTTGCCCTGGGATATGTCCAATTTCTTGGATGGCCCGTACGGAGGGGGATCCCGGAACGTATGTGCCTCGCTGATGTGCAGCTTGAGAGCCACTTGGGTGGGGAAGAGCGTCCCGCATTCCACGCACTTGTAGCGATTCGGATTGGGCGGCGGCACGCCAGCACTGACAGTGGGCAAGTCCTCCTCATCCGCCATCTGCATCTGCTCCCCGAAGTCGTTCTCCTCGTCGACACTGGAGTGCGTCTGCTCTTCGTCCAGGAAGATGATCTCGTAGGTCTCTTTGCCCAAGGTCACAATCTGTTTGCGCTGCTGCTTGGGCGACGCATACGAGCAGGTCGCTCGTCCGGCTCTTTTGAGGCTTTTGCGCGGCACATAGCCCACACGATGGTAGGTGGCCAGATGCTTGACCAGACCCTTGCGGTCCGTGTAGGACTTGTGGCACTTGCGGCACCTGGCGTACGCCTTGAATGGCAGGTGCGTGATCCGGTGCTGCTGTGCGTTCTGGATGCCGTAGGCATTCGTTATGATCTTGGCGCACTCCGTGCACTTCAGCTGGCGATCGTTGATTATCGCAAAGTTGAGCTTCGTCACATCGTTCATGCCGTGCACCTGCACCACATGGGTGCGCCAGTGCTTCTTCTCGATGAACTCCTTGCCGCACTGCGGACACAGGTAGTCGATGTGCGGCTCGTAAATGTCATCGCTTCCGATACGGCCTCCCCGCCGCGGCACATCCTCAAAGTGCGGTGACACGTCATCGAAGACGCTTCCGTTTCCATTGTCCTCCCAGTCGTCGCCTCCGCCACCGCCAACGCCGTCTGTCCTTTTGACGGGTGATGGATCCGGCTCCGACTCCTCCGGCATCAGCGATTCCAGGTGGTGTTGCTTCAGCAGATGACTGACCAGCTCGTGGTGCTCCGTGTAGCCCTTGTAGCACAGCTTGCAGCGAAGCCACTCGGGCTGCGACAGATGCGTGAACTTGTGCGCCCGCAGCGTCTTAATGGTGTTGGGGATGACAATCTGGCGGAAAGAGGGCGCTTTTTAGAGGGGGAATCTCTTCGATTAGGCACTCACCTTCTTGCATTCGAGGCACTGCATCTGCATGTCCACGCTGATGAAGTTGAGCCCCCTGCGACTGACGTAGTCGTGGACAAACTCAATGTGCTGACTCCACTGGGCGTAGGTGTCGCACTCAGTGCCGCAATCGGGGCACATGTAGTGGATGTAATCCTCGCAAAGATCCGCACCTCCATCGCCGGAGGGACCTCCCTGGTAGCGCTTCTTCCTACGCCTCTGCGGAGCTTCCTCTTCGAGCATGGCCGGCATAGTCTCAGTCTCCGGCTCGAGAAGATCGTTTCGCTCGTCATCCTCCTCCGGGAAGGGTTCCTTGCGCTGCATTTGCTCTGTGCGCGGCTCCCGCACCCGCGTCTTGCGTCCCGCCAAGTTGAAGCCCTCCCGCATCATGGCCACCACCTCGTCGCAATGGACCATTCTCAGGTGGACCATCAGGTCTTGTCTGCAAAGAATTTCAGCACAAGTCAGCATCCCTTGATGTTCTATCCCCCGTCCCCTGTCCCCTGCTCACCTGTATTTGTACTCCCGTTTGCAGATGTAGCACTTGGTGCACCTGAACGGCAGATGGGTGAACTTGTGCTTCAGCAGGTTCTCCCGGCTGTGCATGGCGATGCGCTTGTTGCACTCCAGGCACCGATGATACAGCTTGTCCAGGGCCATGAAGTTGAGGCCGCGGCGCGTGTTGAACTGGTGCATCTGGTTCATGTGGCGTTTCCAGAGATCCTGCTGCCGGAATTCCGCTCCGCACGCGGGACAGATGTAGATGACGCCCAGCTCATAATTGATGGGAATCCCGTTCGCATCGGTTGCATTGATCTGCGAGGTGGTGGGCCGCGTGAGCACGCCCGATAGACGCACCTCCTTGGGCCTGCCCTGACCCTGACCCTGGCCGGTCCTAGGCAGTGAGTGGCGATGCATGGGACGCACAGGGGCGCCAAGTGGTCCCGGAGGCGTCAGCAACGGAGCTGACTGTGGCTCCCCAATGCTTACAATCGGCTCCAGATCGAAATCAAATATGGCATCATCGTCTAGATCGGGTTCTTTTATTTTTCCACTGTCACGGCCAGTCCCCTCCTCCTCATCGTCCTCCGCATCATTATTATCATCATCATCATCGGCGTCGTCCTCCTCCTCGTTTTCTTCGCCCTCGTCCTCGTCGTCGCCATCGCCCTCGGGCAGAATGTCGTCACTGTCGCCGGCAGGATTGCTGTCCAGGCCGTTTTCATTCGCGTATTGCTCGATCTCCTCCTCGCCCTCCTCGAAGTCTGCCGAGAACATGGACGTCCACAGGTCCATTCCTTCCATATTTGGGAGGCTTGTTGTCTGTCTGCAACAACAACTGTCTGCGCGTTCTGTTTGTGTGCGTGAGATTCGTGTGCGAGCGGTTGGGGGGACCAGAAGTTGTTGTTGTTGTTGTAAGAACTAGTTTTCGTATCCTACGCCGATTTTGTCTGCTGCGCCAGCTTTTCACCGTCGCCGAAGCTGCTTTGAAGTATTTCAAGGACCGCAACGTCTACATCTTCACAGTCACGCACTTGGCACTTGGTCTGATTGCATTTTACTTGCAAAGTTCAAATTTGTATATTGCAAAAATTCAAAATTTGTCTGCAAAAAATCACAGCCATTTTTTTTGTTTGCGGCAGGGCCGCTAGTGTGACCGTATACAAATAATCACACACCTGGCAATTAAATACTGAAATCCGATATCGACAAAAATCGATTTCTGCGCTGATTTGTAGCGCGATAAGCAAATTTAAAAATCCATAAAAAGGAATTTCTGGAATAAATTTATATTTTCAATGCTCATGAGGCTGATCCTCTTCTGTGTGAAATCGCAATGGCTAATTTGCATGTTTCCAAACTATGCAAGATAGATCGGTAGATTTGCTGATTCTGATCTCGTTCACAAGATTCAAAGCTACTCATATGATCGCCAAGGATCTGCAACAGTTGCTTTAGGTCTTCGTCGCCAATCGTCTCCGTGAGCGACACATTAATATGTTTTTACGGTGGCTTGCGTATCTCTTGATCATCTCTCTAATACGTGTGCATTAGCAAAATGGCAAAAGCTGTTTCCGCGAAAATTTGAAAGTGTCACCGTGCGAACGTCTCGAACCACATGAATATGTTTGAATTGATGTATCACTTACGGAGAGGATTGGCCATTCCGGTTCGAGGAATCGAGGAGCTGGTCATTTAGGTGCAGATAAGGATTAGGATTGCAGTGTAATCGCAGTGTGACCGTATAAAAGGAATCACACACCGTCTAATTGATAAATATACCGATGAAAAACGAGCTTAAAATTGAGTTAAGCCGCGGAAAATAATACATGTTGATAATTTCTTCCATACCAATCTAATGTATCTAACGGAAACGCAGTCGATTTTTGTCCTATTTTTCTGTTGTTTCAAGCACTGGCTTCGAAGAGTACTAGGCCGCTAATAAATCCAGACGGTGGCTTAGGCAACGCAACGCTGCCATATCGTCAGAGTGAGATGTTCTATCGATTTATCGAATTTAAAAAAACTGCCCTTAGCCCCGTCTAAATGTTTCTTTTTTCATGCTGTACAGACCAATACAGATTTCTGATACACCAATTGAAAATCAAGTATATATGCGCCAAAAATAGCAATCAATACTATCAATAGACCAGTCGATAGAAGCCCTGTCCGCCCTGAATATATTCATCTGATACATCGCAGCCCGCCCGCCCATATTCAAAACGTGATTTGAAATGCAACTTGTGCAATGCACATTATGTACGAAAAGATTTTTATTGAACAAATATTCGGGTTCGAATTTGTTTCGTATTTTTACACTTAATTAGTACGTGCACATTAGTACGTGCAGCAGGCGTACTGTTAAATTACATATGTAATATGTATGTATATAATGTATATTATGTACGAGTATGTATTGGGTGTGTATGGGTGTAATGGGGGGTCGCGGGTGATGCGGTTGGTATAAATATAATGCTTTAGATGTGTCGCGGCGTGTCGTAGTAGTACATTGATGCAACTATAATTAAGAGTGTCCCACGTGCCGCCGCACGTTCTCGATTGGAGTCCAGTGTCCCCGTCACCCCGAATCCAAAATGATTTCTCCGTTGCAGGGCAGGGCATGGCGGTGCAGGTTTCGGGTTTTTGGATTCAAAACAGAATTAACTTTGATGTTAATTATGGAGTAATGCAATAGTGCCGGCTGATTAGGTGTGTGGGTGTGCTGTTTGGTTGTGTAGTACGCAGTGCTGAAGGATTTGAGCAAATATTTTGTGTTCTATTCCGTTCTGGTTTCCTATTCTGCCAATAGCCCTTCTGCTCTCTCAATTCCAGCTTGCTGATGGGGCCTGACTTCTGCTTATGAGGCCGATGCTGGGGCCAATGCTTCATGTATTGGGTTGTTTGGTTATTTGCGTATATATCATGTTGGGGGATCAAGGGGAGTAGCGTGGGTAGTGTGGGTACTAGAACTGTGTGTGTTTTGTTTTGTTGTTTGTCGCTTGTTTTATCGTCTTGGTGTTGTTGTATTGGTGTGCCCCTGTCTCTCGCTTGTGCTGGGGATTTGGGCAGCGTCCCTTTCCATTACCAGAGTCCCGACGAGTAGCCGCCCGGGGGCACACGGTTCTTGTTGACCACCGAATTGCCACCGTTGCCTGCAGCATTGCCTGCGTTGCCGACGTTGCCACCATTGCCGGCGCTGCCGCCATTGGTCGAGCCGGCGGCCTGGGTGTAGTCCGTTCCGCCGGGCCTGTATCCCTCGCCAGTCACGGGATTTCCCTCTGTTGGATAGAGAATAAAATAAATGGCGATTAGTAGGGCATTCAAATGGCAGATTGCAGTGTAGGCTAGGCCAAATTCTAATTCTAGGTGCATTCTCAATCTACTTGGTGGAAGCCGAGGCGATCTTTGGAGGATACTCGCAAGGGACATACGATCCTCCAGAGATCGTTCAGTTAAAATAAAAGTGTAGGTGTAGGTGTCGGTTTTGGTGTAGGAGCTCGACCTCGAATCTTCTGCTTAACGGGCTTGAGGCCGCCCACTCCGTCCCCGTTGAGGCCCAGGCCCGTGATGGGATTGCGCGAGTTGCATGGATCATGCGCATCCTTCACATCGTCCGGGCAGAGACTCAGGGGCTCCTTCAGATCTGGGGAGCTGTCCATCTTCTCCAGCGAGTGCGGCTGCTCTACGTTGCTTCCCGAGTCTTGACGCGACTGCAGACGGACGTCGTGCTTTCCGGACTCCGTGTAGATCTCGTTGTCCTTTGGCACGTCACCGACTTCGAGGTCCAGGCACGGCTTATCAATGTCAAGGATGTCGGCTGGTGCCGGTGGAGCTGCACTTGCTACCGGTGTCAGGGGACACTCTGTATCGCTTTTAATTGGTTTCGATCCTTCAATATCTTCAGCTCCTAATGGCAGGCGGATGGATGGGTATGAAGGATGCCAGGATGCGGGTGGCATGCAGGCAGGCAGGACAGGACACTACTACTGGTACACGGATACTCACTGCTCATATTGCGGACGAAGACTGTTGCCAAAAGGCCGGATAGACGACGACAACCGATACCGACGATTCAGATTCAATTTGATGCGAGAATTTATTTTGTTTTATTTTTCGTTTCGTTTTCGTAATTTTTTGTTGTGCATGTGCCAGGCGTTTTAGAAAATATGAAACAGAAATTTTACTTATATTTCACACACGCAATGTTTTCGTTTGCGTTTTTTTTTTTGTTTGTTAACCAAAAAAATATTCAGAGCTAAGAAATGATTCTACTTCGTTCGTTGTGTCCCGTGTGAGACTGAATACTGAGCCCAGAAACCCCAAATGTAGGCACCCAAACCTTTGACATACGAAACATGGACTACTTTTCCACATTTTCCACATTTTCTACTTGTATTTTGTATTTGATTTAAGGCTAAAGGTGTGTGTGTGTGTGTGTGTGGGGGTGATATTACCTGATCGGGAGTTCATCTTGAGGTTCTCGGTCGAGGACGAGACTGACGACGAGGCCGAGGACACGGATCCGCTCTTGCCATTGTATTGGTGTCCATTGGTGGTCAGCAGCTTCTGGGCAGCGGCTGTCTCTGTGTTCTGGCCAAAGGGAATGCTGCTCTTCTGGTGGTTCTTGCCGGGTGTAATGGGGCGCATGGGCTCCCCAAACAGTCGAGAGTGTGAGTCGACAGTCTTCTGGCCGCGACGCGGATTATCACCTGTTTGTACATCATTCATCAATGATTGAAAACAGTCGAGAAAAAATAACAAACGAGGAAAACCAAAGAGAAACAAAAAAGATATTCAAAATTAGTGGATTTGTTGTTGGTGGAGCAGTAAAGATTGGTTATTGTTCTACGAAACAGACAGAAAGAGAGAGAGGAGGTACAAGAGTGGACAACAGAGTGGATCAGTGGGTGAGTGGGTGACTGGGTGAGTGGAGTGGAGTGAATGGATTTTGCCTTGAGTGTTGTTTGTGCTCCGCCTCTGGGTATCGTATCTGAATGCATTCAAAATGTCATCAGCAGACGGCAGGAGGAGGAGGAGAAGGAGTTGGAGGGGGAAGAGGTGTAAGAGGTGTAGGTGTAGGTGGCGTGTGGTCGAGTGTGGGAAACTGGTTTTTTGCAGTGTTTCGGAGATGATCTCTTGGCAATTGTGGATTATGGATTTATGGACAAGTGTTTCAGTGATGGTGGGGGCATGGTGGGTTGGGGTTTAGGTGGGAACATTTGCATTTTGTGGAACACGAAATTAGCAACGAAATAAGCAACAACAACAACACAAGAAAGGAATGAATGACAAACAACATATACACGGAGAGTATGTATTCTCAAGTACCAATGAAATAGAATCTGTGAGCTCCTTGTCGTACTGCAAAGATACGTAGAAAAGACAAAAAAAGAGAGAGATAACAGTAGAGCGGGTAGGAAGAGAGGGAGAGGGAAGAACGAGAACAAGAAAAGGATAGAAACATTTCAATAAGCAATCTCCCCACATCACAAAACTCAAAGCTCAAAGGGAAAGCACAAATAAATAAGCTTTTTTTTTTTTGTCGGGAACACTGGGTACATCTATTGGGGGAGGGGTAGGGGGGCGGGGGGAGCTATTGGGTATCTCGGTATCTCCTTCCTTCTACTTACCGGTATTCTTCACGCTATTGTCCTTCTCGACGGAGAATATGTTGGACACCATGCGGTTCTTCACGTTCCTGGGGGTCTGCGGCATATCCGAGCCGAAGATGTCGCTGGAACCGCCGCCCGGAGGCCTCAGCACCCTGCAAAAACAGAAACAAAAAATTCATCAATTATAAACACATTCTTTGCTGGGGTTTGGGTTTGGGTTTTCCGCGAGTGCGCGCACAGTAATTGTTATGGGCCAGAGTGTGCATAAAGTGCAGAAAATTTCCACGCTCTCTGCTTTCGGGCAGTGGAAAATTATGAGATGAGACGAGATGGGGAAGAGCGAAGAGAGAAGAGAGGAATTGCACTTAATGTCTGTGTCTAAACAGCCATCTCGTAGCGAGAGCTGTTGCCGTGGCTAAGGCTGGATGAGCACTCAATGGGCATTTAGAAGTCACGGCAAGATGCATCCTCTCCGCTCTCTCTCTCTCTGCCTCTCTTTCTCTCTGCTTCAAGCTGCATTGCAATTAAGTGGAAATGCAGCTGAAGGAATTGCACTGCCACACTCTGGCTTGAAACAAAAGGCTGGAACAAAATTTGTGTATGCTTTGTGTGGCATTCACCATTCGAGCCTCACGTTGGCGTCCAACGTTGCCCCAAGGCCCCAGCCACAGTGCGGATCAGAGACGTAAGCCTTTGAGTTTCCATTCCAAAGAAATTATTTGACTGATAATAATTATCCAATTGTTATGATTTTTGGGTTGATAAAAATCACAAATCAAAAATATCTAATGCTTTTCCCCCGCTCCCTCTGAAAATGTGAATGAAATTGTTAATTGCGCGAGCGTGCCCCTAGCGTGCTTTTACCGTTGTGCGCCGCACTGTTGCTGTCTATCGGGGGGTGGCGAGGGGGGTGATGCATATCTGTACGATATATCTGTGAATGGTTTCTGTGAATGCATTTCTGCAGCCAGCAGTCGCCAGCAGCATGAGACGTCAATTAAACTCTGCCGCAGCTGCAGCAGTTGCAGTTGCAGCAGCAGCAGCAGTCAAGACTGACTGTGGCATATGCCCCCTCTGGCACTGAAAGCCAAAGACCATTCAAATCACTCGGAGCTTTCAGTAAGCTAAAAAGATTGCGTTGTTTTTATGGGCCATCTATCCACGCACTCCTCAGACCTCCGCTGGAAAGTGAGAGTAAAGTTTTGCTTTCTGCCTCTTTGAAGGTAATTAACCAAAATTGCATTGTAATTACTGTCGATTACTGCAGCTTACGGACGATACTTAGGAATGGCTGGCAGAAATGTAACAATCAAGAAAGACTGCTGTAATAGTAATTATGATCCGAAAAATCCGAAAATGAGCAAGAAAGAAAGCCACAGACCGAACCATGATTAAGTGATGGTAATTCAATCAAATGTTTCATGATTATGCACAAACTTACATATTAAATATACAAATTTGTAAAGTTTGGAAGATTGGAAAGCTTTATAAACGAAGAAGATGGCCGCACGCACGCCTCTTCCTGCCCTGGTGGAAAAAGTGCAACCCAATTGCTGTGCCTCTGTGCCGGAAGAGAGCTTGGCGTCGGTGCGGTGCTGTGCCTAATTAATTATACAGCCACTGACGGCTATGCTGCTTCTTCATTGTTTTCTCTTCCCCCAAAAGAAGCGGGAGCGGCAGAGAGGTAGAGCAACAGCCGTGCTAAACATGACAAAGCGTCAAAGCGCAAGCCGCAAAGGCAAAATAACCGTTAAATGTTTGGTGTCGCAGCAGCAGCAGAGCTTTAAAAGTGTGAGAACTGCTTTTGAAGATAGAGAATGAGAGTGGCGGAGAGAGAGGATGATCAAGGTATGATAATAGGAAGGTATGCGAGTGCGTGAGAGCTCAAACTGCAGGACCTATTCGTATCACCTTCCATTTAACATACCTTTGTGTACAGGTGAGGTGTGGTGTGGGGAGAAATCAGCAGTTCGGCTTGAGTTGGTGTGTGGGGTAATTGTGATCATAACTGTCACCACACACAGACACACACACTCTACACTCTCTCTCTCTCCGTCTCTTTCTCTCTCCCATCCTCACAGTGTTCTTATTAAAATGTCTTCAAAAGGCTTGTTAGGACAGGCAGCGGAGCGTGAACCCCTCTTTCTACCTCTTCCCAGACAAAGACTTGTTTTCATTATTTTCTTTTTTTTTTTTTTTGGCCAGAGGAAAAACTAACAGAGCAACGGTAAACGGGCAATTTTTGCGCAAGTGACGAACAAGTAATAATTATTTAAACAGTTAAACCACTGCGCGACCAGAGACGCCACACTCCACTCCACACTCTCATGCCACATGCGGCATACGGCATGCGGCATGTGCATTGTGTACTAGTGTACTTTGCGGCGACCCGGTGCGGTAGTATCTTTTGTGGCGGCCCGATCGAGTGGAAAGCGAAAGTTGCTGCCGCCAGCCACATGCGGTGGCGGCGGCAGCGGCATGCCTTATGCCCCATGCCCCAGTGCATCATGTGATCATGTGCATCATATCATGGCAATTGCCAATACCCGACTCTGTCTGCTGCTGACAATCCCAATGGCCTCCGACTCAACTGGGTTATGGTTGATGGTTAATTACCCATCCATTATCCATGATCCACTACGGACCATCCACTACAGTCCACCAATCCACCAGTCCAGTCCACCAGTGAAGCAAAAGGAAAGGTCAACTCAAGCCACTTGGCCCCTTCCTTGTGGCACCTCTCCCTTCTCCTAGTTGCCACAAGTATTCGTTCCTCGGAAATTGTCACGCAGTGTCTGGCTTCCGATTACCATACACTTTCTTTGGCTTCTCCCTAGACCCTAGGGGGAGTGCTGTGTCCAGTCCCCCACTCCCATACAACCCCATCTATGGGTTAATTCTTTTTTAACCCACTTACTGGCTGCTTTAGTTTTTTTTGTTTGTTTTTTTTTGAGTTAACTTTTCCCCTGGGAACCTCTCAATTTTCCTTCAAATTGAAATATGAGCCAAATCGAAATGAAGCGAATGGAAAACTAAACCCCTGCCTGCTGCCTGCTGCCTCCTGCCCAATGGGGGTAAAGTGATCTTAACTGAGAAAAACCTTTCACACACAAAGAGCCTGGGGTTGGGGGGTGGCGGTGGGGGCACTGCGACAAAACCTGACCGCTAGCCAGGTGGAGGCCTCGGCCAATTGCCTGGGAGTGCAGGTGGCTCTGGCTCTGGGTCTGGCTGAAGAGTGGCCTATCCTGTGGCTTTGTCTGGGGGTTTTTGGGTGATGACAAAAATTAATGTATATCGACAACAGAGCGCTGGAGGATGAGAGTATGGGAGGACAGGGGTTACAGGGGGGCAGAGGCTCTGAGGCTATGAGGCTAGGCGAAAGGTAGGTGCAAGATGTTGCAAGCAGCTGGGAGTGAATTTCGAAAACAACCTTTTTTCGGGTAAAAGTTGTTCGGCGTTTCGATGCATATTCCCGCTGAAAAATACTCGACTCAAAGTGATAGTTGTCGCTCTGATTTAGTTTTAGTTTTTGGTTTAGTCTTAGGCATCGGCCTGGCCTGGCCTTTCTGCCTCTCTGCCACTCTGCCACTTCTTTTCGGCGTCAAGACACCGGGCTAGCTTTAGGGTATTTTCCTCTTTCCTCTCTCCATTTCTTTTTTGTCTTTTGCCATTTCCTTTCTTTCCTTAACTGCTGTGATAATTGTTTCCACACACACATCCATATTTATCTATTCGTCGCTTTCCCAAACGCGCGCGCCTTTCCACCAATTAATTATTACACCAAGGGGGCGTGGTCCAAGTCCAAGTTCGACATATTTTTTCCTTTCCACATTTTTCGATGGATACTCAAATTTTATTATTATTACACCAAAAATAGGTAACTACACATTATGAAATTCCATGAACTTTCTATTGGATAAATGTTGCACTGTTTCATCAGATGCGATGCCAGGCCCCCGTGTCCCCGCCCTTTATAGATCTTCAGATGTATTCGAAGATATTTCCCCACACGAAAGTATTTTTCCAGCAGATTCCTTCTCTCTTTCCCCGAACCATGAAGAAATTGCTTAAAGGTGGCGTCGTCCGCTGTGGTGAGGACCATCCGCGCTCTCTTGTCTCTCAGAGAGACAAGCGCTAGAAAGAGATAGCAAACGTTTTACGTTCTGCACATCTGCATATATGCTGACAAGCGGATGGTCCTCTAGAGAGAGCAGATATGGTGATGACACCACCTAATAAGTCAATTCACCTTTCCCCCGGACTGCATCGGTGTCGTGTCTTTCTTCTACAAGATTCTCCTCCTCCCGAAATCTTCACCCCTTCCTTTTCATAGACGTCAGCGTCGAAAATTCATTACGACAGTTTTCTAATTAACCAACTGTCAAAAATGCATTTTACTTCACACAGACACACGAGTAAAAGTGGAAATCGAAAGATCTTCCTCTCTTTTGCTGTGAAAAGTGGTTGGAAAACGTACTTAGAGTCTTTCGAGTATTGACAGCGTGTGGGAAAGCGAGTCTACGGTCTGGCACTGGAGCAAGGAGCATTTGGAGCAAAGAGCATTTGGAGCGTTAAGAAGCTTATGTCTCGGGGATTCCATCGGTAACAAAAGTTTCAATTTCATAATGAAAAACTCCATTTCCATCTGCGTCTCTGGCTGTCTGTCTTTCTGTCAACTCTGGCTGCTGCTGCTTCGAGCGAAGAAAAGACAAGTCTCTGAAGAGATTGCTGGATGGTAGATGGAAGTCTCAGAGGAAGGCTCAAAAGCTAATTTGTTTTTTGGCTAATGCCTGACCGAGGCAGCGAAGCAGCAAAGAGGAGTGGCCACCGACAGGGGCATGTCTCGCTCTCGGAGGCTGGGCGGATGCCTCATGTCGTTTTATAATGAAGTTGCCTGCCTTGCCGCCGCTGTTGAGGTTGCAACAAACAAAAAAAAAAACAAAAAAACACATGCAACTTGATTAATTGCAATTGATTTTTATGACTTTGTTTGGACTGTGTGTGCAGCAGCAGCAGCAGCAAACTGTGAGGCTTGTGATGCACTTTGGGCATGCCACAGGGCGAGAGAGAAAGGTGGCAAGCAGCAGGGTCTTGTTGTGGGTTTTCCCTGCCATTAAAGGGTCACCACTGAGAGAGTTTCACTGGAAATGGAATGGATGGGAATGCTCTTCTCTGACCAATCATGCAATAAAAATCCACAATTTACTGCCAGACCATCGAGGCGGGAAGAGTCTTTTAGCTTTTATGATTGGTCCATAAACCATGAGGCAAGGCAGCAACTGCAACTGCAACAGCAACAGCCGCCATGTCATGCTGCACTGCACCTGTACATCAGTGAGGCAGGAGTTGGAGTGTCCAGTGGGTTGGTTGTTCCACTTGATTCGCTATTCACTCTGCCGCTCCATGCAGATGTCCGGGTTTGTCCAATTGTTTGGTGCTTCTCTCCGGCGGCTCTCCATCCCCACCACCCCCCCATCGGAGGGTTTCTGCTTATGCTTTGGCCTCTCTTTTGTTTGCTGCTCATTTATTATCATTTTTGTTTTTATTTTGGGGGCTTGTTCGGCCTCAGGGCTCATTATGCTACCCGAGCGCATCGTTGCCACTCTGCCACTGCCACTGCCCCTGCCACTCCACGCTGCTTCCTTTTGTTTCAGAGTCCAGTGCAGTCTGCAGACAGAGAGATTCGTGCAACCGCAAACACACACACAGACACACACACAGGCAACAAACCTAATGAAAATCCAACTGAAGCACGAAAATTGTGTGCGGTTTTCCGCTATTGTTGTTGCTGTGAATGATGATTGTCCCTCCCCCTGCCCCCAGCCCCCTATTTTTGTGATTTACCTAAAAACGTTGATTAGTCAGTCAATCCCATTATAATTGTGGCTGCTTCCAAAAGCCGAAAGCAAACAAAAGACCAAACCAGAAATATTGCTGGTATAGTGAAGAATATCATATACTTTCCCCCGCCAAGGCATTGGGGCATGGGGCATGCGGCATGCTGCAGGAGGGGAGGCAGTGGAGTGGTGCAGGAGATCGCTCAAGCGCGGTTTAGCGTTTACCGTTACCGATTTCCACCACTCTCAAAAGATATTTTCCAGCAAACTAATCATCTGTGGCATGTGGCATTAGGATGAATCATCATTAATATAGATAGATAGATAGAGAAAGGCTGTAGATATGATCGAAAGAAATGTGGCTTCAAAAGAGGAATATTTTTTAGGGTAATCCACAGAGAGGAATCAATCAGAAAAGATCCCTGGAATTCCATGGAAATATTCCATTACGAAATAACAGAAACATCCAGAAAAAGATAAGCGTTTTAGCTTTTCCGCTGTGGCATCTCCGTTTAAGATTATAGGAGTAGTTCTCTAAAGACTAAGACCATTATCCACTAGGAATTCCGAATCCAAATTAATCTATGATCCCCCTATAGCACTTGATTATTTCCCTCCTCTCGCACTGCCCAGACGAAGAAAGCCATCATTCAAATCCAATTTGAATGCCAGTTCCAGCTCCACGCACTCAATCCTTCCACTGGCATCAGCATTTTCCTGCTCACTTATTTCCCTGGCTGCCAGCGCTGTCAGCAGGAGGGAGGAGGGAGCAGGAGGAGTGTGTCGTGACGTGACGCAGCTCCGAAGATGCCACAGCGGGTGGCTGTGCCTGGGAGGTGTTTGATTAATGGAATCCAATCCCCACCGTTTCCGAATCAACATCTCAAAAGTCACTCCAGCGAGTAGCAATGGGAATGAATATATATGATGAAAATTCATAATTGGACACAACAGAGTTGGAGCTGCAGTTTTCCCATCTCTCGCTCTCTCTCTCTCTCTCTCTCTGTGGTGGGACATATGCTTCTCTCTCGAAGCCACCGTTAGATTGTCAATTATCGATAGTGTTTGCCCGATGCCTGATGAATAATTATCGATTAGCGTCTGTGGCAAAGGAAAGCGTGTGCCCGCGCGAGAGGAAAAGTTGCAGCAGCCACAAACACATGCACATGCACATGTGGCATGTGGCATGCTGTTTGTGGCACTTTTATTATTATGTATATGCGTATGCATAAGCTGTGGGATTGGCTTTGGCTCCGTAAATTGCAGAGCAGAGCCCATATCCCCGTATCCCATATCCATTTCCATATTCATGGCCAGAATTGCAGCAGCAGCAGCAGCAGAGGCGAAAGTTGTCTGTGTCTTTCTTTTAAATATGTAATTAATAAATTTGTATTGATTAATTTGCAACGGGAGAAGCCATGCGAAAGCGAAAGGACTTTCTAATATATTCCACTCTCAAAGCGGGAAAAGGGGATCGAAATCCTCTTCTCAATCGCTCAATCGCTCCATCAATGGGCGCACCAGGCACCAGGCACCAAGCGGCACTGTATCTACAGATACTGTATCTAATGGATATAACATATACATTTTCCTATATATATATATGCCGATATTCGTGGTATATGTGACGTTGCTAAGGGAACTTCTACTCTGCCAAACTTATTTCCGTGTCAACAGGAATTACATTGACGCAGGCTGAATTTTCTTTTGGATTTCCTTCCTTTTTTCGGGCCGCCGTCAATGGGTCATGAGGGGGCGGGGAGAGCAAATTTGTTGACTATTCCTCATATAAATGAGTTTTGCAAATATTTACATACATAAATGTTGACTTGGCAACGCAGAAAGCACATTTCCCATATATATAAAGTAATATATAATCATTATTGGGCGGGGCGGGGCGGTGGGATTTGTACTTGTTATTTGTTTGTTAAATTTCTTCTTGGAAGAATGGGGTTGCGCCGTAAAAATAATTAATATCAACATGATATTTATTGTATACTTTTGTATATTGTACAAAGGAATTCAAGCGTATAATGATCGCTGTATAGACAATGCCATAAACCGAAACAACTGTCATGATTTCCGCTGCTTACACAACCCCCCACACCCCCCACAGACAAGAGGGGGAGGGGGGCCCAATCCGAGAGACAACAGCTCAATCTCCAATCCCCAATGCAGTCAGTCAGTCGCACCTTTGGAATTTAATTTGATTTGTTTTACAATATCGAAAGATCGAAAGAAGGAAACAAATCCCAATGGTTGGCTGCAGAGAAAGATTAATCATTTTCCACTCACAGACACAGCGGGAAAAGTCAGTCATGGAAATCAGGGAAAATCAAAGACAACGCAATCGCAATTGCCAATCAATGACAATGATTAACACATTTCCATGGACCATAAAGCGACACGTCTCTAGTAAATTGTTTTCTGAATGCACCCATGGCATACATCCACCATATCTATCGATATGAACACGGAAAATTATTATTTAGAGACCAACACTAATCTGTAAACGACGACCTGGCCTGGCCTGCCAGCCACCCAGCCAAAGAGAGCCCAAGAGAGGGTTCAATGTACCACTGGAGAGACAGTGAAACGGCGGAGAGGGGATAGGGGATTGCGGACAGTAGAGCGGACAGTAGAACGGGGAACGGTTGAGTAGAGTGTTGTAAACGGAACAACAGAGGCATTTTGGTAACGATTTTCGTTGCCAGTCGGTAAGGTAATGGCCATCCTCCAACACAAGGGGAAGGGAAGGGAAGGGGGGTTCACACACGGGCACACCTCCTCTTCCACAGCCAGTGACGTGTCGGGTGGATGGGTGGTGCCACGGGAAGGGGCTTGGTCAAAGAATTGCAAGCTTGAAACAAAGGAAAGAGAGACCCACGAAAAAAAGAAAGGTGCGCTCTCAATGCGAACAAAGACGAGTCGAAGCATGGGATACCCTTTAAAAAAATACTTTTTTTTTTTAAGTAATTTAATTACCAGCTCTGAGCAGTAGATCCTTCTTCAGAGTTCTATCTTCCTTTGTCTGCTACTTACTTGATATTTAATGATGAAAAATGCTGTACAAAATTTGCATTTTCTGAAGCTCTTCTGGGGGAGCCTAAAGCAGGGAAAGAGCTTTCCCTGTATGCTTTCTTTCGAGTGATGGCAGCCAGCCCTATTCCTGCCCCCGTTTTGGTTAGTCCAAAAGAATGCCGGCCCCTTTGACTTTGGTGGGTGCAGTGGCAAGAGAAGTAGGAGCCGCCGCCGTGGGCCAGTGGGCAGGTGGCGGCGGCGGCAAGTGCCACGGCAGAGGCAGAGAAGGAAAATCAATGAGACATCCAAAGAGTGCCAGCGCCAGTGCCAGCAGCTGGTCGGTTCGGCACTTTGGTGGCTCTGTGGTTTGGGTGGTAGTACTTGGGTGGTGGGAAGTAGGCGCCCGCCGCTTGCAAAAGTGTTTCTCTCTCTCTCTCTCTCTTCACGGATTACACATACGACAGCCAGCCAGGCAGCCCGCAAGTACGTACGTGTTGTTGTTATTGTTTTTTGCTGGTTAGTTACTTAGCAAGAGGTGAATGCACGCTAAATTAATCTCACAGGCACACACACACACACACACGGATACACATAGAAACATGCATATTCATATACAGCTGTGCGTGTGTGTGTTTGTGTTTCTGGCGTTTGCTTGGACCGCCAGCGAGATGCAGTTCAAACAATGATGAGATGATTGAAGATTGCAGATTTCTGCAATCAGATGTAAGTCAAAGTGCACTTTGGCCAAACAATATCTATAGGATAACGGTACTTGGGCAGAGCTTCCTGCAAAGCTCTCTCGCGGTCGCTGTCGCTCTCTCTGTCTCTGTCTTACCTTTTCTTTGCTTTGCCCACGTTGTAGAGCTCGACGTGTTTGAATGCAGCATAAGCGGCCATTGCTGATTAAATGTGTTGGGTGGTTGGGTGGGCGGATAAAGAAGGATTGTTCTTTTTTGTTTTGTTTTTTGTCCAGAGCAATTGCTCTATTTTTGTGCAGCACAAAAAATCTAAACGAACCAAGATAGTTCAAGGGAGATTAGAGAGAGATTCTGTGGGGGTGGAGGAGGGGGGAAAATGTTGCAGCGATGACTCATGGGGATGCTGCCAGTGCCTGGGCCTGGGCCTGTGCCAGTGCGTAAAATCAATAAAATCCCGCATCACGTTGGCATGTGGGGAATATGAAGGAATGTGCAAGGAGTCTGTGCACAGACGCAGCAGCACCCAACAAGAGCGTGGGGCAGGACCGGAGCCCAACGAAAGAGAGCGCAAAAGGCATCGAAATCGGAAGTTAGATAAGATGATTCAGCAGCAGCAGCACAAGCAGGACACAGCAACATATCCCCCCCCCCACTCCCCCCATCCCTGCTTCAGGGGCACACTTTTTCTTCTTTCTTCACTAACAAAGTAAGCTCCAACTTTGGCAGCCACACACAACGCGCGTCACGGGAACAACAAATTTTCGTTTCGAAGGATATGCGGAACCGCAACTGTGTTCGGTGGTCGGTTTTCGGGGTTCGTGGTGTTTCGGTTTCAGATTCACGGCGATTCACTGCTGGCTGATGTGAACGGTTCGGTCTTAGCTTGCGATTTAAAGTGCATTCGGAAAAGTGAAAAGCATTTTATACCACAGCAGCAGAGGAGGCCGCAGCAGCAGAGGCGGTGGCGGCGGCAGCGGTAGCGAGAAGTTTTATCGATCCAAAAACAACGAGCACAAACCCAACTCTCGCTCCGAGAGAGCGCACAAGCAAAAGAAAGAGATGGAGAGAGAGGGAGAGGAAGCGCTAGCTCCCAGCGCAGAGTATATCCAGTTGAAGGTGAGGAGGCAGTGCCATACGAACGGTGAGGAGTGTGTGCTCTCTTGAGAGCGCTGCCTCACCCTGCCAGACCCCCAATCATGTGGCGTGGCTCATCAAAACAAAAACAAACTACAGCTGATTCGAGTGGAGTTGGCTCTCCCTCTCTCTGTGCACTCTCTTCACCACACTTCACCACACTGCCCTGTGGTAGGTCACCCAAGAAGAAGAACTCAGACTCAAGCTTAGACTCGAAATAAAATATGTGACTGTTCTTGAACACCTGCGGGATTAAAATTTCGCCTGGTTTTACGAGTATGTATACCGCGCATATATATATGTATTTGCGCAGATATGCTTCAGTTCAGCTTTTCCACTGGCAAAAGAAAAACTCAAGCAGCAGCAGTAGCAGCAGCAGCAAAAAATAGTTCAGGTCTAGTGCACTTCAGGGTTCCTATGCAATTGTTTTCCTCCTTCTCCCCACTACCTCCTCTCCTTTACCTCATGGAGCTGCTGCAGTACTCAACAAGATGCTGCTTTGTTTGCCGGACATAAATCACTTTCATCATCACCATGGATTGAGGATCGAGGGGCAGGGGCAGCGGGCAGGGGGCAGCAAACTCTAATTCCAAGTGTCTTGCCACTAATGAGGCCGGGCCGCCGTTGCAGCAAAATATACTCGTATTTGCATACTTCGTTTTCTTCTTTTCTTGGAACAGAACACAAAATTTGGCACAGATCTCTCCTCTGCCACACAGCAGAACAGCCGCACAGCCGCACCAGCCGAACAGGAAGCCACGACGGGGTAATGGAGGTTATTTTTAGCTTTTTCGGTAGGGAAAACCAGAGGAAGAGTTGACTGGCCGTCGACTACGGGAGTCCGACCTAATAGGATGCACCACACCGCACCGCACCACCGTCTGCAACCTGACACCGCCACCAGCCATGCCACTTGCTCCTCCATCTCTGTCCCGCAGTGTCCCTTCTGTCAGCACAGGCAAAGGCAGTCGTAAAAGCCTAGGCGTAATGCACTTGCAACGTGGCAGAGACAATCCCACTCCATGCGGGTAAAAATAGTACTCCTACTCCTACTCGCCCTGGGCTTCAACTTCCACTTCCACTTCCATTCCAGCACAAACACAACCCATATCTTGGGCCACGTATGGGATGGATGCAAAGTATCGACTAGAAAAGTGATTTCTTCCAGTCGAGAGATTTTTTTTTTGTGCTTCCCATAGTCCATTGGCCGAGAGAGTGTCGCCTCTCGTTTTCGGTTCGAGTGTGGTAGAGTGCATTGGAACATGCACTTTACACTCTCCACTCTCCTCTCTCCTCTGCCCATCCTCTGCCTCTGCCTTTCTGCCTGTATTGGCAGCGTGTGTGTCTAATCTCATCGAAAGCGTCTGCTGCTGCTGCTCCTTCCCCTATGGCATGTGGCATGTGGCTGTTGACTAGTTAAAACATCATGCAACACACACACACACACACACACAGACACACTGGAGTGGGCATGTACGTGGGCAGCGGCATCTGACAATTGAAGTGACGCCGCGGCAGCACCAGCAAACCCTACGACTGTAATGTGATTGTGAACCAGGCGCATTGACACTTACTCTTCGAGCCAATACTTCAATACCTCAAGTCTTCGAGAGCCCCCCAGCCCCGCCCAACGACAACTGCTGCAGCACCGCGTAACAGCACAGCAAATACATACTGCGAATATTTAAGTCAATAAATAATTTCACTGCATAAAGTGAAATTTCCGGGGCTGCCTACCGCCTTGTGGCACGGCCCTCTGCATAATTACCAATCCAGCTAACGGCAATTTCAATGCAATGGTCTCGGTCTCCCGACCCTCCCTCCCTCCCGTATCGTATTGTACGTGCTTAACATATGGAAAACATAATACTATAGTAGTGGAAATGCATTTGTGACATTCGGAAATGCATTTTCCACAGCCATATATGCCATAGGAAAAGAAACTTTGGTTAATTATAAGCATTACGCTCACTTTTATTACGCGTACGCTGATCGCTGCTGATCTGCGACTGCAGGAGGGACACGGAAAGGGAGGAGGCATAAAGAGCGCACTATAGAATAAAGATAGATCAAAGATCGAACGAAGAGAATGAGAGAGTAACTAAGCAGAAGCGACGACGCTCTATTTCTTTCTATTCTTTCTCTTCGAGAGAGCACTTTTAGGATGTCATAACCACCTCTGCTCTCTTTCGGAGACCATCCGCAGAACGTAAAACGTCTGTTATCCCTTTCTAGCGCTTGTCTCGCTGAGAGCCGCAAGAAAGTGGATGGTCCTTACCACAGCGGACGACGCCATCTTCAGGCAGTTTCATCATGAACAAGAGATTGCATTAGGATCTATATTATCTAATATTTAATATGTGCTTAATATGTAATAAAAGCATTTAAATAAAAGGAGAGAGATTGTGAGAGGAGAACAGGATGCCAGAAAGTCTCTCTCTCTCTCAACAGAAAAGATTAACCCAAATACCATATTATATATATATTTTTTGTTGCTATTTAACGGTCTATGAAATCACTCAGAACCGAAAATTATAGAGTGCGAGTGCCAGTGCCAGTACCAGAGGGTGTGCTCCCCATATGAATATTCACTTTTCCAGTTTTCTCTGCGTCAGACAGACGAACAGACAGACAGACAGGCAGGCCATTGACTGACCAGCAGAAAAGCAGTCTTTAAAGCGGAGATTAAATGGAGTAATTAGGAAAACGTGCAGAGCAAAGCAGGGGGGAAAGAGGAGCACAGCAGAAGCACAAAACCACATCAAAACCATCAAAATGCTACTTTCGGTCAGAAAGGTGAGCGGTGCCCCATGCCACATTTAGTTTTGTTTTAGCCAACAACTTACTTTGGCTTTCCTTTCCTTCCTTTCCGCTGCTACGACTGCGACTGCTGCTGCTGCTACCGCTGCTGGGAAATTAATCTTTTCATTTTTTTTCCCTCGGACTGGGGTTTATCATATGATTAAGGCATTAGCCTCGGCCCAGGGGCCACGAAACTAAATCAACAGAAAATCGAGACAAGAAAATTATCAAGGGAAATGCATCATGAAAAACAGTTTAATCAATCTCCATCTTTCTCTCAGAGAGAGAGCGAGAGAGGAGGGCTGCTCTTGGGAGTAGAACATGGCACTTGTAATGGGGAAACACTTTCCCTTTCGCTCTCGCTCTCTCCTTCTCTCTCTTCTTCACACGCACCCGTATGCGGTACGTATACGTATGTAATCACATGTTTAAAAAAAGCTTTTAATACCGTTGTAAGCCGCCCGAAGCGGCCCCAAAATCTGGGGCCCAAGTCCAAGCTTCAATGTTGGTTCAATGCCTGAAATGATGCCCTAATGATTGGGCCCCACAATAGCGCGAGCCAGCGACGAGCAACACTTCCTCGAATGCATTGTCCGCTGCCTTTGGGGCATGCACACACACACACACACACATGTGTGCAACATTAAGGGGCAGTTGGGGGTAAGGTAACAATTACCAGAGACCCGACCCACAGCCCATCCACAATGCTCTCTCCGTCTCCATTTCGAAGCAAAGCTGGCGTTAAATTAATGCTTTAATTTCTTTTGACTTTTAACTTTTCAACTTCTTTGTGGCACTGCCCCTACTCCCTCCAACCCACCCTCCACCTTGCTCTTTCCTTCCTTTTCTTTCGGGTTTTCGTGTCGAACAACAATTGGATGGAAAAGTTTTCATTGAAAGAAATGATCCATTCCCTCCCATACGAGACCCAAACAGCTCCCCATCCCCCATCCACCCATCCGCTGTCTGGCTGTCTGTCTTTCGTATTTCTAAAATGCGTGGTAGGTCCACTTTTGTTTATACAAAAAACAATCTCAAAGCAAAGCAAATGCTGCAAAATATTTGCTCTACAATATGGAACACAGAAAAACAGAGCTAAAGATAAAGATGCATCTCCGCTGTTTCACTGGAGGTTTCACTGTACGGGACACATGTGTCCGCTGGTGTCTATAGTCTCTGCCCCATGCTGGGGCTCTGGCTGGGTCTGTCTGGCCAATAAAACGATGTCTGGCCACTTGATCTCTGGCCAGATGCCATGCCATATGGAAGCTAGAGAGTTGCATCTTTAATGGTCTCGAGAGACGGGCAGCAGACCACTTGACCAGAGAATGCCATGGGCTGCCACTCCACCCTTTCACAGAACCCCCTCCCCACGAATTTCTTGCGAAAGAATGGCTATCGATTGCCTAGAACTTTGTTCGTTATCGTGTAATCGGTCGAAGGCAAAACTTTCTCTGCCGCCACCTCCTGCTCCTGCTCCGCCCTTGCTTCAGCCGCTGCCACTGCCACTGCACTGCAGTTCCTGCATTTTCCTTGACATTTTTCAGCGTAACCAAAGAAAAACTGCACAAACTTTTCCAAATTACGTGGGATATATAGAGAGAGGGAGAGGGTCGACCAGGCAAGGTCTCTAGAATAGTTTTCAGTTTCAATTAAATGGAATCAACTTTAAATCAACCAACAAATAAACAAACAATTAAATAGAAATTAAAACAATTGTTTCGGGCTCCCAATGGGGGGGGGTGGGTGGCAGGGGATGGTGGTTTTTGATGACTTTGCGGGGCAACATCTCTATATGGATTCGCGTGGGTTGCACTCGCCTTCGAACATGTGTCTATCTGCCCCAAAACAATTCCATCCAAATTGGATTTCCAGCTACATAGCTACATGGCAGTAGATTCCCATCAATGATGGGAATTACAGGCAGTTATGATTGGGAGGAGACGGAGGAGTGCCAGAGATGCCACATACTACCTATATATATACATATATATTCAAATATCAACAATGGTTTGGGGATGGCAAGAAGAAGCCAATGGACGGGCAACTATTCCCCCAACGATGATGATGATGATGATCATCGCATGTCTGTGGTGCATTCAATATGGAATGCAACTGCAACTGCACCTCCTCCTCCTCCTTTTGGATCAAGTGCAATGCGTGATTCAGACTCCGGACTCCGGCTGGCTGGCTGGCTGGGTGTTTGCTTAGCCATTAGCCCAAAGTCGAGAGCCAAAATTGGGTATCAATTTGGGCCTTTGATCGGTTTCGGCTCTCGGCTTTGTCTATGGCTTTGGCTTTGACTTTGGTTTTTCGGTTTCAGCCACAGTTTCTCTCCCCCTTCAGTCGATCTGTGAAGTGAAAAGTTTGCACATAAACCCATTGAGCGCAACGAGAGGCAGAGAGGAAGAGGGGCAAAGAGGCAGAGAGGCACAGCTGAATTATTATTTGTTTATCGAGTGAAAGGCAGAGCTTGGAGCCAAAGTTTGATTTGCTACACTCTCTGGTTAATTAAAAACCGAAATAAGAACCGACTATTGGGACTATGGGGCAGTATGGGGATAGGATGCCTCTAAGCTGCCGAAAGAGGTGCCGAAATACAACTCCCTTCTGAATCATTTTCTTGATCGATTGCTGTAGATTATACAAACAGAGAGATCTTCTCTCCGATCCAATGTCCGAGAATTGTTTGGGCTGTTTTTACTGGGAAACTCACGTCGCCGTCGCCGCCGCCGTCGCGGTCGTCGCTGACTAATATTTCCGACCAGAGCGTTAACACAGTTTAAGAAGCCGTCAAACTGGGGATGGAGGTAGGGAGGGGCACATCATGGAACATGCAACAGACCGTGTGTGTCAGCGCTTTTCACGTTTGTGGGGTACGAGTGTACGTGCAGCCAAGGGGAAGGCTGTGCTGCAGCTGTCGTTGCAGCTTAGTCCAAGATCCAAGAGCAAAGCCAAAAGCAAAGCCAAATGCAAGTCGAATGGTTGGAGAATGGAGAAAATACGCTTTTCCTCTAAGCTGGAAAGATTCAGATCTTAGATAATCCCCAGCGGAGCAGATGAATGAGTTGTGGCTCTGTGGCTGTGTGCATCCATTGCCCATTTCCCAGCTAATTGAAATTCTTGGAAACCGAATCAAATGTTATATAAAATGCTTTACCCTGGCGACTCTACTACGCATCTTTCTGCTCATGGGATTCATGGCTCATGGATGATGATGTGTGGCATCCAGCGTCGTCGCCGTCGTCGTCTCCTTCTCTCAAATCCCAATCTTCAGACTGATCTTCATCTGGGCGGCATGCCAACGGAACATTAACGCTAGATAGAAAGAGAGTGAGGGGGCTGGCTGGGGGCTCTCTCCCAAAGTTTGCTCCATTTTGCGGATGGATGGCCCAGAATCTGTAGCCTGGGAGCTGGAAGAGGAGCTGAGCTCCTCCCCAGCTGAAGCCTCAAATGCATTCCATTCATTATGATTACTATTAAATTAGGAATTCCCGTTCTTTTTTTCTTCTATTTTCTTTTCTTTTCTTTTCTTTTCTTTCGTTCTGCTGCAAGTTCTTGCTCTTCTCCGTCTCGGCTTTTCCTCTTCTTTTTCTCTAGTTTTCTTTAGATGCGAATCATTTTCGCTGTGGAAAGAAAAGCTCGCTCAAACGATGGTAATTATTTACGCCGATTCCAGTGTGCAGTGTGCAGATAATGCCACAGCCGCAGCCGCTGCCGCAGCCACCACAATGCAACAGAGGCACGAACTGTGAGGCGCAACATGCCACTTCTCTGGCTCTGGATCTGGCTCCCAAACCAAGATAAATGGGGAAATGGAATGGGGAATGGCGATGAATAGAGCAGGAGGAGGTTAATGTTAGATCATAATATCATAATGAATATACCCATACACTATTTAAGTCTTAAAGATATCATCCGAAGATAGCTTTCACTCTAAATCATATGGAGTGGACGGAGGGAGGGGGGAAGGGGATTCCCACCCATCTTCAACCATTGATTGAATCTAGTGTCCAAATGGTGTCCCATTTTCCAAGTGGGACACGACGTTCCTTATTCGCTAAACGGCCGATCAAAAATGCAAATGCAATTCTCTGGTCAGTCAATCATTTCCACACTCATCCATCCATCAATCAATCAATCAATCAAATTCACGCCACCTGGAGCTGCTGGGAGGCACTCTTATCGATGGATCAATCTTTTTTGGCAACGATATTCCCCAATTGCACATAAATTGTTTGGGGTTTTTAGTGGCGTAAAATGTACGTACGTATGTACGCCTGTCTATGGATATGAGACACAATTTCAAGAAGCACTTTTTTATTTGGAATTTGTTATTGATTTTGATTTTGTTTAATTCTATTAAGTCTATTAAGTTGGGTTCAATTGCTATAAATATTATTTAAAAGAAAAAAAAACGAAACAAATGCTATACAAATAATATTGATATACAATTAGTTTATATTTTTATTAAATTACTGTTTAAACTGCAAAGCCGGAATAAAAATTTCAAAACAGGCCTTCTCCGTATATGTAAATTTCCCCTCCCCTCTGTTTCTAGTAATCTTTTTTTTTGACAAATTATAATACTGAAAAGAAGTGCACCAAAACAACGACAAACAACACGAATAAAACACATACGATATGTATATGGACAAAAGGCGATATTGACATTTGGGAAAATGGAAATACCTCTCGTTAAGCGTTAAGAGCATAAGAGGCTACATTTAAAAAAAAAATGTAAATTTAAAAAAAAAATTTTTTAAATTTATAAAAATCGAAATGCAGAATTGGTTATCAATTTATATCCAATTTTTGGCCTTCCCTTCAGCTCTCCCTTAGTTTTTGGAGAAAACTCAATATTTATGAATGGAAAAAATATCCTTGATCCTTGCTAAGGACTCTTCCAAATTCGTCGCACGCCCAGATCGGCCCACAAATAACGGCGAAAACAACACAACAAAATATGCATTGTGGTTGTTGTCAATTTCGTGACAACAACATTTGTTGACAACAACCACTTTCAACCTGCGACTTTCAATTTTGTTGGTTGTTGTACATCTTAGCTTCTAACATGTAGCATTGCTTGTAGACAGAAGCTAATAGGTACATGTTGCACAGTGGCGCTTTGCAACATTTTGAGCAACATTTGTGTATTTTACATTCTACGCTACATTGGATGTATTTATTAGAATGTATTTATTATGGTAATAAGCCTAGCGTAGTTGCTTTGAACTACAAGCCAGCAAAAATTGGTGTGTTGTCGGGCAGATGTCTCTTGTGCATAGTTCGCAAATATTGTGATAGATGGAGCCACGGTGCGCTCAGGCAATCACTTTTCGACTATTTTTCCTAATATCTTCTATATTTCATGTCCGATCGTGTTGAAAATTACCGTATCTATAGACAATAGCTCTGGGATTCTTGGAACCATTTTTGCCTGTGTTAAATGCTCTTGTACTACTCCCCGATCTCTGATAAATCTGCTACTCTCAAGAAAATGCTACTCTTATCTCTCCCGTTTCTTCTGGATGCTTCGAATCCGACCCTTGACCCACAACTGCCTGCATTCTGTGTGTGTGTATTTATTTAGGCGGCATCTGAAATCAGAGATATTGTTATCTTTATGGCCAGCCGTCGCGACTCGTCGCCGCTATCGACTATTCCTCACAGTGGGATGTTTGCATCCGCATTTCATGAGTGTGGAGTGGATTGGAGAGTGTGTTTGCGACCATTCCGAGACGGAGAGCGGAACAACGATAATAATAATAAACAGAAAAACAGAACAAACAGAACCGAGAATCGTATGCAGAGAGAGAGAGAGAGACAGAGAGGGACTCTCCAGCTTCATCCGCTTATAGGAGGAGATAGGGGTTCCAAACAAAGGCTTAAGAATTTTTCGGCTTGGGGTTTTTCGATAATGATATCTATTTCAATTCGAAAATCCCCTTAAATGCCGCCCGCATTGTTGTTCAATTGTCCACCAATTCCAGATTGGAAAATTATTACAGGAATTAATTTCCGTTAACAAAGAGAAGAAGAGAGGGAGAGAGCGGCAGGAGGGAGGAGAGTAGGGGGGCCACCTGCTGTAGCCGGTTTGGTTTCTCGCAGAATTCTCCTGCATTCTGCTGAGCAAAGAAAACAACAAAAACAGAGAAGAGCAGGAGGAGGAGGAGGAGTTTGGCGGAACGGAAGAAAGTATGGAAGAGTCGATGGAATGGTCATGGGATCGATGGGGAAACCTGTTTCTGGACAGAAGTGTGCTTCAGCGTCAGCAGAAGCTTCCAAACGGCTGTCGAGACGTCGACCCAGTCGCCTTTTCTTTCGCAGAGAATCCCCCTAAGCGGATGGATCCCTTTCCTGCGATCGGTATTGGGGATTGAGAGGAAGCCCATGTCCATTCGCCAGGGAGGAAGAACCTGTTGATGAGCATGACGGGGCACAAAGGGTGGACCGAGGCTATCCATCTATCGGTTTTTCATGTGAGAATGCTCCTCCGCTTCGCCTTTCTGCTCTTCTGCGCTGCGATCTCCCTTCCGTTTCAGTGTCAAGAGTGAACGAACTTTTGGGACAAGTCGCGAAACTTCTCTTGTCATCATCGTCATCGTCATCATCGAGCAGGTAGTGAGTCAATGGACTTGGCTTAAACTTAGTGCAGCTGGCAGCCAGATCCCAGACCCACAGACTATCTCCAGCCTTAAGCAGCAGATTTGTGCACTGCAAAAAACTGTCAGTCCGATCAAGCAAACCTTTGTGGAAGAATTCGGAGCAAAAATTTTTTGCGGTTCCCCCCAGAAAGGGGTCTTTGAGGTTCCGCTTTGATGTTTACTTTTGGCCATTTGGTTATGCAAAATATTCATAATAAATACAAGCAAAAAGATAGAGAACGAATGTACTCGTATCTTCTTCTTTTTCAAATAATAAATAAAATATGATGCCACAAGGGAGGGGCGTTGCCGAAACGAAACACACACACACAGGGAATTTGCATCGAGAGTAACCCAGATTGTGGCCATTGACTCCTCCTACCCGACGATGGATCGCATTTCCAGTTTTCAGTTCCAGAACTGGGTTTTCTTTTTCTTTTCGCTATGCAATTCGGAAAGAACTTATTAATGGGGACGGGAGGGGAGCGGGGGAATGGAATGATCCACTAATTAAAGCGTAAATTAATTCAGCTCCAGACTCCAGATGTATCACCGATCTGCAGAGTTTCTTTGTCTGCTCGAGATACTTGTATCTGGGTTATTATGAAATGAAATGAGATTCGAGAGCAATCGTAAAATAACTCAAACAAAAGAAGCTTATAAAATATTCAGACATTCAAATATAGCGAACAAAAGACCATAGCGTCTGATTCCTCACACGATCCGATGGTTGCGCTGCATCCTGCAGCCCCTCCGGGACAAGTGCAGGCCGCAAAGAGAGTTCCAGGATTGCTTCTCCTTCCCCTCAAAAACGAACACATGCCAAATCCTCAAAATTGATTTAATTTCTGCAAAATTCTGCGGGGAATTGCAATGCAGGCTCAAAAATCAACCCTCAGAAGGAGGTCTGTCTGTCCTTCTGTTGGTGGTGGTTGCTTGGTCGAGAAACCCCTGAAGGGCTTTCACTTTCATAGAATAAATCCCGAATCCCGGCTCCTGCTCCAGATCCGCTGTAGGCAGTGCACTTCCAAATGCAGCAACAGCAACAGCAACCCTTGCAATTCCATCCATCCATCCAGACAGAGGACTCGTCTGTCCTTGGAAATTACCTACCACCAACTAACTGGGGGGTGTTCGTCAGGGCTCTGGTGTCTGGGGGGGTCTGAGAGCCGTTTTCAAGGTCCAAAAGTCAGACTACAGCCGTCTGGGATTAGCTGCGGGGGGAGTGAGGCGAGTGAGAACTTTTCTTGTGGCTAAAACGCAAATCGCAATTCAGGCAGCGCGCTAATCGCAGGCCTAAGCCAACAACAGGATGAGTCGGCGGGCGGATGGCGACACTCATCAGTGATTCACGGCACCGAGTCGAGTGCATTGTCATGTGGACATGTGGAGACGCAACACAAAGGAACAGAGCCCAAGAGGGACACGCCCTGTTCGGTCCCTGCTAAGCCCACAAAACAGAGATCCCAGCCGGAGAACGTGTCAAGCCTGTAAGATGATTATGGACATGGTTGCCCCTGTGGGGGAACTGCTCCTCTCCTCACAATCAATGCAAATACTCGCATGTATGAAATATATGACTGCAATCCAGTGGGAGCAATCCATTTAACCCTGTGGTTGTGGCTGTGCCTCGAGAGCCTCAAGAGATGGCGAGCCAGCTGCTTGTGCGAGATTCGCGAACAAAGAAATGGAAGGAGCGAGGAGGAGGGGAAAAATCAGTTTTCCATCAGCTCTCGTGCTCGCGCTCTCTGGCTCTGAGTCAGCAATTTACGCCCAGAGTTCAGGGATCTCTCTCGCTCACTCTCCGAGTGGTGGTGCCAAGGCTTCCGCCAAGCTGCGTCTCAGCCATAAATCCAGCAGAATGTGCAAAGATAGAGAGAGAGACACGGAGAGGGTGGGCGTGTGGCAATAGACCATAATGGTAATCGCCCATGCAGCAGCAGCAGCAGCAACAGCAACAGCAGATCCATAGAGCCACAGCCCAGAGGCGCAGATCCAATCCGATCGAGTGGGGGGACTGTGGATAGATTGTTCTACAAATGGGAAGAAAACTGACGCACAGATACGAGATACAAGTACGAGTACGAGTATGCAAAAAACGAGCCATAGCCACAGCCACAGCCATAGCGAATCGGGTAATCGAACAGGCGCGCCTTATAAGGCGACTCAAATGGTCCGAGCCGGGGCCGCTAAAAAAACAAAAATATTACTTAACAATTTAACAATTACCGAAAGTGAATTCGAAAAAGCGAGTATCTGCGTATCTGTTGCGTGTCCAATTATAGTGAAAATACTACCAAAATTGTCACTCAATGGGGCATTTGATTTCGGGGGCTTAGCTTAGTCCATGAACAGATGCACACCCAAAGATACAAAGATACACAGATGGACAGACAGATACTTGCTGCTCAGTGAAGCGTTTTTCAGGCAGCCTTGAGATTTGCTTATACGGCGACAAGCCACAGCCAGCCCATGGCGGCATTGATGTAGTGGAACTCTTGTCCCCAATAAGGGTATTCGAGTAATGACAGCAAGCCGGAAACTGACCTGCAAATGCAGATGGGGGCAAGAGTTTCCCTCCTTCTGCCTTCGAAAAGATCTTGAGTGACGTAAAGTCAAAGCAATTATCTGCCTAATAAAGATACCTCTACATTTATTTGTTCTTTGAGTCATTCGAAATCCCTTTTAAGACCCAAAATTTCCCTCTTCCTTCTGCATCGCTACACCCTTCCCAATGCACCCATTAATCATTAATCAATCGGTCGGTCGGTCGGGCGTATGATTCACTTCACTCCATCCAGGAAACGTGACTCCCTTTAGGGCTTCCCTAATTTAAACACTCACACACAAAAAAAGACAATTTATCTGCCAGGGAGACACAGGGACAAGGCCCACCCTTGCATCCAGGCCTGGAATGCATTTGACCTGACATCTGGAGGAGGAGGAGGCGGCTGGCGACACATATGACAGATACGTGTGTCCTACTACTATGGCCTCTGTATCGGTGTATCGGTCCGTCGGTCGGGGGGTTGCTTATCGTGTGGGCTGCATGCGTCAGCCGTCAACTCCGCCTCCTCCTTTTCCTACTCCTGTTCTGGCCCTCCATCTCTGTCTCTCTCTCTCTCTCTGTCTCTAGTGGCAGCAGCGGATTAATATGGGCTCGCCTGTCTGCATTTTGGGTGCGGCCTGCCTGCCTGCATTCGCGGCTTTCTCCAGAGGTTCTACCATCCATCGTAGATCCATCCATTTGCCTCGTACTAAAAGGCTAGGCCCAGACGCAGACGCATACCCATCCCCAAAGCCATAGCCATAGCCATAGCCACATAGCCAAAGAGCCGATTCAGGCCAGGCTAAGGCAATCAAAATCGACATTTAGTTTTATGGCCAACAACAGAAACACAGAAAAACGGAAAAAACAAAACCCGAACGAACATGCAATGCTGTCCAGAGTTCAATGCACTTGCCTCAGCCTCAAACTCCGCTGCACTCAGATCGCGTGACTTGTTAAATATAGCATATAGAAGCAGAAACAACACACCTAGAGCGGCTAGAGTGCGGCACGTGACGACATTATGGCTAAAAGTATCCCCCTCCTCGTTGCCGCGAACATGGATATATGCACGGTAATTATACGATTTGGGGTCGTCGCTGCAGTCCGGGAGAGAGATAGAGAGCGCTCGGCGCCAGTGGACACATAATCGCAAGCCGCCACTGTACAACCCCCAACCAGCGCACGTAGGACCTGCAATTACTCATCGGCCGCCATCGAAAACGCAGCTACATATAATAAAAGTAATAATAATAATAATGATGATGATGATGATGGCAATAATCAAGTGCGAAACCAAACAGCTGCAGAAGAATAGTTCCAGCATGAGTCAGGAGTGTTTGTATGAAGCTTCCGAAATAACAAAAGGCAGCGCCATTTGGATCACAAATAATTACACTGGAGGGCCCCCATTGGAGGCAGACACTGAAGAATGTTCCAGTGCACTCCATGCAGACAAGACTCATGCGAGTAATCAAGGAAGATCCGCAGAAAGAGAGATATTTTTCAACTCAATTCCAGTAGTTCCAGAAGTTTCGGGTACGCCACAGCGCTGTCCGATCAGGAGAGCCTCTACTGTGTTATAAAATTGATCAAACGGTACAAAAACACAACGATAGAAGGCGAGGGACGGACAGGACAGTAGGGGAGGGTTCAAGATGTCCACTGCATGATACGACATAAAGTGCTGGAAGGGAAAGGGAAGGGAGGGGAAGTGTAGGGTAATTGGAAACTGGCACACTGGCTGGCTGGCTTGGCTCAGCTGGCCTTGCCCCGAACGACAGTTGCATGTGTGTGTGTGGGGTGTGCACTTAGCTAGAACCACCACTGTACACTACTGCCACCGCTCAAAACGCTAAAATATTGAATTCCGGCTGCAGCTGGATCCCCCGTGCCATTCCATGGTGCATGGCTGGACGGCGGGCGTATATCAAATATCGGTTGTTAAGGGCGTTACCAGGCAGATAGGACTCCAGGAAAAGCGTCCACAACAATAATTTTATAGCCTGATTCCATTTAACAGTTATCCAGCGAAAAGAAACGCAAATGAAATATCAATATAGCGGTAAATGGAACACCAGAGAAATACGAATCGAAAGCATAACAGAGATTCGATTCGGAACGGAAATGCCGGAATAAGAGTTAATGGGTAGGGAAGCCGGAGCCGCAATGCCATAAGAAACCGAAAGAGAGTGCAAAAAAATAAAGGCGATAAACGTTTTATTGCAAATTTACGAAAGAACCACCAATACCAGTGCCAGACAATTGTTTGAATGTGTGCGCCCAACGCCTACATTAACACTCATACTCATACACTCGTCGTTTGTAGCCCACACGAACAAACACGCACACACACGAATCTTTTAAAAATGCCGGCAAATTTTGTCCCTAAAACACACTTACTTGCTGCTGGACTTGCTGTCGATATCGTAATTGGAGATCATCTTTATTCTTTTTATTTGATCTGATCTGTTGGCTCTTGAAGTAGCGTCAAATTAATATTCACAAACGAGCACGATTTAATCTAAACACACAAGTAAATGCAACGAGAAATGCAGACAAGAGAAAAATTTTAGCGTCCGCGGGCACGTTTTGTACGGGTCGAGTTCTTTTTCAGAGTTACCGTGCAGGGGTAGCCGCAAAAAGGACTAGACATTTTCGTTTTCGGATTGGCTAAAATCCAGAAAAGTATGGCCACACCACGCTATTTGATATATTCGATATGGCGATATTTTTATTTTTGATACGATAGTATCGGTGCAACTACACGGTAATTACACATTTGCTACATATCAGGAATGTATATTAACCGAGTAAGGACATTGAATAAATGAATAAATGTTAATGACTGAATAAATGTTAAAATATTGTTGACTTTTTCTCGTATTGACCTGTTTTTTACCTATTTATGCATTTACCTAGATTCCCGTATATATATATATCGATCCCGATACATATTTTTGTCCATTATAAGCTGCAAAATTTCGTAGAGATAGCTCACAAACTTGGAGATTATTTTTGTATACCTACTAAATATACAAAAAAAGGTCATAAAATCGGTTATTGCATTCGTTGGACAAGCATTTGATCAATTCCCTTATGCCCTTCCGTAGAAGGGCAGTATATAAACCCCTTAATGAGGAAAAAGAGGGTATGGACAACAGGCAAAACGACCTAGAAAATGCAACGCATTCAAGGTAAAATCCACCCCATTTGACTAACATACCATGTCCTGGAGAAACATCGTTGTCATCAATATTTGTACGATGTTTTTGAAAAACAGACTTGCGGTTGAATGAACCGAATGATCTGTGCGCATCTCGAGTTTCTGTCATTAAAAAACCACGATAGAAATACGCACAAGACACTTTCGTTCAAACAACCGCAGCAAAACGTAAGTGAGCAGAAAGTGCGACGTAAGTGAGTAGGAACTGTCACGTCATTTCACACTTGTTGCCTGTCAACCGGTGGTGTGGACATTTGGATACCCTTTTGCGTTTAATTAATATTGAAAATCTGTTTTCCGAGCTGCTTGGAAATGTAATAAATACTGTCTTATCACAGATTGATATTGTGTACCTATTAAAGCATTTGAAATATTTTCTGTTTACATATGTTGATCCCGATACACATTCTTATTATCAGAAAGAAAACTGTAAACTAAAAAATTGCGTTGAGATAGCTTTAAAAATAGATTGGGGCCTGGAATGACAAGCATTTTCTTAATTCTATAGCATCCTTTTCCCTAGGGTATGCAAAATGTTGCTCATTCCGTGTCCATGTTGCGGGACAATGTCGCTAATTTCACGGACGATACAAATTATTGTTGGCAAAAAGGGACATTGTTGGGATGATGTTGCGACCAAAAATCCATCCACAAAATCCCTCAAAAAGTCCCACCGTCAGACTCAAAAGTATATCGCAATATTCGTCGATTTTAATGTTCCGCCTAAAATTACTAGCTCACTGGGACCCTACGCACTAAGCACACGGTTTTCTCTTATAAACTAATCAATTTTGCACTGGAATGGCACCATTTTAACGCGTACTTGTATTGGATTCTTAATGAAATGAGATTTAAAACTGAAAATCCTAGACATTTTCGTTTTTTTTAATCCAGAAAAGTATGGCCACACCACGCTAAGAGTGACCGTGCGGTATATCGCTTAAATATACCGTCTAATTTTTAAAATATACCTATGAAAAAGGATTTTAAAATAAGACCGCGCAAAATAAGACTGCATAGTTTAATAATTTTCGTTAAGTTTATTTAAATACTGGTCTTCAGTGGACGAATCGATTTCTGTGCACGATCAGAAATCATATTCGTCGATATTCATATTCGGTCTAATGTTGGAGCAGTGTGGAATAAATTATTAGGAATGAATGGTTTCGGGAAACAGGAAATGTTTCCACCCAAATCTAATCACTCATGTCGGCGTCATCATCATCGTCCAAGAACTCCAAGCATTTCTTCGTAATGATCCGCTTAACTGTATTCGGATTACCCGACACAGCCAGAGACAGTGCCGTTGGGGCTGGCCTCGGATTCTGGGACTGCTGCGGCGAGTAGGACGCCCTGAAGCGTTGCAGATACTCCGGAGCCGATGGGATATTGCCCGTTGAGTGGTACGAAACGATGCCCTGGATGTGCTGCGGCCGGAGCAGACTGCAGAGTTGAATGAGGTTCATCCGCGAGGGCAACGGTGACCATTTCAGGTTTTCGAGTGGGAAGTGAACAAAGCGCTTGGACGGAACGTGCAAGTTGACGAAATCATTTTGGGCGAAAACGTGCACCTCGACGTCGTAGTTGGGCACCTCGAAGCGCTGCAAGTCGCTGGTGAGGCACCGGTAGCTCTCGGCATACATTCCCATCAGTCGAATTCGGCCGTAGAGCATAGTGTACCCCAGTCGCCTCACCAGAGGCTCATATCCAAAGAGGGGTATCTTCAGGCGCACCATGCAATTCTTCTCCCTTCGCAGATTTTCGATGGCCGCTGCCAGTTGGTCATAGTCCTCGGGGACAAAGGGCTGGTCGACACGGGTCAGGTTGAGGAACAGTATATCCGTGCCCTGTGCGTGCCATGACATGAAGACAGGGTTCGCTACCAGCTGACAGAGATCGTCCTGCTGCACCGCCGAGTAGAAGTAGAGCAGTCTGCCGCCCTGCATCTTCCGGATGAGCAGCACTAGGCTGCTTTTCAGCGCAGTCCCAGCACAGAGCATGGCCTCCAAACGCCTGCCATCACTGAGGCGTAGCTGGAAGGGCTTGCTGTCCTCCACGACATGGAAGTCCAGCTCGGAAATGTTGGCACCACGTGACTTCAGATATGCAAACAGCTGGGAGGCCAATGGCTTGGTTGTGTACATCCGGCAGAACTGGCGGGGCAGAGTGATCATCTGCTCCTCCACCTCGCAGAGGTGCGTCACAAACACCTTGGTGTGGCTCTCGTAGAGCTTGGGTATCACATCGAATATCAGTTCGGGATGCTCCTTCGGACGCATGGCTTATTCCTTGTTTGATATACTGTCCACAATCAGAAATCATATTCGTTGATTTTGATATTCGGTCAAAAGTTAGCTAGCTATCATTTTTGTACAAGATCAGCTAATTTTAATAAACAAAATATTTATTTAGTATGGTCACACTTTCAGTGCTGGAAAGCACCAAAAATGTGAATCGATACCATCGGCTGAATAAATCAGTGCTGGCCAACGGCGAATTTCCGCATATATATGTACCTACGCACACATACACACGCACACAAGTACAGTCGCAAGTGGCGACTCGAAACGCCATACAAAAATTATCTTGAATAAAAACCAGCGAAAGTAACTCAGCCGATCTTTTGCAGTCCCTCTGGCGCACCGATTCCACCAGACTCCAGCAGCACCCACTCGATGTGGCAGCGACAGCAGCCGAACTGACGCGCATCGAACCTAAACATGATAAATCCAATTGCATCCGAGTCGGAGGCCATCAATTCGGCCACCTATGTCGACAACTACATTGATTCCGTGGAGAACCTGCCGGACGACGTGCAGCGGCAGCTCTCCCGCATCCGGGACATCGATGTCCAGTACCGAGGTGGGTTTTTCGAGACACAAGTTTTCCAAAACGTATCCTGAATTGATCTGATCTGTTGGCACCATTCGCAGGGCTGATTCGCGACGTGGACCACTACTATGACCTGTATCTGACGCTGCAAAACTCGACCGACTCTAGCCGGCGGTCCCGCAGCATGAACCGCATGCACCAGTGCCTCATCCAGGCGCAGGAGCTGGGCGACGAAAAGATGCAGATTGTCGGCCACATGCAGGAGATTATCGACGGCAAGCTGCGGCAGCTGGACACCAACCAGCAGAACCTCGACCTAAAGGAGGAGCGCGACCGGTACACGCTGCTGGACGACTGCCCGGCATCGAAGCTGCAGAGATTACAGAGCCCGATGCGGGACCAGGCGAACACTGTGGGCGGAGGCGCAGGCGGCAGCAGCGGCGGTCTGAATGGCAACGGCCTGGGCGGAAGTGTCGGCGGATTTACAGTGAAGGATCAGTACGTGTACGTCGTGGGGGTGACTAACCCGGGGGCCATCATCTCGGGCAATGGCGGCGGCTCCACACCGAACTCGGAGCGCTCCAGCCATGTCAGCAACGGCGGCAACGGCTCCAATGGTAACCTGAGCGCCAGCGGCGGCGGCGGTGATTTGCAGAGAGGGGGAAGCAAACGGTCACGGCGACGCAACGAGAGCTTGGTCAACGGCAGCTCCCTGGAGATGGGCGGCAACGAATCGAACTCGGCCAACGAGGCCGGTGGCAGTGGCAGCGGCAACGGGGAACGCAAGGGCTCCCTGGGCAGTGCTGGGGCCGGTCAGCGCAAGGGGAACCTGCAGGGAGCTTCGGGCGGCAGCCTGGCCAGCGGATCCGCTGGCACGAGCAGCGGCGGGGGCGGAGGAGGAGCCGGTGGTAGTGGTGGTGGTGGCGGCGGAGGAGGAGGAGGCGGCAATAATTCGGGCAAGAAGAAGAAACGCAAGGTACGCGGCGCGGGCGCTTCGAACACAACAGCGAATGCACGCGAGGAGACGCCGCCGCCGGAGACCATCGATCCGGATGAGCCGACCTACTGCGTATGCAATCAGGTAAGTGGAATGGCGCGGCATCCAAAGAGGACAGGGCTAACACTGTTTTCTATTGCAGATCTCTTTTGGCGAAATGATTCTGTGCGACAACGACCTGTGCCCCATCGAGTGGTTCCACTTCTCGTGCGTGTCCCTGGTGCTGAAGCCGAAGGGCAAGTGGTTCTGTCCGAACTGCCGCGGCGAGCGACCCAATGTGATGAAGCCGAAGGCCCAGTTCCTCAAGGAGCTCGAGCGGTACAACAAGGAGAAGGAGGAGAAGACCTAGGCATAGTCCGCAAGCAACCAAGACAACATCCAACACAACACCATTGCACCATTGTCCTGTGTCCAACACCAGGCGGTAGTACAGCAGTACTTGGCGCTGCGCTCTGTATATTATTCGACCCTAAGATTTTATCATAATGTATATTTAGTGTTTTGAAAACCCTCCTCTCCTTTCCTGGATGATCCCACTCGAACCCACTCCTAGGATGGTTCGTTTATTGGTTGGCCTGGCCTTCACACCGCTTTGTCGCACACTCACACCACACCCAGAAAGCCATTCAGATCGGGCCTAACGTTCTGTCTGTTTGATTAATCGTTTCTGTACAAATTGTAACTTTCTCTAAATATAAATACATATATTTAATGCGTACACACATAGAACTCTTGCTTTACATCTCTCGATGCCCTGCCTTCGAGGATCGGATCCGCCTCGAGAACAAACACTCGCTAGATGTTACGAACAATTGTTTTTAATGGTCAAAAAGCAGACTAAGGCAGTCGATTCATACATATGTAGGTATCGTATCTATTAGACGTGTATAAAGGTGTAAAATGTATATATATATATTTTTAAAACTATTTGATAGGCATCGCTCTGTCTGTGTATAATGGAAATGAAATGTATTCTTATTTTAAAACTGTCTCTGGACGGACTTTTGTTGCATGTCATCAAGTCTAAGAATTCTATAGGTTATTCGAGCCTAATGTTGGCCTTTTGTCTGTGGCTTCGCATCCCCTCCTCATGGCATCAGCAGCTCAATGTTTGGATTCTGGATTTGCAAGAAGATCTGGTACTGAGAGAAGACCACCAGCCAGCAGTATATCTAACGAATCGAAGAAAAGTGGGTAAGTTTGGGGAGATATTCAGCTATTTTTTTGCACTCACATTGTAGGCCATCCAAACGAAGTTGAGCAGAGCCGAAAAGGTTTGCTCCAGCTGCGGAAGATAGCAATCATTTAATTAAGGATAAACTTTGGCCGCTTCTCCTACTTACATAGATGTAGTAGCCGCCGATGAGCCACAGACTCCAGCAGAACTGGAAGAGAATGGCCAGGCCCACCAGACCCAGCCAGGGCAGCAGCCAGCCGCGAGTGCTGCAAAGAGAGATTGATTAGTTTAACACTCAATAGTAACTCCACTAGTTTATGGCGCACTCACCTGATCTTAATGCCAAAGTACACCAGATAGGAGGCCACAATGATCAGGAGAAAGTATATGATGAAGAAGCCGCCTGCTATGGGCATGGAGCTCTTGATGTCCGTCTCGAATAGTGGCGAATACAGCTGGGCCGACTCGCCGCCCGCCAGCATGTAGGCGATAATCGTGATCATCACCACCGACAGGGCGGCCGTGTACGCGGCCACAGCGTAGCTTCCCGTGCGGACATTGTCCGACCAGATGATGGGGGACCAGCAGGAGCTCAGCACTACCATGTTTCTACAATCACAGAATCAGAAGAGTAATGATGGGTCAAAAGAGTGTCCAAACATGTTTGTTTAATTCATTTGGGCCTGCGTGACGCGCTGTCACCATCAGGCAGCCAGCAGCATCTTCCGTCAACGCCCATATATTTTGGTCAATGAAAACCAGCTCCAAGCCCCAGCTATTCACCAGTTTTTCGTTGGTTAGCCAATCTAGAGTAACGTTCGGCCAGTTGCACACACTTTCTGGGGCGGGGTCGGTGCGTAGCAGCTTACTTATTTTTAAATAAAATTAACTTTAATTAAAACAACAACGGAACGGCCTAAAAAACGACAAAACGTCTGGAATGGAATCCCTAGCGCGTCAGTTGTGCTCCTATCGATATATTGTGGCGATAGTTTTCTTTGAGAGAGAGATGCTCTTTCGCTCTCTTGGGGCAAAAATTCAAAATAGCCCGCAGAATGAACAGGCAGTTGGCGCGCGCGATCTTCATTTTGTTTTTGCTTGTGGCCAGGTCGGAAGGTGTAATTGGTAACGTGAACGTGAACGCTCCGCGCAATACGTAAAAGTTGGCAGTAAATGAAACAGCGATCCAAGCGGGACAAGACTGAACATTTATAAATTGTGTGTTGTGTGTGTGAGATCGTAATACCCGAATGCCCAGCGTAGTCATCATCGCATCACATCGCAGCGCCCTTAGCCCTTAGCTGCCGCCAAACGCTTCTCATCTCCCGGCCGTGGGCAAGGTCAGGCCCCGAATAGGAGTACAATAACGAAGTACGTAGATCCGTGCCTCACTATTTATGATTAGAGCCCACTGCCGAGAAAGTTCTTTGTGATTATGTATAAATATGTACATGAATATGAATATATGAATGTGAATACGAATGTGTAGCCGAAATGGACACACGTTCCAATTGTAACGAAGCGCAATCATTCCTCAGAGCATATCTACATATGTACATCCATACATATGTATGTTTGGGCCAATTTCTCGCTCGAGATGTGGGCTTAAAGTGCACCACCAAAAAAAAAAACAGCAAAAGAAAAGGTTAATAATTCGTGCCAATAATATTGCTCTGGGGATCTCTTATGGGCGAAGAAGAAGTGTGTTTCGAGTTCACTCTTTCGCGGATGGCAACAAGGGGGTGGGGGATTGGGGGGGCCTCAGCAGGAGGAGGGCTCAGACTGCGCGCCGACCCATATTCGTATTTCGATTTCATTTCATTTACGAAAATAAAAAATGAAAAAAAATAAAAACACGAAAAATCAGAAACAAGGCAAGGCAGAAGGAAAAGAGGCAGCAGCAGCAGCAGCTCTCCGACAGCGCACTGCGCCGATACTTAAGTGCGGGCAAATAAGTAAAAGATATGCCATAAAAGACAGCATAAGTGTATTTTGAAGATACTTCTTTTTTTTGTTGTGTGTTGTGCTGTGTGTTTTTGTTTGTGCTACTCTCCCACTCTTCCCTCTCTCCCCACTCTTTTTGCTGTCTCCTCTCTTCGCTTCATCGATCTGCGTTTTGTTTTGTTATGCTCTTTCTGGAAGGTAGCTCGATTTTCACCGGCAGTATCTTTGAACAAATAAACGGAGGATATATTGTATTATAGCTGCATGACATTAAAACAGAGACAGGCCATATGGGAAATCCATGTAGTGAGCTCCGGTTAAGCTTGGAGCAGCGCTGCGGCAGAGACAATTTTGCTGGCTGTGTGTGTGCTGGAAAACGTCATTTTGTCACAAATAGTGCCTAAGTTCTTGGGAGCGATAAACAGGAGACGTGTCTGCACACGGTTACGAACACTAATTGTATGTTTTTTCTCTCATGCCATGGAAAGGGTATCAAAAGCTTCTCTACCCGCCAAAGCCAGTTTTCTCCCTCTCCTGGGTTTTATTGTTGGTGTTGACTGCTGCCGGACTGCCACTGCTGCTGCTGCTGCTTTTTGGCCCGCTTCGATGTTAACTTGTTTAGTGTGGGCCGCGGTGGGAGCACTCTTGTGGCTTTTTTTTTGTTTTGCCTGGCTTTAACTTTTATTATTATTATATTGTTATTGTTATTGCTGTCTGCTGCTGTTGCTGCTGTACAACGGTAAAGGACACTCGGAATCGGATTCGGACTCGGCGGTGTATTCATATGTAAATGCATTCTCCCTTCCGACTGCCACTGCCACCGCCACTCGATTGAATTGTGTGGAGATGTGCTGCTTGCCCCCTGTGCTCCCCTGTGCTGCACCATTCTCCTCCATCTCCGGGCAGCCAGCCAGCAGCTGCACCTTTATCGCTCACATTGGATCTAGGCGCTCCAGCGACAAACACGAGACGCGCGCCAGGCTTGGGGATATTTTTAACTCTTCATTCGCGCAGGCTTAATTCCATTCCTGTAGCTGCTCCAACAGCAGAGAGCTGCGAGACTGCGACTCCACTTAATGTCTACAAATAATCCAAATTGGGGCTTAGCCGCAGATACTTGAACAGCGTGGAGGGGAAGGGGATTAGGGGATTTGGGGATACAGATACGATACAGAGAGAAGATGCTCCAGCTCCTGCTCCTGCTGACCATCTCCAGCACTTGTGCATTCGATCAGCGGTGCATTGAGGCGAGAGGAATTCACCCCGACTCCTCCTTGCTCCCCCACCTCTGTCACTTTTCGCATGGGGCTGGCTGGCTGGCTGGGTGTCGCTGGTCTGCCAAAGTTCGACAAACAACGGTGAATGGAGGCGAGGCAGCAGAGGAGATGCGTTGGAGGAGGAGGGGGAGGAGGAGAGGCAAAGTCGAATCAAGTGCCATTTGCTCAGTGGGACAAGTTGTAGCCAAATAATGACTATATTAAATAACAGTTAGCGAACATTATTGCATTGGCCAAAGGCGTTGCATACTCGTGGATATCTGCCCAAAGGCACACGGCAGACAGGCGCACAGCCAGCGAGGCAGAAGAGTCGGAAGAGCCAGTGCCAGTGCCAGAGCCAGAGCCTGGTGCCATTTGAACGCTGTTGGGAATGGCAGTAATGTGACCATTTAAGACCTCTTTCTGATGTCTTATGGAGTGAAAACGTCCTGCTGTGTGAAAACAAATTATAGGCATGTAATGTTGCATGTTACGTCGCGACTCGACTGTCTCTGCGACAGCGACCGACTCTCTCGAGCATCAATGGGAGCGGTGCGGCGGGGCAAAGGTGGGGACCGGCAGGCGATGGCGATGGCTGTAGCTGTGGAGACCCAGACCCAGACCAAGACGAAGACTCTGAGGCTAAGCTGGCAGCCACACTCAAAAGTTGGCCCCGGTCCCAGTCCCAGTCCCAGTCGCAGTCGCAGTCCCTGGCCATTCGTTGGATTTTGACTGGGACTCTAGCTGTGGCCTTATGCTGATGCTGAACACTGGATGTGGATGTGGATGTGTTTCTCTGTTTGCCTGTCTCTCTATAGGTGTGTGTGTGTGTGCTGGTCTAATGCTCTCTAACTGCTTATCAGATTTGTGAGGATTGCGCAAAAAACGATTTCTGTTTTCCTCTATTTTTTTCCCACTCGCCTCGTCGTTGTCCCCTTTCCGCTCTGTGTGCAGTATACCCTTTGGCCAGGGGGGTTGACAAGTGCCCGAATGATGCCAAGTACAAGCAATACTTGTGTTTATTTTATTGATAAATATTCAGGGCTCTCAAATATTGTCCCTGCAACCAGTGTTGTCACCCTGCCAATACCCTCAAACATTCTTCTAAAATCCGCCCAAAAGGGCACCAAGAATTCGTTGTACAAATCTCTCTCTCTCTCTCTCTGTCAGGCTAACCTTTTGCCAGTCTTTAGTAATATACTTATTTCTTGTTTTCTTTCTTTCTGTCTGTCTGTCGGTCTGTCTGTTTTGGATTTCCAAACAACGAATGCGATTGCGACGCCGCATTTAAACGAGCGTTGGGAGTCCGCAGTTTCCCCCCCCCTGCTGTAAGAGCCATGAGATGTTGTTGTTGTTGCTGTTTGTTGTTATATTGGCAAGACAGATTCAGATTGAGCTTAGACTCGAAAATAAAGTAATGAAAAGCTTAGCCTTAGCTCAAATGGCAGCTCCACTGGCAGACTGGCAGACTGGCCGACTCCTGCCGCCCCACAGCTCCATGTACGAGTAGGTTTGTCACTCGGCTTGAACTTTTATTGCCTGGCTGTTGGCTGTTGGCTGTGGGTCGGGGAGGGGGACTGTGCCTCTTCCACGTACTCGCCAGGCGAGGTGAGAAAGTCGGAAACTGTCGCTGGGACAAGTGTGGTCTTTGGATCTGTATTCTGCAGACCCATGGGCCATGGCCTGGCCATTACCGGGCCTCATATATAACGACATCGTCTTTGGGCAAAGACACGCCTTCTGCCGACTAAACTAACAGCTTCGATCGTTTCTTCTCTCTTTTGGGGCGATTCACATGTTACTGGTGGCTCCGGGAGATGGAGCGGAGACCCCGTTCAAGATGATGAATGCGGCAAGGCAATTTGAGTGATACTCACGACCTCGTCAGTAGTCGTCAGCTGCAGCCACGCCCACTCCGCCCCAAAACGCTATCCATCTGCATCTTTGCATGCATTTAGCCCGAGCAGCAAATGAGCAGCATTTTGTTCAGAGAGAAAGAGAGAGAGAGAGGAGAGAGAGTGTAGAGTGGAGTGTGCACAGGGAAACCGAACGAACCCCCAAACGAAACGAAACGAAACGAAAATTAGGAAACGACGATGATCGAACTTTGATGGGAACAACTCTTTGTACATACATATATGCATATGTATGCATATTATCCGTGGAAACGGAGTTTACATAATTTAAATAAATCAAAGCGAAATGAGCGAAATAACTTTCATATCATATCATGTGGGATAATCGGGCAGGGCAGCACAGCCCCAAAATTATGCAGTTATGCAAAGGGAAACTGGGAATGGGTCCAGGCCAAGGAAATGTACAGACATACATACATACATACATATCTATGTATATTCTTAACATATTGTCATTAATCGTTAAATTATAACCAATAGTGAAGCCTATGTACAGGCTATGTACATATGTATATATGTACATACAGTGGCTCCATCGCATAATCGGACACTAGTTTCCTCAATAGAAATGTGCCCAAAAACTATACAAAAATGCGTTAGAATTGTTGTTTTTCACATTTATTATAACTACATTTTATTGGAACCTTTTTTTACCCTTTTTTTCCACTAAAGTACTTTTCAAAGCTTTGATAGTTCTTATCGCATTGCTGGCTGACAAAAACAAAAATGTTTATATATTGTAAAATGGCTCCCAAAAGAAAGAAATCCTCGGTCGAGAGGCAAGGCATGGCATGATTTTGCATGAGCCAAAAGACCGTTCGATTTTGAAATAAATTCATGAATTTCCCTTCCAAACCGCGAAATATCGGAAAATCGTTCTGGAAAAGATGTTTTCCTAAAATACGTGACATTTATATTAGAGATTTCTTCGGAATAGGCCCATTTCTAAGCCCTAATAGTAAACAAAATTGGATGAAAATACCTACTGGGAAATCAAATTTGTAGAATATGCCAATTGTATACCACAATCTTAAAATCCAATTTTATTGAAAGAATTCATTATTTAAAGGAGTTATTAAAAGCTTTAACGCTCTCCCACTTTCGCTCTTTTTCGTTCTCTCACTTTCACTTGCTGATCATAGCCATCAATCGAACTGTTCTCGAAATAAAATTCTCGAAATCGGGTTACCAATAAATTTGCATATCCATAAATGTACATACATACGAGTATATCGAATCCTGCTCGACTTTTCAGCAGCTATTAAAATACATATATATACATATACAACGCACACAAATTCCCTCCTCCGACAGACTAGATTTCTCTCGAATCCAAGAGATTTACCGCTAGATATTTCCCTGGAAAATTCCTTTTCAATCATCTGTGCTCCCAACAAAAAACTCTCTAATTCCTCTAATTCGTCTCCGATTAGATAAAGAACCATTTTGGCTGAAAGCTTCGTATATTATGAAAGTTGTGGCTTGGCCCAGCCCCCTTCCACCCCTTCCACCCCTCGCACCACTCGATCTGTAATCTGCGGAATCTGCTGATTGTCGGAAATTTATCCCCGGAATCGATGTAACAATCAAATGGGACAGAGAGCCGACTGCGGCTGCGGCTGCGGCTTGTTGTTGCTGGCTCAACTTTGACTCTTGACGGGGGTCGGAGTGGAGTGGGTCTTCCTGCACGGCACTAAACTGCACTTTCATAACACAATTTATCGCTGTCTGGCCGCTGATACAAGGCACCAGATACGATACTACGGACCCAAAACTACAAAATGCGGCTCATAAAAACTTAAATCGAGTTAAGTTCCGCTTCATTGTTCATCGTTCGTTCGGCCAGTCTGAAATGCTGAAATGCTGAAAAAACTGAAAAACCGAAAAAAAACCGAAGATCGAAAACCGAAAAACCTCAGAAACCTCTCAGCTCTGAGGTTGAAAGAGAAACCAACAACACAACAGCAACAACAAGAGGCAAACAAATTTAATATGTACTAATTGAATGTTGTGCACTGCAGATCAGATCCCTCCACCCTCCCCGTCCCCATCAACTCCTTCACTCCTTTGCTCTCTTTCGTTCCCATTTGTATCTGCATCGCTTCTACATTCAGAGTCTCGCGGAGTTCGGGGCGGAGTTCAGCGAAGTGAACTCTAGGGTCAGATGCTGATGCTGCTGCTGCTGCTGATGCTTGGGCTCGTGAAAGTAAGCTCTCAGCCCTGGGTCTCAGTCTGAGTCTCAGTCTGAGTCTCAGACTCAGTCTCAGTCCAATCGAAAATCAAAAGTGAAATGTCGACTGACTCACTGACATAATTCCAGTTGGAGTCCCGTCCCGTTCCGTCCCGAGTCCAGTATTCTCTCTGAAACGTTCCTAAATGCATCTGGAGTTACGCCTCTCTCTATCTACCTCTCTATCTATCTCTATCTATGAATATCTATCTATCTGTGGGCAACGATCCCCGGCTTTGCCTCGAGGTGTTGGTTACCTTTCTGCGGTTTCCACAGGTGCCTCGCACTTACCTTTTCGATTTGAGGCTTGGCACACAGTGCCACATGCCGTCGCGAGTCTCATTCGGATTCTGAATCAAAGTGTCGGGTATCTTCTAAGTGGTGCTCAAACCAACCTGAACTTGAACTGTGAGATACTATTTCAAGCTCAAGTTAGTTGCTATAGTTAAAAGTTTATAGTTGGATCTAACACGAAAGAAAGAGGAGAGGGCGACCTTTCCTATGACTGATATTTATTGGATTTTCTAGGTGGCATCAGAGACAGTTAAACTAGGTACAATACCCCCTAAAAAGAGTATTATAAATCTGAGACCTGTTGGCTTGGGCAGCGTTTGATTTGTTTTCTGTTTGGGCCACTCTTGATTTCAATTCAAGTCCAAGTTCAGATGCCGCCCTTGGCTACAATTTCCACTGGAGGTGCTGAAGCGATCTGCATGGATCTGCATGGATCTGCCCCTAATCCCATCAGACGAATAGCATCTCCCCCTGCTGCCGCTGCTCGTGCCGCTGCCGCTGCTGCTGTCATGCGGAGTGCAGGAGGTGTTGCTGATGTGCCGCTGAAACGCTGCGCAGATTAATCATAAAGTCCATAACAAAGAAGTTTTTTGCATGCCCCAGCTGCTGCTGCTGCTGATGCTGGATCAATGAGGCAGCTTGCAGCATGTGGCATGGGGGGCAGGCGGTACGGGGCCTGTCACTTGTCAGTCAAAATGGCACAAGCTGAGGGCAGGGCAGGCCAAAGCGAAGTCTTCACCTATGAAATAGTTACAAAAAAAAAGAGCGAAAAAATAGGTGTTACCACGAGGCCAGAGCCAGCATGAGGCATGCGGCATGCGGCATGGGGCATGAGACGCGTTGTCAGGCTTAATTGTTATTATTGTTCAGAGATGGGGCATGGGGCAGGGGGCAGGGGGCATGGCGTGGATATGGAGAGGCTTCTGCAGCTGACAGAAAAATGTTCGCAACATGTCAAAACTTTTATGGTTTTTTTAATGGTCAGAATATGAATTTAATTGAATTTATGTTTATTTATGATTACGAATGCTGTGGCCACAGAACTATATTTAAACTCTTAATCGTTATGTGCTTATATCAAGAGGTCTGTTTCTTCAGAAGGGGATTACGGGGGGGATTATTGTGTCTTCAGACGCAATTCCAGCTTTTTGTTTGCAAATATAGAACCTCTTTATGGGGTTATCTCTGAAAGTGAATCCCAATTTGTGTTCCTGCTTTTCTCAGAGCTTACATCTTGTACATATATCTTCGAATATTATTTCTCCTATTTTTTGGGGAAAGTCTTACATCTTGTTTACCTCAGAAGGGGTCTCAGTTCGGGCCTCTCCGAATGCTGACTTCTGATTGCTGACGTTTGTTTTGCCAGAACTTTATCTGTCGCGGGCTTATCTCGACCTGCGATGGTATTCCATGGGCAAACACTCGAAAACAAAAAAAAGATACATAGATACATATACTCGGATACTCGTATTGTAGAATATATTTATCTAGAAGCTCTGGGTTGTATGACAGTTAAATGCTAAAGTCGGAAAGATTTTCCTACTAGCTGGAAGCAGCTGCTGCCTCCCGTTCCGTCTACGCTGCGACCTTGAGTCGGTTCTAATTACCAGATACAGAGGCAGATACAAATGCATCTGTATCTGCTGCTGGTGCATCTGCTGCTGTAGTGTAGACAAGTGCGACTCCAGCTGGATGATAACGAGAGCTTTGTTTAGACATTTCGATCTGGTTCGGGTGGTATGGGGTATTTATAGATGCGTAGGATCTCTGTGTATCTGTATCTGTGTATCTGTGCGCGCTGCATTCCTGAGTGATTACGCCGCAAAAGATACCTACATTTGTGGCTCGAGAAAACTCAACTAAAAAAATGCCTTACACAAATTTCACAAATATACATACATACATATGTACACGGGACACTTATAGATATAGATGTGCCACCGTGTACAGTCCGTTTCATGGCAAAAGGAATGTTTATCTTTCTCGGATTTTCGGATACATTTCGCTGTGTGCCTTACGCTTTCGTTACGCACTGTCGCACCATTGCAATTGTTTCGCCACGAGCATCTTTCGCTCAAAAAAAAGTATCTTTGGCGTGAAAAAAGATATTTTCGGTTTGCTTGCGGCAAGATATTTTTGGGGACAGATGCGTGAAGCGTGCCTCCTGTTTTTTTTTGTTTTGAAGAGATTTCATTCGATTTTTGGGATGGAAAAATTATATAGTACTGATAATATTTGTTCGATATTGGTGGAGGGGTCTCTGGCTGCTGCACTGCCTCGAGGCTCCTCTTGGCAGTGGTTATTCTTCGCTAAAAAAAAACCCCACGACGACAAGGCTATTGGGAGACGTCTCCAGGTAGTGACTAGTGCTTGGTGCAACATGCTCTGCGCTGTTTGTTCAACATCAATTAAGCTTATAAGAAAGCAAACACTGTTCAACGGACAACAAAACAAAAAACGTCTTAGCCTCAAAGAAAAAGTCTTCCTCTAAAACAAAGCCCCCTCCCCACTCCACCCCCCACACAAAGTAATGTAACCGAAACCCGAAAGACAATGGGGATTGCAGTGCAGCAAAAAGGAGAGAAACTAACTAAACTAAACATATTTAATGACAGCTAACAGAGAGGGGTGCCATTGAGGAGGAGCAGCAGCAGGAGGGGCTATGTTATGGAGAGGAGCTGCAGCTGGAGCTGGAGCCGGGGCTGGGGCTGGGGCTGGGGTGGGCCTGTCATGGTCATGGCTCTGCAAAAAGCTGTGCTCAAAATCCGCATGCGTATCACTCCATGGGGAGGGACAGGGGGTTCCGTTCGAGGAAATCGAAAGGCGATACTCTGAAGGGGCTGGGTAATTTTTTAAAGCGATTTAAGCGAGGAGGAAAATATCATTTAATTTTATTTGAGCTTTGAACCTGGGATCGTAAGAGTTTTATGAAATAAACATTAATTTTTGATTTTTATTGTACAAATCAGAAATAAGTTTTATTTTTAATTTTTATAAAGAAAATCAGAGATACAAATCATTTTGCAATTTTTAAGATAAAAATCAAGAATACATTTTTTTTTTTTTTTTAATATAATTTATAACTCTTTTTTGTGGTCCGTGCTTTGAACCAAACCGACTTTTTCTGATAGATTCGGGGCTTTAAATTTTTTTTTTAAATTATGATTTTGTTTTATGATTTTTGTTTATTTAAAAAATGTTTTTTTTTTAATGGCAGAGGTGCCATATAACTTAAGTCTCTTACATCTGGTTGTATTGAAATTTGCAATTCTGAAAAGCTGAAAAATGCAGCTATAAATCGGAAAGAAATACTTTGTAGCTTCTGCTTAACGTCTGAAAAATATTACATTTTAAAATTAAAAATTGACATTTATCCATCTGCTATCCAAATTGTTGCGTAATGGAAAGATTCCTTCCAAGAAATTTCATCTCTCGCATTATTTCCGTAACGCACTGTACAGTGTACACTCCCGAACACGCTTTGATGATGAGGCATGCGTCGCATGCCTCTAAAAATAGACAGGACAGGCGTTCTGTGCTTTGCTTTTTGAGGCACTGAACTTTGCGGCGCGTACACTCGACCAAATCGGGGACTCTCATCAGATTGCAGTAGTACACTCGAATCAAGCAGAGATATTTATTATATAGTATATGATTCCACTATTGGTAGCTCATCCTCCGATGGTCAGGAGAATGCCGAAGCCACTTCAAGGATGCATTAAATACGATACGATACCCAAGCCAACGGAATACGAGAGTCTCCCAATGAAAACTGGAAGCACTTGGAATAGGTGAAGGAGTAGCATGAATATTATCATTGATTGGTTGATAAGCTGATAAGCTGCATGTCTTTTGCACGTTTGTGGCAGGCGTTTGTTGCATGCTTTTGGGCGAACTCTTACTGTAACCCCTGTACCCCCTCCACCCTGTAATTCTCTTAAGTTGAGGTTCCCGTTCTAAGGCCAAAAACGAATTGCCAAAATTTCAAATTAAAGCTAATTAAATTTTGAGGGCCCCAATGTGATTTTTTTTCGAACAAATTATTATAATTATATTTTTTGTTAGCGTTAAAGCCCAGAAAAATCAGAAAAAAATTAGTGTTTTATTAATAGCCACCTTTTGGTTTTAAAAGTTTTTTTTTTTAATCGGAAAACATTATAGCCACTATGTCAGTTTTTTTCAAAATTTAGAAGGTAGAAATTACAGCTGTGCCGGAAGCAGCTTCTTTGGCGGGAACTGGACCCGCCATTTTGAAACATTTTTTAATGAAACAAATTGAATAAATTACTTCTTTTAGTTGCAAATAAAACCATCCAAAAAGTTTATGCAGAATACTTTATTTTTTATTGAAAAGAAATTACTGAAATGTAGACAATTTTTGGGCCTTAGAACGGACAACTCCCTTTAAGCGTTGTGGGTACCATAAGTTTATAGCCTTCCTAGAAAATATTTGTAGAAAATATTGCATGGCTTATTTGCATGAAACCCCTGTGGAAACTCCTAAAGAAGACCCCGTAAGAGTGCATGTCTTGAAGGGCATTTCCGGCTATTGCCAATTCCTTTTCGTAGTTGCTCCTTTAATGTCTTTCCTTTGCAAACTGTAATCTAACTGGTGCTCTTGTGCTTCCAGGGTCAGAAACAGAGACCTAAGGACTCTCTCGCCCCCATCCGAAGAAAGTAATCCCGTGCTAAGGAGACGACCAAGGAACAGTCGCCTCAACTACTGCTGCTGCATGCGGCACTCGAGTCGGACGGTCGACAGTGAGATTATTCATCTAGAAGGAGAAGCCGCCAACAAGACCACAGCTGGTGAGATATATATCCCAAAAATACAGAATACAGATATGGCTCTAACTTCTTCCTTTTGCAGCTGATCAACAGGTGTCCCGTCTGTCCCATCTGCCGCCAGTGAAGCTCTCCAGCTCGCTGCCTGCCACCCCGCAGCTGGGACAGCGAGCAGTGCGTGGACGTGGCTATAAGAAGCTGTCATGGAATGAGGAGCAGAGGACATCGAGAATGATCACTCATCATGGCATGGGCATGGGCATGGGCAGGGCCAGGCCACAGCTCTCCTATCAGCACCTCAACAACAACAACAACAACAATGAGGAGGAGGAGGAGGAGGCGTACGATCCCATTGCCAAATACTTTTCCCAAACGCCGCAGCAGCAGCAGCAGCAGAAACAGCTGCAAGAGCCAAAGCTGTTGCCAGCGAAAAGCTCACGGATTCTGTGCGAGAATTGCTGCGGAGAGAGGCATCAACAAGTTGGCAGCACCGCCACGGATCGTCGTCTGCCGCTGCCTCAGGGAGACTGCGATTCAGTGTCCGATTTGTCGTCGTTCCGCTTTGTCTTCCACGGGGATGAGGTCGATGCCAAGAGGCGCGTATTAGTCGCTGTCGATGCTCATAATCGTAATCATAATGATGCTCCAAATGATGATGATAATGATGATGATGTTAACGATGACGTTGCGCGACGGCCGGTTATAGAAATAGAAAATCGGGAGCCAAATACATCAGCCACAAAAACGGAAAAGTCAACACCAGCAACAGCAGCAGCAGCAGCAGAGGCAGCAGCGGGAGACGCGTCATCGCCAGTGTTGTCGTCCCTGTCATCCGAAATCAGCGACGAGTCAGCGGCAATTTGTTGTTATACAATTGACAAAAAACTGTCACAGCAGCAGCAGCCCCAGCAGCAGCCAGAGCAGTATCTTCCATCCCATCCGGACCTGCAGCACTACCAATCCTCGGCGACTGTTAGCTATCGGAACTATCAGCAGGCAGACCTGGACCTGGACCTGGCACAGCCAAAGTGTCCTCCGCCTGTGCCGCCCAAGCCACGCGTCTGCAGCAGCAGCGATGAGCCCGCTCTGAAGACCCGCCGCCTGGTCTGTCCGCATCCGCGCATCTATCCGGCGGCGACAAGGTCGCCACATGGCAGCTGCTGCATCATACGCAAGGGCTGTCCGCCGTACTCCTTCGAGGGGAACAACAACAATAACAACAACTACAACTGCAAGTTCGGATCGAGTGGGGGGGGAGCACCGCGATCGCTCGTCTACGATCGCCATGGCCGCCTGACCTTCGACTCGGAACCGGAAGTGGAACAAAGCCGCCGGGCCAACAATTGTGTGCGTCACAAGTCGCTGAGTGAATCTCGATTGCCTCTGAGAGTAGATCGAGATCATAGCCAACCGCAGCGCAGAGAACTGAAAGTTGTGTCCGATCCGTATCCAGATCCCTCGCGAGTGCCCAAAGAACAAGGCTTGCATAATCGAGAATGCAGTGCCAGAACTCCAGTGAATCCAGTGAAACCATCTCCAAACGAAATCCCATTCAAGTCGAATAATTTACTCCTTCCCTGCAGCTGTAATCCCCATGTGGATTATCTATGCTCTTCATTCAACAAGGAGAACGGGGTAAGTCCTACATGGAAATGGAAAATATGAATGCAGTCATGAGGGATGCTATGACATGTCATGGGTATGAAAGAATAGATCGTAATGCAGTTACACCAAAGAGCAGTGTTTCGAGATTGGTTATGGGTCTAATAAATGAATGAATCAATAAACCAACAACAACAACAAACACACAAAATTGATCGGTAAACATATGTACCATCAATATATTGTATTTGTATACATATCTATATGTATGTTCTTTAACCTCGATGGCAAATCATTCATCTGCGGGTCGGGCAGGTAGTGCAGTTTTCGGCAATAAACCTTTTGTTTTGATCAACTTTTATTGATCCCATATATCATATATATAGTATGGCCGCTTTCCGTTCAATTGAGCGAAAAGATCGCATCGATAGAGAAAGCAGAACGCCTCTCGTATACGGATCGGATCGGATCTTAACGGATGGGTTATGGATGAGACCGATGATGCCTTGGCACCACCTGAAAAACACGCACGTTCTGTTGCTCGGAGAGTCGGAGAAATAGAGAGAATAACGGATCTATTGTTGCGGAGAGAGAGATAGAGAGGGAAAAGTTGTTGGGTTCGGAAGAGATACAATATCTGTATCTTTGCTCTGCTGCTGCTCTACTTTTGTGTTATTTGTGTGAATCTTTTAATGTTTACACTGGAAGAAATGTTTTGAGAGAAGGAAGGATAATTCCGAAAAAGATGTTGAATATTTTTGAATTTTCTTCAAAGCTTCTTTAGATGTATTATGAACATAAATCTCTCCATAGTTTCTTTTCTATTTTATGGAGCTATTTTGAACAGAAGTCTGTTTAAGATCGATGGATTCTTCAGTTTGGAATAGAGATAGGATTTAGTGATTTGCAGGAATGATTAGATCTATAGATCTCCCCCTTGGTTTTTCCGAGTGGATTGTAAGTTTGTCTGTCCGCTACGCTCATTCATCCGCTCCGCTCCGCTCTGCTCTGCTCTGCTCTTCCCTGTAGTCATAGCCAATGATCTCTTTTATTTTCTGTATATTCCATCTACATATACATATCTGGTATATAAGTAGATATAAATGCATATAGATATGTGGGTATATGTGGAATACGTACTTTTACTATATATCTATATATATGCGAGAGATCTGTTGTTTATACTAAAAATATCACTGTGTGCGTATGTATACAAGATTCTGCTTTATATATAGAGCTCTATGACTTGTCTTACATTGTGTGTGCGAGTTGTGGCATGGTCTCCGGTCCCGCTCCCGCTCCTCTTCCGATTCCTCTCTGCCGATTTTCGAGGGGGGAGTAAGGGGTTCTCTGGGCTTTGTGGTGTGGTATGTGTGTCATTGTGCAGTGAATTTAATGACGCTGTGTGTCGGGGCAGACTAGGGTTGGGGTTGGGGTTGGGGTTGAGGCGCCTAATATAACGATGTTGGCCGGGTTCCGGAAACTAGAATGCATAGCCCATCATCCCATTCCTATCTTATTCCAACAGGAATGCTGATTATGGCCCTAACTGTTGGTATTGATCCCATATTACACATACGCAGCGTTGACTCAATTTGTTCGCCTCGAATCGTGTTGGGATTTGTTTGTTTTTACTCTTGGGTGGGGTAAGGGGGATGGGCGTACGCCCACAGCTAGTCCATAAAAAGACACACAGCCAGGGGAGGACAGAAGGGAGGGGATATCCAATGGTGAATAATGAACATTTAACTCGAATTCCAGCAGCACACAATGGAGAAACGACGTAATACCCTGGACCGGATACAGCGCCTGGGATTCGGTCGCAAATCCTCGCCAGCTGCAACCGCCACCGTTTCCGGCCCATCCGCCACATCCTCCGCAGCAGCAGCAGCAGCAGGACCGGAGAAACAGCGCAAGACTTCAGAGCGTTCCGAGCGCCTCAAGGAACTGACCGAGCTGCTGAGAGGCAACGGCGGGGGAAGCAGCTCCAGAGCCTCGTCCACGCCCACGCCACCGCCGCCTCCACCGCCAGTGCCGCCGCCACGAAAGCCGCGTGGCAACTACTTGGAGCGCCAGGACACGGACACGGCCACCAGCCAGACATCCGAGAGCAGCGGCGATGCCACCGCAAGGGGCAGCACCAGCAGCGGGGGAGGCCTCAGCACGGCTGCCCGCCTCTTTGCCTCACTCAAACCCAACACGAGTCTCTCCAACCTGGAGGCCTTCATGTTGAGCAACCGTGAGAAGTCGAAATCCCCGCCTCCACCCTCGCAGCAGCAGCAGCAGCGGCAGACGCAGCAGCAGCGACCTGTGGAGAGATGCGTAGATGCCTCAACACGAAGCAGTAGCGAGAGTACGCCGCAAGCATCGAGACCGGAGTCGCGGACCGTGATCGGTTCGTATGCGCCCAAGGGAATTCCGTTTCGCTCCGTTTCGTTCTCGCAAATCGACTGCAAGTCCACGCTAAGCGCCCTGCGGGATCGCCTGAGGCGCGACAAGGCCATCGAAGAGCCCAGCCCCAGTCCCACGTATTCCAGGGAGAGAGAGGAGTTGGCTACGGCTCCGGCTCCTGCTCCGGTCACGGGTCCGGGTTGGGTGCACATTCCTCTGAAGAAGACAGAGCTGTGCATCAACCTGAATTACGGGCAGGAAAAGTCGCTGGACCACGACTCCATCCAGGAGGAGGATATTTTCTGCACCGAGGTCTCTGGCAGCAGTTCGGGTATCCTGTTCCCCGCCCCGGCCACCGCCAGCAGCGTGATAGCCGCCCATGCCACCATGGAATCCCTGACGGACACCATACAGTCGGAGAGCGACTGCCTCATCAGATCCGAGGAGATCGTGCCCATCATTGTGCAGCCTCTGGAGGTCAGTCCACCCGCCTCCGCAGGCGGCAGTGCCCCCAATCTGGCCACGCTGATGGAGGAGCAGGTGCCACTAGAGTTTCCGCCAGACTCCGCCAACTTCCTGCAGACGGCCACCACCTGCGAGATCCCCGTGCCCGTGTACGAGTGCGCTGCCCAGGAGTGGCTGGAGACGCCCGCCCAGGAGTGGGTGGAAGTGGTGCCTGAGACCATCCAGCCTCCCATCTCTCACGCGGCCTGCAAGGTGTCCCAGACAGAGTCGACGCTCACCACCGCTGTGCGGAGCGATCTGGTGCCCACCATATCAGTGAGCCGCTCCTCCGAGGAGGGCGATGGAGTGCTGGCCCGGATTGACGATGCCCCGCAAGTAGAACTTGCGACGACCGCCAGGAATCCCTCGCCGGAGCCGCCGCATCCGCACCATTGCAAGCAGTACAGCCAAGACGACCTGGAACTGTCCAGCCCGGAACTTCGCAGCTCCCTGGAGACGGTGGCCACGCCCCGGCACAGCACGGACGAGCGTCAGAGGCGGCACTTGGACAACTCCACCAAGCGGAAGGGCATGTATATCGACAATGCCGACTGGCAGGCGCCGCCAGAGGCGGTAGTCGCCCATCGCGGACTGGCATTGGATATCAGTGTGACCAATCTGAATGCCATCAAGCCGGAGTCGCCGGACGCGGACGCACACTCCTCGCAGATGAACATCAGCAGTCCCATCAGCTGCTATTCCTTTGAACTGAACACGCCCGAGCTGGAGAAGAATGCCCCGTCCTGGGGCAGCGGGTCGCGCGACAAATCGCAGCTGCTGAGCAACTTTAGCTGCCACAGCAGCGAGGAGAAGGACGATGCGTCCAGCAAGAGTCTCAGCTTCCTGCGCACCGACTCCACCTCGGACAACGAGTGCGATCGCATTGCCAGGACGTCCAGTCCCACTCCCTCGTCCGGCGACTACGATTACAAGCGATTCTCGAAGCGGCCACTGCGCGGACCCTACGGCCAGATGCTCGAGGCGGAGATGAAGAAGCCCAACCGGATGCACTTCGAGGAGATTCTCGAGGAGCTGCGGGAAACAGACAGGTAAATGAGTAATCTCAGTAATGTAGGATGCAGGATGCGACTAACCTCTTTTTGCTCTCTTTCAGCTTGCATCTGCGTGGAGCTGCTGCTGTTTCGAGTCCCCTTGGTGCCTCAAGTGGTGCCCCCCGGCCCAATATGCCGCAGTATTCCAACTCGATGCGAGTGCGAAAGACGAGCACGTATCTGCCGGTGCCCTCGCATGCCCGGGCCGCCTCCACGCCCTCGCAGCTGGAACACACAAGCAAGGGCATTGCTGCCGCTGCCCCAATCTCCGCATCCGCCAAGAACCTGGGGGAAGCAGAGCTGGTGCACCACATGAAGCGAGCCGCCTCCGAGGCGCCGGCCCCCAAGACGCACCACAGCAAGCGCAGCCAGTCCATGAGTACGGAGCGTCCCAGCCAGCACCATCACGGTCACAGTCACGGACATGGTCATCATAGTCATGCGGCCAAACGGAGCTTGGATGCCAATGCCAATGGCAGTGCCAAAACGAAGACTTCTCCAACACTGGACTTGAAGCCAACACCCGCTCTGCTAGCGGAACTTTTGAAGGGTTCCAGCGAAAATATGCTCTCCGAGCAGCGCCAGAAAACAATTGCGGTGAGTGCATCAGAGAGTCCATCCTTTATCGAGGAGGTCCTCTAAAGTTTAACCCAAGAATTCCCTTTCTTACTGCTGCCCTCTAAAGTAGACTACCGTTAGTTAAGCGAGGTTTCAATGAATCATGTCCGAACACGTCTGCACGTCTCTTTCCCATGTTCGCTGCTTTCCAGTTCCAACGCAGTTTCTGTCGCTGCGATCACCTCACTGCTGTTGTCTTCTTGCTGTTTTGTTTTACACACACACACACACACACTCGTCTCGTCTCGTCTGTGCTTTTGTTTTGCTTTCAACGTGGAAGTGCATAGCGTGGCGGCGTGGGTGTGTGAGATGGATGAGACACTGGCAGTGGCAGCGCCTGCGACTGCGACAGCGGCAGCAACGGCTGCAGAAGAGGCAATGTGATTTCCAGTGCGCAGGCGTCAGGAATATCAAAAAAAAAAACAACTGTGCGCATTGGAAATGTGTGTTAGTGTGTTAGGAGAATGTTCCAGGCAGGCACAGTGGTTGTGGCGTAAACTATTTTTACAGCACGATTCCGTATCGTGTTTTTACAGCATTTTCGCAGCAGCAATTGCAATTAAGCGATGACTGAGCTAAAGTGGCTTCTAACTACATACATATTGAATTAGTCATAGCCACTATACTATACTATATAAATTGAACAGACCGCGTTTTGAGGGCCTCAGAAGGCTGGCTGTCATGGCGGCCTGTTGAAAGCTTCGAGTACTGTAAAAGTAACAGTTTGAAAATACACAAGTTCCGATCTCGCCGCCGATTCTCCTGTTCGGACACTTGTCGCATGCAAATATAACATAACTCTCTCTCTGGGAATCTGTCTCTCTCCCGCTCTCCGCCGTTGGCCGCGCCCAAGGTATGTTAGATAGAAGGTAAGGCAGGTATCTAATCCCTCTCTCACAGTCTGGCTGTCGCTCTGAGACCACCGTACCTTCTGTTTAATGTACCTTGCTCTGGGCATTCCAACGGTGTACCACCAACAGCTGAGTGTGGTGCGGCTCGGGTTAGGTGGGGAGGAACTATGTTTATGGGCTGGCCTCCTGCTGCCGCCCTGCACTGTTCACATGGATAATTAATGTTTGGCTACACAAATCCAAATTTTACTTCGAAACTCTTTTCTCTCTCCGATACGCACATAGACACATACCTCGTGTGTGTGTGCGTGCAGTGGGTGGCAGGGCGGCTGCTGCTGCTTCTGCTGCTGCTGCTGGTTTTTCAGTGTTGCTTGGAATATGAAAAATGGAAATTAAGTGTGTATATAGCACAATGGAATGTTTTGAGCGAGTCGAGTGGCGGCGCGCACTCCTGTTCGCTAACCATCCATCCCGTACACCCATTGTGCTCTGCTCTCTCCCGCGCAGTAGCAGCATAAGCACAATCAGCCGACCGCCGAACAGGCCCGCCGCCACTGAAGCAGTTCGTCCACTGTGCGCGGTGTTTTAATTCTTATTTGCTTTTCTACGACCATTGTGTGGCGGAATTGTTCATGTTTCGTTTGTTAGTTTTTTTTGTGGCAGCAACACAAAAAACAATCCATGGCGCACCAAAAATAATCAAATCCAAACGGAATTCAATCTAAAGAGTGTACAAAATACAGAGAAACCCAAGAGAAAAACTCGTTTTTGCATAGGTAGTGAGTGCGTGGGAAAATGTCTTGAGACAGTTCATCAAATCATAGAACACAAAAAAAAAACAACCCGTGCTGTACAGCTAAAAGAAAAACGAAAAGGACAAGCAAAAGAAAATTCACTTTTCATTTTCATACGATTTAAATTTTCTTCTCTTTTTGCTGTATATCCGAGAGTCTGTCCGTGTCTGTGTGCGTGTGTGTGTGTGTGTGTATCTGTGTACCTGACTGCACAAGGCCAACCTCTTGTTGCGCCGCATTACGGCAATCCATACACATGTACATCTGCATGTATATGTGGGTGTACGGTGTAGGTGTACGTCTACGTGTAGTTGGGTATCTGTGAGTGCAAATATAAACTCTCAAAACTTATCCCCACTGTAATGGAACCGCACTCTCAGCAGGAGAGAACAGACAGGGGAGTGGGTGGATGGGATGGATGTGGAGATTAATGAAGGGAAGGAGAGAATCAATTACCTGTCTCCCCCATCAGTATGTGTGTGTGTGTGAGTGGGAGTAGGGCAGTAACTGCAACGCAACTGTTTCCTAACTGCGCACAAATGTATGCTGTTTAACAGCCTCCCTGCAGAAACTCCTGTGAGTGGGAGTGGGAGTGGGAGCGGGAGCGGGAGCATTCCTTACACATATGTGTAATCAATCAATCAATTCGCTGACTATCCCATCAGTAGCTCTGATTCAGTAAGCCCAGCCCAAACCAGAACCAGAGCACTTAAAAAACTCCTAAGCCAAGCTGTGACTGGCACCAAGTGCACCTGGCCCACGCCTTACCATTTCCCCAGATGGTCTTGTTGCTGTTGCCGTTGTTGCTGTTGTTGTTGTGTCATTATTGGCCTTCACTCAGACCTACTCGTACATGGAAAACAACAACAAAAACAACACGGTCAGTGTCATTATCAAACCACACAAAAGCACACACAGCCACGCACACACAGACACGCACACATACAGGCCATGCCGCATGGGCCATGGGCCATGGACAGGCGCAGTATCCACGTACGGAGGAGGACTGGGGCTCAAGGCTGAGTGACTTGTGCGCCGCCTCGTGGCTCTGCCCGTCTGCCAGCCTGGGACGTGGGCAAGTGGGCAAGTGGGGTTCTCGTTCTCCCACTCGACGGGACGGCTACGCAGCCACAAGGAGGCAGACTGCTTCCTGCGTGGGGATGTTCCATGTTGCATGTTGCATGTGGCTTGTTGCACTCGTGGCAGCAGTCTGATGGCACAGCGCAGCTAGGGCAGACGTGTGACCGGTTACTCTCTTCCTTTCCCCCGCTCCAAAAACCCCACACAGAATGCAGCTTCGGAATTAGCTTCAGGAAGTGGTGCTTCGGTACAGTGAAACAATACAGTTCGTCGGTGGAACCGCTTAGAACATTCAGTTAAACATTCCGAACATTCCGAGAATGTCGCACAATCGCGAGAACCTTCGTCTCAGTCTGTTGGATCTCCAAGCAACCCTGACCGCTCCCTCGAACTCGGGGGCCGGCGGAGCCCTGTCACAGCTGGGCCAGACCGGCGGCAGCTCGCACAGCAACAGCAACAGCAGCCTCAACATCAGCCTGAGCAACAGCAGCAGCGTCTCCCAGGCGGTCTCCATGGCCACCACAACGGTGGCTCGCCTCAGCAAGGCAGGATTCGGGGGAGGTACAGCTGCTGCCGCTGGTGGGAGCGGAGGAGGAGCTGGCTCCGGTGCAGGAGCCGGCTATCATAGCGACAAATGCGACAGGCTCAAGAAAATGACCTCGATTACCTGCTCCGACTCTGAGGACGACTCCGAGCGGCGGGCCCAGTTCGATATGAGTAGTAAATGGAATCTGGGCGGCTATGAAGGTGTAAGTCTGGTCGAAATTAAACAGCCCAACCCCACCCCCCCGTATCGCATTCCCCGAATGAAAAAGAAGAAACCCTAAATATCCACTCCATTTTCGCACATTTTCCTTGCAGGACACTCGCACGTATGTTGTCCAAGAGATCTACCGCAACGAGCAGTCCTATGTGGAGTCCCTGCAGACTGTTGTCCTCAAATATCTGAAAGTGCTCAAGGCGCCCGAACACGCGGGCATGATCGACACCCGCACCGTGGACGAGATCTTTTTCATGGTCCCGGACATCCTCGAGATACACGAAAAGTTCTTGGCCGATCTGAAGCATCGCTTGGATGACTGGGATGTCCAGCAGAAAGTGGGCGATGCCTTCATGGATACGGTACGGCCAGCTACTATAGCCCCCCGTCAGATCCCTCTAATCATTCCACTCTCTCTCTATGGATACAGTTCTCCAAGCTGGAGGTCCTTGAGGTCTACACATCCTTTGTGAACAACTGCAATCGGGCCAAGAACGCCATACGCTCCATGAAGCACCAGCGACCGTCGTTTGCCAAGTTCCTGGAGTCCACCTCCCGCGAGCACAAGGGAAAACTCACCCTCGACAATCTGCTGATCAAACCAGTTCAAAAGTTTCCCAAGTAAGATTTCCCCCAGAAGAAAACGCAAGAGATCCCCCTCTCTAATACCCTCCCCCTCTCTCCCTCTCTAGTTACGAGCTTCTGTTCCAGCGCCTGATCAAGCACACGGATCACGATCATCCCGATCAGAAGCACCTGCAGGACGTGCTAAAGCTGGTGCACGACATTCTGGTGCACATCAACTGCAAGGAACGCGAGATCATGGAGAACGGACAGCGCGAGGCGACTCTGCGCGAGCTGGAGGGCGTGATCGAGGGCATTACCGATCTGACAGCTCCCGAGCGGCAGTTCCTTCTGTTTGATCTCGTGTCAATGCCCTCCGGCGCGGGGGCACGCAAGGATCGGGGCTTCTTCCTGTTCAACGACCTGCTCGTCCTCACCAGCATCAAGAAACGAAGCGGCACCATCCGCAAGCCCAGCAACAGCATCTGTCCGGGCACCGTTGCCACCACGCTGGAGACCAACAAGTACAAGTGTCTCACCAAGATCTCGCTGGACTGTCTGGAGATTGTCAAGCGTGAGTACACTCCAGCCATCGCCATTGAACCAGAGCCATTCTGATCCTTTCTGTTTTCCCCCCACAGCCAAGGACGAGAACATCAAGCGCATTGTCAGCGAAATCGAGAGCCTGGCCGACGACTGCGGCAAGCTGCAGCAGATCAGCGACATCACCGCCTCCCTAAAGTACCCGCACCAGTATCTCGAGGACGTCATCCGCGAGCTCCATCGCGACGTCCAGCGGCAGCTCTCCGAGCGCCAGTCGAACGACACCCAGCTCAATATGCTGGAGCTGACAGTCAGTTCACCGTAAGTGATCCACTCCCCCCAAGGGTGCTGTGTCAATCTCTAATTTGGGTATGATTCTCCTGCAGCAATGGCAACCAGAAGCTGACGGTGGTCTTCAGCAAGACGGAGAAGCGCACGGCTTGGGAGGAGACCTTCAACGAGGCCAAGCAGAAGCTGGGTAAGTACTCCATGAAATCATCATCTGATTGGCTAATCCCGAATCTCCCCTTCCAGCTGCCACTTTGGAGCGACATCCCATACCCGAGTTCCTCACCTCCATACCCATACGGAAGACACGGGCCGGCCTGCAGTTCACCTGTGCGGCGGCCACGCTCAGCGAGAACCGGGATGTGTGGGTGTGCAACAGCGACGGCTATGTGGGCCAGGTGTGCATCATGTCGCTGCACCCAGAGCCGAATGTCACCAGCTGCAACGGTGTCTGCAACGCTCGCATCCTGTGCGTGGCCTCTGTGCCGGCTTACAGTTCGTCTGCCTCGAGTCGCAACAGCAGTGGAGAGCAGCCCGGCGGGGCAGCTGTCGGTGGCCAGGAGGAGAAGGATAAGCCGCGGAACAGTTCCCAGCAGCAGCAGCAGTCGCAGCAGCACAGTCAGAGCTACACACAGCAGCTGCGCGATTACCGCAAGAGCATCTCCCCCAGCTTCCAGACCGGCTCCTCATCGGCAACGGCCACGCCCGAGAAGAAGAAGACACCCACGCCAACGCCGGTGGCTGGCGACGGTGTCGCGGTGGCCGCCAGCAACAGTGATACTCAGCTGGAGCTGAATCTGAGCTCCAGCGACGATGAGACGGAAGCCGCTGCTGCCTCCGCCTCGCTCAACGTTGCCGGCGGCAGCACAGGAGCTGGATCTGGATCTGCGGCGCTAGTGGAACGTGTGCCTAGTCCCGCCCCTTCACTGCATGCCGGATATCATGGTCATCAGGTGAGACCACACCGCTCTTATTTTAACCCTGCCGTTTTTATACCCTTTACCTTTTTGCAGGACTCGAATCCCGAGGAGGGCGAGAGCAATCAATCAACCATGTGGATCGGCACCGAGGACGGCTGCATCCATGTCTACAATAGCACTGACAATATTCGCATTAAGAAGAACCGCATCAAGATCGAGCACCACTCGGCCGTCTATTCCATTTTGTAAGTAATTGAAATGGCAGATCAAAGATCCTTGAGGGATACTACCAGTAAAACTCCTTCTCTCTTTTTCCTTTAGGTACCTTGAGAATCGTGTGTTTGTGTCGTTGGCAAATGGTGATATCTGCGTTTACCTGAGAGATGGAGGCAAGTGGAGAGATCCCCAACTCTATACCCGACTTGATTTAATCCCCATTTTGCGCATTTTATTTCAGCCACCTCCTGGAACACGTGCTCATCGCATTGCCTGTCCATTGGCACCGTCACCAGTCCCGTGACCAAGTTGCTGAATGTCAACGGCAGGCTTTGGTGCTCCATTCAGGGCATCATCAAGGTCCTAGATGTGGATACCTTAACGGTATGAAAGATGCCCAAAAACAAATATCTCTAGATCGTACTCACCGCTCCATTGCAGGTCATTCATCAGATACAGATATCGTCGGACTCGAAGCCGATCACAAACATGACGGTCGCCAGCAACTTTGTCTGGATATCCATCCAGAACTCGGCACACATTAAATGTTTCCATTCCAATACGTAAGTGGAGCACAACATCCAATATCCATTCGGATTGCTTTTATTTTGAACCCCTCCTCCTGCTGAACAGCCACCAGCTGGTCACCGAAGTGAATCTGGCGCCCGCCGTGAACAAGATGCTCTCCAACTGTGACGAGATCATCAGGCAGCACAAGGCCGCCTGCCTGCGTGTGACTTCGCTGCTGTGCTGCAAGGATCTCATCTGGATTGGCACCAGTGCGGGCGTCCTTCTGACCATACCGGCCCTGGGCTACGAGAAGGGCGCCGTCAACATTGTGCCCACAGGCATTCCCCACGGCCACACCGGCCATGTGCGGTTCCTCACGTTTGTAGAGACCACCGGTCTGGAGGGTACGACCGGAGCCCAGCGGGAGGCAAGCGGCTCCGCCAGCGACGAGTACTCCAAGCAGGGGTGAGTGCAAGCAATCACAGAACCGTAAAGAGAGAGAGGCATTTGATCATCTCTTTCGCTTGCAGCTCCATAAAGCACTCCAAATCCAAGTCGGAGACCAACAACACGCTGATCATTTCCGGCGGCGATGGCTACGAGGACTTCCGCAACTCGGGCGCCAACTCGCTCAGCGAGATCGCTGGCCGCGAGGACAGCACCAACCATTTATTGATATGGCAAATTTGAAGCAGACGGCGTAAAAATCGCTGGAGGCTTTTGCTCTCGCGCTGGAAAAACAATAACTGAGATCAGGGATCAGAGATCAGTAGTATAGTGCCAGGCGCGCAGAGGGGAGTACATACTGCAGCGGTTTTTATGACGATGAAATTTACAGAGAGAGAAAGAGAGAGAGATCGATCTACAGCAGCTGCTAAGCTGGAAATTAGTAGGATTAGAGGATTGGTGGAAGGGACTGATTGATGCTCGAACCTATCTAAAATTGTGTATATTTGAAACTGAATGACTAATTACGTTCAGCCTCTAATCAAATCAGAGATTATGTATTATGTATAAACTATAAACCCCACTCCCTTGACTAGCCTAGCCACTGGATTAGTGCCAAACCTAAATAACCGACTCTCGCCACTTTCAATGTACATACAGAGCAGGGGGCAAGCAGAACAGATCACGAGGGTTACGGTTACGGGGATCCGCAGGATAGTACGATAAATATTTTTGTATTTGCTAATATTGTATGTACGAGTACCCGCACTCGTACTCGTACTCGTATCTGTAGATCCTATTCAAGAGTTAAGCGTTCGTTCTTAGTTTGTTTGAATTGAATACAGGGGTCTAACATAATGTGTAAAGATAAACTATTAAATTATATCTATATTTAATGCAATAATAACCTAACCCTAACTGTATGTAGAGTTTATCCATCGGTGATTCTCGATCATCCCTGCCCGCATCCCTGCCCTGCCCTGCCCCTGACCCGAATCCAAGCGCATTAATCGAATTTATAATCTACTTAGAGAACACTCAAGGGAAGGGATAGGCTTGTAAAAATCGTAACTCTAAGCATCTCCCTATTTTACAGATATACATACATATATAGTATATATATATATATAAAAATATATATTGACAAATGATTAAATGGCGTTTATAAAGTTTATTGTAAAACCTATATATTTCATGCAAGTGAATTGAATTGAATTTTGAATCTGAAAATTGCAAATTTTAACATACAATACGAGTGATATTGAAATGTTTTTGCTACTACTCGTAGAGTTTTTTTGGCATGTACAAATCGTTGCAAGTACACACACAAAACACACACAGATACACACACATACTTATGCATACTTGTATATTTTTCTGGTTAATTAAAAACTACATACATACATATTCGTAAATTGTGCGCACCTCAAACAAGAAAAGAGAACCCCCCACCCCCTTCAGTGTATCGTATAAGGGTCGCGTCGCCGCTCAAAATGGTCGCTCAAGGTGGCAAATTGTATTAATTTAAGTATGAATATATAGTATTTCTATGTTAGATCTGGTTGGTTCTATTATAACATAAATCATTGTTCAATTCAATGCAGTATTTCAAGTGTATGCTAAGCAATTTCTAAACCACAGACCACAGATCACAGACCACACCGAACCACACTGAACCACAACAAAAATCACACTAAGGCCACACACCGAACCACCACCACCGAGAACGGTTTCATCTGTTATTTGAGTGGAAATGAAACCGCATCCTGTAATGGAAGTGCATTAAATGCATTCTCCATAATCATATAAATCAGTGAACATCGGACAATTGTTATCCTACCTCTATAAATACCAAGGTGTTAAAGATTTACACACATACATATATACCTATACTCAAGGTGTTGCATCAGAATCGGAATGAGAAGGATCAGAAGAACGGGAAGGATGGGAAGGATGTGAAGGAGTGCAAGCAACTCTCCCCCACAATAAGCTGTAATAATAGAATGTAAAACAATAATTCCCTCTTTGCCAAGAGCTGCATTGCATGGTAAGGTTCAATAATAATAAAATATCTTGTAAATGTGTTAAAGAATAATATTACAATATACAATACAATACAATACAATACCTACTATTACTATTACTATTATACATATACATATATATATACTTATGAAATTCATAGACATGTATTATATGTTTGTATCACCTGTAATAAACTGAACTCTTTAAGCCCAAAACGCTTTCTCTCTCTCTGGCCCTTGGGTTTCCCCTATGGCACAATCTTACGCACACAAGCAGAGTAAAAGCCCCTGGACTAGTGCCACAAGCGGAAGTGTTGCGTATGAGGATTATCCGACAGGATTTTGCATCCTCAAAACGGAAGTCCTAAACAGTTCTAATGCCTTCTGTGGCTGTGGCTGCCGTGAAATGTTTGCTAAATATTAAACCCATTTAGCCGCTTGTTTAGTATTCTGTTCATTTTGGTCAGATCCAATTTAAAATCCCATCGATCCCGATTTATATATAATTCATTATTTAATTGCTTTGCCGTCCGCCCGCCCTTTTCTGCGGGTCCTGCACATTTATTCAGATGCGCGCATATTTAATTATCTCGTTCATTTGTAAAAATTAATTATAAATGGATTTGTGCTGTTGTGCCGCTCTGCGTTCGCTGCTGCATTTATCTAACAGAACGCCTACCTATTATCCCAATATGCATGTCCTGCATTTTAATCTGCATTTTACCCAAACAAATCAGTGGCCCCTGCCCCATTCGGCATGGCATCCTGCCGCGTACATTAAATAATTCATTTTAATTAGTGTTTGTCAAAAACCGAACGTGCCTCTCGCTGACCATCGATTGCCATTCGATTTGGCTTGCGATTACGATTACGATAATCCTGCAGAGAAAGGAAGGAGCAAGGACTATTGATTGCTTGCTTACCTTTTGCGGCTTCTCTCTGTCTCTCTGTCTGCAAAATAAGTAAAATAAAATCAAGCAAATTATGCGAAAAACTCAATTATTTTGGACTTTTAAAAACAGCCAGGCAAATAACAACAAAGGGCAAAAACTTTTGCCATAAGGCATTTACGTAAGTGCTGGGCCATGCCATGGAGTTGAAACAGGAGCCGAGCCGGACCAAGCGTCCTCCGTTCGAGGCAGGATGGTCAGGCGGAAGAGCCGAGCCGAGCGGGGCCGAGCAGAGCCTTTATGCCCCAAGTCCTTGTCCCTGTCCCTGTCCCTATCCCTCCGGATACGCTTGGCCACATGTGTGTGGCAGCATGCTGCGTAAATTACATTGCACGCGCCGGCATATAATACCCTTCCATATGCTCGGAATGTTCCGCCTTGCCACGTCCATTACGGCGGCCGGGCAGTCAGCATCCGCGGTGAAAAGTTCCAGCATCCCCCCTCCCCTCCTGGGAAAAGTTGGCCAACTTTCGGTGAAACTTTTAGCCCAACTTAAGGACTTAGGACTGATTCGCTAGAGTATCTGGACTTCTGCTCTCCTCCATGATTATGATTCCTTTTGCACTGAGAGGTTCTGCCCCTGCTGCTACCCCTGCTGCTGCCCCTGCTGCTGCCCCTACTGTTGCTCCTGCCTCACCGTTTCCGACCTGCCTGCCGCAGTCGGTCTGTCTGTCGGTCTGTCTGTCTGGAGCGAAGGTCGTTCGTTGCTGGTCTTCGGTGTCTCAACTCCGCATAAGTTCTTAATAAATTTCATTATTGCATTTTAAACTTCATGTGGCATTATTTATGGCTGCCACCAGCAGGCACACACACACAGACACACATCCATAGATGAATGGCTAGAGTGTTGTTGCAGGTTGAACAATTCCCAGATCATGATCATGTTGCTCTGGCAGGAGTATCATGACTTTAATTGGAAGTTCTTAGCAAATGCCGCCCCCAAGGGATGGTCAGGGGAAATCCCATTCCTTCCAGGTTGGATTTTTTTTTTTATACAATTTTTGACAATTTCCAAATAGATTATCTCTGTTCATAAATCCCTGTATGTGTATCCATCTGCTGTCCTTGTGAACAGGGGGTTCACCCTCTGGCTCCACTGCCCAATAATGTTTTTCAGTTTTGTGTTTTGTGTGTTTTTCGTGGTTCACGCATTTAGTATTTGTGTGGCTTTTGCGGTTGCGGTTGCCTGTGCGTGGGCACAGATCATCAGATGGATGAGGATTGGGACTGGGAGCCATTTGTTTGGGGGAGCGGGGGGAGGATGGGTCATCGCATCCGCACGTTTATGGTCAGCATCGAAATTGCCATTTTCACCATTCGAGCGAACGAGGGCGAGTTGTAAACTAGATTAACCAATTAATGCCCCCAAACTGGTGGACAATGGGATGGCCAGGGACCTGGGACCAGGGGGACCAGGCAGTTGTTGAGCTATTTGCATGTGGGCTTCATTTTGACTAAGCTGCCTTCAAAAACCTTCAAGGGGGGAGGCTCTGGATCTGGATCTGGCTGTGGCCCTGGCCCCAGTCCAGGTCCCGGTCCATTGTAAACTTTTCCACAATTTCCGAACAACAGGCAGTGTAAGCCCGAAATCTGCTTAACGGACAATGGCAGGGCACAGGCCAGGATGTTCGAGGATGAACAACAAAACTAAAGAGAAAATGGCAAAAGTCGAGGATGTTCCACAACCAAATTGAAAGTATATGTATATAAGATATATGTACATATATCTAGTGACCGTTATATTGTGGTGTATATAGTCCGCACTCCGCACTCCGCACTCGGCAGTTGCTGCGAATAATATTACACTTATTGATTAAAATTATTAATAGCCTGAGGCCCTTTCCAGGCGGTGCATTAGGGACACAGCGGGTTCATTCACCTATCAATTAAAAGCAAGTCGAGCAGAGGCAGAGCCAGAGCCAGAGCCAGAGCCAGATCTGGGAATGGGAATGGAAGCTGGGAGTGGGAGCTGGTAGCTGGCAATGGTTTGGGCCATGGCTGGTACAGTGTACCAGGGTATAGGGCCTTCACATTTCCCCAGACTAATTATGCGGGCGAAATTAAAAGTTTATGACGCTGGAGAGAACACATGGTGCCAGGACATTTGGCGACAAATTGTCGTGTCCTGCGTCCTACCCTCGATGCGGAATACGGAATACGGGATGCCATTTATGGATGTGTGCGCTGTGCGCTGTGCGTGTGCGTGTGCGTGTGTCTGGCATGCACCACAACAAGTGGGGAAGCGATTTGTCAGGCAATTACTGAATCCATTGCAAGTGCCACTAAGACAAATTGTTAAACTCAATTTGGGAGCATTTTCCACTGCCGCTGCCATTGCCATTTGCCGTTTGCCATTTTCCATTGCCCAATGGCAGTGCGGAATGTGGACTGTAGAGCTGTGTCCTGGCTGCATAGAAAAGGAAAGGTTTTTTTGTTGCTCTATTTCCCCCCAGCCCCACCCCAGGACTCGAGAACTTGAGACAAAACTTTTGCACGCAGCCTTGAAGCCTTGAAGCTGTCTAGGATGGGGGCAGCTGCAAAGGGAAGCCGGGTGACGACCTTCCTTCCTGTCACTGCACAACTCACTTATGTACGTGCATTTGATAATTAAATGATGTTGCTAAACTTTGGCCCCAAAACTAGAAATGGCTTATCCAGCGCACACCCAGCCCACCCAGCCCAACCATTTCCCCTGCTTCCTCCTTGCGACCCTTTCACGATAAATGCTTTTGCATAGACACCAATTATGCTGAGCCATCATCCCCCCATAGACCCATTATCCCCATTCCACAGACCTCAACGTCACGTAGCCGGAACCGCAGTGATTTCTCGCATTTAATCAATCTAAGTGATGTCCAACTGTGTGCACCACAGACAGACAGCCAGCCAGCCAGCCAGCCACAGCCAGGCAGGTGGCCAAGTCAATCTGTTAGGTACTGTATACGGAAGAGCAGCAGTTAAGAAGGTTAAATGTGGCTGGGTGGAGCGCTCAAGGCAGAGATTCCACCTAAGAGATGGCATTTCGGGTACAGCCCAGAAGAGTGCTTTGGTTTTGGGCACCGCAGCCGCAGATTATGCTGCAGAAAATTGTCCAACAAGAACGCATGTTTTATATGGTAATTTTGGAAGGATTTATGAGATTTAAAATTTCAGCTAGATCGATTCCAAGTCAGAAATTGGCGCTTATTCTAGGCCAAGCTTGGGCTTGTTCCCTGGCTTCGTCTTGGCTTGGCTTGGCTTGGCTGTGGCGTGGCTTGTGGCCTGTGACGTTGCCGTTGTTCCGGTTGCCTCGGCTTGACGTCAGGGCGCATGCTTTTGTTTACCTTCCCTAGGGGGAGGGAGGCGGCAGCCGGGCGGTGGGTCGGTGGGTCGTTGGAGCTGTGGAACGCATTCGAATCCAACAATATTCAGCAGACAGCCAGAAGCGAGTGCCTCTGCTCTGCCTGTGTTGACAATACTCATTATGAGAGCCATGGCAAGAGAAGACGCATCTGCAAGGCAGCAAAAAAAGTTATAAAATATACAAATAATGGGTCAGATATGCACACATCTACTCGTACTGTACAGACAGACATATATAGTAGGTAGATATGTACAATAGGTATGGATAAGCTTGTGCATGCGGGGGCCTATTACTATGTCTATAAGGCTATGCCATAAAAGTCTTAAATTAGATTGCCTGAGTACCCGCGAATACATTTATGTATTCATTTGGGGAAATTCTCGTAAAAATTCTCTGTTCTCCGCAGGTTTCTTATCAATGGCGAAGGGAGAGGGGCTGGCACTATCACACCATTTTAAACCCAATTAAACATTATTCTGCGAATTAGGCGCAAGCTTTGAATATTCAAATTTCGAATGTTTGCACAATTGTTTAAACATTGAGTGCTTCGGGCCAGGAATGGCAACAGGATTTGGGATCCACAGTTCACTGGAACCAGCCAAGCAGTCCCACCCCACACACCCCACTGAAAGAATCCACATTCGGCACGACTCGGGGACTCGGCATCACTCGGGGACTCGAGCCCTCGGCCGGTCTGGCCATTCAGTTTCTGTTTCAGTTTCAGTTTCTGTGAAGCGCTGAACCGAGGCGGTCGCGTCCGTAGTCGTAGTCGAACCGAACCGAACCGAACCGTACTGAGTCGCAGGAGGGAGCCCGAAAAAACCGTACTTTGCCCCACTGTCACATTATCACAGCCGGAGTCGTCCGTGAGCGATTGATCAGCCAGCGGGCTTACCTCTACTGTCCGCACGATAACGTAAATTTGAATTTTGTGTGCCGCCAATCGAATTAAATATTATGATATAAATATATTGAAAGTGAATCAACTGCAGGGCCTCCTCCTCACCCACATCCACATCCTCCTCCACTTGCAATTGCAATTGCAATTGTAGGGCACTCGAGCAAGTTTGAAATTAAATACAGCGTTCTGGCCACTTGAGTGGGTTGCTGCGGAGGGGGAAAAACAATAAAAATAATTAATATAATATACCTACCTACATATACGTATAACTTTGTGTCAATAAAATAATGTCAAGTGTTTGAATGTGAGAGGAAAGGACAGGACAGCACATAGCGATTGCATTAAGTAAGTAAACAGAGAGGGCGAGCGAGAGAGAGAGAGAGAGAGGAGCCTCTTCAGGACGCTATAGTTCCTGGCAGTTGGCCTCAATTGAAGCGGTTATACGGTTACGGGTCTGCAGAGGGCAAAGGGCATAGACAGAGGGCTGGCTGGCTGGCTGGCCGCTAGAGACATTTGCATAGATCAGGTGGGAGTAATGGCGAAATGCTTTCACGCTAAACACCTCGATTGGACTGCCAAATAAAGAGGGAGAAATAAGTGTCTGGCAGCACAATAAATAGTGCCACTGCCACAGCCACTGCCGCTGCCACATGAGGAATGAAACCCTCTCTAGACTGACGTCAGAGACACCACCGGAGTCCAGTGTGTGACTCCGAGATCATGGGGCAAGGACAACATACCGGACCCCCGGTCCATGCCCGCGACGGGGGCAAGAGGTGCCAAAAAATACACGACTGTCGGAGAAATATTATTTGAGGATTGCATGCTGTTACACATACGCCACGTTGTCCGAAATTTGCAACAAACAATAGAGGAAACAAATGGTGTTGGAGGCTGCCGGCGGGCCTTGCATTTTGATAGAATTCAGCAGCAGCAGCAGCAGCAGTTTTCACCCCTTTTCCCCTTTGGGAGAGGGGGGGTGTACAGATGGTTTGCAAGTGTAAAAAACAGAAGCCAAACATTCCGAGAAACGCCAAAAACCTAAAGTCTGGCGGCCCTGGGCAATTATATCACTCTGAATACCATTGGCTGGCTGGGACAGTCGGAAATCTCTTAATATTCGCCAATGAAATGGGGCTCTTGGTCAATTAAAGCGGAATAAGGTGAAGGCCGGCCCGCCAGCTGTCATGCTGGGAAAATCTCCAATAGAAAACGGCCTGAACATAGACAGCATATGGGCATATGTGTCTGGTCTGGCCACTCGGGGGCGCACTCTCCATTGTTTATTTGCTGGGCTGAACTCTGAGTGTGAATAAATCAAACATCGATATGTATATAGCTTCCGATATGCCCAGAGACGAGTGCTCTGCTGTTGGGCCAAGAACTTGATTGATGACACCAGAAACATGTGTTTGCACTTTAAAGAAATCCCCCCGATTTCCCGATCGATTCCAGCTAATAGAGAGAGTTTCGTTCATTCAATTTTCCATCTAGGAAAAGTCGAAATTAGAAATGCAAACAACTAATTGAATTTTCCAACTCAATTTGACTTGCTCTGAAGAAATAGTTTGCCCTTAACTCCAGAGGAAGAATATTTGGTATATTTTTGGCGCACTTTCGGCCTTCATTGATTGCCTTCATTGTCATGGCAATTGGCCCGAGATTAGGGCCAGAACCAGAGCCAGTGCCTCCTCCTCTTTGACCCACCCCCTTCCCAATTTGTGTGTGAACTTTACAATTGAGTTGCGAATCGGATTATCAATCAAAGTGGCCAATAAAAACGCCAGAACCAGGGCCCAGAGCCCAGAGCTTATCGCGGTCAGGCCAATACCCCCTTCAAATGCAGGGCGGCGGGGGGAATGTGTTCATAAATCTATTTTTATATCATTCGATACGATTTTTGCAGCGTTTGTCCATTTGCACACTCGAGATTCCATTTGGTATACCATACTCTATGCCCGCACAATATATAATTATAATTATACATATACCTCAATTAGGTTCGAGGCTTGAGGCGCGTGTTATCAGATGGGATGACACATTCCTTACGGCTGATCGATACCTTGGCATTGACTTGCTGCCTGCCTGTCCCCATATCTATCTAATTTATCGCTTCCACTTGGAGTACGTCATGTGTGGGGCTGTGCTGTCTAAATATTTATACATATACTGCAGCATAAAACAGTAAAACAGTAAAATAGTAAAAAAGTAAAAAAAAGGAAAAGGAAAAGAGTAAGAGTTTCCTCCGACCCGCCTTCCAACGGAGGCCCAGCTGTCTAGATTGATATCATGTGAGCGATAAGCTCTGCTCTTTTATGGCCGCATGCCGTTTGGCAGCCCCTAAGACAGACTCGGAGATACCCTACCCGGCCCTTGCTTGCCTTGGCATTTGGAAAGTGCAAATGCCATTCGCCATAATTCCATTTATGCTAGAGCCACCGCCACTTTGTCTATAGCAAGTTTTCATTTGGTTATCGCCCACTCACACCCACACCCACAACCATACCCATACCTATACCCATACCTTTACCCATACCTATACCCATACCATCCAGATACATGCTGCAATCAGCAGAAACCCCACACACTATCAGGCGCTGAATAAATAATGCTTAAATGCCAAATTATTGTCAACAGAAGTGCCAAGAACTGTCGAACCCTTCGCCGGGCGGTCTGGCTCTGGCTCTGGCTCTGGCACACACTTTTGTTCGTTCATTCAGTCAACACTCATCCGCGACAGACAGCACAGCTCTCCCCTCATCATAATTTGTGCGCAGGGAAATCTAATAAAGTTTTTGAGAGAGCGTTTATTAATCTTATCGGTGGTGGGAGAGGAAGAGGTTCGAGTGCGAGTGGAAAAGTTTCCAACAATGAAAGGGCGTCAATTTCGGCGTTGAATGAATCTACTCTGCGTCGGATAGTGTATGTCCCAAGATACGTGCCCCCGGCATTAAGTGTAAATAATCCGCAACCAAACCGATTCCGATTCCCACCCAGACCCATGGCAAAACTCAACCAACCAACGCCACACTCTCGTTTGATTGCAGATCTCTGGCCAGCAAGCAGCCATCAAAGAGCCATTCGATACGATGACACCAGTTGGGCAGTTCCAGCTAGGCTTCCATAGAGCAGAGCCCCGTCTGTGTTCCCCGCCCCGTCTGGCGGCTTAGAGGCTTTTCCTACGAGATTTACAGCCCCAGCATCGGCAGCAGCATCGGCAGCAGCAGCAGCACGAGTATAAGCAGATCTATGGCTGTCAACTTGCAGCAGCTGAATAATTTAAGCGCCATTTATCCGTCGCTCATGTATGTGGCTGCCTCCTCCCTCGGACTGGGCCTGGGCCTGGGCCTCCAGGAGAACATTTCCATCGTTTACGAGGACCTGCTTGGCACAGCGAATGGGCATGGGAATGGCAGCACCGCAGGCATGACAGCAGCAGCAGCAGCAGCAGCAGCAGCAGGAGGAGGCGGCACAGGATTCGGCGCGGGAGCGGCAGCGGCTGCGGCAGCGGCAGCTGGAATTGGAACAGGAACAGGAACTGTCTCGGGATTGAATGTCGTCCTGCCGCAGAGTGGCGCAAATGAGACCACTAATGAGGCCGATGGGGTGGCTGTGGCCCTGACCGAGTCGGCCCCCATCGCAGCCGTGACCACATTCAATTATTACAACGAGTCCGCGGCGGCCGCCGAGTGGTCGCACTTCTACGATCTCGTCCTGTCCTGGCAGGGCATCTGCCTGATAGCAGTCTTTGCCACATTCATCGTGGTCACCGTTATCGGCAACACCCTGGTCATATTGGCCATATTGACGACTCGTCGCCTGCGCACCATCACAAATTGCTTCGTGATGAGCCTGGCCGTGGCCGACCTCCTTGTGGGCATCTTCGTGATGCCACCCGCCGTGGCAGTTCATCTCACAGGTGAGTCCTCCCAGCGCCCCCTCTCTCTCTCTCTCTCTCTCTCTCTTGAGGTCCTTGTGCTGGAAAGTAGGCAACATTTTGTCGGCTTTTCGCGTGATTATAAGATGAAGATGCCATTCCGGCAAATCCCCCCAACAAAAGCTTTCCGGCTAGGCCCCCATGCCACGCCCCCCATCCACCTGCCATCTACTTACCTTTCCACGCTAATGTAACAAAGGAACACGAACCGGAACACGAATGGGACTGGGACTAGGAGTGGGACTGGGACTGGGAGTGGGAGTAGCCGCAGGACCCATCGCATCGCCCATCGTCACGCATATTTCTGTATGTAAATGCTCCAAGGTGGAATATATGTATCTCCTCTCGCCTTATGGATTTGTATTCTTTGAACCGAAAGAATTTCTTTCATTTTTACGCTTTCCTGCAATTTCCTCAGCCGCAAAAAACCCAACCAACAAAACGAAAAAAAAACACAAAAATTAAAAAAAAAGGGGGAGAAATTCCTTAGTCGATGTTTTGGGGCATGGCATGCTTTAAAGGCTGCGGCATGCCGAAACTTTCTCATAATCATCCGACACGGGACTGTCCCTATGCTCTTTAGAGGTCAGCGAGGGTAGGGGGATAGGTCAGGATAGGAGAGGTTATACCTCAACAAATTTCCGACTCGATATGTGGATGCCTCATCTTTTAATGGTTGCTTACTATATATTTCATTCGATCAGATAATAAAGGGATCCTTTTACAGGTGGGGCTTTTGAGGGCGAACTGGATTGAAAATCTCTCGGCGCCTCTCTCGCCGATCTGGCCTGCTTCGTGCTCTTAATAATTCGCTCAATAAATATCTCTCGCTAGTTTTTGCTTTGCTTTGCGCTCTCGGTAATTCGCTCGCGCTCGTCCTTGCTTTGCTTTGTGCAAATGACTAGATAAAGTGAGGGAAAAAACAAAAAGAAGGATGTTTAAGGAGAGCTTTTATTTCAGTAATTTCTATGTTAAAGGTCGAAATCCATTGTGGAAGAAACTCTTTTGTAGCTTTCAGAGTTCTATTGCAAATTTGATGCTCAGATCGTGCGCAGCATACAGAACAATTTCAGCGATCAAGAGGATCATACGAAAGCCAAATACAGCTTAATAGATAGACCAGAAATAGAAAACCATGCTCTTGGTTGAGGGCCGGCAGGCGACTGTAGTCGAAACAGGGAATGATAAAGGCGACAAGCAGCATGCAGTACAGCAGGATATAGAAGTTCCTATAGAAGCTCAGACTCTCGTCACCAGTAGCAATTCGTGTGATTATCAACGAGCCGTAAATGGTGATCGTCACAATCCCAATATCTTTCATCGTCGCAGGCGGCACGAAAATCCGAAGCACATAGAGGCTAATGCTGAGGACTACGGCCATCGTGAGGAACAGAAAATCCCCACTCAGCACTCCCAGTATCAGGGCTTCAGCAACGATAAGTCTGGGCGCATAGTAGATCGGAGCGAAGGTCATCGGCACGCAGAGCATGACCAGCAGCAGCTCCAAAGTGATGAAAGACGACACACTGCTGGACACAGGGGATTCCGTCTTAAAGGCAGAAGCCCAGGCCTTGACAATCACTACTTGCACGAGTCCGATCACGGTGAAAAATATCAGGATGAAGAACGCTTTCTTGAGGAAATCCGGCCGCCAAATTGGACGCTGTCGTTCAGCTGGTAAAAAGTCCATCTTTCCTATTGAGAGATTACCTTGGGAGTGGAGTCGTCTCTAGGTGTTTTATATGACTAGCTTGTGGATTGACAATTTGTTCAATGAATGCTTTTCCCTGGACTCCTCCTTCTGATGAATATGTCGGATATCGAATTAATTCCGGATTCTCGTCAGGGTGTTCTACGTTAATAGACTCCATTTTCTGCATACAGCCGAGTTGCTCCGAGAGCAATTGCTTGGGCGAGCTTCTACAATTCAACTGTCTGGAAAGCATCGAGAACCAGCCGCTCATTGTCTGCGACACCATTTCTTGTAGCTTTCTCAATTTATCTCTCTAACACTCTATCTCTAACCCAAGCGAAACACGCTCGTGCGCTCTTTCTCGTTATTATGTCCCTTTTGATCCATTCTGAACGTTGTCGCTCTCCCTACACTCGCTCTCAGTAACTTTGTTTGAGGCAAAACCAAGCCTACATATTGACATATGTATATCCATCTGGCTTCAGTTCTCTTACCCCATAAAAACACAGGCGTCATTCAAACTTTTCAGTTTGATTCTTATCTTCTTATTGCTTGCTTCTTGCCTCTCGCTACAATGTTTACATTCCCTGAAAGTGCACTCAAGTTCCGGTCGGGCTTCAGCAAACAGCAAGTGGCAAATTGTGAACTTCCAAAAACTGCATCTCAAAATTACAGTACGAGAGCCTACCTTCTCCCCCTCCCAGTCCTCCTCCTCCTCTCTATTATTTTAGAGAGAGCCAGAGTGCCTTTTGGGCAATCTCCGCATTGGACGCCACGCCTAATGAGGTGCCTCTACCGCAGAGGTCCTTGGCAGGCTTTGCAGCAAAAACAAGTTTTCATTTTCGGTCCCCGGAGACCATTGCGGGGAAGGGGGCTGGGGGCTGTGTGCTGGGGGATGGGCCCGACCCTTGATTAAAAAATTAATCGGTTGACAGGCTGGAGCCAAGGAACTACTACTGAAAGTGCCCACAAATTCAATGCTAAGTTCCTAGGGTCCTCATCTCCATTTCCATCTCCATCTGAGCTCCCATCCGGATTCCGGATCCGTTGCGTTGCCAAAAATGTTTTAAGGGCTTTGCTCGTTTAATTGGCCTTCGGTGGGGCATTTGCCAGGGTCCGTCGAGAAAGCTTTTGCCGTCCTATAGAATGCTGCTGCTAATCAAATTGACTTTGGACCGGACTTGCGGCATTTTCAGCTTTAAGGCGTTGGGGGAAGTTTTTAATTTGAAATTTCGGAATTTTTGATTGCAGGCTCATGGCAGCTCGGCTGGGTATTGTGCGACATTTGGATCTCCTTGGACGTGCTACTCTGCACGGCCTCCATTCTCAGTCTGTGCGCCATCAGCGTGGACAGGTACGTGCTCCGCCCATTGGCAAAATCCATCAATATTTCACCCAATTATAATCATATTTTCCCGCAACCGTAAATCTATCCGTCATCAGATATCTGGCCGTCACCAGGCCGCTCACGTATTCGCGTAAACGGCGCTCGAAACGATTGGCCCTGATAATGATCCTAATCGTCTGGCTGCTGGCCCTGGCCATCACCTGTCCCCCCATCCTGGGATGGTGAGTATGCAAATTGACCCGCAACCCCCCGCAATCCTGCTGAGACTTGATTCCAGACTGAGCAAACGAATATAATTAGGTGGAAACTGTTTCATAGAACTTCCTCTCGCATTAGCTGACTTTCTTGTAATTATCTGCCCATTCTGCTGCACCATCTCCTGCTCTTTCCCAGGTACGAGCCGGGCAGGCGGGACCTGCGCGAATGCCGCTACAACCAGAACGAGGGCTACGTCATCTTCTCGGCCATGGGCTCCTTCTTCATACCGATGGCAGTCATGATTTATGTGTATGCAAGAATTTCCTGTGTCATTGCATCGAGGCACGACAATATGACCGACATAAGTGTTCACAACAAGGTGAGTCCAACCAGTCCCACTACCACCCACACCCACCCAAACCCAGTTGCAGCTGCATCCCGCCGCATCCTGGTGCCGCCACTCCACGTACAGAACTAACTGCGGCACGTTTGTTTCATAATTCCCATACGCCAGGAGCTTACACAGATTTAAATACCATGCCCCACCCGACCCGAGCCGGCACGGCAACGCTGCACCCACCCGCCCTGTCTGGTCTGTCGATCCGAGTCATGTCCTGGCTATAGGTGGGGGGGGGGGGGCTTTAAGTGGGGCATTCTCTAAGTTTGAAAGCCAACAAGCTGAAATTTATTGCCCTTGAACACGCTTGGATTAGATTCCGCATACAAGTTCATATCAATCGGTTAAGCAGATTTATGCAAGGGTATGGCTTCTGTTCCGCCATTCCAGACCATGCACTTGCACTTATTCTCTTACCTTAAAAGCCATTACCCTGGAACGAAGGAGATCCCCAGATCTAGTGAATCTCCCAGCCAATTATCTGCGCTGCAGGAAGGGTATGTAAGCTTTCGCCATGCGGCATGCGACTAATCCTCCGTCAACAGTTCTCAATAGTAGTCCAACTTTTTTCTTTTTTTTTTGTCCGACTCGCCCATGCAGAAGTCATGTACATCCTGTCCGTCCTCTGTCCTCTGTCCATACATATGTATGTCAGTGTCTGTGTCTGTGTTTGTTCTTTAAAGAGTTAAGCTGTTAAGCTTTCCAGATGAAATGCAATGCAGTTTTTCTCTCAGGAAAAGCAAGAGCAAGGGTATGGCTAGGTTTTTATCCTGCGGTTGGTTTCCTGTTTTTTTTTTTTTTCTTAGACAAACTTTAACCGCACTTTGGCTCCATTTTAGTTATTTATCATCCACTGACTTGTGCCTCTCTCCTCTCTCCCCTTGCGGGCACTTGGCGTGTCTAGAAATTCAAGCGCTACACGGCAGCGGACGTGGAGAACGAGCTGTCGGAGCAGGAGCACAGCTCGGCGGGCCATCGACAGCGGCAGCAGGCGACGTCGCGCACCTTCTCCAACCAGACCATTGCCAAGGAGCTGCACGAGATGATGCTGGGCGACAGCGTGGCCCCAGCAGGCGGTGGACGAGGCTCCCCAGCTGTTCCTGCGCCGGGAACAGAGGCTGTGGCTGAAGGTATTCACTGCCAGTCGCTGCTGGCGCTGCCCTCCTCCGGTGGCGCATCTAGTGGGGTGAAGAACGGATGCTACGAACTGACACGGCCCTCGTCCCTGAAGCGCACATCGACGGCATCGTCAACCATCACCACAATGACAAGCGGCATCGGGCCGGGCAGCAGCCTCCTGGACACACAATGGCAGTCCCAATCCCAATCCCAGTCACAGGCAAGAGCCCACAGCTTTCGGCACTCGCACCTGGGCCTGGGCCTGGGCAGCCAGGAAAGGGAGCGGGATCGACTGCGTGGCGGCCACCACCATCACCATCTGCACCACCAGCATCAAAGCGGCGTGAGCACCACAGCCACTGGTGGCAACCCCAACGCGCATCCCAGCAGCAGCAGCACCATCACCAACACCAACAGCAAGTCCCTGTCGAATCGCATCACGTCGCTGAAGAAGGAGACCAAGACGACACAGACCCTGAGCATCGTGGTGGGCGGATTCATAGCCTGCTGGCTGCCGTTCTTCATCAACTATCTGGTCACACCGTTTCTGGCGGAGCACCAGGTCAGCCAAATGCTGGCCAAGGCCCTCACCTGGCTGGGCTGGTTCAACAGTGCCATCAATCCGTTCATCTACGCCTTCTACAGCGTCGATTTCCGTGCCGCCTTCTGGCGGCTCACCTGCAAGCGCTTCTTCAGCTCCGGCCAGAAGCCTCAGTTCCCCACCAACACCATGTCCATTAGGCGATAGGACATGTACCCCAGTCCCCAGTCCACAGTCCACGGTCCCCTCAAGCCCTGAACAAATTTGCCACTGCACATAGCATATGATTAACTTATTCATTAACTTTTAGGTGTGGTCCCTAATTGCACCTCGAGCAGACCCTCATCATCCTCATGCCTCACACCTCAGCCTCTCGGATATGTAATTGTTCTGTCAGTTTGTTGTGTAATTTATTTTCATTTCATTTCCCTTCGCCGTCAGGGTTCGCTTTCATACTAGATCATTCGACTGCAAGGCGGGGATTCCACTGGATTTGGCTTGGACTCGAAGGAAGCGAAGGTTCCAGGGCAGGAAATACATAGATTGGTCGTTGTATAGTACGTTTTTACGGCCAAAGGAGATGTGTCCGCTCATGTCAGTTGTCCGTACAAACTCGTATAAATATGATTTCACTGTTGCACATGATTTAAAGGCGTTTGTGCAGTCGCTTTCCATACGGGAGATCCGTAGAAAATCTGATACGTGGCAGCACGTATCGATTTAGTAATTTCCGCATGACTTTTCCGCTCCATGCTCCCTCGAATTTGCAACAACGTGGCACTGGCACTGGCACTGGCACTGGCAGTGGCAGTGTCTGAGGTGGAGGCGGAGGCAGAGGCAGAGGCGAAGGCCCCCGACTTAGCCAACGGCATAGACAGTTTAGATGGATGAGGAAACTTGGTTATATGGTTCACCGAAATTGCGCACACATCTCTCTACCATTCCCATCTACTGCCATTCCCACTCTAATATTCAGCTATTCGGTCCTCAGACTTGCTCTGAGGGATGTGTGCGTGTGTGGAATATGCTCTGGAGTGTGGTGGGGTGGGATGGGATGGGGTGCTGTAGGTCACCTTTTGGTGACCCCGACACCTGTCCGGACGAATTGTGCATTCTCTTTGGCCAAGACCAGTGCGTGATGTATTTATGAGGCAGCTCTGCCCTATTATCAGACTCGAATTTAGTGCCCGAATATATCAGAGAGAGAAACCTCCCTCTCTGTATCTGTATCTCTGTCATAGCTGATATCGGTGCACCATAAATCCAACAGATACTGCACAGATAGTAGTAGTCGACCTGATTTACAGTATAGAGAGAGAGAGAGAGAGAGAGAGAGAGCAGTGGAGCAGAGTCCGGGCCGTATTCAGTGGGGATTCAGTCGAGAATTAGCTTTAATCAGCCAGTTAAAAGAGAGTTACTGTGATTTAGTTTATAGTTGAAGTCCGTTTGGAACTTCAAGAGTTTTCCCCTAGCTTTAAAGTGTTTGTGTGTGTGTGTGTCTGTCTGTTTGTGTGTGTGCTTGAGATATGTACGTACGAGAGAATACTATATAATTTAGGCATAATTTATTCAAACCATCAACCCACAGCTTAGCTAACTCTAGAGCCTAGCAGAAGTAGCACAATTTAACGTGTTTTACCAAGCAATCTACTTTTAACAGAATCCTCATTTCCATCTCTATCGCCAGAACGAAGCCTCATCAGCATACACACGTGGGAGCATGGCATATCTTAACTCTCCCCTTGTACCATCATTGCCCCCGCCTCCATACTCAATCCTTAAACCAAATTTAGAATCCAGAATTTCAGCTCACATGTCAGGAGAGGCTTCGGATGAAAGAGTTTCAAACTTTTGGCTAAAGCAAACACAGGAGGAGCACACTCCCAGATCCCAGCTCCCAGCTCTCATCTGCAAGGATGTGCGAGTACGTGAACGACTAATATCATATACATAATCCGCATAATCTGCATATATATTAATAGATATGTGTACGCAACATCATCATTTTTTGTGAAACCAAACAAACAAACAAATAAATAGACAAATCGAAAAGACAACTAACTGTCGCTCTGGAGGTCTTTGTTATTTAAGGATTTTGGTCGCAATCGGGAGGACCGACCATGAACAATGTTTAGTGTGTTTTGCTGGGCGTGAATTATTGATCAGCTTCAAAATTGAATTCACAGCCAACAGCAGAACATATATGTATGGTAGGAGTATGGATATTCACATGTGCACTCTTGTGTATTTATATTTAACCAGCACAGCAGCAAATTCAAGGGGTACCGTACCCTCGCACAAAAATGAAAAGGAAACCCGAACGGCGAACGGTTAGAAAGCAAAGTTGTGTTTGTTGCGAAAAATAACCATAAATATGGAGCGCTTCAGCTTGCTCTCCTTCCTCTTTCCTGCTGTCCTGTGGCGCTATGAATATTTCATTGGAGCTGCTCCACCCCTCCACCCACATCCCGAGAGAAAAGAAACGAGAACAAATTTCAACAGAGCATCCTCTAAATGGAGTTTTAAGACTCTAATTGAGCCCGAGCCCAACTTGGATTACATTAATTGATCGAATCCCCGTCCGTAGCCAAAGAGATTTCGGGGAAAGTGCCCCCCACACACACACACACACAGCGAGGCACGGCACTCAAGGCACCCCACCCCACTCCACCCAGTCGAGGACAATGGCAAAGGAGCAAGCGGAAAATACGGGTAAAACAAAAGTTCATTCGAAAAACATTCAGAGGGAGCATTTGTCATTTGGCAAAACTTTTGCCTGTCCCGAGCACTTGTTAAATGCTTGAAAAAATATCAATATATAATATACCTACCCATATATTTTGGCTTTTTTTCGGCACTGCTGGAGAGCCTCTTTTCAACTGTTTTTTCGATGACATAACCGCAAATCTTTGGCCAACAAACCACATTAGCCTAAGCACTCTGTCGGCACCTGGCTAAAAATAGGAGAAACCCCACAGCCCAGCCCAGCCCAGTCCAGCCCGGGCTCCCTTCCACTCGTCCACTCGTCCAGCCATTTAATTTAACACATTATACGATATCAACCGCCCCCTCCGAAAAAACCCCAAATTACAGTACAGTACAGTACCTGTTTGGAGGGGGGGTTTGTGAGGGGTTTTATAGGATTCTCAGAGGCCGCTGACTTGTCGTTGACATGGGGCATTAGGGGACCGCTTCTGGTGCTGCCTCTGTGCCGTTCCGTACCGTTCCTGTTTCCGACTCTCGAAAGTGAAATGTGACAGCGAAATGTGTTGCAATTCATTAGAGGCAAAGAGTCCCCGTGCTCCACCTGCCACCTGCCACATGCCACTGCCTGCATGCCACTCTCTCTCTCTCTCTCTCTGTGTGTGTGTGTGAATCGCATGTGTGTGTTTCCTGTGCCTTTGTGTGCGCCACCCTTCCCCTTTGCTTGTGGACTCGTAATTATGATGACCGCATCTTTTTTTCACGCCTTATTTCCAGCTAAATTAATGTATCGCCACGCAGCCCCCGCAGCTGGAAGCGCTGCCGTAGATGGAGTCAAAGCCGGAGCACCCAGTCGTAATCCCGGCCGTAGTCGCGACCATCTGATTCAGCGTTTCTTTTCGCTTCCGTTCTCGTTGCGGTAAACAACTTAGTGGCGGCCACCGGGTTACCACTTCCAATCATAAATCACACAAAAAATAAAAGAAGCCAAAGCTGCCTGGGAAATTGCAGTGCTCCACCCAGAGCTCCTCCCTCCCCGTTAAGACACTCTCTCTCTCTCTGCAGAGGCAGAACAGGACTTTTCCTCGAGTTGAACCATGAACTTTTCTTGCAAGAAGTAGTTGGTGGCAGACCCTGGCCCTGGTCCTGGTCCTGCTTTTGGTCCTCGCAAAAAGGGATCTCCCTGCCACGAAAACATCTCAATGCGAAGATATAATCTCCTTTTGGTTTCCTTTGAGTTGAACTTAACTTTTATTGCAAGAACTTCCTGTCTTACAGAGATCCATTCCAAGTGAACATTTATAAATGTAACAAGTAAAATATTATATAACATGTTTGTATAGCATTGTGTGTACCATATACATATATATACGTAGTACATAGTACAAATACACATAGTGTCTAGTGACTTTGGTGGCCTAAAAAACGTGCTTCCTAATTCTAGAGTGAGGACAAAGGTTTTTCTCTTCTTTTATTCTTCTTTTTTTTATGTGTTTTGTGTGTGTCCACTTCAAAATCTTTTCCAGCACAATTGCAGCTTCAAATGCCGTTTCTGTTTCAGTTTCTGTTTCAGTTTCACTTTCACTTTCAGTGCTCCTCCGGACAATTGTTCAAACACTAAATGGGTTGGTCGGACCCGGACTCTGCCAGTGCCTGCAGGGCCGTGCCCGGTACGTACCCACAAAGGATACGCCAGATATGTCGTTGGCAGCCACTGGACCGGACCCATGTGGCACCACACCATACCATCATCATCTCATCTCATCTGCCATCTGACTGCCAGACAGTCAACAGTTGCTGTCAGGCAACAAAGACCCAGCAAATACTATAATTTGTCTTTTGTTTCGGTTTTCGGTTTGTTTTTCCGCCTCACACTTATGCATGTATATATATTTACGATATATGATAGAATCTGGCTTAGTATAGAATCTTAAATAGGATTAACTCGTATCTGCTGGAATGGCTCAGAAGAGGACATTCCAAATGCAGAGAAAGTTACTCAACTAAGACTAAAAGATGCACTATAAATACTGCCTTTGATTGGACACTCCATGATTGGGGAGCCCAAAAAAGAATCTCCTTGGAAGTAAGTATCCTCCCGATGACTAGAGAAAGAAGAGCTTGTGTGAGGGTAAAGCCTAGAGTACATGGACACTGAGCGGAAATATGCATATTTCAGAATAACTTGCAATTGCCACATCCTGCACTCTTTCGCTTAGCTTGAGGATGGGAACAACCCAACTTGGCCCACTTGGCTGAGCTTGGCTTGGACTGTCCAAGATTATGGCACAACATTTAGGATACTGCTTTAAGGGTCGCCTGTCGTGTCCTGGCCTCAGAATGAACTTAGCCGCGAAACATGGCTAGATGGTTGGGTGGACGCTTCGGCTTGCAGATGGGTCGGCAGGTGAGGCGCCAGAAGGCAGTGCGAAAGTCGGGATTGTAGAAGGCGTAGATGAAGGGGTTTATGGCGCAATTGACCCAGCCCACCCAGGTGAAGCCGAACATGAGGTCCTCGAGCACCGCCGGCCGGGGCAGGAAGGGTATCAGCAGGTAATAGACGAAGAAGGGCAGCCAGCAAGCAATTAGACCGCCCATCACAATCGTCAGGGTCTTGGCGGTCTTTGTACTATCACGTTTCGTGGTCGACACTCGCATCGGCATCCTGTGGGGGTTGGGCTGACCGTGATTATGGCTGTGATGCTGATGCTGATGATGATGATGATGGGCCTGGACCTGAACCTGTCCCTGCTGATAATGCTGCTGCATGTCGAAGACTCTCTTCTGCAGAGCCGCCTGAGAGCCGCCCTTAGAGTCCAACCCATCCAACTGCTGCGGCTTGCAGTCGGATGGTGAGTCGACCGCCTGGATATTGGATGCCTGGCCACCACCCAGGCAGGTGTCCGAGAAGGAGGCCTGGCTGCCGCCCGTGTAGTGCAGTCCCGAGGGCACTGAGGGCGTAGAGTGGATGCAGGGCCCGCCGTACTTGCAGCTAATTGCCGAACAGTGGATGAGTGAGGAGAGGCGCGAGACCTCCACCAGTTCGTAGAACGTGGGCTGGTGCTTGAAGGTCAGCGTTTTGTCCGCCACTTGTCCGGCCTTCTCCTGGCACTTTGAGCACTTTAGTGACTGTTTGCCCGCGCTGGCTGTGGTGGTGGTGGTCGAGCCTGTCTGGTCGTGCAACGAGTTGAACCTCCAGCGGGACTTCCGGTGCGGCAGCCACTTGGTGGGCGTGCAGTGATAGTGCTCCGACTCGGAGATGAAGTTGTCGCCATCCACGTCACAGTCCGCCGTGCGCTCCGAGTTCTGTTTGTGTGTGTGCGTGTGTGTGCGGGGAAAGTGGTAAAGGTGGGAAAGTGTGTCATGGGGCATGTGTTGGGGCATGATAAATTTCATGACACATTTCAGGAGAGAATGGAGACAGCTTACCGCATCGCGCACAATGCGCTGTCGGCGCGAGGTGAGCACATAACCAATCTTGACGTAGACATACAGCATCACCGTCAGGGGGATGAAGAACGATCCCATGGCCGAGAAGACCACGTATCCCTTGTTCTGGTTGTAGCGACAGTCCACATACTCCTCCTGGTGCCTGCCCGCCTCGTACCTGCGAATGGAGAAATTGAATTTCAGTTTGGATTGTAGTCTGTCGTGAATGTGGATGCGAATCGCAGGGGGATGCGAATGGGTGGAGCTGGGGGGCGCTGGGCGGTTCTGGGGATCTGGGGACTTGGGCCATGACAACCGAGTGAGTTAAGCAGAGCAAAATTTGAATTTAAGTCCAAAGCCAGTCCTGGATTTGTTGCTCTTTGCTCGGATTGCCTTCCGGAACCCCGTTTTATTTATGCACGAACATCTCCTGGCCCGCCTTCTCATGATGGTCATTGAGCCCACACAAATCTGAACTGACATTTAAATTCCATTCCCGAGAATTCCCAGGAAAGCAAAGATAACCAAATGAACAGCTGACGAAAGTAGAGCCCTGTCCTGGGATGGGATACCCTGTTAAATTAGATTAACCGACAAAACGGAGTGACACCAGTACAGGAGCAGAGGAAAGGAAAGGACTATCTGCATACGTACTGATAGGACTATTACCACTGTCACAAGATTTGTGTTACAAGGCGGGTCGAGCGCATTTTCTTACCAGGCTGGGGGTTATTCGCAATGTGGTTTTTTTCTTCTTTATTTATTTTTCGAGGGTCAAAGTCCGTTAACCGATCGAGATGGCACCTAACTATCGATAAGGGCTCTAAGGCGCTAAACTTCAAATACTACTTATATCCTGTAGAGCAAAGAGCTTTAGTCTCTCTCTTTGCTCTTGTTTCTATTGATGCAGATTACGAAAACATGTACTTTCCGAATTCTAATATTATACTCAAAGTATTTTGGTCTGTTTTTCTGTTCAGGAATTCCAGAGGAGATTGTTTCTTCTCTCAGTGCCATCTTCCGTTTCCTTCTTTACGATTTACCGTTTGCTATTGTCCACTGCTTCTTTCATTGCTGTGCATGTTTGTTCTTGCTCACTGCCTGTACAGAGAGACAACTCGCTCGGAGAGGATCAAAAGAGACTACTCGCTCAGAGAGGAGCAAATCAGACGAGATCAAATAAGAGCGCACGTTGAGCGTGTTCCCCTGCGTTAGTGAGTGTGGGTCAGAAAGGGAGAGAGAGAGAATTCTACTAGACAACCGACTTTCTCTTTCTCCTTTGCTGTCGTTAACTTTTGGCTAAAACTATTTCTCCAAGTGATGCTGCTGCGGCGGCAGCTGTGCAGATTCTAATTGCACTTTTTCCCCCAGTTAAAATTGAAGAATTTTTCTAATGTCCCACAGCTGTGGCTAGCCAGTGGGTTTAATGTGAAATTGCAGTGGAATAAGAGCAAACTAAAGGACATGCTATCGGTTAATTTGGAGGCGCCTCGGAGTATGCAGCGCCAGTATGAGTAAAACCAGTAAAAGTTGAGGCAACTGCGTGGCGGCATACAAAGTCATTAACAAGTCATTAAAACTTCAATGTAATGGGTGCAAGAAGACCAACAGAAACAACAGAAACAACAAAACAGCTGAAGCAATTACGTAATGTTTTAGGCGCAGCTGGAAATTTTTCCGTCCGTCTGTCTGTCTGTATATAAATATAAGCGCATGTATTTCGGTGGGAGCGGGCAGGGGGAACGGGAAACGAGCCCTTTGTTGGCCATTATCTATCCATACCATTAGCCCAGGCCTGGGCCAGTGGTGGCATCAGATCAATGGAGGCGGCATCGACAGAGGCAGAGGCCATAAAAAAAGAGCATTGGGAGCATTACTTACCAGCCCAAATACGGCGGACATGTGATTGACAGGGCCGTTATCCACACGACCAGTATCATGAGCAGGGCCAGGCGCTTGGAGCGACGCTTCTTCGAGTACGTCAAGGGTTGTGTGACGGCCAGATACCTGAAAGAGAGAGAGAGAAAGAGACCAGCCCAGCACCAGAGCCAGAGCCAGAGCCAGAACCAGGCAATAAACGCACGGCAAATGGCGGAAATGGTGAAAAAATACAATAAACAAAAAACAAAAGCCAAACAGACATATTGTTGTTCATAAAGCCACAGCCCAGGCCAGGACCAAGTCCTGGCTCAACTCGGAAGAGCAGAGCAGAGAACAGAGAGAGGGACAGAGAGAGAGAGAGAGAGCAGCACACAAAACTTGGAAATGCCATTAAAATGTAATTGAAACTTCCAACAAAAGCAACGAACGGACGATGGACTACGGATTGTCGACTGTGGACTGTGGACAGCCCCACCCAATCCTTGCTGCTCATCCATTGTGGGTGTCGGTGTCGGAGGACATTCAAAGGGTATGCTATGCTGGCCGGCGTGGCGTGGCACTGGCAACAGTCAAGGGGCAATAAAAACGTCAACAAATAAATTATTTTGCACTGTTTTTGCACCTTTTCTACTATTCCTATCCCCTATCCCCCATCCCTTATCCCTATCCCTATCTCTATCCCACAGCGATAGCTTTGTGGCATGGCAATGGCTTTGGCTTTAGACATGTTTGTGTGGCTAGGACTATGGCTATGACATCAACGACAAATTAAGAAATTAGCTCTATGAACACCCCTCACCTGTCCAGACTGATGGCGCACAGGCTGAGAATGGAGCCGGTGCAGAGGAGAATGTCCAGGGAGATCCATATATCGCACAGTATCCATCCGAAGCGCCACGTGCCTGCGGAGTAAATATACAATAATATGTACCTATTTATTGAACTGGAATCATTTCCAGCAAGGGATCTGTCCAAGTCCCCTCCACCCTCCACCCACCTGTTATATAGAGGATGACCGATGGAGGCATCACACACGTGCCCACCAGCCAGTCCGTTATGGCCAGGTTCATCACGAAGCAATTGGTGACGGTGCGCAGTCGGCGGGTGGTCATAACGGCCAGTATGACCAGCGTGTTGCCCACGATTGTCACGAGGATGAGCACCAGGAACAGGGCCACGGCCAGGGACTTGGGCCAAGGCATGCTCACCAAATAGGAATTGACCGAAGGCACGCCCAGCACCGCTGTCGCTGCCGTAGCCCTGAGCGTTGAGGATGTGGCTCCTGATCCCAATCCTACCAATCCACTTGCTGCTGTCGTGGCACTGGTTGTCGTCTGGATGAGCACCAAAGCATTACTCGTACTGACACTGCTCGAGTCCTCGGTGCTGGCGACGGACAGGGCCGAGGAGAGCAGTCCGGAATAGAGCAGCAGGGTCTGCTGATGCTGATGATGATGAGCCTGATGCGGGTCGGCAGTTGCACTGGGCAAGTCGCTGCTGCCAGCGCTGCTGCTGCTGCTGCTACTGTTCAGTGGCATGGTCACTGGTTGCCCCTGCTGTCCCACTGTCCCACTATCCCACTGTCCCTCTGTGTCTATCACTCCTTTGTGGTGTCCTCCAAGGTGTAGTTGTACGTATTGGACATCTACAAATTGATTCTGCGTGGGAAAAGGTTCACTTAATCAACTGGCAACACAAACTGGGCTGGGTCCGACTCGGTGGCGTCGTTAGAAAAATGCCAGACGAGTGAGAGACCGCACCAGAAATGCATTCAAACAGTACACTGAGCGAAAAGCTAGTAAAGCTAGTGAAAAGCTAGAGAATTCTGCAGGAAATCGGCTGATGGTGGATGCAGCAACTCGATTTAAAGAGGTTGAAGATGGTTTTTCTCTGACTGTTATTTGCTCTGTCAATTTAGAGCACTGCTCATTATTTCTCAGTGTGGGGATGGCGACGGCTGCCTTACACAATTTCCAATTACGGCCGCACTGTACCCGCACTCGCAGCCACATAAATTGCAATAAGTAAGCGTAATTGGCCTTGGACAGCAGCACACGAAACGAGTATCGAAACAAAGTAATTAGCGTCCATAAATTATGCAGCAGAACATGCACGGCCCGAAAAAGTAAAAATATTTAAATGATCCCCCAATTAATATTCGCATTACATTTCGATTTCGATTCCGTTTCGGATACGGATTGGGATTGTGATTGTGAATGCGGCCCGAAAATCTGTTTCTATTCTTCTGTTTATACAAATTGTATCCGAAAGAGCGTTTGGCAATCAATAAATAAATCAAAACACATGGAGCCATATTCCAGCCATATTCCGGAGGAATTCCTACGAATCGGCAGCTATTTTATTGTGCATTCGGCGGCAGACACTACTCCACGGGGGCAACCTTCGATCGGATGACACTATAGGTGCAATGTACACATAATACATATAGTATAATATGTATGATAGATCCGATGGTCTTCCACGCCCCGTAGGTAAACACAAACTGGTTGCACTGCATCGCTCTCAAACACATCTCTCTCTCACGGATACATTTCTCTCAAGTATCTCTCACCTGAGGTCACCTGGCAGACATGTATCGTCTGGTTAAGTAATTAACCTCTGGCCCCACGGTTGGGCCCCACTCGCGAAATTTATGCTGCAATTTGTTGCCATCGATATCGATGCCTATAAGTCACGGATCTTATCGGAGGATTGGGGTTATGGGCTACCGAAGCGTACAAGTTTCTTGGGCACACGCACAGCTGCCGCTGGCACGCGTTGATTACAAACTGACAGTCGGCTGTCGGCAGCCGGTGTCCAACCTTAGATGGGGCTCCCTCTGCTGAGCGGAATAGTCAACGTAGCGTATGCGCAATATTTGTATACCCTTACAGAAGGTGCTGCTATAAAGATCGGCGGAAGTTGGCAGCGCCCTAAAGGAGGTACGAGCACATATATTCTGGATCAAGCGTATCTGACATTTATTGTTTTTATTTTTTAATTTTTAATCTATTTTTGAATTATTCCTAGCCTTAAAGTTATTTGAATCTTTATGCCCTAGGGCCTAGGGTATTCCAAGCATCGGCTTTTGCATTTTATTTTAGTGTCTTTTTATTGTTTTTCTTTTTTTGTTGTCGATTAAAGTACACAAATAGCAACAAAACCACCAACACAGGGCCGCATCGAACAAATTCCTTAGTTTTATATGTATATATATTTTTTTTTTATAATTTTTCCTATTGTTTTTATTATTTTGTGATGCTGCGCGCACATTTCCAGGTTTTTGTTTGGAAAATATTTGGAAAATTCTGATATAAAATGATTAAGAGAGTGGGCAGGACTGAAAGGGAAAGATACGGATAGAACACGCGGTACGGTATGGAGAAGATGAGTAAAACTGAATAATCAAAGTGCCTTGATGCCCGTGGATTAAGTGCAAATATAAACGAAATTATTAGACACACGGGCTGTTTCTATGATTCATCATCAAAATGCGGCATCAAACGGGGTTATGCACCATTAAGAGTAAAGGTGAGAAGGTGAAGGTGGGGGGTGGAAGGTCAACAGCTGGCACAGCACCCACACAGAAGTTCCAAGTCCCTGAGGGGGGAGGGCTCTCTCATTAATATGCATTCCCCAATTAACTGGCATATTTATTTGATTAGACACACACAGACTTGTTGCACCAAAACACACAGACACACACACACACACACACACACACACAGGTATAGAAACAATCTCATTAGCTGTTGGCCGCGACTGATAGCAGGACAAGTTAATTGATAAATTTATCAGTTGATTATGGCCAGATGTTGTCTCGGCTGGCAATATCGCAAGAACTAACCAATAAATCAGTTCTGATGGAGCATGGCCTGTGGTTTTCCTTGGAAATCCTTTTCAAATTTCTCAAATATTGCCCACAAACACACACACACACACGTACACACAGTTCGCGGAGGTGTCCGTGTCCGTCTATTCCGTTCTATGATATTCTGGGGGCGGATTTTTCTTTTTGCGGCCAAACGCCAGGACGTCCCGTGAGCGACTGAGCGAGCTGCTTGTCGGCCAAATAACGCATTTGGCTAATTTGCCAAACGCTTGCCACTCTGCCTCCCCCCCACTCTCCACTCTGCCACTCTCTGCTGTCTGCCGCTCGTGTGCGTTCCGTGCTTTGGGTCAGGGCACGGGTTCACGTTCCCGTACCCGTTCCCTGTGTTGCTGTGTACACAGCGTAGGAGGGATCACTGTACCCGTGGAAGCCGCGTTAATTTCGTTTCTCTTTCTTTATCACTCTTTGCAAATGTATTAATTATGAATTTACTTTGTGTTTGCCGACGGATTCTAAAGGATGCGACACTCGATGGAATTAAGGGGCCCAAAAAAAGAGAGAGAGAGAGTGGAGAGTGGCGAGAGGTGAGGGTGGAGGGTAGAGGGGAGAGTGCTGTGGACCAACATCAGGCATCAGGCATAGGCATCTGCATATGCAGATGGAAATAAATGGGTTTATTGTAATTGATAACGCCTGAGTGCGTGGGAGTGCATGGGGATTTCAGTTGACATTTATTTGTTGGCGGGCGGGGGAGTCGGTGTCCAGACAGGGCTGGTGAGCGGAGGGGAGGGGTGTCCGTGACGAGTGTGTACGCGAAAATCGATCGTGCCCATTCCGGTGTTGTCACTCACATTAAGTACATTAAAATCCATTGGGATTTCAACACCCACATGAATAGGACCAACAACGACTCCGACTCCGACTCCCTTCCATATGCAATTGTGGCACGGCAGACACACACACACATACACCAGGCATATCCGCTATCCACTATCCACATTCCTTCAAAGTGACATAGTTTGTGTGCCCAACAAACACTCACTCACCCCACTCCTGCTCCTCCTGCTGCTCCTGCTCCTCCTTCTCCTCCCTGGGACATACTTACGCCCCGACAATGCTAATAAATTTTCGTTTTATTAGCATTTGGCTTTTAATTACCGAACTAAACTTAAACGCCACACTAGCACAAATATGCGCCAGTGTGTGCGTGTGGGTGTGCTGTATCGGTGTGTGCTGCGTATATGTAGATACATAGATATTTATACAACACGCTTGATTTCGCTTGATTGATCTGCCAGGAAGAGGCGAACCCGGGAAGGAATATTGTAGCTGTCTCATAGGCGGGCGGAGAGTCGTAAACTAAAACGGTGCATTTTCCTGGGCAAATTGCTTGCTTGCCACACAACAATTGTGTAATTGAATAGGAGGGGAATGCCATTCCATTCAACTGAAGCTAAGGAACCTAAAATCGTAGAGCTTTGTGCTGACATGATGGGTAGTTTCTTACTAATTCAGTTATGGTATGAATAGGGCAATCCAATCGAATGCAGAAAATCGAACCCTAAAGCCTTCGTTACCATCTGAATACGCAAGGCAATATCTAGAGAGGGGGATCCACCGTCCAAAAGTATTCGCTGATCTTCCATCTTGCATCTCCTGCATGTAAGGTATCCATGATGCAGGAGCGGGTAGACACACCCTTTCAAGGAGTTTATTCGCTTACCAATGTCACCCTCCTCCGGCTAAAGAAAAAGAACAATGGGGATGATATTTCCGAAAGCGATCTCTCTGATTTCACTCACCTCATTGAAGGTTGAAGATATCCTGGTAGCAGAATGTCGATTTGGATATGCAGCGCCTTTGGCAGTTGATCTTGGCCAAGCCAACTGGGTGTCGCAGGCTACCTCTTGTTCCTGGTAGATTACTTCCTGTTTGGGATCTGTTTCAGCTACGGAGAAATCAATAGCCTCCTGGACTCCCATTCTAACTCGATTCCTTGTAGGTGTACAGTACGGGCATAAATTCCTTGTGGCAAATAAATTTCTGCAAAATAATGGATAAAACCACACATAAAATGGCAGCACGTTGCATTTTTCAGTTACTGGTTTGGTTCAAGGATTGATTGGGGACAAGCCCGATCAAAAACGAACGGGAACGTCGTGAGCCGCGGCCCTAGCTGCAACCAGAGCCGAACGCTTCGTATACCAGATTTCAAGACCTGAAAAGCCAACGCGGCAAATTCTGTTGGTACGTTTTCTGTGTCTAAGCTTTATGTATAGGTCTGGCAACGCTGCGGTGCGCCTAAAACCACCGCCAGAGTGCGTTTCAGCCTATCAATATCATCCCTGACGATACATTTTCAAACGGCAAGCGGTAAAATTTAAAAATGTTCTTGAAAATAACGAAAATAGAATAAAAACAGAAAAGTGTACAAAAATTTTAAAATTCTCTTAAACATAAAAAGAATGGAATAAAAAAAAAAATACTAAGAGATGGCGACGGATGTACATGCCCAGGGGTAACATGCTCGTTTTCCAATCTATTTAATGAAAATCAATTACATTTAAAGTCACAATTGAACGATATATTTGAATATACACAACAAGAATCGTAACTGCATACGATATTCTATGGTGATCCATTGAAATCTTTAGAAATACTCGTTAAAGGAACCTTAAAGACCTTAAATCTTAGTGGGTAGAATATTAGCATTATGTAATGGGGGGAGGATGATGCAACAATACTGACACAGCTAACGAAAACTTAACGTAACAGAACTAGTGCTAAAGTACTATAGTACCATATAGAGAGAGCGTAAACATAAATGTAGGTATACATATATCACAACAGGTAGAAGAAGTGTATTCAGAATACAATATAGGCTTCAGCTTAAACGTAATCCTCGCTGCTCTTCAGCATGCGCTGGGTCTCCACGCCGCCGAGCATCGGCTGCTGCATCTTGCAGCTGATTGATCCGTGCCGCTGGATGGATCCGTGGATGGTGAAGCGCGAGGTGGCCTGGATGGAGGAGCTGTGCTTGTACTTTAAAGCGCTCTGCCGGCAGAAACCTAATCTGCAATGGTAAGGGGAATGAACACGATGAATGATAGATACAGGATACGGAAAGGAGCACTCACTTCGACAACAGGGTGAACAGATCCTGGCGATACTGCGACGTTAGTATGGCATACAGATAGGGATCCGCACACGAGTTCAATGGATAGAAGAATACCAGCAATATCTTGGATTTGGTTACATTTATCAGCGGATAGCCACCCAGGGCGGTGAGGCCAAAGAAAGCAATGGGCGACCAGCAGGCAAAGTTGGTAAAGACCTGAAATGCAATCAAGGAGGTGGCATTATGGTATGGGGTATGGTTCAGATTCGCCACTCACCAGCAAGGCCATTTTCTTGGCCACACTCAGCTCTCCCGGATTCTTCTGGCGGGCTTGACGCGTCTCGCGGCCCAGCGATAGGTAGATCTGAGCATAGCACACGGCTATGATGGAGAAGGCCACGCCGTTGCAGCCGAGTATGGCTATAAGGTAGGCTGTGTCGTATCCATCGCGGTTTTCCATCGGCAAACAGATGCTGCAAGGGCACAAGGCTTCAGTTTAATCAGCTTAGGCTGGAACAAAGGACCTGCTCACCTGGTCGATGAATAATTGCTGATGCCGAACAAGGGCATCGAGGACATTAGCACAGAGTAGATCCAGCCGGCCAGCATGATTAACGCCGCCGGGCGCAATTTGATGCGATGGTTCAGGTGCATGGCCTGTGTAATGGCCAGCCAGCGTTCGATGGTAATCACGGTCAGCGTGAACACTGACAAATGACTGGCGAAAACCGTGAGGAAACCGGCTACCTTGCAGCCCACCCCTGGAAAAACAGATAGAGAGGAAAATCAGAATGACAGAATGAGCTAATGAGAGTCGAAAGCAAATCAACCCAACCCAACCCACCGTATTGCCAGTCGTAGGCATAGTTGAAGAACTCTCCCATGGAATGGGCATCGATGGAGGCCACCAGCAGCAGGTAGAGCCCCAAGCAGAGGTCGGCAAAGGCCAAATGGCACATGAGGAAGCGCGGCACCGACGCCGATTCGGGCCTGAAATGGCAATGGCAATGGCAAAGGGTTCGAGATTAGCAGACCATTCTTCTTGTGCTGCTGGAAATTGTGTAACTCTTACCGAATCGATAGTATTACTGTCAGCACTGCCACATTGCCCACCACCGCCAGGGCGACTACTATCCAAACCGAGATTCTCAGCCACTGATAGCCCATCACATCCTCGCAGGGATTCAGGGCATTGGGCATGGGATAGCACTCCACATTGGGTTTCCTGCCAACATACTCGTAGCTATGGATCAGGCCAAAGATCAGTCGTAAAGGTCTCACCTGAAGGTGAAATTTCCGCAGTACTCGGCCGTCTGTTCATCGTCCGGATTGATGGTGATCTGTTCGTGAAATTGTCCCAAATTGATGGTCGTATCCGCCATGTAGTCGAACGAAGCATAGAGGCTGGCAGCCACATCCGTTACAGCCTCCGCCTCCTCAAATGTTCCCCAATCCTCCGGCATCTGCTCCTGCCATGTCCTGGGTGCATCGCCTGCCGAATCGTTTGTGGTTCGCTCCGACTTGCGGGCCAGGCGCTCCATGTTGCACAGCTCCCGCCACTTCTCGATCTCTCGCATGCGCTGCGCATGTCGCTCTGGATCGTGCCGCGAAGGGAACTGGAAGGCGCAGCAGTGGAAGGAGTGGGTGAGGTAGGCACGCTGCAGATTCTATTGCGGAAGGAACATGTAAATGCCAAGAATTGATTGGGGGAGAGAGAGAGTCCTTTTGCATACCCGAAAATTGTATATGGAGGGTATCGTCTTCAGAGTGTGCGTGTTCTGGATGTACAATGCCTCGATGGTCTGCAGGCCAGCTGATGGCAGGCCCACCAGAGCAGTGCTAGAGAGATCACTAAAAGGAAATATCACATTATATAGTATCGAGTACTAGCAGATCCGCGCTCTTCGCTGCTAGACCAAATTTTGAGATTTTCTTGACTAATTTTTCATTTTTGAGGAACCCGTTTATAGAAAAGCTAAAATGTATATTTATAAAAACCAAGCCACATACTCTGGCTATCATTTAAAAAAAACCGCTTGCAATTTGGTGCACGCGTTGCGGAGATAGCCCATTACACACACATTTTCTTCCACAAATGTATGGTATAGGTCCCTTTAAAAACCCTCTATGCTTACAGTTCTGTTATGTCTATGATGCCATGGAAGGCATTCGGATGCAGTTCACTGAGCTTACGATTGTCCTTGAGAGATCTGTAAAAAATCAGAATAGATCAACCATCAAATGGGTGCTATCTATAGGTACTATTTCTACTCACAGTTTGGCTATCTTTGAGCCAAAGAAAGCCGAATCATCTACGTAGCGTATATCATTGTTTGCCAAAATGCTATAAAGATTGCATTCCCAAAGAGATTACTTGGTTATTTTGTGTGGGTTGTGGGGGACAATACATACAATTGGGCAGTCTTTACTTTTATGGATTTAGTATCTATTCGAGTGATTTGATTATTATCGAGATCTCTGCGGGAATGATGAAAGCATTGAAGCATTAGCTTTAAAGTTAAATAAACCATCGAGGGGGGCTGGACTACTCACATCATTTGCAAAATGTTATAGGGCGGCAGGTGGCTCAGGTCCGGAACGCTGGTTAGACCGCTGTTTATGATGCGTCTGCGAAAGACAAGAATGGATTTTTTTTTTAAATGTTTCTGTTGCAAACGGTTGGGGGTTCGTTGAGGGAAGTTTTCCCATGGCCCACGATTTACTATTTTCCAGGAAAACTTTGTAAGCTCCCACCCACGCACACTGCGCCAGCAACAACTTTCAACTTTCACCTCTAAGGATGCTTATTTATTGACATCCTGCATCTGCACCTGCATCGCATCTGCATCTGCATGGTATATAGCACTCTATTCCAGACATTAGCTTTGATGTGGCTGTATCTGTATACACAGTTGGAGACAATTTGAACAATTTTCCCCCCCTCTCTTTCTAGTTTCTTTGTAGTTGTTTTAGCACTGCTTCTGCTCCGTGCTCTGATGACGATAATTAATGGAGAAATTCCTCAACATTCCTGAACATCCTGCTCCAATGAAGTAGCAACAAGTTGAACAATTGACTGCCTCTGACTGCAGCATACCATAAATACCACAAACACTCTCTGCATTCCGCTCACCTACGCACCCATTGAGCAGAATAAATTCTATATATAGTACACACACACTCCACTCCCCTCCCCACCCCTCCACCTCCATCTATCTGCATCTATATGGTACATATATTCACGCAATGTTTGGCCTGGATTTGGGGATATTTGATAATTTCAGAAGGCTTACATTATTTCCACAGTGCCCGAAATGTCAGCAAATACGTCCCTCGACAGAAAGGTCAGCTTGGGTGCATTCGAAATGTAGCTGTAAGTACATATGTATGTCATAAGATAATATATAGTATCTGTGTAATAAGTGGGCGCCCTTTGGGCCCTGTTGATTGGTGCCCCTACCCCCTGCCACTATCCAGTGGCTCACAATTACAATCAGGCCTTACATTGTTCGCAGCAGAGTCAAGTTGGCGAAAGCCCCGTCCTGTATCAATTCCAGCTGCAGACAGTCGGTGAAGGCTCTGAAGGACACACAGTACAAATATATATGTAGTGTAAATTATGTAGTCAAGACCCTTTCCGGGTGAGATAGATACTCACACATCGAGCAATGTGGGGGCATAAACCTTCAGGCCCGTGGAGCGGAGGCGCGGCAGGCCCGTCGACGCGATGGTTAGTCGCTGTATGGGCAGCTTCAGCGTCTGGGGCACACGGGTGAGGTCCTCTCCTTCGCAGCGGCATTCCACCTCTTCGCTCTGTGGAGTCAAGTGCACAAAAATTAGTTGATTAATTCCATATTAGCTGCCACTTGGCCACATGATGCGAAAGTTCTTCAAGGCTTAGAGCGGAGTGGAGTGTCGTCAGGAGCCTGTTTGTCCACGTTTTTATTGTGTAAACAGATATACATTGCGTACATCAAACACTTACTTGATTAGATGCATTCCAGCAGCAGCACTTCCAGAAGGAGGGCGAGGGCTGGGGCGTGGGTGTCAGGGGCGTCGATGGCATCAAAGTTGGATTGGGATTGGGTTTGGGATTGCCCTTGGGATTGATATCGAAACCATTGTGGCTGTCGTGACAGTTGCTCTCCTTGGGGCCCTCCACCTCCAGGGCGTATGCGTGATGTGGGTGGCCACCGCAGAGCAGTGCCAGCAGCAGCAGGAGCAGCAGCAGGAAGAGGAGCTCAATTGACGGGTGGCACTTCATGTCTGGCCCTGAGTGCTGAGTGCTGGTCCTGGGCAAGTCGTCTGCAGAGTAGTCTCCTCTGTGGAGTAGTCGCTCTTCCGGCAGATCCTAAGCGCCTAAGGGGAGCCCCATGGCTTCTCCTCGCTGTCTCAATCTGTCAATATACCTCCCTCTAATTGGAATGATGCCGTTGAACGGTCATCCTGGCGGTAAGTAGCCTGCGAGGGAAGAAGAGAGTCAGTTACAGAGTGCCACATAATAAAGCCATCAATCAATCGAGTTGAGCGAACAATAGGCGAATGATAAAGTTAAATAGCATCCAGTCCGAACCGATCCGCAGATCCACCGATCCACCGATCCGCAGATATATTTTGCCAACCTGTGAATTGATCGGTCACGTTGTGCGGCTCGGACGCGTGTTCGATTGATTTTCAAAGGCAGAGAGAGAGATGACATATCAAAATCGAAATCAAGCACAGAAGCTGCCAAATATTCGCAGCAAATTTCTTAAGCAATCTCAACCATCGGAAGACGACAGAGACTCACTCGTACTCACTCGTGTACAGTGAAACCTCGAGAGGACACTGACACTGACACTGAGTGCCAGCAAACAGTGGAGGAGGAGGTGGAGGAGACCGAGTGGGGATTTTTAATTAACATATGTTATCATCGACATAAAATATTCATATTTAACCTATTGCATTATTTTTAGACACAATTTACAATCGGATCGTCCACATATATCCCACATATCACGTTTCGCGGTTTATCCATATATATATATATTTATCCATATATTTATTTATTTATTCCGACTCGACTCTGTGATCTGTTTGTGCTTAATTTTAGTTTAGTTCAGCTAATTATTTCAGTGTTCTGTTGAGCGTAATTACTGGTCAACAAACACAGATTGGCCGGGGTCGGAAATACAATCTCGTACACTGTTCCCCAACCTCCCAACTATTTCCATAATTTTAGAGGCTTATCTGCAGCTCAAAGGCCTGCCGACAGGTGTATGTTTGCTTTGTGCCATGTTTCGAATTTTTTAATTAACAAATATTTGTTCTCGCCATGTGCTCCAGCTACAGGCTTTTATTGTCTTCTTGGGTGGGTAAAAAATGCACAATGCTAGCAGCCCCTTGCCCCTTGCCCCTTTCTCCCTTGAAGCCGAGCATGCACTTAATAAAGGGAATAATTAAGAAATTAATTAGCACCTTTAGGCGAGGCAAGGCGAGGGGCGACCTTCCAGGGGAATGTGCGGAAACCACCATGAACCAAGTGGGATTTACTCCGATCCGCAGATCTCTTCAGCATGTCTTAGCTGCTCCGCTTCCAAGTTTTTTTCGCCACTGACGCAATCAGCTTACAGACCGATAATAAAATTATTCGAGTATACAAAAGTTTGTTCAAGAGCTGGAAAATGAGTTAAGTAAATTATTTACACAATATTTCATTTGATTGGCAGCTCTGCTGGCTCCGCTGGCTCTGTCTTGCTTGTTTGCCTCGCATCAAAATCAAATGCGCGAATAAATATAGTTGTTAGCAGTTTGAATATCAATGCAGCCAATCTTTGGACGATTTCCCTTTGAAATTCGATGGAAACAATTTGCTTAATTGATCGCCTGCATCCTGGACTCGAAACGCATCCAATTAGGTGGCATCAACAACTGCTGGTTGCCCCTAACACTCATGCATCAATGAGCATAGTTCTAATGTCCGCAGTCGCCGGAGCAGACCAGAGTGGGCGGTCGGTCGGTCGGTCGGGTCGCTTTTTGTTTCCATGACAGTGCCTTGCCGCCTCTGCAGAGTCGTTCGGGTGTCATTTTTAACGAATTATTGTTAATTGCGGCATTAATAGCATTATAAAACAAGTTAGTAACAATTTGTGGAGCGTTGAACAAAGCAGAGTGGAGCTCTCACTGGAATATTCTATGAAATTAAATTAAAATTCCATTACTAGAGCCACAGGATTTTAAACTTTTAGTTGTGTGTCTGGCAAGGGTGTCCTTTGTTCATAAAAGTAGTTAAAATACTACTTATGTACCCACTCAATTTGTAATGCAATTACCAAGATATAGCCTTGTCTCCCTGATATATAACACTCGTATGTGTCGCCCTGCGAAGAGCACAAATCGAATGCCAGAGAGTCATGTGCTGAACGAGTTCCGAGTGCATTCAGCATTATTACTAGTGATTACACGTCAGAGATTACGGAATACAATGTGTGCTGGATTTCACACACCCCTGAGAGATTACTATATATAGAGTGATTTTCCAAAGGAAAAATATTCTTGGATTATTTTATGGATGCACTCACCTCACACTCTATGAATGGATGAAAGCGAGGGCGCTGGATTCTTGTCTGTAATAAATTATTCCACGGAAATAACGCACATCACATCACATGGGCGATTAAATACATAGGATTATGATGGCTTAATGGCATCCAAAGCACTTATTTTTCGAGTAAATCTGGTCCGGGCCAGGTCAGGCGGATGTTTGGTAAGGTTTAGCACACACTTTCCCCGCAATCCGTTCACAGTTTTCGCTTATTTTCGCGTTTGTAAACAATTCCGGGCACAAAGCATTCTTCGGATGCTTAGCAATTAAATAACATTCAAATTAAATAGGTAGTCATGGAGATGCACATATCACTGCCTATCCCTATCACTGGCAGACCGCAACTCTTATGCTGCACCTGTTGAAGCCGCGCGACACACCACACCACACCAAATGGAGTATTAGGATTGGATTGCTTCCCAGCCGGAAGCCAGGCTAAGCAGCGAAACGAGAGACGAGAGGCGAGAGACGAGACCCGAAGGCGAGATCCGAACGAACAGTGGAGCAAGCAACGGAACAACAGACCCCGAACCGAACTGCTTCAGCAGCAATGGCGAAATGAGAGCGAGAGGCCAGGGCGTAAGGTAACGGAACCAAAGGTGTGTTTGTTTTAGCCTCGCGTGCGTGTGTGTGTGTGTGTGTTTGTGTGTGCGCGTGTGCGTGTTCGACGTGCACAAACATGTTCGTGCCAGTGCGTTTGTGTGCAATTGACTTGTAGGTGAAAGCTTTTGCTTTTATGGCCTCTTCCCACTTGTTGCTATTTGCGGTCACTGGCTCCTGCCTGTCAAGGCTCAAAATTCGAATTAAAAATAGAAGTGGGCCTTGAGATATCTACCTATTATTCACCAATCAAGTCGTCTCTGAAACAATAGCCCAACCAAATCCTAAACTACAATTAAAATCTCTAATTTTTGCGCAAAATGAATATGAACTTTCAGTACCAGAAGGATCATGCCTTCGAGAAGCGTCGCAACGAGGGCGACAAGGTCCGTCGCCGCTATCCGGACCGTGTGCCCGTCATCGTCGAGAAGGCCCCCAAGACCCGTCATCCGGATCTGGACAAGAAGAAGTACCTGGTGCCCGCTGACCTGACCGTCGGACAGTTTTACTTTCTCATTCGCAAACGCATCAAGCTCAGTCCCGATGCGGCTCTCTTTTTCTTTGTGAACAACGTGATTCCCCCGACATCGGCCACCATGGGTTCGCTGTACCAGGAGCACCGCGACAAGGACTACTTCCTCTACATGTCCTACTCCGATGAGAATATCTAGAGAGGTCGTACAGCGTCTCTGCCTGATGTTTGTCACGTTTTTTTGCCATTTTTAAGTTCATCAATTAAAATAATTTTGAAGCATCATCATTGTGTGGCTCGGCTCTACCTCGCACGCTGTGCTGGCCGGGAATAATAATTGAATTGAAAATGTGCTTCCCCCTTGGGTCTGCGGGTCTCGCCAGTCTGTCCCCTAATCCCGAACTGTGAAAAAAACCAACAAATTAATTACAAATTTAATCTTCTACTAGCGAACTCGCTTAATTATAATTCACAAATCGACGAATCGACAGCCAGTCCCATTCAGATTGGACAAATTAAATGGAGTCTCAGTCGCTGGCTCTGCCTCTGCCGCTGGCTGCTGTTTTATTTAGTTAAGTTCACTAATTGGTGAAAATATGAGCCATAAAACCAGTTTAAATCGCGTCTGAAGCATCCAGTGCAGTAAAAATTCAAATTCCAAATAAAATTCAGCCTGGGTGGTGCTGGTGTGGCTGGTGCTGGTGCAGCAAAACAAAGTTGTTGATTCTACTCATTGACACCGCATCGCACCGCACCGCCTTGGGGATTAGCAAAGGAAACTTTTCAGCGTGAAAAATAGAGAGGGGGTAGATTAAGATATCAATTATGCATTAGAATGGATTCCCAGCAGTGGGGCAGCAGGTGGGTGGTGGCTTAAATGATGAATGCGCAACACAGGTGTGAAAAATTCTGCGTATGTACTTCGATCCATGATGCAATAATCCACTCCTGCAATGCGCTCTCCTTGCGGGTCTTATTTTGCTCACACTACGTTCAGTGCTGCCAAATTAGCTTTTTCCTGTCAAATTTTGCTGTTTTTGAAGACCAATTGCAGGAAGCGGGAATTCTGACTTTTTTATATATGCATTTGGCTGTTTTTGGCTTTTTTAATATTGCCACCAATTTCATGAAAATATGTAGTCCATGTAGTAGTAGTAAAAAAGGAAGGTAAGCAAGTAAATAAGGTAATATTTTATTGTGAGTGAAAGGATGATACCGATTTTTATATTATTTATTTTAATATAACGTACAGATATCGATTGCGAAGACTGGGAAAATGCTGCTGTGATTACGAAGTACCTCCAAATTATCTTCGCATGATCAGTACGAACATGTCGTAATTAGACGACCTGCTGAAAAATACTTAACACACATACAAAAATAAAACTAAGACCATAAAAATATGTTTGCGCTTTTTTTAGAATACTTCAATTTCGTTTACTTCTTTCCAGCTAAAAACAGCTTTTTTTATCAAAAGTTGGCAGCACTGGGGCTGAGCCTAAAATAAGACCCCAAAAAGAGGGAGTGGATGACCACCTTTATGGAATTGCATCATGCCTCGATCTACCAATATATGTACATATCTAAACCATAGGAAGGGGATTAGATTAGGGTTAGGTTTACACTAAGACAGACCAGACCCCACACAGTCTGGCCCAGTGGAGCGGAATTTCTATAGGTAGACAGATCAGATATTGAATAATATTCTGTTATACATTTTAATTTAGCCTGCGATTTGCATATCATGTTATTTACGAACAGCCCGCCAGCCAGCCACTAATTGGCTAGACAAATGCAAAGCAAAGCGAATCCACACCTGAGGCCCGGCCCGGCCCGGAATGGAATGGAATGGAATCTTCTCTGCGGCAAAGAAAAGTGTAAAATATATTAGTAAATTTAATTAAGAAATTAGTGAGTGGCCGAAAATACACGACAATCTGTACAATCTGGGGCTGGGGCTGGGAGGCTGTTTTGGTAAACGATTTGTCATTTTGTGGTTATATTGTAGCCGACAACAACAGGATTTCTTTTCTTGTTATCGAAGGCAGCAGCACTCTCAGGGGACAGGGACAGACGGACAACAATTTGGGTATTATTAGCAATGGAAATCAGCTTAATGGCCTTTGGGCGGGGCATCACATCTGTTGGATGGAATTTCGTTTCTTTGTTTTAGCCGCAGTTACATAAAGCGGCGTTGGGGAAATACGAAATTAACAATTAAGAAATTATCTCGAAACCGCGGGCAGCCAATCATTTGGTTGCTGCCAAAGAGATTTGGTTCATTCTGTCACCCCGCGGAAATCCGCAGGCGAACGTAATCTCCTCCCCCTTTCGAAGCCTCTCCTAAAGTCCAGTCATGGCTTATATAGAGATGTGTGCCTCTAGGTGTAGCACTAATATATGTCTTGGCATCTTTTATGGTCTTTCTGTAGGCTTTGGTGCCCATTTCTGGTCTTTCATTTAAATCCACATTGAATTAGAATTTAATTTTGAATCCGATAGCTATATCGATAACAAGCAAAGCACTCAACATGCTGCTCAACATTTGCGAATGTCGCGAAACATGTTGCAGCAACAAACGTCGCCATTTTTAGTGATTTTCTTTGTGATTTTGGCTTCCTCCTATTTTGGTCACACTGAAAATATCGCCTTTTTGTTGGTATTTTCTACTCGTCGTAAATAAATGAGGAAAATTTGTGCGAAGTGAGACGAGAATGGCGTCCACGCTGCTTAAGAAAAAATAAAATCCAACAATTGTGTGTACTAAAGTGGTTAAATTGTGCGTACAACAAGCAAGTACAAGATAAAGTTTAAGCAGTTCGTTTCGTGCTTCTGCTCTCGTCCGCCGGGGCTTTCTCGTTGTATTGGCCAAAAAAAAAATCGCTTTGTATGTGGCTCGTTTCGTCGTCATGCTGCGAAATTGTTTAAAAATTAAGTGAAATACACTGTATTAATATAGAAAAGTATGTGCAACATGTGCAGGAGATATCTGGTGATCAGCCGCGAGTGAGTGTGCCCTTCCCCGCAGTGTTTTTGCAAGCCTAAAAGACTTGCGAAAAATTCCCTCGGCAGCAGCGCGCAGCCAGACAAGACTTGCATACACTTCAAATTCGTTTCGTTCGTATACCGAGCTTGCTGCCCTGTCCTGTCCCTGTCCCAGTCCCCGTCTCCGTCTTCTCGCGCGAGTTCGTTTTCAGTATATATAGCCAGTCTATGGACGGGTCGTCAATGCGTGAATATTCTTCTATGTGTAAGTGTACGTACGTGCGTGTATTAGCTGTATAGTTATAGAAAAATCATCCAAAAATCCCACCAAAGATCCACAACCTTCCGCCGGACTTTCGCCCATAGGCGAGTGAAAAATTATTAATTCGAGAGCTGCTGCTGCTGCTCCTACTGCCACCGCCACTGCCGCTGCTGTTGTTGTTGGTGCAAAGTGTCCATGTGTGTACATATGCAAATGATTGGATGTCCGCAGCACATCCTTGCATCATCATTATCATCGTCAAGAGGTTCGCAAGCGAAAACCACAGAAAACGCAAAAGACTTCTTCCCAAAACGAAGCACAAGCGAGACGAAGACAAACGTCAGCAGCACCAGCAGAGGCAGAGAGTGTACGCAACGCAACAAACAGCAGAAGTAGCAGCAGCAAAAGAAGCGGCTGTCGCTGTCCGATGGCTGGCTGGCAATTATTTATAAGTCGGATGAGTTAACAAATGCCGCGGGAGATGGGAAATCAATGTATTGTCCAAGGATCCGGAGACGGAGCCCGTGTCCAGAGCAGAGCCAGTGGGTGCTGCATAAACGCGAAAATTCGGCATAGAAAATAATTACGAAAAAATCATTACTGCCCGTTTCGTTCGTTTCACACAGAAACTAATAGCGCCATAAGTGCGAGAGTGAGAGCGAGAGCGACATATGCATGTAGAGCCAGCTCGTGCGGCAAGTGCAAGTGAGACGGAGACGGCGTGTGCGTGTATAGCCGCCAAATGTAAAGAGAGCCAGCGAGCGAGAGAGAGCAACTGTTTGTGGACTGCGCTCAAGCCAAGAGAGATAGGGAGAGAGAGAGAGCGCGCCCGAGCGAGCGAACGAACGGCAGGGTTGTCAACGCACGGCAATCTCCGTACGCGGCAGAAATAAAAGTTGTTGTGGTATTGGTGTATTCGTGTCGGTGTTGGTAGCGGACTTTTCAATACACAGAGCCATGCATGAACCGATACAAATTATTTATGTTTCCCAATATATTCGGTGCAGTGTCCCGTGCTCCGGTTCCCGTTCTCCGGATTAGTTAGATCAAAATTAAGTGAAGTCGAAAGAGTAGAACGAGAGTGCACTAATGAAAGTCTTTGATAACTTGCAGCTAACATAACCTCAAATTTGCCGCTGCAGTCGTCGGAGAAGTCGTCGTCATCATCAGCGTCAGCGTTGTTGGCGGGTCCTCCCCAGCCCCCACAGCCAAACCGCCAGCAGCAGCAAATGAGCAGCCATGAATGAGAAAATAAAGTCGCCGTCAACCCAGGGAGGTGCTGGGGCCGGAACCCCCGCTGCTGCTCCGCCCTCGGCATCTGGAAGTGCGGCCGCCGCAGCAGCAGCCGCCAGCAGTGGTGCAGGTGGTGCCAGTGTCGGTACCAATTCCACATCGACGCCACCCACTTCCGGCCCACCCACGCCCAACAACAACGGCAGCGATCCGATCATACAGCAAAATGTCGGAGTGCCGCACCCCTACGGTGCCCCGCCACCACCTGGTTCGGCACCAGGTGCACCACCGGACCCGGCAGCGGTTATGCACTACCACCATCTGCATCAGCAGCAGCAACAGCAGCAACAACAACAACAACAGCAGCATCCGCCGCCACCGCCCCACATGCAGCATCACGGCGGGCCGGCGCCGCCGCCAGGAGCACCTGAGCATGCGCCCGGCGTGAAGGACGAGTACGGTGCGGCAGTGGCTCACCTGCCACCGCCCCACGCTCATCCTGCCTACGCGCGCTACCACACGGGCGACCCCAACATGGATCCCTACCGCTACGGCCAGCCACCGCCCGGCGGCAAGCTCCCGCAGCCCCATCAGCAGCAGCAACCACAACAGCAGCAACAGCAGCCGCCGGGTGCGGGAGGCTCTCCCAATCGGCCGCCACAGCAGCAGCAGCAGCAACGTTACATCCCTGGCCAGCCGCCGCAGGGGCCCACGCCCACGCTGAACTCCTTGCTGCAGTCCTCGAATCCGCCGCCGCCCCCGCAGCACCGCTATGCGAATAGCTACGATCCCCAACAAGCGGCCTCGGCAGCGGCGGCGGCGGCAGCAGCAGCCCAACAACAACAGCAGGCTGGAGGACCTCCGCCTCCACCACCAGGACATGGACCGCCTCCGCCACAGCATCAGCCATCGCCGTACGGAGCGCAACAGGGCGGCTGGGCACCGCCTCCCCGACCCTACAGTCCACAGTTGGGGCCGTCGCAGCAGTATAGGACGCCACCACCGGTAAGTGTGCCGATGGGATGGGGTGGGGTTCGGTTGGGGGATTTTCTTTTATGTTTTCTTGGTGGCTCTCTTTCTTGTTTTTTTTAAAGAGCTTTTTTGACATTGACACTGATTTTGATTCCATCGACCCCATGCTCTCGACTCCCTCACACACACAAACACACACACACGCAGATAGCGGAATATACAGCATACAAAACACGAGAAAATGGCCTTATGCTAGCGCCGCTATCTGCACCCCACCCCCAACTCCCCAACCCATTCAGAGAGAGGGGCTCGTCACGTTTTGTACACATGTACTTGGAGCTGGGTCGAATGTGGGTGTATATGTGTGTGTGTGTGAATTTGGAGGGAGGCTGTGCAATATTTACTGTTACTTTTTAAGGTTTCGTCGTCTTGGTCGCACTTCATTCAGAGTTTTGGTAAAAAGATTCAACAAAGTCCTGCTGCTCGGCTCGCTCCCACACAGGCACACTGACACACAGACACACATAAAAAACATGTATATTCCGCGCCTTTTCGTTATGTAGCCCCGTCACCTTCCCCCTCTCCACTCACTCTCCACAGTTTGTCGTTTAAGTGCCGGTTGCTGCTGGGTGGGAGAGAGGGAGAACGAGCCGGCACTTGCCGCCGCCACAAAACAATAACAACAAAGACCGCAAAAGAACGTTGGTAAAGAGAAGGGAAGGAGGAGAAGTGGAAGTGGAAGAAGAAGAAAGAGTTTGTAACCGAAAAATGTTGAGGCATTCGCATTCATTCACCTTTTTTGTGGCTTCATTTAGGGCAATTCCAATAGAATTTGATTGGAATTGGAATTTGTTTGAAATTGTTGCACGATATAAGTTTCCTTTCTTACTGCATTGTTGCGGAAGTTATTTGAATAAGCAGATTGAAGGATTGAGCCAATGGAAATCCACTGGACTGGACGCAGGATCTGTCTAGTTGGAGCCGAGCAGGTGCGGAATCCCTGAGTCAATTGCAGTCGGAGAGCTGTACGGGAGAAATTGGACTGTCTATTCAAACTTTTATCCCTTAACTTAAAATGATAAGGAAATGTGTACCCAGCCCTACCCAACATCTCGGAGAGCTGCTATCAGTTTTCGCCAAGCGATAAAGCCTCACGTGAGGGAGTCATCATCACGTTTCGATTGGAAATGTAAACTAAACCGGCTAATTATTTTTACGAGTTTTATGGCTCCACAAGTCATAACATAATGACACCACCCGGAATCAGTCGTCCGTCGTCTCGCCCCCCCGTGAAATATTATTCCACTGCAATCGGATCGATTGTTTTTCATGAATGGGAGATGTCTCGCGGATAAGAGTCAACGAACTTTGATGCGGCCCGACGATTAGCCAGAGCAATATAAACAAATCTATGTGAATATACAAATCAAAAGCAATGCTAGGGTTTAGACATGTGCGAGACGAGTCGAGACGCTGCGGTGCGGTGCGATGCGATGCGACCTTCGAGAGCTTTGATGATATATGTACTATACATACGTATAGTATGTATGTAGATATTTATGTGTGCAAGTGTATTGTGAGATAAAAAGAGTGAAATATCGCTGCTATCCAATATCCATGTAGGTGTAGGTGTGTAAATGTGTGTGTTCGTGAGTGTGCAGAGTGTGACTTACGCGTGCATGCAATAAATACAGACAGACAGGCAGACAGACCTTACACACATATGCTTATACATATATGTATGTACCTATGTGAAAGAGTAGGCACCGCACCGCACCGTAATCAAAGGCAATAACAGAGAAACTTGTTGTTGTCACAGCTGACTCTCTCTCTGGGAACTGGGGTAGCTGAAATGGAAGAGTGGTAGGGTATGGTGGGGGGAGCCGTGCAGAGCCGGCAAGCTGTGGAGAGGAAGCAGAAACCAAAACAAAATAAAAATACAAAAAAATAAGCGAGACCGACCCCGCGCACAGTCAAAGAGAAGAAAAGAAGGAGGAGGAGGAGGTGGAGGGCTCGTCGACTATGACATGCCGCCTCAGTCGTCTCTTTGAATGCCGGCCCGGCCGTCTCTGCCGCCTCTTCAAGTGCGCCTCTTCCTCTTCCGTTGGCTTTGGTGCATTTCTCTCATTTCAAGAACGCGATGCAATGGAGAATCCTTGACGTTTCCACCAAACCAAAGAGGATTTCCCCCCCTTGTGGGGTCAACAGGTGCAGCGAGAGGAAATAACTGTACATATGTGTGTGTGTGTGTGTGCATATATTAGGCAGCTTTAAGTTTCGTAAACTTTTTTGGTATTTTTTGGCATCTCCCACCACTCGTCCCGCTTTCCATATTTGTGGCCTATCCAATGATAACTGTTGTTGCTGAATTAGGTGGTCTCTCCCGCTCTTCATTGCATTAACCGTTGCTGTTGTTTGCTTCACTGGTGTATCTTTGTAGTTCCTTTTCGTCTGCTGCTTCCTCCTCCTCCTCCTTGCCTCGTCCTCGTCTTTTGCTTCTTTTTGGGCAGACGTTTATCGGGTCGGGTTCGGGTGTTGTGTTATGCGGTGGCGGAGAGTTTTGAGCTTTGTGTCTGTGTGCCGCTGGCATGTGAATGTATGGGGGTCGGTGGTCTGCCTTTAAAGTTTGACCTACAAAAAGTGGAGCAGCATAAAAAAAAACTGAGCACCCTTTACTGTTATTGTCCCTGTGTTCCTGCTTCTCTTTCTTTGGTGTTTTGCCTAAGAGTGGGGTAAGCTTAAGGCGCAGACTTCCTCTATGCTCTGCCACTCTCTCTCATTCTGTTCGGTTATCAAACAGTTGCAATTAATAATTTTCAGCCTGCATTGTGGGGGGAATAATGTGGAGAGTGTCTGTCACATTGTACTATTTCAAATTATATTCGCTCGAGTCCTGCACGTAATTCTATCGTTCCGTTTCTCCTCCTCCTTCACGTCCCACACGCCCATTGCCATCAGCCTGCTGGGACGTTCCAGTCCTGCCCCTGCCTTCTGCCTACTGCTCCCACACAATGCCTCGTGGCCATGGCATGGCCTGGCAACCCTTACAACTGCTGCCGGCTTTACCTTTTTCGCTTCAAAATCGCATTTACTATATTCCATTCTCTTCCTCTCCCTTCTCCCTCCTCCTCCTCCTGCACAATTTATGCAAGCGCTCCCGTCTGTCTATCTCTGGCTCTGTGGGTGTATGTGTATGTATATGTGTGCGTGTGTTTGTGTCTGTTGGTTATGAAATTATAAACCCAAGCCCCGGACAGGACCACTCCCTGTCTCTCCGCCCCTCCCTCTCCGATCCGCTCCTGCCTGTGCCTTCCACGGCTGCTGCGCTTTGTTTTTTCCCCCGTGATATTATAAAATACATGTAGCAGTAGCTGTGCTGTTGGCAGTGGCAGAACTCGGTCCCCGAGCCGGCTTTTAACTGGGAAACCTACCACCACCACCACCACCACTACCACTACCATCATCAGCACCATCCCATCTCTGGCAGCTCAGCTCCGTTCCCCTCCTCCACTCCACTCCACTCCAGCACTCTCCCTTCTCCCGTCTTCTGCCTGCTGCTGCTGCTGCTGGTCCGACACTCTCGAACGTAATTCCGACCGACGTTCTTTCCAACCGTCATTCGTTCGTTACACTCATTGTATGTGTGTGTGTGTGTACCGTACGACCCTTGCTGCATTAATTCAAATTCCACTTCAGCTTCGTTCCTACCCGCGCTGCCCTGCCCTGCCCTGCCTGTCCGTCGTGTCGTTCCCTTTCTGCCGGCTCGCTCGCTCGTACACACAGTTCTGCTTCTGCTTTTGATTTTCATCCATGATGAGTTTCCCTTTTTTACTTTATTTCTCTCACTGCCTGCCTGCCTGGCTGGCTGGCTGGCTGCCTGGCTGACTATACACACGCACACGTACACATACAGTCACGCACACTCTCTCTCCTCTCTCACTCTCTCTTGCACACTGAGTACGAAAACCATCCATTCATGTTTCCTGTCACCCTGCCGCCGCCTGCAGTGGACCGACCGACCGACCGTCGTCGTTGTCGATTGTCGTTATTGCTGTTGTTGTTGTTGTTGGCGTTGTCCTCGTCCACGTCCTCGTTGCCGGTACGACGAGATCTGGCTTTTGCCTTTGCTTTCCTTTCCCTTAGCTTGGGTCCCGGGCCCGTCCTCTGCTCTGGCCCGGCCCGGCTCTGTGCTCTGGGCTCTGTTCGTTGGCTGTTTCTGTGTGTTTCCATTAGATTTATTGCCACATTTTACTCCGGGGCTGGCTGGCATTCGCAGCAACATTTGTGTGAGTGCTGCATGTACATACACATACATACATATTTGCGAGGGCGACTGTGTGTGTGTGTGTGTGTGCCTTGCCTTGCCTTGCCATGTCAGGACATGTCTGTATTTGTGCCTTGTCGCACTACGTCAAGTTGAAAATCCTTTCATTAATGGCATCCCAAGCCCAAGCCCTTTTTGCTGGGCTCGTCCTACTCCAGTTGCCTGCCACGACAACGTTCGGAGGTGTCTCCGTCTCGTTGGTTGCCTTTGCCTGCCTGCTTTTGTTGCAACTTTGTCCTGGACATGCATGTTCATGTGCATGTTCCCGGCATAAGTTTCACTTTATATTCCGCTCAAGTGGATTTCTTGGTTTGGGGAAGGCAGGGGGAGGAGGAAGGGCTCGGGGTCAGGCAATCGACTGTCCTGAGTTATGCCCCCTCCTTCAGGATAGCTAGCTCCTCTGATTGGGTATGTCATGGGCGTGTGTGCGTATAGCGGTAAATGTTTCAACTTTTTTATTGCCAGCATTTAGTTTGCAGCATTTTCGTTTTTTGAGAATTGTCTCTTTTTCTTTTCTTTCTTTTTTTGTAATCTGCGCATTTGTGACTTGTCACACCCGAGCAGGAGCGGCGTGTGCGTCACTGTCGTTGTCTCGCTTTCTCCCACTCCCACCCTCCCTCTCTCCAGCTAGCGTATGTGTTTGTGCTACAGTGAGCGCCAGATAATTAGAGCCACTTGCTCCCTGGGTCATCTGTTTGTAATTATTGTCTAGTATTTATATTCCAGTTTTAATTGCTGGAAATTTCCCATACGCAGTTAGAGACAGCCAGAGAGAGCGAGAGAGAGAGTTCCAATTAGCGAGCAGCCACTGTACATGGCACGGCATTGGGTGCTTGCGCATTTACGGGAGGGGGGAATATCGATTAAAATTATATATGTGCGATATAAAACGAAATGTGCAGCAGTGCTCTCTGCACGCAGACAGCCAACAACAACAAAAAGGAAATGCAAACGCAAATAATTGATGAATTGCAGAAGAGAGAGGGAGGGAAAGAGAGAGAAAGGATGAAGAGCACTGGCTGTAATTAAAACGCCCATGTGTGTGGTGGTGTGGTGTCTATGTCCCTCACTTATTAGATTTATTTTGAAGGATTACAATACGTACTCTTATTGATTAATATCCGTTTCTTCTCCTCTCTTTCTTCCCTTGGACAGACAAACACTTCCAGGGGTCAATCGCCCTATCCGCCAGCTCACGGTCAAAATTCAGGTTCCTATCCTAGTTCGCCGCAGCAGCAGCAGGCACAGGCACAACAGCAGCAACAGCAGCAGCAGCAGCAGGCGGGTCAGCAGCCTGGTGGCGCGGGACCGGGAGGACCTCCGCCGGGCGCCGCACAGCAACAGCCGCAGCAGAACACACCGCCAACATCTCAATATTCGCCGTACCCGCAACGATACCCCACTCCGCCTGGACTGCCGGCCGCGGGACCCAATCATCGAACTGCCTACTCGACGCACCAGGTGAGAGAGAGAGAGAGAGATTGCCCTTCTTGTTTGGTATCCAACTGGAGACTAATCACGATTCGATTCCATTGCAGTATCCGGAACCGAATCGGCCCTGGCCCGGCGGCTCTTCGCCCAGTCCTGGACCCGGACATCCATTGCCGCCCGCCTCCCCGCACCATGTGCCGCAGCCACTGCAACAGCAACAGCAGCCACCTCCGCCGCATGCCGCCGCCGGAGGACCCCCACCCAGCAGTCCAGGCCATGCGCCCAGTCCCTCGCCACAGCCCTCGCAGGCATCCCCCTCTCCGCATCAGGTAAGCACCGAGCACAGAGACGATGATAATTCCGTTCCATATAGCATTTTGAAGGGGGGTTAGAAGGAGGGGGAAGAACACACTCATTCATTGAATGGTTCGGTTCGGTTTGGTTTGCCTCGCCAGAGTCGCCGTCTCCGTACCCGTACCCGTGCCCCCTCCGCGGCATTTCTAGATAATACACATCGAAAGTGGGTCAATAAACTGGGGCTGCGTGAACAGCACGTGAACTTGACTCGTGACGTCACAGAAGCACACACATAAACACTCGTACGATACGTACTCTTTACCTGCCTGCCTCACTCCAGCACTCCACTCCAGCACTCGTCCACTCACTCACACTCTCTGTACCTCTCATACGGACAGGGACAGGCGCAGGCACAGGCACAGGCACAAGGCACAGGCAGGTCAAATGTTTATGCCTCTGTCCATGGGATGGCACTCGCATATATGTATGTACTCGCTCGCACTCGCACTCACTTTTTGGGTTGAGCTTTGCTCTGCTCTGGCTGGTAGCAGCCCCTACCCCTACCGCTACCTCCCCCCTATTCAGCCTCTTCTCTTTTGTTTGTGTTTTACGAATTTTCTTTTAGGTTAAACACCTACCACCCCACCCCAACCTCATTCCAACCGTCTCCGTCTCTGTCTATCGCTTGAACTTGAACTGCTATCGCATCCCGTTCGTTTTCTCCCCGCTCCTCCGTTCCTCGTACAACTTTAAAATTGTTGTTGCTCTTATCGTTGTTGCTGTTACTGTTTCTGTTGTTGTTGTCGCTGTCTTTTTTTTTATGAATTTTAATGATTTTTATTTTGTTTTGATTACTATTTCTTTGCGTGGCGGCGTCGCCGCTGCGTTTGCGTCTCGCCTGCCATTGGCATTTTTTTCCCTTTTGTATTTTGTTTTATTTTTCGCATCGCCGGCAAGTCTGTTCCTCCTGTCATGCCTCTCCCCCTTCTTTACCCAGTGTGTGTGTGTGCGTGTGTGTGTGTGTGTGGTATGCACGTGTCATGAGCATTTTCGATTGATTTGTTTTAGTCTGTTTTCTAAGAGTTTTGTGTATGTTTTGTTGTTTTTTTCTGCTGAATGATAGGCTTTCGTAGGGACAACAACAAATACAAACGTCATATCAACCATGCTGTGGGTGATGTCTTGTGTACACGGTATATTAAATAAAAGGTAATGAAGTCCGAACCTCAGGATCCTACACAATTCAGTCACCTGGGGACTGACTGTCTTACCTATACCTTAACATACCTTGCGTATGTACATTCTGGAATGCGTCTGTTTGTGTGCGTTCGGCATGTCCGCGGCCGCCTTTGCCTTTCCTTCCCTGCGCCCACTCACTGGCTGCTCTTCTCTTTCTGTTGCTGTTGTTGCTGTTCCTTCTCCTGCCATTTCTTTATTTTGTATTTTGGTTATTTTTTCCCCCTCACTCCACTCGTTCCCTTTTATATTTGGTGCACACACACACCGCTCAAGATCACACACAAAGCTTTGTCTGTTTCCATATATATTTGGGTCAATGCCAAGGTCATTTTTGTTCTGCTTTTCCTTTTGGTTTTTGCTGCTGTTGGATGTTTTTTTTTTTTTTAGCGGTTTTTGCTTATATTTTGATGTTTTTCATTGCAAATCATTTTGATTTGTGGATCCTTTCATCTTCAAATCATTCCATCGTGCACATGTCTCTTCCAAATTCTGTATCTTCCATCCATCAATGCCGGAGCACGTGACACTCCTACACGGCACTCTCGCTCTCTGACTCGCAAATTTAACTGCAACAGCAAATACAACTCTGGTTCACGCTGAACTTACGCTCGCTCACACTCTTCTCTTCGGTTCCCTCTGAGCTTTGCTCTCCTCTCCCTCTACAGCTCCCTCTGGGCAAAGTTGATTACCTTTTTAATGTCGCTTGCGACAAAAAACAAACAGAGGAGAGTGGAAAGAACTGTAATCAGCCGTCCAGCCGTTTTAATCCGGCACAACATGATGTTGGGGGATGGAGTCCAGTCCCCGTTTCCACTCCAGCGTCGCCCTCGCTGATTCAATATTGCATTTGTAAGCGGCTTTAAATTCCATGTGTGTGTGCGCGCGTGTGTGTGTTTGTACACTGGCAGAAATATTATTGCAATATTTAACCACTCAACATTCATTTCCCGCTTCGGCAACAAAAAATTGCCAAACATTTTGCGGTCTCTTGCAATCGTTGTATCAAATGGTTTCATCAGAATGCATATGCACATGCAAACACTATTTTACGATTTAAACTTCCAGTAATATTTCCATCGATTTCCAGAGCGCCAGCGCCAATCCCATCCTGATAACCATCGTTGTCCTACTTCAAAACTTATTTCAAGATTGCTCTGCGTCATATTCTGTAGGCAATCGGCAATCAACAGCCAACAACAACTGCATTCATTTCATGCTACCCAAATTTTACTGCAGCAAATACCTAGAGGTGTGCGCGTGACGTGAGTGGAAGGAAGAGGAGCGTGCACTCACGTGAAACCATAAGAGCTTTCGATTTGTGTGAAAATAAAAACAGCCACCTTTGAGACTGTGACTGAAAAATCTTGTCACGCGACCATCCCCACAGCAAAGTTGCTCCGTGAGTGCCTGCTCCTGAGCTGCACTTGGAGCGTCCCCCCCGCCGCCAGCCCTGAGCCCCAGAAGAGCCGTCACATGGCCTGGCCGTCCCCACCGCCAATGAACAATTTTGCCGGTTTTTCTCTGTCACATTTTCTGTTGTTGTTTTTGTTGTTGCTGCTGGGGCTGCTGCTGTTACTGGGATTTTTAGTGCTCCACTCATTGGGGCTGGCTCCACTGCTGCTGCTGCTGCTGCCGTTGTTGTCGGCATCATCATCGTTTTTCATTTTAACAGGCATAGACAGAAAAAGGCAAAAATAAAATAAAAAATAAGGAATATTCAGCTCTGCGGCTGCCTTTCTGCTTCTTCTTTTTCTGTGTGCCTTTATTCGCATACACACTTACGCTCGCGCGCGTGTGTGTGTGTGTTTGAGTTTGCTTGTTTTTCAGTTCACTCGTTTGGATACACACCAAGAAACGAAACGAAACGAACGAAGCGAACATGTCGGGTCCGGGTCGAGTCGGTGCGAAGCGGAGCGGGGAGAGAAGGTAGTGAAGCTTTGGCTTTGGCTCTGCCGGTTCTGGCTCCAGCTCTGGCTCTGGCTCTGACTGCTGAGGCTCTGCTCTGGCGCTGGGAGCTCCATCCAACTCGATTCATGGGACATTTGTCTGTGCACAAAGTGGTTTGCAGTTGTTGTTTTTACTGCTGTCGGTCGGGCTGGCGGACTGTTGGGTCTGTCTGTCAGTCTGTCACGTCTGCTGCCATGCTGTAAAGTGGTCAGAGCAGGGGAGTGTTCGTGTGCTTGCAAAACGAATGGAACGAAACGAACCAAACCGAACCGAACAGACTTCTCTGATGGTATACTCTCTGGCAGTGTGTGTATGTGTACTGTGTGTACATTTGTTGTTGGCGTTCACCGCTGCACAAACACACACACAGCGGAGAGACAGTCAGAGCCACACAAACTTTCGTTTCGCTCATAAAATTTTCAAGCAAGCACAAACAGAAATTGCATCCCGCTTCCACTCCCACAACCACAGATGCATACACACGCACACACCCTCTAATGAACGACAGTCTGATTGTCTGTCTGTCGCTGTTTTTGCAACCGCTCAGCTGTGCCGCCTGCACTCTTGCTCTTCGGTTGGTTTTGGTTTTTTGCTCGGAGGGGGTGTGGTGGTCGCGACTCGCGACCCCACCAGCTTTAAGTCAATCTTGCACTCTGCTCGCGCACCCCTTATTAAGGTTTGAGTGTGGAGAAGTAGGGATGCACAAGATAGTACTGTTATTTCGATCAGATATGGCAATCATATATCGCATATCATATAACAAGGGAATTTTTAGTTTCATTTCAAAAACGATTAAAATCTAAAGACACAATTCGAGGGTATGCAAGGGTATCAAAAGCATCGGCCCTCGAAGCCAGTGTTCGTGGGGCTCCGCTCCCTGTGCTTCTTTATGTTTTTTATGATACTCGTATCCCAAAGTTTATTACTTGTTCTCTCTCTCTCTCTCTCTTTTGCTGGATGTTTATAAATTCCCTTCTGTTGGTGTGGTGTGCAGCTCCTTTTGTGCATTTAATTCTCTTACTTTTTCATCTGCATCTCTCTCCTTTCCCCCCTCCCCCTTCCCCTGATTCACCACAACAAGAGACCATGCGAATGTGTGTGTTAGCCTTGTTTTTGGTTTTTGTGCCTGGCCCTGCCACATTCAACATTCATCGCTAAAGGTTTTAAGGTGATAAGCCACAAAGGTCCCAGCAGCAGGCGGTGTGGCAGCAGCAGCTGACGGCCAACTCCGGGGCAGACACTCACGCACACACATGGGCACGAAGCATAAATATTTGTGTGTGTGTATGTTTGCACATTCTTTATTTAAATGACATTGCATAAAAAAAGAAGAGTTAAAGTACTTTTGAAAAAATAAAGTCAAAAATTGTGGCAAAAGGCGCTACATCATGCCGCCAAACTTGAGGAAAGATGAGAGGAGGATGTGATCTGAAGTGGGGTTCCATCATTAGCATTTGGAGAGAGAGTGGAGACAAAACGAATCGTGCTCGAAATTCAAATTCCACTCGAACGGCGGAACCCTTTTCCTGTGTCTTCTCCTCGTGGTCCTCATTCATTTGAGTCTCTTACTTTTTGGCGCGCAAATCTTTGCTGAACTTTATGAGCGAGCGCTCTCTATCTGTCCTGCTCACAGCCTCACTCCACTCCACTCCATTCCACTCGTCCCCTCCAACACAAGACAACAGTTAATTCAATAACATTTTTCTGTAATCGCATGGGTGGCGCAGAATGGAATAGAGTGATTGTGAGCAGGGGTAGGCGAAGCTTGGGGGGCTTTGGATAATTTTCAAGTTTAGTTTTGCTATTTTGAACTTCGAGTGCGAATTCTGTTTTACTTTTGTTCGTTTTTCGTTATTCGCTTTTCATTTTTTGTTGTGTTCTTTCGTTATAAATGATTTCATTGTTGTTGTTCACGCAGCGCTTGTTTTTCTTCCAAGTAATTTTTCTACTCTACACACAGACACGGATACTTAACTACAAACGTGGGCCGCCTTCGTACTGCCTCGCTCCCACTCTTGGCCGCCCCCCTTCACACCAACAGCTATGCTATCCGCGCACAAAGCATTCTATCTCTGGCCTTTGCTTCGCCTTTGGCGTCCCCTCCCGTTCCGTGTGTCCCGTCCCTGCTTCTGCTTGCTTGCTATTCTCGTCATCACCGTCGCCGCTGCCGCTGCCGCTGCCACTGCCACCGCTGCCGCCCTTGGCCCCCTCGCTCACATCACGCTCTCTCACACTCTCAACGTATTTTGGCTCCCCTCTGACGACGAACGAGCGAAGAAACGAATACGAATACGAATACGAATGGCCTGGCTGGCTGGCTGGCTGACTGGCGACCGACGCCGTTGCTTATTTCATTTTATTATACTCGAGTGTACATGCGTTTGTGTGTGTGTATATCTGTGTGCATGTTTCTGTTCCTTATCTACGTCTTTGTCATCGTACGTTCGCTGTTCGCCGTTCGGTTCGTTTCGAGCGCGCCATAACTACCACAGAGAGCTGAGCACAGCACAGCACAGCCACACAGCCACTTGCCCGTCTCTCGCGCCTCTCCCCTCTGTCGAGCGCTTCAAGTTGCAGCCGTCCGTCGTCGTCGTCGTTGTCGTTGTTGTTGTCGTTCGTTCCACATAGCTTTTATTCCCCTTCCATGCCCTCGGCCCCCCCTTGTTTTGTGCTGCTGCTGCCTTTGCCGTCGTCGTCGTCGTCGTCGTACATTTCATTTCACTTCACTTAATTTCTCAGATACCAAAACGAACAGCGCTCGCTGTATTTTTCTTGCTGCTGCTGCTGATGTCGCTGCCTGCTGCTTTCCTCTCTCTTGCTGTGCTTATATTGGGTTGTCTGTGTGTGTGTGTGTTTGTATATTTCGAATTGCTGTCGACTTAAGCTTTATGTGTGTGTATGACTGTGTGTGTATGCTTCCTTGGCTGAAATTGTTTGTGCGGTGCGGCGGTGTGGTTGGAGCTTTTGCTTGATTTTCTTATAAGCTATAAGGCGGCAAAAAAAGTTAAAGTCGAATCGTGTCGCATCGCACCGAGTTTCTGTTGAAGACTGCTCTGCTCTGCTGCAAGAGTTGTGATTGCTACGAGAGATTTGGCGTTTATGAGAATTTCCCCTCTTGACTCTGACTCTGACCGGGTTATAATTGCACGAGGCTGTCGTGTCTGTCTGTCGCCGCATAAGTTGTGTGTTGTGTGTAAGTGTGAGGAGAGGAGAGGTATAATAATTCCTTTGGCAATGTCAGAAAAGGTCGATATGGAGATGGAGATGGTGGGAGCGAGGGGATCAGCGCAACAAGAATGTAATTGTATCCGTTTCGCTTACTCCCAATGATTGAGATTCCGTTCTCTCTCACTCTCTCTCTCTCTCTCTCTATCTCTCTCTCTGCTGTTCCGCTACGTAACAATAACAACATTTGGTGTTACCCCACCCCACCCCATCACATGCCCGCCATTTGGGATAACATCTGATGGGCATAAATATGTTTACGGTATTTGCCGCTCGAATCGGTTTTACAACAACCAACCAATACACATACAGACATACATATGTATGTACATCACCCGGTCTAATTGTATGTATGATCTGTTCGAGTTAATTGCTGTTGCCGCTCCACTAATTCGTAGTTGCTATCACTTTCATTTAAATAAATAAAAACTACCGGCCGGCCGGCACTTAACTGAAAATGCCTGAATTCACAACGGAACTGGTTCCCGCTCTTTCCGCTCTTTTTGCAGGAGCTGATTGGACAGAACAGCAACGACAGCTCCAGCGGTGGGGCTCACAGTGGCATGGGCTCCGGTCCTCCCGGCACACCCAATCCCCAGCAAGTCATGCGGCCCACACCCTCGCCCACTGGATCATCCGGGTCGCGTTCCATGTCCCCAGCAGTGGGTAAGTACCAGGACTCCATTCGATTTGGGTGCAGATCAGATCTTATGGTCCACTATCCACTTGCAGCACAAAATCATCCAATCTCGCGTCCGGCGAGCAACCAGTCGAGCAGCGGTGGTCCCATGCAGCAGCCACCGGTAGGAGCCGGGCCACCACCAATGCCCCCTCATCCGGGTCTGCCCGGTGGACCGCCGCCTCAGCAGCAATCTCAGCAGCAGCAGCAGGCCTCGAATTCCGCCTCATCCGCGAGCAATTCACCGCAACAGACCCCGCCACCGGGTCCGCCGCCCAGTCAAGGCATGAACAACATGGGCACGCCTCCACCGCCACCTCAGGGTGCGTCCGGCGGAGGCTACCCAATGCCGCCGCACATGCACGGAGGCTACAAGATGGGCGGACCGGGCCAGAGTCCGGGAGCGCAAGGCTATCCCCCGCAGCAGCCGCAGCAATATCCACCAGGTACGATGAGCCACGCCACTCGTTCTCCCCGACACTAAATAATCTCTCGTTGGTGAACTTTTAGGCAACTACCCGCCACGGCCGCAGTATCCGCCGGGGGCATACGCAACCGGACCCCCACCGCCACCAAGCAGCCAAGGCGCCGGAGGAGCCAACAGCATGCCATCTGGAGCCCAGGGCGGCGGCTATCCGGGACGGTCCATGCCGAATCACAGTGGTGGAAGTCCACACGGGCAATATCCGCCCTACCAGTGGGTGCCGCCGTCGCCCCAACAGCAAGCCGGTGCTCCACCGGGCGGTGCGATGGTTGGCAACCACGTACAGGGCAAGGGCACACCGCCGCCGGGGCCGGTGGTGGGTCCGCCGCCTCCTCAAGGCAGTGGCTCGCCGCGCCCACTCAACTATCTGAAGCAGCATTTACAGCACAAAGGTGGCTACGGAGGCAGTCCGACGCCACAGCAGGGACCGCAGGGCTACGGCAACGGGCCGACCGGAATGCATCCTGGCATGCCAATGGGTCCGCCGCACCACATGGGACCGCCGCACGGGCCCACCAGCATGGGTCCGCCCACGAGCACCCCGCCCCAGTCGATGCTCGGGGGCCAGGGACAGCCGCCCGGCGGCCCAGAAAGCGGTGGTGGTCCCGAGCACATATCGCAGGACAACGGGATAAGCTCGTCCGGGCCGACAGGCGCCGCCGGGCTGCACCCGGTCACGGCGGTGGTCACCACTGGTCCGGATGGAACGCCCATGGATGAAGTCAGTCAACAGAGCACGCTCTCGAATGCATCAGCGGGTGAGTGGAGGAGATGGAGGCGATTGCAAGCAGCAACTAATTTTCGGTTCGGTTCTCCTTTTTTCTTCTGGCACAGCATCCGGCGAAGATCCCCAATGCACCACACCAAAGTCGCGCAAGAATGATCCTTATAGCCAAAGTCATTTAGCCCCTCCGAGCACGTCGCCGCATCCCGTTGTGATGCACCCGGGCAGCGGCGGCGGCGGCGGTCCCGGCGAGGAGTTCGACATGAGTTCGCCACCCAATTGGCCGCGTCCGGCTGGCAGTCCGGTAAGTAGAGCCGCCATCACGCATATCGTTCGAATGGGCAATGAATTTATTTGCATCCACAGCAGGTGTTCAACAGCCATGTGCCCGTGCAGCAGGAGCCGTTCCGCAGCACGACAAAGAAGTCGGATTCGCTGTGCAAGCTGTACGAAATGGACGACAATCCGGACAGGCGCGGATGGCTGGACAAGCTGCGGTCGTTCATGGAGGAGCGGCGGACGCCGATCACCGCCTGCCCAACCATCTCAAAACAGCCACTCGATTTATATAGGTTATATATTTATGTAAAAGAACGTGGCGGATTCGTCGAGGTATGCAAGGTGCCGTAGTAACTCCTTTTACTAACTTCTTTTTAGATTTACTTACTACTAGCAAAAACCAAATCAGCCAAAACCAAAACCAAACCAAAAACCACCAACGTAGTTAACACGAACCAAAATCAAAAGATATATCCATCCACCAACAATATATACTATCTGCATATATATAAATAGACACCAATCTATCAATCTGTTGCGATTCGGCTTCGATCAGTCCAGCAACCACCCAATCAGACTCAGACCCAGACCCAGCCCGCCCAGCCTCCAGCCTCCGATCCAAGTGTATCCAAATTCTAGCTGCATCCTGCGTACAGTACAACATTTAGCCCACGGTGCAAGCTTTTCATTCAAAAACAAAATAACAAACGGAAAACATTTTACTACTGCCTTACAGCCTACGGCCTACAGCCTTGTCTTTCCTGTAGACAGACAGACAGCATGCTCTAGAAACCGATTCCAAACTCGATTCATTCTTAATTGAAACTAGTTTTTATATCATTATATCTCATATCTCCAGGCATGCTTAAAGATCTTAGTTTTTTGTTGATTTGTTTCTAAAATTTGTGTTTCAATGGGAATTCATTTTGATAACTCTTTTCCTTTTGGTCTGTTTTGCACGCTTTAATCGAAAAGCATCGATACTTATCGATTATAATTGGAACCCAGTTTCTAAACACATTTATCGATTTATCTCCTTCGGTCGCCTGCTAATCAATCTTCAAAGCTCTCCCAGTGTCCCTTATCCTTTATTTGTTCAGTAGTTTCCCTATCCCCCCCCCCGTTCTGAAAGTAGTTTATGATTTCCCCCCCCTAGAATGTAGAATTTCCCAGAATGCATCCCACACCCAAGTTGTTTTTGCTCGTCTTCCTTCTTTGATTCTTTGATTTTTTCAATCGACACTTGAGTGATGCTCCAACCATAAGCAATCGCAAACTAATGATCCCCATCCCCAATACGATTCTCCCGTTATTGCCAGGTGACCAAGAGCAAGACCTGGAAGGACATTGCCGGACTCCTGGGCATTGGGGCCAGCAGCAGTGCGGCGTACACGCTGCGGAAGCACTACACCAAGAATCTGTTGACCTTCGAGTGCCACTTTGACCGCGGCGATATCGATCCCCTGCCCATCATCCAGCAGGTGGAGGCCGGCAGCAAGAAGAAGACGGTCAAGGCCGCCTCCGTCCCCTCGCCAGGTAAGTGTCTGCCGCGTGCGGTGGTGCCCTGCCCCCCATCTTTCTTTATTTTCGGTTTACTCTTTCGATGCTTAATTTGGATTCTCTGTTCGTTTCTTTTCTTTTCCGTTTTTTCCTCTTCTGTTTTTGTATTCCTCGTCCGTTGTGCGATTGCCGTTGAAAATGGAACATATTTTTCACCACCTTTTCCTCGCATCATTTTACGAAAATCCGAAAACGAAAAACGAAACGAAACGTACGAAACGAAACGAACCCTCCCACACACACAACTTGCAACCAATCGGTGGTGGCCATTTGGATGCTGGGACAACCAACTCGACAGGCTCGTCGAACTCGCAGGACTCATTCCCGGCCCCGCCAGGCGCCGCCCCGAACGCCGCGATCGATGGCTATCCAGGCTATCCGGGCGGCAGTCCCTATCCTGGCGCCAGTGGGCCGCAGCCGGACTATGCGGCGGCAGGCCAGATGCAGCGCCCGCCCTCGCAGAGTAACCCGCAGACACCTCATCCCGGTAAGAGCTGAATGTGCTGATCCTACTCCTACTCCGCACAGCTCAGAGAGCTGTATATGTTCTCTAGTATATACTCGGTATAATTTAAAGTATATTTCTGGGATTAATTTGTTTTGTTCTGGTATCCCGTGTGTATCCATGTTATCATTGTTCTTTCTTCTGATTATTACTAAATTATATTCCACTGTGTGATCATTACTAGACGATATATGCTTCTTCTCAGCCCCCTTCGAACCTCCTTAGCCTAACCCTGTAACCTTTAACCAAAGATAATATAAATAGTAATTTGAGTAACGCCCATACATTTCAATGTTCATATGCGGCGACGTTTTTTGGAACTGACTAAATGCACACAAGTTTCGCTCGCACGAACTCGCACGAAAATTCACGAGCATCGTGTGCACACATAAGTTAAATCTCAGCCTCATGTATAGAACGAGAGAGCGGCTGGCTTCAGAGCGCTCCCTCTGTCTCTCTCAGCCTGGAATTTAAATATATTCCAGGTGGAAAAAATCGGCCTGGAGCCAAGCAGAATATCGAGTTCAAAAATGTTATATGGCGTTCCTGATTTTACTATTTAGGTTGTCTTTGCTCTAATCCTGAAACCCTGTAACCTCTAACCCTGAAACCCTGTAAACCTGTAACCTGTAACCGCATTCTGTACCTGTAATACCCTGTAAATAAGTATATTTATCGTTTATATGTGTTTGTTATTAATTTTCATGTGTGTTTTCGTTTTGTTTATTCATTTTTATGTTTTTGTAACGTTTGTGTGGGCGCACTACTAAACCATAAACTCAACCGAACCACCACCAACCATCACTCGATCACATCACCAACCAACCACCACCACCACCACCACCACAACCAACGATGCTCACATTATCTTCACTTCACCCACAAACCAACAAACCAACAAATTACCAACAAATCACCAAACCAAACCAAACCACGCCACAACAACAACAACAATTCATTTGTGTGATTCCACTGACTCATTCATTCCAATTCCAATTCAATTCGATTCATCCAAAACCAACCAACCAACCGACCAACCAACCATTCATCCGAACCGAACCGAAACGATCCGCCGCTTACCGCTTCAGGCGCCGCAGTAGCTGTTGCCGCCGTCGGCGATAATATAAGTGTGAGCAATCCCTTCGAGGATCCCATTGCTGGCGCTGGTCCTGGCCCAGGTGGTCCAGGTGGTCCTGGTGGTCCTGGTCTTGGTCCTGGTGTTGGCCCTGGTGCTGCTGTTTCTGCTGCTGTGGGCGGGGCCCTGCCACCGCCACCTCCCCATTCACCGCACGCCACTCAGCAGTCGGGCCCGCAGCAGCAGCAGCAGCAACAGCAGCAGCATCCCCAGCATCCGGGCCTAGCCGGTCCGCCGACACAGCAGCAGCAGCAACAGCAGCAGCAGGCACAGTCACAGCCACCACAGCCGGGTGCTCCACCGGCGGGTGCACCACAGCAGCAACATGGGCCGCCTGGGCCGCCGGTGCCACCGTCGCCGCAGCACCAGCAGCAGCAGCAGCATGTGCGCCCAGCCGCAGGAGCACCTTATCCGCAAGGTGGCTCCGCTTATCCAACGCCTGTGTCTAGAACGCCAGGTATAATCATCTTTTATTTTTTTTTCTTCCTATCATCTCTTCCGTTTCTGTTTTTTTCCGTTTTTCCATCGAAATTTCACAACAGACACCTTTCAAATTTCGTTTGCTTTCGTACGCCTCATCTAACATCTAACGACTGAATGTGGTTCCCACTAACTAACTAACTAACCAACTAACTAACTCAATAATTAACTAGTTGATTTCGTATTTTGTGAGCAAGATGCATGCCAAAACAGATAGTTAAGATATCCTTTAAAAGGCTTACAAGGGCGGCAACTATATTGTATTGTCCTGGCCTGGCCTTGAGTATTATGTGTTCTTTGATTTCGATTATACTCTATTCTAGATAGACCTCCCAGAGAGTCCTAATTACAATAATTATAAACGTTTCAGGCTCTCCCTATCCATCACAACCCGGAGCTTATGGCCAGTACGGTGCGAGCGATCAGTACAATGCCACGGGGCCGCCTGGCCAGCCGTTTGGACAGGGCCAAGGACAGTATCCGCCACAGAACCGCAATATGTACCCTCCCTACGGAGGGCCGGAGGGGGAAGCGTGAGTGCCACCATTTTGTATCTCTCTCACAGACCCACACCCACCACATCACCAGACACCACACCACACCAGACACACCACCACACAGAACCCCAAACACACTGTACTGTAGCCTCAGTTTTGGACGAGAGCTGAAGCTGGAAAAGAGCACAATGAATATCACCTAATGATCTCCCCTCTCGCGTTTATTTCTCCCCTTCTCTACAGTCCACCGGCTGGTGCCAATCAGTATGGACCCTATGGCAGTCGGCCGTACAGTCAGCCCCCGCCAGGTGGACCTCAGCCGCCGGCGCAAGCAGTTGCTGGCGGGCCGCCCACGAGTGGATCGCCTGTGGCGCCACCCACTGGCGGATATGCACCAGGAACACCCACGCAGCAGGACTACTATCGACCACCACCCGATCAGGTGAGTTATGGCGGTAGCTAGGGAGAGGCAAGAACCTCCTTGGGAGAGGTCTCCCTTGGAGATATTGAAGATCCATTCAGGCTAAAGACACTCAATTAAATCCTTTCGAACGCAAGCTAATCCGATCTCCGCCTTTGATTTTGCAGAGTCCGCAGCCGCGAAGGCATCCCGACTTCATCAAGGACCCACAACCCTATCCAGGCTACAATGCAAGACCACAGATTTACGGTAAGTTCCGGATAGATGCAGTCCCCTCCCTCGAAAGTGTACTACTAATGCCAATCTTCTCCCTCCGTAGGTGCATGGCAAGGCGGTGCGCAGCAGTATCGACCCCAGTATCCGACCTCGCCCGCACCTCAGTCATGGGGCAGTGCTCCGCCCCGCGGGGCAGCACCTCCGCCTGGGGCACCGCACGGTCCGCCGATACAACAGCCCGCCGGAGTGGCCCAGTGGGAGCAGCATAGGTATCCGCCACAGCAGGCCCCGCCGCCGCCTCCACAGCAGCAGCAGCAGCAACAGCAGCAACAACAACAACAACAACAGCAGCAGCCACCATACCAGCAGGTGGCACCACCTGGCCAACAGCAGCCGCAGGCGCCTCCCCAGTGGGCTCAGATGAACGCTAGCCAGCCAACGCAGCCGGGCATAGCACCGCCAGGATCCCCGCTGAGGCCTCCATCTGGCCCGGCGAGTCAGCAGCAGCGGATGCCCGGCATGCCTGGCATGCCGCCCCAGCAGCAGCCGCCGGGAAGCCAACAGCCACCCCAACAAACGCCCCACGGAGGCGGTGCCCCCTCGCCAGGCATGCCCCAGGTGCCCGGAGGGATGGTGAAGCCACCGTATGCCATGCCACCGCCGCCATCTCAGACGGTGGGCCAGCCCGTCGGTCAGCCGGCACCTGGCGGTGGAATGATTCCGCAGAAGCAGCCGCCCATCGTCGGCCCGGGAATGCCACAGCCGCTGCAGCAGCAGCAACCTCCCCACCAGCAGCATCCACATCCGCACCAGCAGCACCCCCAGCACCCACAGCATCCCCAGCATCCCCAGCATCCACAGCACCAGCTGCCGCCCAATCAACAGCAGCAGCAGCAGCCCGGCGGCTATGCTCCGCAGGTGCCCGGAGGCGGCGGGCCCGGGGCCCAGTTGGTGAAGAAGGAGCTGATCTTCCCGCATGACAGCGTGGAATCGACGACCCCGGTGCTGTACAGGAGGAAGCGCCTAACCAAGTCGGATGTGTGCCCTGTGGACCCGTGGCGGATATTCATGGCCATGCGATCCGGACTGCTGACCGAGTGCACGTGGGCCCTGGACGTGCTCAATGTGCTGCTCTTCGACGACTCCACGGTGCAATTTTTCGGCATCTCGAATCTGCCAGGCCTGCTGACGCTGCTGCTGGAGCACTTCCAGAAGAATCTCGCCGAGATGTTCGACGAACGGTGTGAGGAGCAGCCACTGGACGAGGCGGAGGACGACGCGGACAGTGGCACGGTCATGTGCAGCAGGGTGAGGGGCGGACGACAGACGCGGTGTGTGCGGAGCATCTGCAGCTACAACCGGAAGCGCCACTACGAGAATATGGACCGGAAGAACGGCGGCAGCGACTCGGAGGACGCCGACGAGGGCATCGATCTGGGCCAGGTGAGAGTACAACCCAATCCCGAGGAGCGATCCCTGCTGCTCTCCTTCACGCCCAACTACACGATGGTCACCAGGAAGGGTGTGCCCGTGCGCATCCAGGCGGCGGAGCAGGACATCTTCGTGGACGAGCGCCAGAAGGCGTGGGACATTGACACCAACAGGCTGTACGAGCAGCTGGAGCCGGTGGGCAGCAATGCCTGGACCTATGGCTTCACCGAGCCGGATCCCCTCGACGGCATCATCGACGTCTTCAAGTCTGAGATCGTAAACATTCCATTCGCACGCTATGTCCGCTCCGAGAAGGCGAAAACGAGGCAGGACACTGACACGGCCACCAGCCCCAAGCCGGACATCAAGCAGGAGGAGACCACGACGAATAGCACGGAGGATGGGCTGCTCCAGGAGGCCTTCAACAAGAAGCGGCGCCTGGTCAGCGGCGACAGCAGCAGCGGTGAAGCCGGCGAAGGGGTTAAGAAATCCAAGCTGCTGGGTGACCCTGCTGAGATCGCCCAGTCAAGCGTCGAGGTGAAGAAGGAACCGGGAACCTCCGGGACGACGGACACCAGTGACAGCGATTGTCGAGCCGTTGACATGGAGATCGAGTCGCCCAGCCTGCAGCAACAGCAGCAGCAGCAGCAGCATCAACAGCGTCTGACCAACGGAATAGCCTCCTCCACCTCGCCGCCCTTGGGCGCCTTCGATCCGAGAGGGACGGTGCGGGATGCGGCGCAAGTGCTGCAGCGGAAACGGGACTCCAGCTACGAGGACGAGTGCTACACGCGGGACGAGGCCTCGCTCTACCTGGTGAACGAGAGCCAGGACTCGCTTGCACGCCGCTGCATCGCTCTCTCGAACATTTTCCGCAATCTGACCTTCGTGCCCGGCAACGAGACGGTGCTGGCCAAGTCGACCCGATTCCTGGCCGTCCTGGGGCGCCTGCTGCTGCTCAATCACGAGCACCTGCGGCGCACCCCCAAGACGCGCAACTACGACCGGGAGGAGGACACCGACTTCAGTGACTCGTGCAGCTCGCTGCAGGGGGAGCGCGAATGGTGGTGGGACTACCTGATCACCATCCGGGAGAACATGCTGGTGGCGATGGCCAATATAGCCGGCCACCTGGAGCTCTCCCGCTACGACGAGCTGATTGCCCGCCCACTAATCGACGGACTGCTGCACTGGGCCGTCTGTCCCAGTGCCCACGGCCAGGACCCGTTCCCCTCGTGCGGCCCCAACTCTGCGCTCTCCCCTCAGCGCCTGGCGCTGGAGGCGCTCTGCAAGCTGTGCGTGACGGATGCGAACGTGGACCTGGTCATTGCGACGCCACCGTTCTCCCGCCTCGAGAAGCTGTGCGCCGTGCTGACGCGCCACCTGTGCCGCAACGAGGACCAGGTGCTGCGCGAGTTCTCGGTGAATCTGCTGCATTACCTGGCCGCGGCAGACAGTGCCATGGCGCGGACGGTGGCCCTGCAGTCGCCGTGCATTTCGTATCTGGTGGCCTTCATCGAGCAGGCCGAGCAGACGGCCCTGGGCGTGGCCAACCAGCACGGACTCAACTTCCTGCGCGAGAACCCCGACTCGATGGGCACCAGCCTGGACATGCTGCGGCGGGCGGCCGGCACTCTGCTGCACCTGGCCAAGCATCCGGACAACCAGTCGCTCTTCATGCAGCAGGAGCAGCGGCTCCTGGGGCTGGTCATGTCGCACATTCTCGACCAGCAGGTGGCCCTCGTGATCTCCAGGGTGCTGTACCGCGTGTCGCGCGGAGCCAGCCGGATGCACTCGGTGGAGTTCAGACTCTTGCAGCAGCGACAGCAGCAGCAACAGCTGCAGCAGCTGCGTCCCGCGGAGAATCTAGCTCTGGCCGCCAGTGCGGAAGCTGCAGCAGTAGCGGCAGCAGCGGCGGTGGCGGCAGCCAGCAGCGGAGTGAAATCGGAGTCGGGGAGTGGAGAAACGAACGCTGAGCCAAGTGGCGGCGATGCCAAGCCCTCGCCAGCAGCCACATCCACGTCCTTGTCCACATCCGGCAGCGGAATGATCTCCTCGGCGATCAACGATGAAAACAGCAACAGCAGCCAGCAGCTGCCGCCGGCAGCCACCTTCAACGATGTGAGCAACAGCAGCACCAACAGCAACAGCTGCGGCACGGCCAGCAGCAACCAGACCAACAACAGTACCACCAACAGCAGCAGCAACAGCAGCCTGGGCAGCCAGTCCACCTCCACCATGAACAATGCCCCGACCACGCCAGCAGCACACATAACTCCACCATTGGTCGCCGAACAGCAGCAGCAGCAGCAACAGCAGCAGCAGGTGAGCAAAGCCGCTGCCACAGCCGCCGCACTGGTGTCCTCGAACCTCAGCGGGAGCCTGAGCAATGCCACTTCAGCTGCATCCGCAGCGGCGACTCCATCCTCCTCCTCATCGAGTGCGGCCACGGCCACAGCCGTGTCGCAGCCGGCGGCACCACCGCCAACGAATGCAGGAACGACGACAGCCGTTGCGTAGTATACGACAATGCTGCCAGCGTCCTACTACTGGCCGCGTCGCGGGGCAGTCGACTGAGAAGGAGCCGGAACCGGAACAGGAGACTGGTGACCGGATCGGATATCGATGTAATCAAATAATGTACATTTACTTAAAAGGAGGCCTCCTGTGTGACCTGTATGTGCTATGCTATGCGTAGGGAGAGCAAGAGAATGAGAATCCCTTAGAGGAGGAGGAGTCGGCTAGAGCCAGGGCCAGAGCCACAGGCCACATGTCATGTGTGGGCATCACTGAACAGTCAATACAATAACAACTGTATATTTTTTCACTCAAATCTAAAAATAGTAAATATATAAACTAAAGCCTAAGAATAAGCGATTGCAGCAGCCACATAATAATTATAATGATAAAGATACAAAAGAGCAGGAGCAGAAGCAGAACACGAGATCGAGTGCGACGTTTCGCAACACTAGCAGGGCAAAAGTACCGTACCGGATAAAAGAAGAGCGAGCGCCTAGGCAGAAGAAGAATAAGAGAAGAGAATAGAAGAGAAGAAAAAGAGAATTCAAGCACACAGCATACTTATTGTATTAAATTTAATAAATGAAGAGGCAGAGGCGAGAAGCGTTAGGAGGAGAGTAACTAACACATCCATATGCATACGCACGCTATGGTTTATCATATATTAAATATATAGTATATATAATAAATGCATAAACTAACATTAAACTACAAACAAGAGATGGTGTGTGTGTGTGTGTGGTGCATGCCAACGGGAAGTGCATACACGCGTACGTACGTATAGACATTGATTGATATATATATATATTAATATATAGAGAGCATAGTTTTTAAAATTCTACCACTTACTAATACTACATATTACAAGAAAATATGCAGCAAAGAAACTCAAAGTGAACAAACAGAAATCAACGTACGACAGAGAGAGAGTCCGAGTAACCCCCTCCCCTCCCCCCAATATAATATATGTAATATGTATGACTATTGTAATACCTACAGTTTAAATACAGTTTTATGTGAACTAAGGATAATGATGCAGTGGCAACACAGCAGGAGAGGGAGCGTGCAACGTGCATCGTGTGCATGGCGTGGCATCGTTGGGTGGAGGAGAGCATTAACAAACCATTGTACATACTTAACTACATATTATGTAAATTTCACTTTATTTTTGTTTCTTGCGCAACGTTACAAGGCACATGTGTGTGCATGTGGGTGTAGGGTGGCAGCACTGCATTTCGTATCATATGAGAATGGTCTGCAAAATTCCAGTTCCCCCCCTCCCCCCAAATACTACTTGCATAACTCCCACCCACTCCCCCTCAAACAAAAACAAACGGAAAGAAAATTAAACATAAAATCAAATTAGGTGATATAAATATATAGATATATATATATATATATACACAAATACATACATATTGCATTACTAAGAATCGAAAGAACCCGAACATGGACACACCGCACCCTGTACTGCTGTCATTTTTATGTTTATTTGTATTATTTGCTGGAAGTGCTGCTGCTTCATCTAATTTTATATATGGAACTTACTTAAGGCGTAAATGACAAGATAAATAATTAGGTTTTTATCTTAATCTTAATTTAAAAATATTAAATAAATAAAACAAAACAAAAAACAAAATAGTAAACAAAACACAAAGCGCGAAACGCGAAACGAGAAACAAGAAACGAAGCAAACAACAAAAAAACAAACTAAATAAAACTTAGAGAAGCAAGACATATTAAGTAGACGGTAAGGCAGTACAGTACAGTTAACGTAGTCTACTGCCTACTGCCTTACCTTCTATAGAATGTACCTTGCACAAAAGCACGCAAAAACGAACCGCTACTAACACACACACACACCAACACCCACACATGCTGGACGGGTGTGCGTGCGTGCGTGTGTGTGGGTGCCCCAATTGTATACTAAACTTTCTCACACAAAAATTAAAGTGCTACATAGAAGATCGAAGAGATCGAATCGAATCGAATCTGCCTCCTGATTCTAGTGGCCAGCTCCGCCCCCCCTGCATTCCGGAGAGGTAGGCTGAGGCCAGAAAATGACAGAGCGAGCGAGAAAGAGAAAGAGAGAGAGAGAGAGAATAGAAAAAGTGCTGCTGTTGATACCGTGTATTCGTGTAGTTGTTTGCAAACAAAATATAAACACTCAGCATCTCGATATCGATATATAACGTGTAGTTATTAGTGTATAATTTGCTAGGATGTAAATGTATGTCCCTCAAAACTTAATTTAAATATTTAATTAATATACATACATATATGATATACAATACAGCCGTTGTCTTTGTCGTTTCAAATCGCAAATGGAGAAACAGGGTATTATCAACTCCACATATTTAAATCGTGGCCGACATCACGTATTCGCCCGCGCTATATCGCCATTCACAGTCTGAGACGATCTGGCAACGCTTATAACTATAATCGTTATCGTTACCAAATTTGTATATCGTGAACAGTATCGACTCTCCAGCCCTGAAAACATAAAAATGGATAAAAATTATTATAAACAGATTATAAACAATCCAATACAAGAGGGTTCTTAAAATTGTGCAATTCTTGTTAAAAATTGATTAGTTTATCATATAAAATTATGTGATCACTGGATAAGGTCACAGTTAGCTAGTAATATTAGACGGAATATCAAAATTGACGAATGCTATATTTTCGATGTTTTTGCGATGTATTTCTATGTTATGTTCTCAACATCATCGCAATAACATCGACTCTCATTTACGTTTTTTACCGTTGGTAGCATTAATTTTTATTACGTTTACGTAAACGTTCCACTCTCACTTACGTGCTGCGGTTGTTTAAGAAGTACCTTGTGCATATGACCACTGTGGTTTTTTAATGACAGTCGGGATGCGCACAGGACATTCGTTCATACAACCGTATGCCTGTTTTTCGTTCTGCGGCTGGTTGAACGTAAGTGTCTTGTGACACTTGGGATCAGTGCTGCCAGCTACTAGCCACAAAAAAAGGACAATTGGACCAAACAGAAAGGGGAAAAAAAGGATGGAAATAAGAAAAAGGATAGAAAACAGGACAAAGTTTCCCGCCTACTCTGGCAAAATCGTTTTCCATTACTAAAATCTTAGACCGATATATATCGATTCTTTGAGAAAGAACCTATCGCATCTTACAAAAACATCAACAAATCCCAGCCGCGGGCTAAAATTATTATCAAAATGGATTTTAATACGTTGCTGCAGCGGGCCCAGAACCTGACAAATGAAGCCAAAGCCGAGTACGAGCTGCCCCAGGTGGACCGGACGCTCCAACAGGTGCTGCAGGCCACCACGGAGCTGCACGCGCGCGTCACCCAATCCAGCAACAAAGATATACAAGCGTAAGTAAAGTTATTACTTACGATTTCACAGGCTGATCATGTTTCTGCGACAGACATATACTGCTCGGCTCCAAGGGCATAGATCTGCCCAAGCTTACCCAGAAGCTGGAGGCGCTGAATGCACGAAAAACCTTCGACCCGGTCGATGTGGTTGGAGCTGAAACGGATGTGTGCACGTTCCTGAAAAACGAGCGCGAAAACGCCATACTCTCTGTGATTGAGGATACCAATAAAAACGTGAGTACACCGTTCACCTTGTTGCTGCTGCTCCTGCATTCACGAGAAAGGCTGCTTCTTCAACAGATCAGTGAAACGGTGAGCAAACAGAAGTGGGCCCACCTGAACAGCACCTGGAATGAGGAGAAAATCCGGCTGCTGGACGCCCTGATTGGGCCCTCGCAGAACTTTATCGATCTACAGCGCCTGCCAGAGCAAACCACCCTCGATCCCAACCAGCCGTCAAGCAGATGCCTCAGCCCAATGGAGCTTGTCTACGCCCAGGAGCTGCGCCACTATAACCAACTGCTGCTGAAGGGCGCGCCCCGACCAAATCTTGTGCAGAAGTTCGCCCTGTTGGCCAGCAGCTTTGGCGATGATCGGCTGACGGACATCTGGTCAACAGTGGCCGCCGTGACGCAGGTGAACGAGCCCCTCCACAGCGATCCCATCAAAGTTCGCCAGCAGCGGCCCGAGTTCGTTATCAACGCCAAAGCCCATCTCGAGAGGCACTACAAGCTCTTCATGTGCACCCTGGTGGGGGCCGCCCACAACAGCAGCTGCTATCAGCTGGTACGCGCCTATGTGACCAATCGGTTCAGCGCTCAGCAGACAATTGGCCTAATGGACACGTTGGACGAAAAGCCACTCTGGCCCATGGTCTACTACGCCATGCGCTGTGGAGCAGCAGAGGTGGCTGTGGAATTCCTGCAAGAAGCCGGCCCCAGCTACGAGGACTTTGCCCAGGTCATCGCCGATCGCAACGCGGGCGCCGTCAATTCGAGGACGGAGACACAGCTGAAGCTGCAGTACGCCAACAAGATCAAGAACTCCACCGATGCCTACAAGAAGGCAGTGTACTGCCTCATCCTGGGCTGCGACCCCAACGAGCTGCACGGCGAGGTGGCCAAGACCATCGACGACTATTTATGGATCAAGCTGGCGATGCTCCGACCCGGGGATGCTGTCGGCTACGGCCGGCTCCAGTCGGAGATCCTGGAGAAGTATGGAGAAAAGCATTTCCATGCCCAGACAGACTTGTATTTCAAAGCCCTGGTTCTGGTCGGCCTCTTTGAGGCCTCGATTGAGTTTTTGTCACGCACCGGTCAATGCGTTCATGGCGTCCACATGGCCATAGCCCTACACGAGCTGGGGGTGCTGGGCGGAGCCCGCAGTGTCTCGCAACCGTTGCTCTCCATCGACATCGCCGACCCTCAGCCGCTGCGCCGCCTCAATCTGGCGAGATTAGTCCGGCTGTATGCGCAGCGCTTCGAGCGCACGGACACGACGGAGGCGCTTAACTACTACTTCACGCTGCGTTGCTTGCGCGATCCGAAGGGCCGGAACATGTTCCTCACCTGCGTCTGCGATCTGGTGGTGGACAGCGGGGCGCTGGATACCAGCATTTTCGACTTGATATTCGGCCAGCGGAGGACTGATACCGACGAAGAGGTGCCAGGGTGAGTCCGAGTGCAGTCCGTGTCCTCTCCCCACCACCATTTAACCTTTTCTAATTCCTCTCTCAGAGGCGTCTTTCGCCAATTTGATTGCCCGGAGTTCGACACGAGCACCACGGCCTCGCTGGTCGCAGAAGAGCTGGTTGCCCGAGGAAGTTTTGAAATGGCCGTGCGGCTTTATGAGCTGGCTGGCAACTTCAATCTCGCCCTGAAGCACTTCAACATATTGCTGGCACAGGTGGTGCAGTTGTCGCCGCAGGAAGGATCACAGCGGGCCCGGCTTAGAGACGAGGCCAATCGATTTAGCAGACTGTTGGCAGGGCTCCGCATTGAAGTGGATCCCAAAATAAGGGGCAGCTTTGCACTGCTGCAGCTGCTGCTCGTCTTCTTCGACCTGCATCATGATGGCAAGCTATTGCCAGCTCTAGAGCAGCTGGAGCGCACGAAGCTGATGCCCAGCACCACGGATGATGTGGAGGGCTGTCTGACCAACATCAAGAAACTGAGCGGAGAGGTAATCAAGGTGATTCCCGACGTCTTGGTGGCTGTCGTGGACATCACGCTCACCCAGTACAATCAGTTGAAGCCGGGCATGTGTCACACGAATCAGCAGCAGCAGCAGCTCCAGAATTTGCGAGTGCGGGCCAAAGCCCTGTCCAACCTCGCCGCCAGCATGCCCTTCCGTATGCCCTACGAAACCAACAAACGTCTGATGAAGCTAGAGCTGGTGATGAACTAGAATAAAAGTATGTTAACCATATCCACATCTACATCTACGGGAGATCAGTCTGTCCTCTATTTATTTCATCAGCATGAAAATGTACTCTTCCTCCTCTTCGTCGGTGTCCGCATGATCTTGAAGTCTCTGCTCGAGTTCCTCTATTCTAAGTCGAGCAGCAGCGAGCTGTTGCTGCAAGTCAACGCTGAGGCCTTTGGTTGCTTCGCAGGATGGACAGGATGATTCAGCCTCGCTCCCAATTCCATCAGCCCCTTTCGAATTGTCCTCGTCGATACCCTCATCTTCAAGCTCGCTTCTGAGACACCTTGTCGGTGTCTGTGAGTCGCATTCCAAGGGATCTTCAGTGTCAATGCCAAGATTCAGTTCGGGTAGGGCTTGCTTTGGCAACTTGCTGTTTCTGTTGGGCAGCAGACTGGGACGAAAGTGTCTGGAGCATATGAAGGGCCACTTTAGTCCGTCTTTAAGTCTGCACAGCTTCATCCACTCTGTTCGCAGCTGCGGCTCTGTGGGAAAACAGTGCAATCTATCGGGCGGCGATCGAGTCGTGCAATCCCTGATGCAGCACCTTCGCACCAACTTTTTCCTCCCAGCGGCGCCATGGTGCAGTCCCTCGGTCTTGCCTGAAAATCAAAGCATCGTCAGAGTATCCTTTGGCTATTACTACTAGCGACCTACCCACAAAAAGTGTGGGTAATGCCCAGGCAAACAACTTGGTCTTGCCGAAACAGTGTGGCTCAAAGTGTCTGCGGCACACCCGGCGGCTTGAGAGCTGTGTTGTGTCCTTTGGCAGGCTGAGATTCTCCATCCACTTCAGCCTCACGCCCGGCTTTGTCGGAAACTTGAACATGGCGCTTCTGTCTTGCTTGCCACTCTCGTGACAGTCGGAAACCGTGCAGCGAAGACCTTCATATTTGATCATTTTTTGGTAATTTTTTTTTTGATTATGTGACCCTGAAGTGAAATGGAGAAAGCAATAAGTGTTGTAAGCCGTTTCTAAGCTTGTCTTTAAATTTGGTCCTTTTCCATTCAGTCCATTTTATATATTTCCTGGGAACACAATTGGAAGTGAAGTGCTATTACAAGTGCTGTTTGAACAGCGTTCAGTACATTAAACGGCTAAGAATTTTAAATATTTATTTCAAATTGTTTTTTATTCAACAGAAATTTATCCACACACTTATCGATGCTCAAACGAATCAACCCTGTTTTTTGTCTGCATTTTCCCCGCTTCGCAGTCTGGTCACACTAAAGACTGCGAATAAACGAAGGTGGTGCGCGCGGCGTAAAAAAAATATTTTGATAATAATTTCGTTGAAACGCCCATTTAAAAGAACATTTAATATTAATACTAATAAGAGTACTACCTAGTGTCAATTATTCCTATTCTATAATCGCGCGGCAGAGTGTTGTGGCCAGAGAACAAGTCGCTGCGAAGATTTCGCTTTTGTTGCCTCTCTACTGAGGGAATTTGTGCCCTTGTGTGTGTGCGTGCGTGTAATTAAACAAAAGTATTAAGCAAAAGTTACATGTTTTGCAATCCGCGCCCGTCCACTACGAAATAAAAAAAGCAGATACAAAGGCAGGCAGACAATTGTCATAGTCGCAGCTGCGTCGCAGGCCGCACTTCCTACAACGGTTTTTGGGCCTGCTCCTGGATTTGCAGCTGCTGTTACTTCGCTGCTGGTCGTTGTTGTTGTCATACTCACACACACCACCTCTCGTTAACTACCTTGAAAGCCGTAGAGGGACAGTGAGAGCGAGAGAGAAAGACAGAAGGCGCGCGCGGTAAAAAAGTGCAAAGTTGATGCCGTTCAAATAAGCTTGGACACTGTGTGCGGTGTGTGCGTGTGCGTATACGTGTGTGCGTGAGCAAAGGCATTAGTCATTTTTGGCCTGGGCTAAAACTGGACTGGAAGATTGGGCCTGGCCTGGTCTTTTGGCTCTTGTTCGTTGATCCCTGGCAACACATCAGTTGGAGCGCATCAACCAAAGATAGTCACACCAAAGTCATCTGTGCGGTTCGTCAAAAGGTTAGTTACCCGCTCTGCATTGACATTTGAATGTGTTTCGCCCCATTGAAGATTGGTGCAAAATGCACCCTGCACCCTCTTAACTTGAACCCCCCTTCATACATCAATCAAATACATACTATGTATCCAGCGATCTGTTTAGGCTATTTGCTTAATTGAAATTCCAGTCAAGGTCGTATTTGTTAATTAATGAAATGTTTGCCTGGTGGTTGCCTCGGCTGTGTGTTGTTTGTGGGGTTGTTGGTAATACGAGAAGAGACTCACAGTTGTTGCATAAACCCGATATGCTACGCTAGCTACCGACTGTTTGTCTCAGTTCACGCCTCAGCGATAAGGAATTCAGTGACATTTATGGATGGGAAATATATGTACATACATACATATGCAATCGGCTCCATCTTTGTCGTGCACTTGTTTGCCTGAAGCTCTTCCCCATGGCACAACCCACCCTTTCACTCTTTCCCACACTCTTCGCACCACTCCGTGCATTGCCCAAGGAATTTCATTTTCATGTTGTCACTTTCAGGCGCAGCAGGTGTGTTGCTTTTACAGTTTTCCATGCCACTGACTCCATCCGATCGGCACATGGCGTTCCGTCCATCCCTCCTCGCCACTGTTCCGGAGATAAAGTTCTTGAAAGAGCAGACTCGTATGTGGTACAATATCTGAAATGTTTCTCCAAACTGCCGACTGCTGTTGTTCAAAACAGGAAACGCCATGGGAAGGGAATGGAATGGAAGGGAAGCCTTTATCGCAGAGCATGAGAAATGGTACTGCTCTCAGGGAGAGAGCTAGAGAGGGAGGGTGGTGGGTATGTGCACTCAACAGCTGGCTCGCTCTAGCGAAGCAAGCTACTAGATTCTACTAGATGGAGTATCGTCCCGTATGAAATTGGTTCCTTTTGTACAGGACCAAGGACCCTTGGCCATAGCAATAAAATACATATCTACAAAAGAACATTGTTCTCTGAGCGCTCTCGAGTGAATCCATCAAGTGCACTTGTACTGGCTCATTGGATACACATTCTAGTGCGTAAACTTTTAGCTTTGATTGTATTCAACTTTGACCCACATTCGTCAAATGTCCCCCACCTCCCTTACATGGCAAGCCACGCATCACAGACGGAGAGGGAGAGAGAATAGCTCGCACTCGCTGATGCAGCAGCTCCCCATTCATACATATAATAGTTTTTCGTAGCCGAACGTGCAATTTTCGACCGCATTGTTTGCTTAGAATTTGCTACTGCAAGAAATAAGTACATACAATACATACATATGTACATACTACAATATATGTATGTGCATCCGTGACAAATGCATGCATATACTCAGTCATATACCCTATGTACAAATGTACAAATATGTATGTATGTACCAATGTATGCAAATAACTTATACATAGAATAAATTGCATGGGCTGGAAAAAAAAAAAACAGAGAATAACCATAAGCACGACGACGCACCGAGAAACGTGCTGACAATGCCGAGTGGGGCTCGGTGTTGATTTTGCCAATTTTGATTTCACCTCTCACAACGGTTTTTGCATCCTCCTTCATTCCCACTCGTTCTAAGCGGGGCATTTGTGCAGAGAACCAGGAGGAGGCAAGGAAAAGAAGGAGCCGAAGCCGAAGCTGTAGACACACTAGACTTTGTAGGTATGTTCTTTACTCTACTCAAATACTCTTTACAAAAAGAGAAGACTAGTGCTTCCCTGTAGGGACTCTTCATCTGCCAGGGCAGAAACTGCCAAGAGAATGAGCAACAGATGTACAAAGCTTAAAGATACAAATTTAAATTCAAACCAGTTCTCTCTCTCTCTATCTGTGTTTTTTTTTGTTTCGACTCGTTTTAAAGTCTTCCCTACGCAAAACCCATACAAATATTTGCCTGTGTATTGCTTTTGGATTATGTTTTGCCGTTTCGGGAAGTACAAGACCAGGTCTGGGGGGAGCAGAACGCAAAATGGGGTGCTCGTTTGTTTTAAAAGCTAAATTTGATGATAAAATATTTACTACTCGTTTGTAGATATTTTTTGTTAGATTTGTTCAGATTGTTGTGACGTCAGTTACCAGCTGTGTCCACATACATAAATACTCTTTAGGTGTCGTTCTTGGGCGGGCTATCATTAGGAGATGATCTTCAACCCTCTGGCCATTCATTTCCACTAATTAATAGATATTTAACTCAATGGAACCTTAACCTCAAAGCCACACACAAAGCATGGCTCTGTTTCTCGCTCTTTCTTTCCTTTCCCCTTTGCTTTTCTTTATCTCTGGTTCCCATCCTACGCTCGAGTCAAAGACTTTACAGAAAGTGAATGATTTCGGTTGTTGTTCTCTTTGTAATTTGCTTTAATTGCACAAAAACGCATCACAAGCCCCCGCTCCCACTCATCATTCATCATCTCTTTCGGGCACGTTCCAACCAGACACTCTCCATCATCAAGTATTACATACATATACATACATATATGTACATATGTTTCTTCTTTATTTGGCGGCAGGTCGAACCGATCGCCAGAAATTGAGGCGTGTTTTTCTATACTGAGGTTCATTTAACTTTTTATTCTGTGGGATTAAATTCAATTGGCTTCATCGGCGCTACGCCGTGCCTTCGTCCGTGCCTTCCTTCCTCCGTCCGTCGTCGCCTTCGCGTTGTTATTGATGTGGCGCTGTGGCGTTGGGGGCTTCTGATGTGGTCTCCCGCTCCCGTTTGCTATTTTTACGCCAGATGAGGGCATCGGAGAGCCGCTCCTCTGGCGTGTAAGGTTACCTTTGGTCAAGGGGCGGTCAATGGAACGTCCCTTTGTATTGCCATTATGTGTCATTGTGGTCTATCCATAACCATGGGCGTCTGTGCATCGGATCACAGAGACTTCAAGAGCTATTGGAACCCATTAAAGTGGTTTCAGTTTTTGGCATGCCCCGCAAAAATCTACTGCACACGAGTATATAGCAGACTGTAGCTAATGCACTTGTTATCTCTGTAACGAAAATAAGAGCTTTCAAGGTCGTCTCAGACGCTGCTGTGAAAATCTCGAACTGCCAACGGAATTAGGGGGCGTGGGGGAGAAACACAGAAAGCAGTGCCCAGAGCGTACAAAACAAATTAATTAAAATGGAGCATGGAAATCGGTATTTCAAATGCAATTTTCAAGCCATCAACTCATTTCGTTTTTCTTTTCTTTTTATTCCGTTTCATTCGATTATTAATATCGTCTGTCCGCTCGCTCTCACTTTGCTCTCACTTCGATCGGTGGGAAGAGGAAGTGGGAGAGGGAGAGCAGCCAGCAGCTCCACCCCACACACAAGCACACAAACACACGCTCTTTGTCACTTTCTTTTGTTCTGCTTTCCATCTTCCAATGGCAACGGGCAACTGCCATCTCCCTTCCCCATTCTTCGTGAGAAGAAGCTGCTCGGAACGTGCGGTCAAGCTGATTTGATGTTGGGTCAGAGCCACTTCCAAATGTTTCTCATAAAACCACAACCCACACACACATAGGTGATTTAATGTCAATGAATCACCCATATAGCCACATGTTTCATAGCACATCCAACCATATTTTCACTCGAAATCAGTTGACCATATCTTCGCGTATTGTTTGGGGAAACAACCAAAGCAATTAGCAAGCCGCATTTTCACAGCTAAAACGTTCTTTTCTCATAAATACGAGTAGTACTTGGCAGTGACCTCCCACCTGCCACTGCCCTCTCGGCCCTCTGGGCTCTCTGGTGTAAACCGGTTGTTGGCATTGACTCAAACCTCCTCCTCCTCCTCTTATCAGTTGAGCTTGAACCAACGAAACCAATCAAAAATATTGCAGAGAATAGGCTTGGCTTCATTACAAGCTCCCAGCACCCTAGCAGCTGGTTTCAAGCTTTGGCTTTCGGCTTTTAGCTTTTTTCGAAAACTCTTATACTACTGAAGCACACAATATATACGAACTGTAAAACACTCTACTACTGCGAGCATACAATAACAAGATGGAAGAACACCATACGAAGAGGAGCTGATAGAATAAAGAAAAAACAGAGAGGAGAGAGCAGAGAGTAGCGAGTAGAGGAGAGGGTGACTCTGACCTCATCTCCATACAATAAGCTCAATGAAATCTCCTTTCTCTATTGAAACGAGTGGAAAAAGATGGGGATAACCATTTCCTATATTAAACGAGTATTAGAATTGATTCATAATGATTAGAAATATAGAATTCTAGAGCATACCTCCATAGAGGTGCATTCTATCTCCATCTCTATCGCTATTTCGATTTCCTTCCTCCCAAACATCACCGATTAGAGGCGATTATTTGATCAATTTTACTGACGCCAAATGCTAGGGGGTCAGCAATAGGTCTCTACAGTGAAAGCTCCCTTGGCAGGACAGGTGTTACATGAAAATCCGCCACAAGAGTGCTCACTGTTTCGAGTATTTGTGGGGTCTGTTTAGGATTGGTTTGCTCTTCACAGCGCAAGAGGGTGGGGGTGGGAGGTGGGCCTGCAAATGATTAAATTGGCATTCCAACGTATTCCACTGCGAGTGCCTCTGTACGTGCCTCTGTGGGTGGATTGGGGTGTATGAGTGGGTGGGTGGGCAGGCAGTACCTATACCGCCCCTGCCCGCCCCTCTCATCACCACCTTCTGAAGGTGATTTTAATTAGATTGCAACTGTAACTGTTTGTTCTCCGCTCCGCTCTCTGTTTTGGGTAACGGGCGGCAACGTGTCGGCGATTAGCGTCACAATCAGTCATTCATTCAGTCAGTCATTCAGTCAGCCATTCCGTCCAACACTCTCTAACACAGATCTAGGTTTATTTTCGTTTTATTTTCTTTCGTTGCTCTTTCGCTGATTGTTGATTTTGAGGTCTTTTGAGGGAAGGAAGAGCCAAGAAATTTACATGAATTTCGATTATAATTATTTGTTGGGTGTGTGCTGTGGTTTTTGTTCCTTTTGTTTATGAATTCCGATGAAAGTTTGAAAGTTGTAGCCTTCAGAGGCAGATCTGTTTATCTTTGTTCTTATAAGTGATGCAAAATGCCTAACGGAACCATTGATTAGGGACTGAACGGTCGCCTAACATATGCGGAAATAAATTCTATTGAAATCATTCCATGTGTCAAAATACCACTCGTAATACACCCCCGAACCCGTGCTGCAACCCCAAGAGGCGGATACCGAATTGCGTAGAATTGTTTGCCAGGAACTGCATCCCTCCTACCCATATGTTTCGTGGAATGCGCTTTGGGGAATTCTCTCCGAATGACGCACGGATGGGGGGACCAAGCAGACGCCGCAACCAGGCAGTGTCGGAATATCGTATATCTATTCCTCCGATTCCTCTGAATGGTAACGCAATTGTCTGGTAAACGTATTTCTAATGAATGAAACATTCCAATATTCAGCTTCCAATATCCAGCGGAGGGAGGGTGGCCGAATACTTTTTTGCGACGTAAAATATTCCGATAAGAATATTATTATTTTTTATTTTGTTATTCCCTACAGCAGGCGGCTCTTATCAACGCCCCATTGTGCCCCAATGTTTCCCCCAGCTATTGTGCGCGCTCTCTCTCACTCACTCTCTCTCAGAGATGCTGTAGAGATGCTCGGGTTCGGTTCCGTAATGTGCCGGGCACCGACCCGCACCGAGAGATGTCTGTCGCAAGTGGGGCATGGAGCATGAGGCATGGCAGGCAACTAATGCAACAATTCCAGTTAATTTGGGCATTTGATTCCACTCCCCTTCTCTCTCTGATATCACAGATGCAAAATCCGAATAATTGGCAGAAAGAGCAAAAACCGAAAACAAATATCAGCATGTTTTATTTGTTTTAAATTTCTTCTGCTTCTGCATCGTAAAAAACAAAAAAAGTAGAAAGAGAACGCTGTGAGCCGCGGCCTTTGCCGCGATCCCCAGTCAGTATGAGTCCCCTGCCCTCTGTTAGAGGGCGCACACTCCACCAGGAAGAAACTGAAGTTTTCCAGTATGCAATGCTTCCAATGTTTAGTGGATTTGTTGGAAAAAACAAACTAATCATTTTAAAAAGTTTGTTTCCTTGAAGTAAAAGCTTAGCCCAAAGTATAAATTTACGCTTTATTTTTAATCGAGATCCTTACAATAAAGGTAACGTCTCTGAGAAGTATATGATCCCTCAACCTCTACAACCACCGTCGCAATTGCATCCGAACAAATTACAGGAGCCCAGGCCGCAATAATTTTCAGTTCGTGATCCATCATTGCATTTCCCGGTAATCCCACTTCTATAGCAGCATTCGGACGTAACGCCTCCGATGAGAACAAGAATCAGCAAAGCAATCGCAAAATTCATCTCCGCCGCGTGCGATGACGAGGACAATGGCTGGCCGGTAGGGCAAAAGGCACTATATATACTATCGCCAAACCGTTTTTAATCCATCTACTGGATATGGTACAAGTACTTATCCAATCTGGAATGCCATGCTTCCAATGTGGTGTGTACGTGAAATTGATTTGTCGGAAAAACTAACTACGTGGTCCGGTAATATGCACGGCACGTGTGTCTTCTTGCTCGCAGGGTCCAAAAACTGATCTCGCGCTCAACTTTATCATTCTTGTTCTATGCGCTTTCTGCAAGGAGCAAGGACCAAAGAACTAATAGTATATGTACAGTGGTATTAGGGGATAGAACTGCAACAAGAAATATAATTTTTGCTCGAAGAAGAGGAACCACGATCGCTAGTTATGTTATAATGTTTATTCAAGCAAATCGTTTATGGGCTTATCACAGTGGACCCCAGCCACCATCCATTTCTGGGATTCACAGTTATTCCAGCATCCATTAGTTTTCTTTGCGATAATTAGCCGATGGCTTTCAAATACGACACTTAAAATGCAATGAATGGCAATAAAAAATAGTTATAACTCTCTCTCCTTCGCCAGAGGGCGCACACTGCACCAGGAAGGGACGGAAGTTTTCAAGTATTTTTGAGCCTTTATCCGTGAAATTGATTTGTTGGAAAAAACAAACTTTAATTTTAAAAAAGTTCGTTTCGTGGAAATAAACTCTTAGCCCAAAGTATAAATTCACGCTTTAATTCTACTGACGATCCTTACAACAAGGATAACGCCTTTGACAAATATGTGATTCTTAATTTTCTACATCCGACGTCGCAGTTGGATCCTTCTACACTGTTTAAGCTTATACCACAATAAGGAGGAGTACTTCCATCTTGGCATATCGCAGTTTTAACCTTAAGCATAATCTTTTCCTTCATTCCCGGAGTAACAATCGATGGGCAACAAGGGGGTTCAGGGGTAGGCAAGGGCACAGCCCTACCCCATATTCGCTGTCGCTTTAGACATTTCGTTCATCACTACTTGAGCCGATTCCCTAATTACGGTCCCAACTACTGCTGTCAGTATAGGCATGAACATAGCCATGAGGCTTGACCTGGGTAGTAGCTGACCTTTGTGCGGTGGGCTGGTGCGGGTGGCAACTCAACATCCGTCATCGCAGTTACATCCAAATAAATTACAGGAGCTAAGACCGCAATAAGGAGTACCTCTTCTTCAATCCTTGCCTTCCCGTCGAAATCCTCATGGCAGCAGTAGGAAGTAACGCCTCCGATGAGAACAAGGATCAGCAAAGCAATCGCAAAATTGATCTACGGCGTGTGCGATGACGAGGACAATGGCTAGCCGGTAGGGCTAGGCGGCATTATATATACTTTTTCCAAACCGTTTTTAAGCCTATCAATCCATCTACTGGATATGGTTAGAGTATTTATCCAATTGGGTATACTATGCTTCCAATGCGGTGTGTCCGTGAAATTGATTCACGGGCATATCAACGGTACGTGTCCAAAAACTGAAAATTTCCCAGGTTTTCCAGCATCCATCCGGGGTGTTCCTAAATTGCACTTTTCTATGCGATATTTAGCCTATAAGACAGTAAATGGCAATATAAAATAGTTCGCGCCTAGACATATTTCAAATCGTATTTCTAATTTCATCTGTCTCTCTCTCTCTCTTCCCACACCAATCCCAGCCGTTACATCTCGCTGCCCTTCGCCAGAGGGCGCACGCGGCACGAGGGAAGAGTATGTGAGAGAGCGAGAGAGGGGGGAGGCCTGTCGATGCAAAGTCTTTAGATTATCGCGGGCTCTTTCTCGCCCGAAAGAGGGAACTCTCTTTTATGATAGTTCTCATTAATTCTCCGATTTCAATAGTACTCGTATAATGCGAATGAGTCACTCGATTCCCCGCAGTTCTAATGCCACCTGTGGCTATCTTTATGCCTGAAGTTATTTTATCTGCAGCTCTTGGCCATAATTCCTCCCGTTATCAGGCGGGCTCTTAGCCGAAATTCTTATCTGGTTGTGTATACAACAGGTGCCACAGCCACAGACATGGAATAGCATGCCATGGGGTGACCCCGAATCAGAGATACATATTTCAAGTGTTTCTGATTAACAAAATGCACACAAATCACGAAACTTACTTTTATGTTCCTACCATTCAAGCCACATAAAGAAGAGTTACAGCTAGTTTTCATCACTTAATACTCACAAAAACAAAGCAAAAATAATTTTTAAAAAAATGTTGAACTTTTTTCGGATCTATTTGAGAAAATTGTTGAGTAGAATAGTGCCTCGGAAGAGGCTGGTGGCCGCAGGTAAAGGTGTGAGTCAACAATTCCATACGACGCCAGTACGTACTTGCAGTACTGCTCCAGAACCGCCCATTCCCATCGCCCATCGCCCACCGTCCCACATTTAGACTAATGCCAAGATGCTAATGAGGATTTTCTTTTGCAGGCGCCATGACCATTCCATCGAGACCAGCGCCAGCCCCGCCCGGATCGCGTGGCCTGAGCGCCGCGGCTGGAGCGAATGCCAGCCTGGATCAGCTGCGTCTGCAGCTCCAGCAGCAGCACTTGCAGCAGCAGCAGCAATCGTCCGGCGGCAGTCTCCAGAAGCTAACCATCAAGCTGCCACCGCCGCCCAAGGGGCCGCTGCAGCAGCAGTCGCTGAATGGCCAGCACAGGAGATCCAACAACAATCTTTTCGAGGAGCAGACGGGCTCCAGCATCACACGAAAGTTCCCACAGGCGCGGTATACGCCAACCACCAACTGGGACGACGATCCTTTCGGCGGGGGAGGCGGTGGGGGAGGAGCTGCTGCTGCTAATGGAAATGGCAATTTCAGGAAGATGCCACCGCCGCGACCGCCGCCACCGAAGGTGCAGGTGCAGGTGAATGGACAGAAGATTTCCGCCACAGGCACATCAGCGACGTCGGCCGGTGGCGGGGGCAACCTCATCTCCAACATCTTCCACCGCAAGAAGACTTCGTCTACGGCAGCGGCAGCTGCTTCCAAGGCCGCAGTACAGAGTCGCGTCTACGGCCTGAGCAGCGGTCATGCCAAGACGACGGCACCCTCAGCAGCAGCAGCAGCAGCAACAGCAGCAGGGGCTGCCAGTGCATCCGCGGGCAGTGGGGGCTTCAGCAACATGGATTGGAACGCTGCTTGGAACACGGCCACCACCACCACTACCATAACGAGCGGCAGTGGCAGCGGCAGCAGCAGCAGTGCCCACTACTCTCAGACGACCAGCAATGGGGCTGCGGTCGAGGGGCAGCTGATCAGCTTCGACTCGCCGCCGTCGTCGCCCACGTTCACGCAGAAGTCCAACAGCGACTGCGTGAGTGTCGATAGCTTCAGCTCGGACAGCAACTTCAGTTCGCCAAACAACGGCAGCGTCTCGCAGCCGGAGAGCGGGTTCGAGGACGACTACCACCGCTCCCGACCAGCCACCCAGAGTCCCCTCGATCCCTGGGAGGCGGTGGACAGTGCCGGCCACAGCGGGGTAGACAGCTTTGGCTCGGCAGCGGTGCGACAGACATACCAGACGTACCATCAGATCCGCACGTCAGATAATCCATTGTGCAACGGCAAGAGCCTGTTGCCGCCCACACAATCGCTGACCATGCCCACTATCATCAAGCCGAAGATTTCGCAGAAGCCGAAGGCTCCCAGGGCTCCGCCGTTCGTCGGTGGCATGCCGCCCGGCTACGGAGGAGCCTTCAATCCACCTTCTCCGCCCATGCCCAAGGGGGCACCACCACCACTGCCCTCATCTGTGGGCAGTGCAGCGGCAGGAATCTCGATGCTGGACGTGATCGCGGGCAGGGTGGATGCCATGGCCCTGAGCAATGGCAGCTCGGGCTACGTCGAGGAGGAACAGAATCCTTACGCCATAGCCCTATACGACTTTGATGGCGTCGAAGAGGGCGATCTTAGCTTTAGGGTAAGTCTCTAAGGACCTGCCAAGTGTTTCTCCTCTCTGATTGAATGACTCTTGCAGGAAAACGAGAAAATCTATCTGCTGGAGCAGCCCACACCAGAATGGATCCGCGGGCGCACGCGCTCCGGCTGTGAGGGTATTTTCCCGGCCACTTATGTGGACATCAAGGTGCCCTTGGGTTCGGGTGTTTCCAACCACCAACAGTCACAATCACAGGCACAACCACAGGCGCCACAGTCTCAGCCGCAACAGCAGCAACAGCAGACCCAAAGCAATGAGCCCACTGCACTCTGTTTATATCATTTCCCCGGCGAGGTCGAAGGAGATCTGCCATTGCAGGTGAATATTCCACAGAAATCGTTTTTGTATTCTTTGTGTGATCTAACTCGATCCCTTGTCCAACAGGAAAACGAACTGGTCACAGTGCTTTATAGGATAAACGAGGAGTGGCTGTTCGGCGAGGCGGGCGGACGGCAGGGCCAGTTTCCGGCCAATTTCCTGGAGCAAGTGCCCGACAATCTGCCGACGCTGTAAGCGGGGCGAACTCGAAGCCGAAGCCGAGCCCGGACCACAAACTCTAGATATATAATGTATACACGATAAAAATGTCGATAGTGTCGAACTGAACCATATATACACACACACAGAGAGATAACTGATATCAACATATTACAGATTATAATTATAAAATTGTATTTTTGCTATATCCGAAAAACATTACATGTATATGATATAAGATAGGAGAGAAGAGAACTATGTTTAAGCCGATCGAAAGATTTCCAGCTTATACACTGGATCGAATGATTGATGATTTTATGCTTAGCCCGCGAATGGAATTGTTTGTTAAATGCATGATTCGATGTTTACGTATTAGTTGATTATTTGCTGATCCTTGAATTTGAAGTATTTGCCACAGCCCCCTATATACCCCAATATACCCTATTGTATACCGCCCCCCCGCATACAGAGCACGCAAAGAGAAAAAAACCATTGTAAATAGGTTATATTTTACGTGATTGTCTATTAATGTTTAGTTATTTAAATCGAGTTTAGTTAGACGCTTAGTTAGGCACATTAATCGATTCCAATTGATGGTTCAAACCTTTTGATTCTATGTATTATTGTTACGTTCAAGTGCTCGAAGGATGCGTAGAGCATATCCAAGAAGGTAGCGGGTGGAAGGCAAAGGCCTCGCCCCGCCACCGCCACCGCTTATGATATATCGGGATATCCCATATCCCAGCTATGAAGGAAATATATTGAAATAAACGATGATGTATACAAACCTAGACAAAAATCTGTTCAATTTCAATCACAACGTTGCCTGGCCCCAAACGTCAGCTCAGACCCCGGCCGGAGCCTCGTTCTCACTACTATCAGTATCCCCAGTCTCCCCGTGTGTGTAACATATTCGTCGTAAATATCTGAACAAAATTATTTTTATTTAGTCGTTTCGGATGTTTTAAGTGTGATCTCCAATTGTGTGTCCCGCTCTACGCTCTCCGCCCGAGCAAGCAAAATTATTTCCTTTGACAAGTGCCACCGTAGTGCAACAAAAACAAACACCAAATCGGGTTTCAGCACACCAGCACAATGTCGGGCGACTGCAACACATATTGCCCCAACGTGTGCGATCCCTGCCAGGCTCCCACCGACTTCACCCCCTGTCCGCCCAATGCCACCTGCCCGCCATGCGATTGCGGGGACTACAACGGCTGCTGCTACCAGCAGCCGGCGCGCACCAGGCCCATTATGCCTGTTTCCAACTTCATGCGCTCGACGGCGCCTCTAGACACGGACACCATCTACCGCCGCTCGTACTACGGCAACTGCGGGGACAACTTGCGGGCCCGTCCCATCATGCCGTGCTCCCAGATCCGGGCCAGCACCGCGCCACTCGAGAAGTGCACGGTCCAGAAGCTGTCCTTTATGCCGCCCTGCCCGGCCCAGCGCACCAGGCCCATCAAGCCCATGGAGAGCGGGCTGCGCTTCGAGGGACCCATTTACGCCATGACCTCACAGAAGCACGACTACGTGCCCAAGGGTTTGGTGAAGCGGCCCCCCATCAAGCCGGCCGGGGCCATCTGCACCTCGTCCGCGCCCATGGAGCGCTGCACCATTCAGAAGCTGTCGTACATGCCGATCGATGTCTGCCAGAATCCGCCGCCCAAGGCCATGATACAGGGATCGCACTACTGCAAGCCGACCGGCCCGCTGGAGCGCTGCACCGTACAGAAGCTGTCGTACATGCCGGTCTGCCTGCCGGCCAAGGAGCCCACTCCCTGGGCCGACAAGATCCGCTGCGTGCCACCGCGCTACCAGAACATCTGCACCACCTACAATCTGAGCTACATGCCCAACTGTAACGCGGGACGCACTGCACCGGTGATGCCCGCATCCAATTTACGCTTCCTCGGCAACGATCCCCTTGCCAAGAACACGGTCTACAAGCTGAGCTACATGCCAGTCGATGCCTCGCGCAGCAAGCCTATGCCGATCCTGCCCAGAGACACCTTCTGTCGTCCCACCGGCCCACTGGAGCGGTGCACCATACAAAAGGTTCGAACAGTTTAGTCTCCAGCTCGAATAGCATTTCTATTACACGTCCTGCCACTCTTCCTTCAGCTCTCCTATCAGCCGAATTGTACAGAGCGCACTGCCCCCATTCGGCCCATGGAAAATGGACTGCGCTTCGATGGCCCCATGTACGCCATGACCACCCAGAAGCACGACTTTGTGCCCAAGCCGCACGTGCGCCGAGCTCCCATTATGCCGAACTCGGCCTTCTGTCGCCCCACCGGCGCCATGGAACGCTGCACGGTCAACAAGCTGTCGTACATGCCGGTGGATGTGACATGCTTCCCCCGGCCAGAGGCCGTCGTACCCAGAGCCGGGTTCTGCCGCAACGAGGGACCAGTGGAGAACTGTACTACATACAAGCTGAGCTATTTGCCGAACTGCATTCCGCCCAAGGAACCCTTGCCATGGGCTCGCTACAGTTCCTATTGTCGTCCCAGCGGACCCATTGAGAAGTGCACCATCCAGAAGCTTAGCTATGGGCCCCCGGGTGCCTTTTCGCGCTGTGGCGGTGAGTAGAGTGAAGGAGTGTGGGGGGTTTGTGTTGTCATTTGGCCAACTAAAACTGATCTTTTTGCAGGACCCTGTGGAAATGGCGCCGGCGATGTTGGTTGCTACCCGAAAGCTGGCATTTGTTAGGCCGGAAGTACTTTTTGATTGCTCTCCCAACGTCCCACCCCATTCATTCTCCATGTTAAACGTTTCAGAAAAATTGTAGTCCAGGTCTGGCTCCAAGGAGCAGCCCCATAGTGGCCGCTTCCCCATGCAGCACACAAGAAGAGCTTGTAAGGAGGCCACAGCACACATAGCGTAGTATTTGTCAACTATTTTCGCCGATTTGCCCTGGTCCGATGACCGCTGCCCAAATTTGCAAGTGTTATATTGTTTGATTTGCGTGTTACCGGTGTTGTCTTTCTCAAATTAAAGTACATACATACATACAGAACCACGGGGGCCAAGGAAAAGCCCCGCCCCTAAAGTGAATAACCTTTTTTTTATCATTGCTCTCCTGATAGGATTTTATTGATCACCAAAAGTCATGCCATGACCAGGGATATAGCAAGCGAACATATCTTGTTTTCAACATTATTTGTGGCCCGATTGGGGCTTGTCATGGCCCCCTGAGATCAGGAAAATAGCCTTGATCCTTAAATAAGGACTCCAGCCATAGAAATTTAATTTTCTGGGCAATTTGTGGGCCGATCTAGGCCTACCATAGCTTCCTGTCAAGGATATTTTCCGCCAGTCCTGCATATATCGTTTTTTTCAGCCGATCTATGCGTGCCCCTGGCTTTCTGTGATCTGTGATGGAATCCTTTACGGAGGAAAAAAACAGGTCTACGGAGATCTGTAGAATAAATGATGCATTTATTATGTAATTACTCAATTATGGCAAACTCCAATCGAAATGGCGGCGCATTAGGCGATGCTTCTCCAGAGTGATGTTTTGTATGAAGCGTTCTCCACAAGTGCCGCAGATAAATGGACACTCGCCTGTGTGCTGCTGCAAGTGGAGCTTCAGATCTTTGGCTTGCCGGTAGCTCTTCTCGCAGTACGTGCACTTGTGCGGCTTCAAGCCGCTGTGGGTGAGCATGTGCCGCGTCAGTTTGTCGGACCGGGCAAAGTCCTTGCCACAAACTGTGCAGTGGAATGGTTTCTCCCCCGTATGCATCCTGCGATGCGAAGCCATTTCCGAGTGTCTCGGAAAAGCCATTTCACATAGATCACATTTGAATGGCTTCTCGCCGGTGTGGCGTCGCATATGGGTAACCAGAGCGGCAGCCGATCGTGTTTCTCTGCCACAAAGCGAGCAAAGGAACCTCTTGATCGCATCCTTGCGCTTTCGATCGCCGTTTACATGTACGTCCCGAATGTGGTTGTTCAATCGCGACTTCATTTGATAGGTGCGATCACAGTGCGGGCATTGTAGCAGCTGGACCCCGTCCTCTGCGGCGGCGTCCACATCGGCCAGACCACTTGTCGGCTTGGCTGCTTGGGTGCTTTCGGAGACCTCGCTATGCTGGAGCCGCACGTGTTTATCCCTATTCTCAGGCCACATGAATTTATAGGAGCACTTGCTGCACGCATGCTTCTTCTCTGTGCTGCTGCATTGCCACAGAAGATGATGATCCATAATATTCTAGGAAAAAAAGGTGGCATTGAGAAATGAAATTACATGGCTACAATGGCCATATTGATGAATAAACTCACCTTGGACACACACTTAAAAACGCATTTATCACACTCATGAGGCATTTTATCGAAGCGGTGCATGGTCCGTTGATGTTGAATCATTTCGAATTTGCGCTTGCACTGGACACTGCAAAGCTCGCAGACGTAGGGCGTACGGTTGTCAGACCCAGGCTGTGTTTCGTCCTCTGTTTCCGAGTCCTCCAGCTGCATCTCGAAGCCGGATTCATTGGTTATGGAGTAGTTATGCGGGGAGTCGTAGCTGTGGTGCAGCGAGAGAGACAGCTTTAGTTCCAGTTGAATGTGGGCACGCAGATCTATAATGCGTTCAAAGTCCAGATTGCAGATTTTGCAGGTAATGCACTTGGCTCCATTTCGCTTCGATGTGGCCGCTATCAGGGTCTCGGCCAACGGAATGTCCTGCTCCTTGAGGCCGTGCCGCTTCAGATGTTTCACCAGGTAGTCATGGCGATAGAACTTGCGCGTACACCACTGACACGGAATGAGCTTCGATTCCTCGGCATGGGCGCTGAGTAAGTGAACAGTCAGGGATTTCTTCTTGTCAAAAACACGCTTGCATTCGGAACATTCAAAGGTTTGATTCTGCAAGCAGGCATATAAATAGCTTAACAATAGAAGGAATATATTGTAATTTGGAGGGGCTTACAGTGATCCGGTGCTCTCGGAAATGGGCTCTCAGGTTGTGCTTCCACCTGAATCGCAGTGGGCATTTGTGGCAGAGGAATCGCTTTTGCGAATTTCTACACTGCGACTCATTGTGATGCCTTAGCATTTGCAAGCTGACAAAGCGCCCATCGCAACGGCCGCAAACATGAGGTGCCTCCGACCAGCTGTGCGTCTGACGCTGATGATCGTAGAGTTGGTACTTCCTGGCGAACCTCTGTTGGCACAGCTCGCAGCTGTACTGCGCCTTTCTAGTTTTTCGCTTTTTCTGCTGATCTTCGGCCTCCGCGTCCAGTTCGCTGTCAGTGTCAGAGCTGTCTAGGTTCATTTCATAGCCACACTGATTGGTTATTGAATAGAAGCGATGATAAATGCCGCCTGCCAAATCTTTGCGTATCAAATCAATTAATTGATCCTCGCCAACATCCTTGGCATCGGATCTATCGGGATAGAACAGCTCGGCCAGCTCATTGGGTTCCATATTCGGACGCACCCCGATGGAAACAATTTCCGGATGCTCTTCCAAATGGCGTCGCAGATCCGCAATCTTGTTGTACTGACTCTGACAGATCATGCATTCGATGAGCTTGTAGCCATGGGGCTTGCAGAGATTTAGATCCACAGCCTTTGCCTTTTTATGCTCACTTATATTCGCCGAGCGTTTTGAGTTTCGATGAACTTTGAGATGCATTTCCAAGGCCTCGCTGCTATTGAACTTTCGGATGCACAGTGAACAGGAGAACCAATGCGATTCTGGCCTATGAGCCCTGATCTGATGTCGTTTCAGATAATCGGCTCGTTTGAAGCTCTTTGGGCATTCATTGCACTTGTAAATCGACAAGATCGAGCTTCGCAGGGAATCGCCATTTCCCGTCCTCCATTTTTGAATGCGCTGTCCAAGTGGCAAGTCATCCAGCGAGCTGCAAAACATAGATTTCCGTTATATTAGTTTTCAGAAGGAAGTCCATCAGATGGACAGTATCTCCTACATACTCTTCGTCCTCATAGTCCGACACATCTTCGTCATCTACATGCTTTTCTATCCTGGCCTGGACAGCAGTTTCCTGCTTGACAGAATCGATCATTATTAGAGGATCAACAGATTTCTTATTTTCGAAATCTTTTTCGTCCGGACTCTCTTCTGGGACCATTTCAGGTAACCTGGAGCAATTTATATCTGTTTCAGTTTCCCCTCCATCCTCGTCCTCGGTTTCCAGTTTCACCATCACATGCTGCTCCGCACATAGTTCCATAGGCGTTTCTTGCAAGCAGTCGCTTTTCAGGTGCTTCAGCAAGAGTTCATTGGCGGCCAGCGCCTGCCTAACATAGCAATAGGCGCCCATCAATTTCTTGGTGCAACTGCTGCACAAGCACTGTGGTAGCCTCTGGTTAGCAGATGTGTCCAGCTGCAAGAGACATTTGAATCATGCTTTATATATTCACATACAGTACAAACAACTTACATTAATATTAATGTCGGTGAGCTCGCTTAAGATGTCCGATAGCAATTTGTCTGGGTACTTTTTGGTGGGAGTGCCCAGCTTCAAAAGATTGTCAGCATCTGTCGAATCGCAGGTCCGACAAACGACCGGCAGCTTCATCATAGATATTGTTGGGTCCTCTTTTCTAATTTTTAATGTTTTGTATGTGCACAATCAGCAATAAGATATATGTTGATATCAGTGTGACCGACCCTCAGAAATATACCGTCTCATTTTCCAAATATACCGTAAATATACCGATGAAAAAACGAACTTAGCCCACCTAACCACCCCCTATTTAAACAGGTGAATAAACTGGAGTTGGATGTGGTCCAACTGCAACTTCGAATGTTAATACATTTAAGGAGTACATCCTGCTCTAGGGAATAATATATAATAGGATTTTATATAAATTTAATAGAAAAGAACAATTTGTATTATCCCATAAAGGTATGTTTATATTGAGAAGTTTTAGGAAGCGGAAGCACCTTTAAGAGGGCGAGATTTTGGTTAGTCGTAATTGGAATGTCTATGTGGGGGTTCTCCAGCTTCAATAAGTCCGTCAAGGGAACGCTGCGGCAGGATACATAGAAATCCTTGAGTGTAGAAATATTGCAAGATGACTAACCTGTTCTTCGTATATCATATTTAGGATAAGACTTTCCAGAGGAACGCCTTCTTTGCGTATAGAACCCATATGCCACACCATCAAATGTTGTAACCTGGGAAACTGGCGACATCCTACGCTAACGGCCAGGCGTTCCAGCTGCTGGCAGTTCTTCAGCAGAATTTCTGAAGTGTTCTTACTGATCTTTCTAATATATTCAGAACCAGATGCCGCAATTTCTTCTTTTGGAAGCATCGGCCAAGTTCTTTTCATCGAAGTCACAGGCAGAAAAATTTAGAGATTCCAGTTGATCAAGAGCCCACAATCCTTCTCCTTCTGAATTGCTTGAGGTTGTAAACAGAACCCGTACACAACCCTTTATATAAATAGCCTAAATTACCGAGCAAAGATTTGAGATTTTTCATACTGTTCATCTGAAACTGATGTGTACAAAGGACCTTTTCAAAATCTCGATTCGGTTCCGCAAGAGACACAGATGTTAAAAGATCCAAGGCTAACCAGATGCTCGCCAACGATCTGCAACAGTTATTTTAGATCTTCGTCGCCAATCCTTGCCATGGCTTGAGTATCTCTCAATCATCTCTCTAATTCTACATGTAAAACTGTGTTCTTACTGGAAACAGCGTCGGCTGTCGAAAAATTTTGTTAAGAAAATATGTTGGCATGTAACTGACCGCATTGTTACCGTAAAAAAGGAAACACACACCGTCCGACCCTCAGAAGTATACCGCTTCTATTTCAAAATATATCCGATGAAAAAGAAACTTTGGAAAATAATCATTTTTGTAGATCCATCTAATGCACTTTTATTTAGTAAATTATTATATTAGAACGGGAGAACTTTCTGCTTAGACTAATTCGGAGCTTAAAAAAATTGGTGGCATGTATGGAGCATGCACCGAAATCCGAAAAAATAAGGCACTACAGGCTAGTACTTTTTAATCGTTTTCCTAATTAGGGCCAAGCGTTGCTTATGCGCTTCTGTGACGGCCGCGCGTTTATACGGACGCAGTTCATCTGTACCGAAACCGGGTATCCACATGTTGTACTTTCGCTCGAAATGCAATTGAACATCCCGCACCTCAATTTTGTTGGACTTTCTGTGCTTCGCAAATGCACTGGTTGACTTAACCGTGTCCTCGACAAAATCATCTATTATCTGCAGCAACAGCTCCTCTACGTCCTCGTCCAGTTGCGTGGTGGTGTCCACTTCCTTAACCAATTCGGTAAGACGTGGCTTTGTCAGCATCTGAAAAGGAATCCGAGAATCACAATCGACTTGTCTGGGAACAATGAACGGGCTTACTGGTGTATTTTCACCGCCGGCTGAGGCTGTATGATTGGATGACTTTCCACTACCACCACCTGAACCAGTTGCTGTGCCCGCGGTTGTGCCACCGTTTTGTGAAGATGAGTTGCTGTTGTTCGTCATGGGACTGTGCTGAGAGGGCGAGGCCATTGAGATGTCGCGATGGCCGCTGTTAGAAGTGTTGTAGCTATTATGTTCGGCGTCGCCGTTGCTATCGAAAGTGGTAAAGAGATCCGACATTGCTTTTTGATTTTCTTCAGAATCTTTTAAGTGTACGTATTCTATCGTTATATCAAAGCAACTGTTGGATACGTAGGAGTGCGTTGTGGAAGGGAGGAAAGCTAATAGCAGGCGTGGGAAAGTGGGATGAAAAGAAGAGTGTGTGTGTGGAGCCAGGGCCAAAGCGGTGTGTGGTTTCTAGTGTTCTTGTTGCTTTTTAAACTGCAATTGGTGTTAATACATGTGTGTTTCGTGAATACAATGAAAGTAAAAGGTTTGTTAAATGTTTTTGTGTTCAGACATAGTAGTTTGCATTATGACTCTACGGAAGAGATTTTCCACTCAGACGGTCGTGTTTTCCATCAACTGAACAGTGATTCACGGGACCTGATTGCCCAGCAACACTTACATTGATCACTTTATAAAAACTTGATTGTAATTAAATATTTTTTCAATTTGTTAAATATAAAACCTTTTTTTGATGCACAAAAATATAGTGGCCGGAGTGTGGCCGGTTTTCGGAATCAAAAACATACCAAAATAATATAAAATAAATACCAAACATATATATCTTATTATGTACATCAGTATGTAGGTGTTATGTAGTGGACATGTAAAAAATTGTTGGAAATGTATATATGCCCGTATTTGCTGTATGACCGTACTTGCACCGATATTATCGTATCAGAAATAACAAATATCGCCCATATGGATATATCGAGTTAATTTCAAAACAAAGACGTCGTAATATATTAATTTTTTGATTGAAAAAAAGCTGCGCAAAATAACAATGTCAACGGTCGAGGAAACAACTGCGGACAACAATGCCGGAGAAGATATGGGTGATGAAGGGTACGTGGACATGAAGTTCACAAAGGAATTGCGTCAAGCTACCAAAGATGTGCATAAACTTACCGACGTTCTTGTCAACGCAAAATTCGCTATCGGTAAAATTATTTCGCCACAGTTGATATGCCTATTTAAATTAATGTTTTTTGCAGCCCTTTCGGACGATGAAGTTTGGTACGATGGACTTTTGGCCTTCTATGAATTATACAAGTTCTTTGAGACCCATTTGCCAGAGCGCTTGTTGCCAAAGGAGCTGTATAGGGCCGAGGCATTTGAAAAAGACTTCGCCTATTTCTACGGTGCCAACTGGAAGGACACGTATGAGCCGCGCCCCGTTGTCAAGAAATATCTGGAACATTTGGAGAAGGTGTCGGCCAAGAACGAGCTCCTTCTTTTTGCCTATGCTTATCAAATGTACATGGCCCTGATGTCAGGCGGGCAAATGCTGCAAAAGAAGCGAATGATTGCACGTAAGTTATGGATTTTCCCCAAGGGCGCCGAGGAGGAACAACAAAAACAGGCTGAGGCAGATGCCGAGGTAGCCACTGCAAATGCGGCCTCCCTTGGTATCGATAAAGAAGACTTGCAGGCACGTCCAATGCCTGCTCAGGTCACGATTTGTCCACCAGGCTGTGAGGCCACATATTTTCCAGTCAAAGTTAGTATTGGGGCTCCTAATTATTGTATCCCATTGTACCGCATATAACTGCTTTATTTTCCAGATCAATGTACTAAAGGGAAGGCTACGGCGCGTGTTTAACAGTCAGTATGGATCGTTCGATGATGAGTTGCGGGCTGCATTTATAGAAGAGAGTCGGAATGTGTTCCGCCTCAATCTGGATGTGGTCCGTACAGTTAAAGGCGTGAATCGTGCTTATTTTAAGAAGCTGGCTATCGCAGCTGTCTTTATATCAAGCATATATTTGGCCATTAAGCTTGCCACTAAGTAGGGCAAAAAGTCTTACCTGCTTCTGCTCCTGCTTCAGCTGCTGCTATTTTAGTATTGTGATGAGATATAAAACATGTATAATATCTTTTTTCTGTAGTAAATATTAATATTGAATCTTATGAGTTATTCAGTTTTCCCGGTCCACAGAGTTTTCAACAGAGTCGACTACAAAATCGAGCAGCCCACGTCTATTTAGCCAAGGCATAATACGCTCAATGTTGGCTCTGTAACGTTCATTGCTCATTAGCTCTGACCTCAAGGCCTCTGATTCAGGACTATCTCCAAAGAAGACCTCGGTTGTAAAGTTTTCGTCGGCTTTGTTGAGGCAAATGGTAAGCGTACCAAACACAGTTCCGACCGCTGAAAAAATACACAGATGAGATTATGTATAGTAAGTCGACTGTCCAAGACGTACCGAAAATGGGATGCTCTATCAAAATGATGTGCAGTTCCTTAAGGCTGGGAACAAAGCCCGAGTATTTCAAGAGTCTGGCGTGTTCCACTAAATTTTGATGATACCATCTGATGAGATAATCAAACTTATCAACCTTAATATCCAACTGTGTGGAGCTCATTATGAAATAATATAGATCTTGAGCTGGGTTTCCGTATTGCGAGACCTGATGATCTAGCAAATAGGTTTCGCGGACATTTCCGTCCGAATCGTATTGGAACATGATGTTGTTCACCCAGGCATCACCATGGTTGAGCACATTGAACTCTTCCTCATTGAATTTGGAATCTTTAATGACTTCCGCCACATGGGCATCCAAAATAGAGGGCTGCAGAGAAAGAGAGGGAGAGAGAGAAGGGAGTGAGATTGGTAATTAATTAGTTAATTATTCTATTACCAGCTTGTGCATATATTCTTCAGCTCCTTCAAACTTGGCTACTACATTCAAAAAGGTTTTCCTGCTTTCGGCAAACATGGGCTTGAATATCTCCGCCGTTTTTTCGGTGAAAACGCCTTTCTGGCATATAGCGGGATAGGGTCCATTGAGCTCCTTGTATTTGAGTGAAGCTGCATGCCATTGAGCCAGCTTTTTCAGTGTACACTTGCTGTGCTCCAGGTCCATGCCCTTCATCCGGTCGCACATCTTGAAATCTCTTGGCTGCAGATTTTCGAGAATCAGATACTCGGCCGTGACCGGCTTGCTCAGCCTATAGGACTTCGGACTAAACGTAACTGCTAGGCCTGCATCCTTATAGAATGCCTCGAAGGCGGGCACAAATTTGCCGTACACCATAATCTCCTTGGGAAATAGGTTGAAGTCCGCAAAGTTGATCATATCACCAGCTGCCACTTGCACTTTCAGAATATACGAATAGGTCTTGACGCTTTTATCTGATAAAGGATTGTAATGTTTTGTGGTGGCATTAGTAGGCATATATATTTACTAGCAATACTTTACAGACCTTTTAGCTGTGCGTTGATGTCCACTTTGAGCAGCTTGGAGGCAAAGTTGTCGCCTGGTTTGGTGGCCAACTCCGAAGATCCGCCCACAATGCTCTCGAACTCCGGATCTGTGGCGGCAATTATGTCACTAAAGTCGTCCGCACTTAGCCAGTCCAAGATCTCGTTGGAGGCTTTGGGCTGCGAAGGTATCGGAGCTTCATTCTGGATCGGCTGCCTGCAAATGTGACAGCAAGACAACAACAACAATCACTCCATCCATTCCATCCATATACATAGTACTCACTGGATGTCCAACAGACCACGATTGTCCAGCCAAGGGAGTATCTGCTCGATATAGTTGCGGTAACGTGCATTGGTGTACAAGAGGTTCTTGAATTTGGCGGCTGATTCGGTGGCACCCATGAAATTCTCGAGTGTGGCACCCTCAGTGGGGTCCAAGAGCACGGCAGGCAGCGAGGTTATCGAGGAGTACAGCGCCCAGTCTCCGTACTTGTAGAACTGCATGTGGAGCTCCCGGAGCAAAGGCTGCCGCCCTGTATAGCCCAGCAGATCCAGGTGCTTGGTTAGCTGCTCGTGGTAGTGCCTTATGAAGAGGTCAAAGTATTTCAGCTTGTAGTCTATGTGCACGGAAGTGATGATAAAGTAGAAGATGTCCTGGACCGGGGATCCGTATTTGGGATTTTGGAAGTCCACAAACACCATATCCTCCAGTTCTCCCTTGGGATCGAGCTTGAACAGCAAGTTATTCGTCCAGCAATCGCCGTGGTTCAAAACATTAAACTCCGAGGGATCGTACTCGCATAGCTTTACAAACTCCGAGGTGAATTGCGAAAATGTTCTGGTCTGTTCGGATACATTGTTAAATCTTATGATTAACGTATACATTTACCTATTGCTAATTAAGTAACGACTTACGAGCTTGTCCCGGTACTTCTCGCCATCCTTCAGGTTCTTCAGATTTTCCATAAACGTAATTTGGAAGGAGCCAAGCATGCCGTCTATAAAGGCTTTAATGGCACCTTTATTCGATCCCAAAACGCCATTCATGAGTACATCCGGATAAGGCCCATTCACCTGAATCATCATTGCCGAGGCCGCATGGTACTGTGCCAGTTTTCGCAGGACAAACTTGGCTTGCTCCAGGTTCAGGCACTCCAGACGATTCAGATTCTTGAAGCCGTCCTGACCCAGATCGTTCATAAGCACGGTATAGGCCAGCTTGGGTTCCTGGCTGGGGTTCAGGATATGGGCTCGTGGTGCCAATGTGACCTCCATTCCCTTGACCCTGTACAGCTCCTCCAGTTTCGGCAATACTTCTATATAGGCCATATTCTCAGTTTTGAAAAAGTTTGCCATGGCCAGCATTTGTTCCATTTGAGGGGTTTCATGTGGCACCTTCATCATGAAGGATATGGCCTTGGTACTTTTGTCTGGAAAAGGGCAAGAAGCAACGAAATTACATTGTACCCTTCTTTATGCATAACAATAAAATTGGTCAGTCATTGTTCGATTTCGAAGGCGAGCAAGCATGCAATTACTATTATCATTGTGAAATACCAACAGCGAACTTTAATTGTGCGACTGTTATAAATAAATTGAAGATATTTTACGATTACTTATCGCAGTCCAAACAATATTCTACGTGCCTCCGTATGTACTCAGTGTGTACTACACACTAGTGTGTACGAGTATCTTAAGTTATAATCTATTTTTAAGTACGTACAGTACTTGATATCAGGTAGTACTTACCATCGAGCTCCACATCGATGCTGATTCTTAGCATGAGAGTGGCATAGTTCTCTCCGGGGGACATTGCGGGCTTAGCCCGAAAGCTGAGAATCTTGGAAAAGTGCGGAACATTCGCAGACAGAATGTCCACAAATTGCGTCTCATTCAGCCAATTTGGCACCAAAGAAGTGCCGTCGGGGATTGTTGTTGTTTCGGGGCTGGAAATGGGGCTGGAACTGGGGACGGGGGTGGGTGTGTCGTCAGATTGCATCTGTGCCACGGGGATGGGTGTCGCCTTGGGTGGGCTCTGGTTCTCGGATTTTGGAGGTGTTACCTCATACTTATTCTTCGGTTTGGAATTTCGTAGACCCATAATGGAGCTATATAGTACTTGGATTTTCTGTTTGACTAGAGATCGCGATTTGAGTGCGTCCGTTCAACTGTGCGAACGCCTGGGGACTGATATTTGCCTTCAAACATCACCTCCGTGCTTATGTAGTTCTGTCGCCCAAATCACTGGCTTAGTAGACATCGCCGATAGCTCGTACACTTGATAACATATGTAGCTACGAGTATTCTATAGTTTAATCAGTACCGTGCCGCAGAAAGGCATACGCATGAGTGATAGTGAATTGAGTAAGTGTAAACCTCACCGCCAATTGAGCTTCCACTCAAAATGCATACAGTGTCGGTAATAATTTTGATAAATTGACGAATATCTTACTTAGGTGACTAGTGCAATAAAAATAATTTAACACTTGTAGCGTTAGGTGAAGTCTGAAATAAATTTAAAAAAATAAAAAAATATTTTACAGATATTACGAATATTGTTATGTTTATATTTGGTTTATTCCCGTATTTCTTACATCTAGGATGTCTTGACTACTTCGAAGGCTCCTCGACTGTGCGCCCAAGGGAGGACCTCCTTAAGGTGTCTCTCGATGCGTGAGTTGTGGAACAGGCTGTTTCTGAACTGGTCGCCAGCTCCATCCTTGTCCAATAGGGAATCCATGTTGGCATTTTCATTGGCATCGGCAAGGACGATTGGCAGCAGAAGTGATACTACCGGGAAAACTATTCCAGCATACGTACACGTTAAGTAAAATCTTGCAAGAGGAACAAACAATCTACAATCTACAGATACTTACTCCAATCCCCGTAACTGAAGATCGACTGATGCAGGCTCTTGAGCTTCGGCAGGCTCTTGGGGTAGTTTAGGAGTGTCAGGTTTTCGGTGAGCTTTTCGTGGTAGTAATGGATAAAGTAATCGAACTTTTGTATCTTTATGTCGCCGTTGGCGGATGAGAGAATCATGTAGAGCAGGTCCTGGGCGGGTGAGCAGTACCGACTCATCTGCAGATCCACGAAATATGTTTCCCTTAGCCGACCCTCGTCGTCGTATTGGAACATGAAGTTGTTGCACCAGGCATCGCCGTGGTTCAGAACACGGAACTCGTTTTCCCTCTGGGGTGGTGCGTAGGCCTGGAACATGTCCTCCGACTGCTGGCTGTAGGTTTCCTGGAAAATGCCCAATATGTAGAATATCGGAATCAGAATGTGAGGGTAAATCTATTTACAATGGTCGTCTGCAGGTGGGTGGCATCGTAGAGGGGCAGCGCTTCGGCGAACGTCTTGGATTGCTGTTCCCGAAACTCCTTGAAGTTATCCTCCGTGCCGCACAGATTCCTGTCGTAAGACTCTGGATACGGTCCCTTGAGCTCGAAACGCACTGCCGAAGCGGCATGAAACTGGGCCAACTTCTCCAGGGCCGCCTTGGTGTGCACCATATCGAAGCCGTCCTGCCGCTTCACGTTTCTGAAGCCACGCCGGCCCAGATCCTCCAGGACAATGAGCTCCTCGTCCAGCTGCTTCGAATGCTGATAGTAGCGTGGCCCAAAGGTGACCTCTTTCCCGGCCTCCCGATACATCCGCTCGAAATCCGGCAGGTAATTGGCATAGGAGTTGCTCTCCTTCTCGAATACCTTCCAGGTCGTAACTAAGTCCCGTGTGCTGGCCGTGTTGGGCAGAACCTTGGCCATGTAGGAGGTGCTCTTCAGAGAGTCATCTGGTACAACAACAGGCTCTCAGCTAACGAACAGTGATCAAATGCGCCATGGACGACGTTAACGTACCTTTCAGCTCCACCGTGAAGCTCGCACGCAGCAAGAGGGTTGTGTAGTTCTCTCCCTTGCCGCCCGTTGGCTCCACTTTGAACTCCTTGATGCTCTTCAGATCATCCCCAAAGTCGCGCTCGAGAAACTCCACAAACAACTCCTGATCCAGCCATTTGGGTAGCTGCTGTAGCTGCTGCTCCTCAGCTGTGTTCTCCTTTGTATCAACCATTGCACTCTCGACTGGTTTGCTAATGGCAGGGGCCTTTTATTTGTAGTTTATCAACAAATGAAGCTTTATAGATCGAGCTTTTTCGCTCGCGAATTCGTCGTCAGATTAAATGTATCGCTCATGCGACGTGGGGACCGACCTGTTTGGTAAGATTTCAAATACATAGGTTACAACTATAATTGAGGGGAATGATTAGGCAGCATTCTAGCACGCGACACGGCAGATCTTCCATTCGATCTCTGATTGTGCCTGCTCATTATTACTTAGGTGTTTTATTGTCTCTTATCTCTTCACAAATATTATTGAATGTCACAATGAGCCCCATCCACTTCTCTCTCTCTCTCTCTCTCTCTCCAGTGAATTGTTGTTTATTCTTCTTCGAAGTAGGCACGATTCTCCAGCCAAGGCAGAAGCTCCCTTATCTGCTCCGAGTAGACTGGATTCCTGAACAACTCCACGATTTCATCGTTATCGCCATTGCTGCTGTCAAAGGGAGAGAGCACGAGCGGCAGAATCTCCGTGGCCACCTCAAAGGCTAGGCGAGAAAAAAGCGAGATATTAGATACAGCTGGGAGATCAATGGATGCCCCTGACCTACCCCAGTGGCCGTATTTCAGCAGATCCAGCTGCAGGTCGGTGAGGGTGGGCTGCCTGCCCCGATACTGGAGCAGCGTTAGATTGGCCGTTAGCTGGTCGTGGTAGAACTTCAGGTAGCCATCAAAGTGGGTGGATTTCCTGGCGGGTGCTGTCAGAAGCAGGCTGAAGAGGTCATAGACGGCTGGCCCGTATTTGGCGGCCTGAAAGTCGATGAACAGAGAGTCCTTCACATTCCCAAAGGCATCAGTGCTGTTGAGTATGTTGTTGGGAAAACAGGACCCAACCAGGATGACATTGAACGCGTTCCTGCTGTCCGAATGGTCGATGGTTCCTCTAACGTATTTCTGGAACGCTTTCTGTGGAGCCGAGTGGGGAGGCATTGCTCAGAAATGGTCAACAATCCATCAGTGATCACTTACCACCTTGTCCTCATACTCTCTCGCATTATGCGATCGCAGGCTCTCATGGAATCGAAGTTGAAGCAAGCTCTTGAGCTCAGATGCCCCTGCCCCTGCCTTTGCCCCGGCTCCGAGCTTTGGGAGCTCTCTTTTCTTATCGGAACACGTCTGCATATAGCGGGCCGTGGCCGCATGATAAGCCGCTAGTTTCGATAGAACTGCCTCCATGGCGGGTCTTTCCAGGCCTTTGGGTGTGCTGGCAACACTGTAGCCCCTTGTCTGGGCGTAGTCCAAGAGAAGGCACTGGGATTTTCCTGTCCTGAGGTAGGGGGCAGTGAACTGAATGGCCTGGCCCACATCCTTGTAGAGATGCTCCAGAGCGGGCAGAATGTTCTCGTACATCTGAAGCTCCATCGCGAAGTCACCTTCAATGGGAAACTTTCTGCCACCTGGAGCCATGTGAGGCGACTTCACCAAGTAGCTCAGATGACGTTTCTTGCTTCCTGTGGACACTTTTGAGTAGTGGAAAAGGAGTTCATATACTTGCAAGGGATACCCTTACCCGCACACTCAACTTGCAGCTGGACACTGTACGTGGGTTGCACCAGATTCCGTTCCCACTTGCCCCGAATGCTCTGGATACTCCGGAAGTCGGCCAGCTCCTGCTTGAGCACACTCTGCAGCTCCTGCTGGTCCAGCCAGGCCGGCCAGGTCTCGCTGGAGACCTGAGTCACGTAAATGGGATTCGACATGCTGTTCTGCGGGAGCTCTGGCTGTAAACTGAGCCTCCAGTGGCCACACTTGGCCCGCTTTCGATTGCTTTCCATGGCAAACAACACATGAATCGATGATAAGCATCCAGATAGTGGAATTTATGGAGTCTTGCGAATAGTACGGGTAGTGCCTATGTTTATTGATTTCCAGTTCATCATAGATAAGTCTGTACAGTGTGTACGACGAGGCACTACTTGGAAAATGAGGCAGCAGGGAGCAGCCGAGTGGGAAGGGTAAGTATTGTTCTGCTCTGAAAACATCTGGTAAATCTGATGTCAACTCCCATCTATCATCACCTAATCTATATTCGTTTCTGCCCTAATTACGTCCTGCCAAAAAAGGAGTCGAAAAATTGCGAAAAACTGTCAGATATTGCAGAAAAATGCAATTAATTCGTCATACCGATTTGACATACAAGCCCAAGAGGAGGGATGTGGGCTTAGAGTGCGGGGAATCTCAGTTCTCGGTAGCCTGATTTACTCTGGGAATAAGTTAATATGGAACACGCGGCATGTCCACATGTCCATGGAGTGAGATGTGATTGTTAGTATTGTCTTCAAATATATCTAAACAAAATCGTTAAGTAGTATCTACTTTATGAAGTTTTCCCACGCCACAGGTATCGCAAAAGACAGATTTTGCAGTTGATTTCCTGATTTCCTGATTTCCTGATGCGCTAATCGCCGACACGTGAGGCCACTTCATAGATGCAGGGATGCGGTAAGCCAGCCCCCACCCCATCGACAGGATATGCAGATGGAGATGGACTTAATGCGGCATGAAGTGTCACAAATTCATCAAAACATATTGTACACCAAACGACGACCAAAACAACAGGGCAGCAGGCAGCAGGGAGCGATGCGACCCTTTTTTTTGTTCGCCAGGAGTCAGCAGTCAGCCGTCAACCCTCGCTGGCCTGATGTCCTTGCAATATCCGTTCAAAATTAATTTGCTGTCTGGCCGAGGGACGCTAATCTGTTGAAAATGGGCGTTGAACGCAAAAATTCCTTGGTATTTAGCCAGCAGCCAGGGTCTGCGGGGCACTGGACAGGGAATCCCTCAAGTGTTACACTTGTTCCTGTTGTTGGACTCTTTTCTGGTTTTAGGGGTTGTTCCAATTGACTTTGAATCGCAGCCGGCCCTCCCCTCTGCCTCAATTTATTAATAATAATTTCACGCTTTGTTTGCCTTGTCAAATTGTGTATTGTATAATAGTTTTCTCCTTCTTGTTTTCGGGGGCTCGTGGCCCGTGTACGCAATGTGACTTCATTGAGGACATGTGGTGTACCCTGGCAGCTGGAAGGATTCGCACGCAAATCATGGTATGGTCCTGCCTTGACACGGCATGAAATTGTTCGAAACAAGTGCGGGGTTTACCCTTAATACTGGCTATTTAAGGGGATTATCAGGTGTACTCGTACTCGTACTCGTATGGCGGTGGTGTATTTGATTTTTAAGTAACCAAATTTCGGGTTTAAAGCGAACTGGTTGATTGGCTTTTAATCAGAAGATTACTAAAAAGAAGTTTGAAGTTTTCCTCTCTCTCTCACACCCTCATGGAATACAATCCATTTGATCGAAGTTTCTTTTGAATATTATTAAACAATCACTAGCAGACCCGCGCGCTTCGGTGCGGCGAAATGCCAAATAATTTGACTAATTTCTCATTTTTGAGGCACCCATTTATAGAAAAGTACAAGTTTTTGTGTATAAAAACCAAGCCACATACTCTGGCTATCATTTAAAAAAACCGCATGCCTTTTGGTGCACGTGTTGCGGAGATAGCCCATTACACACACATTTTCTTCTACAAATTTATAGTATAGATTTGGATGTTTTCCGCCTTTCTTTTTTATCACTCACAAAAAACGAAATGTGTATGTGCACTTATTAAATTTTATTCTTTTCCAGAGCAAAAGTTTAACATTTACTAGCCCGCTATGATCCACAACACGAGGATTATGTCAGGCTGTGGCTGTAGGGCGAGGCAAAGTCTCGATGATATGCCGCCGCTGGGTGCAGGTGATGGGCGGGATGCATCGAGGATGGGGCTGCCTGATGGTGTCCGTTCATGCCTGGATAGACATCAGAGCGGGACTTCGAGTGGGTGTGGGAGTTCGAGGGCGTGCCGCTGAGCAGCTCGGCCATGAATCCGATGTAGGTGATGGCCAGGCGCAGCGTCTCTATGCGGGAGAGTCGCTTTTCATAGGCGAAGGTGGGCACCTTGCGACGGAGCTTGTCGAAGGCCTCGTTCAGGTTGAACATGCGACGGCGCTCGCGAATGTTGGCCGCTCGTCTCTGGGCCATGGAGGCCACCCGGCGACGGGTTTTCTTGGAGGAGGAGCTGGAGGATCCGTTGGACCGTCCATGTGTGCTGGGCCGTTGGGGCACCAGGGGGGCTACCTGAGAGCGTTGCCAGAGTGCTGCAAGGATTGCGGATTCCAATTATTCAGGGACAGATCTCTTGAGGTTTCTCTGGCGGAGTACTCACACAAATCGGTGCATGGGAAGCCAGCGATGAGCTCTTGGTAGGGCACTATGGGCGGTGGTGGTGGCGCCTCCTGGCCCCACAGTGGCTGGAACGGCACCTCCGGCATGTAAGTGGGCTGATCGCTGGGATGGGGATGCTGCATGGCTGTGCGATTTGGTTCCTGCTGCAATTGGAAGACCTTGGGTCTGTTCTGCTTGGAAGACTGTGTTGCAATAAATTCTGATTGTCCTTTCTAGCTCTGAAATCAGCTCGGTCCGGTATGGGTACGGGTCTCTGCTCTGCTTTGCTTATTGGATTTTCTACCCGCAGCATCTGCGAGGACGAACGGAAGCCATTTTGGATTGGCAACAGTTTGCGGCAATCTGATTGGTCTGTGGCCCAATGGCTGCCCCGGTGGTGGTTGCGAGTTTTCATCTTTACCCACTTTCCGGGGTTTTCCAATAGAATCTGTATATCCTTGTGCCGTGGTGTTCGTTCCCTTCGACAGTGGATGGTGCAGCAGTGGGTTGTTGTCTTCGCTACGAAGCTTTCGAGAGGGGCAGCTTTTGGCTTTCGTTGAACTTACTTCAAATGTAAAATGTAGAATACACAGCATACATACACGTATATGTACATTGTACATGTATTTTACATCCAAAATTAATCACATAAAATAAATAAATAATAAATAAAATATAGAACAATTTCGGTAGACTTTGAAGAAATTTCCTTACTTGAAAACATTTCAGAATCATTTCTTTTATAACTAAAAAATTCCAAGACTAAGGAGGCATGCATCTATCTGTTGCATGCATCTGTTTTTGTTTACATTCAAGACGTTCCTCGTCTCCTCATTCAGCTGCTGCTCTCCTGCTGAATGGGGATGCAGTGCGCCAACGCGGATAAAGTCGCCGGCATCCCATACCCCCAAGGAGCCGAGCCTGATGATTTGATTCTTCTGATGATTCAAAGAGACAGGACGACAGATGTCTTGCCTTTACAATCTATGGCATATTCGAGTGGCTCTAACTATCCATCTAGTCTCTTAGTAGTAACTTTAAATAAAGCAAGAAGATGGGGAACAAAAAATGTCAAATCACATCTTTTGTTAGGCATTTGAAAGTGTCCTTTTGCTTCTTTTTATGGCCCCAAAAATGGGGTTTTCGCTGTATTTATTTAGTTTGCTGCTTTTTATGTTCTGTGAAAGTCGCTCCGACGAAGGAAAGGGTAGAACTCAAGAGTACTTCATTGTGTCAATAGCTTGAAATTGGATACGAAGTGCCTTGCGGAGGATACTGTCCTGACAAGTCAAGACACCCGAGACAGAGGAGCGCTTCGGCAGAGTGGTCCCTCGCTTTGATAGCTAAATCCAGCCACTAGTGAGGAACGACTAGCGACGAGGGAGGTCCTTCAGCTTCAAAGGAAAACAATTCTCGGCAAAAAATAGTTGCAAAATTTGCATTTATTTCATTTTCAGCCATTACCCGGAGTTCTCCGGAGCTCACGCGAAGGCGGTTTTAAAGAACAAACAAACTTCTCCGTAATCTCCTCCGATTTGTGCACAGAAAAAGCGAGAATTCAAGTAACAAGAAACTGTCTAAGGCGATTTGTTTGTGGCCCTGTCTCTGTCTCTGCCCCTGCCTCTGTGCCTCTGCCTCTGTGCCTCTGCCTCTGTGCCTCTGCCTCTGTGCCCCTGACTCTGTGTCTGCGTCTGAGCTCTGCCAAAGATTTATGCTCTCTGTGATGGGAGCAAACTCTGGGAGCTGCGAGCGAGTTTATAATATATAAAAAAAATGTGGAAATTGTGAAATTGTAGAAATTTGAATTTTCTGTGTGCGTTTTTCTTTTCTTTTTTTTGCCATTGCCATTTCCTAATTTTCCACGCAAATGCATTTTATTTATTACGCAATTCGGGGATTTGTTCTTCTGGCAGGGCTGAAAGCGACATGAAAGCGCTTAAAGTTCAAGGCGCTAAACGAGGCATTAGATCCGGTCCGGTCCGGTCCAGTCCGTAACCGGAAGGCTTAGGCTGTGGCCAGCCCTCTGGTAATATTATATTAAATCCACATAGGAGGGAGAATGTGAAGCTCAGTAGATCAGTGGTGCAGATTCTTCATCAGGATGGACTTATTCCGTGGCTGCCCCTTAGGATCGAAGGATCAGGAGCACACAAGTCTAGTAAATGCGGTTTTACTCTCCAACAAATGGGTGGGAGGGGATTGTGCCCTGCCTCCCCGCTACAGTCCCACTGAGAGTGAGTTTTTCGGCATTCAATAAACTCCTCGATAATTGCGCCCATTTGCTGACGACCATAGGAGTTTCCGCCCTTCAAAAAAAGGACGCAGCAATGAAAGGGATTTGCATACATAGCCACGCACAGCCAGTCGGCCAGAGCCAACAGCACAAGTGGCAGCCAAAATCGATGGGAAATCAACGGGGCAGCCAATTGAAGTGATGATAACCAGTACTCGACATACGACAAGGTGCAAGCCACTGGGGAAAGGAGCCTTCAACGCACGGCTCTCACTCGGGAGAAGGTCTGCGCTGAGGTTTCCCTTGAATCGGAATAAAATACGCAGCATAAAAGGGTGGTGTCCTTTGCCAATAAAGCAGCGTAAGGTGTGCAAGGAACCCAAAATGCGCCACAATGCGATACAATTTAGATTTATATGCTTTGTCTGATTTATTTGTATTGGACGTGTGGAGTGGTGTGTGGTGTGTGGGTGGCAGGGGAGGCGTTTGCCTTTCCCCTTTCGCCTTTCTGTTTGTGTGTGTCTTCGCCTTCGCTCAGTGGCAGTGCTGATGCTGCCCCCGGAAACTCGATAATCTGTGTGCTCCACAGATCGTTTTCCATCCCATTCCCCTGTCACTTTATATGTAGACATAATATACGTACATATATCTGTATCTGTATCTGTAGCTGCATCTGCACATGGGGAAATTGAGTCATGACTGAGATTTGAATGCGCGAATGTGAATGTGCGGTACAGAGAGGGAGAGAGAGAGAGAAGTCTTCTAGCTGTTGTTTGCCTTCCAAGTAAGTTCCAACCTTCCAACTCAAAATGAACCTCAAGTCGTGGTCCCTTTGTTCTGCCCGGCTTCTGGCTTTAATGAGGATTACGTGCAATTTCATTATCCTGCGTAATAAATAAGTAACAAGTCAAATAATCACACAGAGAGAGAGAGAGAGAGAGAGAGAGAGGGAGAGAAAAGGAGAGAGTAACAAGAGAACACACACAACATGCAGAGGAATGACGGCAAATGCCGACAGCATCCATATTAAAATTTAGACACGTACACATTTTATTGCTTTCACTGTATTTTAGGACTAGGGATGGGGAGTGGGAGGGGGACTGGGAGTGCGTGTCTGAATTGTATCTGTATGTGGGGAAGGGGAAGCCCCGAATATGTTGCTGTCGTGGATCCTGCACCAGTTACGCCTTTGATTATAGAATTCCATGATAACTGATAGCGTATTCCTATGGGTAATAGACGCATCATTATCCTAAAACTTAATTCTAAACAATTAGCCTTGACAGGACATAAACCCAAGCCGCAAGCTTCGCTGCCTTCCCCATGCAGCCGTACATCCGTTCACCCGTACATCCGTTCACCCGGACACCCGTACACCCGTACGAGTGGGCTCGTTGTTGTATAATGAATGCACAAGCAATTTATCTCAATTAAATGTGGATTACATTTTATGAATATTGATTTTCGTCACAGCTTTCGTGCATCCGGGTAGGGGAGGGTGTCTATTAATTGGATTTTGGGTCGGGGTCGATGAGTGGCTTGTTGTGTTTGCAGATCGGATATTCCCCCATCCCCAACCCCAACCCCAACCGATTGGTGGCAGTTTGTACGGCCGGATGGCTGATGTACCTTTGAATTAGCTGAGCTCTGCAGCTCCAGCAGACGCCAGGATGAAAGACAGTCTGAATGTTTCTCAATTACAGGAAACTTTCTATCCCGCAACATGTTCTTTGCATTTATGCTGTCCGTCTGTCCGACCCGATGAGCGCTGAACAGACTTAATATTTTAAAATACGAATCAAATAGGTCGTAAGGTGAAAAGAGGATAAGCGAAGTCCTTGAGTTAACATTAAAACATAACTAGCGGTCTTGGTTCCTCATCTTCGAATAAAATCAGGAGAGAGGGTGCAGAGATAGATCCCCTAAAATCACCGTACATATACTTTTAGTTCTTGGCCCACTGTGTTGTACTCTCCTTGCAGAGAGCGCAAAGAACAAGAAATAGAAATGAGAAGTTGAGACCGAGATCAGATTTTGGATCCTGCGAGCAGGAAGACACACGTGCCGTGCATATTACCAGACCACGTAGTTAGTTTTTTCCGACAAATCAATTTCACGGACACACCCCACTAGAAGCATGGCATTCCAGATTGGATAAGTACTCGTACCATATACAGTAGATGGATTAAAAACGGTTTGGGGATAGTATATATAGTGCCGTTTGCTCTACCGGCCAACCATTGTCCTCGTCTTCGCGCACCACCAAGATGAATTTCGCTATTTCTTGGCTGATCCTTTGCCTATACTTGATAAAGCTGCTGTAGGGCCCGGTAAGATCATTATCAATGCGGTTGATGAAGCGGCTAAGGTAGCGGCTAAGATTATGGAAAAGGCTAAGAATGCGATCGACGTTGCTATTAAGGCAGCGGATAAGCTGAAGGACAAGGCTGCAAACTCGCTTAAGGAAACGGCTAAGCAAGCGGCTAAGATTATACAAACGGCTAGGAATGCGGTTGTGGATATGGCTAACAAAGTGGATGAGACATTTTCTCATCTGTCACACGAAGTTTATTCAAATTCGAAGGATATTCTGGAAATATTCACAGATAAATTGGTGGATTTATTCAAAAAAAAAGAAAGCGATCACGAATGCTACGATGGAACTGCCCCGACTCCCTATTGCGGTATAGGCGAGTGTAATATTTTTGGCTGTAACTGTAATGGCGGATGTAGACAATAACTTTGTTGCCATGCAAGAAGAACTTTACTTACGGTCCACAAACAGCGGTCAAAGCTGCCAAGGCCGGCAAAGACGATAAAGGAATGTTTGGATATGGATGATCTGGATATTCTTGATGATACGGATGATTCGGGGGTGATGTAGAACATGAAGGAGCATATACTTGTCAAAGTATCGTTATCGTTATTGTAAGGTTCTCCATTAAGCTAAGCTTTTTCTTCAGCGAAACAAATTCTTAGAAATTTCCAGCAAGTTTTTCTAACAAATCAATTTCACGGGCACACCGCATTAGAAGCATGGCATTCCAGATTGGATAAGTACTCGTACCATATACAGTAGATGGATTAAAAACGGTTTGGGGATAGTATATATAGTGCCGTTTGCCCTACCGGCCAGCCATTGTCCTCCTCTTCGTACACCACCAAGATGAATTGTGCGATTGTTCCGCTGGTTCTTGTTCTCATCCGAAGTGCTACGTCCGATTGCTGCTATTCAGTCGCGGGAAAGTGCAGGGATGGATCATGGAATGCGTATTGCGGCATTGGCCGCTGTAATATGTTCGGCTGTAACTGTGATGGCGGATGTAGAAAGTATAAACCATATCCTCCTGTATGTTGCTACCCAACCAAACTCATTCCTTTAGAATGCGCCGATGGAACTGAACCGACTCCCTATTGCGGATATGGCCCCTGTAGTATTTTCGGCTGCAACTGTGATGGCGGATGTAGAAAGAAACCAAAACCAAAACCAAAACTAACACCAAAACCAAAACCAAAACTAACACCAAAACCAACACCAAAACCAACACCAGGACCTTGTTGCCTTCCAGAAGAGACATTTGTTACGGTCCGCAAACGGCGGTCAAAGCTGCCAACGCTGACAAAGCCGTTAGAGCCGATAAGGGACTGTTTGGATATGAATGACTTGCTTATTAATGATGATACGGATGATTCGGATTATACGGATGCTACGGATGATATAGATGCTACGGATGATATAGATGATACGGATGATATAGATGATACAGATGATACGGAAGAGACGGATGATGTGGATCTGGATCAGGATCAGGATCAGGAAATGCCAGATAAAAAATTGATTGCAAAATGCAAAGATGGAACTGACCCGAATCCCTATTGCGGTAGAGGCGAATGTGATATTAGCGGTTGCAACTGCATAGGGGGATGTAGAACATGAAGGAGCATATATGTACTTGTCAAAGACGGTATCGTTATTGTAAGATTCCCCATTAAAAATAAAGCGTAAATGTATTCTTTGGGCTAAGCTTTTTCTTCAACGAAACAAATTGTTCGAAATTTCCAGCAAGTATTTCTAACAAATCAATTTCACGGACACACCGCATTAGAAGCATGGCATTCCAGATTGGATAAGTACTCGTACCATATCCAGTAGATGGATTGATTGGCTTAAACAACCCATTGAAACTCATTGAAAACTATGTCTATCCGACTATCCGATACGAATCAAGGATCTGTAGTTCAACTTATCTCTATCCCTAAAACACAATCTACATATATACGACGCAAGTCCTCGGTTTGTGGAAAATTTCAGCCTCTTCCTGGTGCAGTGAGCGCCCTTTGTCGGAGGAGAAGGGCTCCATACTGACGGAGTATCGGGTATAAATGTATACTGTATCGAGTAAATGATTGTTTGTCTGGGGACTCCAAGCTGTGGAGGCGAAGCCTGGCCTGACCTGGCTCCATGCCTCTCAAATATTCAATCTTAAAGTACACGTTACTTTTGAAAATGAACGGAACTCTGAAGAAGGCTGAGTAGACCGATGCTGGGCCCTCCTAATGAGCTTCATGCCACAGACGCGGACGTGGCATGGACCCTAAAAGAAATTGACACCCCGTTGGTTGTCCGGGGGAAAGGCCGGGGGGAAAGGCTTCTTCTAATGAATGGCAGAAGCTGTCGCCTGGCGTCTCTCTCTGTTTCTGTTGCTCTGTTCAGTTCCGTTCCGTTTTGCTGTTAATGTAGATAAGGTCAGAGGTCATTGGGCGGTCGGGCTCGTAAAGAGTCGAGACCATAAAAGCGAATTGCGGGTGAAAATGGCGTGCGACAATTGAGGAAGAGCTTTCTAGCTTATCAGGGTACGGGGCCAACCGCCAACAGCCAGCAGCCAGCAGCCGGGATATTAATAAACGTGTCCTCAATTTCGACCACATCCTGCCGTGAATAAGGCGCATACAATATTTCTGTTGTCCGACGCATCACCGACTGTGTTTTGGGAGCAACATTTCCTCTTATTCCTTGCCTTTTTGGGCGGTTTACTGTCTGCCGGGTCAGTCATTAGTGAGGTAATTGGCAGCTAATTGGCCCGATGATTAGCAGAGAGTTTTATATTGATTGGAAACGTTCATGGATATTGATATGTGCTATATTTCGAACATCGGATATCATCCCAGAAGAGCGAAGCGCACTCTGGTTGCCGCAGTTACTCTTGAATACGGAATTCATTGAACGAAAGTTGGGTTCCTTCTCCTTCTCACCCCACTCCACACGCCTTATTCTTCCCACTCCGGGGGAGTTTTCGCCGTGAAAATGTAATCAAAAGTTTGCTGATTAAAGTGAAAAGGCAAAAAAAAAAAATTATGAATCAATTTTCCCATCGATGAGCGAGAGAGCGAAGTGCAAAGTCATCAGGGCAGTTGCCCCACAAGTGGCAGGATCCGGACGGAGAGATGATAAAATTTGCATTGCTCCTGTGATACTGGATCCTTGAATCTTTGGATGCAATATGATAATTTTTCTGAAAATATACGAAATCCCCGAAGAGAAAGTGCTTGTGTCAAGTAGGCCACGGAAAAGTTATGATGCTAGGGAAAGTCTGGGGAAACTCTGAGTTTCAGGTCAGTCTTTTATGGGGATTCGATTCGATTCCCGTGGAAGTGTGTTTTCAAAGATTTCAGTAGTTTTCAGTTGTTTTGTTTTTATGTCCGAAAGGAATCGGTTCGGTTCGGTTCGTGTTCTTTGTCTAGTAATCAAATAAGTAGGAAACTGAAATTTTAACAAAAAGTTCTTTTATACGATGGACCACGATTTGATGTTACCGTATAGCCATCTAAATTTAGTTGAAAATCCTCAGAACCAAATTGTGACTGGTCCTTGGCTCCATAGAAATCGCCTAGCTGACTCCTGCGACCCGTACCGCTACGAGGACGGCGGTGGCGATGCACGCACTCTGATCCTGGATGGGGAGGAGAGCCACGCATCCTACTCCACCACCCCTGCGGATGATCAGATGCAGAAAATGAATATGGATATGGAGGTGGACATGGATATGGATATGGGGCGGAATGTATCTGTTGTGAATCCCGTGCTACACTCAACCGCAGAAGAGGCAGTGGCATCGGGGGCGAGTCGCCCCTTCGGACGGATGTCCTATCTGAATCTAAATCTGAATCTGGCGCAGCGTGCAAAGGGCTTCTGCCCCGTCATCCTCATTGGCCACGAGCAGTATGTGCTGCAGCCGGACACCATTTTCGTGCTGGGGATGCGTCCGAGCATCACCAAGAACGACATTATCGTGTGCTTCGGCAAGATCGGACACATCCAGGTGGACGAGGGCAACAACAAGCCGAAGATCTTCGTCTACAAGGACAAGCTGACTGGGCGCTCCAAGGGGGAGGCGACCATCACCTACGTGAGCCCCCTGTCGGCCCAGTCGGCGATAACTGCGTTGAGTGGCAGGCGATTCATGGGCCATATGCTGACGGTCCTCCCCGCCTACCTGTCCACTCGCTCGGGCAGCGTGCGCTACAGCTACCCCCGCCACCCCCATGCCACGGGGGACCAACCGCGCCCCCACAAGTGGAAGCCGGCCAGCGACAACTGGTCCTGTCTGGTGTGCCGCAACAGCAACTTCGTGTGGCGCTCCTCCTGCAACCGCTGCCAGGCGGACAAGGGCACGGCCCCAGCCGCCAGCCCTGGCTCTGGCTCTGGCCGACGGCCCCACAACAACGACTGGCAGTGCGGCGCCTGCAGCAACATTAACTTCTGGTATCGCAAGAGGTGCAATCTGTGCCACTCCGCCAAGGCAGAGGCGAAGGGCCAAACGGACACAACCCACTGCGACGGCGACTCCAGCATGGCCTCCGCCATGGACTCCGCCAACATGGGGAAGGAGAAATGGGAGCTGGTGCTGCAGTCTTCGGGGCAGGATTTCCTCTCCCCCCACGGCACTAAAGATGATGTTCCGATCGATGTTTAATGTTCAGTATCCAAGTAATGCCCGAAATGCCTCTAAATTCGATGTAATAAATGTCACGCTTTAAATCTGGGGAACAATGAAGCCACAAAGGAGGCACTTGGCTCACAAGGATAAGCCGTATATGCAGTACGTTTTCTCTGGCATTCGCTGGCTTTTCCCATTGTGGCACAGCGGGACAAGGACCCGTCCCAGTGGTGCAGCCACATCCGCACTGGAAGGGGAAATCCACTTAATCCTGGCTAACTGAATATTTTACTCGTGCACAAAAGGCATCCGGACTCCGGGGACGACGGCATCTGCATTCACCTGGAGAACGCTCCTCTAATCGTTTAATGAATTTATTTACTTGTGCCTTGTGCTCGCTCGCACTGGAAGTGGCAGTGTGGCAGTGGCAAACCACTTGAATCTGTCCATCCCCAACCGCTGGGCATTCCTCCTCCCAGTGTGTCATGTGATTTAATCAAACTTTGCTGCAGCCAAATCTCTCCCACCACTCAACAAAGGGCCTCCCCCAAAGGGGAGCCTGACTGCGCATTTTCTTGGCACCCGCATCCCCCTGCCACCCATCCTCCTCCTACTGCCTATCCTGCCACAGGCGCCTGGTGGACTTTGTGTTGTGTTGAATTTACTTTGCACTTTCTTCCACACGAACGAAGATGGCAGCTGGATGGACCTGGGCCTGCGTCCTCGCGTCCTCGCGTCCTCGCGTCCGTCTGGTGTCCATTCCTGTTCTTTGCTCTGGCGCCCGCAGGATATTTGCGTAGCTGCAGGTGTTGCCCCTGCCGCTGCCCGCACCTCCTCTTCGCGCCTGTTGCGCAACAGTGTCGCACCTCACTGGCTGGTGCCTGGTGCCTAGTGCCTAGTGCCTGGTGGTGCTGCCCCATGATGCCGATTTAAGTGCCACAGAAGGAGAGTAAATGCAATAAACACCATTAGCTGCAACGACTTCTTCTTGCCAACCAGAGCATTGGCCATGGCTTGGGCTAGGGGTCGGGGTCGGGGTCGGAGTCGGGTATGGCGATGGGGCGCATGTTTTACTTTGGTTTTTCTGCCAGAGAAAGTTTACTCCTTGGCCCAGGAACTAGGCCACCAAGGTACGAGTGTAAGCAAAAAGAAACTGTGGAAACGAGTGGAAAACGTTGCGGCGGCTGCATCAAAATGCAAAGGCGAAAAGCAAAAGCAACTTATTCGTAAGTGAATTGAATGGAAAACTTTCAAACTGCGGGCGCCATAAACTTTGATGCAGGACGCAGGACGAAGCCCGATGGAAACTTTCCTGAAACCTGATTTGTTTATAGCTCCGAAGATTGTCTGCTGTTTTCCCTCAACATTTCAACATAATTAGGCCATTAGATAACTTGATTTTTGATTCCAGGGGATGCTCCTCGTAGCCTCCTCGTGGGTCTGGGTACAGGTCTGGCTCCCGAGTATTTCTTAGATATTGCAAAATGCCAGGCATTTCCCTCTCCTGTCTGCTGTCTGCTCTCTGAAGGAGGTGTCATTCACAAGAGTAAATAATCCTCGAATGCCGAATGCCGCAAAAACATAAAACAAACCGCCTTTTCGCTTTTCCGCCTCTTCTCTTCTCTTCTATTCGGAGGCGGAGGACACTTGCAGACATTTCTTTCACTGAAATCCACTCAACTTCACCCACATACGTGGGTGCCACACCCCCACCACACCACACCATACCACACCCCACAGCATAGCATTCCATGCCCCACAATGCAGCTCCAGCGGTTCATTGTACTTTACGACAGCAGCATTCAAGCTCGCCCCGCGACTTCCGCATGTTTTTCCCCTTCGCCGGCTAACGGCTAACGGCTGCCGCCGTTTTGTTGCGTTTTTGCTTTTCCCTTTGTCTGCTCTGCTCTGCTCTGCTCTGCCCTGCCTGCACGTGCATCGCACAATGGATCCCTCCCACCACCTCCCCACCGCCAAGCGGTGAAATGTTTGGCTATAAATTATGGAAACTGTCGCCACTAAGATCGAAACTGAAACTGAAAACTGAAAGCCCCGCTAGCCCATCTAGATTGGCATGGTTCTGACGGCTCTGACTGCTCTGACAGTTTCAAAGCCTCGATGGTGGCGTTGCTGCATTCGAATATCACGTATACGTAGCGGGGTTTCGGCTTCTGGCTGTCATATTGCAAAACGACACGCTAGGGAGCTAGGGAACTGCCACCACTGCCACCATTGTGCCACTATTCTGTTGATGCCGCTGTCTTTTGTCGGTTTGCGGTCGCATTATCCACCAAAAAGTTCTCACACAGATACACAGGATACACAGATGCAAGGGATGCCCCTCTATTTTTGTGCATTTGTGGGTCCTGTCCTGTCCTGACAGCTGTTCGTGTTTTTGTCGAGAATGGCCGCCGTCACATTAGCACCATTTTCCACTCTGCGGTCATAATTCACTAAAATTAATTGTCGCATTCCGCAGTCGCATTTTCGGCTTTCAGTTTTGCCCAAAAAATTCTCTGGGGCACTGTAAATATCGATGACAGGACATTCACGGCTACCAAGGCTACTCGATGCGGCTTCCGTACAATTCTATATTTAAGTATTTAAGAGATGCAGACTCCGAAACAGACGTAGCCCCCACTTTAAATCTTTCCAATTGGCCGCTAACATTTTTTCGCAGCTGCTCTTCTGTTTCGGAGGCCACAATTGGGCCAAGAAGAGTTTTCACATACATAGGTAAGCCCATTTTCTTTACTTTAGTTGGAAATTAGGCGAAATTATGCTAAACATTGTAATAAGATTTAATAATAAAAAATACCAAAGGAGACCGGGCGGCAGGGCAGGATTCGGTTCGTTGGTTGCCCCTCAATGTCTAAGGACCCTCATCGCCAATTCTGCAACATTATTTTATGCAAATATCCTCGCATTGGAGTGGCGTCCGAATTCGAGTACGAGTCCAGACTGGACCTTTTTTTCGGGAACAGAGGATTAGAAAGGGTCCTTTTCCGTTTTTCAGCTATCTGTTTATACAGCTGCAATGCCTAGGTTTATTTTATTTTATTACATTTCTTTGGGGCTTGTGGCGACTGCTTCTTCCCCGCTGTTACCATTTATCCAAATGGCTTTCGGAATAGGCAAATAAGTACTTGGTTAGTAAGTTCTGGGCCCCACCTGCGCAGAGTCCTTCGGCAGAGTCGTTCCCTTCCCAAGGACTTGACATAGCCATGAAAATAAGCCCGAAGACAGACATTGGCCTAGGCGTACTCGTACACTCCGAAATGCCGCCAAAAAGTTTAAAACTTTGTTTTGTTTTATTCGTTTCGGGGTTATAAAATGAATGGAGAACGCGGACAAAAAACTTTTGCTGCCTGGCAAATACGCGCACGACATCGATGGTATACATCGTGGGAGAGGGAGGCGTGGCATATGTACAGTGGTACAGTGGTGTCCCAGCTAAAGTATTCCCATATTTATCCACTGTTGCCGCCTAAACTTCCAAGCGAAAAGGGACGAACTCCTCCCCTTCCTGGAAGCAATAAAAAACGCCGATCCGCACAATGCATGCGGCATAAAAAGCGGCTTATTACGGTCCCCCACAGCTGCCTCTTGTTGTCGGGAAAGGGCGGAAGCTCCAGTTTGAGTAACAATTGAAATAAATGAATTTGCCAAAGGATTCACCAAAGGGTGAACATAAAATTCAGTGAATGGCACGCGATGCCTCGCATATGGGAATGCGCCTCTCCAATGTTGAGATTTGGTAGATAATGTATATAATTCCCTTCGTAAATGATGAAGCAGACCACCCCCGCTCCCACTTGTAAGCACTTCACCAAATACAATACATGTAAATAGTAAGATGTGTAACGCCATACAACATTTTTGAGCTCGATTTTTTCTACCTGGAATCTATTTAAATTCCAGGCTGAGAGAGAGACACATAGACAGAGAGAGCGCTCTAGAGCCTGCAATTTACCTGCTTGTGTTAACTCCTTGCTTGGTCTGTTTTTTCGACGCAGCTGCGCTTTCGAGAAAAACACCCATTACTTTAGAATTCATTGGAGATTATGACTTTATGAAGAAGCTTGTCCACAATACAAAAAATGTAATATTTTGTAAATCCTTAATATCTAATTTTGTTTAATGTATCTACTATAAACGAATATAATGAACGAATCTAAATATGTACAAATACAAAATGTATATCAGACTTTACATTAGATAAATGGTCTTTAGGGTATTCTTACGTCGCGTCCGTAAGCAACACTCAGTAAAAACATTTGTGGCTAAAGAAAACTCATAGAAATATTTTCGACTCGTAATTTCGTCAGCTCGGCACAAGTACGCACAAATATGTGCTTGCAGCTCTGTGTGTACTCACACATGCAAGCTCATTCTATTTTTAGATCCGTGTGCTCTTCTCAACTTCGGGCGAGCGAGACAGCGCATATTCTGTGTGATACAGAAAATGTTGCTGCATACAGCATAGAAATTCTATGGGCGTTACGCATCTTACTATTTATATTGTCTTTGATTCTATATCATAAGCATCAAAACTAGCTTAAACATACAAAAACACACACACATTGCAGAAGCAAAATGCGTTCACCTTAAAATGACCGATGCTGTGGGAAGAAGGGAAAAGAGAGCCAAGTGATATGTAAGCTCCCAGCGCAGACGCGCGTTTTTTCGTGTCGTGGACTAAAAAGGTCTTGACAAATAGTGGAAAATGTTACGAAAATTATAAAAAAGGAGTGTGTTAAGTGTTGCAAGTGTTTTAAAGGAAAATGTGCAAGAAAAGTGGTAAAAAGTGTTGTGAAATGCCGGAAAAGTAGTCGAAAAGGCCGGTAAAAGCAAAACCCATGGGTGGCAGAAGTCCGCCGTCGCCGTACCATTCGAAAATATTTCCATAAGCGAAAAAGTCCTCCTCACAATTCAATACATAAGCTTAACATAGACGCTTGGATAATATATTAAATGGATTCATATTGGACAGAAATATTCTTTGACCAGGCCTCACTTTACATTGATACAGGCTTATGTATTGGTTCCCCTAGTGACGCGGCCATTCTCTTCATCATATATGGTGGCATTGCTTTCCCTAGTGGCGCGGCCATTATCCTTATCAGATTTCGAAGAATCCGTATTGGTAGCACGCTCCTGCGGTTGCCTACTATTTTTCTTTCGTCGATTCTTTTCTTCGGCTTTTTTCTTGGCAATGTCCAGAAATACATCTTCCAGCGACGGCTGCGTCAGAGAGTAGTCTACCACCCTCCAATGGCTGCGGTGCTTCTCAACGTGAGAGAATACTCTCGACCATCTCAAATTGGCAGTGGGTAAGTGGTAAGTGAGCCTGCCACCAAACTCTTCCCTGAATGAGCAATCATTACGAGTGTGTTTGGTTGGTCTGAATGCAACTTACTCTAGCGATGCCGTGGGATAGTGCGATTCCATTTGATTCTTTATCTTCAGTAGAGTGTACGCCATGCTGTGTGGGTGGGATCGAGGGTTATCTCTATACGGCATTTAAAACACACTTGGAGGGTCACCTTTCCGGACTCGTCTCCACATGTAACTTGAGCACCAGGCACTGGGCAAACTTATTCTTGATGCGCTGCTGCGATCCCAGGCAATGAATACGCCCATCCACCATAATAGCCAATTGGGTGCACAGGGCCTCCACCTCCTCCATGCTATGAGAGCTAAGCAGCACCGCCTTCCCATTGTCACGCAGTGAGGAGAGGACATTCCACACATGCCGGCGGGACGCCGGATCGACGCCAGAGCTAGGTTCGTCCAGACAAATGAGCGATGAGCCCTCACCGGCCACCGCTGCGTTTAACTTTCGCTTAGTGCCGCCACTGTAATTCTTGACCTTGTTGTCCAGGTGCGCTAAAAAGCCATAGTCGGTGGCCAACTTTTCGGAGGCTTCTCTGAGGAGATTCCGGCGTGTGCCGCGCAGCAAAAGGAAGATCTTGAGTGTTTCCCGGCCAGTGCAGAAGTCGAAGAGCGTGTCGTGCTGCTTTCTCGCTGCCGCGCGACTGGATTTTAGGCTGCAGCCCCTGACGTGAATACTCCCCATCGTCATGCCAATGTCGCCCACAATCATCTTAAAGGTAGTCGTTTTACCGGCCCCATTGGCGCCCAGTAGACCAAAGCACTCGCCCCTGCAGTAAATTGGGGATTTAGCTCTCGATGTTGCAGTACTTTAGTCAATACTCACGGTTTGACAGTGAAGGATATTCCACGTACGGCAGTCGTGCAGCAGTATCTTTTCGAAACCCGGTTCAAAACTAAGGCATGCTCCTTGCGATCCTCGCTCGACATTTTACTTATGCTTTCGGCCGCAGCAGCCACATCTTCATCGTTGATTGTTGCATTTTTCTTAACACGACAAAATATATATTTTATGCCATACCACAGCGTGGTACTGTATTCTCCGAAAATCAGAAACAACAAGTAGATAATACCAGTAATAAGCAAATACCTAACCTCCACCCAATCAAGGAAGTCTGTAAGGAATACGTTTAGCATATTTACGAGTGTTAATCATATTTGCACGGGACTACAATTTCTTGGCTTTATTGGATTGCGCCATTTTTGAGGTATTTTTTTAAATAGTTGAATATATAGTAGGGTCTTTAAGGAAGAACTTTAATCATATGGGAACTTTTCATATTTAAGATACTGCACCATTTTAAAAGATTTTTAAATCTAAGTGAATGATATTTTATCGGTAGAAAATGATATGGAAATGCCAATAACGGGATTCTGATTCGGATTCTAATTAACTTACTAAGTACATGCCTGTATGAGTCTGTTTTCAAAGTGTGTGTGTCTTTCAACTTACCAAGGCAAGTGCAGTAGGCTGACGATATGGTATGTACGGGAGTACAATCCTCCGAAAACTCATCTTTGTATTGTTCAAGTTCAAGGATGGAATTATGGCACTTTAATATTCGCCTTTCAAAGCATTTTTTGACCGCAAAAAGGCCAGTAAAAATAGGATACAGGTAGAATACTTTTATGATGTTTTCTATAAAATGGTATTCGTACATTAATAATTCTGACACCACGGCAAACAATACAACTACGGAAACGGGAAACGGGTTGGGCGTTAAATGGAAATGCTTTTCTGAAGACTGAAGCTAAAAAATATTACCGAAAATGTTGATGATTACAATTATGATCAAGGCGAAGCCAGAACCGCTGAAAATGCATGCCATTATATAGGTAAAGGGCAGACCCGCAATTCCGATGATCATGAGTATCGCCAGCATCTCCCCGGAATCGCACAGCTTGTGCACTGCCTGTGTCAGTATCAGGGAGAACGCGAAGTATAGGACCAAGTCCGTGATATAGTGGGTCAGCCAGTAGGTGGCCATGCTCACGCCGGACAGCTGTTGCTGCATCCGTATCTGCGTTACCTTCTCCTGCGTCACTATGATGGTGAATATCGCCAGGACAATGGATAAATATAGCATAACACAAATGCCCACGAACAAAGATAGTATCAATAGTTCATAATGGACATGCCCATCAGACTTTGATATGTAGGGGGCATTGGTTACCTCTATGCTCGTCTCGGGACCCACCATCGCTTTGGCCATGGCGTTGAACACGAGGTTGAGCGAAAGAGGAGCACTATGCAGGAAGAGATAATCTCCACTCCAGGCGATCGACTCTTGGTCGACGGTGGCTGCCGCTATAAGACTGCTCCTGATTTCGTATATTCTCTCGGGCGTTTCTTGCTTAGGGCCAATGTAGTCCTTTACATTTTGGCTTATTCTTCCGACGGTGCAGTATTGCTGGGCCAATTCTTGGTAGGCGTTGGCTATATCCCGCAAAGGACGAGTGTCCGATGTCGATTGCAATATTACTTTGATGTCATCGCCTTTATAATCGGCCAGTGTCAGCGGCAGCCTGTCTAGAAAAGAGCTCTCCAATGTTCTACTAAGAAGACCTACAATGAAGATGATTATGGGCAGCAGCAGGATAACCAGAAACATCCATTTTGTATCATAGATGTAGAGCAGCTTCTTCAGCAGCATGGCTTCCCACTGGCCCAGGTAGCGCATGCACCAGTTTGGCTGACGGCTCTGCTCCTGGCTCTGGCCCTGCTCATCCGACCTGCCGCCACCGCCGCCGCTAGTGCGACCCCCACCGCCAAGATCTTCCGCACCGTGCAACATAAATATTTCTGCAAGACTGGTGGAGCTAAGACCGAATCCCACAACATCCAGCTCCTCCATCTGCTGCTCCAAATCGTTGAAGAGTGACCCAAAGGATTCCGAAAAGCGGTGCGGCAATCGATAGGACACGTCTGATCCAATGTTGCTATGTGGACGCGTGTAGGGCACGTGGGCGGCTATCAGTTGGGTCAGCCTGGACACATTGCAGTTGGGGCCCTTCTCGCAGGTGAGCAGATAGCTGGTTTCGTTCTGTTTCTTGAGGAACGCCAGTGTGCCCAGGCAACGGAGTCGGCCATCGCTTATGATGGCAATGCGGTCAGCCAATACCTCGCCCTCGTCCATTTGGTGGGTGGTGAGCAGTATGTTCCGTCCCTGTTTCTCATCCAGCAACAGCTTCCATAGTTCGAGCCGCGAGTAGGGATCCAAACCCGAACTGGGCTCGTCGCAGAACAGAACCTTGACGTTGCCGCACAGTGAACAGGCCAGGGCGAGCCGACGCTGTGTCCCTCCAGAGAGATGTTGGGCGGAGCTGTTGGCCTTGTCCTTTAGGTTAAGCTTCTCCAAGTATTTATCTACCTCCTGTTTGACCGCTGCCCCCTTGAGGCCCCTGAGACGGCTGTATAACCGAAGGTGACTGGCCACACTTAAACCAGCAAAGCAGACGTTCTTCTGCGGACAAATACCCATGGACCGACGGGCCTGGGGCTGCTCGGTTTGTATGTCGTAGCCATTGATGATCGCTGTGCCGGAGCTGGGTGGAATGGTCCCCGTCAATATTTGTATGGTCGTGGTCTTACCAGCTCCATTGTGTCCCAGGAGCACCATGATCTCGTTCTCAAACAAATCGAATGTGAGGCCAGCGACCACCTGTCGTTTGCCAAAGCTTTTGCTGAGATTTATTATTTGTACACCAGCGGTTTTGCCTGTGACGTTGGCATCCACGAACCTGGAGGAACTTTGAGCTTCCTCGTCGTTGGGTCTGACAGGGAACAACCCGGGCGGAGATAATAGTCGTCGCATGTACTTGGTCGGACACCAGAAGCGCTTGGTGCACGGGAAATACCATGGCTGTGGCATGCCGAACTCGCCTGGCCTTAGCCGCTCCATGTACAGGCAGACGAGGATTGAGACCAGGCTACAAAGCACCATGATTAACAGTATTACACCCACGCTTATGCTGTCATTGCGCCATGATGCCTTAAAGAGATTGCTCCACTGCAGGCCCAGACTCGCATGCTCCCATACGATAATTCGATCCATGACCATGTTCAAGGCTGACCCAACGAAAATGCTGCACAGGATGTTCAACGGTGTCCCAGTACTGTCCTTGTTCAGGAGATTATAAGGAAAATAGCTGGCTAAGCACAGAAGGAGGGCAATGATGGGACTCCAATTGGTGCGAGTGCAAAAGGAGCTGACCAGGAAGCCAAAACATATAAAACAGTGGCTGGACACAAGCATAAAGAACAGAAAGACCGACCAGTCGGTGTAAGGGAGAACGGGCTTGTCGGTAAAGGGCTCCTTGTTCACGGTAAGACCGATCACCGTCCAAAAAATCGTTATAATCACCGAGACTATGAATAAAACTAACATGGACTTGACATACCAGGCCAGCCATTGGACAGAGTGGCTTACGTCGAAGATGTTCAACATGTCCTTCAGCTGATGCTCCTTTTCGTAGACAATGTTCTGCAAATTACAACGGTTAAAGAAGGGCTTAAAGAACAACTCATACTTACCCTAACATCCAGTATGATCGGAATTGCAATGACACACAATAAAGGTATAAAAAAATAGTAACTGTCGGATGCAAAAACAAAAGTTTTATATAGTGCTCTGAGCTCTGGTCGAATCACAGTTTGGGTCGAATTCATTTTCTTCAAATACAGTAAGCTGATTTCCGTCTGAAGATGTAAAAACGAAGTCTCCTGGTATTGGTTTGGTTTTTCGTACTTCGATATCAGGAGATTTGTATGAAAATGGTGATTTTTGCTAACCGGAAACCGTAGAGCAAACCGGAATCTATGCGGCAATTCGGATATATCGGACCACTCGTCGGGAAATTCTATACCGAACGCTCCTTTGTACGAACTGTTCATTGTAAGCGTTTTCTCCAAGTCCTCGGCATCGACAAAGCCCTGAACATAGTAGTAATCTTCGTCAGATTCAGGAAGGTGCACCTCACTAACAAGGCGATCAAGAATTTTATTCTGTGGCGAGTACAATAAGATAAATCCGCTGTGTGTGTAGAAATCAATGAACACAATATTGTAAACTTTTACTTGGGTAGAAGTGGTTTTTAGACTTACTCGATATTTTTCTGGATTTTTTGTTCATCGATCTTGATGGGTTCCAATAGCCCCATTATAAAGGGATACAGCGGAAGTAATAAAGAAAATATTATTATAAAAATCAACTGGCATTTTTGTCCCAACTGCACACATAGATTTTTCCACAAGATCAATAGAAACTTCCTTGGGCAGGACAAGACCTCCGGCACTTCCTCTTCATTCGGCATTTTTTATATATTTTATTTTAGATATATACTGAAACAAAATCAATGGTTTAGCTGTGGTACGGTGTTTCAGGATAATTTTTTTTTAAGAATAGCTGATCAAAGTGTTATGTCTTTTCCAATGCGAGTTTTAATACATTATATTATCGTAATGAATGAATTTATACTGAGACTGAAATTTTCCACAAGTTGGACACTTGAGTTGTTCGGAAAAACTAACTAGATTTCAGCGAAAGGTAGTCTTACGAGCACTCACATGTAGATTGTGTTCTTAGGGATAGGGATTAGTTGTAGATCCTTGTTTCCCGCACACCGAAAGTCGTAGACGAATATACTGAGTTTTCAATGGGTTTCAATTTGTTTTTAACCACCAATCAGTCCAACTACTTGATATGGCACGAGTATCTATCTAATTTAGAATTCGAAACTAAAAGTTTCGAAAACTTTGTTTTCTTAAAGAACGCTCGGGAACGTCGGGAACGTCGGGAACGCGGCAGGTGACAAGGCTCTATTTTTATACCGTTACTCAGTCAGTATACATTTGAGCTTATAATTTAAATAACTTTTATAGTACAGTGGCTCCCAGCTTATTTCGTGTAGCTGAGAAATAAAAGTTCAAGTCGTAATTACGGCTAATCTTTTAAAGATTTTCAAAAAATGTTTAATAATCAAAAACAATCTCCTTAATCATAAAAACAAACAAATAACGTAATAAAAACAAACCTTAAAGTTAACCTTTCGTCCTCTAAATCGATCGGTTTCGCAATCTCGATCAGAGCATACAAATACTCTTGCAGTGTTTCATTCTTCTTTTGCTGTCGCTTGCTTAATCTCCGATGAATCTCCGCCGATGATACTTCAATCCCGAACTCATCTGTCAATGCTTTCTTCAATCTATTCCAATCCCGAATATAACGCTGACTGCGTATGAATGACTTTGCTGCTCCACCTAACAATTACTTAGCATAAATAAATGTCTGTAACTGGTTCCATCCTACGGTCAATGCACATTCTTCAAGCTCGGTTATCCACTGACTAACATCTAAGTTATTTGAACCCGAATATTCTGATACTCTACCTTCAACATCTTTCAACGAGAACCATGATCTAGTTGGAACTGAGGCTTCCATTTCTCTACGACCAATTCCCGCCACTCTGTTTTCTATTTCTTCATCCTGAACTCGCCGTGGTTCTACTGCACTGAATGACTGTTCATTTTCATCACTATCATTTACTTGTTAATCATCTTCAACTTGAAGATCATAGTGATTAAGAAGCCGGTTCTGTAACTCACTCTTTCTTCCGCCTGTCACTAATTCTAGTTCACGCAATTTCTGCCTCAAATCTTCGACGCGCAGTGCCAGTATCTCGTTCTTTCTCATTTTGTACAAATTCTGTTCTTATATTATAGTGTGTTATGGTTAATAATAACCTGTGTGTGAATATAATATACATATATATATACATGTAAATATATATTTTAATTTTTAATTTCTCGCAACTTTGGCGGACAAAGAAATCCGGACAGGCAAAAAAATTTTCGTTTCGTAAATTTTTTCAAATTGTGTTTATTGTTTCAAGACATTTTGTATTAAACTTATTAAATGAATGTATTTGCTAACCAAAACAACTATTATTCCGATTCCAGTGATGTTTGATTTTTAGGAAAAATGGTAAATTAAAATTATTGATAATATTTCAAAAACTGAGGAACAAAAACAATTTTTTTTTTTCTTTTAAAGCAAGTTACAAATTATTTGAAAGTTATATTTTTTTTGATGGAATATTATTCTACTTAAAAAATTATCTTTCAATATTTTGTTGGACCTCCTTTGTTTTTTATTACCGCCTTTATCCGTGTCGGAATAGAATCCACTAGATGCTGGATTGTTTCAACGGTTAAATCGTTGTACCAAACATTTTCCACAATTGAATCAAGCTCTCTTAAAGTTTTGGGTTTCTTCTTCGTTATGTTAACCTTTAAAATATGCCAAAGATTCTAAATCGGATTTAAATCAGGACTATTGCCTGGCCAGTCCAATTGTTTGGACGTTGACGTGCAATGACTGCACCATCAAGTGGCCCATGGGACACCAGCCGAATGCTGTTACGCGCGAATCCCAGGCCGAAACGCAGCCCTCCTCCCACCCAACCGACCGAGGGGCGCTGTCGCAAAACCCGCGACTCGTTAACCGAACCGATCGCGATCATGCAGGAAAGATAGATGTTAGACTAGTATTCGAGGAAAATTAGAACTAATCTTACTAAAGGAGTTAATCATGCATTAATCATATTCTAAAATCGGACGAACAAGCGATACATAGAGAGTCTTTGTTATATAGGGGTCGTCAAATTCCTTTGACCACCTCTTTATAAACCCAAGCACGCCCATGGCCCTATTTACCATGGTAGAAATGTGTTCAGAAAACTTTAACTTGGGATCTAAAAGAACACCAAGATCATCAACTAGGGTAATTCTCTCGGGAGAACCCCCGCCTAGTGTGTAAGGAGCCAGAAAGGCGCTGGAGCGATGAAATGTCATTACTTTACATTTCGAAGCATTAAGGTATAACAAATTTGCACAACACCATGACTGAAAGCTATTAAGATCGGATTGCAACCTGGAGTGAGATAAGCTGTCCTTGAACTGGACACACAGCTTAACATCATCCGCATACATAAGTACTCGAGAGTATGTTAATACCGAAGGCAGGTCATTAATAAAGAGTGTAAAGAGTAGGGGGCCTAGATGGCTGCCCTGTGGTACGCCCGAAGTAACCATAACTGGTGAAGATGAAAAGGACTCTTTGGGACCTGGAACAAAGGTAGCTAGAAATAGTTTTTGTGCTAGGAGAGTGTGGTTTACAGAGTCGAATGCTTTACTGAAATCTGTGTAAATGACATCCGTCTGTAGATTACCTTGGAAGCCTTTAATGATAAAGGAGGTGAACTCCAATAAATTCGTGGTTGTTGATCTCCGCCTTATCAATCCATGCTGGGCAGGAGATATAAGTGATCTGCAAAGATGCTGCAGGTGAGGAGTTAAAATTTTCTGAAACACTTTAGGAATAGCGGATAACTTAGATATACCTCTGTAGTTCTTAGCGTCAGACTTTCTGCCTTTCTTATGGAGAGGAATAATGAACGACTCCTTCCATATGGAGGGGAAGCATGAAGAGTTAATGGACAGGCTGAATAGTTTAAGCAACGGTCCACACAGAGACTCGGCGCAGTATCTAAGTACACAGCCGGGAACTCCGTCCGGACCCGGTGAAAACACCGGCTTAACTTTCCGGAGATCAAGAAGCAGAGAGCTTTCATTTAGCAAGGGACTGAAGATGCCGTTCGACCTGGGTACGGCTGCCCGGAGTAGCATTCCTGTGAATAGGTTGTTTGAAAGAATTGGGCAAAAAGATCGGCCATTGCCTGATCAGTATTTGCCGACGTATTAAGAAATTATAGCGAGGATGGATGAGCGGACGTTGTACGCTTACTGTTTACGAAGCTGTAAAACTGCTTAGGGTCCTGAGAAAAACGTATCCTGCATCTAGATAGGTAGTTCTTATAGCACTGGGAATTAAGAACTGAAAAGTTTGACCGAGCCATTACATAGCGAGAGAGAGAAGAAGGAGAGCCAACTTCTTGAAATTTTTTGTAAAGTCTTGATTTTAAGTTTTTTAGACTGGATAACTCTTTGGTAAACCAAGGGGGCTTCCCAGATCTAATAGGACAGGAAAGTGGGACACAAGACTCAAAAAGTGAGTCAAGTGCATCGTAGAAAATGTTTGTGCATATCGTAACATTAGTGCACAAATACAAAGCGGACCAATCAAAATCCCTAATGAGGTTACTAAGCTTCGTAAACTCGGCTTTACGAAAGCAGCGGACACATTGAGGTAGCCTACCCGACCGATCCAATGCGGTTGGTCCTATATCGAGCGAAACTTCAAGTGTAGGATGGTAGGCGTCTTCAGGTATAGTGAGCGGAGGGACTCGGGTTAACAACACAATGGTCGGATCCGTTACAAAGCACAGATCAAGCAATCGACCCAGGGAATTTTTCACATGGTTGACTTGAGACAGGGATAAGTCGAGTAAGCCGTCTATAAAGTCATGTCGTGACATGGGGACTAGGTTATTAGACTCGTTTACCGAAGACCAAACAGTTCCTGGTAAATTGAAATCCCCAAGAACTATCATATGATCTTTATCTGATAGCGAGGAAGAAACAGCGCTTAAGGCGGACAAGTGCTGCTCATAAATTGCGATGTCCGAAGAAGGTGAAATATACGAGCATGTAATAATGAAGTTATTCCAATGAGTTATTCCAATGAAGTTATTCCAACCCGCTTCAAATATTTTGTAATCTAAAAAGAAGAAAAAATATTGTAAATTTAAGAGATTAGGTATCATTTATACAATAAATAAAGGAATTTAAAAAAAATATGACTTACCGATTTTGCACAATGGCAAGGAGCAGAATCGTCCTGAAAAATGATATCATCGGCATACGAAAGATGCTCCTCAATAGATGGTACAAGATGATCCTCCAAAATTTGTTGGTACTTTGCGGCGTTTATTGTTCCATCAATTAGTGCCAGATTTCCAACTCCAAAGTAAGAAAAGCATCCCCAGACCATACGGGATCCACCATGCCTGACCGTCCGTCGTAGGCACTCATTTTTGAACCTTTCTCCGACTTTACGTCTCACGTAGGACATACCATCGGAATCAAACAGGTTTATTTTGGACTCATCTGAAAATATAACGTTCCTCCAATCGTTTAAGGTCCAAGATTCGTGCTTTTTAGCCCATTGTAGCCGTTTTTTACGCATTTTAACGGTCGAAACCGGTTTTTTTTTGCTGGTCTGCGCCCATTAAGTCCTGCATCCGGAAGGCGTCTTCGTACTGTTCGAGTGCTAATATCGACTCCTTCCGACTGAAAAAACTCAAATCTTATGTCTTCTGCAGTTTTGAATCGATTGGCCATGCTTAAGCGCTTCAGAATACGATCTTCCTGGTCGTTGGTCTTCTTTTTTCTTCCTGTCCCGGGATTTCGCTTCAGAGTTCCGGTTTTTTCAAAATTCTTTAAGAAATCCCCGACAAAAGACTTACTAAAGCCAACTTTAGCGCTTATATCACGGAGGCTTAAATTTTTCGATCGCAAAGCCAATATGGCACCTTTATCAGCTTCAGTCATTTTCGACATGTTTCACTTTTTATTTTTTTTTTCACATCTAAAGCTTAGGATGCACCAAACTGGGTGGTATTTTAAAACTAAATACTTAATAGATAACACGAAAAAATATCCAAGCTGATTGAACCCTTTTTACATATTTTACGCCCGTTCAAAGCTTGCATATAGAGGCCATACCTAGGTTTCCGGATTTCTTTGTCCGCTACTGTATATATATATGTAAATATAGATTTAAATTTTTAATTTCTCGCAACTGTTTTGTTTTTTAATTACAATGCTTCTGAAACTTTGTCGGTTACAATGGCTCTCAAATAGTGACACTTCCAAAATTTACTCTAACCCGATCAAATTTCAATGATTCTAAAACGTTTCTTCAATTCAATTGTTTTTAAACTCTTCCGTTTACAATTTCGTTCAAACTTGGTCAGCCGCAATAACTCTCAAACTTTACTTATTAAAACATTTCTCAAATTGTACTCTAATACGCTTACTGTATTCTTACAACTTCAATTACGTTCAACCACGTGTCATCACGTTCAATTACGTTCAACTCTGTGTCGCTCGTTTCCACTTCGCCTTCGATCAATACTTGTATATATATGGATCCACTCGTTTCGTACTGACAATCGCTGTCACTCACCAGAATTCACCTGTATTCTGCTACCCAGCCTTATCGCCTCTCAACGTTTGATACCACTAAGATCAGTCAGCTCCTATTCTGCTATTCGCCTCACTTTCCCAGCTATACATTTAAAACACTCCAGCCGTTTGCTTGTTGTCTGTATACCGAAAAGTCCCGCGCCGCCGTCAGTAACTATGTATTGCTGCTTCTCTCTGCTCTCGTATCGGCTTCGTTGCCAGCTCCTTTATCGCTGTCTCTGCCGTTTCTCGTTGCTTTTTGCCGTTCTCGCAGCTCTGCCTTGAAATTCGGTTTTCGTTCTCGCAGCTCTGACGCTTCTCCTTTGTTTCGTAGTCTCTTGCTGCTACTTGAGTCAGTTTTCGCCGTCTGCTGTTTGTCGTGCCTTTCGTAGCTTCTCGTTGAATCCTGCCATCCACGCCACTTCTCCGCAAAAGTTCTTCTGACGCTATGTTTCTATCTCTGTCGCTCTCCAATAATTTCCCATTAACACTCTTTCTTCTGGGTTATGCGATTTGGCGACCTTTGGCCCAGTTTTCGATATAACACAGAACACTAATGAACACGATCTCCGAACACTACGATGGTTTTTATACACGTTTTTACACGTTTTAATCAAAGTTTAAATCCTTCGGCCGCAGGAGTTCGCGACGGTGTTTACGCAATTTCTCGGAGGACTCTTCCCCGCTCAGTGGAAGACTCAGCACCTAGTGCTCATCCCGAAGCCAGTTAAGCCGCCAGAGATCCCTCCAAGTTTCGCCCTATATGCCTGATCGATTCATTGGGGAAGACGTTGGAACAAATAATATGCACAAGACTGGAAAAGGCGGTGGATGAGGCTGGGGGGCCAATCAGTTCGGCTTCCAAAAAGAGAGATCAACGGTGGACGCCATAGGTAGAATTGTCCGGATCGCGGCTGATGCGGCAGAGGGAACGAGGTGGAAGGGGGGCAAAAAGGAGTACTGCCTAATTGTTACCCTAGACATAAAAAACGCCTTCAACTCCGTGAAATGGAAGTGCACAGCCAACTCCCTGAGTCAGATGGGCATCCCTGTATATCTCCGGGCAATTATACGAAGTTATTTTGATGGAAGACGTCTGAATTGCGACACGGCGACGAGTACCTTAACACACCTCATATCGGCAAACGTCCCCCAAGGATCTGTGATGGGCCCACTACAATGGAACATAGTATACAAAGGGGTATTGAGGATGGCACTACCAGCCGGATGTCAGCTGACGTTCTACGCTGACGACGTGGCACTCTCGGTGGTGGCCAAACACCTGAACGCGGCAGAGACAGCCTGCAACGATGCAATCCAGCTGATCGCAGACTGGCTCTAGTCAGCGGGGCTTCAATTGGCGGCTCAAAAAACGGAGGCAGTGCTGACCAGTACGCGATCTATGGTGGAGACTGCGTACATTCGCATAGGAGAGGTTACGATAGCGTCAAAACGAGCCATCCGCTATCTGGGCGTTATGATCGATACCAGACTCTGCTTCAGAGAGCACCTCAGCTATGTGCAGGAGAAAGCGGCAAACACGAGCCCGGTGCTCTTCCGTATGCTGCTGAACACTCGCGGACCGAGGCAGGAGAGAAGAGTCTTGCTGACCAGTGTCGTTCGATCAGCCATCACGTACGCTGCTGCAGTATGGGCGGATGGCATCAAAGTCGCCAGCTACGCTCGGACGTAAGGTCAATCCACCGTCTCTGTGCGCTTCGCATATGCTGTGGTTTTCGGACCATCTCGGATGACGCCGCTAGTCGTCGCAGGAGTGATCCCCATCGATCTACTAGTCATCGAAGAGAAGACTGTGGCAGAAGCGACCCATGCAGGAGTAGGAAGGAAAGCAGCGCGCAAGCAGGCCAGAGAGGAGAGCCTCCGAGAATGGCAACGACGATGGGACACTGCTGGAAACGGCCAGTGGACCCACCGTCTCATCCCAGATATCGGAGCCTGGATTAGCAGGAGGCACGGGGCGGTAAACTTCTACGCAACTCACGCCCGCGAAGTTAGTGGACTCCATGATGGAAGATATCGCAACCTGGGAGGCAGACAGCATCTTCGCTTCCGCTTCATTGAAAGAGCTCCGCAGATGTGGGCGCCTCAGAAGGGAGGCTACATAAGAGGAACTAGCGTCTCTGCGAAGCAAAGCATAGCATGCCATTCCACAGGGACTTGGTACTTACTCACTATGGCCCTCTACAATACATAGATATAATATACGTAATTTAGTTAGTAATTCAATTGGTAATTTGTTAAATAAAGAAGGAACAGATATAAATATATATAAAACACACACATTGCAAAAGCAAGTCGGGAGCCTTAATGCTCAAGCTGATTTCAGTGCGTTCACCTTCAAATGACCGATGCTGTGGGAAAAGGGGAAGAGAGAGCCAAGTGAAATGTAAGCTCCCAGCACAGACTCGCGTTTTTTCGTGTCGTGGACTAAAAGGTCTTGACAAATGGTGGAAAATGTTACGAAAATTATAAAAAACGCGTGTGTTAAGTGTTGCAAGTGTTTTAAAGGAAAACGTGCTAGAAAAGTGGTAAAAAGTAATGTGTCAGGCTGGAAAAGTAGTCGAAAAGTCCGGTAAATGCAAACCCATGGCATGGTGGCAGAAGTAACTCCGCCGTCGCCGTACCTGTCGAAAATATTTCCATAAGCGAAAAAGTCCTCCAACAAGCGATCAATCCATCCTCACAATTCAATACATGGGCTTAGCATAAGCGCTTGAATAATATATTAAATGGATTTATATTGGACATAATTATTCTTTGACCAGGCCTCACTTTACACTGCTACAGGCTTATGTATTGGTTCACCTATATGGTGGCATTGCTTTCCCTAGTGGCGCGGCTATTATCCTTATCAGATTTCGAAGAATCCGTATTGGTAGCACGCTCCTGCGGTTGCCTGCTATTTTTCTTTCGTCGATTCTTTTCTTCGGCTTTTTTCTTGGCAATGTCCAGAAATACATCTTCCAGCGACGGCTGCGTCAGAGAGTAGTCTACCACCCTCCAATGGCTGCGGTGCTTCTCAACGTGAGAGAATACTCTCGACCATCTCAAATTGGCAGTGGGTAAGTGGTAAGTGAGCCTGCCACCAAACTCTTCCCTGAATGAGCAATCATTACGAGTGTGTTTGGTTGGTCTGAATGCAACTTACTCTAGCGATGCCGTGGGATAGTGCGATTCCATTTGATTCTTTATCTCCCGTAGAGTGTACGCCATGCTGTGTGGGTGGAAACAAGGGTTATTTCTTTACGGCATTTAAAACACACTTGCAGGGTCACCTTTCCGGACTCGGCTCCACATGTAACTTGAGCACCAGGCACTGGGCAAACTTATTCTTGATGCGCTGCTGCGATCCCAGACAATGAATACGCCCATCCACCATAATAGCCAATTGGGTGCACAGGGCCTCCACCTCCTCCATGCTATGAGAGCTAAGCAGCACCGCCTTCCCATTGTCACGCAGTGAGGAGAGGACATTCCACACATGCCGGCGGGACGCCGGATCGACGCCAGAGCTAGGTTCGTCCAGACAAATGAGCGATGAGCCCTCACCGGCCACTGCTGCGTTTAACTTTCGCTTAGTGCCGCCACTGTAATTCTTGACCTTGTTGTCCAGGTGCGCCAAAAAACCATAGTCGGTGGCCAAATTTTCGGAGGCTTCTCTGAGGAGATTCCGGCGTGTGCCGCGCAGCAAAAGGAAGATCTTGAGTGTTTGCCGGCCAGTGCAGAAGTCGAAGAGCGTGTCGTGCTGGGGGCAGTAGCCCAAATGCTTTCTCGCTGCCGCGCGACTGGATTTTAGGCTGCAGCCCCTGACGTGAATACTCCCCATCGTCATGGTAATGTCGCCCACAATCATCTTAAAGGTAGTCGTTTTACCGGCCCCATTGGCGCCCAGTAGACCAAAGCACTCGCCCCTGCAGTAAATTGGGGATTTAGCTCTCGATGTTGCAGTACTTTAGTCACTACTCACGGTTTGACAGTGAAGGAAATTCCACGTACGGCAGTCGTGCAGCAGTATCTTTTCGAAACCCGGTTCACAACTAGGGCATGCTCCTTGCGATCCTCGCTCGACATTTTACTTATACTTTCGGCCGCAGCAGCCACATCTTCATCGTTGATTGTTGCATTTTTCTTACCACGACAAAATATATATTTTATGCCATACCACAGCGTGGTACTGTATTCTCCGAAAATCAGAATCAACAAGTAGATAATACCAGTAATAAGCAAATACCTCACCTCCACCCAATCAAGGAAGTCTGTAAGGAATATGTTTAGCATATTTACGAGTGTTAATCATATTTGCACGGGACTACAACTTCTGGGCTTTATAGGATTGCGCCATTTTTGTGGTATTTTTTAAATAGTTGAATATATAGTAGGGTCTTTAAGGAAGAACTTTAATCATATGGAAACTTTTCATATTTAAGATATTAATGACTATAAAATATCGAAAAATACTGCACCATTTTAAAAGATTTTAAATCTAAGTGAATGATTTTATATCGGTAGAAAATGATATGGAAATGCCCATAAAGTACATGCATGTATGAGTCTGTTTTCAAAGTGTGTGTAATTGTTTTGCAACTTACCACGGCAAGCGCAGAACGGTGACGCTAGGGTATATCCTGGAGCACAATTCGCCGACGTGTAATCTTCGTATTCTTCAAGTTCATGGATGGAATAATAATGGCACAGACTAGACCTTTGAAAGCATTTTTTGACCGCAAATAGGCCAGTGAAAATAGGATAAAGGTAGAATACTGCTATGATGGTTTCCATAAAAATGTGTTGGTGGAATAACAAAACCCCTTCTAACACCATGCCACATAATACAACTACGGGAAACGGGTTGGGTGTTAAATGGAAAAGCTTTTCTGAAGGCTGAAGCTAAAATGTACTACCGAAAATGTTGATGGTTGCAATTATGATCACGGGGAAGCCAGAACCGCTGAAAATGCATGCCATTATATAGGTAAAGGGCAGACCCGCCATTCCGATCATCATGAGTATCGCCAGCATATCTCCGGGATCGTACAACTCGTGCACCGCTAGTATCAGTATCAGGGAAAACGGTAAGTATAGGACCAAGTCCGTGATATAGTGGGTCAACCAGTAGGTGGCCATGCTCACGCCGGACAGCTGTTGCTGCATCCGTATCTGCGTTACCTTCTCCTGCGTCACTAAGATGGTGAATATCGCCAGGACAATGGATAAATATAGCATAACACAAATGCCTACGAACAAAGATAGTATCAATCGTTCATACTGGACATGCCCATCAGACTTTGATATGTAGGGGGCATTGGTTACCTGTATGCTCGCCTCGGGACCCACCATCGCTTTGGCCATGGCGTTGAACACGAGGTTGAGCGAAAGAGGAGCACTATGCAGGAAGATATCATCTCCACTCCAGGCGATCGTCTTTTGGTCGACGGTGGCTGCCGCTATAATACTGCTCCTGATTTCGTATATTCTTTTGGGCGTTTCTTGCTCAGGGCCGATGTAGTCCTTTACATTATTTATTCTTTCGACGGTGCAGTATTGCTGGGCCAACTCTTGGTAGGCGTTGGCTATATCCCGCCAAGGGCGAGTGTCCGATGTCGATTGCAATATTACTTTGACGTCATCGCCTTTATAATCGGCCAGTGTCAGCGGCAGCCTGTCTAAACTGGAGCTCTCCAATGCTCTAGTGATAAGAACTACAATGTAGATAATTATGGGCAGCAGCAGGATAACCAGAAACATCCATTTTGTATCATAGATGTAGAGCAGCTTCTTTAGCAGCATGGCCTCCCACTGGCCCAGGTAGCGCATGCACCAGTTTGGCTGACGGCTCTGTTCCTGGCTCTGGCCCTGCTCATCCGACCTGCCGCCACCGCCGCCGCCGCCGCTAGTGCGACCCCAACCGCCAAGATCTTCCGCACCGTGCAACATAAATATTTCTTCAAGACTGGTGGAGCTAAGACCGAATCCCACAACATCCAGCTCCTCCATCTGTTGCTCCAAATCGTTGAAGAGTGACCCAAAGGATTCCGAAAAGCGGTGCGGCAATCGATAGGACACGTCTGATCCAATGTTGCTATGTGGACGCGTGTAGGGCACGTGGGCGGCTATCAGTTGGGTCAGCCTGGACACATTGCAGTTGGGGCCCTTCTCGCAGGTGAGCAGATAGCTGGTTTCGTTCTGTTTCTTGAGGAACGCCAATGTGCCCAGGCAACGGAGTCGGCCATCGCTTATGATGGCAATGCGGTCAGCCAATACCTCGCCCTCGTCCATTTGGTGGGTGGTGAGCAGTATGGTCCGTCCCTGTTTCTCATCCAGCAACAGCTTCCATAGTTCGAGCCGCGAGTAGGGATCCAAACCCGAACTGGGCTCGTCGCAGAACAGAACCTTGACGTTGCCGCACAGTGAACAGGCCAGGGCGAGCCGACGCTGTGTCCCTCCAGAGAGATGTTGGGCGGAGCTGTTGGCCTTGTCCTTTAGGTTAAGCTTCTCCAAGTATTTATCCACCTCCTGTTTGACCGCTGCCCCCTTGAGGCCCCTGAGGCGGCTGTATAACCGAAGGTGACTGGCCACACTTAAACCAGCAAAGAAGACGTTCTTCTGCGGACAAATACCCATGGACCGACGGGCCTGGGGCTGCTCGGTTTGTATGTCGTAGCCATTGATGATCGCTGTGCCGAAGCTGGGTGGAATGGTCCCCGTCAACATTTGTATGGTCGTGGTCTTACCAGCTCCATTGTGTCCCAGGAGCACCATGATCTCGTTCTCAAACAAATTGAATGTGAGGCCAGCGACCACCTGTCGTTTGCCAAAGCTTTTGCTGAGATTTATGATTTGTACACCAGCGGTTTTGCCTGTGACGTTGACATCCACGAACCTGGAGGAACTTTGAGCTTCCTCGTCGTTGGGTCTGACAGGGAACGACCCGGGCGGAGATAATACTCGTCGCATGTACTTGGTCGGACACCAGAAGCGCTTGGTGCACGGGAAATACCACGGCTGTGGCATGCCGAACTCGCCTGGCCTTAGCCGCTCCATGTACAGGCAGACGAGGATTGAGACCAGGCTACAAAGCACCATGATTAACATTATCACACCCACGCTTATGCTGTCATTGCGCCATGATGCCTTAAAGAGATTGCTCCACTGCAGGCCTAGACTCGCATGCTCCCATACGATAATTCGATTCATGACCATGTTCATGGCTGACACAACGAAAATGCTGCACAGGATGTTTAACGGTGTCCCAGTACTGTCCTTGTTCAGGCAATAGCAAGGAAAATAGCTGGCTAAGCACAGAAGGAGGGCAATGATGGGACTCCAATTGGTGCGAGTGCAAAAGGAGCTGACCAGGAAGCCAAAACATATAAAACAGTGGCTGGACACAAGCATAAAGAACAGAAAGACCGACCAGTCGGTGTAAGGGAGAACGGGCTTGTCGGTAAAGGGCTCCTTGTTCACGGTAAGACCGATCACCGTCCAAAAAATCGTTATAATCACCGAAACTATGAATAAAACTAACATGGACTTGACATACCAGGCCAGCCATTGGACAGAGTGGCTTACGTCGAAGATGTTCAACATGTCCTTCAGCTGATGCTCCTTTTCGTAGACAATATTCTGCAAATTACAACGGTTAAAGAAGGGCTTAAAGAACAACTTATATTTACCCTAACATCCAGTATGATCGGAATTGCAATAACACACAATAAAAATGTAAAATAATAATCTTCGCATGGAAAAGCGAAAGTTTTATATAGTCTTTTGAGCTCTGGTCGGATCACAGTTTGGGTCGAATTCATATTCTTCAAATACAGTAAGCTGATTTCCGTCTGAAGATGCAGAAACGCAGACTGCCGGTATTGGTTTGTTTTTTCGTACTTCGATATCAGGAGATTTGTATGAAAATGGTCATTTTTGCTGACCGGAAACCGCAGAGCAAACCGGAATCTGTGCGGCAATTCGGATATACCGGACCACTCGTCGGGAAATTCTATGCCGAACGCACCAAAGAACGAACTGTTCATTGTAAGATTTTCCTCCAAGTCCTCGGCATCTACAAAGCCCTGAACATAGCAGTCATCTTCGTCAGATACAGGAATGTGCACCTCACTAACAAGGCGATCAAGAATTTTATTCTGTGGCGAATACAATAAAATAGTTCCGCTGTGTGTGTAGAAATCAATGAACACAATATTGTATACTTTTACTTGGTTAGAAGTGGTTTTTCGACTTACTTGATATTTTTCTGGCTTAGTTGTCCATCGACCTTGATGGGTTGCAATAGCCCCATTATAAAGGGATACAGCGGAAGTAATAAAGAAAATATTATTATAAAAATCAACTGGCATTTTTGTCCCAACTGCACACATAGATTTTTCCACAAGATCAATAGAAACTTCCTTGGGCAGGACAAGACCTCCGGCACTTCCTCTTCATTCGGCATTTTTTATATATTTTATTTTATATATATACTGAAACAAAATCAGTGGTATAGCTGTGGTAGAAAAGAGCAGCTTCTCATACGGTGTTTCAGGAATTTTTTTTTTTAAGAATAGCTGATCAAAGTGTTATGTCTTTTCCAATGCGAGATTTAATACATTATATTATCGTAATGAATGAATTTATACTGAGACTGAAGTTTTCCACAAGTGGGAGACTTGAGTTGTTCGGAAAAACTAACTAGATTTCAGCGAAAGGTAGTCTTACGAGCACTCACATGTAGATTGTGTTTTTAGGGATAGGGATTGGTTGTAGATCCTTGTTTCCCACACACAGAAAGTCGTAGACGAATATACTGAGTTTTCAATAGGTTTCAATTTGTTTTTAACCACCAATCAGTCCAACTACTTGATATGGGTCGAGTATCTATCTAATTTGGAATGCTATGTCCGTGTGTCCGTGAAATTTGTTTTGTTGGAGAAAACAAACTAAAAGCTTCGAAAACTTTGTTTTCTTGAAGAACGCTCGGGAACGTTTCGAGACGCGGCAGGTGACAAGGCTCTATTTTTATACCGTTACTCAGTTAGTATATATTTGAGCTTATAATTTAAGTAACTTTTATAGTACAGTGGCTGCCAGCTTATTTCGTGTAGCTGAGAAATAAAAGTTCAAATCGGTATTACGGCTAAACTTTTAAAGATTTTCAAAAAATTTAAACGCATTTTTTTATATAAGAGCATTGACATGTTTAATAACCAAAAACAATCTCCTTAATCATAAAAACGAACAAATAACGTAATAAAAACAAAGTTTACAGTATTTTTTAATGCTGCAGCTTATTTCGTGTAGTTTATTTATATTCCAGATATCATACATTTTGCGGTAATGAGATCAGATTTTTTTTGTATTTCGGCATATTTTAATTATTATCAAATAAATATGTTATGAGTTTGCGGCCTTGGTCACACTAAATGAAGAAGATAAAAGGGAATCAACAAAATGGTACCACGTACAAGCATTGAGCTGCGAGAACTTGTTCTCAAACACTTTAAAAGTGGCAAAAGTCAGCGTGCCATTAAAATTTTCTAAGGATCATCTTCTTCGCATCTTCTTCAAAGTGCCGATAAATTGGGCCAAAACGATCGTTTTCGGATCTATTAGGACAACGATCCCAAACATTCAGCAGGCTTTGTCAAGGCTTGGCTTATCTGGAATTGCGCTCATTTGGTGATTACACCAGCCCAGTCACTAGAATTAAATGTCATAGAGAATTTGTGGGAAATATTGGACCAGTCTCTTCGTAAAAGAAAGATTTCCAATAAAAACGAGTTGAAAAGTGTGATATTGGAAGAATGGCAAAAAATTCCAGTAGAAACTACAAGAAAATTAGTTTTTTCAATGGGAACTTGTCTGACGGCTGTCCAGACTCAGAAAGGAGGGCACACAAAATATTAAATTATAAACTAAGAGTTATATGTTAACCTAAATGGCGCACACGAATTAGGCTGCAGCATGAAAAAGGACTGTAAACTTTGTTTTTATTACGTTATTTTTTTGTTTTGATGATTAAGAATTTCGTTTTTAATTAATAAACATATTGTTGTGTTACGCAGCCCAAACTTGCTCCTAAAACATAGTCTTAGTCAGTGGTGCAGCAGTAGAGCAAATTCTATTATTGTTCGTTGTTGATACTGCCCACTGTACCACATTGTCTACATATTGTCATACATATATAAGCTCCCGCACGGCAGCAGCCTATCCAGCAATTAGCATCTCGTCTCGTATCGTCGTCGTCGTTGTATACATGTAAATCTCGACTTAAGCTCTCGCATCGAATCGCAACCATCGCCTTGCATGGCAAATAAATCATCTTAAATAGAAACCAATTGTGTTTAAATAAATAGTTGGCAATTACGCTGCTGAAGAAGCTCAGTAGCTCAACACATATATATACTCTTATCTAAAATACTGCGTTAAAATTTTTTGAATATGATGTATTATTTTTGTAGTTTATTCGATATTATATAATGATTGTGGTGTATTTGTAGTTTTGTAGGTTAGGACTTTGGCTTTGTAATACGGTTAGCATGCGTTGTGTGTATCTCGGATGCACTGACTGACTGATGCCTGTTCTCTTTCGTTTCGCTCTCAACTGCTGCTCTCAATTCTTGCTCTCCGATCGCACTCTCCCGTAAACTCAAACCTGCGTTATCTGGTGACGTTTGCTACTCCGAATTTCTTTTTGTACAGTGGGCTCTATCCCGATTCCTACATCCGGCCTTCCTGACAATGGATTCATCCAAAATTCTTTCATGTACTCTGCCACACTCGAAGTCTTACAAGGTCCTTCTCCATCTCCTACCTCCTACGTCGTACCTTCCGTGTTTGTAGATTTTGACTACTTTGTAGGGCCCTAAATACTTCCCCTTCAATTTAAGTCCTCCTCCATATTGCGTTATCTTAATAGCTACTAAATCGTTTACTTGATATTCCTTTTCTACTTTTCGTTCTACGCTCGATTCTCCTCCTGCAACACCTTTATGTTCTATGTTCCCTAGCTTTTCGGCGTATCTGGTTGCGCTCCTCATCTAGTTCATCAACGAATGATTGATTCACGAGTTCTTTCAGTCCCGATATACCTGAACATCTCATATCTACTCCTGTCAAGATTTTAAACGGCGCCACTTTCGTTTTTTGGTTCGATGTTGTTGATTACTTGACGTACTTTGGCTACATGCTTGTACCAAGAACCTGGAATATTTCTGCTTAACTTTGATAACATGGGAACTACGACTCTGTGCATTCTCTCTACTTGTCCATTTCCTCGTGGAACCCCTGTGGTAATCATTAAGTGTTGTATATTCTGCTCTGCACAATATTCTTTAAATGCATTTGCTGTAAAAGCTGCTCTTCTGTCTGATACTATTCTACAAGGGTAACCAAAATTGATGGCTTGCCTTTCAAGACAACTTATGACTTCTTCTGTTCCGGTGCTCCGGGTTAGGTATAACCATACTTATTTAGAAAATCCGTCAACAATAACCAAAATATGGTTATACTTCTTTTTGGCACTATGATTAATTCTCTATCTGGGTCCTTGAGTAGTAGTCTTGAGTAGTAGTCTTCATACCCTTTATCCTCCACAAGACTTATAATCTCTTTTGTCCATTCATCTACTAATTGTGCCTCTTTCAATCTATGTCTCACACTATCTGTCAATACAAAACACGCTACTCTACTCAAAGCGTCTACATGTCTCATCTCCGTTTTATGATGATCCTATCACTGCAAGTACTTCCAGTTCGTACGAGTGATATTTTTCTTTGCAAGGTCTAGTTTTCCGGCTCATGAACAATACTGGGTGTAACATGTTATCTTCTGTGTCTCTTTGCAACAAAACTGCTCCAAACCCAAACTTGGACGCATCTGTGTGTATTTCCGTCTGTAACTTAGGATTATAAATTCTCAGGACTAGTTTACTAATCAATGCTGCTTTTAACTTTTCGAATGCTATCTTCTGTATTTCTTTGAACTCGAACTTTGTATCCTTCCGGAGCAAATCTGATAACGGTTTGGCCATTATTGCGTATCCCTCTATAAATTTCCTGAAATATGACGTCAGATCTAAGAATCTTTGTTTTGCTTTCCCATCTTTAGGTATCGGAAAATTACTCACTGCCATAGTCTTCTCTTTACTTACTCTGATCGTTCCATTCTCCACAATTTACCCTAAAAATACAATTTCCTTCTGTAGTACTTGACATTTAGCCCAATTTATCTGTAAACCATTTCATGCTGCTACGTCGAGTACTCTTCCTAACTTTTCTATTCCTTCTTTTACATCTTTACTTGGGATGATAATGTCATCCATGTAAATGACTGCATCTCTTTACTTAACTTAATCACTGACATTATTGTTTGTAGGAGGGCGGATCGGGTGCGTGATTCCAAAGAAACCCAAACAAAAGAACACAACGCAGAGTGTTGATTTTATTCAATAAGATATATTTTCACTCCAGTAGGGTTTAAGTGTGCACGGGTATAATTATGACGGGATGTATATACATATGTAAGGAATGGAAAGCAGAACGTAGCAAGTTAGCGGCTTGTCGAAACGGGGATCGAAGCGAGAGTGACTAGCTTACAATCTATGCTTATACGGCTAATGCCGTGTGGATCGTGGGAGCGACCGTGAGAGCGCGAGAGCCCCCACGAGCGCGCGAGAGTGAGCTTGGACCGGATCGCACTCTTCTGCACAGTGCGCGGCAACAATCTGCTGCTACTCTGAACATCCTCCCCCCCCTTGCAGGATTGCAAATAATAATGGGGGCAGAGGCCTATAAACGCAGTGTCTCGAAGTTTTCGGAACCCGTATCCAGAACCACCAGCGCCGTTTGGAGGAGGTTGAGACTCTGAGGTCGTAGGGAGTCTACGGATGGCGCCGGGGTCCCTGCCATGGGGTGGCTCACGGGGAGACGAAGGCGGCGCTCAGCGCGGGACGCTGAAGTCGAAGGCGATGGTGCCACAGTTCTTCCAGCTGGCCGGTTGGCGGGCCGCCGTGGGCGGCGATAGACGTGGGGTGCAGAAGCTGGCGACGATACTGCCGTGGTTGAGATGGCTGGAAGACGAGACGCTGGTATGTGAAGCAGCGTGTGGTGGCTTTTCCCACACACTCTGCACAGCCCGCCACTGCGACAGTTTTTTCCGGAGTGTTGCTGAGCCAGGCAGTTCACACAATATTTGTGTAGGAAGACGGCTCGGTTCCTTTGATCGGGGCTCAAACGGAGAAAGCGGTGGCAGGTCCGTAGTGGATGCACTCCTGGGCAGACTCGGCACTGGTAGGAATTGAGAGCGCGACCCCGTTGGCTCTCCATGATACGGTCGGCGCAGGAACGAGTATCCAGTTCTAGATGTGGAGGGCTAGGATGAAATAAAGCAGTCGAAGATGCATTAGAAAGGAGCTTGGAACGGGTTACGGGCAGACGTAGGACATTGGAAACGGCCCCACTGCTACTACTGATGAGGCTACGTTGGTCTATAGAAGGAATAAAGTTATTTTGGAAATTTTCTCTTCGGTCAAGCGTAGGACATCGTTCGAGAAATTCTGTGGAGGGGTCTGGAAGGAAATTGCTTTCGTAGCAGAAATCTGAGTCTCCTACCATGTTGATAGGTCCTCTGGAAACTTGGCTTGAAAAGGATGCAATGTTATGCTTCGCCGCATTGGACACTGGGCCAGTGAGCACCCAACCGAAAACTGTTTCTTGCCCGAGGAGAGAGCCACAAATGTTAGTCTGTAAGCCGCTCAACAGTACAGATGGTAGGATGTCAGCTCCAATCAGAACATCGATGGGTGAGCTCTCGAAAAATGTAGGGTCCGCAAATGGAAGGCTCGGCAAGTCTCTCAAGAAACCTTGCGAGATCGGATGCGATGGAATATTCTGTGCCAATTCCGGAACAACGTATGCTGTGGCGGTTAACTGTAAGCCCGGCCTAGTCGGAGAGCGGATGGCAAAATTACAGAGCTTCTTGGACTGGGCGGATACGGTATGATTGATGCCGGAGACCTGTGCCTGGATGCGTTGGAATGGCAATTTGATCCTGTTGACCAGACGTTCCGTAATGAACGTTGCCTCGGAGCCAGAGTCGATCAAGGCGCGGGCGCGGAAATTTGTTCCCAGGTGGCAAATATTAATCATGGCCGTGCCCAGAAGAACGGCACTTGTGCCGGACGTGAAATAAGCCTGAACGTTGGGCTGGGATTCGGAAGCACTTGGATTTGGAACGGATGCGGAAGTGGACTCGCTGGATATCGGATTGCCACGGTGTAGCAGTGTGTGGTGCCGTTCTCCACATGTGATGCAGTTGTGGGCACTTTGGCATTCTCGGCTCTGATGGCCTCTTGCGAAGCAGTTCAAGCAAAGCTGTTTTTGCTTAATGCAGCTGGAACGAGCATCAGCGGTCATTTGGAGGAAGTGAGGACATACACGGATTGGGTGATTTTCTTTTGAGCAGAGATCGCACGTCCTCGTCTTCGGATTCACCGTAGTCTCAAACGAGTGAACCCTCCTTGGAACAAGACTCCCTTGGGAACGGAACGGATTGTTTCTGGAAGGTGGCGAATTCGGAACGCCTTTCGAACCGTATGGAATGGAAGGGTTGCCCTCGATTGCCTCTAGCGTAAGGTACCTCTGACTTAGGAAGGAGTCCATCTCCTTCCATGGCGGCATTTCCTTCTTGTCGGTCACGGATTCTTCCCACAGTGCGCGGGTCAACCTCGGCAATTTAGAAGCGCAAATGGTAACAAGTAAGCCATCCCAATTTTCAGTGGAGACCTTGGAATGAGCGAGTGCGGTTAGAACCCTTTGGATCGTGCTTTGAAGCTCTTTCAGAGCACGACTTGACTCGGAACCGATGTGAGGCAAGGAGAGGAGAAGGTTAATCTGGTTGGTCACCAGGAGCCGTCTGTTTTCGTATCGATCACGGAGGGCATCCCATGCCGCCTCGAAACCGTCATTAGTGAGTGGGGACTTTTCCACTATGGCCTTAGGATCACCGCTGGTCTTAGTGGCAAGGTGGTACAGCTTCTCCACCGGAGAAAGCCTGGGATTTTGGATGTAAATCGCGGTAAAAAGATCACGGAATGTAGGCCAGCGGACGTAATCCCCAGTGAAAACTTCTATATCACATGGGGGCAATCGACAGCCACCATGAGAGTTTGGCTGCGTAGAAGGAGGCTCTGTTGGACCGGCAGCTTGGACAGTGAGGTCAGCCATGTATCGTTCATAGCTGTCATAGCACTCGCGATACATGGCTTGGACTTCCCTTTTTGCCTCTATATCCTCGTCAACCATTGCTATGGAACAAGCCTCGAACTCAGCATCCACTTTCGCCCACATGCTTCGTAACTGGTCTCGGCGGATCAGAGAGATGGCGGGGGATGGGGTGCTGATACCCGGAGCGATGAATGGGGCTTCGAAAGTGGTCAGCCTGTCGATGGCTGTCTCGAACTTGGCCCGTGCGGAGCTGACGGAAGACTGGGCCATTTTGAGGGCGCGTTGAGAGCAGATAGGGCTGTTGTTAGTAGGTGCTGGCACCTTGAGCGTGACCGGCGAAGGAAACAGAACCGATTGGGTCCTCGCAACGGTGGATCTTGTGGGCTTGGGAGTACTTGGTGACTTGACCTTTTCGAACGCCGCAGTAGGTGTTCTCGGAACGGAAGAACTCCTGGGCTTGTTAGCACCTGGAGCGGGCAGCGACAAAGGTTTCTTGCTGTCCTTTTCACCAGTGGGCATATTCGGGCGTCACACGCCGAGGAAAGAGAAATCGGATGCGTGAGTGTCGGACGGATGGACACGACCTTTGTATGGATACGGAGAGCGGATGCAACAAAAAACGCTTGGTATTTGTCGCAATGTGGATTTATTTTCACGTCGGAAGGGCTTCGGTATGTTATGGAGATCGGGCGATAGCAATAAAAAATAAATGTTCAATCCAGAACGACAATAGGGACCGAACAGTAATATTGGAATTCGAGGCACGAGGTATCAAGGGAGATGCGGTTGCAAATGACACCCGAAAATAATATACCCTTGGAATGTAGGGTAGAGTGTCACTTGGCAAGTATTAGCCGAAAACGATATACCCGCGGAATACAAGGTAGCGCGTCACTTGGCGCTCCGTTATGCTCAAGAGCGGCACTGATAATATGCTCTCCCAACAAATACAACGCGAGCAGCGGTGGAGAAACGAAAACGAAACGAGGAGAAGGCACCGCTATTGCTGCTTGTATGTACGTATGGCTGGAAATGAGCGTAATGTACCGCGGCTTGGTCGAACGAACTGATTATGTATATTTATATATGTAAAGGAAAATGCAAGTACGTATATGTTTGATAATTCGGAGTGGACTGTAGGAATCTTTATATTTTAATTGGACTAGGAATGAACATGAAATGAAACACAGGATAGTGTATTTATTGGACTGGGATTGCGTTGCTTATATATGTATGTATATATGTGGATATATTTGCAAGTTACAGACGAAACGATATACCCGTGGAATATAGGGTAGCGCGTCACTTGGCGCTCCGTTATGCTCAAGAGCGGCACTGATAATATGCTCTCCCAACAAATACAACGCGAGCAGCGGTGGAGAAACGAAAACGAAACGAGGAGAAGGCACCGCTATTGCTGCTTGTATGTACGTATGGCTGGAAATGAGCGTAATGTATCGCGGCTTGGTCGAACGAACTGATTATGTATATTTATATATGTAAAGGAAAATGCAAGTACGTATATGGTTGATAATTCGGAGTGGACTGTATGAATCTTTATATTTTAATTGGACTAGGAATGAACATGAAATGAAACACAGGATAGTGTATTTATTGGACTGGGATTGCGTTGCTTATATATGTATGTATATATGTGTATATATTTGCAAGTTACAGACGAAACGATATACCCGTGGAATATAGGGTAGCGCGTCACTTGGCGCTCCGTTATGCTCAAAAGTGGCACCGCACATATACTCTCCCAACAAATACAACGCGAGCAGTGGTGGAGAGACGAAAGCGAAACGAGGAGAAGGCACCGCTATTGCTGCTGTTGTATGTACGTATGGTTGGGGATGAGCGTTATGTATTGCGGCTTATGCGACTGCAGTGCACAGTATATGTGGTGATGACGTATTGATATATAAAGAATATATGTAATGTATGTATGTATGTTCTATGTAAATAATTTGGAATGTAATGATGTATATATATATAGAGAATATATTTAATGTATGTATGTTCTATGTAAATAAGTTGGAAGCTTGGATGCTCCTTAATGGCAGAGGAGCAGGCATAGACCACGGACCATAGAAAACACAGAATCACGGAACGGAAGATCGGAGAACGGCCGGAATAGCCGATAATATGCCGCCACCGAAAGGGAGGGTGTGGATCGATCGCTGTTTGTACATGCAGGTCTCACGGGACTCGGACTAGGCTGCACACACACAAACACTGCACTGTTGTTAGCTTAGGATGGATCGTACTTATCTGGACTTTTGGATGATCCGCCGATGCGTGCTGGGATGGACTTCTCCTTTTTGGTTGGGAGGAAGATCCGGCTCGAAGGACCAATGTTTGTAGGAGGGCGGATCGGGTGCGTGATTCCAAAGAAACCCAAACAAAAGAACACAACGCAGAGTGTTGATTTTATTCAATAAGATATATTTTCACTCCAGTAGGGTTTAAGTGTGCACGGGTATAATTATGACGGGATGTATATACATATGTAAGGAATGGAAAGCAGAACGTAGCAAGTTAGCGGCTTGTCGAAACGGGGATCGAAGCGAGAGTGACTAGCTTACAATCTATGCTTATACGGCTAATGCCGTGTGGATCGTGGGAGCGACCGTGAGAGCGCGAGAGCCCCCACGAGCGCGCGAGAGTGAGCTTGGACCGGATCGCACTCTTCTGCACAGTGCGCGGCAACAATCTGCTGCTACTCTGAACAATCGATTAAACACTGCCGCCGAGTTGGATATACCAAATAGAACATACTGGAACTCGTACTGTCCATTTTGGGTAACGAATGAGGTGTACTTCTGCGACTGTTCTTCGACCGGCACGTGAAAATATCCGTTCGAAAGATCTAATGTACTAAACACTTTTGCTCCCTCCAACTTTTCTATGACGCAATCCATTTGAACCATTGGAAAATTATCCCTCACTATCTTTTTATTCAGTTTTCGGTAATCACAGCATAGCCGTTTCTTTCCATTTTTCTTCTCCACCAAAACCACTGGAAATGTATATTCCGAAGTGCTATGTTTGATTATCTTCTCGTCTAACCATTCTTGAACTTGATCATCTACTATCTTTTTTTCACTGCACGCTAATCGTCGTGGATGCTGGTAGACCGGTAACTCATCTGTTAAAACTATTTTAATTTTTACCCGACTATTATCGTTTCTTTTTGGCTGATATCCCTCGATCATCTCTTTTACTTTACCAGCCTCTAACGGTGACAATTGTGACGTCATTACGTCTACTATTTCTTCACTTTTCTCTGAACTCAACATGCACAGACTTTTATATTCTTTCTGTAACTCTGAGCAAGAACTTTGTTCCCCATGACTTTCATCTGGTACTGTTCCCTTATTTATTTTACTCTCAGTGACTTTCATATCCACATCTTTTAAAATTGTCTTGCCCAAAATTGCTTCGAAAGATATATCTTCATTTGACACTACGTTGAATTCTACGTTTATATTGATTCCATCGATCTTCACAGGAACTATAACACTTCCCATAGTTATGATCTGAAACTCTCCTATTCCCGTTTGGCATCTTTGCTGACCTGTCATCGGGCCAATTCCTAAACTAAGGAAAACTCTGCGACTTATCAAGCACGAATCTGCTCCTGTATCTACGAGACCTTTGAATGTGGCTCTCGAGTGTACCACATTTTTCAAATCTTATCCGGAAGAATTAAATATACCTGATGGTTTTGTTACAATTTCCTCATGTATTGAATTTGGACAGTCTTTTCTCACGTTTCTCCGCAATTATAACATTTCATGACTGCCACGGAACATTTTCCTTCATCGATTTGCTTATCAAAATTTCTTGATTTATATTTGTTTGAAGACTTTAACGGACCACGCATCTTTTCATAGACTTCCATCTGATTCTTCAACTGTCTCATATTTTTAGCCTGATATGGCAATCCCTTGTTGCTTCGACTATCTGGAATACGATTCACGAAGTACTCGATTAAACTTTCGTCCTCTAAATCAATTGGTTTCGCAATCTCGATCAGAGCATACAAATACTCTTGCAGTGTTTCATTCTTCTTTTGCTGTCGCTTGCTTAATCTCCGATGAATCTCCGCCGATGATACTTCAATCCCGAAGTCATCTGTCAATGCTTCCTTCAATCTATTCCAATCCCGAATATAACGCTGACTGCGTATGAATGACTTTGCTGCTCCACCTAACAATTGCTTAGCATAAATAAATGTCTGTAACTGATTCCATCCTACGGTCAATGCACATTCTTCAAGCTCGGTTATCCACTGACTAACATCTAAGTTATTTGAACCCGAATATTCTGATACTCTACCTTCAACATCTTTCAACGTGAACCATGATCTAGTTGGAACTGAGGCTTCCATTTCTCTACGACCAATTCCCGCCAATCTGTTTTCTATTTCTTCATCCTGAACTCGCCGTGGTTCTACTGAACTGAATGACTGTTCATTTTCATCACTATTATTTACTTGTTCATCATCTTCAACTTGAAGATCATAGTGATTAAGAAGCCGGTTCTGTCACTCACTCTTTCTTCCGCCTGTCACTAATTCTAGTTCACGCAATTTCTGCCTCAAATCTTCGACGCGCAGTGCCAGTATCTCGTTCTTTCTCATTTTGTACAAATTATGTTCTTATATTATAGTGTGTTATGGTTAATAATAACCTGTGTGTGAATATAATATACATATATATATACATGTAAATATATATTTAAATTTTTAATTTCTCGCAACTTTTTTGTTTTTTAATTCCAAATAGTGACACTTCCAAAATTTTTAGTCAAACCCGATCAAATTTCAATTATTTTAAAACGTTTCTTCAATTCAATTGTTTTCAAACTCTTCCGTTTACAATTTCGTTCAAACTTGGTCAGCCGCAATGACTCTCAAACTTTACTTATTAAAACATTTCTCAAGTTGTACTCTAATACACTTACTGTATTCTTACAACTTCAATTACGTTCAACCACGTGTCATCACGTTCAACTACGTTCAACTCTGTGTCGCTCGTTTCCGCTTCGCCTTCGCCTATATAATTACACCATGCTCCAGCCGTTTGCTTGTTGTCTGTATACCGAAAAGTCCCGCGCCGCCGTCAGTAACTATTGCTGCTTCTCTCTGCTCTCGTAACGCCTTCGTTGCCAGCTCCTTTATCGCTGTCTCTGCCGTTTCTCGTTGCTTTTTGCCGTTATCGCAGGTCTGCCTGGAAATTCGGTTTTCGCTGTCTGCCGTTTCTCGTTGCCCTCTGACGATCTCGCAGCTCTGCCTTGAAATTCGGGTTTTCGTTCTCGCAGCTCTGACGCTTCTCCTTTGTTTTGTAGTCTCTTGCTGCTACTTGAGTCAGTTTTCGCCGTCTGCTGTTTGTCGTGCCTTTCGTAGCTTCTCGTTGAATTCTGCCATCCACGCCACTTCTCCGCAAAAGTTCTTCTGACGCTATGTTTCTATCTCTGTCGCTCTCCAATAATTGCCCATTTACACTCTTTCTTCTGGGTTATGCGATTTGGCGACCTTTGGCCCAGTTTTCGATATAACACAGAACACTAATGAACACGGTCTCCGAACACTACGATGGTTTTTATACACGTTTTAATCAAAGTTTAAATCCTTCGGCCGCAGCAGTTCGCGACGGTGTGTAAAGTAGTTCCTAAGGCTGTGGTGATGACTCAGGGTTGTTCAGGGTCCTTTACAAGAAATTTGTAAACAGAGGGACCTGCGAGGGATGAAGGCGCGTCCTGTGACGTTTAAAGGGGCAAGAGAGGGGATAAATATATATGGCGTGGTTTGCGCGTGGGCCAGTAGGAGCTGTATGATACGGCCACGCTTGTATAGTGCCCCGGACCTGGGGTGTCGTCTACCTTGAATGGATAGCTAAGTTGAGACCCCTAATTGTGTATCTCGGTAAAAACCATAGAGTACACCCTGGCGGTGGGTCTGTGCGTGTATAATCGTGTCTTGGTAAAAACCACAGAGCGCGACTGTACGAGCACGCCTCCCAGGACCTCAAGATCTCACTGATTGCCTGCTCTGACTAGATTGGTGGGGATCGGGACTCTTAGCTGTGTGTCTCGGTAAAAACCACAGAGCACACCCTGACTATGGGTCTGTGCGCGTATAACCGTGTCTCGGTAAAAACCACAGAGCACGACTATACTAGCACGCCTCCCGGAATCTGCAGATTTCGTTGGTTGCCTGTTCTGACTAGATTTTTGAGTCCCAGTGTGGGATTAACGGGCGGGGGGTTGCGCTATGATCGGGAATAGTTTCGGCACGCCGAATTAAGTAGGTAGGTGTGCCACCCAAAGAAAGAATAGACGTCGGCGAAATTCTTATTATATTCTTCTTTATTCGTATTAGCAAAGACTGGGTGAACCTTGGCTCTCAGGCTGCACCAGATCTCTCTAACAATTGCTTACCAGAACTCGGTCTCTGTGTCCCGCGTGTTCAATTCGGGCCGTTATCTTTTCCACTTTCTCGCGTCCTCATAACCTGATAACCATGCGCACTCTTAAAAAATCCCGTCTTGCTTTTATCTCTGCTCTCGGATAAGTGTCTTTGCGCGGGATCGACCGCCCGGGTTTCTGGTTCTCTCCTCAGTGTCCCGTCTCCCTACTCGCGTGGGCCGACCTGCCTATTTCGAACTTTTGTTTCGCCGAGCTTTCGGCCGTGTTCCGTTACTTCGAATCCCTAGCTTTGGTTCGCTCTCCCAACAGCGATCGTCGCGAGCCTCTCTTACGGGACCTCTTCGCCCCGTCCCTTTTGTGTTGCTGTTCGTTAGCGCGCGGCACAGTGGGCTATGACTTGTTCTGGCACTGGTGAAAATTCATGACTATCGTTTGAGTTTTAGCTGCCGTTGGCAAAATCAAAAATATATTCGTTGCTTCGTGCAAATGAGGGGATTTGCTACGCTCCGTGCGTAATTCAAAGGGGGGTAACATTAATAGAAATAATGATAACTTATGGCTAGTTATAATCTAATTTGTGGGGCGCTAGGTTAGCGCCTTCACAGGTGTTTACGCAATTTCTCAGAGAAGGACTCTTCCCCGCTCAATGGAAGACACAGCACCTTGTGCTCATCCCGAAGCCAGTTAAGCCGCCAGAGATCCCTCCAAGTTTCGCCCTATATGCCTGATTGATTCATTGGGGAAGACGTTGGAACAAATAATATGCACAAGACTGGAAAAGGCGGTGGATGAGGCTGGGGGGCTATCGGCCAATCAGTTCGGCTTCCAAAAAGAGAGATAGATCAACTGTGGACGCCATAGGTAGAATGGTCCGGATCGCGGCTGATGCGGCAGAGGGAACGAGGTGGAAGGGGGCAAAAAGGAGGCATCCCTGTATATCTCCGGGCAATTATACGAAGGTATTTTGATGGAAGACGTCTGAATTGCGACACGGCGACACGGATGGCACTACCAGCCGGATGTCAGCTGACGTTCTACGCTGACGACGTGGCACTCTCGGTGGTGGCCAAACACCTGAACGCGGCAGAGACAGCCTGCAACGATGCAATCCAGCTGATCGCAGACTGGCTCTAGTCAGCGGGGCTTCAATTGGCGGCTCAAAAAACGGAGGCAGTGCTGGCCAGTACGCGATCTATGGTGAGCCATCCGCTATCTGGGCGTCATGATCGATACCAGACTCTGTTTCAGAGAGCACCTAAGCTATGTGCAAGCGGCACACACGAGCCGGGTGCTCTTCCGTATGCTGCTGAACACTCGCGGACCGAGGCATGAGAGAAGAGACTTGGTGACCAGTGTCGTTCGATCTGCCATCATCAGTCGCCAGCTACGCTCGGGCGTAAGGTCAATCCACCGTCTCTGTGCGCTTCGCATATGCTGTGGTTTTCGGACCATCTCGGATGACGCCGCTAGTCGTCGCAGGAGTGATTCCCATCGATCTACTAGTCATCGAAGAGAAGACTGTGGCAGAAGCGACCCATGCAGGAGTAGGAAGGAAAGCAGCGCGCAAGCAGGCCAGAGAGGAGAGCCTCCGAGAATGGCAACGACGACGGGACACTGCTGGAAACTGCCGGTGGACCCAGATATCGGAGCCTGGATTAGCAGGAGGCACGGGGCGGTAAACTTCTACGCAACTCACGCCCGCGAAGTTAGTGGAATCCATGATGGAAGATATCGCAACCTGGGAGGCAGACAGCATCTTCGCTTCCGCTTCATTGAAAGAGCTCCGCAGATGTGGGCGCCTCAGAAGGGAGGCTACATAAGAGGAACTAGCGTCTCTGCGAAGCAAAGCATCGCATGCCGTTCCGCAGGGACTTGGTACTTACTCACTATGGCCCTCTACAATACATAGATATAATATATGTAATTTAGTTAGTAATTCAATTGGTTAATTGTTAAATAAAGAAGGAACAGAAAAACAAAATAAAACACACACATTGCAAAAGCAAGTCGGGAGCCTAAATGCTCAAGCTGATTTCAGTGCGTTCACCTTCAAATGACTGATGCTGTGGGAAAAGGGGAAGAGAGAGCCAAGTGAAATGTAAGCTCCCAGCGCAGACGCACGTTTTTTCGTGTCGTGGACTAAATGGTCTTGACAAATGGTGGAAAATGTTACGAAAATTATAAAAAACGCCTGTGTTAAGTGTTGCAAGTGTTTTAAAGGAGAACGTGCTAAAAAAGTGGTAAAAAGTAATGTGACAGGCTGGAAAAGTAGTCGAAAAGTCCGGTAAATGCAAACCCATGGCATGGTGGCAGAAGTAAGTCCGCCGTCGCCGTACCATTCGAAAATATTACACTTTCCATAAGCGAAAAAGTCCTCCAACAAGCGATCGATCCATCCTCACAATTCAATACATAGGCTTAACATAGGCGCTTGGATAATATATTAAATGGATTTATATTGGACACAATTATTCTTTGACCAGGCTTCATTATACATTGCTACAGGCTTATGTATTGGTTCCCCTAGTGACGCGGCCATTCTCTTTATTGTATATTGTGATTGCTTTCCCTAGTGGCGCAGCCATTATCCTCCTGCGGTTGCCTGTTTTTTTTCTTTCGTCGATTCTTTTCTTCGGCTTTTTTCTTGGCAATGTCCAGAAATACATCTTCCAGCGACGGCTGCGTCAGAGAGTAGTCTACCACCCTCCAATGGCTGCGGTGCTTCTCAACGTGAGAGAATACTCTCGACCATCTCAAATTGGCAGTGGGTAAGTGGTAAGTGAGCCTGCCACCAAACTCTTCCCTGAATGAGCAATCATTACGATTGTGTTTGGTTGGTCTGAATGCAACTTACTCTAGCGATGCCGTGGGATAGTGCGATTCCATTCGATTCTTTATCTTCCGTAGAGTGTACGCCATGCTGTGTGGGTGGAAACAAGGGTTATCTCTTTACGGCATTTAAAACACACTTGCAGGGTCACCTTTCCGGACTCGGCTCCACATGTAACTTGAGCACCAGGCACTGGGCAAACTTATTCTTGATGCGCTGCTGCGATCCCAGACAATGAATACGCCCATCCACCATAATAGCCAATTGGGTGCACATGGCCTCCACCTCCTCCATGCTATGAGAGCTAAGCAGCACCGCCTTCCCATTGTCACGCAGTGAGGAGAGGCAGAAGTCGAAGAGCGTGTCGTGCTGGGGGCAGTAGCCCAAATGCTTTCTCGCTGTCGCGCGACTGGATTTTAGGCTGCAGCCCCTGACGTGAAGACTCCCCATCGTCATGGCAATGTCGCCCACAATCATCTTAAAGGTAGTCGTTTTACCGGCCCCATTGGCGCCCAGCAGACCAAAGCACTCCCCCCTGCAGTAAATTGGGGATTTAGCTCTAGATGTTGCAGTACTTTAGTCACTACTCACGGTTTGACAGTGAAGGATATTCCACGTACGGCAGTCGTGCAGCAGTATCTTTTCGAAACCCGGTTCACAACTAGGGCATGCTCCTTGCGATCCTCGCTCGACATTTTACTTATACTTTCGGCCGCAGCAGCCACATCTTCATCGTTGATTGTTGCATTTTTCTTACCACGACAAAATATATATTTTATGCCATACCACAGCGTGGTACTGTATTCTCCGAAAATCAGAAACAACAAGTAGATAATACCAGTAATAAGCAAATACCTCACCTCCACCCAATCAAGGAAGTCTGTAAGGAATATGTTTAGCATGTTGCCGCCGAAATTTAAATACAAACGGCCACGTAGGCGCATACGGCAACGCCACCACCCAGAAACAACACCATTGACAACACTACGAAATGACGAATGGGCAACGATAAAAAAACAGCCGGCGAATGCAGGGAAAACGCGAAGCAAGAACACAAAGTTTTTTTAAAGCTCTCTCTAATATTTTATCTCACGAAAATAAATGGAATGCTACTCAAATTTGTTTACCTTTTTGCTTCGAAATACCCCGTGCCCCAACATTCTTTAAAAAAACTTTTATTACGCACAAACAACAAACATAATCGTGAACCACGCTTGGATTTCACCAAATTGCGAAATACACAAAGCCGCACGCATACATAATTGCCTACATATACACACACAAGTGTAAAAGCCATGTATGTGTAATAACTTTGTTGTAGTAGATCGCGCCGAATACAAGCAAACACGACAAAACTAAGTTAAAGTGCACAAGTCTATAACATATAGACTAAAATGCCTATAGAACGAGACGATACGGTCTGCGGCGTCTGCAAAAAGAGCCGTATAACAGAAGGCGTCCAAAACTGGGTGCAATGCGACAAATGCAAGACTTGGCACCACTTTGCTTGTGTTGGTGTGAACAGCACTATTGCGCAGTTGGAATGGACATGCGCCGCATGCAAAGCACCAGCAAGTGATCGCGCTTCAACCAGTAACGGTGGCGGACAGCCCCAAGATCCGGAAAACATCAGTCCTTTGGACACCATGCAAGTTGACCAAGTCAATGTTGATACATTAAAACTACTTTCAGAAAAAAATCCACACAAGCTGACCCAGCATACACACACACATACCAGCTCAAGTTCCTTGATGTTGGCAATGCTGGAAGAGACACGCGAAGCTGAAAAAAGGTACATAGAGCAGAAATACATGGTTCTTGCACAAGAGCAGGGAACACAGGCTATTTCGTTCCCATCAATTGGACCAAGTGCCTCCCAGTTAGCTGCAAGACAAGTACTACCACCGGATCTGCCCACGTTTAACGGCAATTCGGAGGACTGGCCGATCTTCACTGGCTTTTCAAATGCAGAAAACATGCTTCGGCTCCAGAAGTGTCTTAAGGGAAAAGCTTATGAGTTGGTGCGTGATAAGCTGCTGCTGCCAGCATTAGTCCCAGAAGTGATCAATACCCTAAAAACCTTCTTTGGACGACCGGAACAAATCCTTGACCGTTTGATTGATAAAATTAGAAAAATCAACGTACACAAAGATAAATTGGAATCTTTTATAGACTTTGCAATGGCAGTACGCAACGCGTGTGCAACTATGGAGGCCTGCAAATTGAACTCACACCTGGACAACCCATTACTGCTCCGCGAACTCGTCGATAAGTTGCCCACTCAACAAAAATTAAACTGGGCCATGCACCCTCGCAGTGACGTCATCCCAGTCATCAAATCATTCAGCGATTGGTTATACAAGTTAGCCGAAGCAGCATCAACCGTTATACCTGGACCAAGCTCAAGGACTAGCACCGTCAACACTCACGCACAGGTTCGCCATGGATTGGACAGTAACGAAAACTTTCAGTCAGAAGACGATCGGCCACAAGAAGCTACGTCAATTCTCATCTGTGTAATGTGCAAGTCTGCCGAGCACCACGCTGCCCAGTGTGAGAAATTTCAGATGTTGACCGTCGAGGAGAGGCAGCACATTATCAACGAAAGCAAGGCGTGCTATAGATGCCTGAAGACCCACCGCCGCAAATGTTTCTCCAAACGAGATTGTGGCATCGATAACTGCCAATCTAAGCATCACCCACTTCTTCATAAAGACGCACCCAAGGCCGAACTCGTCAGTGCCCACCTGAAAGATAGCAACATAGAAGAACAATACTTGCGTATTTTGCCCGTCACACTGCACGGAAACGGAGTTACGTTTGACACTTACGCCTTTTTGGATGAAGGCTCATCCGTTACGCTAATCGATGACAGCATTATGGGAATTCTTCAGGTTTCCTTGACTCCCGAACCACTTTGCCTGCAATGGACCAGCGAAACCACTCGAGTGGAGAACACATCCGTTCGAGCTCACATGAAAATATCAGAACCGGGATGCCAAAAAATGTTTTGGCTCAATAATGTACGTTCAGTAAAAAATCTTGCGCTACCAAAACAAAGTGTCGATGTCAGCAAACTATGCAACAAATATTCTCACCTACAAGGATTGCCAATAAAATCCTACTCAAACGCACAACCAATGCTCCTAATTGGTGCCAACAACTGGGCTTTGGCAGTACCCCGTAAAATTCGTGAAGGACGACGACACGCACCCATCGCATCGAAGTGTACACTAGGATGGTGCATCCAAGGAACAAGTAATACAAACAGACATATTTCCTTGCATCATTGTAGCTGTAATTGGAGTGAAATCGACAAAGCAGTTAAGGAGAGTTTTAACGTAGACCCAATCACACCACGGGAGCTCCACTCTGAAGAAACTTGTAAAAAAGTTAACGGCCATTATCAAGTCGGCCTGCTTTGGCGAGATAAGAAAGCCATTCTACCGGAAAGCTACTCTGCTGCTTTGAAGCGCCTTGAATGTCTACGAGCTAAAATCAGCAAAGATCCAGACCTGTTCGAAAAAATACAGGGCCAAATTGATAATCTGATTTCAAAAGGGTACGCATTTGAACTCGAGCCCGAAGACGCAGCTGTCCAGATGGGTCGCGTATGGTATCAGCCGATCTTTATTGCCTTAAATCCTAATAAACCAAGTAAAATAAGGCTAGTCTGGGATGCAGCTGCCAAGAGTCATGGAAAATCACTAAATGATTTTATTTTAAACGGACCTGACTATCTTATTCCACTAACCGATGTTCTAATGGCATTCAGAGTCGGCCAAATTGCCGTGTGTGCAGATATCGCCGAAATGTTCCATCAAGTTACCATTCAAGATAGCGACATGCATGCTCAACGATTTTTATGGCTCCGTAAAGAGAATAAAACTCCAAGAATATTCGTCATGCGCTCAATGACATTTGGAATTAGCTGCGCCCCTTGCATTGCTCACCATGTACGCGACAAAAACGCGAAAGAATTCAAAAATCTAAATCCAAGAGCATACGAGTCCATTACAAAAGCGCACTACGTAGACGATCTCATTGACAGCTACAAAGACGACGATGAAGCAATTGCAATTGCATCCGCAGTCCGAAATATCCATGCTAAAGGAGGATTCACCATAAGAAACTGGAACTCCAACTCGACCTATGTACTTCAATACTTTGGAGAACGACAAATCCACAACCAACACCCAAAAGAATTAGGGGGACCGGAAAAGGTACTTGGGATGTATTGGGAACCCTCCAGAGACGTTTTTATGTATATTTTCAGATTTGCGAGACTGAAAAGAGACGTTTTGAATAGTGAAACAACCCCAACAAAACGCGAAGCCTTACAAGTATTGATGTCCGTGTTCGACCCACTGGGCCTGTTATCATGCTATACCGTTGGTCTGAAGATGCTACTCCAAAAACTATGGCGAGCTGGAATAACATGGGACGAAGAGCTTCCAGATACACTCCTTACATTTTGGACACAATGGAAAAGCGTACTTCTTCAAGCTGGAGAACTGGAATTTCCTCGCTACTACTCCCACCTGCTGCCTAATGCAGACAAGATCGACGTGCATACATTTGTAGACGCAAGCGAAGACGCCTATGCCGCAGTCACCTACCTTCGCATAAAGAGAGGAGAAGACATCGACACGGTATTAGTAGCAGCCAAATGTAAAGTGGCACCATTGAAACCCGTCTCAATACCACGCATGGAGCTTTTGGCAGCCGTAATGGGAGTGGGACTAACAAAAAGAACCATTAACACTCGAGGACTTAGAGTCGATACAAGCACATACTGGTCCGACTCTAAAACCGTTCTTCAATGGTTAACTATGGACCCTCGAAAATTTCAATCCTTCGTTATGCATAGAGTTGGTGAGATCATGGATAACACCAACCGTAATCAGTGGCGCTGGATTCCTACGAAGGAAAACGTTGCAGACTCAGCTACAAAATTCTTCAAAACTCCCGATGCATCCAGATGGATCCAAGGCCCACAATTCCTTAGACAATCGGAAGAAAAATGGCCACACCAAGATGTCGTTTTTGATAAGAATACCGACCAATCCGAATTACGTAAGCATGTCTTCATAATAACGAAACTTAAGCACTTCGATTTTGCAGTGGAATATTTTTCGGACTGGAGACGTCTATATAGGGCCGTAGCGATCTTCATCCTTTATATGCAAAGGCTACGAGCAAAATGCGCCGGAAAATCACTGCCAAAATCTCTGAGTCCTGAAATCATACATGCAGCAAAGTCGTGGCTATTTAAACAATCGCAGTCCAAAGCATATTCTATCGAAATCGGCTCCCTTAAAAACCATTCAGCTGTGGACAAATCAAGCCCATTAATTGCTCTGAACGTTTACCTAGACGCAGAAGACATCATACGTGTACAAGGAAGAGCAGATCGCCTGAATCCAAAAGAAGACGCCATCGTGTTGCCAAAAGAGTGCAGAGTCGCCTTTTTAGTAGCAAAGTACTACCACGAAAAATCTCACTACATGCTCCACGAGTCAACTATCAACCTAATTCGAAGCACATTTTATATACCACGTCTACGAGTATTGTACAAAGCCGTACGTAAGAGATGTCAAAAATGCAAAATCGCCAATTCGACACCAAAGATACCCCAAATGGCACCTGTACCAGCTGCCAGACTAGCCTGCTTTGAAAGACCCTTTACATATACGGGTGTCGATTATTTCGGTCCCATATTAGTGAACGTTGGAAGGCACAAGGAAAAGCGTTGTGGAGTCCTATTTACATGCCTCACATTGAGAGCAATACACTTAGAAGTAGCACACAAGCTTGACGTAAGCTCATGTATAATGTGCCTGAAGAATTTCATGGCCCTCCGTGGTACTCCAAAAGAAATCTTCTCCGACAATGGAACTAACTTCAGAGCCACTGAAAAGGTCGTAAAGGAGGAACTGAAGCAAATCAACTTTGATGAAATCACCATCCACTACGAAGCTATTAAATGGAGTTTCAACCCACCAGCTGCACCCCACATGGGAGGAGCATGGGAACGACTAGTTAGATCTGTGAAGACTGTCCTAAAATCGATCTGCCCATCAAATAATTTCAATGATGAGACCCTCCGAGCCGCTCTAATGGAAGCTGAAACCATTATTAACTCCAGACCACTAACCTTTGTCTCCATAGATTCAGCAGACGATGATGCCCTTACTCCAAATCACCTGCTTCTAGGATCACCGAGTGGCTACAAGCCAATGACAGAAGACAACACTGATCTAAGGCTGCGTTGGCATCAATCGCGACTGTTCGCCGATCAATTCTGGAAGCGTTGGGTAAAAGAATATACACCAACACTGACTAGACGCAGCAAGTGGTTCACCAAACGCCCGCCAGTAGCTATAGGAGATATAGTCATCGTTATTGACGACCAGCTGCCTAGGAACCTGTGGCCAAAGGGGCGTATTAGCGACGTAGTAACAGCCAAAGATGGACAAGTTCGCAGAGCTACAGTATGGACACCCAAAGGGATAATGGTCCGCCCAGTGGCAAAATTAGCAGTCTTAGATGTCGGCTTTAAAGAAGGTGAACATCCGAAGGACCTTCACGGGGGGGGGAATGTTGCCACCGAAATTTAAATACAAACGGCCACGTAGGCGCATACGGCAACGCCACCACCCAGAAACAACACCATTGACAACACTACGAAATGACGAATGGGCAACGATAAAAAAACAGCCGGCGAATGCAGGGAAAACGCGAAGCAAGAACACAAAGTTTTTTTAAAGCTCTCTCTAATATTTTATCTCACGAAAATAAATGGAATGCTACACAAATTTGTTTACCTTTTTGCTTCGAAATACCCCGTGCCCCAACATTCTTTAAAAAAACTTTTATTACGCACAAACAACAAACATAATCGTGAACCACGCTTGGATTTCACCAAATTGCGAAATACACAAAGCCGCACGCATACATAATTGCCTACATATACACACACAAGTGTAAAAGCCATGTATGTGTAATAACTTTGTTGTAGTAGATCGCGCCGAATACAAGCAAACACGACAAAACTAAGTTAAAGTGCACAAGTCTATAACATATAGACTAAAATGCCTATAGAACGAGACGATACGGTCTGCGGCGTCTGCAAAAAGAGCCGTATAACAGAAGGCGTCCAAAACTGGGTGCAATGCGACAAATGCAAGACTTGGCACCACTTTGCTTGTGTTGGTGTGAACAGCACTATTGCGCAGTTGGAATGGACATGCGCCGCATGCAAAGCACCAGCAAGTGATCGCGCTTCAACCAGTAACGGTGGCGGACAGCCCCAAGATCCGGAAAACATCAGTCCTTTGGACACCATGCAAGTTGACCAAGTCAATGTTGATAAATTAAAACTACTTTCAGAAAAAAATCCACACAAGCTGACCCAGCATACACACACACATACCAGCTCAAGTTCCTTGATGTTGGCAATGCTGGAAGAGACACGCGAAGCTGAAAAAAGGTACATAGAGCAGAAATACATGGTTCTTGCACAAGAGCAGGGAACACAGGCTATTTCGTTCCCATCAATTGGACCAAGTGCCTCCCAGTTAGCTGCAAGACAAGTACTACCACCGGATCTGCCCACGTTTAACGGCAATTCGGAGGACTGGCCGATCTTCATAAGCATGTACGAGAACAGCTGCGCAGTGGCCGGCTTTTCAAATGCAGAAAACATGCTTCGGCTCCAGAAGTGTCTTAAGGGAAAAGCTTATGAGTTGGTGCGTGATAAGCTGCTGCTGCCAGCATTAGTCCCAGAAGTGATCAATACCCTAAAAACCTTCTTTGGACGACCGGAACAAATCCTTGACCGTTTGATTGATAAAATTAGAAAAATCAACGTACACAAAGATAAATTGGAATCTTTTATAGACTTTGCAATGGCAGTACGCAACGCGTGTGCAACTATGGAGGCCTGCAAATTGAACTCACACCTGGACAACCCATTACTGCTCCGCGAACTCGTCGATAAGTTGCCCACTCAACAAAAATTAAACTGGGCCATGCACCCTCGCAGTGACGTCATCCCAGTCATCAAATCATTCAGCGATTGGTTATACAAGTTAGCCGAAGCAGCATCAACCGTTATACCTGGACCAAGCTCAAGGACTAGCACCGTCAACACTCACGCACAGGTTCGCCATGGATTGGACAGTAACGAAAACTTTCAGTCAGAAGACGATCGGCCACAAGAAGCTACGTCAATTCTCATCTGTGTAATGTGCAAGTCTGCCGAGCACCACGCTGCCCAGTGTGAGAAATTTCAGATGTTGACCGTCGAGGAGAGGCAGCACATTATCAACGAAAGCAAGGCGTGCTATAGATGCCTGAAGACCCACCGCCGCAAATGTTTCTCCAAACGAGATTGTGGCATCGATAACTGCCAATCTAAGCATCACCCACTTCTTCATAAAGACGCACCCAAGGCCGAACTCGTCAGTGCCCACCTGAAAGATAGCAACATAGAAGAACAATACTTGCGTATTTTGCCCGTCACACTGCACGGAAACGGAGTTACGTTTGACACTTACGCCTTTTTGGATGAAGGCTCATCCGTTACGCTAATCGATGACAGCATTATGGGAATTCTTCAGGTTTCCTCGACTCCCGAACCACTTTGCCTGCAATGGACCAGCGAAACCACTCGAGTGGAGAACACATCCGTTCGAGCTCACATGAAAATATCAGAACCGGGATGCCACAAAATGTTTTGGCTCAATAATGTACGTTCAGTAAAAAATCTTGCGCTACCAAAACAAAGTGTCGATGTCAGCAAACTATGCAACAAATATTCTCACCTACAAGGATTGCCAATAAAATCCTACTCAAACGCACAACCAATGCTCCTAATTGGTGCCAACAACTGGGCTTTGGCAGTACCCCGTAAAATTCGTGAAGGACGACAACACGCACCCATCGCATCGAAGTGTACACTAGGATGGTGCATCCAAGGAACAAGTAATACAAACAGACATATTTCCTTGCATCATTGTAGCTGTAATTGGAGTGAAATCGACAAAGCAGTTAAGGAGAGTTTTAACGTAGACCCAATCACACCACGGGAGCTCCACTCTGAAGATGACAAAAAGGCCATGACTATTCTCGAAGAAACTTGTAAAAAAGTTAACGGCCATTATCAAGTCGGCCTGCTTTGGCGAGATAAGAAAGCCATTCTACCGGAAAGCTACTCTGCTGCTTTGAAGCGCCTTGAATGTCTACGAGCTAAAATCAGCAAAGATCCAGACCTGTTCGAAAAAATACAGGGCCAAATTGATAATCTGATTTCAAAAGGGTACGCATTTGAACTCGAGCCCGAAGACGCAGCTGTCCAGATGGGTCGCGTATGGTATCAGCCGATCTTTATTGCCTTAAATCCTAATAAACCAAGTAAAATAAGGCTAGTCTGGGATGCAGCTGCCAAGAGTCATGGAAAATCACTAAATGATTTTATTTTAAACGGACCTGACTATCTTATTCCACTAACCGATGTTCTAATGGCATTCAGAGTCGGCCAAATTGCCGTGTGTGCAGATATCGCCGAAATGTTCCATCAAGTTACCATTCAAGATAGCGACATGCATGCTCAACGATTTTTATGGCTCCGTAAAGAGAATAAAACTCCAAGAATATTCGTCATGCGCTCAATGACATTTGGAATTAGCTGCGCCCCTTGCATTGCTCACCATGTACGCGACAAAAACGCGAAAGAATTCAAAAATCTAAATCCAAGAGCATACGAGTCCATTACAAAAGCGCACTACGTAGACGATCTCATTGACAGCTACAAAGACGACGATGAAGCAATTGCAATTGCATCCGCAGTCCGAAATATCCATGCTAAAGGAGGATTCACCATAAGAAACTGGAACTCCAACTCGACCTATGTACTTCAATACTTTGGAGAACGACAAATCCACAACCAACACCCAAAAGAATTAGGGGGACCGGAAAAGGTACTTGGGATGTATTGGGAACCCTCCAGAGACGTTTTTATGTATATTTTCAGATTTGCGAGACTGAAAAGAGACGTTTTGAATAGTGAAACAACCCCAACAAAACGCGAAGCCTTACAAGTATTGATGTCCGTGTTCGACCCACTGGGCCTGTTATCATGCTATACCGTTGGTCTGAAGATGCTACTCCAAAAACTATGGCGAGCTGGAATAACATGGGACGAAGAGCTTCCAGATACACTCCTTACATTTTGGACACAATGGAAAAGCGTACTTCTTCAAGCTGGAGAACTGGAATTTCCTCGCTACTACTCCCACCTGCTGCCTAATGCAGACAAGATCGACGTGCATACATTTGTAGACGCAAGCGAAGACGCCTATGCCGCAGTCACCTACCTTCGCATAAAGAGAGGAGAAGACATCGACACGGTATTAGTAGCAGCCAAATGTAAAGTGGCACCATTGAAACCCGTCTCAATACCACGCATGGAGCTTTTGGCAGCCGTAATGGGAGTGGGACTAACAAAAAGAACCATTAACACTCGAGGACTTAGAGTCGATACAAGCACATACTGGTCCGACTCTAAAACCGTTCTTCAATGGTTAACTATGGACCCTCGAAAATTTCAATCCTTCGTTATGCATAGAGTTGGTGAGATCATGGATAACACCAACCGTAATCAGTGGCGCTGGATTCCTACGAAGGAAAACGTTGCAGACTCAGCTACAAAATTCTTCAAAACTCCCGATGCATCCAGATGGATCCAAGGCCCACAATTCCTTAGACAATCGGAAGAAAAATGGCCACACCAAGATGTCGTTTTTGATAAGAATACCGACCAATCCGAATTACGTAAGCATGTCTTCATAATAACGAAACTTAAGCACTTCGATTTTGCAGTGGAATATTTTTCGGACTGGAGACGTCTATATAGGGCCGTAGCGATCTTCATCCTTTATATGCAAAGGCTACGAGCAAAATGCGCCGGAAAATCACTGCCAAAATCTCTGAGTCCTGAAATCATACATGCAGCAAAGTCGTGGCTATTTAAACAATCGCAGTCCAAAGCATATTCTATCGAAATCGGCTCCCTTAAAAACCATTCAGCTGTGGACAAATCAAGCCCATTAATTGCTCTGAACGTTTACCTAGACGCAGAAGACATCATACGTGTACAAGGAAGAGCAGATCGCCTGAATCCAAAAGAAGACGCCATCGTGTTGCCAAAAGAGTGCAGAGTCGCCTTTTTAGTAGCAAAGTACTACCACGAAAAATCTCACCACATGCTCCACGAGTCAACTATCAACCTAATTCGAAGCACATTTTATATACCACGTCTACGAGTATTGTACAAAGCCGTACGTAAGAGATGTCAAAAATGCAAAATCGCCAATTCGACACCAAAGATACCCCAAATGGCACCTGTACCAGCTGCCAGACTAGCCTGCTTTGAAAGACCCTTTACATATACGGGTGTCGATTATTTCGGTCCCATATTAGTGAACGTTGGAAGGCACAAGGAAAAGCGTTGTGGAGTCCTATTTACATGCCTCACATTGAGAGCAATACACTTAGAAGTAGCACACAAGCTTGACGTAAGCTCATGTATAATGTGCCTGAAGAATTTCATGGCCCTCCGTGGGACTCCAAAAGAAATCTTCTCCGACAATGGAACTAACTTCAGAGCCACTGAAAAGGTCGTAAAGGAGGAACTGAAGCAAATCAACTTTGATGAAATCACCATCCACTACGAAGCTATTAAATGGAGTTTCAACCCACCAGCTGCACCCCACATGGGAGGAGCATGGGAACGACTAGTTAGATCTGTGAAGACTGTCCTAAAATCGATCTGCCCATCAAATAATTTCAATGATGAGACCCTCCGAGCCGCTCTAATGGAAGCTGAAACCATTATTAACTCCAGACCACTAACCTTTGTCTCCATAGATTCAGCAGACGATGATGCCCTTACTCCAAATCACCTGCTTCTAGGATCACCGAGTGGCTACAAGCCAATGACAGAAGACAACACTGATCTAAGGCTGCGTTGGCATCAATCGCGACTGTTCGCCGATCAATTCTGGAAGCGTTGGGTAAAAGAATATACACCAACACTGACTAGACGCAGCAAGTGGTTCACCAAACGCCCGCCAGTAGCTATAGGAGATATAGTCATCGTTATTGACGACCAGCTGCCTAGGAACCTGTGGCCAAAGGGGCGTATTAGCGACGTAGTAACAGCCAAAGATGGACAAGTTCGCAGAGCTACAGTATGGACACCCAAAGGGATAATGGTCCGCCCAGTGGCAAAATTAGCAGTCTTAGATGTCGGCTTTAAAGAAGGTGAACATCCGAAGGACCTTCACGGGGGGGGGAATGTTGCCACCGAAATTTAAATACAAACGGCCACGTAGGCGCATACGGCAACGCCACCACCCAGAAACAACACCATTGACAACACTACGAAATGACGAATGGGCAACGATAAAAAAACAGCCGGCGAATGCAGGGAAAACGCGAAGCAAGAACACAAAGTTTTTTTAAAGCTCTCTCTAATATTTTATCTCACGAAAATAAATGGAATGCTACACAAATTTGTTTACCTTTTTGCTTCGAAATACCCCGTGCCCCAACAAGCATATTTACGAGTGTTAATCATATTTGCACGGGACTACAACTTCTGGGCTTTATAGGATTGCGCCATTTTTGTGGTATTTTTTAAATAGTTGAATATATAGTAGGGTCTTTAAGGAAGAACTTTAATCATATGGAAACTTTTCATATTTAAGATATTAATGACTAGAAAATATCGAAAAATACTGCACCATTTTAAAAGATTTTGAAGTCTAAGTGAATGATATTATATCGGTAGAAAATGATATGGAAATGCCCATAAAGTACATGCATGTATGAGTCTGTTTTCAAAGTGTGTGTAAGTGTTTTGCAACTTACCACGGCAAGCGCAGAACGGTGACGCTAGGGTATGTCCTGGAGCACAATTCGCCGAAGTAAAATCTTCGTATTCTTCAAGTTCATGGATGGAAATATAATGGCACAGACTAGACCTTTGAGAGCATTTTTTGACCGAAAATAGGCCAGTAAAAATAGGATAAAGGTAGAATACTTTTATGAAGTTTTCCATAAAATGGAATTTGAACATTAATAATTCTGACACCACGGCAAACAATACAACTACGGAAACGGGAAACGGGTTGGGCGTTAAATGGAAATGCTTTTCTGAAGGCTGAAGCTAAAAAATACTACCGAAAATGTTGATGGTTGCAATTATGATCACGGGGAAGCCAGAACCGCTGAAAATGCATGCCATTATATAGGTAAAGGGCAGACCCGCCATTCCGATCATCATGAGTACCGCCAGCATATCTCCGGGATCGTACAACTCGTGCACCGCTAGTATCAGTATCAGGGAAAACGGTAAGTATAGGACCAAGTCCGTGATATAGTGGGTCAGCCAGTAGGTGGCCATGCTCAAGCCGGACAGCTGTTGCTGCATCCGTATCTGCGTTACCTTCTCCTGCGTCACTAAGATGGTGAATATCGCCAGGACAATGGATAAATATAGCATAACACAAATGCCCATGAACAAAGATAGTACCAATAAATCACGCTGGTCATGCCCATCAGACTTTGATTTGTAGGGGGCATTGGTTACCTCTATGCTCGCCTCGGAACCCACCATCGCTTTGGCCATGGCGTTGAACACGAGGTTGAGCGAAAGAGGAGCACTATGCAGGAAGATATCATCTCCACTCCAGGCGATCGTCTTTTGGTCGACGATGGCTGCCGCTATAATACTGCTCCTGATTTCGTATACTCTCTCGGGCGTTTCTTGCTCAGGGCCAATGTAGTCCTTTACATTTTGGCTTATTCTTTCGACGGTGCAGTATTGCTGGGCCAACTCTTGGTAGGCGTTGGCTATATCCCGCCAAGGGCGAGTGTCCGATGTCGATTGCAATATTACTTTGAAGTCATCGCCTTTATAATCGGCCAGTGTCAGCGGCAGCCTCTTTAGAAGGGAGCTCTCCAATGATCTACTGATAAGAACTACAATGTAGATGATTATGGGCAGCAGCAGGATAACCAGAAACATCCATTTTGTATCATAGATGTAGAGCAGCTTCTTCAGCAGCATGGCTTCCCACTGGCCCAGGTAGCGCATGCACCAGTTTGGCTGACGGCTCTGCTCCTGGCTCTGGCCCTGCTTATCCGACCTGCCGCCACCGCTGCCGCCGCCGCTAGTGCCACCCCCACCGCCAGGATCTTCCGCACCGTGCAACATAAATATTTCTTCAAGACTGGTGGAGCTAAGACCGAATCCCACAACATCCAGCTCCTCCATCTGCTGCTCCAAATCGTTGAAGAGTGACCCAAAGGATTCCGAAAAGCGGTGCGGCAATCGATAGGACACGTCTGATCCAATGTTGCTATGTGGACGCGTGTAGGGCACGTGGGCGGCTATCAGTTGGGTCAGCCTGGACACATTGCAGTTGGGGCCCTTCTCGCAGGTGAGCAGATAGCTGGTTTCGTTCTGTTTCTTGAGGAACGCCAGTGTGCCCAGGCAACGGAGTCGGCCATCGCTTTTGATGGCAATGCGGTCAGCCAATACCTCGCCCTCGTCCATTTGGTGGGTGGTGAGCAGTATGGTCCGTCCCTGTTTCTCATACAGCAACAGCTTCCATAGTTCGAGCCGCGAGTAGGGATCCAAACCCGAACTGGGCTCGTCGCAGAACAGAACCTTGACGTTGCCGCACAGTGAACAGGCCAGGGCGAGCCGACGCTGTGTCCCTTCAGAGAGATGTTGGGCGGAGCTGTTGGCCTTGTCCTTTAGGTTAAGCTTCTCCAAGTATTTATCCACCTCCTGTTTGACCGCTGCCCCCTTGAGGCCCCTTAGACGGCTGTATAACCGAAGGTGACTGGCCACACTTAAACCAGCAAAGAAGGCGTTCTTCTGCGGACAAATACTCATGGACCGACGGGCCTGGGGCTGCTCGGTTTGTATGTCGTAGCCATTGATGATCGCTGTGCCGGAGCTGGGTGGAATGGTCCCCGTCAACAATTGTATGGTCGTGGTCTTACCAGCTCCATTGTGTCCCAGGAGCACCATGATCTCGTTCTCAAACAAATCGAATGTGAGGCCAGCGACCACCTGTCGTTTGCCAAAGCTTTTGCTGAGATTTATGATTTGTACACCAGCGGTTTTGCCTGTGACGTTGGCATCCACGAACCTGGAGGAACTTTGAGCTTCCTCGTCGTTGGGTCTGACAGGGAACAACCCCGGCGGAGATAATAGTCGTCGCATGTACTTGGTCGGACACCAGAAGCGCTTGGTGCACGGGAAATACCACGGCTGTGGCATGCCGAACTCGCCTGGCCTTAGCCGCTCCATGTACAGGCAGCCGAGGATTGAGACCAGGCTACAAAGCACCATGATTAACAGTATCACACCCACGCTTATGCTGTCATTGCGCCATGATGCCTTAAAGAGATTGCTCCACTGCAGACCCAGTCTCGCATGCTCCCATACGATAATGCGATCTATGACCATGTTCATGGCTGACACAACGAAAATGCTGCACAGGATGTTCAACGGTGTCCCAGTACTGTCCTTGTTCAGGAGATTATAAGGAAAATAGCTGGCTAAGCACAGAAGGAGGGCAATGATGGGACTCCAATTGGTGCGAGTGCAAAAGGAGCTAACCAGGAAGCCAAAACATATAAAACAGTGGCTGGACACAAGCATAAAGAACAGAAAGACCGACCAGTCGGTGTAAGGGAGAACGGGCTTGTCGGTATAGGGCTCATCGTTCACGGTAAGACCGATCACCGTCCAAAAAATTGTTATAATCACCGATAATATGAATAAAACTAACATGGACTTGACATACCAGGCCAGCCATTGGAAAGAGTGGCTTACGTTGAAGGTGTTCAACATGTCCTTCAGCTGATGCTCCTTTTCGTAGACAATGTTCTGCAAATTACAACGGTTAAAGAAGGGCTTAAAGAAGAACTTATACTTACCCTAACATCCAGTATGATCGGAATTGCAATGACACAAAATAAAAATATTAAATAAAAACCGTCGGATGGAGAATTGAAAGTTGTATATAGTCCTTTGAGCTCTGGTCGAATCACAGTTTGGGTCGAATTCATTTTCTTCAAATACAGTAAGCTGATTTCCGTCTGAAGATTTAAAAACGAAGTCTCCTGGTATTGGTTTGTTTTTTCGTAATTCGATATCAGGAGATTTGTATGAAAAGGTTGAGTTATGGTGAGCGGAAACCGCAGAGCAAACCGGAATCTATGCGGCAATTCGGATATATCGGACCACTCGTCGGGAAATTCTATGCCGATCGCACCAAAGAACGAACTGTTCATTGTAAGCTTTTCCTCCAAGTCCTCGGCATCGACAAAGCCCTGAACATAGTAGTTATCTTTGTCAATTTCAAGAATGTGCACCTCTCTAACAAGGAGATCAAAAATTTCATTCTGTGGCGAGTACAATAAGATAATTCTGCTGTGTGTGTAGAAATGCATGAACACAATATTGTAAACTTTTACTTGGGTAGAAGTAGTTTTTCGACTTACTCGATATCTTGGTAGATTTTTTCCTTGATCCAGATGGGTTCCAATAGCCCGACTATAAAGGGTAGCAGCGGAAGTAATAAAGAAAATATTATTATAACGAGGGGGTATACTACATTATACCCGGTACTCAGTCAGTATATATGTATGTGAGCTTGTTGTAATTTTTTACATGTTCGCAAAAGGACAAAATTTAATTTTAGCCAAAAAAAAAAAATTTAAGTCGAACCTTTTCGGAGATTTTGATCTATTAGATGTTTCCATATTTGTTTACATAAATTTTTTACATCTGCCATTTCTACATGTCTAAATCTACTTCCTACATATACATACACGGCTGTGTGCGAGAGAGAGAGGGAATCAGTCTGCGCTTGGGAGGCCACTGAAATTTCATTTGTTCCTTCTGACTATATTTATGATCCGATCTGATCCAAATTCAATACTCTGATAGATATGGTCATTTTCTATGATTCTGCGTTTTTTGTTTTCCCGTATCTTCAAAATTGTACATTTTCATATTTTGTGGGGGCGGAAGGGGGCGTGGCCAAATTTTAAAACAAACTCGTCTCGGTTTGATATCACAGGAGCTTGGATAGAAAGTTTGGTGGTTCTAGCTCTTATAGTCTCTGAGAACTAGGCGTCAAAAAATTCGATCAGGCATAGCGCCTACCCCTGTGTGTGAGAGAGAGCGAGAGGGAACGATGCATTTCGAAATGGTTTTCTTCATTGTAGCTATATTTATCATCTGATCTAATCCAGATTCGACAATCTGATAGATAAGTTCATTCTCTATGATTCTGCGTTTTTAGTTTTCTCGTATCTTTAAAATTGTGCATGCCACAGATTTTCGTCCTTGGAGTGGGCGGAAGGGGGCGGTGCGAAATTTTGAAATACACTTGTAACAGTGCGTTAGGACAGGAGTCTGGATACAAAATAATGTTCCTCTAGCTTTTATGGTCTTTGAGCTATAGGCGCTAATGAAGACGGACGGACGGACAGACGGACAGACGGACGGACAGACAGACATAGCTATATCGACTCGGCTATTGATGCTGATCAATAATATATATACTTTATGGGGTCGGAAACGCTTCCTTATGGGTGTTACACACATTAATTTTTTGCACAAATCTAATATACCCCTTTACTCTTCGAGTACCGGGTATAAAAATCAACTGGCATTTTTGTCCCAACTGCACACATAGATTTTTCCACAAGATCAATAGAAACTTCCTTGGGCAGGACAAGACCTCCGGCACTTCCTCTTCATTCGGCATTTTTTATATATTTTATTTTATATATATACTGAAACAAAATCAGTGGTGTAGCTGTGGTAGAAAAGAGCAGCTTCTCATACGGTGTTTCAGGAGTTTTTTTTTTAAGAATAGCTGATCAAAGTGTTATGTCTTTTCCAATGCGAGATTTAATACATTATATTATCGTAATGAATTAATTTATACTGAGACTGAAGTTTTCCGCAAGTGGGAGACTTGAGTTGTTCGGAAAACCTAACTAGATTTCAGTGAAAGGTAGTCTTACGAGCACTCACATGTAGATTGTGTTTTTAGGGATAGGGATTAGTTGTAGATCCTTGTTTCCCGCACACAGTTTTCAATGGGTTTCAATTTGTTTTTAACGAGTGGAACGAGTATCTCTCTAATTTGGAATGCTATGTCCGTGTGTCCGTGAAATTTGTTTTGTTGGAGAAAACAAACTAAAAGTTTCGAAATCTTTGTTTTCTTGAAGAACGCTCGGGAACGTTTCGAGACGCGGCAGGTGACAAGGCTCCATTTTTATACCCGTTACTCAGTCAGTATACATTTGAGCTTATAATTTAAGTAACTTTTATAGTACAGTGGCTGCCAGCTTATTTCGTGTAGCTGAGTAATAAAAGTTCAAGTCGTAATTACGGCTAAACTTTTAAAGATTTGAAAAAAAATTTGAACGCATTATTTTAGATAAGAACATTGACATGTTTAATAACCAAAAACAATCTCCTTAATCATAAAAACAAAACGAGGGGGAACGTTGTGAGCCGCGTCTACCGCCGCGGATCTACTTTATACCCGGTACTCAGTCAGTATATATGTATGTGAGCTTGTAATAAATTACATTATTACATGTTCGCAAAAGGGATAAATTTATTTTTAGCCAAAAAAGACAAAAAAAAATTAAGTCAACCTTTTCGGAGATTTATATATATTAGATGTTTCCATTTTTGTTTACATACGTTTTTTACATCTGTCTTTTCTACATGTCTAAATCTACTTCCTACATATACATACACGGCTGTGTGCGAGAGAGAGAGGGAATCAGTCTGCGCTTGGGAGGCCACTGAAATTTCATTTGTTCCTTCTGACTATATTTATGATCCGATCTGATCCAGATTCAACACTCTGATAGATATGTCATTCTCTACGACTCTGCGTTTTTAGTTTTCTCGTATCTTTAAAATTGTGCATGCCACAGATTTTCGTCCTTGGAGTGGGCGGAAGGGTCGGGGCGAAATTTTAAAATATACTTGTAACAGTGCGATAGGACAGGAGTCTGGATACAAAATTGTGTTCCTCTAGCTTTTATAGTCTTTGAGCTGTAGGCGCTAATGAAGACGGACAGACGGACGGACGGACGGATAGACAGACAGACATAGCTATATCGACTCGGCTATTGATGCTGATCAAGAAGATATATACTTTATGGGGTCGGAAACGCTTCCTTCTGGGTGTTACACACCTCAATTTTTTCAACGAATCTAATACACCCCTTTACTCTTCGAGTACCGGGTATAAAAAAAAACCGTAATAAAAACCAAGTTTACAGTCTTTTTTTTTAATGCTGAAGCTTATTTCAACCAGTGTTTGCATTTTGCACAGAATTTATTGACAGCGTCGTAGGTGCCTCTGTTTTGTTTTCTTCATTTCTTTTACGTATTACTTGGGACTTTGTCATTTTTTTTGCCCAACTTTAGCTTATACATATCCTAATAATAATTGATAAATATAATGTTCCCAAACAATGCCTTTCCTAACAAAAATTGATGTTAAAGTTGAAATTTTGTGACTTTTTTATACCCGGTACTCGAAGAGTAAAGGGGTATATTAGATTTGTGCAAAAAATTAATGTGTGTAACACCCAGAAGGAAGCGTTTCCGACCCCATAAAGTATATATATTATTGATCAGCATCAATAGCCGAGTCGATATAGCTATGTCTGTCTGTCCGTCCGTCTGTCCGTCCGTCCGTCTGTCCGTCTGTCCGTCCGTCCGTCTTCATTAGCGCCTATAGCTCAAAGACCATAAAAGCTAGAGGAACACTATTTTGTGTCCAGACTCCTGTCCTATCGCACTGTTACAAGTGTATTTCAAAATTTCGCCCCGCCCCCTTCCGCCCACTCCAAGGACGAAAATCTGTGGCATGCACAATTTTAAAGATACGAGAAAACTAAAAACGCAGAATCGTAGAGAATGACAATATCTATCAGAGTGTTGAATCTTGATCAGATCGACTCATAAATATAGCCACAATGAAGAAAACCATTTCGAAATGCATCGTTCCCTCTCGCTCTCTCTCACACACAGGGTTGGGCGCTGTGCCCATTCGTCCAGATGAGCGCCTAGATCTCAGAGACTATAAGAGCTAGAGCAACCAAACTCTCTATCCATGCTCCTGTGATATCACGTCAGTACAAGTGTATTTCAAAATTTGGCCACGCCCCCTTCCGCCCCCACAAAAGATGAAAATCTACAATTTTGAAGATACGGGAAAACCAAAAACGCAGAATCATAGAAAATGACTATATCTATCAGAGTATTGAATTTGGATAAGATCGGATCATAAATATAGTCAGAAGGAACAAATGAAATTTCAGTGGCCTCCCTAGCGCAGACTGATTCCCTCTCTCTGTCGCACACAGTCGTGTATGTATATGTAGGAAGTAGATAAGAACATGTAGAAATGGCAGATGTAAAAAATTTATGTAATCAAATATGGAAACATCTAATAGATCAAAATCTGCGAAAAGGTTCGACTTAAATTGTTTGTTTTTGGCTAAAATTAAATTTTTTCCTTTTGCGAACATGTAATAAATTACAACAAGCTCACATACATACATACTGACTGAGTACCGGGTATAAAGTAGAGCCGCGGCGCAGACGCGGCTCATAACGTTCCCCCTCGTTCATTTTGCAAACAATTAGTTGACATATGTATATACATGTAAATATATATTTAAATTTTTAATTTCTCGCAACTTTTTTGTTTTTTAATTCCAAATAGTGACACTTTTAAAATTTACTCAAACCCGATAAAATTTCAATTATTCTAAAACGTTTCTTCAATTCAATGGTTTTTAAACTCTTCCGTTTACAATTTCGTTCAAACTTGGTCAGCCGCAATGACTCTCAAACTTTACTTATTAAAACATTTCTCAAATTGTACTCTAATACACTTACTGTATTCTTACAACTTCAATTACGTTCAACCACGTGTCATCACGTTCAACTCTGCGTCGCTCGTTTCCACTTCACCTTCGATCAATACTTGTATATCGTGAAGAGGCAATCCCCTCCACAACACATGTTTCTAAGGGGTGATGGATCACGGGGGCGGTCACCAGAGAGCGCATCACTGACACGCAGCAGACACAGCAGCAGAGGCCGGAGAAGAGCCCCAGCAGCAGACGCAGCCGCAGAGACACAGCAGCAGACCCAGCAGAAGAGGCCTGCGAAGAGACACAGCAGCAGACGTAGCAGCAGAGGCCGGCGCATGGTGAAATTATATATAAGGTGACGTATTCACCATACGTGCGCTCTTTCGGGGACGTTGTTTTGTGTCAGTCGGCAGTCATTTTTTCGTTTTCTTCTTCTTCATTGTTTACGAATGGACTCGTACACAGAAAACAATGAAGAAAACATGATATTATATGTACCTTATAATAATTTCAACATGGGCCGGCTGAGCCGGCGCCCGAAATTATAGAGATCGGGAGTCTGGATCGAGCCTCCAAGTAGCCGAGTCGCGAGTGCGGAAAATACGCGAAGTGCAAAGTAAGAGTGATCGCCCCTAACCTACGACACCAACACGCGGACAGAGCCGGCGTCGATTATTCGTCCCTCTCCCCCGTCATCGATTTCTGGACCAGCGAGGAGCAGCAGCCGCTGGACCAATGGAGAGACGGAGCCCTGTTGAGAAAGAGGGGTAAGCTGGTCTCGCGTAAGAGATTTAGAGTAGGATAGGTGCGACGTAGGGCATTAGTTTTCCACGCATACATGCACAGGGATAGAAGCAGGCAGAAAAATAAAGAATTTAAAGCAGAAAACCACCGCGACTTTCATTTCATCTTCACAGTACATATACTTATTGCCCATGAACCACCGCCCGATTGTTTCCCCCTCTGTCGTTGTACCACATTCCTTCTGCATGCCCGGGACCTAAGCCAGTGGTGTTGTACGCGGATGCCACGGCCTCCACGAACTGAGCTCTCCCCCTCCCAGTAGAAAACTCTTCCCGGAGAACACCCCCCCCCCCCCCTCCCCACCCCTTTCCATGGGGACGCCAGCTAGCAAATTTGTACGTGGACGCCACGAATCTGCGAACCTCACGCTCCCCCCTCCCCTTTGGTTTTCCTCCCTAACCTATTGCTGGTACAGTCGACACCACGTGCCCCACTCTCGCAAGTGGCCATAGCCAGGCCTCCCGCGCCACGATCAGTAGTCGCGGAGGGTGCAACCCTTCCGCTCCCCGGCAAACCTAACCTAGCGTACCCTGCACCCCGTGGGCCACGTGTGTCGCCGGGCGGCCCCATACCAGCGATCCATTCGCACTCGTTTTCCCCTCCCTCGGTCGGGGCGAACCCCGCGCCTAGCACGCGCCCTCCGATCCCTCACTATGGTCTGCAAATACAAATTTGCTCGAAGATCGGGCCCTGCACAGACTGAAAGGCTGTACCCCGGCCTGAGACAGGAACTTCCTTACAATATGTATATGGATCCACTCGTTTCGTACCGACAATCGCTGTCACCACCATACCACTAAGATCAGTCAGCTTTTATTCTGCTTTTCGCCTCACTTTCCCAGCTATACATTTACAACACTCCAGCCGTTTGCTTGTTGTCTGTATACCGAAAAGTCCCGCGCCGCCGTCAGTAACTATTGCTGCTTCTCTCTGCTCTCGTATCGCCTTCGTTGCCAGCCCATTTATCGCCGTCTCTGCCGTTTCTCGTTGCTTTTTGCCGTTCTCGCAGCTCTGACGCTTCTCCTTTGTTTCGTAGTCTCTTGCTGCTACTTGAGTCAGTTTTCGCCGTCTGCTGTTTGTCGTGCCTTTCGTAGCTTCTCGTTGAATTCTGCCATCCACGCCACTTCTCCGCAAAAGTTCTTCTGACGCTATGTTTCTATCTCTGTCGCTCTCCAATAATTGCCCATTAACACTCTTTCTTCTGGGTTATGCGATTTGGCGACCTTTGGCCCAGTTTTCGATATAACACAGAACACTAATGAACACGGTCTCCGAACACTACGATGGTTTTTATACACGTTTTAATCAAAGTTTAAATCCTTCGGCCGCAGGAGTTGGCGACTGTGTGTAAAGTAGTTCCTAAGGCTGGGGTGATGACTCAGAGTTGTTCAGGGTCCTTTACAAGAAATTTGTAAACAGAGGGACCTGCGAGGGATGAAGGCGCGTCCTGTGACGTTTAAAGGGACAAGAGAGGGGATAACTATGTAAGACGTGGTTTGCGCGTGGGCCAGTAGGAGCTGTATGATACGGCCACGCTTGTATAGTGCCCCGGACCTGGGGTGTCGTCTACCTTGAATGGATAGCTAAGTTGAGACCCCTAATTGTGTATCTCGGTAAAAACCATAGAATACACCCTGGCGGTGGGTCTGTGCGTGTATAATCGTGTCTTGGTAAAAACCACAGGACCTCAAGATCTCACTGATTGCCTGCTCTGACTAGATTGGTGGGGATCGGGACTCCTAGCTGTGTGTCTCGGTAAAAACCACAGAGCACACCCTGACTATGGGTCTGTGCGCGTATAACCGTGTCTCGGTAAAAACCACAGAGCACGACTATACTAGCACGCCTCCCGGAATCTGCAGATTTCTTTGGTTGCCTGTTCTGACTAGATTTTTGAGTCCCAGTGTGGGATTAACGGGCGGGGGGTTGCGCTATGATCGGGAATAGTTTCGGCACGCCGAATTAAGTAGGTAGGTGTGCCACCCAAAGAAAGAATAGACGTCGGCGAAATTCTTATTATATTCTTCTTTATTCGTATTAGCAAAGACTGGGTGAACCTTGGCTCTCAGGCTGCACCAGATCTCTCTAACAATTGCTTACCAGAACTCGGTCTCTGTGTCCCGCGTGTTCAATTCGGGCCGTTATCTTTTCCACTTTCTCGCGTCCTCACTCTGATAACCATGCGCACTCTTAAAAAATCCCGTCTTGCTTTTATCTCTGCTCTCGGATAAGTGTCTTTGCGCGGGATCGACCGCCCGGGTTTCTGGTTCTCTCCTCAGTGTCCCGTCTCCCTACTCGCGTGGGCCGACCTGCCTATTTCGAACTTTTGTTTCGCCGAGCTTTCGGCCGTGTTCCGTTACTTCGAATCCCTAGCTTTGGTTCGCTCTCCCAACAGCGATCGTCGCGAGCCTCTCTTACGGGACCTCTTCGCCCCGTCCCTTTTGTGTTGCTGTTCGTTAGCGCGCGGCACAGTGGGCTATGACTTGTTCTGGCACTGGTGAAAATTCATGACTATCGTTTGAGTTTTAGCTGCCGTTGGCAAAATCAAAAATATATTCGTTGCTTCGTGCAAATGAGGGGATTTGCTACGCTCAGTGCGTAATTCAAAGGGGGGTAACATTAATAGAAATAATGATAACTTATGGCTAGTTATAATCTAATTTGTGGGGCGCTAGGTTAGCGCCTTCACAGGTGTTTACGCAATTTCTCAGAGAAGGACTCTTCCCCGCTCAATGGAAGACACAGCACCTTGTGCTCATCCCGAAGCCAGTTAAGCCGCCGAGATCCCTCCAAGTTTCGCCCTATATGCCTGATCGATTCATTGGGGAAGACGTTGGAACAAATAATATGCACAAGACTGGAAAAGGCGGTGGATGAGGCTGGGGGGCTATCGGCCAATCAGTTCGGCTTCCAAAAAGAGAGATAGATCAACTGTGGACGCCATAGGTAGAATGGTCCGGATCGCGGCTGATGCGGCAGAGGGCACGAGGTGGAAGGGGGCAAAAAGGAGGCATCCCTGTATATCTCCGGGCAATTATACGAAGTTATTTTGATGGAAGACGTCTGAATTGCGACACGGCGACACGGATGGCACTACCAGCCGGATGTCAGCTGACGTTCTACGCTGACGACGTGGCACTCTCGGTGGTGGCCAAACACCTGAACGCGGCAGAGACAGCCTGCAACGATGCAATCCAGCTGATCGCAGACTGGCTCTAGTCAGCGGGGCTTCAATTGGCGGCTCAAAAAACGGAGGCAGTGCTGACCAGTACGCGATCTATGGTGGAGACTGCGTACATTCGCTTAGGAGAGGTTACGATAGCGTCAAAACGAGCCATCCGCTATCTGGGCGTCATGATCGATACCAGACTCTGTTTCAGAGAGCACCTAAGCTATGTGCAGGAGAAAGCGGCAAACACGAGCCGGGTGCTCTTCCGTATGCTTCTGAACACTCGCGGACCGAGGCATGAGAGAAGAGTCTTGGTGACCAGTGTCGTTCGATTAGCCATCATCAGTCGCCAGCTACGCTCGGGCGTAAGGTCAATCCACCGTCTCTGTGCGCTTCGCATATGCTGTGGTTTTCGGACCATCTCGGATGACGCCGCTAGTCGTCGCAGGAGTGATCCCCATCGATCTACTAGTCATCGAAGAGAAGACTGTGGCAGAAGCGACCCATGCAGGAGTAGGAAGGAAAGCAGCGCGCAAGCAGGCCAGAGAGGAGAGCCTCCGAGAATGGCAACGACGATGGGACACTGCTGGAAACGGCCAGTGGACCCACCGTCTCATCCCAGATATCGGAGCCTGGATTAGCAGGAGGCACGGGGCGGTAAACTTCTACGCAACTCACGCCCGCGAAGTTAGTGGAATCCATGATGGAAGATATCGCAACCTGGGAGGCAGACAGCATCTTCGCTTCCGCTTCATTGAAAGAGCTCCGCAGATGTGGGCGCCTCAGAAGGGAGGCTACATAAGAGGAACTAGCGTCTCTGCGAAGCAAAGCATCGCATGCCATTCCACAGGGACTTGGTACTCACTATGGCCCTCTACAATACATAGATATAATATATGTAATTCATGTTATATGTTAGTAATTCAATTTGTAGTATGTAACGTAGTGAGCTGGTGGTGGGTGAAGAGCTTTTGGCGGGGCACGCGCTGGTTCCGGTCTCTTGCAGTCGGGAGAGGGGGTGGGAAAGGATAGGAGCCGCTGCTCTGCCTGCTCGCCTAAACACATTAGTTCATTAATTTTCGCGTGCGATGGACAAATTGGTTATTTCAACACTGAAATAAGAAAAAGTGACAGAAAGAAATAGTGGAAACTCCTAGCATCCGGACTTATTTACGTGGCGCAAGGTGTAAACGCGACCACTGATGCCCTCCCTTCCGTGATCGCTTAAATCCAAAACAATGTACATATAGCGATCCCAAAATAAGTCTACCGGTACCTATCCCCTACACGACGCATGACCCCGTAAATTAGGCGCAACTAGCAGAAATTCATATCAAGGTAAATTTATTTACACAAGCAATGGAAATCCTAACACTACAAACTTCATATTCCTTTGCAAACAATTCAGCTCTGTTGACCTCTATTAGGCAAACGACAAAATGGTAATTTATAAAGTAGGGTATAAAAAGGTATATATATAGGAAGAAATTATAATATAAAAATGTAAAGGTATATATATAGTATAAATGTAATGTAAAAATTTAAATGTATAGGTATAGGAAAAAATATGACATTGTAAGTTAAATGTGTATAAATGAGAATATGAGAATTTAATATATGTAGAAAAGTAAGAGGGAAAAGAAAAGTAGTACTCCGCGATACCAATTCATGAATTTGTTTTTGTTTGTTGGTACGGGTGATGTGATGGCATTGGAAGAATGCAAAAAAAAATGCAAGCACTCAAGCGCACGCAGACACAACCGACTAAACTGATAAGAGGCCAAGATTAGCGGCGGTCGATGATCTTTAGCGCAAACATTTTGTCACAAGAACATTAGCACAAAAGGGAGAGTAATAATTGGGTCACTTACAGTTTCCTTACAGTGTTCCCTCGCAGAAAGGCGCCCTTCGCTGTGGAATTCGTGAAAGCTGTGGACGTAAAATTATAAATGACCCATATGGGATGGGGTGGTGTAATGGGGGGGGGAGGGGTTTTTCTTCTTGCTTTTCTTTTTTTCTTTTCTCACCAACCAAATTTATCAATTACAAAAACATTGATGTGGTAGCGGTTATATTGAGGCATGACTTTAGATTGGAGTGGACTGAGAGTAATTAATAGACGAAAAGAGGGGTTCAGAAGGAACCAAAAACAATATTTAAAATTAATGCACTTATAACTACACTAGGCAAACAAAAAAAAATGGTTTAATCCGGATCCTGGTCTCGGCCTATAAGCCGTCGCAGAAATGGTTAGCGGTGAACCAGATGGCGGGGCGGCGCTCAGCAGCTTGTAGAGCACAGCGCCTGCCACGCGTGGCGCCTGCGCAAAGGTTATGGCCGACGTAAGGGTTAGGGCCGGCAGAGGTTATGTAATGTGGTTGGCTGGTTTTTCCGCCAATTTCTATCGGAGAAATAACCTCGGCCCCACACCAAGGTTCGTCTGACGTTATGGCCGTCAAGTGGCGGAGCTTGGTGAAGGGGCGCTACTTGGAAACTTGGTGGGCTGCCGTTCGCAGCCAGGGGCCTAAAAGTGAAACAGAAAACACCCGCGAGGGCTAAAAAAACCAAATTTTTCAACAGGGCACTTGCACATACCGCTTTTTCTCTGGTTTTATCCACGGATCGTGGTTGCCTTCTGGCCTGGGATTCTCAAGGCCCAGTTTTCCAGAGGCTCCGTGAAGGCGTGGCCGGTATACCCGAGAAGTTACGGGGATTTCGAATGACCGTATCTCAGCGCACGATGATACGGGATTCACGCTTAAAGGTTGTATTTATAGCCGCACTTTCGTTTTCGGTTTTTTTTTCTTTCCGGACACGTGGAATTTATATAGGTTTGGATATAAAATTATCCAGCTGGAGAAAACTTGACCGGACACTCTGAATAGCAGATACGAAAGAGAACGACCTTGTGCTTTGGACTGCTTAACTCGGATCTAAAGATCAAAAGCTCCTTTGTGATGCGCTGCCTAGCACTTGCAAAAGCTTCACTTAAACAGCTGTTCTCGACTTTCTCCCAAAATTATGCAGCGGCTTCTGCCCACATAATTGGCCAAAGTTTATCGAATAGGTGGGTCCTACTATTTTATGTCGTTTATTGCGACCAGCTACCGGCCACCAACTATCAACTACCAGCGCCACTACAAATTGGTTAATTGTTAAATAAAGAAGGAACAGATATAAAAAATAAAATAAAACACACACATTGCAAAAGCAAGTCGGGAGCTTAAATGCTCTAACTGATTTCAGTGCGTTCACCTTCAAATGACCGATGCTGTGGGAAAAGGGGAAGAGAGAGCCAAGTGAAATGTAAGCTCCAAGCGCAGACTCGCGTTTTTTCGTGTCGTGGACTAAAAGGTCCCTACAAATGGTGGAAAATGTTACGAAAATTATAAAAAACGCGTGTGTTAAGTGTTGCAAGTGTTTTAAAGGAAAACGTGCTAAAAAAGTGGTAAAAAGTAATGTGACAGGCTGAAGTAAGTCCGCCGTCGCCGTACCATTCGAAAATATTACACTTTCCATAAGCGAAAAAGTCCTCCAACAAGCGATCGATCCATCCTCACAATTCAATACATAGGCTTAGCATAAGCACTTGGATAATATATTAAATGGATTTATATTGGACATAATTATTCTTTGACCAGGCCTCACTTTACATTGCTACAGGCTTATGTATTGGTTCCCCTAGTGACGCGGCCATTCTCTTCATCGTATATGGTGGCATTGCTTTCCCTAGTGGCGCAGCCATTATCCTCCTGCGGTTGCCTGTTTTTTTTCTTTCGTCGATTCTTTTCTTCGGCTTTTTTCTTGGCAATGTCCAGAAATACATCTTCCAGCGACGGCTGCGTCAGAGAGTAGTCTACCACCCTCCAATGGCTGCGGTGCTTCTCAACGTGAGAGAATACTCTCGACCATCTCAAATTGGCAGTGGGTAAGTGGTAAGTGAGCCTGCCACCAAACTCTTCCCTGAATGAGCAATCATTACGAGTGTGTATTGTTGGTCTGAATGCAACTTACTCTAGGGATGCCGTGGGATAGTGCGATTCCATTCGATTCTTTATCTTCCGTAGAGTGTACGCCATGCTGTGTGGGTGGAAACATGGGTTATTTCTTTAAGGCATTTAAAACACACTTGCAGGGTCACCTTTCCGGACTCGTCTCCACATGTAACTTGAGCACCAGGCACTGGGCAAACTTATTCTTGATGCGCTGCTGCGATCCCAGGCAATGAATACGCCCATCCACCATAATGGCCAATTGGGTGCACAGGGCCTCCACCTCCTCCATGCTATGAGAGCTAAGCAGCACCGCCTTCCCATTGTCACGCAGTGAGGAGAGGACATTCCACACATGCCGGCGGGACGCCGGATCGACGCCAGAGCTAGGTTCGTCCAGACAAATGAGCGATGAGCCCTCACCGGCCACCGCTGCGTTTAACTTTCGCTTAGTGCCGCCACTGTAATTCTTGACCTTGTTGTCCAGGTGCGCCAAAAAGCCATAGTCGGTGGCCAACTTTTCGGAGGCTTCTCTGAGGAGATTCCGGCGTGTGCCGCGCAGCAAAAGGAAGATCTTGAGTGTTTGCCGGCCAGTGCAGAAGTCGAAGAGCGTGTCGTGCTGGGGGCAGTAGCCCAAATGCTTTCTCGCTGCCGCGCGACTGGATTTTAGGCTGCAGCCCCTGACGTGAATACTCCCCATCGTCATGGCAATGTCGCCCACAATCATCTTAAAGGTAGTCGTTTTACCGGCCCCATTGGCGCCCAGCAGACCAAAGCACTCCCCCCTGCAGTAAATTGGGGATTTAGCTCTAGATGTTGCAGTACTTTAGTCACTACTCACGGTTTGACAGTGAAGGATATTCCACGTACGGCAGTCGTGCAGCAGTATCTTTTCGAAACCCGGTTCACAACTAGGGCATGCTCCTTGCGATCCTCGCTCGACATTTTACTTATACTTTCGGCCGCAGCAGCCACATCTTCATCGTTGATTGTTGCATTTTTCTTACCACGACAAAATATATATTTTATGCCATACCACAGCGTGGTACTGTATTCTCCGAAAATCAGAACCAACAAGTAGATAATACCAGTAATAAGCAAATACCTCACCTCCACCCAATCAAGGAAGTCTGTATGGAATATGTTTAGCATATTTACGAGTGTTAATCATATTTTCACGGGACTAAAATTTCTGGGCTTTATAGGATTGCGCCATTTTTGTGGTATTTTTTTAAATAGTTGAATATATAGTAGGGTCTTTAAGGAAGAAATTTAATCATATGGAAACTTTTCATATTTAAGATATTAATGACTAGAAAATATCGAAAAATACTGCACCATTTTAAAAGGTTTTTAAGTCTAAGTGAATGATATTATATCGGTAGAAAATGATATGGAAATGCCCATAAAGTACATGCATGTATGAGTCTGTTTTCAAAGTGTGTGTAATTGTTTTGCAACTTACCACGGCAAGCGCAGAACGGTGACTCTAGGGTATGTCCTGGAGCACAATTCGCCGAAGTGAAATCTTCGTATTCTTCAAGTTCATGGATGGAAATATAATGGCACAGACTAGACCTTTGAGAGCATTTTTTGACCGAAAATAGGCCAGTAAAAATAGGATAAAGGTAGAATACTTTTAAGAAGTTTTCCATAAAATGGAATTTGAACATTAATAATTCTGACACCACGGCAAACAATACAACTACGGAAACGGGAAACGGGTTGGGCGTTAAATGGAAATGCTTTTCTGAAGGCTGAAGCTAAAAAATACTACCGAAAATGTTGATGGTTGCAATTATGATCACGGGGAAGCCAGAACCGCTGAAAATGCATGCCATTATATAGGTAAAGGGCAGACCCGCCATTCCGATCATCATGAGTACCGCCAGCATATCTCCGGGATCGTACAACTCGTGCACCGCTAGTATCAGTATCAGGGAAAACGGTAAGTATAGGACCAAGTCCGTGATATAGTGGGTCAGCCAGTAGGTGGCCATGCTCAAGCCGGACAGCTGTTGCTGCATCCGTATCTGCGTTACCTTCTCCTGCGTCACTAAGATGCTGAATATCGCCAGGACAATGGATAAATATAGCATGACACAAATGCCCATGAACAAAGATAGTACCAATAAATCACGCTGGTCATGCCCATCAGACTTTGATTTGTAGGGGGCATTGGTTACCTCTATGCTCGCCTCGGAACCCACCATCGCTTTGGCCATGGCGTTGAACACGAGGTTGAGCGAAAGAGGAGCACTATGCAGGAAGATATCATCTCCACTCCAGGCGATCGTCTTTTGGTCGACGGTGGCTGCCGCTATAATACTGCTCCTGATTTCGTATACTCTCTCGGGCGTTTCTTGCTCAGGGCCAATGTAGTCCTTTACATTTTGGCTTATTCTTTCGACGGTGCAGTATTGCTGGGCCAACTCTTGGTAGGCGTTGGTTATATCCCGCCAAGGGCGAGTGTCCGATGTCGATTGCAATATTACTTTGAAGTCATCGCCTTTATAATCGGCCAGTGTCAGCGGCAGCCTCTTTAGAAGGGAGCTCTCCAATGATCTACTGATAAGAACTACAATGTAGATGATTATGGGCAGCAGCAGGATAACCAGAAACATCCATTTTGTATCATAGATGTAGAGCAGCTTCTTTAGCAGCATGGCCTCCCACTGGCCCAGGTAGCGCATGCACCAGTTTGGCTGACGGCTCTGTTCCTGGCTCTGGCCCTGCTCATCCGACCTGCCGCCGCCGCCGCCGCCGCCACTAGTGCCACCCCCACCGCCAAGATCTTCCGCACCGTGCAACATAAATATTTCTTCAAGACTGGTGGAGCTAAGACCGAATCCCACAACATCCAGCTCCTCCATCTGCTGCTCCAAATCGTTGAAGAGTGACCCAAAGGATTCCGAAAAGCGGTGCGGCAATCGATAGGACACGTCTGAGTCTGATCCAATGTTGCTATGTGGACGCATGTAGGGCACGTGGGCGGCTATCAGTTGGGTCAGCCTGGACACATTGCAGTTGGGGCCCTTCTCGCAGGTGAGCAGATAGCTGGTTTCGTTCTGTTTCTTGAGGAACGCCAGTGTGCCCAGGCAACGGAGTCGGCCATCGCTTATGATGGCAATGCGGTCAGCCAATACCTCGCCCTCGTCCATTTGGTGGGTGGTGAGCAGTATGGTCCGTCCCTGTTTCTCATCCAGCAACAGCTTCCATAGTTCGAGCCGCGAGTAGGGATCCAAACCCGAACTGGGCTCGTCGCAGAACAGAACCTTGACGTTGCCGCACAGTGAACAGGCCAGGGCGAGCCGACGCTGTGTCCCTCCAGAGAGATGTTGGGCGGAGCTGTTGGCCTTGTCCTTTAGGTTAAGCTTCTCCAAGTATTTATCCACCTCCTGTTTGACCGCTGCCCCCTTGAGGCCCCTTAGACGGCTGTATAACCGAAGGTGACTGGCCACACTTAAACCAGCAAAGAAGGCGTTCTTCTGCGAACAAATACCCATGGACCGACGGGCCTTGGGCTGCTCGGTTTGTATGTCGTAGCCATTGATGATCGCTGTGCCGGAGCTGGGTGGAATGGTCCCCGTCAACATTTGTATGGTCGTGGTCTTACCAGCTCCATTGTGTCCCAGGAGCACCATGATCTCGTTCTCAAACAAATTGAATGTGAGGCCAGCGACCACCTGTCGTTTGCCAAAGCTTTTGCTGAGATTTATGATTTGTACACCAGCGGTTTTGCCTGTGACGTTGGCATCCACGAACCTGGAGGAACTTTGAGCTTCCTCGTCGTTGGATCTGACAGGGAACAACCCGGGCGGAGATAATAGTCGTCGCATGTACTTGGTCGGACACCAGAAGCGCTTGGTGCACGGGAAATACCACGGCTGTGGCATGCCGAACTCGCCTGGCCTTAGCCGCTCCATGTACAGGCAGACGAGGATTGAGACCAGGCTACAAAGCACCATGATTAACAGTATCACACCCACGCTTATGCTGTCATTGCGCCATGATGCCTTAAAGAGATTGCTCCACTGCAGGCCCAGTCTCGCATGCTCCCATACGATAATTCGATCCATGACCATGTTCATTGCTGACACAACGAAAATGCTGCACAGGATGTTCAACGGTGTCCCAGTACTGTCCTTGTTCAGGAGATTATAAGGAAAATAGCTGGCTAAGCACAGAAGGAGGGCAATGATGTGACTCCAATTGGTGCGAGTGCAAAAGGAGCTAACCAGGAAGCCAAAACATATAAAACAGTGGCTGGACACAAGCATAAAGAACAGAAAGACCGACCAGTCGGTGTAAGGGAGAACGGGCTTGTCGGTATAGGGCTCATCGTTCACGGTAAGACCGATCACCGTCCAAAAAATTGTTATAATCACCGATAATATGAATAAAACTAACATGGACTTGACATACCAGGCCAGCCATTGGAAAGAGTGGCTTACGTTGAAGATGTTCAACATGTCCTTCAGCTGATGCTCCTTTTCGTAGACAATGTTCTGCAAATTACAGCGGTTAAAGAAGGGCTTAAAGAACAACTTATACTTACCCTAACATCCAGTATGATCGGAATTGCAATGACACAAAATAAAAATATAAAATACCAACCTTCGGATGGAGAATCGAAAGTTGTATATAGTCCTTTGAGCTCTGGTCGAATCACAGTTTGGGTCGAATTAATTTTCTTCAAATACAGTAAGCTGATTTCCGTCTGAAGATTTAAAAACGAAGTCTTCTGGTATTGGTTTGTTTTTTCGTAATTCGATATCAGGAGATCTGTATGAAAAGGTTGAGTTATGGTGAGCGGAAAACGCAGAGCAAACCGGAATCTATGCGGCAATTCGGATATATCGGACCACTCGTCGGGAAATTCTATGCCGATCGCACCAAAGAACGAACTGTTCATTGTAAGATTTTCCTCCAAGTCCTCGGCATCGACAAAGCCCTGAACATAGTAGTTATCTTTGTCAATTTCAAGAATGTGCACCTCTCTAACAAGGAGATCAAGAATTTCATTCTGTGGCGAGTACAATAAGATAATTCTGCTGTGTGTGTAGAAATGCATGAACACAATATTGTAAACTTTTACTTGGGTAGAAGTAGTTTTTCGACTTACTCGATATCTTGGTAGATTTTTTCCTTGATCCAGATGGGTTCCAATAGCCCGTATATAAAGGGTAGCAGCGGAAGTAATAAAGAAAATATTATTATAAAAATCAACTGGCATTTTTGTCCCAACTGCACACATAGATTTTTCCACAAGATCAAAAGAAACTTCCTTTGGCAGGACAAGACCTCCGGCACTTCCTCTTCATTCGGCATTTTTTATATATTTTATTTTATATATATACTGAAACAAAATCAGTGGTGTAGCTGTGGTAGAAAAGAGCAGCTTCTCATACGGTGTTTCAGGAATCTTTTTTTTTAAGAATATCTGATCAAAGTGTTATGTCTTTTCCAATGCGAGATTTAATACATTATATTATCGTAATGAATGAATTTATACTGAGACTGAAGTTTTCCACAAGTGGGAGACTTGAGTTGTTCGGAAAAACTAACTAGATTTCAGCGAAAGGTAGTCTTACGAGCACTCACATGTAGATTGTGTTTTTAGGGATAGGGATTGGTTGTAGATCCTTGTTTCCCACACACAGAAAGTCGTAGACGAATATACTGAGTTTTCAATGGGTTTCAATTTGTTTTTAACGAGTGGCACGAGTATCTCTCTAATTTGGAATGCTATGTCCGTGTGTCCGTGAAATTTGTTTTGTTGGAGAAAACAAACTAAAAGTTTCGAAAACTTTGTTTTCTTGAAGAACGCTCGGGAACGTTTCGAGACGCGGCAGGTGACAAGGCTCTATTTTTATACCGTTACTCAGTCAGTATACATTTGAGCTTATAATTTAAGTAACTTTTATAGTACAGTGGCTGTCAGCTTGTTTCGTGTAGCTGAGAAATAAAAGTTCAAGTCGTAAGTACGGCTAAACTTTTAAAGATTTTAAACGCATTATTTTAGATAAGAGCATTGACATGTTTAATAACCAAAAACAATCTCCTTCATCATAAAAACAAACAAATAACGTAATAAAAACAAAGTTTACAGTGTTTTTTAATGCTGCAGCTTATTTCGTGTAGTTTATTTATTTCAAGATATCATACATTTTGCGGTAATGAGATCAGATTTTTTTTTTATTTCGGCATTTTAATTATTATCAAATAAATATGTTATGAGTTTGCGGCCTTGGTCACACTAAATGAAGAAGATAAAAGGGAATCAACAAAATGGTACCACGTACAAGCATTGAGCAGCGAGAACTTGTTCTCAAACACTTTAAAAGTGGCAAAAGTCAGCGTGTCATTGCTGAAATACTATCCCTTAGCCCCAGCACCGTTCAGTATATCATACAACGGTTCATCCGAGAAAAGAGGATTGCAGATAAGGGGCGAAATGCACCCAATACGATTCTTAACGATCATGAGGAGCGTCGGATTGTTCGAAAAATAATGGAAAATCCGAAGTTATCCGCTCCGAAAATTATTGCAGAGGTCGAGAAGGAAATGGGGAAGAAATGTAGTGCAGCCACAGTGCGTCGGGCTTTGCACTATCATAACTTTAATGGTCGTGTAGCACGAACAAATCCATTCATTAGTAAGAAAAATACAGCTACTCACTTAAAATTTTCTGAGGATCATCTTCTTCGCCCGATTTCCTTCTGGGATGACGTCATCTTCGCGGACGAGTCGAAGTTCAATCTTTTTGGATCGGATGGGCGACAATATGTTTGGCAGCGACTAAATACCGAACTGGAGAACAAACACTTAAAAGCTACGGTCAACCATGGCGGGGGTCAAGTCATGATTTGGGTCTGTATGGCAGCTTCTTGGGTGGGCAACCTAGTATTTATTGATGGAACCATGGATGCCAGAATGTACTTGGAACTCCTGAAAGAAAATCTTCTTCAAAGTGCGGATAAATTGGGAAAAAGCTATCGTTTTTGGTTCTACCAGGACAACGATCCCAAACATTCAGCAGGCATTGTCAAGGCTTGGCTTATCTGGAATTGGCCTCATGTTGTGATTACACCAGCCCAGTCACCAGAATTAAATGTCATAGAGAATTTGTGGGAAATATTGGACCAGTCTCTTCGTAAAAGAAAGATTTCCAATAAAAACGAGTTGAAAAGTGTGCTATTGGAAGAATGGCAAAAAATTCCAGTGGAAACTACAAGAAAATTGGTTTTTTTTAATGGGAACTTGTCTGCCGGCTGTCCAGACTCAGAAAGGAGGGCACACAAAATATTAAATTATAAATTAAGAGTTATATGTTAACCTAAATGGCGCACACGAAATAAGCTGCAGCATGAAAAAGGACTGTAAACTTTGTTTTTATTACGTTATATTTTGTTTTTATGATTAAGAAGTTCGTTTTTAGTTAATAAACATATATATACTCTTATCTAAAATACTGCGTTTACTGGGTTTGCGCAAATGCGGATAATTCCCAAGACGACGTTTGTTGTATTAATTTTGTAGTTTATTCGATATTATATAGAATTGTGGTGTATTTGTTGTTTTGTAGGTTAGGTTTTTGGCTTTGTAATACGGTTAGCATGCGTCGAGTGTATCTCGGAGGACTGGCACTGACTGACTGATGCTTGCTCTCTTTCGTTTCGCTCTCAACTGCTGCTCTCAATTCTTGCTTTCCGATCTCCCATAAACTCAAACCTGCGTTATCTGGTGACGTTTGCTACTCCGAGTTTCGTTTTGTACAGTGGGCTCAATCCCTGATTCCTATATCCGGCCCTCCTGACAATGGATTCGTCCCGAATTCCTTCATGTACTCTGCCACACTCGAAGTCTTACAAGGTCCTTCTCCATCTCCTACCTTCTCTACGTCGTACCTTCCGTGTTTGTGGATTTTGACTACTTTGTAGGGCCCCAAATACTTCCCCTTCAATTTAAGTCCTCCTCCATATTGCATTCTCTTAATAGCTACTAAATCGTTTACTTAATATTCTTTTTCTACTTTTCGTTTTTTATTAAACGTGGCTCGATTCTCCTCCTGCAACACCTTTATGTTCTATGTTCCCTAGCTTCTCGGCGTATCTGGTTGCGCTCCTCATCTAGTTCATCAACGAATGATTGATTCACGAGTTCTTTCAGTCCCGATATACCTGAACATCTCATATCTACTCCTGTCAAGATTTTAAACGGCGCCACTTTCGTTTTTTGGTTCGATGTTGTTGATTACTTGACGTACTTTGGCTACATGCTTGTACCAAGAACCAGGAATATTTCCGCTTAACTTTGATAGCATGGGAACTACGACTCTGTGCATTCTCTCTACTTGTCCATTTCCTCGTGGAACCCATGTGGTAATCATTAAGTGTTGTATATTCTGCTCTGCACAATATTCTTTAAATGCATTTGCTGTGAAAGCTGCTCCTCTGTCTGATACTATTCTACAAGGGTAACCAAAATTGATGGCTTGCCTTTCAAGACAACTTATGACTTCTTCTGCTCCGGTGCTCCGGGTTAGGTATAACCATACATATTTATAAAATCCGTCAACAATAACCAAAATATGGTTATACTTCTTTTTGGCACTATGATTAATTCTCTATCTGGGTCCTTGAAAAAAATCTGGTTCGCGATGTAGTAGTCTTCATACCCTTTATCCTCCACAAGACTTATAATCTCTTTGGTCCATTCATCTACTAATTGTGCCTCTTTCAATCTATGTCTCACACTATCTGTCAATACAAAACACGCTACTCTACTCAAAGCGTCTACCTGCCTCATCTTCGTTTTATGATGATCCTATCACTGCAAGTACTTCAAGTTCGTACGAGTGATATTTTTCTTTGCAAGGTCTAGTTTTCCGGATCATAAACAATACTGGGTGTAACATGTTATCTTCTGGGTCTCTTTGCAACAAAACTGCTCCAAACCCAAACTTGGACGCATCTGTGTGTATTTCCGGATTATATGGATTATGTAGGATTATATAATCTCAGGACTGGTTTACTAATCAATGCTGCTTTTAACTTTTCGAATGCTATCTTCTGTATTTCTTTGAACTCGAACTTTGTATCCTTCCGCAGCAAATCTGATAACGGTTTGGCCATTACTGCGTATCCCTCTATAAATTTCCTGAAATATGACGTCAGATCTAAGAATCTTTGTACTGCTTTCCCATCTTTAGGTATCGGAAAATTACTCACTGCCATAGTCTTCTCTTCACTTACTCTGATCGTTCCATTCTCCACAATTTACCCTAAAAATACAACTTCCTTCTGTAGTACTTGACATTTAGCCCAATTTATCTGTAAACCATTTCGTGCTGCTACGTCGAGTACTCTTCCCAACTTTTCTATTCCTTCTTTTACATCTTTGCTTGGGATGATAATGTCATCCATGTAAATGACTGCATCTCTTTACTTAACTTAATCTCTCATCACTGACATTATAAATCCATTAAACACTGCCGCCGAGTTGGATATACCAAATGAAACATACTGGAACTCGTACTGTCCATTTTGGGTAACAAATGAGGTGTACTTCTGCGACTGTTCTTCGACCGGCACGCGAAAATATCCGTTCGAAAGATCTAATGTACTAAACACTTTTGCTCCCTCCAACTTTTCTATGACGCAATCCATTTGAACCATTGGAAAATTATCCCTCACTATCTTTTTATTCAGTTTTCGGTAATCACAGCATAGCCGTTTCTTTCCATTTTTCTTCTCAACCAAAACCACTGGAGATGCATATTCCGAAGTGCTATGTTTGATTATCTTCTCGTCTAACCAATCTTGAACTTGATCATCTACTATCTTTTTTTCACTGCACGCTAATCGTCGTGGATGCTGGTAGACCGGTAACTCATCTGTTAAAACTATTTTCATTTTTACCCGACTATTATCGTTTCTTTTTGGCTGATATCCCTCGATCATCTCTTTTACTTTACCAGCCTCCAACGGTGACAATTGTGACGTCATTACGTCTACTATTTCTTCACATTTCTCTGAACTCAACATGCACAGACTTTTATATTCTTTCTGTAACTCTGAGCAAGAACTTTGTTCCCCATGACTTTCATCTGGTACTGTTCCCTTATCTATTTTACTCTCGGATCGACGAACAAATTCTGTCCCATCCTTGGTGACTTTCATATCCACATCTTTTAATATTGTCCTGCGCAAAATTGCTTCGAAAGATATATCTTCATCTGACACTACGTTGAATTCTACGTTTATATTAATTCCATCGATCTTCACAGGAACTATAGCACTTCCCATAGTTATGATATTAAACTCTCCTATTTCCGTTTGGCATCTTTGCTGACCTGTCATCTGGCCAATTCCTAAACAAAGGAAAACTCTGCGACTTATCAAGCACGAATCTGCTCCTGTATCTACGAGACCTTTGAACGTGGCTCTCGAGTGTACCACATTTTTCAAATCTTATCCGGAAGAATTAAATATACCTGATGGTTTTGTTACAATTTCCTCATGTATTGAATTTGGACAGTCTTTTCTCACGTTTCTCCGCAATTATAACATTTCATGACTGCCACGGAACATTTTACTTCATCGATTTCCTTATCAAAATTTCTTGATTTGTATTTGTTTGAAGACTTTTACGGACCACGCATCTTTTCATAGACTTCCATCTGATTCTTCAACTGTCTCATATTCTTAGCCTGATATGGCAATCCCTTGTTGCTTCAACTATCTGGAATACGATTCACGAAGTACTCGATTAAACTTTCGTCCTCTAAATCAATTGGTTTCGCAATCTCGATCAGAGCATACAAATACTCTTGCAGTGTTTCATTCTTCTTTTGCTGTCGCTTGCTTAATCTCCGATGAATCTCCGCCGATGATACTTCAATCCCAAAGTCATCTGTCAATGCTTCCTTCAATCTATTCCAATCCCGAATATAACGCTGACTGCATATGAATGACTTTGCTGCTCCACCTAACAATTGCTTAGCATAAATAAATGTCTGTGACTGGTTCCATCCTACGGTCAATGCACATTCTTCAAGCTCGGTTATCCACTGATTAACATCTAAGTTATTTGAACCCGAATATTCTGATACGCTACCTTCAACATCTTTCAACGTGAACCATGATCTAGTTGGAACTGAGGCTTCCATTTCTCTACGACCAATTCCCGCCACTCTGTTTTCTATTTCTTCATCCTGAACTCGCCGTGGTTCTACTGAACTGAATGACTGTTCATTTTCATCACTATCATTTACTTGTTCATCATCTTCAACTTAAAGATCATAGTGATTAAGAAGTCGGTTCTGTAACTCCCTCTTTCTTCCGCCTGTCCCTAATTCTAGTTCACGCAATTTCAGCCTCAAATCTTCGACGCGCAGTGCCAGTATCTCCTTCTTTCTCATTTTGTACAAATTGTGTTCTTCTATTATAGTGTGTTATTGTTAATAATAAATTTTTAAATAATATTTAAATTTTTAATTTCTCGCAACTTTTTTGTTTTTTTCATCAAACTCTTCCGTTTACAATTTCGTCAAACTTGGTCAGCCGCAATGACTCTCAAACTTTACTTATTAAAACATTTCTCAAATTGTACTCTAATATAACAACTTCAATTACGTTCAACCACGTGTCATCACGTTCAACTACGTTCAACTCTGTGTCGCTCGTTTCCACTTTGCCTTCGATCAATACTTGTATATGTATATGGATCCACTCGTTTCGTACCGACAATCGCTGTCACTCACCAGAATTCACCTGTAGCCTTATCGCCTCTCAACGTTTGATACCACTAAGATCAGTCAGCTCTTATTCTGCTTTTCGCCTCACTTTCCCAGCTATACATTTACAACACTCCAGCCGTTTGCTTGTTGTCTGTATGCCGAAAAGTCCCGCGCCGCCGTCAGTAACTATTGCTGCTTCTTTCTGCTCTCGTAATGCCTTCGTTGCCAGCTCCTTTATTGCTGTCTCTGCCGTTTCTCGTTGCTTTTTATCGTTCTCGCAGCTCTGCCTTGAAATTCGGTTTTCGTTCTCGCAGCTCTCACGCTTCTCCTTTTTTTCGTAGTCTCTTGCTGCTACTTGAGTCAGTTTTCGCCGTCTGCTGTTTGTCGTGCCTTTCGTAGTTTCTCGTTGAATTTTGCCATCTACGCCACTTCTCCGCAAAAGTTCTTCTGACGCTATGTTTCTATCTCTGTCGCTCTCCAATAATTGCCCATTTACACTCTTTCTTCTGGGTTATGCGATTTGGCGATCTTTGACCCAGTTTTCGATATAACACAGAACACTAATGAACACGGTCTCCGAACACTACGATGGTTTTTATACACGTTTTAATCAAAGTTTAAATCCTTCGGCCGCAGGATTTCGCGACGGTGTTTACGCAATTTCTCGGAGAAGGACTCTTCCCCGCTCAGTGGAAGACACAGCACCTAGTGCTCATCCCGAAGCCAGTTAAGCCGCCAGAGATCCCTCCAAGTTTCGCCCGATTCATTCGATCGATTCATTGGGGAAGACGTTGGAACAAATAATATGCACAAGACTGGAAAAGGCGGTGGATGAGGCTGGGGGGCTATCGGCCAACCAGTTCGGCTTCCAAAAAGAGAGATCAACGGTGGACGCCATAGGTAGAATGGTCCGGATCGCGGCTGATGCGGCAGAGGGAACGAGGTGGAAGGGGGGCAAAAAGGAGTACTGCCTAATTGTTACCCTAGACGTCAAAAACGCCTTCAACTCCGTGAAATGGAAGTGCACAGCCAACTCCCTGAGTCAGATGGGCATCCCTGTATATCTCCGGGCATTTTTTTACGAAGTTATTTTGATGGAAGACGTCTGAATTGCGACACGGCGACGAGTACCTTAACACACCTCATATCGGCAAACGTCCCCCAAGGATCTGTGATGGGCCCACTACAATGGAACATAGTATACGAAGGGGTATTGAGGATGGCACTACCAGCCGGATATCAGCTGACGTTCTACGCTGACGACGTGGCACTCTCGGTGGTGGCCAAACACCTGAACACCAGAGACAGCCTGCAACGATGCAATCCAGCTGATCGCAGACTAGCTCTAGTCAGCGGGGCTTCAATTGGCGGCTCAAAAAACGGAGTCAGTTCTGGCCAGTACGCGAGCTATGGTGGAGACTTAGGAGAGGTTACGATAGCGTCAAAACGAGCCATCCGCTATCTGGGCGTCATGATCGATACCAGACTCTGTTTCAGAGAGCACCTCAGCTATGTGCAGGAGAAAGCGGCAAACACGAGCCGGGTGCTCTTCCGTATGCTGCTGAACACTCGCGGACCGAGGCAGGAGAGAAGAGTCTTGCTGACCAGTGTCGTTCGATTAGCCATCACGTACGCTGCTGCAGTATGGGCGGATGGCATCAAAGTCGCCAGCTACGCTCGGGCGTAAGGTCAATCCACCGTCTCTGTGCGCTTCGCATATGCTGTGGTTTTCGGACCATCTCGGATGACGCCGCTAGTCGTCGCAGGAGTGATCCCCATCGATCTACTAGTCATCGAAGAGAAGACTGTGGCAGAAGCGACCCATGCAGGAGTAGGAAGGAAAGCAGCGCGCGAGCAGGCCAGAGAGGAGAGCCTCCGAGAATGGCAACGACGATGGGACACTGCTGGAAACGGCCGGTGGACCCACCGTCTCATCCCAGATATCGGAGCCTGGATTAGCAGGAGGCACGGGGCGGTAAACTTCTACGCAACTCACGCCCGCGAAGTTAGTGGAATCCATGATGGAAGATATCGCAACCTGGGAGGCAGTCAGCATCTTCGCTTCCGCTTCATTGAAAGAGCTCCGCAGATGTTGGCGCCTCAGAAGGGAGGCTACATAAGAGGAACTAGCGTCTCTGCGAAGCAAAGCATCGCATGCAGTTCCGCAGGGACTTGGTACTCACTATGACCCTCTACAATACATAGATATAATATATGTATTTTAGTTAGTAATTCAATTGTTTAATTGTTAAATAAAGAAGGAACAGATCTAAAAAAAAAAAAACACACATTGCAAAAGCAAGTCGGGAGCTTAAATGCTCTAACTGATTTCAGTGCGTTCACCTTCAAATGACCGATGCTGTGGGAAAAGGGGAAGAGAGAGCCAAGTGAAATGTAAGCTCCCAGCGCAGACGCTCGTTTTTTCGTGTCGTGGACTAAAAGGTCTTGACAAATGGTGGAAAATGTTACGAAAATTATAAAAAACGCGTGTGTTAAGTGTTGCAAGTGTTTTAAAGGAAAACGTGCTAGAAAAGTGGTAAAAAGTAATGTGACAGGCTGGAAAAGTAGTCGAAAAGTCCGGTAAATGCAAACCCATGGCATGGTGGCAGAAGTAAGTCCGCCGTCGCCGTACCATTCGAAAATATTACACTTTCCATAAGCGAAAAAGTCCTCCAACAAGCGATCGATCCATCCTCACAATTCAATACATAGGCTTAACATACGCGCTTGGATAATATATTAAATGGATTTATATTGGACACAATTATTATTTGACCAGGCCTCACTTTACAGTAAGACAGGCTTATGTATTGGTTCCCCTATATGGTGGCATTGCTTTCCCTAGTGGCGCGGCCATTATCCTTATCAGATTTCGAAGAATCCGTATTGGTAGCACGCTCCTGCGGTTGCCTGCTATTTTTCTTTCGTCGATTCTTTTCTTCGGCTTTTTTCTTGGAAATGTCCAGAAAAACATCTTCCAGCGACAGCTGCGTCAGAGAGTAGTCTACCACCCTCCAATGGCTGCGGTGCTTCTCAACGTGAGAGAATACTCTCGACCATCTCAAATTGGCAGTGGGTAAGTGGTAAGTGAGCCTGCCACCAAACTCTTCCCTGAATGAGCAATCATTACGAGTATGTTTGGTTGGTCTGAATGCAACTTACTCTAGCGATGCCATGGGATAGTGCGATTCCATTTGATTCTTTATCTCCCGTAGAGTGTACGCCATGCTGTGTGGGTAGGAACGGGGGTTATCTCTATACGGCATTTAAAACACACTTGGAGGGTCACCTTTCCGGACTCGTCTCCACATGTAACTTGAGCACCAGGCACTGGGCAAACTTATTCTTGATGCGCTGCTGCGATCCCAGACAATGAATACGCCCATCCACCATAATAGCCAATTGGGTGCACAGGGCCTCCACCTCCTCCATGCTATGAGAGCTAAGCAGCACCGCCTTCCCATTGTTACGCAGTGAGGAGAGGACATTCCACACATGCCGGCGGGACGCCGGATCGACGCCAGAGCTAGGTTCGTCCAGACAAATGAGCGATGAGCCCTCACCGGCCACCGCTGCGTTTAACTTTCGCTTAGTGCCGCCACTGTAATTCTTGACCTTGTTGTCCAGATGCGCCAAAAAGCCATAGTCGGTGGCCAACTTTTCGGAGGCTTCTCTGAGGAGATTCCGGCGTGTGCCGCGCAGCAAAAGGAAGATCTTGAGTGTTTGCCGGCCAGTGCAGAAGTCGAAGAGCGTGTCGTGCTGGGGACAGTAGCCCAAATGCTTTCTCGCTGTCGCGCGACTGGATTTTAGGCTGCAGCCCCTGACGTGAATACTCCCCATCGTCATGGTAATGTCGCCCACAATCATCTTAAAGGTAGTCGTTTTACCGGCCCCATTGGCGCCCAGCAGACCAAAGCACTCCCCCCTGCAGTCAATTGGGGATTTAGCTCTCGATGTTGCAGTACTTTAGTCACTACTCACGGTTTGACAGTGAAGGATATTCCACGTACGGCAGTCGTGCAGCAGTATCTTTTCGAAACCCGGTTCACAACTAGGGCATGCTCCTTGCGATCCTCGCTCGACATTTTACTTATACTTTCGGCCGCAGCAGCCACATCTTCATCGTTGATTGTTGCATTTTTCTTACCACGACAAAATATATATTTTATGCCATACCACAGCGTGGTACTGTATTCTCCGAAAATCAGAAACAACAAGTAGATAATACCAGTAATAAGCAAATACCTCAACTCCACCCAATCAAGGAAGTCTGTAAAGAACATGTTTAGCATATTTACGAGTTAATCATATTTGCACGGGACTACAATTTCTTGGCTTTATAGGATTGCGCCATTTTTGTGGTATTTTTTTAAATAGTTGAATATATAGTAGGGTCTTTAAGGAAGAAATTTAATCATATGGGAACTTTTCATATTTAAGATATTAATGACTATAAAATATCGAAAAATACTGCACCATTTTAAAAGATTTTAAATCTAAGTGAATGATATTATATCGGTAGAAAATGATATGGAAATCCCCATAAAGTACATGCATGTATGAGTCTGTTTTCAAAGTGTGTGTAAGTGTTTTACAACTTACCACGGCAAGCGCAGAACGGTGACGCTAGGACATATCCTGGAGCACAATTCCCCGAAGAGTAATATTCGTTTTCTTCAATTTCATGGATGGAATAATAATGGCACTCTAAGCTTCGCCTTTGAAAGCATTTTTTGACCGCAAATAGGCCAGTAAAAATAGGATAAAGGTAGAATACTTTTATGATGTTTTCTATAAAACGGTATTTGTACATTAATAATTCTGACACCACGGCAAACAATACAACTACGGAGACGGGAAACGGGTTGGGCGTTAAATGGAAATGCTTTTCTGAAGGCTGAAGCTAAAAAATATTACCGAAAATGTTGATGATTAAAGTTATAGTCAACGCGAAGCCAGAACCGCTGAAAATGCATGCCATTATATAGGTAAAGGGCAGGCCCGCCATTCCGATGATCATGAGTATCGCCAGCATCTCCCCGGAATCGCACAGCTTCTGCACTGCCATTATCAGTATCAGGGAAAACGGTAAGTATAGGACCAAGTCCGTGATATAGTGGGTCAACCAGTAGGTGGCCATGCTCACGCCGGACAGCTGTTGCTGCATCCGTATCTGCGTTACCTTCTCTTGCGTGACTAAGATGGTGAATATCGCCAGGACAATGGATAAATATAGCATAATACAAATGCCCACGAACGAAGATAGTATCAATAGTTCAAAATGGACATTCCCATCAGATTTTAATATGTAGGGGGCATTGGTTACCTCTATGCTCGCCTCGGGACCCACCATCGCTTTGGCCATGGCGTTGAACACGAGGTTGAGCGAAAGAGGAGCACTATGCAGGAAGAGATAATCTCCACTCCAGGCGATCGACTCTTGGTCGACGGTGGCTGCCGCTATAAGACTGCTCCTGATTTCGTATATTCTCTCGGGCGTTTCTTGCTCAGGGCCGATGTAGTCCTTTACATTTTGGCTTATTCTTTCGACGGTGCAGTATTGCTGGGCCAACTCTTGGTAGGCGTTGGCTATATCCCGCCAAGGGCGAGTGTCCGATGTCGATTGCAATATTACTTTGAAGTCATCGCCTTTATAATCGGCCAGTGTCAGCGGCAGCCTTTCTAGAAGGGAGCTCTCCAATGATCCACTGATAAGAACTACAATGTAGATGATTATGGGCAGCAGCAGGATAACCAGAAACATCCATTTTGTATCATAGATGTAGAGCAGCTTCTTTAGCAGCATGGCCTCCCACTGGCCCAGGTAGCGCATGCACAAGTTTGGATGACGGCTCTGTTCCTGGCTCTGGCCCTGCTCTTCCGACCTGCTGCCACCGGCGCCGCCGCCGCTAGTGCGACCCCCACCGCCAAGATCTTCCGCACCGTGCAACATAAATATTTCTGCAAGACTGGTGGAGCTAAGACCGAATCCCACAACATCCAGCTCCTCCATGTGCTGCTCCAAATCGTTGAAGAGTGACCCAAAGGATTCCGAAAAGCGGTGCGGCAATCGATAGGACACGTCTGATCCAATGTTGCTATGTGGACGCGTGTAGGGCACGTGGGCGGCTATCAGTTGGGTCAGCCTGGACACATTGCAGTTGGGGCCCTTCTCGCAGGTGAGCAGATAGCTGGTTTCGTTCTGTTTCTTGAGGAACGCCAATGTGCCCAGGCAACGGAGTCGGCCATCGCTTATGATGGCAATGCGGTCAGCCAATACCTCGCCCTCGTCCATTTGGTGGGTGGTGAGCAGTATGGTCCGTCCCTGTTTCTCATCCAGCAACAGCTTCCATAGTTCGAGCCGCGAGTAGGGATCCAAACCCGAACTGGGCTCGTCGCAGAACAGAACCTTGACGTTGCCGCACAGTGAACAGGCCAGGGCGAGCCGACGCTGTGTCCCTCCAGAGAGATGTTGGGCGGAGCTGTTGGCCTTGTCCTTTAGGTTAAGCTTCTCCAAGTATTTATCCACCTCCTGTTTGACCGCTGCCCCCTTAAGGCCCCTGAGACGGCTGTATAGCCGAAGGTGACCAGCCACACTTAAACTAGCAAATAAGACGTTCTTCTGCGGACAAATGCCCATGGACCGACGGGCCTGGGGCTGCTCGGTTTGTATGTCGTAGCCATTGATGATCGCTGTGCCGGAGCTGGGTGGAATGGTCCCCGTCAACAATTGTATGGTCGTGGTCTTACCAGCTCCATTGTGTCCCAGGAGCACCATGATCTCGTTCTCAAACAAATTGAATGTGAGGCCAGCGACCACCTGTCGTTTGCCAAAGCTTTTGCTGAGATTTATGATTTGTACACCAGCGGTTTTGCCTGTGACGTTGGCATCCACGAACCTGGAGGAACTTTGAGCTTCCTCGTCGTTGGGTCTGACAGGGAACAACCCGGGCGGAGATAATAGTCGTCGCATGTACTTGGTCGGACACCAGAAGCGCTTGGTGCACGGGAAATACCATGGCTGTGGCATGCCGAACTCGCCTGGCCTTAGCCGCTCCATGTACAGGCAGACGAGGATTGAGACCAGGCTACAAAGCACCATGATTAACAGTATCACACCCACGCTTATGCTGTCATTGCGCCATGATGCCTTAAAGAGATTGCTCCACTGCAGGCCCAGTCTCGCATGCTCCCATACGATAATTCGATCCATGACCATGTTCATGGCTGACACAACGAAAATGCTGCACAGGATGTTCAACGGTGTCCCAGTACTGTCCTTGTTCAGGAGATTATAAGGAAAATAGCTGGCTAAGCACAGAAGGAGGGCAATGATGGGACTCCAATTGGTGCGAGTGCAAAAGGAGCTGACCAGGAAGCCAAAACATATAAAACAGTGGCTGGACACAAGCATAAAGAACAGAAAGACCGACCAGTCGGTGTAAGGGAGAACGGGCTTGTTGGTAAAGGGCTCCTTGTTCACGGTAAGACCGATCACCGTCCAAAAAATCGTTATAATCACCGAAACTATGAATAAAACTAACATGGACTTGACATACCAGGCCAGCCATTGGACAGAGTGGCTTACGTCGAAGATGTTCAACATGTCCTTCAGCTGATGCTCCTTTTCGTAGACAATGTTCTGCAAATTACAACGGTTAAAGAAGGGCTTAAAGAACAACTCATACTTACCCTAACATCCAGTATGATCGGAATTGCAATGACACACAATAAAGGTATAAAAAATGAGTAACTGCCGGATGCAAAAACGAAAGTTTTATATAGTCCTTTGAGCTCTGGTCGAATCACAGTTTGGGTCGAATTCATTTTCTTCAAATACAGTAAGCTGATTTCCGTCTGAAGATGTAAAAACGAAGTCTCCTGGTATTGGTTTGGTTTTTCGTACTTCGATATCAGGAGATTTGTATGAAAATGGTGACTTTCGCTGACCGGAAACCGTAGAGCAAACCGGAATCTATGCGGCAATTCGGATATATCGGACCACTCGTCGGGAAATTCTATGCCGAACGCTCCTTTGTACGAACTGTTCATTGTAAGCGTTTTCTCCAAGTCCTCGGCATCGACAAAGCCCTGAACATAGTAGTAATCTTCGTCAGATTCAGGAAGGTGCACCTCACTAACAAGGCGATCAAGAATTTTATTCTGTGGCGAGTACAATAAGATAAATCCGCTGTGTGTGTAGAAATCAATGAACACAATATTGTAAACTTTTACTTGGGTAGAAGTGGTTTTTCGACTTACTCGATATTTTTCTGGATTTCTTGTTCATCGACCTCGATGGGTTGCAATAGCCCCATTATAAAGGGATACAGCGGAAGTAATAAAGAAAATATTATTATAAAAATCAACTGGCATTTTTGTCCCAACTGCACACATAGATTTTTCCACAAGATCAATAGAAACTTCCTTGGGCAGGACAAGACCTCCGGCACTTCCTCTTCATTCGGCATTTTTTATATATTTTATTTTATATATATACTGAAACAAAATCAGTGGTGTAGCTGTGGTAGAAAAGAGCAGCTTCTCATACGGTGTTTCAGGAATCTTTTTTTTTAAGAATATCTGATCAAAGTGTTATGTTTTTTCCAATGCGAGATTTAATACATTATATTATCATAATGAATGAATTTATACTGAGACTGAAGTTTTCCACAAGTGGGAGACTTGAGTTGTTCGGAAAAACTAACTAGATTTCAGCGAGTAGTCGAGCACTCACATGTAGATTGTGTTTTTAGGGATAGGGATTAGTTGTAGATCCTTGTTTCCCGCACACAAAAAGTCGTAGACGAATATACTGAGTTTTCAATGGGTTTCAATTTGTTTTTAACGAGTGGAACGAGTATCTCTCTAATTTGGAATGCTATGTCCGTGTGTCCGTGAAATTTGTTTTGTTGGAGAAAACAAACTAAAATTTTCGAAAACTTTGTTTTCTTGAAGAACGCTCGGGAACGTCGGGAACGCGGCAGGTGACAAGGCTCTATTTTTATACCGTTACTCAGTCAGTATACATTTGAGCTTATAATTTAAGTAACTTTTATAGTACAGTGGCTGCCAGCTTATTTCGTGTAGCTGAGAAATAAAAGTTCAAGTCGTAATTACGGCTAATACATTTTGCGATAATGAGATCAGATTTTTTTGTATTTCGGCATTTTAATTATTATTAAATAAATATGTTATGAGTTTGCGGCCTTGCTCACACTAAATGAAGAAGATAAAAGGGAATCAACAAAATGGTACCACGTACAAGCATTAAGCAGTGAGAACTTCTTCTCAAACACTTTAAAAGTGGCAAAAGTCAGCGTGTCATTGCTGAAATACTATCCCTTAGCCCCAGCACCGTTCAGTTTATCATACAACGGTTCATCCGAGAAAAGAGGATTGCAGATAAGGGGCGAAATGCACCCAATAAGATTTTTAACGATCATGAGGAGCGTCGGATTGTTAGAAAAATAAAGGAAAATCTGAAGTTATCCGCTCCGAAAATTATTGCAGATGTCGAGAAGGAAATGGGGAAGAAATGTAGTGCAGCCACAGTGCGTCGGGTGTTGTACTATCATAACTTTAATGGTCGTGTAGCACAAACAAATCCATTCATTAGTAAGAACGAGGGGGAACGTTATGAGCCGCGTCTGCGCCGCGGCTCTACTTTATACCCGGTACTCAGACAGTATGTATGTATGTGAGCTTGTTGTAATTTATTACATGTTCGCAAAAGGAAAAAATTGAATTTTACCCAAAAAAAACAATTTAAGTCGAACCTTTTCGGAGATTTTGATCTATTAAATGTTTCCATATTTGTTTACATAAATTTTTTACATCTGCCATTTCTACATGTTTTTATCTACTTCCTACATATACATACACGGCTGTGTGCGAGAGAGAGAGGGAATCATTCTGCGCTTGGGAGGCCACTGAAATTTCATTTGTTCCTTCTGACTATATTTATTATCCGATCTGATCCAAATTCAATACTCTGGTAGATATAGTCATTTTCTATTATTCTGCGTTTTTGGTTTTCCCGTATCTTCAAAATTGTAGATTTTCATCTTTTGTGGGGGCGGAAGGGGGCGTGGCCAAATTTTAAAACAAACTCGTCTCGGTTTGATATCACAGTAGCTTGGATTGAAAGTTTGGTGGTTCTAGCTCTTATAGTCTCTGAGAACTAGGCGTCAAAAAATTCGATCAGGCATAGCGCCTACCCCTGTGTGTGAGAGAGAGCGAGAGGGAACGATGCATTTCGAAATGGTTTTCTTCATTGTGGCTATGTTTATTATCCGATCTGATCCAGATTCTACAATCTGATAGATATGCTGATTCTCTATAATTCTGCGTTTTTAGTTTTCTCGTATCTTTAAAATTGTGCATGCCACAGATTTTCGTCCTTGGAGTGGGCGGAAGGGGGCGGGGCGAAATTTTAAAATACACTTGTAACAGTGCGATAGGACAGGAGTCTGGATACAAAATAGTGTTCCTCTAGCTTTTATGGTCTTTGAGCTATAGGCGCTAATGAAGACGGACGGACGGACAGACGGACAGACGGACGGACGGACAGACGGACGGACAGACAGACATAGCTATATCGACTCGGCTATTGATGCTGATCAAGAATATATATACTTTATGGGGTCGGAAACGCTTCCTTCTGGGTGTTACACACATTAATTTTTTGCACAAATCTAATATACCCCTTTACTCTTCGAGTACCGGGTATAAAAATACAGCTACTCACTTAAAATTTTCTAAGGATCATCTTCTTCGCCCGATTTCCTTCTGGGATGACGTCATCTTCGCGGACGAGTCGAAGTTCAATCTTTTTGGATCGGATGGGCGCCAATATGTTTGGCGGTGACTAAATACCGAACTGGAGAACAAACATATTGCCGCGCCGGGCAATGCCTCCAAATATGGGGTGTACGTTCAATGAGTCTCTTCTAACAGGTCTTTCGTGATTCATATACTGTTTATTCAATGTTGTAGATTTAATGTTACGGGTGATAAAGGTAGATGGATGAGTAATTTACAATGAGAATTTATGTGATAATAGGAATAAGATTAATTGAAAGATCGAGAGAATTGAGCTAAAAAACTTGTACGCTCTTGCACTTTACGCTCTAGCAGCTCGTTTTTGCTTTTTTGCACCGCATTGATCTTCTTCTCTTTTTCCCCTGCTTCTGCCGTTCGCCCTGCTTAACCTTCGCCTTGGACATTCGCACTTCTGAGCCCTTTGCGAATGTTGGTGCTGTTAAGCGCAGTGATATTTGGGGCTGCCACTGATGTTCACGCCGTAACATTCCCCCCTTCGCAAACTTCGTCGCTTGTCGTGATGTTTGCCAAACTTCTGGTTACGCCTTGGTCCTTGTGTGGGTTCGTTGTCTTCACGTCTAGCTTGGCTAGCTTAACGATTGGTCGGGTAAGCATTCCCGACGCAGTGCGGATCACCGCGCTGCGTGCGATCCCGTCCTTAGCTACTCGAAGATCCATGACAACGCCTTTCCTCCACTGTGCTCTGGCGCTTGTTTCGTCCGCTAGAACCACGACGTCTCCTAGTTGGATGGGGTTAGTTGGGGCCCTATGCCACTTGGTTCGCGGCGTCAGACTCGGTAGGTATTCCTTCAGCCATCGTTTTCTGAAGCTGTCCACAATCTGACCTGCAATGCGAAAACTCTTACCAAGTAGAACTCCAATCGCGTTGCTGTCGTCTTTCGCTGCCATCGAACTAGTTTCTGCTCTCAGGAAGTGATTCGGTGTAAGTACGTCGGCTTCCGGACTCTCCAACGGCACGTACGTCAGGGGTCTGGAATTTAGCATATTTTCGACTTTTGCCAGTGCTGCTCTCAACACTGGCTCTTGTACGTGGGTCTCCTCCAGTATTTCTGCTAGTATGGATTTGACGGATCTGATCATTCTTTCCCACGCACCTCCCATATGGGGTGCTCCTGGAGGTATGAAGGACCATTCTATTTCCGGGTATTTTGTTTCCAATTCGTTCGATGAGATTCTTTCAATTTCTTCCTGTAGAAGTCGGCTCGCTCCTCTAAAGTTTGTCCCGTTATCCGATATAATTCTCTTAGGGACTCCTCGACGGGCTACGAACATTTCCAGTATTAACATGAACGCATCTGTAGACAAGGAATTCGCCAGCTCGATGTGTACTGCTCGCACGGTGAGACACGTGAATAGTACCCCCCATCGTTTCTCGCGTCGCCTTCCTACGTTTACTTCCAGTGGTCCAAAGTAGTCGATGCCTGTATTTGTAAATGGTAGCTCATTAATTGCTAGCCTCTCCGGTGGTAGACTTCCCATCTCCGGCGCCTCTGGGAGCGCTCTTTTGTTGCGACATCTTTGGCATGTTTTCGCTATGGCGCGAACTCTTGCCCTCAGTCCTGATATGTGGTACAACTGTCGCATCTCGTTGACCACGATCTCGGTAAGTTGATGCTGAAACTTCCGATGAAAATAATCAATAATAAGATTAGTGACGTAATGTCCTCCTGGTAGAATTACTGGCCGTTTCAGGTTCCTCTCTATGTCCATCGATCTGTCTATACGGCCGCGTATTCTCATCACACCTGCTTCATCGAGATATGGCGATAATTTGTAAATCGGACTTTTCTTACTCACGATTCTTCCTTGTCTTAGAAGAGCCATTTCCTCGAAGTAAGCCTCTTCTTGTACCATCCGATACACAACGTTATTGACATCTTCCATGTCCCGAAGGCGTGTCGCTAGTTTTGCCTCCTCTGTCACTACATTCCCTTTGCACGTTCTGGTCAGAAATCGCATCACGCATCTCAAGGCTCCTCTGAGCTTTTCCCACTTGCTGAATCGCGATACATTTGGGACGATGCTGCTCAGCCTTGACTGCGGCGTCGGCGTCTCCTTCAACTCGTGTAAATGTATCCGTTCTAGATTACTCGGGCTTAGCTGCGTGATCGGCCAGTGCTCTTCTCCGTGAAATAGAAACGGCGGGCCGGAAAACCATCTAGCCTCTGGGTGAAAACTCGATTCCCTTGTCCATTTCGTTCCATCGTCTGCTACGTTCAGTGCGGATGGAACCCATTTCCATTCTGATATGTTCGAGTTCTCCAGGATTTCGCCTATTCGGAGCGCCACGAATTGATGATACTTTCGGGCGTCAGAACATATCCAGTACAGCACGTTCTTGGAGTCGGTCCAGAAGACGCGTCGCTCGATATTGACGGACAGCTCCTGTCCTATGAACTTAGCCAGTCGTAGACCTAAAATCGCTGCCATAAGTTCCATTCTGGGAATCGAAATTGGTTTCAATGGCGCCACTCTTGTTTTGGAAGCGAGTAGTGTGCACCGGACCTCTCCTTGCTTCTCGATCCTTATGTAGGCGACGGCTGCAAAGGCGTTTATGCTCGCGTCTGTAAAGATGTGCAATTGAATATTAGATGTTTCCTTTGATAGACCTATATAGCGTGGAACCCTTAATTCTTCGATGTTTTGTAGTTGACGTGCCCATATAGTCCAGCGTTGATTTTCGTTCTCTCCAACCTTTTCGTCCCAGCCAACGGCAGACCTCCACACGTCCTGCAGTATTATTTTTGCCTGTATTATATAGAAGCCTAATAGTCCGAGTGGGTCAAATATGGTCATGACTATGCGTAGAATTAATCTCTTCGTCACCGTTTTCGTTTCATCGTATATGTTATCCCGAAACTTATTGATAAAGGTGAAGTAGTCAGTCGATGGGTCCCACCACATACCAAGCACTCGTTCTCGTCTTGTCGAATCCGTCATCTCGATAGGGCGTTCTTGATGATCTCCATCGTCTGAGAGCGCTCTCATCACGGTGTTCGAGTTAGAGATCCAGCCTCTCATCTCGAAGCCTCCTTCCTTGTGTATGTTCCGCACCACCGTCGCTAGGTGAACCATTTCGTCTTCGGAGTCACAGCTTTGGAGCCAGTCGTCCACAAAGGTGTTGCGTAATATGGCCTCTACCGCCTCTCGTTCCTCGGTGAATCTTTCTGCGTTCCTATCTCTCACGTAGGTTGCTGCTGCTGGGGAACAAGAAGCGCCGAAAGTCATTACGTTCATTACGTACCTCTCCGGTTCTCGACTGTTGTCACCGTATCTCCAAAGAAATTGCTGCGAACTTTGATCCTCCGCGCGTATCATAACCTGGTGAAACATTTCTCTGATATCTCCGCAGATGCCAATGGACTTCTCTCGAAAACGCAATATTACTCCTACCAGCGACGGCAGTTGGTCGGGCCCTTTCAGTAGCATTGAATTAAGAGCAATGCCTTTCACCTTGGCCGCTGCGTCCCACACGAGTCTTAATTTTCCTTTATTTGGATTCTTGGTCACAAATACAGGCAAATACCAGGAACGCTTCCCTTCGACCAATTCCTCTGCTTTGAGTTTACGGACGTAGCCGATGTCTTCATACCTCTGGATCTGTTTGTTTACAAAGTCTCGTAGCTCCTTGTCACGTGCCATACGGGATTCTAGGCACTGAAGTCGTCGCATTGCCATCTCTCTGGAGGATGGAAGTTCCACGTTGTCGTACCGCCACAAAAGCCCTGTCTCCCATCTCTTCATTTCGCTGCGAAACGTCGTGGAATTGTCCAGTATCGAGTTGGCTCGTTCATCTTCTTTGGACCTGAGTGTGTGCTTTGAAATACATACGCCTACTGCGTCTAATGAGAAACTCTCTTTTACAAGAGCGTCCAACTGGAGATTGTTATTACATTCGCATATGTGCATTACTCGCGGGCTTGTCGGCCCGTCACCTTTTTTGCGGCCATAAACAGACCACCCCAACCGGGACTTGGCGGCGATAAATTCGGAATCCTTGCGCTCTTTCACGGTCAGTGGTACTCCGAGTTTCACGTTGTCCAATCCGATAATCAATGACGCTCTCACATCTTTGTAACCGAGTATCGGTAGCTTCGCCAGGTGCGAATGTGATCTTAGGATTGAGTCGTCTAGCGTCTGCTTCGGCAGATCCAGGTTTTTGACGGTTCTCACGTTTTGAAGCGTGAATTTGCGTGCCGCAGTGTCCCTTGACGATATCGTTAGGCTTACCCATTTGGATTCTGCTTCTCGTTGCGTGATTTCTCCTGTCCAGCGTAGGCATAGCTCGTCCGAAGGGCCGTCGATGCCTAATTTCTCCGTTATCTCGGTCTCGATTAGGGTACAGGCTGATCCTTCGTCTATCAATGCGAACGTTTGAATTTGGCCGCTCGGTCCATACAATGTCAAGGGGACATATCTAAACAGCGCAGCTTCGTTCTGCGTTGTGTGTAGGACTGTAGCTCCTTCGTTCTTCGTATTCTCTACCCTGGTACTTTGCTGATTGTTGCTGTGAAGAAGAAAATTATGCTTTCTCGCGCATCCATCGATGGAGCATACTTTTGTTGACCTACAGTGCCTTATATAATGTTTGCCTAGGCACCTCCAGCATAACTTACTTTCTTTAACGAAGTTCCATCTACCTGACGCATCCAGCTCTAGAAACTGCTTGCATTCCTCTAGTTTGTGGATCCCATTGCATTTGCGACAGGGCGGTTGTGCGTTGCTGTCGTTATGTACCATGAGCCGGACTCTTGGATTCTTCTCCTTTGAGTAGACCTCTTTCTCGGATGCTACTGGCATCACGGTGCTCGCACATGACGCTACTATGAATAGCCAGTCATCAAAAACTGCGATATTCACTCCCGGAAGTCCAGTGCTTTGTCTTGCCCAGTCAAGCTTCAGGTCGAATGGTAGTTTCTCCACAAGGTCTCGAAGTAACATTGGATCGTTCAGATAGGCGGACAGTCCTATCGCGTCGACGGTCGCACGATAGTTTTGCACCGATAACGCCAGGCGTACTAGGCTTTCGATGCTGCTCGATTTCACAGCTGGTTCCAATCGTAGCTTCGTTTGTAGGGTATGATATATAGCCTCTGGTCGGCCATATAACATTCGAAGGGTCTCAATGGCTAGTCGAACTGTTGCTGGCATCATTAATTTTCCTCGTACTGCTTCCAAAGCAGCACCTTTTAGGCACTTTTGCAGCCTCATGAGATTTTCTTGATCGCTGAGTCCACAGCGATCAGTAGATTGCTCAAAGTTCACTATGAACATGGGCCATTCCTCGGGGTTGCCAGAAAAGACTGGTAGATCCTTGTTGATGACCTGTCTTGTGGCTATCTGGGATGCAGTCAGGCATCTCTCCGTCCCCGCTGGCGCGACCGCTTGATTATTCACGTACGCGTACGGACCTGAAATATTTTGGCTCGTACTTGGATAATGCTGTGCAGTCGGGGCATGAATGAAAGGGTTTTGTCCATACAGATTGGTGTTCGTCGCCGGTGCACCCAGTGGATGACACATTGCACCGATCGGCATTGTCTCGTTTGGGTTCAGCCCAAGAGGCATTCCAATCCGATTTTCTCCCACGAATCCTGAAATTTGGCCTCCGCTCCAGTTGGGAGCTGCTCTGTTCCAACCTCCGTTCAGTAACGTAGAGCTCATGAGACCTCCTGCTTGAGGCAGTGCTGAATGCGTGGAAATGGGGCGCATTCCCTCGAAGGCCGTTGCATACAACGGCTTTCCTGAAATATCCGCTCTCTGCTGGGCGAACACTTCCAAGTTATCTAAGCTCGTTCTTGGTGAGAAGACTTGATCAGCCCATCCTCCTCCGTTGGTATGCTCTGGTAACTGATGGTTTGTTGGAGCTGCTATGGGCACGTTAGGTGCGGCCATCGTCGCCGCCGAGATCACGTTTGTATTCGTATCCCTAATGTGATGCATTTCCCCTGCGCCTCCCTCAGCCACAGAACTCGTACTAGGCATATTTTCTGGCTCGCATATTTCTCCTAATCCACACGGGTTCCCACCGCCAGTTTGCGACTGCTGACCGTTAACACCATCCATTGTACTCCGATGTCTTTTGTCACACAGTCCTAGATTGTGGTTATACACGAACCTCGTGTCGCTCGAATGTAAGAGGTTAGCCTTTTTGTCCAACTGGATGACGATATCTCACCTGCAATGTCGAATCTCTCGTGACGCAGATATCTGTGTCGCACGCCGATCCTTTTTCTGTCGGTCGCAATGATTCGACTTGCACTCCGCTAGAGCAGGTAAAGTTTTTTAGAATATTGCCGCGCCGGGCAATGCCTCCAAATATGGGGTGTACGTTCAATGAGTCTCTTCTAACAGGTCTTTCGTGATTCATATACTGTTTATTCAATGTTGTAGATTTAATGTTACGGGTGATAAAGGTAGATGGATGAGTAATTTACAATGAGAATTTATGTGATAATAGGAATAAGATTAATTGAAAGATCGAGAGAATTGAGCTAAAAAACTTGTACGCTCTTGCACTTTACGCTCTAGCAGCTCGTTTTTGCTTTTTTGCACCGCATTGATCTTCTTCTCTTTTTCCCCTGCTTCTGCCGTTCGCCCTGCTTAACCTTCGCCTTGGACATTCGCACTTCTGAGCCCTTTGCGAATGTTGGTGCTGTTAAGCGCAGTGATATTTGGGGCTGCCACTGATGTTCACGCCGTAACAAAACACTTAAAAGCTACGGTCAACCATGGCGGGGGTCATGTCATGGTATGGGCCTGTATGGCAGCTTCTTGGGTGGGCAACCTAGTATTTATTAATGGAACCATGGATGCCAGAATGTACTTGGAACTCCTGAAAGAAAATCTTCTTCAAAGTGCGGATAAATTGGGAAAAAGCTATCGTTTTTGGTTCTACCAGGACAACGATCCCAAACATTCAGCAGGCATTGTCAAGGCTTGGCTTATCTGGAATTGGCCTCATGTGGTGATTACACCAGCCCAGTCACCAGAATTAAATGTCATAGAGAATTTGTGGGAAATATTGGACCAGTCTCTTCGTAAAAGAAAGATTTACAATAAAAACGAGTTGAAAAGTGTGCTATTGGAAGAATGGCAAAAAATTCCAGTGGAAACTACCAGAAAAAGGGTTTCGTCAATGGGAACTTGTCTGACGGCTGTCCAGACTCAGAAAGGAGGGCACATAAAATATTAAATTATAAATTAAGAGTTATATGTTAACCGAAATGGTGTACACGAAATAAGCTGCAGCATGAAAAAAGACTGTAAACTTTGTTTTTATACCCAGTACTCGAAGAGTAAAGGGGTGTATTAGATTTGTTGAAAAAATTGAGGTGTGTAACACCCAGGAAGAAGCGTGGCCGGCCCCATAAAGTATATATATTTTTGATCAGCATCAGTCTATATAGCTATGTCTGTCTGTCCGTCCGTCCGTCTTCATAAGCGCCTATAGCTCAGAGACTATAAAAGCTAGAGGAACGTAATTTTGCATCCAGACTCCTGTCCTATCACACTGTTACAAGTATATTTCAAAATTTCGCCCCGCCCACTTCCGCCCACTCCAAGGACGAAAATCTGTGGCATGCACAATTTTAAAGATACGAGAAAACTAAAAACGCAGAATCATAGAGAATGAGAATATCTATCAGATTGTAGAATCTGGATCAGATTGGATAATAAATATAGCCACAATGAAGAAAACAATTTCGAAATGCATCGTTCCCTCTCGCTCTCTCTCACACACAGGGGTAGGCGCTATGCCTGATCGAATCTTTTGACGCCTAGTTCTCAGAGACTATAAGAGCTAGATCAACCAAACTTTCTATCCAAGCTCCTGTGATATCAAACCGAGACGAGTTTGTTTCAAAATTTGGTCACGCCCCCTTCCGCCCCCACAAAAGATGAAAATCTACAATTTTGAAGATACGGGAAAACCAAAAACGCAGAATCATAGAAAATGACCATATCTATCAGAGTATTGAATCTGGATCAGATCGGATCATAAATATAGTCAAAAGGAACAAATGAAATTTCAGTGGCCTTCCAAGCGCAGACTCATTCCCTCTCTCTCTCGCACACTGCCGTATATGTATATGTAGGAAGTAGATAAAGACATGTAGAAAAGGCAGATGTAAAAAATTTATGTAAACAAATATGGAAACTTCTATAGATAAAAATCTCCGAAAAGGTTCGACTTAATTACTTTTTTCTTTTTTGGCAAAAATTCAATTTGTCTCTTTTGCGAACATGTAATAAATTACAACAAGCCCACATACATGTAGGGTTGTTAATTAAAACAATGTTTATTAGTATGAGTGTAATGAAGGTTTACAAGAGTTTTTGCCTGGTTTTGAATATAATAATAGTGACTTCTTTCGACTGACAACTGACAACTTAATCTCACGACGGGTAACAACTCAATAATGATCGTTCGGCTCTCTCGCGTCGGCTGGCTCTCGCTGACGACGGCTCTCGCGCTCTCGCTGACGACGGCTCTCGCGCTCTCGCTGACGACCGCTCTCGCGCTCTCGCCATCGAGATAGGGTACGCGAGCTCACGGAGGGACCAGACTTCTTACATTCGGCCATCCTGACTCTCGTCATCCGTCCCGGATGACAGCAGCTCCTCGTTCTCCTCGACAAACTTCCACAGCTTGAGATTGTCACAGCTAGTCGCTGTCACACTTGGTCCTTCGACGTCCAGGGCTGCTTTCTTTACGTCGTATCGGCCGTTACGCTTGACGCTGATGATCTCATACGGACCCAGGTATGAGCTAGCCAGCTTACGACCGGCAACAAATTGTGTTCGCTTAATAGCGACGAGGTCGCCCAATTTATAGCCATGCTCGACACGTCGTTTCTTGTCGAAGTTGGCCTTGTACGTCTTCTGCGCCTCCTGAATGTTGTGCTTGGCTTCGTTTCGCAACATAAGACGATCGTCGTTGAACTTCTCTACTAGCTCCTGATTTAGTAATTCTATTGGTCGGTCTTCGGCTTTGGTATTCATCTTTGTGCCGAACATAATTTCAAACGGTGATACTTTCGTCGACATGTGAATGTGGGAGTTAATTGCTTTTTGCACAGACGGTACATACTTGAACCACTTTGACGGCTCTTCTGCTGACAACTTTGCTATGATCGATAGGATCGAGCGGTTCACTCTTTCGACTTGCCCGTTTCCTCTGGCAACTCCAGTTGTTGACCACACATGTTCTACCATGTTAGCGCTGAGGAACTCTGTAAATGCGTTGGCCGTGAATGCAACGCCTCTGTCGCTTATCACGCGTCTCGGAAATCCAAATACGTTGGACCACTCGCTCAGCTTCTTGATCACCTCTTCGCAGCCTGTAGACTTCGTTGGAAACAGCCAGACGAACTTCGAAAATCCGTCAACTACTGCCAGAACGAACTTTTACTGTTTCGACGTCGCATCCATCGGACCCAAGTGATCGATATGCACCGTGTGGAGTGGTACATCGCCTTTGTCGATGCAATGCAACAGCCCTTCTTGCTTTCCCGTCTTTTTGCTGTGTATTATACAACTTATACAGTTAGATATAAAATTATTTACCTTCCCCTCTAGGTGGGGAATGTAAAACTGCTGCTGAATATTGTGCATCGTTTTGCGCGTTGCGAAATGACCAGTATTGTGTGCAGTCTTGATCACCTCGCGCTCCATCTGTTTTGGGATGATTTTCATTTCCGCCAACTTCTTTGTAAAGCAGTCCACCTTTCATCTTGTAGTTTTCGTAGGCACCGTCTTGTAGAACTCGAACAATTGCTTTGAAGCCATCGTCGCTCTGCTGCGCCTTCTTTAATCGTGATGATAGCTCTGATGTAATGACGTAGACTTGAGGATAACGGCTTAGTGAGTCCACATGTTTCATTTTGTCTGCCGCTCGATGTTCCATTTCGAAGTCGAAGTCCTGCAAGTGGAGCACCCACTGGGCCACTTCTCTTGGTATGTCGTCTGTTTAAATTCAATACAGTCTGTGACCAGTTTAAACTTTATTCCCCGCAGATAATGTCTAAACTTTTTCAGTGCCAGATATGCTGATTTCACCTCCAGTATGTAACTATGTTGCTTAGATTCAGCTTGCGTCGTCTTTTTGCTCCAGAAATACACCGGGTGGAGCTTACCGTCGAACATCTGTAATAGAACTGCTCCATAGCCATCTTTAGAAGCGTCAGTGTGTAGCTCGGTTGGGGCCTCCCTTATGTAGATCCGCAAAACAGGCTCGGTTACCAGAAAGGATTTCAACTGCTGGATCGAACGTTCTTCCTCCGGTCCAATCTTAAAATCGACGTCTTTTTTTAAGAGGTTTGTGAGTGGGCGTGCTACCTGAGCATATTGTGGCACAAATTTTCGAAAAAATTCTGTCAGACCCAGAAACGCTTGGACGGCCTTGACGTTTTTCGGCGTAGCGAAGTGATTTACTGCTGAACACTTTTCTTCTCCTGGCCAGATTTGGCCATTTTCGATGACCCAAAAACTTAATACGCCGCTGCAGAAAACTACATTTTTTCCATTTAATCTTCATTCCATACGATGCTGCTTTTTCTAGAACTTTCTTTGTTTTGGTCATGCATTCTTCGACGTCGTTGGCATATATAATAATGTCATCCATATATAGTTGCATAACGTCCTCATTAATAAGCGGCTGGAAAATATGATTTACAAACCTTGTGAAGGCTGCTGGAGAGTTTGTAAATCCAAACGGCGCCTTGTTAAATTCAAAAAGTCCTTCACGAGTAACAAACGCAGTATAAGCTTTGCTGTCCTCTTCCACGGGCACATGAAAAAACCCATTTTCCAAATCCATAATAGTGATAAACTTTGCTGCTTTGAGTTTCTCTAGAACGTCGTCTATCATTGGAACGGCAAAAACGATCTTTTAACACCATGCTATTTAGCTTCCGATAGTCAACGCAGACTCTCAACGTTTGATCCTTCTTTTTGACTATTACAATTCTGCTCGCTACGTGAGAAGTCGATTTGCGTACAATACCGTGATCGAGCCACTCCTCAATCTGTTTCTTAACGGCTGCTGCTTCATCTCCAGATAAACGGCTTGGCGACTGGCAAAAAGGTTTAATTAATCCATCTGGAATGATCTTCAGCTCTATTGGGTATATTACGGGCACCTCGGCTGACTTATAACTGTTTTTCACTAGCTGCTCGATGTTCTTCTGATATTGGGTTGGAGCTACAAAATCTCCTGGAGTTTCGATTACATTATAAACCATGTTATACTGTTCTTCCGACTTTTTCTGCTGTTCCAGGCTTAAAAACGAGATTCCGTTCGCATCGGCCATAAGCGTGAACTTCTTTATAAAATCGTAGCCCAACAGTCCATCGCATTCCACTGTATAGTTGGGAACCACCAGGAACTTGTGATCGGTTCGCAACTGATCTACTTCTATTTCGGCGAGAAAAAATCCAATCGGCTTTGTGTTCTTGTTTCCTAAGCCCCGCAACGTTGATGAACTTTCAAGAATTTCCACATTGTTTAACTTCTTGAACACGCTTTCCTTGACCAGGGTCACATCGGATCCCGTGTCAAATAGGCACTCCACTTCGTATCCGTTTATTCGGACTGTCTTAAATCGACTGCGATCCATGATTATATTAGCTCTTCCAGCCTTCTTTGGACAATTTCGGGAGATATGTCCACTCTCGTTGCAACTAAAACATTTGGTATCAGCCGTACACGACATTCTTCTATGATCCGGCGAGCCGCAATTGAAACAATATTCTTTTTTCCCTCCAGCCACCGATGTTTTATTTATGTATGCACCAGGGTTTGAGTCACTGCCGAGTTTTCCGTGAACTAGTTCGTAAATAGCATACTCCTCTTTTAGCGCTTTATACGACTGGCACCGATACATCGCGATTTTTAACTCGTTTTTGATTTGCATTCCGTTTACGATATACCGCAATACCGCTGCTTCTTCAATATTTCCGACGCTTGCCATCTTTTTCATGCTCAGCATATATTCGTGGAATGTTTCCGACTTCTGCATTTTCCGATTTCGCAACGATTGGTGAATATCCGCACTATTCGTGTTGCTTTCAAATTCGTTTATTAATTTTTCTTTTAAATCGTAAAAATTGGACACGCACTCGGATTCTAAGAACAGCTTTGCCGCGCCACACATTTTGCCTCTGGCCTGAACATATTTTTGTTTTTCCGACAGCTCGTAAGCCTCTGCATTATGTTCGAAAATTTCAAACCACTTTTGCACGGGGATAGAGTATCCATCAAAATCGCTTAAGATTTGTCCGAAATTATCAGCCGATATCTTTCCCTGATTCTCTCTGCGCTCATCCACTTCTATTTTGAGCGCCAATAGCTGCATCATTTTCTGCATACTAGCGTTCATGTTTGCAACGCCTTCTTCTTCCATCTTTTCGTTCTTTTCTACTCCGATTTAACACTCTTTTTCCACGTCCGACAAACTTTTATCCAGCAGCAGCAAATTCTCTCGTTCCTCGTTCTCTCCTTCCACTCCTTTCTCTTTCTTTGCCGGTGTACGTCTGGTTCTTGGCATCTTCCTTTTCGTTTACTGATCGTGTGTATTGCGCGCCGACACAAAACCAAAACCAACAACAGCAACAGCAACGGCGACCGAATTGTTCTCTTTCGTTCTCTTTTCGTGTATTGCGCGCCAGCTCAAAACCAACACCAACAACAGCAACGGCGACCGAATTGTTCTCTTTCGTTCTCTCGTTCCTCGTTTTCTTTCGCGTATGTCTATGATCGTGCGTACCGCGCGCCGGCACAAAATCAAAACCGACAACAGCAACGCTGACCAAATCTGTCTCTTTCGCTCCTTTTTTCCGTTTGTCGTGTGTACATGCACGACGCCACAAACGAACAACAACCGAATTTCACAACGACTTTTCGCTTTTTTGGGCGAATTACTGTAATTTCGCGACTGTTCAACTGCACAACTTTACAACTTTAGTTGAAATTACAAGTAAAACGCAGCATCAACTTTAGACGACTGAGACTGCTACACTTTTACACAAATCCGCGCATTCAAAACTGGACGAGCCCCCAAATGTAGGGTTGTTAATTAAAACAATGTTTATTAGTATGAGTGTAATGAGGGTTTACAAGAGTTTTTGAGTGATTTTGAATATAATAATAGTGACTTCTTTCGATTGACAGCTGACAACTTAATCTCACGACGGGTAACAACTCAATAATGATCGTTCGGCTCTCTCGCGTCGGCTGGCTCTCGCTGACGACGGCTCTCGCGCTCTCGCTGACGACGGTTCTCGCGCTCTCGCTGACGACCGCTCTCGCCATCGGGATAGGGCATGGTGAAATTATATATAAGGTGACGTATTCGGCAGTGGTGAGGACGTTATTTTTTCAACTCGCTCTCTCCGCTCTCAGAGAGGCAAGCGCTAGAAAGAGATGGAAAGCGTTTTTCGCTCTGCACTCTTCGTATGTTATTGTTTCAGCTGGCAGAAAACTTCTGCTAATAAATTAAAAGAAATAGTTCAAAGCAAATTATAATATTTTAATTCATAATTCAAGAATTTTGTTTGAGAAATTAAATAACAAGTATAATAGGGCGAAATATATATATAGCATATTTTCTTCATTGTTTTCTGTGTACGAGTCCATTCGTAAACAATGAAGAAGAAGAAAGCGAAAAAATCGTGCGCTACACAACCTCTTTCGACGACGTTTGACAAACGACTGACATAAAATAACGTCCCCGAAAGAGAGCACGTATGGTGAATACGTCACCTTATATATAATTTCACCATGGGATAGGGTACGCGAGCTCACGGAGGGACCAGACCATGGTGAAATTATATATAAGGTGACGTATCCACCATACGTGCTCTCTTTCGGGGACGTTATTTTGTGTCAGTCGTTTGTCAGTGCAGAGCGAAAAACGCTTGCCATCTCTTTCTAGCGCTTGCCGAGTTGAAAAAATAACGTCCTCACCACTGCCGAATACGTCACCTTATATATAATTTCACCATGGCCTGCTCACTTTCGTTTCGCTCTCAACTGCCGCTCTCAATTCTTGCTCTCCGATCGCACTCTCCCTTAAACTCAAACCCGCGTTATCCGGTGACGTTTGCTACTCCGAATTTCTTTTTGTACAGTGGGCTCTATCCCGATTCCTACATCCGGCCCTCCTGATAATGGATTCGTCCCGAATTCCTTCATGTACTCTGCCACACTCGTCTTACAAGTCTTACAACGTCCTTCTCCATCTCCTACCTTCTCTACGTCGTACCTTCCGTGTTTGTGGATTTTGACTACTCCTGTCTAGATTTTAAACGGCGCCACTTTCGTCTTCCTTGGTTCGATGTTGTTGATTACTTGTCGTACTTTGGCTACATGCTTGTACCAAGAACCTGGAATATTTCCGCTTAACTTTGATAGCATGGGAACTACGACTCTGTGCATTCTCTCTACTTGTCCATTTCCTCGTGGAACCACTGTGGTATTCATTAAGTGTTGTATATTCTGCTCCGCACAATATTCTTTAAATGCATTTGCTGTGAAAGCTGCTCCTCTATCTGATACTATTCTACAAGGGTAACCAAAATTGATGGCTTGCCTTTCAAGACAACTTATGACTTCTTCTGTTTGGGTGCTCCGGGTTGGGTATAACCATACATATTTAGAAAATCCGTCAACAATAACCAAAATATGGTTATACTTCTTTTTGGCACGATGATTAATTCTCTATCTGGGTCCTTGAAAAAAATCTGGTTCGCGATGTAGTAGTCTTCATACCCTTTATCCTCCACAAGACTTCTAATCTCTTTTGTCCATTCATCTGATAATTGTGACTCTTTCAATCTATGTCTCACACTATCTGTCAATACAAAACACGCTACTCTACTCAAAGCGTCTACCTGCCTCATCTTCGTTTTATGATGATCCTATCACTGCAAGTACTTCAAGTTGGTACGAGTGATATTTTTCTTTGCAAGGTCTAGTTTTCCGGCTCATAAACAATACTGGGTGTAACATGTTATCGTCTGGGTCTCTTTGCAACAAAACTGCTCCAAACCCAAACTTGGACGCATCTGTGTGTATTTCCGGATTATATGTATTATGTAGGATTATATAATCTCAGGACTGGTTTACTAATCAATGCTGCCTTTAACTTTTCGAATGCTATCTTCTGTATTTCTTTGAACTCGAACTTTGTATCCTTCCGGAGCAAATCTGATAACGGTTTGGCCATTATTGCGTATCCCTCTATAAATTTCCTGAAATATGACGTCAGATCTAAGAATCTTTGCACTGCTTTCCCATCTTTAGGTATCGGAAAATTACTCACTGCCATACTATTCTCTTTACTTACTCTGATCGTTCCATTCTCCACAATTTACCCTAAAAATACAACTTCCTTCTGTAGTACTTGACATTTAGCCCAATTTATCTGTAAACCATTTCGTGCTGCTACGTCGAGTACTCTTCCTAACTTTTCTTTTCTTCTTTTACATCTTTACTTGGGATGATAATGTCATCCATGTAAATGACTGCATCTCTTTCCTTAACTTAATCTCTCATCACTGACATTATAAATCGATTAAACACTGCCGCCGAGTTGGATATACCAAATAGAACATACTGGAACTCGTACTGTCCATTTTGGGTAACGAATGAGGTGTACTTCTGCGACTGTTCTTCGACCGGCACGTGAAAATATCCGTTCGAAAGATCTAATGTACTAAACACTTTTGCTCCCTCTCTCCCTTTTCTATGACGCAATCCATTTGAACCATTGGAAAATTATCCCTCACTATCTTTTTACTCAGTTTTCGGTAATCACAGCAGAGCCGTTTCTTTCCATTTTTCTTCTCAACCTAAACCACTGGAGATGCATATTCCGAAGTGCTATGTTTGATTATCTTCTCGTCTAACCAATCTTGAACTTGATCATCTACTATCTTTTTTTCACTGCACGCTAATCGTCGTGGATTCTGGTAGACCGGTAACTCATCTGTTAAAACTATTTTCATTTTTACCCGACTATTATCGTTTCTTTTTGGCTGATATCCCTCGATCATCTCTTTTACTTTACCAGCCTCCAACGGTGACAATTGTGACGTCATTACGTCTACTATTTCTTCACTTTTCTCTGAACTCAACATGCACAGACTTTATTATTATTCCTTCTGTAACTCTGAGCAAGAACTTTGTTCCCCATGACTTTCATCTGGTACTGTTCCCTTATTTATTTTACTCCCTGATCGACGAACGAATTCTGTCCCATCCTTGGTGACTTTCATATCCACATCTTTTAAAATTGTCCTGCCCAAAATTGCTTCGAAAGATATATCTTCATCTGACACTACGTTGAATTCTACGTTCATATTGATTCCATCGATCTTCACAGGGACTATAACACTTCCCATAGTTATGATCTGAAACTCTCCTATTCCCGTTAGGCATCTTTGCTGACCTGTCATCTGGCCAATTCCTAAACTAAGGAAAACTCTGCAACTTATCAAGCACGAATCTGCTCCTGTATCTACGAGACCTTCCTTCCTTATCCGGAAGAATTAAATATACCTGATGGTTTTGTTACAATCTCCGCATGTATTGAATTTGCCCTTTCTTGTTTGATCTGACCCTCAAACTTGCAATCTGTAGCCCTATGCCCTGCACTATGGGGAATTTTGCCACTTTTTCTGGCCAAAACCCATTTTCAAAAAGTTGTTAAAATGAAATATTTTTAACCGCTATGTACCAGAATAACATTAGTCTTCAAAGTTATGTAGTCGAAATTTTAACAGAGCGAACCACTGTTAAGTTAACAGCTGTCAAAAACAGCTGTTTGCTAGCAATGTGCAAGTTTTCATACAACGAGTAATTTTTCTCTAAGTTGAAGGAGCTAAAAAGTTGGTAACTGACCAATTTAAGTGCGATTTTTACAATGGATTCGAATCGAAGAGGCTTGTAATATGTATTTTTGTTTTTGAACTGTACAAATACTCCTTATATTTTCTGTAATTGTTAATCGTTTACGGGTATCATTTTGTGACAAATATTAGTCTTTCAGGAGGCGTACAAAATGAGTCCAACCTATTCCAACCATAAGATTTAATACATATTGTAGAGAATTCAATTCTCTTTTAAATGCATATCATATTAATGTGCACTTTTGCGCACTTTCTCTGAAATTTGATATTTTAGGCCCTAACCTAAGTTTGTCTAATTCAGAGTTGTTTCCCATGCGGCCATGAATTTGATCCGATCTGATCCAGATTCAACACTTGGATAGATATAGTCATTCCATATGATTCTGCGTTTTTAGTTTTCTCGTAACTTCAAAATTGTGCATGCCACAGATTTTCGTTCTTTGAGTGGGCGGAAGGGGGCGGAGCGATATTTTGAAATACACTTGTAATAGTTTGTTAAGACAGGAGTCTGGATACAAAATTGTGTTCTTCTAGCTTTTATAGTCTTTGAGATCTAGGTGCTCATGAAGACGGTACTCTCGAGTACTAGGTATAAAAAGGGCTGCCACGCCCATTATTTCAAAATAACTTTCTATTGCTATTGCAAACTCAAATCAAAAAACCAATCCAAAAAATATTGTTTCGTTTGGAAGTTATTAATTAATGCCACAAAAAGTGGCAAAATTCCCCATAGTGCCCTGGTTGGTTGCATTTAAAATATCTACAAAAATTCTTTGGACAGTCTTTCCTCACGTTTCTCCGCACTTATAACATTTCATGACTGCCACGGAACATTTTCCTTCATCGATTTGCTTATCAAAATTTCATGATTTGTATTTATTTGAAGACTTTAACGGACCACGCATCTTTTCATTGACTTCCATCTGATTCTTCAACTGTCTCATATTTTTAGCCTGATATGGCAATACCTTGTTGCTTCCACTGTCTGGAATACCATTCACGAAGTACTCGATTAAACTTTCGTCCTCTAAATCGATCGGTTTCGCAATCTCCATCAGAGCATACAAATAATCTTGCAGTGTTTCATTCTTCTTTTGCTGTCGCTTGCTTAATCTCCGATGAATCTCCGCCGATGATACTTCAATCCCGAACTCATCTGTCAATGCTTCCTTCAATCTATTCCAATCCCGAATATAACGCTGACTGCGTATGAATGACTTTGCTGCTCCACCTAACAATTGCTTAGCATAAATAAATGTCTGTAACTGATTCCATCCTACGGTCAATGAACATTCTTCAAGCTCGGTTATCCACTGACTAACATCTTAGTTATTTGAACCCGAATATTCTGATACGCTACCTTCAACATCTTTCAACGTGAACCATGATCTAGTTGGAACTGAGGCTTCCATTTCTCTACGACCAATTCCCGCCACTCTGTTTTCTATTTCTTCATCCTGAACTCGCCGTGGTTCTACTGCACTGAATGACTCTTCATTTTCATCACTATTATTTACTTGTTCATCATCTTCAACTTGAAGATCATAGTGATTAAGAAGCCGGTTCTGTAACTCACTCTTTCTTCCGCCTGTCACTAATTCTAGTTCACGCAATTTCAGCCTCAAATCTTCGACGCGCAGTGCCAGTATCTCCTTCTTTCTCATTTTGTACAAATTGTGTTCTTATATTATAGTGTGTTATGGTTAATAATAACCTGTGTGTGAATATAATATACATACAGTGGCGGACAAAGAAATCCGGACAGGCAAAAAAAATGTTCGTTTCGTAAATTTTTTCAAATTGTGTTTATTGTTTCAAGACATTTTGTATTAAACTTATTAAATGAATGTATTTGCTAACCAAAACAACTTTATTCCGATTCCAGTGATGTTTGATTTTTAGGAAAAATGGTAAATTAAAATTATTGATAATATTTCAAAAACTGAGGAACAAAAACAATTTTTTTTTTTTGTCTTTTAAAGCAAGTTACAAATTATTTGAAAATTATATTTTTTTTAATGAAATATTATTCTACTTAAAAAATTACCTTTCAATATTTTGTTGGACCTCCTTTGTTTTTTATTACCGCCTTTATCCGTGTATAGAATAGAATCCACTAGATGCTGGATTGTTTCAACGGTTAAATCGTTGTACCAAACATTTTCCACAATTGAATCAAGCTCTCTTAAAGTTTTGGGATTCTTCTTCGTTATGTTAACCTTTAAAATATGCCAAAGATTCTCAATCGGATTTAAATCAGGACTATTGCCTGGCCAGTCCAATTGTTTGGACGTTGACGTGCAATGACTGCACCATCAAGTGGCCCATGGGACACCAGCCGAATGCTGTTACGCGCGAATCCCAGGCCGAAACGCAGCCCTCCTCCCACCCAACCGACAGAGGGGCGCTGCCGCAAAAATCGCGACTCGTTAACCGAACCGATCGCGATCATGCAGGAAAGATAGATGTTAGACTATTATTCGAGGAAAATTAGAACTAATCTTACTAAAGGAATTAATCATGCATTAAAACTATCGCACTCCACAACTACAATTACTAACTACGAGAAAGGTATGTGAGTATTAGTAATTTAAGAAGAGGAAGGGAATTAGTTGCCGATATAATATGGTAGAGGGAATTATAATCCGAGCATAAAACTCTAAAAGGTTCATGCAAGGAATAATTCGATCTACAAATCGGAAGGAACAGAGGGATATAATTTCTAGTAATTCTAATAGGAATCGTGAAGTTTATGCGGCTCAACAAGTCAGGGCTATCTACGTCACCCTTGATCAAGTTGTGCACAAAAATCACACCAAGCATTTTTCTACGGTTAACTAAGGATGGAAGGTTTATTAAAAGCGATCTACTAGAGTAAGACGGCAGTCTCACACTTGCATCCCAGTTGAGGCCGCGTAGAGCGAAAATTAAAAAGTTTTTCTGTACTGATTCTATACGGTCCTGGTGTACTTTGTACTGAGGGCACCATACACAAGAACCATATTCTAAAATCGGACGAACAAGCGATACATAGAGAGTCTTTGTTATATAGGGGTCGTCAAATTCCTTTGACCACCTCTTTATAAACCCAAGCACGCCCATGGCCTTATTTACCATGGTAGAAATGTGTTCAGAAAACATTAACTTGGGATCTAAAAGACCAAGATCATCAACTCGGGTAATTCTCTCGAGAGAACCACCGCCTAGTGTGTAAGGAGCCAGAAAGGCGCTGGAGCGATGAAATGTCATTACTTTACATTTCGAAGCATTAAGGTATAACAAATTTGTACAACACCATGACTGAAAGCTATTAAGATCGGATTGCAACCTGGAGTGAGATAAGCTGTCCTTGAACTGGACACACAGCTTAACATCATCCGCATCATCCGAAGGCAGGTCATTAATAAAGAGTGTAAAGAGTTGGGGGCCTAGATGGCTGCCCTGTGGTACGCCCGAAGTAACCATAACTGGTGAAGATAGGGAGTTTTTGAAGAGGACTCTTTGGGACCTGGAACAAAGGTAGCTAGAAATCCATCTCAAGAGATTGGGTGGAAACCCTAAAAGGTCAAGTTTTTGTGCTAGGAGAGTGTGGTTTACAGAGTCGAATGCTTTACTGAAATCTGTGTAAATTACATCCGTCTGTAGATTACCTTGGAAGCCTTTAATGATAAAGGAGGTGAACTCCAATAAATTCGTGGTTGTTGATCTCCGCCTTATAAATCCATGCTGGGCAGGAGATATAAGTGATCTGCAAAGATGCTGCAGGTGCGGAGTTAAAATTTTCTGAAACACTTTAGGAATTGCGGATAACTTTGATATACCTTTGTAGTTCTTCTCGTCAGACTTACTACCTTTCTTATGGAGAGGAATAATGAACGACTCCTTCCATATGGAGGGGAATCATGAAGAGTTAATGGACAGGCTGAATAGTTTAAGCAACGGTCCACACAGAGATTCGGCGCAGTATCTAAGTACACAGCCGGGAACTCCGTCCGGACCCGGTGAAAACACCGGCTTAACTTTCCGGAGATCAAGAAGCAGAGAGCTTTCATTTAGCAAGGGACTGAAGATGCCGTTCGACCTGGGTAAACCGTATGGGTACGGCTGCCCGGAGTAGCATTCCTGTGAATAGGTTGTTTGAAAGAATTGGGCAAAAAGATCGGCCATTGCCTGATCAGTATTTGCCGACGTATTAAGAAATGATAGCGAGGATGGATGAGCGGACGTTTTACGCTTACTGTTTATGAAGCTGTAAAACTGCTTAGGGTCCTGAGAAAAACGTATCCTGCATCTAGATAGGTAGTTCTTATAGCACTGGGAATTAAGAACTGAAAAGTTTGACCGAGCCATTACATAGCGAGAGAGAGAAGAAGGAGAGCCAACTTCTTGAAATTTTTTGTAAAGTCTTGATTTTAAGTTTTTTAGACTGGATAACTCTTTGGTAAACCAAGGGGGCTTCCCAGATCTAATAGGACAGGAAAGTGGGACACAAGACTCAAAAAGTGAGTCAAGTGCATCGTAGAAAATGTTTGTGCATATTGTAACATCAGTGCACAAATACAAAGCGGACCAATCAAAATCCCTAATGAGGTTACTAAGCTTCGCAAGCTCGGCTTTACGAAAGCAGCAGACACATTGAGGTAGCCTACCCGACCGATCCAATGCGGTTGGTCCTATATCGAGCGACACTTCAAGTGTAGGATGGTAGGCGTCTTCAGGTATAGTGAGCGGAGGGACTCGGGTTAACAACGCAATGGTCGGATCCGTTACAAAGCACAGATCAAGCAATCGACCCAGGGAATTTTTCACATGGTTGACTTGAGACAGGGATAAGTCGAGTAAGCCGTCTATAAAGTCATGTCGTGACATGGGGACTAGGTTATTAGACTCGTTTACCGAAGACTAAACAGTTCCTGGTAAATTGAAATCCCCAAGAACTATCATATGATCTTTATCTGATAGCGAGGAAGAAACAGCGCTTAAGACGGACAAGTGCTGCTCATAAATTGCGATGTCCGAAGAAGGTGGAATATACGAGCATGTAATAATGAAGTTATTCCAATGAGTTATTCCAATGAAGTTATTCCAACCCGCTTCAAATATTTTGTAATCTAAAAAGAAGAAAAAATATTGTAAATTTAAGAGATTAGGTATCATTTATACAATAAATAAAGGAATTTTAAAAAAATATGACTTACCGATTTTGCACGATGGCAAGGAGCAGAATCGTCCTGAAAAATGATATCATCGGCATACGAAAGATGCTCCTCAATAGATGGTACAAGATGATCCTCCAAAATTGGTTGGTACTTTGCGGCGTTTACTGTTCCATCAATTAGTGCCAGATTTCCAACTCCAAAGTAAGAAAAGCATCCCCAGACCATACGGGATCCACCATGCCTGACCGTCCGTCGTAGGCACACATTTTTGAACCTTTCTCCGACTTTACGTCTCACGTAGAACATACCATCGGAATTAAACAGGTTTATTTTGCACTCATCTGAAAATATAACGTTCCTCCAATCGTTTAAGGTCCAAGATTCGTGCTTTTTAGCCCATTGTAGCCGTTTTTTACGAATTTTAACGGTCAAAACCGGTTTTTTTGCTGGTCTGCGCCCATTAAGTCCTGCATCCGGAAGGCGTCTTCGTACTGTTCGAGTGCTAATATCGACTCCTTTCGACTGAAAAAACTCAAATGTTATGTCTTCTGCAGTTTTGAATCGATTGGCCATGGTTAAGCGCTTCAGAATACGATCTTCCTGGTCGTTGGTCTTCTTTTTTCTTCCTGTCCCGGGATTTCGCTTCAGAGTTCCGGTTTTTTCAAAATTCTTTAAGAAATCCCCGACAGAAGACTTACTAAAGCCAACTTTAGCGCTTATATCACGGAGGCTTAAATTTTTCGATCGCAAAGCCAATATGGCACCTTTATCAGCTTCAGTCATTTTCGAAATGTTTCACTTTTTATTTTTTTTTTCACATCTAAAGCTTAGGATGCACCAAACTGGGTGGTATTTTAAAACTAAATACTTAATAGATAACACGAAAAAATATCCAAGCCGATTGAACCCTTTTTACGCCCGTTCAAAGCTTGCATATAGAGGCCATACCTAGGTGTCCGGATTTCTTTGTCCGCTACTGTATATATATATATGTAAATATAGATTTAAATTTGTAATTTCTCGCAACTTTTTTGTTTTTTAATTCCAATGCTTCTGAAACTTTGTCGGTTACAATGGCTCTCAAATAGTGACACTTCCAAAATTTACTCTAACCCGATCAAATTTTAATGATTCTAAAACGTTTCTTCAATTCAATTGTTTTCAAACTCTTCCGTTTACAATTTCGTTCAAACTTGGTCAGCCGCAATGACTCTCAAACTTTACTTATTAAAAGATTTCTCAAATTGTACTCTAATACACTTACTGTATTCTTACAACTTCAATTACGTTCAACCACGTGTCATCACGTTCAACTCTGTGTCGCTCGTTTCCACTTTGCCTTCGATCAATACTTGTATATGTATATGGATCCACTCGTTTCATACCGACAATCGCTGCCACTCACCAGAATTCACCTGTATTCTGCTACCCAGCCTTATCGCCTCTCAACGTTTGATACCACTAAGATCAGTCAGCTCCTATTCTGCTTTTCGCCTCACTTTCCCAGCTATACATTTAAAACACTCCAGCCGTTTGCTTGTTGTCTGTATACCGAAAAGTCCCGCGCCGCCGTCAGTAACTATGTATTGCTGCTTCTCTCTGCTCTCGTATCGGCTTCGTTGCCAGCTCCTTTATCGCTGTCTCTGCCGTTTCTCGTTGCTTTTTATCGTTCTCGCAGCTCTGCCTTGAAATTCGGTTTTCGTTCTCGCAGCTCTCACGCTTCTCCTTTTTTTCGTAGTCTCTTGCTGCTACTTGAGTCAGTTTTCGCCGTCTGCTGTTTGTCGTGCCTTTCGTAGCTTCTCGTTGAATCCTGCCATCCACGCCACTTCTCCGCAAAAGTTCTTCTGACGCTATGTTTCTATCTCTGTCCCATTAACACTCTTTCTTCTGGGTTATGCGATTTGGCGACCTTTGGCCCAGTTTTCGATATAACACAGAACACTAATGAACACGGTCTCCGAACACTACGATGGTTTTTATACACGTTTTTACACGTTTTAATCAAAGTTTAAATCCTTCGGCCGCAGGAGTTCGCGACGGTGTTTACGCAATTTCTCGGAGGACTCTTCCCCGCTCAGTGGAAGACACAGCACCTAGTGCTCATCCCGAAGCCAGTTAAGCCGCCAGAGATCCCTCCAAGTTTCGCCCTATATGCCTGATCGATTCATTGGGGAAGACGTTGGAACAAATAATATGCACAAGACTGGAAAAGGCGGTGGATGAGGCTGGGGGGCTATCGGCCAACCAGTTCGGCTTCCAAAAAGAGAGATCAACGGTGGACGCCATAGGTAGAATGGTCCGGATCGCGGCTGATGCGGCAGAGGGAACGAGGTGGAAGGGGGGCAAAAAGGAGTACTGCCTAATTGTTACCCTAGACGTCAAAAACGCCTTCAACTCCGTGAAATGGAAGTGCACAGCCAACTCCCTGAGTCAGATGGGCATCCCTGTATATCTCCGGGCATTTTTTTACGAAGTTATTTTGATGGAAGACGTCTGAATTGCGACACGGCGACGAGTACCTTAACACACCTCATATCGGCAAACGTCCCCCAAGGATCTGTGATGGGCCCACTACAATGGAACATAGTATACGAGGGGGTATTGAGGATGGCACTACCAGCCGGATGTCAGCTGACGTTCTACGCTGACGACGTGGCACTCTCGGTGGTGGCCAAACACCTGAACGCGGCAGAGACAGCCTGCAACGATGCAATCCAGCTGATCGCAGACTGGCTCTAGTCAGCGGGGCTTCGATTGGCGGCTCAAAAAATGGAGGCAGTTCTGGCCAGTACGCGAGCTATGGTGGAGACTGCGTACATTCGCATAGGAGAGGTTACGATAGCGTCAAAACGAGCCATCCGCTATCTGGGCGTTATGATCGATACCAGACTCTGCTTCAGAGAGCACCTCAGCTATGTGCAGGAGAAAGCGGCAAACACGAGCCCGGTGCTCTTCCGTATGCTGCTGAACACTCGCGGACCGAGGCAGGAGAGAAGAGTCTTGCTGACCAGTGTCGTTCGATCAGCCATCACGTACGCTGCTGCAGTATGGGCGGATGGCATCAAAGTCGCCAGCTACGCTCGGACGTAAGGTCAATCCACCGTCTCTGTGCGCTTCGCATATGCTGTGGTTTTCGGACCATCTCGGATGACGCCGCTAGTCGTCGCAGGAGTGATCCCCATCGATCTACTAGTCATCGAAGAGAAGACTGTGGCAGAAGCGACCCATGCAGGAGTAGGAAGGAAAGCAGCGCGCAAGCAGGCCAGAGAGGAGAGCCTCCGAGAATGGCAACGACGATGGGACACTGCTGGAAACGGCCGGTGGACCCACCGTCTCATCCCAGATATCGGAGCCTGGATTAGCAGGAGGCACGGGGCGGTAAACTTCTACGCAACTCACGCCCGCGAAGTTAGTGGAATCCATGATGGAAGATATCGCAACCTGGGAGGCAGTCAGCATCTTCGCTTCCGCTTCATTGAAAGAGCTCCGCAGATGTTGGCGCCTCAGAAGGGAGGCTACATAAGAGGAACTAGCGTCTCTGCGAAGCAAAGCATCGCATGCAGTTCCGCAGGGACTTGGTACTCACTATGGCCCTCTACAATACATATATATAATATATGTAATTTAGTTAGTAATTCAATTGGTTAATTGTTAAATAAAGAAGGAACAGATATAAATATATATAAAACACACACATTGCAAAAGCAAGTCGGGAGCTTAAATGCTCTAACTGATTTCAGTGCGTTCACCTTCAAATGACCGATGCTGTGGGAAAAGGGGAAGAGAGAGCCAAGTGAAATGTAAGCTCCCAGCGCAGACGCTCGTTTTTTCGTGTCGTGGACTAAAAGGTCTTAACAAATGGTTGAAAATGTTACGAAAATTATAAAAAAAGGCGTGTGTTAAGTGTTGCCAGTGTTTTAAAGGAAAACGTGCTAGAAAAGTGGTAAAAAGTAATGTGTCAGGCTGGAAAAGTAGTCGAAAAGTCCGGTAAATGCAAACCCATGGCATGGTGGCAGAAGTAAGTCCGCCGTCGCCGTACCATTCGAAAATATTACACTTTCCATAAGCGAAAGTCCTCCAAAAAGCGATCGATCCATCCTCACAATTCAATACATAGGCTTAACATAGGCGCTTGGATAATATATTAAATGGATTTATATTGGACAAAATTATTCTTTGACCAAGCCTCACTTTACATTGCCACAGGCTTATGTATTGGTTCCCCTATATGGTGGCATTGCTTTCCCTAGTGGCGCGGACATTATCCTTATCAGATTTCGAAGAATCCGTATTGGTAGCACGCTCCTGCGGTTGCCTGTTTTTTTTTTTTCGTCGATTCTTTTCTTCGGCTTTTTTCTTGGAAATGTCCAGAAATACATCTTCCAGCGACGGCTGCGTCAGAGAGTAGTCTACCACCCTCCAATGGCTGCGGTGCTTCTCAACGTGAGAGAATACTCTCGACCATCTCAAATTGGCAGTGGGTAAGTGGTAAGCGAGCCTGCCACCAAACTCTTCCCTGAATGAGCAATCATTACGAGTGTGTTTGGTTGGTCTGAATGCAACTTACTCTAGCGATGCCGTGGGATAGTGCGATTCCATTTGATTCTTTATCTCCCGTAGAGTGTACGCCATGCTGTGTGGGTGGGAACTAGGGTTATCTCTATACGGCATTTAAAACACACTTGGAGGGTCACCTTTCCGGACTCGTCTCCACATGTAACTTGAGCACCAGGCACTGGGCAAACTTATTCTTGATGCGCTGCTGCGATCCCAGACAATGAATACGCCCATCCACCATAATAGCCAATTGGGTGCACAGGGCCTCCACCTCCTCCATGCTATGAGAGCTAAGCAGCACCGCCTTCCCATTGTCACGCAGTGAGGAGAGAACATTCCACACATGCCGGCGGGACGCCGGATCGACGCCAGAGCTAGGTTCGTCCAGACAAATGAGCGATGAGCCCTCACCGGCCACCGCTGCGTTTAACTTTCGCTTAGTGCCGCCACTGTAATTCTTGACCTTGTTGTCCAGGTGCGCTAAAAAGCCATAGTCGGTGGCCAACTTTTCGGAGGCTTCTCTGAGGAGATTCCGGCGTGTGCCGCGCAGCAAAAGGAAGATCTTGAGTGTTTGCCGGCCAGTGCAGAAGTCGAAGAGCGTGTCGTGCTGGGGGCAGTAGCCCAAATGCTTTCTCGCTGCCGCGCGACTGGATTTTAGGCTGCAGCCCCTGACGTGAATACTCCCCATCGTCATGCCAATGTCGCCCACAATCATCTTAAAGGTAGTCGTTTTACCGGCCCCATTGGCGCCCAGCAGACCAAAGCACTCCCCCCTGCAGTAAATTGGGGATTTAGCTCTCGATGTTGCAGTACTTTAGTCACTACTCACGGCTTGACAGTGAAGGATATTCCACGTACGGCAGTCGTGCAGCAGTATCTTTTCGAAACCCGGTTCACAACTAGGGCATGCTCCTTGCGATCCTCGCTCGACATTTTACTTATGCTTTCGGCCGCAGCAGCCACATCTTCATCGTTGATTGTTGCATTTTTCTTACCCCGACAAAATATATATTTTATGCCATACCACAGCGTGGTACTGTATTCTCCGAAAATCAGAACCAACAAGTAGATAATACCAGTAATAAGCAAATACCTAACCTCCACCCAATCAAGGAAGTCTGTAAGGAATACGTTTAGCATATTTACGAGTGTTAATCATATTTTCACGGGACTACATTTTTGTGGTATTTTTTTAAATAGTTCAATATATAGTAGGGTCTTTAAGGAAGAACTTTAATCATATGGGAACTTTTCATATTTAAGATATTAATGACTATAAAATTTCCAAAAATACTGCACCATTTTAAAAGATTTTTAAATCTAAGTGAATGATATTATATCGGTAGAAAATTATATGGAAATGCCCATAAAGTACATGTATGTATGAGTCTGTTTTCAAAGTGTGTGTAAGTGTTTTACAACTTACCACGGCAAGCGCAGAACGGTGACGCTATGACATATCCTGGAGCACAATTCCCCGAAGAGTAATATTCGTTTTCTTCAATTTCATGGATGGAATAATAATGGCACTCTAAGCTTCGCCTTTGAAAGCATTTTTTGACCGCAAATAGGCCAGTAAAAATAGGATAAAGGTAGAATACTGCTATGATGGTTTCCATAAAAATGTGTTGGTAGAAGAACAAAACCCCTTCTAACACCATGCCACATAATACAACTAAGGAAACAGGAAACGGGTTGGGTGTTAAATGGAAAATCTTTTCTGAAGGCTGAAGCTAAAAAATACTACCGAAAATGTTGATGGTTGCAATTATGATCAAGGCGAAGCCAGAACCGCTGAAAATGCATGCCATTATATAGGTAAAGGGCAGACCCGCCATTCCGATCATCATGAGTACCGCCAGCATATCTCCGGGATCGTACAACTCGTGCACCGCTAGTATCAGTATCAGTGAAAACGGTAAGTATAGGACCAAGTCTGTGATATAGTGGGTCAGCCAGTAGGTGGCCATGCTCACGCCGGACAGCTGTTGCTGCATCCGTATCTGCGTTACCTTCTCCTGCGTCACTAAGATGGTGAATATCGCCAGGACAATGGATAAATATAGCATAACACAGATGCCCACGAAGAAAGATGTCAATGCTCTATCACTCTCATCAGTCTCTTCGTAGGGGGCATTGGTTACCTCTATGCTCGCCTCGGGACCCACCATCGCTTTGGCCATGGCGTTGAAAATGAGGTTGAGCGAAAGAGGAGCACTATGCAGGAAGATATCATCTCCACTCCAGGCGATCGTCTCTTTGTCGACGGTTGCTGCCGCTATAATACTGCTCCTGATTTCGTATATTCTCTCGGGCGTTTCTTGTTCAGGGCCGATGTAGTCCTTTACATTTTGGCTTATTCTTTCGACCGTGCAGTATTGCTGGGCCAACTCTTGGTAGGCGTTGGCTATATCCCGCCAAGGGCGAGTGTCCGATGTCGATTGCAATATTACTTTGACGTCATCGCCTTTATAATCGGCCAGTGTCAGCGGAAGCCTGTGTAGAAAAGAGCTCTCCAATGTTTTACTAATAAGACCTACAATGAAGATGATTATGGGCAGCAGCAGGATAACCAGAAACATCCATTTTGTATCATAGATGTGCAGCAGCTTCTTCAGCAGCATGGCCTCCCACTGGCCCAGGTAGCGCATGCACCAGTTTGGCTGACGGCTCTGTTCCTGGCTCTGGCCCTGCTCATCCGACCTGCCGCCACCGCCGCCGCTAGTGCGACCCCCACCGCCAAGATCTTCCGCACCGTGCAACATAAATATTTCTGCAAGACTGGTGGAGCTAAGACCGAATCCCACAACATCCAGCTCCTCCATCTGCTGCTCCAAATCGTTGAAGAGTGACCCAAAGGATTCCGAAAAGCGGTGCGGCAATCGATAGGACACGTCTGATCCAATGTTGCTATGTGGACGCGTGTAGGGCACGTGGGCGGCTATCAGTTGGGTCAGCCTGGACACATTGCAGTTGGGGCCCTTCTCGCAGGTGAGCAGATAGCTGGTTTCGTTCTGTTTCTTGAGGAACGCCAATGTGCCCAGGCAACGGAGTCGGCCATCGCTTATGATGGCAATGCGGTCAGCCAATACCTCGCCCTCGTCCATTTGGTGGGTGGTGAGCAGTATGGTCCGTCCCTGTTTCTCATCCAGCAACAGCTTCCATAGTTCGAGCCGCGAGTAGGGATCCAAACCCGAACTGGGCTCGTCGCAGAACAGAACCTTGACGTTGCCGCACAGTGAACAGGCCAGGGCGAGCCGACGCTGTGTCCCTCCAGAGAGATGTTGGGCGGAGCTGTTGGCCTTGTCCTTTAGGCTAAGCTTCTCCAAGTATTTATCCACCTCCTGTTTGACCGCTGCCCCCTTGAGGCCCCTGAGGCGGCTGTATAACCGAAGGTGACTGGCCACACTTAAACCAGCAAAGAAGACGTTCTTCTGCGGACAAATACCCATGGACCGACGGGCCTGGGGATGCTCGGTTTGTATGTCGTAGCCATTGATGATCGCTGTGCCGGAGCTGGGTGGAATGCTCCCCGTCAACATTTGTATGGTCGTGGTCTTACCAGCTCCATTGTGTCCCAGGAGCACCATGATCTCGTTCTCAAACAAATTGAATGTGAGGCCAGCGACCACCTGTCGTTTGCCAAAGCTTTTGCTGAGATTTATGATTTGTACACCAGCGGTTTTGCCTGTGACGTTGGCATCCACGAACCTGGAGGAACTTTGAGCTTCCTCGTCGTTGGGTCTGACAGGGAACAACCCGGGCGGAGATAATAGTCGTCGCATGTACTTGGTCGGACACCAGAAGCGCTTGGTGCACGGGAAATACCATGGCTGTGGCATGCCAAACTCCCCTGGCCTTAGCCGCTCCATGTACAGGCAGACGAGGATTGAGACCAGGCTACAAAGCACCATGATTAACAGTATCACACCCACGCTTATGCTGTCATTGCGCCATGATGCCTTAAAGAGATTGCTCCACTGCAGGCCCAGACTCGCATGCTCCCATACGATAATTCGATTCATGACCATGTTCATGGCTGACACAACGAAAATGCTGCACAGGATGTTCAACGGTGTCCCAGTAATGTCCTTGTTCAGGCAATAGCAAGGAAAATAGCTGGCTAAGCACAGAAGGATAGCAATGATGGGACTCCAATTGGTGCGAGTGCAAAAGGAGCTGACCAGGAAGCCAAAACATATAAAACAGTGGCTGGACACAAGCATTAAGAACAGAAAGACCGACCAGTCAGTGTAAGGGAGAACGGGCTTGTCGGTAAAGGGCTCATCGTTCACGGTAAGACCGATCACCGTCCAAAAAATCGTTATAATCACCGAAAATATGAATAAAACTAACATGGACTTGACATACCAGGCCAGCCATTGGACAGAGTGGCTTACGTCGAAGATGTTCAACATGTCCTTCAGCTGATGCTCCTTTTCGTAGACAATGTTCTGCAAATTACAACGGTTAAAGAAGGGCTTAAAGAACAACTTATACTTACCCTAACATCCAGTATGATCGGAATTGCAATGACACACAAAAAAAATGTAAAATAATAACCTTCGGATGGAAAAGCGAAAGTTGTATATAGTCCTTTGAGCTCTGGTCGAATCACAGTTTGGGTCGAATTCATTTTCTTCAAATACAGTAAGCTGATTTCCGTCTGAAGATGCAGAAACGCAGACTTCTGGTATTGGTTTGTTTTTTCGTACTTCGATATCAGGAGATTTGTATGAAAATGGTGATTTTTGCTGACCGGAAACCGCAGAGAAAACCGGAATCTGTGCGGCAATTCGGATATACCGGACCACTCGTCGGGAAATTCTATGCCGAACGCACCAAAGAACGAACTGTTCATTGTAAGATTTTCCTCCAAGTCCTCGGCATCTACAAAGCCCTGAACATAGCAGTCATCTTCGTCAGATACAGGAATGTGCACCTCACTAACAAGGCGATCAAGAATTTTATTCTGTGGCGAATACAATAAAATAGTTCCGCTGTGTGTAGAAATCAATGAACACAATATTGTATACTTTTACTTGGTTAGAAGTGGTTTTTCGACTTACTTGATATTTTTCTGGCTTAGTTGTCCATCGACCTTGATGGGATGCAATAGCCCCATTATAAAGGGATACAGCGGAAGTAATAAAGAAAATATTATTATAAAAATCAACTGGCATTTTTGTCCCAACTGCACACATAGATTTTTCCACAAGATCAAAAGAAACTTCCTTGGGCAGGACAAGTCCTCCGGCACTTCCTCTTCATTCGGCATTTTTTATATATTTTATTTTATATATATACTGAAACAAAATCAGTGGTGTAGCTGTGGTATAAAAGAGCAGCTTCTCATACGGGGTTTCAGGAATCTTTTTTTTTAAGAATAGCTGATCAAAGTGTTATGTCTTTTCCAATGCGAGATTTAATACATTATATTATCGTAATGAATGAATTTATACTGAGACTGAAGTTTTCCACAAGTGGGAGACTTGAGTTGTTCGGAAAAACTAACTAGATTTCAGCGAAAGGTAGTCTTACGAGCACTCACATGTAGATTGTGTTTTTAGGGATAGGGATTAGTTGTAGATCCTTGTTTCCCGCACACAGTTTTCAATGGGTTTCAATTTGTTTTTAACGAGTGGAACGAGTATCTCCCTAATTTGGAATGCTATGTCCGTGTGTCCGTGAAATTTGTTTTGTTGGAGAAAACAAACTAAAAGTTTCGAAATCTTTGTTTTCTTGAAGAACGCTCGGGAACGTTTCGAGACGCGGCAGGTGACAAGGCTCTATTTTTATACCCGTTACTCAGTCAGTATACATTTGAGCTTATAATTGAAGTAACTTTTATAGTACAGTGGCTGCCAGCTTATTTCGTGTAGCTGAGTAATAAAAGTTCAAGTCGTAATTACGGCTAAACTTTTAAAGATTTAAAAAAAAATTTGTACGCATTATTTTAGATAAGAGCATTGACATGTTTAATAACCAAAAACAATCTCCTTCATCATAAAAACAAACAAATAACGTAATAAAAACAAAGTTTACAGTGTTTTTTAATGCTGCAGCTTATTTCGTGTAGTTTATTTATTTCAAGATATCATACATTTTGCGGTAATGAGATCAGATTTTTTTTTTATTTCGGCATTTTAATTATTATCAAATAAATATGTTATGAGTTTGCGGCCTTGGTCACACTAAATGAAGAAGATAAAAGGGAATCAACAAAATGGTACCACGTACAAGCATTGAGCAGCGAGAACTTGTTCTCAAACACTTTAAAAGTGGCAAAAGTCAGCGTGTCATTGCTGAAATACTATCCCTTAGCCCCAGCACCGTTCAGTATATCATACAACGGTTCATCCGAGAAAAGAGGATTGCAGATAAGGGGCGAAATGCACCCAATACGATTCTTAACGATCATGAGGAGCGTCGGATTGTTCGAAAAATAATGGAAAATCCGAAGTTATCCGCTCCGAAAATTATTGCAGAGGTCGAGAAGGAAATGGGGAAGAAATGTAGTGCAGCCACAGTGCGTCGGGCTTTGCACTATCATAACTTTAATGGTCGTGTAGCACGAACAAATCCATTCATTAGTAAGAAAAATACAGCTACTCACTTAAAATTTTCTGAGGATCATCTTCTTCGCCCGATTTCCTTCTGGGATGACGTCATCTTCGCGGACGAGTCGAAGTTCAATCTTTTTGGATCGGATGGGCGACAATATGTTTGGCAGCGACTAAATACCGAACTGGAGAACAAACACTTAAAAGCTACGGTCAACCATGGCGGGGGTCAAGTCATGATTTGGGTCTGTATGGCAGCTTCTTGGGTGGGCAACCTAGTATTTATTGATGGAACCATGGATGCCAGAATGTACTTGGAACTCCTGAAAGAAAATCTTCTTCAAAGTGCGGATAAATTGGGAAAAAGCTATCGTTTTTGGTTCTACCAGGACAACGATCCCAAACATTCAGCAGGCATTGTCAAGGCTTGGCTTATCTGGAATTGGCCTCATGTTGTGATTACACCAGCCCAGTCACCAGAATTAAATGTCATAGAGAATTTGTGGGAAATATTGGACCAGTCTCTTCGTAAAAGAAAGATTTCCAATAAAAACGAGTTGAAAAGTGTGCTATTGGAAGAATGGCAAAAAATTCCAGTGGAAACTACAAGAAAATTGGTTTTTTCAATGGGAACTTGTCTGACGGCTGTCCAGACTCAGAAAGGAGGGCACACAAAATATTAAATTATAAATTAAGAGTTATATGTTAACCTAAATGGCGCACACGAAATAAGCTGCAGCATGAAAAAGGACTGTAAACTTTGTTTTTATTACGTTATTTTTTTGTTTTTATGATTAAGAAGTTCGTTTTTAATTAATGAACATATATATACTCTTATCTAAAATACTGCGTTAAAATTTTTTGAATATCTGTGCGCAAATGCGGATAATTCCCAAGACGACGTTTGTTGTATTATTTTTGTAGTTTATTCGATATTATATAGAATTTTGGTGTATTTGTTGTTTTGTAGGTTAGGTTTTTGGCTTTATAATACGGTTAGCAAGCGTTGAGTGTATCTCGGAGGACTGGCACTGGACTGATGCTTGCTCGCTTTCGTTTCGCTCTCAACTGCTGCTCTCAATTCTTGCTTTCCCATCTCCCATAAACTCAAACCTGCGTTATCTGGTGACGTTTGCTACTCCGAGTTTCGTTTTGTACAGTGGGCTCTATCCCGATTCCTACATCCGGCCCTCCTGACAATGGATTCGTCCCGAATTCCTTCATGTACTCTGCCACACTCGAAGTCTTACAAGGTCCTTCTCCATCTCCTACCTTCTCTACGTCGTACCTTCCGTGTTTGTGGATTTTGACTACTTTGTAGGGCCCTAAATACTTCCCCTTCAATTTAAGTTCTCCTCCATATTGCATTCTCTTAATAGCTACTAAATCGTTTACTTAATATTCTTTTTCTACTTTTCGTTTTTTATTAAACGTGGCTCGATTCTCCTCCTGCAACACCTTTATGTTCTATGTTCCCTAGCTTCTCGGCGTATCTGGTTGCGCTCCTCATCTAGTTCATCAACGAATGATTGATTCACGAGTTCTTTCAGTCCCGATATACCTGAACATCTCATATCTACTCCTGTCAAGATTTTAAACGGCGCCACTTTCGTTTTCCTTGGTTCGATGTTGTTGATTACTTGACGTACTTTGGCTACATGCTTGTACCAAGAACCTGGAATATTTCCGCTTAACTTTGATAACATGGGAACTACGACTCTGTGCATTCTCTCTACTTGTCCATTTCCTCGTGGAACCCATGTGGTAATCATTAAGTGTTGTATATTCTGCTCTGCACAATATTCTTTAAATGCATTTGCTGTGAAAGCTGCTCTTCTGTCTGATACTATTCTACAAGGTTAACCAAAATTGATGGCTTGCCTTTCAAGACAACTTATGACTTCTTCTGTTCCGGTGCTCCGGGTTAGGTATAACCATACTTATTTAGAAAATCCGTCAACAATAACCAAAATATGGTTATACTTCTTTTTGGCACGATGATTAATTCTCTATCTGGGTCCTTGAAAAAAATCTGGTTCGCGATGTAGTAGTCTTCATACCCTTTATCCTCCACAAGACTTATAATCTCTTTTGTCCATTCATCTGCTAATTGTGCCTCTTTCAATCTATGTCTCACACTATCTGTCAATACAAAACATGCTACTCTACTCAAAGCGTCTACATGCCTCATCTTCGTTTTATGATGATCCTATCACTGCAAGTACTTCAAGTTCGTACGAGTGATATTTTTCTTTGCAAGGTCTAGTTTTCCGGCTCATAAACAATACTGGGTGTAACATGTTTTCTTCTGGGTCTCTTTGCAACAAAACTGCTCCAAACCCAAACTTGGACGCATCTGTGTGTATTTCCGGATTATATGGATTATGTAGGATTATATAATCTCAGGACTGGTTTACTAATCAATGCTGCTTTTTACTTTTCGAATGCTATCTTCTGTATTTCTTTGATCTCGAACTTTGTATCCTTCCGGAGCAAATCTGATAACGGTTTGGCCATTACTGCGTATCCCTCTATAAATTTCCTGAAATATGACGTCAGATCTAAGAATCTTTGTTTTGCTTTCCCATCTTTAGGTATCGGAAAATTACTCACTGCCATACTATTCTCTTTACTTACTCTGATCGTTCCATTCTCCACAATTTACCCTAAAAATACAACTTCCTTCTGTAGTACTTGACATTTAGCCCAATTTATCTGTAAACCATTTCGTGCTGCTACGTCGAGTACTCTTCCTAACTTTTCTATTCCTTCTTTTACATCTTTGCTTGGGATGATAATGTCATCCATGTAAGTGACTGCATCTCTTTCCTTAACTTAATCTCTCATCACTGACATTATAAATCGATTAAAAACTGCCGCCGAGTTGGATATACCAAATGGAATATACTGGAACTCGTACTGTCCATTTTGGGTAACGAATGAGGTGTACTTCTGCGACTGTTCTTCGACCGGCACGTGAAAATATACGTTCGAAAGATCTAATGTACTAAACACTTTTGCTCCCTCCAACTTTTCTATGACGCAATCCATTTGAACCATTGGAAAATTATCCCTCACTATCTTTTTATTCAGTTTTCGGTAATCACAGCATAGCCGTTTCTTTCCATTTTTCTTCTCAACCAAAACCACTGGAGATGCATATTCCGAAGTGCTATGTTTGATTATCTTCTCGTCTAACCATTCTTGAACTTGATCATCTACTATCTTTTTTTCACTGCACGCTAATCGTCGTGGATGCTGGTAGACCGGTAACTCATCTGTTAAAACTATTTTCATTTTTACCCGACTATTATCGTTTCTTTTTGGCTGATATCCCTCGATCATCTCTTTTACTTTACCAGCCTCCAACGGTGACAATTGTGACGTCATTACGTCTACTATTTCTTCACTTATGGTTTTGTTAAAATCTCCTCATGTATTGAATTTGCCCTTTCTTGTTTGATCTGACCCTCAAGCTTGCATTTTTTGAAGCCCTATGCACTGGTTGGTTGCATTTAAAATATCTACAAAAATTCTTTGGACAGTCTTTCCTCACGTTTCTCCGCACTTATCACATTTCATGACTGCCACGGAACATTTTCCTTCATCGATTTGCTTATCAAAATTTCTTGATTTGTATTTATTTGAAGACTTTAACGGACCACGCATCTTTTCATAGACTTCCATCTGATTCTTCAACTGTCTCATATTTTTAGCCTGATATGGCAATCCCTTGTTGCTTCGACTATCTGGAATACGATTCACGAAGTACTCGATTAAACTTTCGTCCTCTAAATCGATTGGTTTCGCAATCTCGATCAGAGCATACAAATACTCTTGCAGTGTTTCATTCTTCTTTTGCTGTCGCTTGCTTAATCTCCGATGAATCTCCGCCGATGATACTTCAATCCCGAACTCATCTGTCAATGCTTCCTTCAATCTATTCCAATCCCGAATATAACGCTGACTGCATATGAATGACTTTGCTGCTCCACCTAACAATTGCTTAGCATAAATAAATGTCTGTGACTGGTTCCATCCTACGGTCAATGCACATTCTTCAAGCTCGGTTATCCACTGATTAACATCTAAGTTATTTGAACCCGAATATTCTGATACGCTACCTTCAACATCTTTCAACGTGAACCATGATCTAGTTGGAACTGAGGCTTCCATTTCTCTACGACCAATTCCCGCCACTCTGTTTTCTATTTCTTCATCCTGAACTCGCCGTGGTTCTACTGCACTGAATGACTCTTCATTTTCATCACTATTATTTACTTGTTCATCATCTTCAACTTGAAGATCATAGTGATTAAGAAGCCGGTTCTGTAACTCACTCTTTCTTCCGCCTGTCACTAATTCTAGTTCACGCAATTTCAGCCTCAAATCTTCGACGCGCAGTGCCAGTATCTCCTTCTTTCTCATTTTGTACAAATTGTGTTCTTATATTATAGTGTGTTATGGTTAATAATAAATTTTTAAATAATATTTTAATTTTTAATTTCTCGCAACTTTTTTGTTTTTTTCATCAAACTCTTCCGTTTACAATTTCGTCAAACTTGGTCAGCCGCAATGACTCTCAAACTTTACTTATTCAAACATTTCTCAAATTGTACTCTAATATAACAACTTCAATTACGTTCAACCACGTGTCATCACATTCAACTACGCTCAACTCTGTGTCGCTCGTTTCCACTTTGCCTTCGATCAATACTTGTATATGTATATGGATCCACTCGTTTCGTACCGACAATCGCTGTCACTCACCAGAATTCACCTGTAGCCTTATCGCCTCTCAACGTTTGATACCACTAAGATCAGTCAGCTCCTATTCTGCTTTTCGCCTCACTTTCCCAGCTATACATTTACAACACTCCAGCCGTTTGCTTGTTGTCTGTATTCCGTCTGCTGTTTGTCGTGCCTTTCGTAGTTTCTCGTTGAATTTTGCCATCTACGCCACTTCTCCGCAAAAGTTCTTCTGACGCTATGTTTCTATCTCTGTCGCTCTCCAATAATTGCCCATTTACACTCTTTCTTCTGGGTTATGCGATTTGGCGACCTTTGGCCCAGTTTTCGATATAACACAGAACACTAATGAACACGGTCTCCGAACACTACGATGGTTTTTATACACGTTTTAATCAAAGTTTAAATCCTTCGGCCGCAGGAGTTCGCGACGGTGTTTACGCAATTTCTCGGAGAAGGACTCTTCCCCGCTCAGTGGAAGACACAGCACCTAGTGCTCATCCCGAAGCCAGTTAAGCCGCCAGAGATCCCTCCAAGTTTCGCCCGATTCATTCGATCGATTCATTGGGGAAGACGTTGGAACAAATAATATGCACAAGACTGGAAAAGGCGGTGGATGAGGCTGGGGGGCTATCGGCCAACCAGTTCGGCTTCCAAAAAGAGAGATCAACGGTGGACGCCATAGGTAGAATGGTCCGGATCGCGGCTGATGCGGCAGAGGGAACGAGGTGGAAGGGGGGCAAAAAGGAGTACTGCCTAATTGTTACCCTAGACATAAAAAACGCCTTCAACTCCGTGAAATGGAAGTGCACAGCCAACTCCCTGAGTCAGATGGGCATCCCTGTATATCTCCGAGCAATTATACGAAGTTATTTTGATGGAAGACGTCTGAATTGCGACACGGCGACGAGTACCTTAACACACCTCATATCGGCAAACGTCCCCCAAGGATCTGTGATGGGCCCACTACAATGGAACATAGTATACGAAGGGGTATTGAGGATGGCACTACCAGCCGGATATCAGCTGACGTTCTACGCTGACGACGTGGCACTCTCGGTGGTGGCCAAACACCTGAACACCAGAGACAGCCTGCAACGATACAATCCAGCTGATCGCAGACTGGCTCTAGTCAGCGGGGCTTCAATTGGCGGTGCAGGAGAAAGCGGCAAACACGAGCCGGGTGCTCTTCCGTATGCTTCTGAACACTCGCGGACCGAGGCAGGAGAGAAGAGTCTTGCTGACCAGTGTCGTTCGATTAGCCATCACGTACGCTGCTGCAGTATGGGCGGATGGCATCAAAGTCGACAGCTACGCTCGGGCGTAAGGTCAATCCACCGTCTCTGTGCGCTTCGCATATGCTGTGGTTTTCGGACCATCTCGGATGACGCCGCTAGTCGTCGCAGGAGTGATCCCCATCGATCTACTAGTCATCGAAGAGAAGACTGTGGCAGAAGCGACCCATGCAGGAGTAGGAAGGAAAGCAGCGCGCAAGCAGGCCAGAGAGGCCGGTGGACCCACCGTCTCATCCCAGATATCGGAGTCTGGATTAGCAGGAGGCACGGGGCGGTAAACTCACGTCCGCGAAGTTAGTGGAATCCATGATGGAAGATATCGCAACCTGGGAGACAGTCAACGTCTTCGCTTCCGATTCATTGAAAGAGCTCCGCAGATGTGGGCGCCTCAGAAGGAGGCTACATAAGAGGAACGAGCGTCTCTGCGAAGCAAAGCATCGCATGCAGTTCCCCAGGGACTTGGTACTCACTATGGCCCTCTACAATACATATATATAATATATGTAATTTAGTTAGTAATTCAATTGGTTAATTGTTAAATAAAGAAGGAACAGATATAAATATATATAAAACACACACATTGCAAAAGCAAGTCGGGAGCTTAAATGCTCTAACTGATTTCAGTGCGTTCACCTTCAAATGACCGATGCTGTGGGAAAAGGGGAAGAGAGAGCCAAGTGAAATGTAAGCTCCCAGCGCAGACTCGCGTTTTTTCGTGTCGTGGACTTAAAGGTTTTGACAAATGGTGGAAAATGTTACGAAAATTATAAAAAACGCGTGTGTTAAGTGTTGCAAGTGTTTTAAAGGAAAACGTGCTAGAAAAGTGGTAAAAAGTAATGTGACAGGCTGGAAAAGTAGTCGAAAAGTCCGGTAAGTGCAAGCCCATGGCATGGTGGCAGAAGTAAGTCCGCCGTCGCCGTACCATTCGAAAATATTACACTTTCCATAAGCGAAAAAGTCCTCCAACAAGCGATCCATCCTCACAATTCAATACATAGGCTTAACATAGGCGCTTGGATAATATATTAAATGGATTTATATTGGACACAATTATTCTTTGACCAGGCCTCACTATACATTGCTACAGGCTTAAGTATTGGTTACCCTATATGGTGGCATTGCTTTCCCTAGTGGCGCGGCCATTATCCTTATCAGATTTCGAAGAATCCGTATTGGTAGCACGCTCCTGCGGTTGCCTCTTATTTTTCTTTCGTCGATTCTTTTCTTCGGCTTTTTTCTTGGAAATGTCCAGAAATACATCTTCCAGCGACAGCTGCGTCAGAGAGTAGTCTACCACCCTCCAATGGCTGCGGTGCTTCTCAACGTGAGAGAATACTCTCGACCATCTCAAATTGGCAGTGGGTAAGTGGTAAGTGAGCCTGCCTGAATGAGCAATCATTACGGGTGTGTTTGGTTGGTCTGAATGCAACTTACTCTAGCGATGCCGTGGGATAGTGCGATTCCATTTGATTCTTTATCTCCCGTAGAGTGTTCGCCATGCTGTGTGGGTGTAAACGAGGGTTATCTCTATACGGCATTTAAAACACACTTGGAGGGTCACCTTTCCGGACTCGTCTCCACATGTAACTTGAGCACCAGGCACTGGGCAAACTTATTCTTGATGCGCTGCTGCGATCCCAGACAATGAATACGCCCATCCACCATAATAGCCAATTGGGTGCACAGGGCCTCCACCTCCTCCATGCTATGAGAGCTAAGCAGCACCGCCTTCCCATTGTTACGCAGTGAGGAGAGGACATTCCACACATGCCGGCGGGACGCCGGATCGACGCCAGAGCTAGGTTCGTCCAGACAAATGAGCGATGAGCCCTCACCGGCCACCGCTGCGTTTAACTTTCGCTTAGTGCCGCCACTGTAATTCTTGACCTTGTTGTCCAGGTGCGCTAAAAAGCCATAGTCGGTGGCCAACTTTTCGGAGGCTTCTCTGAGGAGATTCCGGCGTGTGCCGCGCAGCAAAAGGAAGATCTTGAGTGTTTGCCGGCCAGTGCAGAAGTCGAAGAGCGTGTCGTGCTGGGGGCAGTAGCCCATATGCTTTCTCGCTGTCGCGCGACTGGATTTTAGGCTGCAGCCCCTGACGTGAATACTCCCCATCGTCATGGTAATGTCGCCCACAATCATCTTAAAGGTAGTCGTTTTACCGGCCCCATTGGCGCCCAGCAGACCAAAGCACTCCCCCCTGCAGTCAATTGGGGATTTAGCTCTCGATGTTGCAGTACTTTAGTCACTACTCACGGTTTGACAGTGAAGGATATTCCACGTACGGCAGTCGTGCAGCAGTATCTTTTCGAAACCCGGTTCACAACTAGGGCATGCTCCTTGCGATCCTCGCTCGACATTTTACTTATACTTTCGGCCGCAGCAGCCACATCTTCATCGTTGATTGTTGCATTTTTCTTACCCCGACAAAATATATATTTTATGCCATACCACAGCGTGGTACTGTATTCTCCGAAAATCAGAAACAACAAGTAGATAATACCAGTAATAAGCAAATACCTCACCTCCACCCAATCAAGGAAGTCTGTAAAGAACATGTTTAGCATATTTACGAGTTAATCATATTTGCACGGGACTACAATTTCTGGGCTTTATAGGATTGCGCCATTTTTGTGGTATATTTTTAAATAGTTGAATATATAGTAGGGTCTTTAAGGAAGAACTTTAATCATATGGGAACTTTTCAAATTTAAGATATTAATGACTATAAAATATCGAAAAATACTGCACCATTTTAAAAGATTTTTAAATCTAAGTGAATGATATTATATCGGTAGAAAATGATATGGAAATGCCCATTAAGTACATGCATGTATGAGTCTGTTTTCAAAGTGTGTGTAAGTGTTTTGCAACTTACCACGGCAAGCGCAGAACGGTGACGCTAGGGTATATCCTGGAGCACAATTCGCCGACGTGTAATCTTCGTATTCTTCAAGTTCATGGACGGAAATATAATGGCACAGACTAGACCTTTGAGAGCATTTTTGGGCCGAAAATAGGCCAGTAAAAATAGGATAAAGGTATAATACTTTTATGATGTTTTCCATAAAATGGAATTTGAGCATTAATAGTTCTGACACCACGGCAAACAATACAACTACGGAAACGGGAAACGGGTTGGGCGTTAAATAGAAATGCTTTTCTGAAGGCTGAAGCTAAAAAATACTACCGAAAATGTTGATGGTTGCAATTATGATCAAGGCGAAGCCAGAACCGCTGAAAATGCATGCCATTATATAGGTAAAGGGCGGACCCGCCATTCCGATCATCATGAGTACCGCCAGCATATCTCCGGGATCGTACAACTCGTGCACCGCTAGTATCAGTATCAGGGAAAACGGTAGGTATAGGACCAAGTCCGTGATATAGTGGGTCAACCAATAGGTGGCCATGCTCACGCCGGACAGCTGTTGCTGCATCCGTATCTGCGTTACCTTCTCCTGCGTCACTAAGATGGTGAATATCGCCAGGACAATGGATAAATATAGCACAACACAAATGCCAATGAACAAAGATAGTACCAATAAATCACGCTGGTCATGCCCATCAGACTTTGATTTGTAGGGGGCATTGGTTACCTCTATGCTCGCCTCGGGACCCACCATCGCTTTGGCCATGGCGTTGAACACGAGGTTGAGCGAAAGAGGAGCACTATGCATGAAGATATCATCTCCACTCCAGGCGATCGTCTTTTGGTCGACGGTGGCTGCCGCTATAAGACTGCTCCTGATTTCGTATATTCTCTCGGGCGTTTCTTGCTCAGGGCCAATGTAGTCCTTTACATTTTGGCTTATTCTTTCGATGGTGCAGTATTGCTGGGCCAACTCTTGGTAGGCGTTAGCTATATCCCGCCAAGGGCGAGTGTCCCATGTCGATTGCAATATTACTTTGAAGTCATCGCCTTTATAATCGGCCAGTGTCAGCGGCAGCCTCTCTAGAAGGGAGCTCTCCAATGATCTACTGATAAGAACTACAATGTAGATGATTATGGGCAGCAGCAGGATAACCAGAAACATCCATTTTGTATCATAGATGTAGAGCAGCTTCTTCAGCAGCATGGCCTCCCACTGGCCCAGGTAGCGCATGCACCAGTTTGGCTGACGGCTCTGTTCCTGGCTCTGGCCCTGCTCATCCGACCTGCCGCCACCGCTGCCGCCGCCGCTAGTGCCACCTCCACCGCCAGGATCTTCCGCACCGTGCAACATAAATATTTCTTCAAGACTGGTGGAGCTAAGACCGAATCCCACAACATCCAGCTCCTCCATCTGCTGCTCCAAATCGTTGAAGAGTGACCCAAAGGATTCCGAAAAGCGGTGCGGCAATCGATAGGACACGTCTGATCCAATGTTGCTATGTGGACGCGTGTAGGGCACGTGGGCGGCTATCAGTTGGGTCAGCCTGGACACATTGCAGTTGGGGCCCTTCTCGCAGGTGAGCAGATAGCTGGTTTCGTTCTGTTTCTTGAGGAACGCCAATGTGCCCAGGCAACGGAGTCGGCCATCGCTTATGATGGCAATGCGGTCAGCCAATACCTCGCCCTCGTCCATTTGGTGGGTGGTGAGCAGTATGGTCCGTCCCTGTTTCTCATCCAGCAACAGCTTCCATAGTTCGAGCCGCGAGTAGGGATCCAAACCCGAACTGGGCTCGTCGCAGAACAGAACCTTGACGTTGCCGCACAGTGAACAGGCCAGGGCGAGCCGACGCTGTGTCCCTCCAGAGAGATGTTGGGCGGAGCTGTTGGCCTTGTCCTTTAGGTTAAGCTTCTCCAAGTATTTATCCACCTCCTGTTTGACCGCTGCCCCCTTGAGGCCCCTGAGACGGCTGTATAGCCGAAGGTGACCAGCCACACTTAAACTAGCAAATAAGACGTTCTTCTGCGGACAAATACCCATGGACCGACGGGCCTGGGGCTGCTCGGTTTGTATGTCGTAGCCATTGATGATCGCTGTGCCGGAGCTGGGTGGAATGGTCCCCGTCAATATTTGTATGGTCGTGGTCTTACCAGCTCCATTGTGTCCCAGGAGCACCATGATCTCGTTCTCAAACAAATTGAATGTGAGGCCAGCGACCACCTGTCGTTTGCCAAAGCTTTTGCTGAGATTTATGATTTGTACACCAGCGGTTTTGCCTGTGACGTTGGCATCCACGAACCTGGAGGAACTTTGAGCTTCCTCGTCGTTGGGTCTGACAGGGAACAACCCGGGCGGAGATAATAGTCGTCGCATGTACTTGGTCGGACACCAGAAGCGCTTGGTGCACGGGAAATACCACGGCTGTGGCATGCCGAACTCGCCTGGCCTTAGCCGCTCCATGTACAGGCAGACGAGGATTGAGACCAGGCTACAAAGCACCATGATTAACAGTATCACACCCACGCTTATGCTGTCATTGCGCCATGATGCCTTAAAGAGATTGCTCCACTGCAGGCCCAGACTCGCATGCTCCTATACGATAATTCGATTCATGACCATTTTCATGGCTGACACAACGAAAATGCTGCACAGGATGTTCAACGGTGTCCCAGTACTGTCCTTGTTCAGGAGATTATAAGAAAAATAGCTGGCTAAGCACAGAAGGAGGGCAATGATGGGACTCCAATTGGTGCGAGTGCAAAAGGAGCTGACCAGGAAGCCAAAACATATAAAACAGTGGCTGGACACAAGCATAAAGAACAGAAAGACCGACCAGTCGGTGTAAGGGAGAACGGGCTTGTCGGTAAAGGGCTCCTCGTTCACGGTAAGACCGATCACCGTCCAAAAAATTGTTATAATCACCGATAATGTGAATAAAACTAACATGGACTTGACATACCAGGCCAGCCATTGGAAAGAGTGGCTTACGTTGAAGGTGTTCAACATGTCCTTCAGCTGATGCTCCTTTTCGTAGACAATGTTCTGCAAATTACAACGGTTAAAGAAGGGCTTAAAGAACAACTCATACTTACCCTAACATCCAGTATGATCGGAATTGCAATGACACACAATAAAAATTTAAAATAAAAACCGTCGGATGGAAAACTGAAAGTTGTATATAGTCCTTTGAGCTCTGGTCGAATCACAGTTTGGGTCGAATTCATTTTCTTCAAATACAGTAAGCTGATTTCCGTCTGAAGATGCAGAAACGCAGACTTCTGGTATTGGATTGGTTTTTCGTACTTCGATATCAGGAGATTTGTATGAAAATGGTGACTTTCGCTGAACGGAAACCGCAGAGCAAACCGGAATCTATGCGGCAATTTGGATATATCGGACCACTCGTCGGGAAATTCTATACCGATCGCACCATAGAACGAACTGTTCATTGTAAGCTTTTCCTCCAAGTCCTCGGCATCGACAAAGCCCTGAACATAGTAGTTATCTTTGTCAATTTCAAGAATGTGCACCTCTCTAACAAAGAGATCAAGTATTTCATTCTGTGGCGAGTACAATAAGATAATTCTGCTGTGTGTGTAGAAATGCATGAACACAATATTGTAAACTTTTACTTGGGTAGAAGTGGTTTTTCGACTTACTCTATATTTTCTTTGAATATTTCCTCGACCCAGATGGGTTGCAATAGCCCGAATATAAAGGGAAGCAGCGGAAGTAATAAAGAAAATATTATTATAAAAATTAACTGGCATTTTTGTCCCAACTGCACACATAGATTTTTCCACAAGATCAATAGAAACTTCCTTGGGCAGGACAAGACCTCCGGCACTTCCTCTTCATTTGGCATTTTTTATATATTTTATTTTATATATTTTATTTTATATATATACTGAAACAAAATCAGTTGTGTAGCTGTGGTAGAAAAGAGCAGCTTCTCATACGGGGTTTCAGGAATCTTTTTTTTTAGGAATAGCTGATCAAAGTGTTATGTCTTTTCCAATGCGAGATTTAATACATTATATTATCGTAATGAATGAATTTATACTGAGACTGAAGTTTTCCACAAGTTGGAGACTTGACTTGTTCGGAAAAACTAACTAGATTTCAGCAAAAGGTAGGAATAGGATAAGAATTAGTTGTAGAGCCTTGTTTCCCGCATATATGATAATTTTGTTTAATGTACTTGTTGGGTTACGCAGCCCAAACTTGCTCCTAAAACATAGTCTTAGTCAGTGGTGCAGCAGTAGAGTAAATTCTATTATTGTTCGTCGTTGATACTGCCCACTGTACCACATTGTCTACATATTGTCATACATATATAAGCTCCCGCACGGCAGCAGCCTATCCAGCCGTTCTCTCTCGTCTTCTTTCTTTACTTTGCCTTCTACATCGCTCTCTCGATCTGTCGTCTTCTATATTGCTCTCTCGATCTTTCGCCACCTCTATCGCTTCATCGATGCATCGCTCGCTCTCACTTGCATTTTGGGCACGGGCAATGGGCCCGCCTGCCCTTGGAATCAGTCTAGAATCTCGTATCGTCGTATCGTCGTCGTCGTTGTATACATGTAAACTGTCTTCACCTAGCATCTCGTCTCGAATCGTCGTCGTCGTTGCATACATGTAAATCTCGACTTAAGCTCTCGCAACAATCGCCTTGCATGGCAAATAAATCATCTTAAATAGAAAACAATTGTGTTTAAATAAATATTTGGGAATTTACGCTGCTGAAAAAGCTCAGTAGCTCAACATTTGGTGACCCCGACGTGATAAGCATAAACAATTAAATCACAAAAAACATTAAAATTTCGTTTGCTAGCAATTTTGTTGTGGAACTACAGTTAATTTGTTCGTTTTTGCACAAGCAACAGTAACGGTGCTCGTTTCGTCTACTTTGCGCTCATCTTACGGTTCTGTCTGCTCTTATTGCAAGCATTCCTCTTTGCGGTCATCTTCCCGCTAGAAACGTTTCTACCGCGGCTGCCCAAATGGACGAGAGAAACGTCAGTGCAGTGGGCGCTGCTGAAAATACGTTGGCTTTTCTGAAGCAGAAAGCACCGGCCTTATATGCAAGGCTGAAACGGTTGGAAGTAATCTTGGAGAGCGCTGCCCTATTTGACTACTTCATGCTCTCTGGAAGGCTCAAGCAGATCGAGGAGCTGCACGGCACCTTTAAAACCGTGCACAGCGAGCTGGAGAAGCTGGACTACGATGAGATTGGCAGCGAATTGTACAACAATTTTGAGGAACTTGTCGTAAAGCTGAAGGTGCTACTTCTCTCTGGACTAACTAAGCTTTCCTCTCCCGTGATTGCCCCTCTTACGGCTGCTGGGGAAATCACACTTGTCAACTCTCAGGAGGATTCTTGCTCAATTTTGGAACCAATTGGAAGTCTCGAGAAACATCAATCCCAATTGGTGCGTTGGATTGCTGTGCCGGCTACGCCTGATGGATCAGAGGATAATGAATCCTATTTAAATATCAACGATGGTTTCGATGGCATCAACACAGCTGGACTTGCGCCGGATTCTGTGTCTCCTCAACCTACTTTCTCGATTTCGACCCGGCAAACATCGTGGAGTCCCTGCAAGCGCTCCGTTTCGGCCGATATTCACTCGCGAGGGGCTCTTCCGAACGATCAGAACATACTCCCTCTACCTGTTTACGGAACTAATGCTGAACAACACGTTGGACTTCGAGCTCTGCTGGCCCCGAGACCATCCCAAGATTGGTCCATTTGGGGAAGGGCGGAGAATTCTAAAAATCTCGTCTTCATTTCAGAAACTCCTGCTGGTCTGGACACATCACTTCAACTGCCCAGTTTGATTGCGCTATCCTTCTTCGCCTCTTCTTCTTCTGCAGCCGAGCCCCACATGACATGGCTCAACTTCGACCTATTAGGTGTGGGCAACGCGCTGATTACTTGCGGTGACTCTACACGTCTCGATGGAAGGAAGAATGGCCCACACTACAACGCACTATGGCTGCTGAACCCTGTATGCTGTTGGGTGATGTTAAAAGGCAGGCTTTCAACGGGGGGAGTATGTTGGGTTACGCAGCCCAAACTTGCTCCTAAAACATAGTCTTAGTCAGTGGTGCAGCAGTAGAGTAAATTCTATTATTGTTCGTCGTTGATACTGCCCACTGTACCACATTGTCTACATATTGTCATACATATATAAGCTCCCGCACGGCAGCAGCCTATCCAGCCGTTCTCTCTCGTCTTCTTTCTTTACTTTGCCTTCTACATCGCTCTCTCGATCTGTCGTCTTCTATATTGCTCTCTCGATCTTTCGCCACCTCTATCGCTTCATCGATGCATCGCTCGCTCTCACTTGCATTTTGGGCACGGGCAATGGGCCCGCCTGCCCTTGGAATCAGTCTAGAATCTCGTATCGTCGTATCGTCGTCGTCGTTGTATACATGTAAACTGTCTTCACCTAGCATCTCGTCTCGAATCGTCGTCGTCGTTGCATACATGTAAATCTCGACTTAAGCTCTCGCAACAATCGCCTTGCATGGCAAATAAATCATCTTAAATAGAAAACAATTGTGTTTAAATAAATATTTGGGAATTTACGCTGCTGAAAAAGCTCAGTAGCTCAACAGTACTATAATCGAATATAATGAACGAATGTAAATATGTAAAAATACAAAATGTATATCAGACATGACCTTATATTAGATATTTTGTCTTTAGGGTATTCTTGCGTCGCGTCCATAAGCCGCACTCAGGAAATACATTTGTATTTCAAGAAATCTCTCATACAGTCGTTTTCCCAGCAAACCCCAAAAGGCAACACACGGAAAAAGTTAAATCCAAATTGCAAGTAAATCCAAATCAAAAGTTAGACCATCCATCCCCCTGATACCGAGTTAAGGATTGCGTGCCCCTAAAGAAATAGCCTGAATGCAAACCGCACTCGCATCCTGCCATGGTAGTGTGCCATGGGAGGATCTCCCACAACTAAGCCAATTTCGAGGCACCAGGCAGGCACCTATTTGAAACTCAATTAAACACGGAAAGGGCAGCAGCCCGAGACGTTGAGCCTTCTCCTCCTCCCTCTTCTGTGTGTGACATGAAATTCTCCACGGTGGACGCAGCTGTTCTTTATGTGGGTGCTGCTGCTGCTGTGTAGGGGTTTTGGGGTTGAGGGTCGAGGGCTGAGGGCTTAGGGGGAGTGCACTCCGCTCGGGTGGATTAAATATTTGAATACTGTTGCCAGCAGCAGCCGCACTGCCTCACAGCCTGCCTCCTCAGTCTGCCTGGGTCTTTATTTTGATCCCATTTAAAGGGCTGCAGGCACCGGTGTTCTATTTTGTTCTGTTCTATTCTGTTCTTTGGGAGTGTTCCTAAATAAAGAGCTTCGGTTCGGTTTGGTCAATGTCAAAACTTTTAATAACAGTTTGGCAGACTTTAACTTTGTTAGTTAGCCAGGTCTACTACTACTAGCATCATCCTCTACTACCTTCTGCCTCGGATTATTCCTGGTTTTTCTTGCTTTTGTGCAAAATTTAAATTTTCATCACAGCGGACAATAGCTACAGGACCAACAGGAACTTGAGCAGAAACAAGCAATCCTGCAGCACACACACGCCACATGCCGATTAGAATGTTTGCTGTGTTCTTCCGGTCATTTGCATATGTACACACACACACAAATACACAGATACACAGAGGGACAGGTCAGACAGACGGACAGGATACACGTGAGGTACATTTTTTGACCCATATGACCCATGGCATTTGAAGCTGAAGGCTGAAAGCTGACCCGCATCGATGGTGACCATGCATAATTAGATCCACTTTAGGGCCAAATATTTGGCCAACAAATTGATTTCATTCAAACCATCCTTACAGCGAATAGTACTGTACGCCATGTACTCCATGGGTTTTGCTAATTGCGATCCGATCCGATACCTAGACAAAGCAACGCAATGCTTACAATTTCCCTGGAAACCAAAGACTCCTTCCTTTTCTCCTTGAGTGTATAATAATTGAAGTGTAAATGAAAAGATCATTGTATTTTTGAGAGATTTTCTATTAATTTTCTTGTGGCTTGAACCGGTATCATATACGTTGTGCTTTCCTGTATCTGTTATCCGTTTAAACCTCTTTAAACATCCGATTGTATTGGGGGTACGTGCCATTGATTAGCACTCGAGTTGTGGTCATTTAATATTCATGAAAAAAAGGAGTCGGGGGAAAGCATTCATTGAACGAGTTATCAATCCACAATCCAGAAACTACTCCACTCCCAAAGAACCTCCGAATTAAAAAGATGCGCGATTTACCAGCTGGGCCCCAGCCGATTGGGTAGCCGGAATTCCTCACGAAAGTGGGCACTATCCTGGTCATTTTCGGTCTCCTGCAACTGGTGATTGTTAAGGCCTGCGATTATGACTTTAAGGCGGATTTCACTGCGCCCGGCTATGTGTGGTTTCTCATCGCTTTGGGGTTGCTGCTGATCCTTATGGGTTTGACTTGCACCCACGGTTTACGGAGCAGCTATGTGCTCGAAACTATTGTCTCTGAGGCACTGATACTGAGTGTGCTCAGTGGGGACTTTCTGCTCTTCATGAAGGTCTGGGCGAGTGGCATCCTAGCGGGGGCTGTACTCCTCAGCATTTGCATCTATTTGATTGGGCTTTTCGTGCCGCTAAGAATTCTGCCGGGTCCTGAATCCATAACTTTTCTATGCAATATTTAGCCGATGGTTTTCAAATGCAACCCTTAAAAAGCAATGAATGGCAATAAAAGAGGGCGCACACTGCACCACGAAGAGACTAAAGTTTTCCGGTATTTTAGAGAATCTATCCTATTTGGAATGCTATGTTTCCAATGTGTTTAGTGTGTCTGTGAAACCGATTTCTTGAAAACAACAAACTGTACATTTAAAAAAGTTTGTTTCCTTGACGTCAAAGCTTAGCGCTACGTATAAATTTACGCTTAATGTCTCCGACAAGTATATTCATTCAACTTCTACATCCTCCGTCGCAGTTGCAGCCGAAAACATTACAGGGGCCATAGCCGCAATAGGGGGTCGGCTTAGTTCCATCGGCGCATCTTAAAGGGTTTAGTTTTGGGTAGCAACATATAGCTTTTCTACATCCGCCATCACAGTTACAGCCGAACATATTACAGCGGCCATTGCCGCAATACGTATGCCATGTTCCATCCATGCACTTTCCCGCGGCTGAATAGCAGCATTCGGACGTAGCACTTCTGATGAGAACAAGAACCAGCGGAACAATCGCAAAATTCATCTTGGTGGTGTACGATGAGGAGGACAATGGTTGGCTGGTAGTTAAGAAGGCATTATATATACTTTTCCAAACCGTTTTTAATCCATCTACTGGATATGGTACGAGTATTTATCAAATTTTGTATGCTTTGCTTCCAATGCGGGTGTCCGTGAAATTGATTTGTCGGAAAAAACTAACTACGTAGTCTGGTAATATGCACGGAACGTGTCTTCTTGCTCGCAGGATCCAAAAACTGATCTCGATCTTAACTTTATTCATTCTCTTTTCTCTTTCTTTTTTTATGCGCTCTCTGCAAGGAGAATATATTTTGAGAGTAAAGCACGGTGGGCCAAAGAACTAATAGTATTTGTACAGTGGTATTGGAGTATAGAACTTCACACAATGAACACGAAAACATATTAAACCGCGAGGTCCACCGAAAAAAAAGAGACAAAAGTCTGGTCGCGATTTCCTGTCATTATTTTCATACTCAATATCACATGATTGCGGGGAAAGGCAATATTTTATCGGAGACATTTAACTACTTTCTCAATTTTTACCGACTTTTTAGCACTCGAGTTGTGGTCATTTAATATTCATGAGAAGTAGGAGTCGGGTGAAAGCATTCATTGAAAGAGTTATCAACCCACAAATTTTTCATATAAAACACCTAGACACGACTCCACTCCAAGGAATCTCCCAATTAGAAAAATGGACGATTTACCAGCTGAACCGCAGGCGATTGGGCACCCGGAATTCCTCGCGAAAGTGAGCACCATCCTGGTAATTTTCGGTCTCCTGCAACTGGTGATTGTTAAGGCCTGCAATTATGACTTTAAGGCGGATTTCCCTGTGCCCAGCTTTTTGTGGTTTATCTTCGCTTTGGTGTTCCTGCTGATCCTGGTGTGTTCGGATTGCACCCACGGTTTACGGATCAGCTATGTGCTCGAAATGATCGTCTCTGAGGCACTGATACTGTGTGTGCTCAGTGGGGACTTTCTGCTCTTCACGAAGGCCTGGGCGAAGTGCTCATTTGCATCTCGTTGATAATCTCACGAATTGGTTTTCGTCCTGATCATCACCTTTCTCCACGGCAGACGTCTGTTCCTTGACAACGCGTCAATCTTCATGCTGCTCATCTATTTGGCTATAACTTTCTTCTATATGATCTTCTTTATCGTTCAAATTGTTCTGAATGTTGTGCACGATTCGAGCATCAAATCTGCAATAGAACCCGAAAAACAAAACAGTTTCTTCAAGAAGAGATTTTTTTTTTTTACTTTTGGTCGTTGATATGTAATGACTGCACCATCAAGTGGCTCATGGGACACCAGCCAAATGCTGTTACACGCGAATCCCAGGCCGGAACGCAGCCCTCCTCCCACCCAACCGACCGAGGGGTGCTGCCGCATGACGCGCGACTCCTACACCGAACCGGTCGCGATCATGCAGGAAAGATAGATGATAGACTAATATTCGAGGAAAATTATAACTAATCTTACTAAAGGAACTAAGCATGCACTAAAACCATCGTACAATTTCTTATTACGAGAAAGCTATGTGAGTAATAGTGTTTGAAGAAGAGGAAGGGAATTAGTTGTAGATATGATATGGTAGAGGGAATTATAATCCGAGCATAAAACTCTAAAAGTTGTATGCAAGGAATAATTCGATCTACAAATCGGAAGGAACAACGGTATATAGTTTCTAGTGTTTCTAACAGGAATAGTGAAGTTTATGCGGCTCAACAAGTCCGGGCTATCTACGCCACCCTTGATCAAGTTGTGCACAAAAATCACACCAAGCATTTTTCTTCGATTAACTAAGGATGGAAGGTTTATTAAAAGCGATCTACTAGAGTAAGACGGCAGTCTCACACTTGCATCCCAGTTGAGGCCGCGTAGAGCGAAAATTAAAAAGTTTTTCTGTACTGATTCTATACGGTCCTGGTGTACTTTGTACTGAGGGCACCATACACAAGAACCATATTCTAAAATCGGACGAACAAGCGATACATAGAGAGTCTTTGTTATATAGGGGTCGTCAAATTCCTTTGACCACCTCTTTATAAACCCAAGCACGCCCATGGCCTTATTTACCATGGTAGAAATGTGTTCAGAAAACTTTAACTTGGGATCTAAAAGAACACCAAGATCATCAACTATGGTAATTCTCTCGAGAGAACCCCCGCCTAGTGTGTAAGGAGCCAGAAAGGCGCTGGAGCGATGAAATGTCATTACCTTACATTTCGAAGCATTAAGGTATAACAAATTTGCACAACACCATGACTGAAAGCTATTAAGATCGGATTGCAACCTGGAGTGAGATAAGCTGTCCTTGAACTGGACACACAGCTTAACATCATCCGCATACATAAGTACTCGAGAGTATGTTAATACCGAAGGCAGGTCATTTATAAAGAGTGTAAAGAGTAGGGGGCCTAGATGGCTGCCCTGTGGTACGCCCGAAGTAACCATAACTGGTGAAGATAGGGAGTTTTTGAAGAGGACTCTTTGGGACCTGGAACAAAGGTAGCTAGAAATCCATCTCAATAGATTGGGTGGAAGCCCTAAAAGGTCAAGTTTTTGTGCTAGAAGAGAGTGGTTTACAGAGTCGAATACTTTACTGAAAACTGTGTAAATGACATCCGTCTGTAGATTACCTTGGAAGCCTTTAATGATGAAGGAGGTGAACTCCAATAAATTAGTGGTTGTTGATCTCCGCCTTATAAATCCATGCTGAGCAGGAGATATAAGTGATCTTCAAAGATCAGGTGCGGTGTTAAAATTTCCTCAAACTCTTTAGGAATAGCGGATAACTTAGATATACCTCTGTAGTTCCTTCCATATCGAGGGGAAGCATGAAGAGTTAATTGACAGACAGACTGAATAGTTTGAGCAACGGTCCACACAGAGACTCGGCGCAGTACCTGAGTACACAGCCGGGAACTCCGTCCGGACCCGGTGAAAACACCGGCTTAACTGTTCGGCAATTGCCTGATTATTATTTGCCGACGTGTTAAGAAATGATAGCGAGGATGGATGAGCGGACGTTTTACGCTAACTGTTTACGAAGCTGTAAAACTTCTTAGGGTCCTGAGAAAAACGTATCCTGCATCGAGATAGGTAGTTCTTTGAGCACTGGGCATTAAGAACCGAAAAGTTTGACCGAGCCATTAGATAGCGAGAGAGAGAAGATGGATTTCCAACTTCTTGAAAGCGAGGGTGAATTATTGAGAGCACGAAGCAGATGGGATCGGCGAAAAGGGTTGTGCTGCGAAACGAGACGACGATTTTATTTGATTTTATTGACTCGATTGTATGCCACTCGTCGATCTCGGATTATTGCCAGACGACACACCTGCCCTGCTGTTCAATGTGACTGTGCTTGGCTGTTTTTTATGACTGGCAGACAAGACAGTGGCATGGCATTCAAACACTGGAAACATTCAAATGTTTTGGAGTCTACGAACCAGAAACCTGGCGTGCCACCACCTCCACTTCCACTCGTATCCCCAAGCCTCGTTTCCATTGACCATTGAAACCATTGGAGCGGAAAGCTGGCCAATTATTGTGTGCAAGGTCCATAAATAATATGGATAGCATAGATGTAGAAGCAAGGAGCAGAGAGCTCCAGAGTGCTCCGGAGTGCTCCGAATAGTGCCACTTGCATCGAATGGGACACAGAGCAGCTTCCTTCGAATCTAATCTGCATTGAGCGTCCCCCGACCCGAAAGAGCCCTTTGCCCCAGAGCTCTCTCTAGGCTCTGTTTGTCCCCGGCACACATTTCGAGTGTTTTGTTTATGTGGAGCACACATTTCCAGCACTCAAGACATGGAGCCGTCGTTTGCATAATAATTTAACTCATTATCCACGCCCCCTGTCCTTTCCCTGTCCCTCCACCCAGCAGCATGCAGCATGCACCCGACTAAATAAGCATAAGTAAGACACACCACACACACACACACACACACCACACACACACACACACACACACATACATTACATTCATTTGCCATACGAGAGAGCGGAAGAGTGCGGAGGAGGAGGTGAATGCGAACGCTGTTGAGTCCCGCAAAAGGATTTGCGGCACCTTGGAGGAGCACTAACGAGGTAATTTTAAGGCTCTGCGAGGTCAAGATGTGACGACGACGACACTCCCAGCGCCAAGCAGCGGTGACGAATGCGTTTCTGTGCTCCTGCTGTTCATTACGCATACGACACGTGTGTCCTAAATGTTGTGACATCTAAAATATGTTTCGCTTCGTTTGCCATCTAAATTCTGCCTTTCTTTCTTTGGCATTAAGCAATAGTAACCTTAAACAGCAGCTCCATCGAATGAACAATTGCATACAATCTCCATAACAGGAGATGGAAAATGGGCGAGCAGGATGTAATGGGTGGGGGGGGGGGGGGTGGGGAGGATCAACTAGTTTTCCACAGTGAGGTACTTCCTTATCCTTCATGAGTAGGGTGGGAGAGGGGCAGGGCGCCCTTTTCTTGTACTTTTTATCCTTCTCGCTGCTCTCTAATCTCCTCTCCATAGCTATTATCGCATTCCATCGCACAACCTTTACCCCCCCCCACACTCTGCCCTCTGGTCCATGGCTCATCTCTTGACTCTGCTACCCAGCCCCCGATGCAGCAGCAGCAGCAGCAGTTCACTTAACTTACTCAAGTCGTTGACGGCATAACTTCCGCTCCGCATAGCGCCCCCACCCCCGGTAGGTGCAGTGGCAGTGGCAGAGGCAGAGATGTGCCAGAGAGCTTAGTGTCTTAATGCCAATGCTCGCACATTTTATACAATTTCTTATACACATTTTGAAATCCTTTAAGGGGCTGCATGCAGTGGTACGTACGCTTTCACTTACATCTTCAAGAGGATGCGAGGCGCCCCAACGATGAGGATGAAGATGAGGATGAGAATGTCTGTGGATGTGGATTGAGCTGCATGAACTATGTACTTCTCGTGGCAGTTGGATTACATTCGAATACTCCTACAAGACGATTGCCAAAGACGCAGACTTTATTGACAGTGCCACAGAGAAGGGTACGGATACGATTCCCATTTTGTTTGATCTTCTCTCAGTGTGTGTGTGTGTGTGTGCCGGAAAAAGGGTCACGTCTTAGGAAAACCAAATCTCCCACTGCAGTGGATGGATGGATGGGTGGATGGATGGATGGATGGATGGATGTGTACTTTCAATTCAATTAGCAGCACATTTGATCTCTGGTCAAGCAAACGAACCTTTAAAGGCGGAATACTGAGGCACGAATGAGGCTGCCTAGTGGCTGTGCTTAGTGAAACCCACTTTGATCAACGACTTGCCACCGAGATGCTAATTGATCTGATTTCCACTTATTTCAGATGCCTCTCGTTGGCCAACGAAAGCCACAAGAAAGTGAGTTTTAGGTGTGAAAACTCTTCTGGGTTCTGGTTGTGCTGTTCTCTGACTCAGTTCTTAAACTCTTCTCGAACCGACCGCAACAAATGCATCATCGCACACTTTTAAGCATCTTACTGGCTGTTCTGGCGCCATTCCTGGCCTGTGCTGGTGCCGGTGCCGGTGCCGGAGTCCGAGGAAGTCATCTGAAACGCTTCAGCCGATCGCTCCTCTTTCCGCCGACCAGTCCGACGCGCGTGCAGTTTATTGGAGGCATTGGCATACCCGTGGAGGGGCTACACTTCGAGTCCGTGACCTCGGGGTATGTCCTGAAGGCCGAGTATTTCCTGCCCACCAATGCCACAGAGATCACGCGAGTGTACCTCAAGCCACAGGCCATAACGGGCAGAGGGGAGAGCGTGGACAGCGCGGACTACGGCGCACTCTATCGCTGGATTATGTACCGCGGCATCGAGATGGTCATAGCGAATACGGGCCTCCCGGGACGCAGTTGCCTCCTGCGCCTGATCTGCGAACACGCAGCCCTGCCGCTGAGCCACGAGAGCGGCTTGCTTGGGGAGGTCCTGGACATCATCCTCACGCCCTCGAGCTCCAGGGACGAGCTCACGGGCCACGGCCCAAACCGCGACTATCATGCGGCGGAGCGTTTCGGCCGAAGAGGAGGCGACTGCGAGGCGTTCTATGCGAGCGAGTGCCAAAAGACGCCCATGGATCTCATCAGCATGTTGCTGGAAGTCAATTAATAAGTGGATATATATTAATAGATATATATTTAATTATATGGATAACTAAAACGGAGTTTCACTTTGCTTACAATATTAGAGAGGCAGACACAAAATGGGAAATCACGTACAGTACATCCCCCCTCTGATGAAGTTGATAAACATTTTAATTAGTTTTTGCAATGCTAGTGCGTGTCCTGCATTCGAATAAGCAGCATCAATTAAGCACAGGATATGTGACAGCCACCACTGCGTATGGGTAATGTGTGAAATCTGGCAACGAACGAGACAGAAAGAGAGGGAAAGGGTCACAGTTCACACAGGTGGATGGATCATTTTAGCACTTAAATCGCTTAAATTTCAATGGCAAATGGATTATGTGTCGCCTGACTACACGGTGTACTATACTGCCTTCTCATTAAGTTATCCAGGACACGTGTCCTTCACACTATCCCCACTCCCGCCCTCTCCTGAAATGGGCTTGCGCTTACTGCGATTCCTGGACAGGCTCTGGCTCTGGCGCCTACAGAACCATGAAATAATTACACACATCTGATGGAAACGGGAAACGCGACCAGAATGAAGGATGGGATGGGATGGGTTGTGATGGGGGGGGATAACAGGAGTCTGTCTCCTCTGGCACTTGCTTCTGGCATTTCAATGCCAGAATGCCAGAATGTGGAAATGAGTTTAATATTAATTAACAGCCTGTCAACGCGTGTGTGGCAAGTGTGGCATGCAGCAAAACAAAAGCCAATTGAGCGAACACCAGACCAGAGCAGAGCAGGGCAGAGCAGAGAATAAAAAGCTTAGCCCAAAGTACAAATGTAAGCTTTATTTTTAATGAAGATCTTTGACATAAAGATAACGTCTTGGAAAAAGATGTATGAAGGATCATTCTCTACATCCACCATTGCAGTTACATCCAAAAATATTACACTCGCCTATACCGCAATAGGGAGACGGCTTACTTCCATCTTCGCATACTGATTCTTCATGCATTTCGGCTAGTTGCTGCAATTTATCTTTGAAATCATTCAGAGCTTCGCATATACTCCTCTTGTTATCGTCTGACAGATTAGAAAGTTTATCTTTCATTTTGTGAAACATTTCCTTGACTTTTTTCTTTGCCTTTTTTAAAATCTTAACCGCTTTCTGAGCCGTTTCCTTAAGCGAGTTCGTAGCCGTTTCCTTCAGCTTTGACGCTGACTTAATAGCATTGTCAATCGCCTTCTCAGCCTTTCTCATAATCTTAGCCGCTTCTTTACCCGTTTCATCAACCGCTTTGATAACGTCTTGCTTTATCTGAACGACCTTCTTAGAAGTTGTATCAACCACTTTGTGAACCATATCCTTCACCTTAGTCACTTGCTTACCAATTTTATCAACTCCTTTGATAACTACATCCTTCGCCCTTACCGCTCCGTTAATCACTTGGGTAACCACTTTCTCAGCCGATTTCTTAACCAATTGCTTAATCACTTCCTTCACCACGTGCCTAGCCACTTGCCTAGCTATGGTCATAATTATTATCTTTGCGAGCACAGGCAAAAAAATAGGAAAGATCCTTTGCTGTGGCTTAATAAGGGGGTGGCAACAATCTTCGAATTGTGCAAATGTGCGAGTGGCAACAACCTTCGTATTGTCTCTACATCCGTCATCGCAGTTACATCCAAACAAATTACAGGAGCTTAGGCCGCAAAAGGGAGAACCTTTTTTTCCATCCTTGCAGTTCCCGTCCGATTCCGCAAGGCAGCATTCGGACGTAACACTTTTGATGAGAGCAAGGATCAGCAAAGCAATCGCAAAATTCATCTTGGTGGTGTGCGATCAGGAGGACAATGGCTGGCCGGTAGGGCACACGACACTATATATACCATGCCCAAGCCGTTTCTAATCCATCTACTGGATATGGTACGAGTATTTATCAAATTTGGTATGCTATGCTTCCAATGCTGTGGTCCGTGAAATTGATTTGTCGGAAAAAACTAACTACGTAGTCTGGAAATATGCACGCCACGTGTCTTCTTGCTCGCAGGATCCAGAAACTGATCTCGATCACAACTTTTTTATTCTCTCTTTTTAAGGTATGTTTTGAGAGTTCAGCACAGTGGGCCAAATAACTACAAGTATATGTACAGTGGTATTTGGGGATAGAACTGCTACAACTAGAAATTTCAAAAACTAGAAGATCTCTGCACACTCTCTCTCAATTTAGCTTGAAGAAGAGCAAATTCAAGCACTTCGTTTATACTCTTCTCACCTTATGACCTATTTGGCCATATCGACTCGGCTATTGATGCTGATCATGAATACATATATATACTTTATAGTGTCGAAAACGCTTCCTTCAGGGCGTTACACACATCCCCTTTCACCACAAATCCAATATACCCCCATACTCTTTCCAATATACCCCCATACTGTATCGGGTATAATAACGATATGAAAATGAAATTCTTTGGAGCAATCATCCTTTGTGGGAAGTTGGGTGGTAAAGGGTTGGGGCTTGGGTGGTTAGGGGGTTGGGGGTTACGAGGCAGGCTGTTGGGTCTGGTTTTCATTTGTCTTCAATTTATAGCTGCCCCAAGGCTGTTTGTGTGCTTCGGTCAACATATGTTGTAAATTATTTAGCAGAATGCAAATGCAATTTCATGGCCGAAAGGGGAACACTGTCCCGGGGTATTGAGAGTAGGGAATGTACACTGTACGGTATAAGGGTTGGGCGAGGAGGATCGATTATTGTTTAAAATTAAACTTCCAATGGTCAAAATGGCTTAAAGAATATTCATTTTGCTTCAAGTCGCTTTAACATTCCCTGTTGGCCGCATAAGTTCATGAGCGATTTACGCCCCGAAGCTGACAAACGAGACGTTTCCTGTCGCACACTCAGCTCCCCTCCTTCACTGCCCACCACACTACACCCCATTGCAATCCTTTCACACTAAACACAATTTAAATACGGGAGCAGCTCCTGCTCTTGCTCCTGCCAGAGGGTGGGAAGGGGGTCGAAGGGGGGCCATCGACTGGATGGTCTGCAAGTTTGTAGTGCCTGGATTTATGGCCAAATGTGGAGATAAACTTGCTGTCATTTATCAAGGAGCGGATTGCTGGTCCAGTCTGGGCATTCAGGCATCCCTACTGCTTCGACCTTTGAAAACATTTTGACTTGAAATGATTACGCCAAAAACTCAACAGATAAAGCCCTGGAACCCTGGAAGCGACCATAAATCAGTAAGTAAATGTGACTCCTCCTCGGCCACCGACTCGTGGACCTCGTGGACTTTGGACACTTTACACACGCTGACGGCGACCATGAGCAGGAAAGGAACGAAGGAAGAAAGGAAGGAGGCTCCCCAGTCCATCCTTTGTCGCTCGGTCGAGTGGCGAGTGGCCAAAGGTAGTGGTAGCAGGACCAAATTGCAGGCAGCAGTCAAGGAATGAAATGGGGCATGGGGCATGGGGCATAGATTGGCAACATTTGATGGCAAAAGTTACGTTCGCATTTATCTTTCAAGCACTTGTGTCACTTGTGTGAGAGTTTCTTGAACCACAGCCAAGAAAGCCGGAAAGCTATCCCGGATGGGGGGCGGGAATGGGAAAACATAAAGGAACGGCACGTCCTGCCGCATCAAGCAACAGGATCCAGGCGGTGTGGCTTCTGCTTTAAAAAGGGTTCCGTTCCACACTGACAAATGTCCTCCTGCTGCCGAAGAGAGGAGTGTGGGGCAGCACGTTTTCCAGTTGTTATTGCTGTGTGTTGCCTAATTGCCGCTTGCCACACTCAAATTAAGGAATATTTAGGTATACTTGTATTTAGGAATATTAACTGCTCCGCAGACTGTTGCCTGCCATATCCAATGAAGCGTAGTTGCCACACAATTCGAAAACGGAATACCCAGCACAGCGACTACTTCCTTTGGGCCAATCAAAATCCGAATCAAAGGAACTTTCATTCAGCATTCAGCAGATCATTCGACCCTGCTCCGCCTGCGTGCCAGCAACCGCGACGGCAATTTGCATGCATTACAAATCATGCCCCTGTCGTGGCATCCATCCGTGGCATTCTGTGTGTTCCACTGATGTAATGACAACAACCGTTGCAAGTTGCAACTCTTCTCCAACTCCCGTAGATGCCGCCACTGCCGCAACTCTCGGCATTTGTTGTAATTTGACAAATTAGCCGCCTTTGAAGGGGTAAAGGGAATCACTTGAATTTGTCTCACAGGACAAATGTGATTTATGTGGCATTAATAATAATTTATACTTACCGGAGACAGGAGACCGGAGACCGGATACCAGATACAACAAGAAGACAACAAGAAGCCACACTTTCAAATAGAAAATGATTGCCTTCCCAGAGAATGACTGGAAGTTGATGGCCAAATTGAGGGCCAAATGCGAGTATTGCAGCTGATTCGCAGCAGTCGCTGATTAGCATAATCAAGTGGGTTCCTTTCGCCATGGAATCCAGTAGCAACAACACGTCGTATGCGCAATATTAATTATTCAAAGCGAGGAAAATACGAGTATGTGACACAGGCAAAACAATGCGGCATTTCATTGAGGAGTTCCCCTCCTTTTCTGTTACCATTCTGGTGTCCTTTTTTGCTGTCTGCTGCGAAGGATATGTGCCGTGTCCTGTGTCCTCTGGCAATAAGCACAGAAATTTCTTCAAAATTACAGAAATGTGAGCAAACACATTTTATTTGCGCTCCTACTCGTAAGTTTGTCTGTTGCCAGTGTTGCACGTTTAGCCGTTCCCAGTTTCCACAGAGCCTCCCTCGTATGCGAGAGCATGCCTTGCCTCACACATAAATCGTTGACAATCGTTCTACAAGGCTACGAGGCCATGCGACTTCTTTCCTCTTTCCTCTTTCTTTTATTTTCCTTTCATTTAATTTCAGTTTATTTCGCTCTCTTTGGGGCCTTCCTTCTCTTGTGTTTCCCTCCGCTCTTGCTGCTGCTGCTGCACTGACAAGAATTTGAATAATTTGCCAAAATGTGCGAAAGTTGAAATGTTAAAATTCCGAAACGAGGCGACGCGACGCGACTCGACTCGACGGAAGGACGGAAGTTGGCAAGCGGCTGGGCTGCGTACTTCCGGTTTGGCTGGAAAAACTGGAGTCACGACCCGCCAAATGATTGCCAAATGAATGGCTTGGAATGGCTGGGAATGGCTGGGAACGGCTGGGAATGGCTGGGAATGGGGAAATGGGACGGGGAAAACAAGTCCCGCGAGGTTGCCAGCCAGAAGAAAAAGTTTCTATCTTCTTGCTTTAATGCATCATTAAATTTATAGCCCCCAATTCCCATACCCAGCCCCTCTTCACCGAAATACAGAATTTGGCGCAATTTCACTAATGTGTCGCACCATAAAACAAATCACAAACGACAGGCGCATTCGCATTCACATTCACATTCACATTCGCATTCGCCATTCGACACACAAAAGTTGTCCCTTGTTGGGTTTCCTTGACTCATTGATTTTTGCGCTTTTCTTTTTTCCTACGATTTCGATGATTAATAAGAAGCATCTTCCATGGTGTTCATGTCCCGCCTGACTACTCAGTGGCATGCTGCATGCTGCAGGTTGCTGGCATTTCTTGTTGCTGCTGCTGTTCCTGCCGTTATCCTCATTTTCCCACTTTCTTGGCCAAAGATGATGGCTAAGGAATTTTTCAATAACGGGCTCTCTCCTGCACAAATATGTATGTCAGCAACGATGCTGCTGCTGCTGATGCTCCTGCTGCTGCTGGCACCGCTCCTTCTGTTCTATTGAGGAGATTAATAAGCAGCGCCAAGGACCTGCCTGCATGCTCCTGCCTCTGGATGCCTTGGAAAATGTTGAGGCATCTGGAGCAACGGAGAATTTCAGCAGCAACACAAATGATAATTAAGAAGCATAGCTCTCTGTTCTGAATTTATTATTAAGTTTCTTTCAACCGCAACCGAAGCCGAGTGGCTCTGCGTTCTCCATCCGTGAGCGAGAGCAACGCCTCATCCATCATTCTTTTGGTGGATTCCGGGGGCTTCTATCTCTGATGCATACGACACTTCCATGGTGGAGATCCACTTCAGGAACGAGCGCCTTAAAGCACCAGAAAAGCAATTAAAACGCACACATGAATGCTCCTCTCTCATTAATACATAAATACTCGTGGCATGGGGCAGGGGCAGGGGCATACATATCTTTAAGCACATACACACTCTAATGGGCATTGCAGGATAATAATTCCTCGGTCCTGCCCGCGGCAGACCGGCAGATCCTCGAGCATTTAAGCCCTGCTCATTTATCACAAATTTCTCATTTGCCTTTTCCTCTGGAACTTGGCATCAGAGTCCGAGTTGTCCGAAAATTAATATGCGAAAATAAATTATGTGGCCAAATGAGCAACGTTTACCGCAGCCGCCGAAGGTTATGCCTGGGGGGCACCCGCCAGAGAAAGAGAGACAGAGAGGGGAGTCGGGATTGAGGTTGAGGGGTGAAAGCGAATCCCACTTTCACACGCATGCCATTTGCTGCTCAATGGTGATTTTTTTGCGTTCAGTCTTCGAGGGAGGCTTTTCAGCTCCATCAGTCACAGGAGCAGCAGTAGAAGGAGCAGCAGGAGCAGCAGTAAACATCGTTTGTCGCCCAGCAACGACCATATCGGAGTGTATTGGCATTGTGTCCCAGCCGCTGGGCTGCTGCTTTAAATGGCCAACAAATAATGGACCGAGGAAGCAAAACAAATTTGAACCCAGCGGCCAGTGGCCAGTGGAGCTGTGCTTCGTAGGGTAATTGAATGCCGGTCAAGTGTGAACGCCCAGGGCCAAGGAGACGGAAGGAAGTCCGTCCGTACTCCGTACACCGTACTCCCCACTCCCCCCACCTTATTGGGAACTGCGCATCCGCTTGGAAAGCGATAAAATTCAACCAGAACTCAGAACCCATGTCCCATATGCGCGTATGTATTGTATCGCTTTAAAGTAGTGCCCAAAAAGTGCTTTAAAGGGCAGCCCACCTCCGTTTCGTCGGGTGTAAACCGTGTCGGAGGACATGCGGATACTCGTACTCCTCGGTAATCTCTTTTGCCGAACAACAAGCCTAATTTGGACTCTAATTTGGGGGCATTCAATTGGAAAATTAAAAATTAAATTGCTTGTCTCAGTGCCCTTTGCACTTTGCCCTCTGACATGGGAAAATGTACTCCTAACGCGTGACAATCCATCGCAATAAATCTCATTAACGTGCGCACAAGACATAAGCTGCGATGCCAGCAAAAATAAGTAGACCTCCCTTTTGGGGCTGCCTTTTAATTTTGAATTTTTCTGTGCTACAAAGGACACAAAGGATAGTCGAATGATCCATTCAAACAAAGTCACAACATTCCATTCCCATTTTGAGATTATTTCATGCTCCTACGTCACTGCCCGCCTCTGGGTTTCGTTTCCCTTGGCACATCCCCCAACCACAAGTGGCAAGTGGCATGTGGCATGGATGATGCGTTGATAAGATTATTGTATCGAACAATTACGGGTATTTCAGGTATCGAATACTGCGCACATAGCAGCCCATTTGCATAGAAGGAACGAATCGACAGCATTCCACAAGAAGCACGTGGATCTCCCTCGCCAAAGGAGTCTACGTCTACGTCTATGACTACGTCTACGTCTACGTCTGCGGCTACAAATTTGCCTGCAAATACCCTCCGCAGCGCATCGCACTTGGTGTCCGGAAAGCAATTGCTTCACGCCATTCGAGTCGCTGAAATATTAGCCTCGTTTGCCAGAAACCCCGCCCCGAGCACGCCCACTTACCTTCGTCCTTGCTCCTTGAAGCCTTGAGGGAGTGCTCTCGCAGAGAAGGCAGCATGTGGCGGCAGAGCCCCAAAAATATTAGAAGCCCCGAAGGCACAATCATGCCCCCCTGGATTCAACGAAATAAATATTTAAATATGTATGAAATGCACCCTGAATGCAGTCAGCAGAGGTCACAGTCCATAGCATATTTGGGTAATATTTCGAGGCACTTGCTTGCATTTCCATCCATTTCCCCTGGGGGGAAAATTCATCGTTTCGACAGGAAAGCCACACTACTGACTTCTGGCCAATAAAACTCCCCGTCTGCAAATCATCGAAATACTGTAGCCTGACGCCTCTCGCCTGCCCATTTAATTGCTCTGCAAACGTTCCCCCAATTTAGCAAAGAGAAAACACTGCAGGAGACGAGAGACGAGAAAAGAGAGAAGAGCGGAGGGTGGGGTGGGTTGGGGTGGGGAGCGTATGTTTTTGGCTTTTCTATCGTCTGAAATAGATTTTTTGCAGCATTTTCCTTTTTATGAAGGCCGCCACCACCAGCCATGCGATGCGAGACGCGCCAAGCGCCAGAGGATGCCAGAGGATGCCGAAGGATGGCAGAGGCAGCGCATGGTATATGGTATGGCATATCCTCTGATGTCCGCCTCCAATTAGAGTCCTGCTGATTTGGCGCACTTAGCGAGGGGCATGTGTTTGTACGCCTCGTTGCTCTCCGGCGGCACAGGGGCAAGGATGGGTCCGTTCGACTGTACTGTTGTAGAAACCCATTAAGATCATGCTCCATTAATTGAGTTCCAATGAAATCGCCAGTTCCCTCTGTTCCATGTGGCATGGTGGCATGGCGGCATGGGTGAATGGTACTTGTTACTCTGCAGGGGCGTAGGCCTGGGCGTGGCTGATTGGGCTGGTGCTAGTGTCAAAATTGTGCATGTTCCAAATGGTTTTTGGCCACGGCACCGCACCGCAGTGGCAGTGGCATCAAATGAAGTTACACTTGCAAAACGCCCAACAAAAAAAGGAGAGAATCGTGACCCAGGATGAGATGAGGCAGGGGCATAGGCGGGGCAGGGCAGGATGTGGGCAGAGGCAGGGGCCATTCTGGGTTACGAGAGAATTAAATATGCATGGCTATGTTTTGGAGCCCCCCCCCACCGATTGCTTTGCTCCGAACCAGCAAATCCGAACCAAAGTTCGGCCCATGGCCCCGGAGGCATGAGGCATAGACCGTAATTGTAATTAGCTTCCACACAGAGAGAGAGTGCGAGTGGCGCTGGGAACAAAGGATCTGTTGAGCGTGGGGCTGGCTGGCCGTCTGATTGTGGGATTGTAATTGTATTTGTGGGTGCGAAATCGGGAGAGAGTGCCTAAATTGTACTAAATGGGTTACAGCCGCTGCCTTTGCGGCTCTTGCTCTGGCTCTGGCTGCGGCACATAAAAGGCATAAGTAATCGTGGCACACACACTTCGGGTGTGGCGTGAACGGGGATGTGTTTTAGCTTTTGCTGATTGATTATTCCGTGTGTGGCAAGTACCTACATTTCCCCCATTTATCTATGTAATTGTTAATAAATGAGTAATAACATACTATAATCCAAATCGAATCCGACTTCCTTCCCCTATGGTTCCTGCATTGTCCTGTAACTGTAATCTTCTCGCAGCCGAAAACGTTTACTCTGCTGCAAGGATCCTCTTGCTCCCGTAATGAAGTTGTTCCTGCAGTTTACCAAACCGCAATAAATCATAGTCTTAGCACCTGACGGCGAGGTACTTAAAACCCGGAACACCCAAGCCCCAAAAGCCCAAAAGCACGCCAGCTCCTCCCACAATCCAAGGCGACAGGCACACAATGGTGCAGGCAAAAATGATATCAACGAAAGCAATGGGGGAGAGGGGAGAGGAGGAGAAGCAAAATCAAACTTTTTCGGCTCTGCAAAACGAACGATACGACCTGAGAGGCGATAAGGATAAGGAGGCCAGTGTGCAGCAACAGCAACAACAATAGAAACAACAGGTGTTCCCACACCGACACACACACAGGCACAGTCTCATGGGGGAGAGCGGAAGCGGATATCGAAATCGAAATCGGTTGGCCGTTGCCTACTTTATGGCGGGCCTTGGAAATGCTTGTGCCTCCTGCAACCCTCTCTCTGCCTCTCTCTCTCTGTTTACTGCATTTGTTAGCTGCATTTAAACAGCAGGCTAAACAGAAACAAACACACACACAAGCCACACACACACACACAAGAAATGAAAAGTGAAAAACTTTCAAGCTACAAAGTTTGTGGCACAACTTGTTTTTCTCGCACCTTTTGCGGTCGGAGGGAGGAGAGCCTCTCTCCCGAGGAACGTCTCCGAAAGGGGATCTGCAAGAGCAAAATGCAGTTAAAAAACTTGCAGCAACCGCAATTCAATTAAAACTTCAATGTAATGCCAGCATGCACCCACACAGACACGCACCCACGCACAGGCATACAAACACAGACGCTTCTTAGCCCTCAGATGGCATCTACCCCACCCCACCCCACCCCACCTCGTGCCAAGTGGCAAGTGGCATGTGGCATGTGCGCCTTGGCTGGCTTCAAACTTTATGTTGTCCCAACACACAACCTCAGCAGCAGCTGTCCCCATGTAAACAAACCCCATTGAATGGGGCGGCAAGGACCTGCCAAATGAGCAGCCGGCTATAGCCGGCTTCCCTCGATGGTGGTCCCACACACAACCCATAGCAGAGCTCTTTTCACAGCGGATGTCAGAGAGAGTTTATCCGCGCAGGCGCCTGGCTGCCATCGGATCGTTTGCGGATGCTATATAAGCCCCTGTTTGGGGGCCCTTTGCCAGGCAGTTGGTTCGCGGCGCTCCTTCGGGCTACTCCTCCACAGATCTGGGATATAAGTAGAGCGGCAGAGGCAGCTTGTTGTTTCGTGTGTGTTTGTGTGTGTTTCGAACTCTGAACTCTGTTGCGTGGCAGGCCAAATGCTGATGCTGAAGCTGACGCTGATGGCTGACACGGGCTTTGATGCTGTTGTGGTGTTGAAGCAATAACTGAAGCGGTAATTAGTGTGCGCTTGTGGATTTGCGAAATTTAATTAGGAAGCAGTGGAAAAGTGGAAAATATGTGAAAAATAAATGAATAAAGTTGTAGCAAAGCACACACAGAGGACACACATCGGACATCAGACATCAGACCCTTCAGAACTTAATCGAATTAAAATCAAATACAAATCAAATCAAATAAAATTCTGTAATGGTCTTACAAACCGCAGACACTAATCCGATTGTGATGGCAATTTAATTGGCATTCAAATCAGATTACAGGCACAAATGGTGTGGCGTGATTTTCTGGTCAATTGCTTTGATGATCTGCCAATGATGAATATTTGAGGAAATACTATTAGCCGAAGAGCATTTATTCAACGGAGAGCATCATAGAATCCTAAGAGCATGGGTAAGCATTCCACCACCAACTGAATCAGTTGTGAGGCGACTATCTGGAGTATTTTTTTGGCACAGAAAACAGGGAAACCCCAAGTCCAAATGTTAAGCATACTCGTATGCTGTTGGCCGTAATGTGGCTTTCTTTGCGGATTGATATATGTTCTCCTGTACTATCCTGTACACGCATGTGTGGTGTTTGGTGTGTGGCATTCTGAATAGTTGCAGATCATCCTTTTACCGAAACTATGCTGTCAGGCGTACGAGAGGAGTACGGGAGTATAGCCACAATTTCATATTGTTACAAAATTGCATTGTTAATGGCCGTTGGCAACCCTCTCGACTGTCGACTGTCGTCTGTCGTCTGGCAACAACTGACAGTCTCTTGTCCTGCTGCTGCTGCTGCTTCTGCCGATTCTATCTGTCTGTTCCCTTCCTTGCCAAATGGCCAAATGGGGCCAATGTGGTTCTCCCAGATAGGGGAAGTGGGGGATTGGGTTTGGGTTCAGGGTTCTGGGTTCTGCAGCACCATTTACATACCCATTCGTTAATGTGCAATCGTCCTTTTATAATGGGGCAACTTTTTTTGCGCTGCCTCAGCGTAAAATATCTGCGGCTGTGTGTTTCTATGCCAGCGAAATGCCAGGATGCTTCCGGTATATACTGTAATAAAAATAATCCCAGCGTATAGATAATGGATAATGGGGCAACCCACAGCACAGTATCTGTGTTCGAGTATGTGCGTGTGTGTGTGGGTGGGTGCATGCCACATGCTAATTTTCCAGCTAAGTGTGCTTTGCATAATGAACCAAAGGTGGGGGTCAGCCTGGCAATTGTGGCAGGATGCGAGGATTATGTTGGGGGCGAGAGACCTGCAATCGCTGACCGAATGATTTCTGCCTGCCCCATGGCCATGCCATTGCCATTTGATCTTTTGGTTGGTCAAATCTTTTATTTTCGTCGTGCTTTGGTTGTTTGATTCCAGTCGTTGAATCCAGTCTCCCTGCAACATTTCCCTACATTTCCCCCCATTTCCACTGTAACCCGCAGAAACAATAACAGCAAACAGCAAATAGCAAACAGGAACAACAGATACGCTCTTATGACATTAAGTGGCATTATAATTACGAACTTGCACAAGGGTGCAGCCACCCCCGTGACCCCAGCGACCCTTAACCCGATACCGACTATAAAGTTCGCATTTGAAATGCTCATTAAGCTGGGGGACAGGGGAGGGAAGGCCCCACTTAAGTCAGGGAAAGGGCTTAACATCATTTAACAGCGTTAGGCGAGGCGGCCGCTGACGCCTGTCGGGACAGCAGCAAGGACTTAGTCGCCCTACGCATTCTGAGAGAGGGGAGAGGATGAGAGGAGTACGCGTCTAATCGGAGAAGAGCAGAGGCAGAGGCTGAGCCATTGCCATTGCCATTGCAGAGCCAATTAGCAAATACTTCTCCGCTGGGCAAATAATCCGCTCAGATTTTAATTAATTGTCTGCTCCGTCCCCGTCCCCGTCCCCGACGCCGTCCAAGCCAAAGCCCTGCGACCTTAGGAGTATGCTGATAATCGACTGCTGCTGCAGCAGGTATACTCGTACTCCTTCTGGCAGTATTTTATCTTGTTTTTATGCGATGATGTTTACTGAGATTCGGATTTTAGAATTAATTGCGCATATAAATTTCCCAGAGACCAGGAGCAGGAGCACCAGCAGCACCACATCCTTCCCTAATGGAGCAAGAACCGGTGCTTGTGCCGGTGCCGGAGCAACCTTTTGGCTTTTGTTTTTGTTGTGGCCCCATCGTCGGGGGCAATAAATTCCCTTTCGTCTCAAATGAGTTTGCATAATTCAAATAAAGCAAATTGAAATATCTTTTCCGCTTCTTGGGCCCCCTCCCCCCCTGCCGACCATTTATCCTTCTCTTTGGACTGCAAAGTATTTGTTTAGCCATAAAGTGGATTTACTTCAATTTGTTATGATTGAAACCTTCGATTCGGTCGATCGCTGCTGGATTGATGGATGACAAGTCGGATGTTCGATTGAGTGTACATCGAAGGCCCACCATTGTCCCACCCACTCGCTCGATGGGGCCATACCTATGCTTTCCACAACGCATGCTGCCACACAATGGGCAATGGGATCATTGCCATGCAGCAGGAGACACATCGCAATCATGCGAATCAATAAAATAGGAATTTAATATAGCCACAGCACAGCGCGTGCCTCAGCAGAAAAGGCGGCAGGAGGCTCTGCGGCAGCCGGAATAAGTTGAAAGTTGTTATGCAAGAATTTCGTGTTCATTGAGAAAGTTCCAGCCAAAGTTCCCGCCAGCAAGAGAGCAAGCAACGTTTTCCCTTCAATTGTCCTCTTGGCCAAATGATTTGCATGTCGGGATGTCTATCTATCTGTCTGTCTGTCTGTCTCTCTGTCTGTTTGGGGTGGCATTCACTCAAGTATCTTCCAGATACTCGTAGTTCGTTGAACACTCTGGATAAGATACTCGCAATAAAACTCCATTCCCTGGCGTGGCGTTCAAGTGTGAGGCAGATAAAACTATTTAACCCACAATATAAATACAAATACAAATACAATCTGGCGTGATCCATCTAATGGCTGCCAGGATTACGCATACGCCTGGATGTGCACCCTCCCGCTCTCCCAGCCATCTTAGGCTCTCCCAGCGGCTCTGCCTTCACTATAAAATTAATTTTAAGACACTTTGGGCTTAATCATTCGCACAGATAAAAGGCGACAGTTGTCCCTGAGGATAATTGCGTATGCGTGTGGAACGTACGGAAGGACTTCTGGGACTCTGGGGGGTTTTGATTCTTTTGGGACTCTCCAGGAGCCGACGCGAGGCAGGAGGCCCGGACCAGAGAAGAGACCCCCACTTGAATGAAATTTTAGGCATAATTTGGGCATCAAATATTTTTGCTGCTTTGTGCAGAATGTTTGCCCCCAGACCCCCAGACCCCCCAGCCGCCCTTTGCCGTTTAGCCAATCTGAGACCCAAATACAGAGCCCAGCCGCCCACTTCCACCACTTGTGGACGTTCGGACGGCAAGCGTGCTGGAGCCTTTAAACTGCCACAGGACCCAGGACCCAGGAGCAGGGGGTGGGTTCGGGGACTCTGGATTGCTGTAGCTATCATTTTTACGAGTCCTTTGAGAGTCGCACTTGTTAAACTTGCCTTCCGAGCCGCTCACATTGTTGTCAGGTCAGAAAACGAAACGATATTAGAGTGGCTGGAGGCTGGAGGTTGGTGCAGGGACAACTTGAAATATGTCAGAGATTTGCGTTCACCAACTGCCTTTTGATATTCAATCATCCTCTAGAATAGCACTCTGGAATTTAGGTCAACATCAAATCAGAGATATATATTTTAAAAATTCCAAAAAATACAGGCCTAAACGAACTACTTTTGGATCTGTATAAATTTAGAAACTTCCCTTTAGCCAAACAGAATCCGAACCGGTACATACGCCAGTACCCGAGTTCCGTTTATCATTTAGTCACCGACACGGCACAACCTTAAAGTCTGCCCTTTGGTAGTGTCAGTTAAAAAATGATCATTAAATGACGAGCCATTTATAATGGCGTTAAGCGTAGGCGCTGAAAGCGACAGATGGTGGACAAGTTGTCAGATCATGTCACATACTGCCCCTAAAGGTGGTGGCAACAACCATGATCACTATGCAAATTAGTTGCTAATTGGAGGCTACTATGGTGGGGCCGGTGGCAGCATTGCATGTCCACCCTTGTCTCCCAGTACCCCTGCTCGTACTCTTAATCGTATTTGTTACTTAATATGCTAAATATTTACACTGTAATTGCTTTAAGTCATGCCATTAAACATAACTGCCAAATGATCTTGGCTTTAAAAGTTATTGGGGCCAGGAGGCTAGAGATCGAAAAAGATCTCCGGGGGCGTTCTTAAACTTCAGTCAGAGAATTATATATTGAAGAGCTGTATATCTTATAGATTGGATTATAAACAATCCTAAGAAGTACTCAAGTGTTTAGCTTCTGGATATATTAGTGATTACATTTCTGTTTCCTTAAGAGCGATCAATCATAGATCTCCGATTACTGATCTTTCATTGAACTTGTCTCTTATGAGTTCGTTTGACATATTACACTTCAAGGTTCCGTATCCTTAAATGACAGAAGAGTCCCTTCTCAATCGGTCTGTTCATAGATTCCCGTTGAGCTTGAGCAACTCGCAATGTGATCATATATCTTCCACGCGATTACCTCAGCGATTTGCACCGTCTGTCTGCCTATTGTCTTTTTTACTAAACAGATCTTGAACTCTTTGCATAGCTTCCACTCAAATGGTGATTCCACTCGATTGGGCATTGGGTCTTCTTCTCTGCTGTCTACTGTCTACTGTCTGCTTACCTTATGATAGAAGTAACGGAAGCACCACAGAGGGAAGAGGGACAGAGAAGCAGGAATCAACGCGTGGAATCGGCTTTTATTTCAATTTTTTGTGTGTTTCAGTTTCAAAATGAGGGGGAACTTGGAAGCCGTAGGCTCTACATTAAAAAAGCTTACTAGATTTCCACAAATGGTCGTTGTACGAGCACTCGTAGATTGTGTTTTAGGGATAGGAAAAAGTTGTGCTATAGATCCTTGTTTCCCGCACCCAGTCTATCGTATCCAATTGTCGGTTTTTAATGGGTTTTTTAAACCAATCAATCCATCTACTGGAAATGGTGCGAGCATTTATCTAATTTGGTATGTTATTCTTCTAATGTGGGGTGTCCGGGAGATTGATTTGTTGGAAAAACTGGCTAGAAATTTCTAAGAATTTGTTTCGTTGAAGAAAAAGCTTAGCCCAAAGAATAAATTAACGCTTTGTTTTTAATGGAGATCCTTACAATAAAGGTAGCGTCTCCGACAAGTATATGATCATTCAACTAGAACCCCTACAACCGCCTTCGCAGTTGCAGCCGTAAATATTACAGGGGCCCTTTCCGCAATAGGGATTCGGATCAGATCCATCTAGGCATATAACACCATATTCTATTGTTGCCGGGCTTGGCGGCTCTGTCGTCTTTGTCGTCTTTGTCGGCTTTGGCGGCTTTGGTGGCTTTGGCTTCTTTGGCGGTTTTGGCTTCTTTGGAGGCTTTGGCGGCTTTTTCCGCTTTGGCGGCTTTGGCGGTTTTAGCCGCTTTGGCAGCCTTATGCGGTGCTTACGATATGTTTCTGGGAAGCAACAAGGTAGTGGTTCTGGTTCTGATTGTGATGATTGAGACTCTCTACATCCGCCATCACAGTTACATCCGTAAATATCGCAGAGGCCATTGCCGCAATAATTTTCAGTTCGTGTGCCATCATTGCACATTCCCTCGACTGAAGGGCAGCAGTGGGACGTAACACTTCTTATGAGAGCAAGGATCAGCAAAGCAATCGCAAAATTCATCTTGGTGGTGTGCGATCAGGAGGACATTGGCTGGCCGGTAGGGCACACGACACTATATATACCATGCCCAAACCGTTTCTAATCCATCTACTGGATATGGTACGAGTATTTATCAAATTTGGTATGCTATGCTTCCAATGCGGTGTGTCCGTGAAATTGATTTGTCGGAAAAAACTAACTACGTAGTCTGGAAATTTGCACGGAACGTGTCTTCTTGCTCGCAGGATCCAAAAACTGATCTTGATCACAACTTTTTTATTCTCTCTTTTTAAGGTATGTTTTGAGAGTACAGCACAGTGGGCCAAAGGACTACAAGTATATCTACAGTGGTATTTGGGGATAGAACTGCTACAACTAGAAATTTCAGAAACTAGCACTCTCTCTCAATTATGTGCTGTGTCCGTGAAATCGATTTGTTGGAAAAACTTTCGAATAATTTGTGTCGCTGACGAAAAAGCTTAGCCCAAAGTATAAAATTACGCTTTATTTGATAACGATGCTTACAGTAAAGGTAATGTCTCTGACAAGTATATGCTCCTTCAACTTCTACATCCACCGTCGCAGTTGCATCCGTAAATATTACATTTGCCTCTACCGCAAAACGGAGTCGGCATGCTTCCATCGTTGCATCTTGAAGTCATTATTGCAACTGCTCCTAATACGCCTGCAACCACCGGCCACGTCCTTTTGCTGCGGGGCACTATTGAGCTTGGCCGGCAACAAGGTCCATTTTTTCGTTTTGGTTTAGCCTTTCTACATCCGCCATTGCAGTTACATCCGAACATATTACAGCGGCCCTTGCCGCAATAAGGAGTACCTAATGATCCATCCTTGCATTCCGCGTTCGATTGCAAATGGCAGCATTCGGAAATAACACTTCTTATGAGAGCAAGGATCAACAAAACAATCGCAAAATTCATCTTGGTGTTGTACGAGGAGGAGGACAATGATTGGCCGGTAGGTTAAAAGGCACTATATATACCATCCACCAACCGTTTTTAATCTACTGGATATGGTACAAGTACTTATCCAATTTTGAATGCAATGCTTCTAATGTGGTGTGTCCGTGAAATTGATTTGTCGGAAAGTGTACAGTGGTTTTAGGGGATAGAACTGCTACAACTAGAAATATCATTTTTGCTCGAAGAAAAGGAACCACGATCGCTAGTTATGTTCTAATTTGAGTTCAAGCAAATCGTTTATAGGCGGTTTCAAGAACTAGAAGATCTCTTCGCACTCTCTCTCAATTTTGCGCGAAGAAGAGCAAATTCAAGCACTTTGTTTATATTCTTCTCACCTTATGACCCATTTGATTTGAATTTTGAAATATTTTGTCTGCTCAGCGCTCATCGGGACGGACAGGCGATCAAATATATGTACATATGTTTATACTTTATGGGTCGGTAACTGTTTTTTATGAGCGTTACACACATCCACTTTCATCACAAATATAATATGTTCGGGTATCCGGGTATAATGAACTCTGCCGAAAGGGGAAAAAACACTGAGCTGAATAATAAGCGAACATGGCTCTCAGAACAATGCTAATATTCGTCTGGTGTTTTGGGACTTTATTTTTGAGATACTTATTCCCCGGTGGTCAGCCACAGCCACAGTCGGAGGGGTGGCTGCGAGCGCCTTAGTTCCGCTGGCAGGTGCATAAAATATACATTCAGCTTATCCGTAGGAATGTTGGAATTTCTCCGCCTGATTTACGAGGCCCCTCGACTCTTTCATGGGAGTACCTGTACCTTTAACGTACTTTCGAGATTGCATGCCAACCGAAGTTTATTTCGAATTCAAAAGCTTTTAACAGATTGTCGCAAGAAGTATTGTAACTTTGCCAATTTGCAAAAGTTCAGCGGAACAACAGCAACAAGCAGCAACAAAAACAAATGGATTAAAGGCAATAGAAACGAAGAGGAACAAGTGATAGAGCTACGAGTATGTATGTACATATGTACATAAATTGATACGGCTGCAAGATACCTAGTAATCTGGGAACATGATGCGAACTCCACTCGCGCCCCGCCTCTTTTCGGAGCTTATTTTTCTCCGTAACAGCAAATGCAACAACAAGCTTGAATGCGTATTAAATTGACGAGTGTGGGCACGAGTAAAGAGCAGAGAGAGAGGATAAGGTAGGCAGCGGAGAGCGACGCTCTGGAAAGCTTCCGACTAACGTCCAGGCACATTGAATCTGGGAATTTGTCAAATTTATGCTTTTGGTGTTGCTGCAGCTTCACGAGCACAGTCTCGAGTACACCCTGTGTGCTCTGCCATTGCGGGGTAGCATAACAATAACAATTACACTGATTGCTGCCCCCGGGGAATATGTTGGGAGAGTGGAGCCAGTGGAGTGGCGACCTGCCGGTCAGCCAAACGGAAACGAACAGAATGCTCATAATGGAGCATAACGGATGGGACAGGTTCGTCCGGAGCACAGGTTCCTCCGCAGCACAGTCGCTTCACGGCCGACTTGGCCAGTTTTTGTGGGCCAGGGCCCAGGCCCGCCCGACCCCTACCGGGCCGTAAAACAATTGAGGGCTCAATTTTGCGCGGCCGCGGCCGCATTTGCATTCAGTTTCACATTTGTTGTTCATTTTCCCCGGCCAAAGGATGCGCCTAAAGCCCCCAACAGGGGGTTTTGAACGAACATTCGAAACGATTTGGGTTGCAGTCGCAACTTTGTTGGGGTTCCGCTGCAACTAAAAAGGGGAAGCCCACATTTATCTGGCAGAATGTTTTCTGTGGCAACTGGGGCAAGAGTAGCATACGGTAGCAGCGGAAGCCAATCTGTAGGGCTTAAGAGTTCCATGTGCAAGAATTCAATTTGATTACACATTTTTGCAATGAAACAGCACGTATGATACGTTGTTTTTTTCTTCTTAAAGCAATTTTAAACAGAATCTATTGAACTTTACAAGGAGGAGTGGGGGGAAAGCATTCATTGAACGAGTTATCAATCCACGAATTTATCATATAAAACACCTGGACACGACTCCACTCCCAAGGAACCTCCCAATTAGAAAGATGAAGGATTTACCAACTGAGCCACGGGCGATTGGGCAGCCGGAATTCCTCACGAAAGTGAGCACCATCCTGGTCATTTTCGGACTCCTGCAACTGGTTATTGTTAAGGCCTGCGATTATGGCTTTAAGCCGGATTTCCCTGTGCCCGGCTATTTGTGGTTTATCTTCGCTTTGGTGTTCCTGCTGATCCTGGTGTGTTCGGATTGCACCCACGGTTTACGGATCAGCTATGTGCTCGAAATGATCGTCTCTGAGGCACTGATACTGAGTGTTCTCAGTGGGGACTTTCTGCTCTTCACGAAGGCCTGGGCGAAATCCTCATTTGCATCTCGCACAAAATGCAACACGGAAAATAAGTCTGAGCTTCTATTTGAATAATAACGAGACAAAAATATATGAAAATGTGTTTTTTTGACCATTGAACGAAATTGGCCGTATGTAATTTTCAATGAGTTGCAATGCGATTCTTAAGCCAATCAATCCATATACTGGATATGGTGGGAGTATTTATCGAATTCGAACTGCCATTCCTCTAATGTGCTGTGTCCGTGAAATCGATTTGTTGGAAAAATTGGCTAGCAATTTTGAATAATTTGTGTCGCTGACGAAAAAGCTTAGCCCAAAGTATAAAATTACGCTTTATTTGATAACGATGCTTACAATAAAGGTAATGTCTCTGACAAGCATATGCTCCTTCAACTTCTACATCCGCCGTCGCAGTTGCAGCCGAAAACATTACAGAGGCCATTGCCGCAATAGGGAGTCGGGTTAGTTCCGTCGCCGCATATTAAAGGGTTGCCTTCTGCGAAGCAACATATAGCTTTTCTACATCCGCGATCACAGTTACAGCCGAACATATTACAGAGGCCATTGCCGCAATACGTACGCCATGTTCCATCCGCGCACTTTCCCGCGGCTGAATAGCAGCATTCGGACGTAGCACTTCGGATGAGAACAAGAACCAGCAGAACAATCGCAAAATTCATCATAGTGGTGTACGAAGAGGAGGACAATGGCTGGCCGGTTGGGCTAACGGCACTATATATACTATCCCCAAACCATTTAATCCATATGGTACAAGTACTTATCCAATCTGGAATGCCATGCTTCTAATGTGGTGTGTCCGGCTACAAATTTCTTATAATTTGTTTCGTTGAAGAAAAAGCTTTGCCCAAATTTACGCTATATTTTTTAAGACGATTCTTACAATAAAGATACCGTCCTCGACATGTAGATAATCCTTCAACTTCTACAACCGCCGTCGCAGTTGCAACCGAAAACATCACATTTGCCTCTACCGCAATATGGAGTCGGTTTAGTTCCATCTTTGCATTTTGGACTTGATAAACTTGCTAGGCTTTTGTAGTTTGGGTAGCAACAAGGTCCTGGATTATGTTTTTGTGATGAAAACTTTCTACATCCGCCATCACAGTTACAGCCGAACATATTACAGGGTCCACGGCCGCAATACCTATGCCATGTTCCATCCGCGCACTGTCCGGCGGCTGAATAGCAGCATTCGGACGTAGTACTTTTGATGAGAACAAGAACCAGCAAAGCAATCGCAAAATTCATCTTGGTGGTGTACGATGAGGAGGACAATGGTTGGCTGGTAGTTAAGAAGGCATTATATATACTTTTCCAAACCGTTTTTAATCCATCTACTGGATATGGTACGAGTATTTAGCAAATTTTGTATGCTTTGCTTCCAATGTGGTGTGTCCGTGAAATTGATTTGTCGGAAAAAACTAACTACGTAGTCTGGTAATATGCACGGAACGTGTCTTCTTGCTCGCAGGATCCAAAAACTTATCTCGATCTTAACTTTATCCATTCTCTTCTCTGTTTCTTTTTCTATGCGCTCTCTGCAACAGAACAGACCGACATGGCTATATCGACTCAGCTATTGATGCTGATCTAATATATATTTTTATATTCTTTAGGGGCGGGAAACGGTTTCTTATGGGCCATACAGACGTCTACTGTCACCACAAATATAATACACTCCTGCCCAAAACTATGCGACACCTCAATTCACCTCAACACATTCAATATTTTTCATCTATATCATTTTATAATTTAATCTTGACGGCCCATATGGCTTTCGTCACTATTTTCGAGATAGCTTTATAAACAATATACATTTAAAATTTCATACCGAGGTTCAGTTTATCTCTAAGTTATTTTCCACACACTTGAGTCGAGCTATTTTATGGTGAGGTTTTAAGGAAGAAGCCTTCTGTTCTCCTCTCCTCTCATTTGATTGGGCAGCCGGAATTCCTCACGAAAATGAGCACCATCCTGGTCATTTTCACCGTCATTTTCGGACTCCTGCAACTGGTGATTGTTAAGGCCTGCGATTATGGCTTTTAGGCGGATTTCCCTGTGCCCAGCTATTTGTGGTTTATCTTCGCTTTGGTGTTCCTGCTGATCCTGGAGTGTTCGGATTGCACCCACGGTTTACGGATCAGCTATGTGTTCGAAATAATCGTCTCTGAGGCACTGATACTGAGTGTTCTCAGTGGGGACTTTCTGCTCTTCACGAAGGCCTGGGCAAAGTCCTCATTTGCATCTCGTTGATAATCTCACGAATTGCAACACAGAAAGAAAGTCTGAGTTTCTATTTGAACCTCTTGATCTGGCTGTATTGCACGCTGGTTTGCGTCCTTATCATCACCTTTCTCCACGTTGGACGTCTGTTCCTTGACGACGCGTCAATGTTCATGCTGCTCATCTATTTGGCTATAATTTGCTTCCATATGATATTCTTTATCGATTCGAGCATCAAGTCTGCAATAGAACACGGAAAAAAAAAAGAGTTTCTTCCAGAATAGATTTCGACCTATACTGTAGAAAATACTGCAATTAAAACTCTCTTTAAACCTGATTCTCTTTGTATTTGCCCCCTTTTTCTAGTCATTCTCATTGTCTAGGCTTATTACCGACCAAAACAATCAACTATTGCGGAGCTACGCAAGTTCCTATTTTCTCTTCTCCACCCACCCACTCACTGCAGTGCAAGAAACTCTCTCAGAAAGAAAAGCGAAAGCTTGAGAGCGAACGAACTTCATTTCGTTTCTTCCTCCCACTCAATCCAGTTCACACGATCACTCCCACACACAATACAAAATCGTGGAATAAAAACAGCCACCACATCTATGCAATCCTTATTTAAAGAGCTTTCTCTTGTCACTCTGGAATCTCGCCTTAATCAGAGCTCTGTTTTTTATCTCTTCAGCCGCACAATGAATGTCAGCGCGATTTAAGTGTCGTCTCTGTCGCACTGAAAGGGGAAGGGAAGGCCCAGGAGAAACCAAAGAAGGAACGTGACTTTTGCCGAAAGTAAATTGAGCCACCGGCCACCGCAGCGATAAGGGCTGCCATGCCAACCTGCAAAATTCGTTAGGATTCGCGCAGTCAAAGAGATAAAGGATCTATCTATGCGCTACGTGCTGCCCATGGCTCCCACTTTGGGTGCAACAGCAACAGCATCAGCCTCAAAAGCAGCAGCAGCCTCAGCGATGGGCAGGGATGACAGCAGGCGACATCTTTCCCAGTCGCACGCTCGGATGCTGGTCCTGCTCCTGCCGCTCCTGGCGACGGGTGCCACTGCAGCACCAGCAGCAGCAGCAGCACCAGCACCAGCAGGCTCCTTGTATCGCAGTACAGTGCAGCCAGCGGATCCCCAGCGTTGTGCACACAAGGGCATTGTGGAGCTGATTCGCACGAGTCCTGTGATTGTAAAGGCCCTCGCTGCCCGTGTCTTCACCGATGACGATGGCCAGGAGGACACTGAAACTACACTATCCGCCGGTATATTAATAACATTAGCCCCGGAAACAATATACAAAGGAGCCTCCCTGCTGAAAATTGCCAATGGCGCCAGCGGCGGAGAGGCCACACTCTCGGCTCGGGCCGGAGGAGGAGGGATGTCTAGCAGCGGCGGCAGCGGCCATCGCAACGGAGGCAGCGCCAATGGATCCGGATCAGGAAGTGGAAGTGCTTGGAGCGGCACTGAGTCAGCGTTTCAGTACGAGGGGTAGGTACAGGAGACTGCACTCGATTTTGGTGACACACAGAATGTACATTCTCTCCCGCAGCCAGCTGAATGCCACACTCCAGCCGGCGCGCTGCTTCGATGCTAATATGCTGAAAATGCTGCCAGCGGAATTAATTGCCTTTGGCAAACTGTTGCCTGCCGCAGCAGCAGCGGCCCCCAGCTCTGGCAGACAGCTGCTGCCACGACCGCCTGCCGTAGGGGCCAGCGGCAGTGATGTTCTGCACATCAGCATCAACGGGCTGCACCGCTGGACACCGCAATTCGAGAATCATATCTGGAAGCATTTGGGTAAGCTTCAACATCCTGTGTCCACTGACTGTCCACTCCCACTCCCACTCCCCCTCCCCCTCTCCCTCCCCCTCTCCCCAGTCCCAAGTCCCGAGGGGTATCCTGGCATCCGTTGGCTCCGATAGTTAATCGCATTTTGCTTGTTAGTTGCATTGTTGAACAAATCGCTCGGCTCGAATGTTTGTCGAGCATCGAATGCCATGGACACGGACACGGACACAGATACGGATACGGATAGGGATAGGGATAGAATTTCGAAACTACTCCTACGAGTGGAGTGCAAAGTGGTCGGGCAATCAGTATTAATTGGCACATGAGGGGCATGGGAGACAGCCGTGCTGCTGTTTGCCAATGAATTTCTCGGACTTGAAAGCCGGCACTTGGCATCTTTAAGCCGATTATGCAACATTCTTTCAAACCGACTGGGAATCATACTAAAATATCCTGGAAGAAGCATCTTTTGCTAGTCATTCGCTAGTTTATTATGACGCCGTGCTCTCTCCTCAGCGATGAATCTTTTATGAAGATTGATAACTATACGACCGACCGACCACCCACCACACCACCAGTAGTCAGGCAGTCAGGCAGCCTGTGTCGGTGCCAGAGGTGACGTGACGCTTCTGCATGAAAGGAAAAATAAAAAAATAAAATAAAATAAAATAGAAAAGGGATTTTTCGATGACGCAGCAGATGTCGCCTGCCTCTGCCTCTCCTTTGCCTCTTCCTCTGCCCCTGCCCGCATAGTCGGGACAGGAGAGAGATGCTTTCAACTGGCTGCAGCACTCGAGGGAAGAAACACTTGACTTTTGTGTCAAGCGGCCAGGCGCCCACTGAGAGCGACCCCAACCCCAGGCTCCAGGCCCCCGAACGAATTGCGGCAACCCGATGAGAGACCTTTAATTTAGGAAAAATACTCAACGCTCCAAGGAATTTTTTAGTTTTTCTAAGGCTAAAAGTGTCACTTTATTTCCCAATTGCAGGATGGGATGATTGGAGCGACTTTACCCTATGCAGCGTCACCTGCGGGAAGGGGGTTCAGCAGCGATTCCGCCGCTGCCTGCTGGACAATCCGATGGTGGACATGAGCATAAACCTGGAGAACCTGGAGAACCAGGAGGAAGAGGAGGAGGCAGAAGACGATGATGTGGACATGGAAATGGTAGAGCAGATGGACAACACCGCAAATGAGATTGCCAGTTCTAAGGACACTCTGGACAACCTGGAAGCAGACACGTCCAACAATGATGATGATGATAATAATGAAGAACTCGCCCATGACGAGGCAGATGATGATGGCAAGTCCCCACTGCTCCAACGAGCGATGACCAGCGATGAGCCGCTGCATAAATTCTCACAGCTGGCAGCAGCCCAGCTCCAGGCAGCTGCCCCCATCGTGGGAACAAACAGCAGTAATGAGGCGGCACCGGTAGGCAAGAGTGTCCGATTTGTGCAACCAAATGATGGGCAAGCCCCCGTTGGCTGCAGGAAGACACGTGCCAGCAATCAGCACAAGAAGCACAAGTCGGCCAAGAGTGTGGCTCTGTCCACACTCCTCTGCGAGGGCTACAACATCGAGCAGCGCAACTGCAATAGCTTCGAATGCAGCGGTAAGTGCAGTCCTTAAAGTCCTTAGAGTCATTAAAGCCCTCAAAGCCAACCTCTGCCCACACAGATGACATTAGCGATCTGCTCAAATTCTACAAGAAGCTGCCACTCATGGAGGAGCTGCCCACGCAAGCCTCCGAATCCGCAGCAGCAGCAGCAGCAATGGGCTCGGCCTCGGCCTCATCGTTTCCGGAAGATCTTACCACCGCTGCATTGATGGGTACCATCAATCCATCGCCGCCCACACCCTCGACGCCCTATAACATGGGCTACATTCGCAGCTGGCGGAACATATTGAACTTTACTCTGATGATCACGCTCAGGGCAAAGGTGAATATGAGCCAAGGACTAATCAGAGGCAAAGTACCTGTATCTAAATATCTGCATCTGTATCTGTCCCTTGCAGAACGACACAAGGAGCACGGCGACCATCTTCTCCATACGCAATGCCACCCATAATCTGTATCTGGAGGCGTGCAACGACGGTCTGCGCCTGTATCTGGAACGCGACAATACAACGGAAATGTTGCCGGTGAAATTCAATTTATATGATTATCGCTGGCATCAAGTGGCCATCAGGTGAGTGGGCGACTGAAATGACTGCAATGCTGTTGTATGCTGTGCTCCTTCAATGGTCGTTGTTATTGTTGATTGCCAATCACAGTGTCTGTGTTCGACATGGTATACGAGTGTGTGTGTGTGTGTGTGTGTGTGTGTGTGTGTGCTGTGTGTCCCACTCTCTCGATCTGGTGATGGCCATCGTCGTTGACACTTTCCTTTTTATTTGCATTTTCAATTTATTAGCATAAATGTTTGTGCCATGAAACGCACACGCACACACACACAGACAAACACTTGACACACATGCAAATAAGAGCACACAGACACACACACCCATACATTCTGCACATGAATATCGAACGCCTTTTTCTGTATTTTTTTTTTTTTTTTTGTTGCTTTTGGTTTTGGCGACGACACACAGCCAAATTGACACTTGGTTCAAGTGGGCGCCATTTGTCATCGGCCGACGGCACATTTCGCACACTCACTGCACACACACACACATATACATATCACACACACACTTTACACTATACACTGAACAGTATGTACATATTGCATATTATATGTATACTCGAATATATTGAATATTTTAATTATTTGCGCCTGGTCTCTCATGTTACTATTGTTTCTATTGTTTTACTGTTATTTTCCCAATGCAGCATACAAAATGGCGATTTTATATCGATATACGTCGATTGCGCGTGGACAAATAGTTTTGTTGTCTCGAAGCGACTGTACACACTGCCCATAGATGCGGACGTGGAGATTGGACGCGGTTTTAATGTGAGTACACTGCCCCCCCCCCCACCCCCTCCCTGCCACGCTGCCAACTGCATTCCCGGGCCATGGCATCCACAAATGGTAGCAGCAATTTAAGCCGATAAATAGCCATAAATGCAGCGCGTTCTGAGCGTTCGTGATAGCGCATACGCCCCGTTGGCCAATCAGAATGCGAATTAAATAATAATTCGCCGATAATTGTGTATTGTATTGTTGTTTGCTGACAACTGACGCTATGGTAATTAACTTTCGCTTTTCCTTCCGACTTTTTCCGCAGGGAGAGCTGCAACAGCTGCTGGTCCTGCCCGAGAACCAGGAGCGGCTTCAGTGCAGCAACAAGAGGACATCCATCAACGAGGTGAAGCGCTACATCATCGACACATTCATCGAGGACTACGGCGGCAATTGAAGAAGCGTGTAAATATGCAATGCCACCGCTGCAATGCAGAACAAAAATTAAAGAACAACAAATGGCAGGACATCCCATACACATATACATTTTCATTTACATATTGCACACTCCTGGCGAGGGGCGGGTGCATATGAGGCGGGGGAATATGGGAAATCCAATCCGAAATTCGATTAAAATTGTGGGCTAATCAAAACTGCATAGATTTATGCTAACGCATTTCATTTAAATATATGTATAAGTGCAGCAACAAATGTATCTACAAATATGATATGCTAACTAACACACACACACACATACTCGTATGTAGATCCCACAGATACACACAATGTGATTCATAGCTGCTAGCAGCGCATAGCGCGCATTCCATTCCTCACGTCGGGCCATACTGCTGCTAGCCCCCCAAAAACACACAGACCGGACAAAGATATATGCATATATGTATGTATGTATGGATTTGCGATTACGACTACAGTGGCACTCGTTGCACGTTGCATGCCGCGGCGTTGTAACAATTAAGTTAATTTGACGGAATACAATAAAAGTAATCGCATCGGAGAACTGTCCAATCAGCAGAGTGAATCCTCCACATCGTACACGAAAGGAGCAAAAGTAAAAATATACATTAAATACATTCATACTAGTATGTGCAATGGTAACTGGTGATGGTGTCGTCTTTTCTTTCGGTGTGGATACATTTGGGGGGAACCCACCTGAGTGGACTGATTGGCAGTCGGTCGGGGGATGTTGTGCATTCAAGTGGGGGCTCGAGTGTCAATCCCAAAGCCAGATTTGCGAAGAAGAGAACTTCAATAGACAGCTGACGAGCTGCTGCAATAGATTTCAATATTCCACAGCCACAAAGCCACACCTAAATTCATAATTTCCTTTTGGCTGCAGAAACAAAAAGAAAACCCGACATTCGGCATCCGTTTGTGTGACTTGCTTTCTGCCTTTCGTTCGTAAATAACCTCCTGCGAAACACCCACCCACACCGCCATTAGCAATCAAATTCTAGACCCCAAACCCACCTTCTTGCCGTATCCTTGTGTTTTTCAATACGAGTAGCTCGCTCTTTCTCCCCTGTTTTCCTCGTCCTGTTTTTCACTATCATCGGGCATTTTCAGCTTTGCTGCGGACGCCGCGCGGTGGGGAGTTGGGTTGAGTGCATGCGACAGACGTTGGAGACATTGATGAATTTCCTGTCGCATCCTTGGCACTCACTTCTGGCTGGCAGGGCCTGGAGCGTCTGCTCGAACCCTAACGCTTGGCAAACTCAAATAAACCTGCATCCCCATTGCCCCCCTCCCCCCGCTGCCTACCCTACGAGTATTGTGACTTAATAACTTCTAATCACGTCATCGCGGTGCATTGAACCGCAATGCCAGCCCACCATTACATCACGCAGCGGTGGGTAATGGACGAAAAGAAAACTGCTTTCAAATACGCGTATTCCTTCGTACTCCTTGATCCCATTTGCTAATGTGTGAGTGTGTGTGTGTGTTTGTGTGTGTGACACACATACCCGATCAGCGTGCGGAGACAGGATATACAGATGTACGAGTGCACGAGCACGTTGCAATTAGTTTTGGAATACGACGCTTATGATTGTAACCTCTGTGCTGCACTATCGTTAATATCCTGCAGCACGGCAGGAGGCAAGAGGCAAGAGTCCGGTCCGGGCTATTACCTTCATAAATAAATACCGTGCCAGCCAGACGACTCGTGTAATTCATTTGAAAGTTCTGTAAATGCGAACAACTGCCATGACCATGTGCGTACACTCGGGTATTTGTAAAAGTGGAATTTTATTTATTTATGACTGCATGGGGAGCAACGCTTTTTACACGGCTTCAACTTCATGCGCGAGTTTCTTTCCAATTTGTCCGATTGTTTTTTCTCTCCCCGCTCTTAGCTCCTTCTCCCTGGGGATGCATCTCCAAATTACCCTCCAAATAAAGGAGTTTGAACTTAAATCTGAATCAAGCTCGTGTGCATAGTCGATCCACAGTCAATCACAACCCAGGCTGACCGACCAACGGCCGAGCACGGATGTCGCTATGGATGGATGGGATGATGGGCCCTGATGAGGATGCCACCCCCCACCCCATTGCTCTGGCTACTGTATAAATGCCTTTATTTGTATAGAGCAAGCAAAACGAACTGTAACAATGTTGATACAGCTGATACATCGAAGGTTCAACAAGAACAAAAGTATTGCTGCACCGCACCCCCACCAGCCCCTTTTTTGTCTGGTTGCCAGACGACTGTCCTGTCGGTGAGCTGAACTGAGCTCAGTTTTCCCCCATTCATCAGACGCGAAAGGTGCATTACCCTTAGCAACAAAAGTTGGACCATAGACTAGTTTAAAAATTAAACACAAAGTAGCTCCAAAATGTATTTTTCAATTATTTGTATGAGTTAAGTCACTGCACAACGAGCAAATGTAGGTGCCAATTGATTTTACAAATATTGTCTTAAATAAATAGTGAATACAAAGAAAGCTAAAAACTATGATTGATTGGGCTAAATTCAAACTTACCGCCACAACGTTAAGACTGCACCCAACCATCACTAAGATGTATCGATTTCCTGAAGACTGTCGAACAGTGTGACCAGGCAGTATGCCTGAAATTATTGAAAAATTGTTTGAAAAACAAAAAATAGCGTGTTAGCGGGCGGCCGAGCATATTATTTCAGTTTTTTGGTAAATTTCATTTCATTCCACGCCACGCATTGTCGTTGCATGGCAACGTCGTAATATGGCAGCAGCATGCAACCGCAATACAGTTTTAAATTTGATGCGCGGCGCTGCCCAGCGCATGGCGATAACGGATGGCGGCCTACATTTCGCACAAATTGGCAGCCCTGTTAATAAACGCATCTTCTGCACCAAAACAACCATTGGATTTCGACAACAAATGGACCAAAAGCCCCCCAAAGAGTACAAATGGACGCCTGGCAATATGATCAACGAAAACTTCAAGATGGGCGACAACGGCCATGTGTGTGTTGTGCTGAACCGAGAGATTCAGGTTCCGGCTCACGTGGTGAAATCGTTATGGAAGAATGGTAACTAAAGCAAGTCTATCCACTAGAGATTCTGGGTGCTAATGAATCCATCCTTTTCGTACAGCGGCCGTGCGTTGCGCCGTTGATGGAGGCTCTAATCACTGGCGGGAGTTTGTGCTAGGACAAGCAATAGCCAAAAAGTCCAAGGGCGCGACAGCAACGGACCCGCTCGAACCTCTCGATGTGATAACAGGCGACTTTGATTCAATAACGGAGGAAACGGTCGATTTCTTTAAATCAACACCTAAAATACATACTCCCGATCAAGACGCAACCGACTTCACCAAGGCCATCACAGTGCTTCAGCCGGTGATGGCGCAGCGTAAGGTCCATGATGTCATCGTATTCCACGACACCTCCGGTCGCCTCGATCAGGTTATGGCCAATCTGAACACCCTGTATAAATCCCAAAAAGACAATTGCAATGTGTATCTGCTGAGCGGCGACTCCATAACGTGGCTCCTGAGGCCTGGCAAGCACACGATACAGGTGCCTCTGGATCTGGTGAAAACCCAGCGATGGTGCTCCCTCATGCCTGTTGGATCAATGGCGCACAATGTTACCACCACAGGCCTGAAGTGGAACCTATGTTTGTATACGAAATTCTTTAGAGCCATATCGTTATAGTTAATGCCATTCTGTTCTGTTATCTTGAAGATCACACCCAGATGGAGTTTGGCGGCATGGTCAGCACATCGAACACCTACTCTACAGAGTTTGTTCAAGTGGAAACGGACGCCAACTTAATATGGTCCATGGGGGCATACGATTTTGAGGAGAAGTTGCGCCAAACCCCCAAGTAGTGGATCGGGAAGGTGGTCGGTCGGTCGGTCGGTCGGTGATCGCCAATGGAAGTGTTTGAGTACTTAATTAAGTGAAATTCACCGACGCTGTACAATTTTAAATGCGAGTTTCTTTTTTTTGCTGTTACAGCCAAAGATGCAAGCGGCTCCAGCGCTTACTATTCTAAATCTAATACTCTAGGGCAAATGTTACTGTTAAACAAAATGAAAGTTCAAATGTGACAAAAAATAATGGTGATCAGCTCGTTTTCGTTTGGCTGAACTATGATGATGCCGCAGCCACAGCCGATGCCGATTCCGATGCCTTTACTTTGATCCTGGAAGCGGCATCAGGTCGAAGCCAAAGCTGCTCCCTGTTTTCTTAGTTTTCCAGCCAGACCCTGAAGCGGCTCCGCTCCCGGCTGCGTTATCTGCGCGCTTAGCTGTCGCCCTTCCGCCACGGCCTCCTCTACTGGCAGTGGTCCTCTTTGGCGCTGGAGAGGCTGAATTACTTTTAAATTTCTTGCTTGATCCAGATTTAAAGGTTCTCTTTCGTTTTCCACCGCGGAAGGAGGAGGAGCCATAACCACCGCTTCCACCGGTACCTTGCGATGCCACAGCCCTGTCCCAGTCCACCGCATCGTCGTTCTTCCAGCCTGAGCTTCTCGCCCGAGGCTTCTGTGCAGCGGCTGCAGCCGACTGCTCCTCCTCCTCGTCCAAAATGGCTTGCATTAGAAGCTTCTCCGAGGCATAATTACACGTAATCTCAAGCAGTTTCTCGCCATATTTATCATAGTTCGCCTTCGTCACGTGAGGAATGCTGCACATGTCCTTCTCTGTGAGTGGTAGAATCTCCGCCATACTCTTGAGGGCCTGTATATTCATGATGCTGGCCATGGTCACGTTTCGCTGGCTAGCTATGGTGCGGCACAAGTCGAGAAGATCAGTGTAGCAGCGATCGTGTATTTCGCGCATCTTCGATTTTCCATCATTGCTGCTCGCAGCCCCCGGCTCAGATACAGTGGCCACAGGTGTTTTGGCCTCCTTTCGCGTCTTGGCAAATTGGAATTCGGGTGTACCGTCCATTAGTTTGCTTACGTTGGGGCCCAGGTACAGATATGCCTGGGGAAAGTCATTCATAACTATCAGATCCTCGCGTAGGAAGCCATCAATGACCATTTTCCGCAGCAACCTTTGTATATCGTTCTTATCCCAGTCCTTTAAAGATCCATGATGTGGGGTATTGTGGTGGCCGAAGTCCACGATCTTCTTTATCTTGCTGCCCTTCAGAACGTCGGATATGTGAAGGAGCGTGAAGCGCGACCGTCCACTGCACAGATCCTTGACGGCTCGCGCCGCCTTTCTGGCCGGCTCCAGTGCATCAATTGGCTGATAGACTCGCTTATTCCCGCAGTTATCGCAAGCTGTGGCCCTATTCTCCAGACACTGCTCGCTGGTGAAGTGCTCCCCAAAGTAGTCCAGCTGCTGGGCACGCCGGCAGTCCGTAATGTTCTCACAGTAGCCCACAATGCGATACAAATTGTCGACGTGCATCTTCTTGACATTGTACTGAAGAGCTCTGTCGCCTGAAATATGGAATTAAAGCAGTCACTACGAGCATTGACATAGTATAGCAACTTACCATCCATCATCTTCTTGAGCCTAAGCATGTCCGAATAGTTATAGTACAGGATGCAGTCGGCGATCTCTCCATCTCGCCCTGCCCGTCCAGCCTCTTGATAGTAGCCTTCAATGGATTTTGGAAGCGAGTAATGCAGGACAAATCTAACATCGGGCTTGTCGATACCCATGCCAAATGCAATGGTGGCACAGATCACTCGGATCTTGTTAGTCAACCAATCCTTCTGGCGACACTCCCTCTCCGTATCGGTAAGACCGGCATGATAGGCCACCGCGCGGACTCCGTCCTTGCACATTTTCTTAGCCACTTCGTCGCACTCCTTCCGCGACAGGCAGTAGATAATGCCACTCGAGTTGACTGGCTTTGTCCTGATATATGCACTCATGTCATCGATAGTGGAGGCTCCTTTCTTCGGCAGGACTTTGTAGCGCAGGTTGCTCCGATTGAAGCTGGACAGGAACCATTTGCAGTCCTTCAAATTGAGTTGCGACAGAATATCCAAGCGCACGCGGGGAGTGGCAGTGGCCGTCAAGGCTATGGTGGGTACGTTGGGGAAACGCTTCTTCAGAATTCCCAATTTCTTGTAGTCGGGTCGAAAGTCGTGACCCCACTGGGACACACAGTGCGCCTCATCGATAACAAAGCGACTGATGTAGTTATTGGCGTTTAGAGTGTCCAATATGTCCTGGAAGCGAGCGGAGCTGCTTATCTTCTCAGGTGTGACGTAAAGGAGTTTGACCATGGGAGGATGTGATTCCAAGTCCCTATAAATGGCCATGGCATCGGCCATTCCCAGATCGCCGGAAAGGCTCTTGGCACAGATCTGTTGGAAGTGTGAATGTGAGATTTATTTACCATATGGTAATATATATGACATTACTTACATCCAGGGAAGCCAGTTTATTGATCTGATCAAAGATCAGCGATTTTAAGGGACTGATGACAATGGTCACCCCCTCCGTTAGAATGGCAGGAAGCTGGTAGCACAACGATTTGCCACCTCCCGTTGGCATTAGCACAAAGCAATCGTTGCGCAGCAAAGTGGCATTGATGACTTGCAGCTGATTGGGACGGAAACTCTTCAGGCCAAAGCTATAGCTCAAGCCGTGCATTAGCCGCGTGGAGTGCTCAAAATTTTGCCCGTCAAACTCGCCGGTGATGCCATCGTTATGCACATTTGAATGGAAATTTCCAGAAATCTTTTGAGCATCGGTCGGTGCAGGCCGGCTGCTGGGTGCATTTCGACTGCAGCTGGGACCGGTTAGATCTGTAATTTTGCTGAAGCTTTTGCTACAGCTGGGGCTGGGACTGGCGAGAGTTAGATCCGTAATGCTGCCGACGGAGGCAGCCTGAGAATGCATTTGCTCGAAAAGTGTCTCATCATACACGGGAAAACCATCATCATCCAAAGGAAGAGTTGTGGAGGCTTCCTTGGGCTTGGGCTTGGGCTTCACTGCCTCAAAATCTTTATAGCCTTTGTCCTTAGGGTAAGGTTTCACTGCCTCGAAATCATTAGAGCCTCTATCCTGGGGGTTAATTTTCACTGCCTCAAAATCTTTATAGCCATAGCCGTTATACTCCGACTTGCGCCCCTGCATCTGCTGATGCTCGTTCTCAATATCGGCCAAAAGTCCATCCAAATCATCGTCGTCGTCATCCATCTCGCTATTCTCCTGCGGGTACCCGTTCATGTTCTCCTCAGCCAGGTCCTCGTCAAGCAGCATACTCTGGGCCAAGTAGTCGTCCTCCGGGTCCTCGCAGAGATCGTGTATAAGCTCTTCGCGCTTTCGCAGCATCCCCTGCTCCTCCTCAGCATTAGGCTTCAGTTTATTAAGCGGCTCTAGGCGCAAGCTGTTTTGTTTTGTAAGCGAATTTTCATGGCTAGCTGGTTTCGCCCGATTTTGCTCAGCCTCGATTTCCCGCTCCTCCCGCTCCAGGGCGTCCTGTTCCTCCTGCTCGTTCTTGCTATTGCATTGCTGCCTCTCGAGGGTTTTTTGCAACAGCTGCGATCGTGCCTTGAATTTCTGACGCATTATCTTCAGTTTAAGGAATATGCTGGGCTGGAATCCGGATATTTCCTCAAATTGATTGACCGGAATCTGATCAATCAGTGTACAGTATTTGTCCATCAGTTCAATGTGCGTGGTGCGAAAGAAGTTAAGCGTAGCTTTAAGACCCTCCACACTCTGCTGGCTGGGATCCACTGTGAAATTGTCGTTTTGGGCCAGTTCGCGCAGGTAGTCGGACAGATATTTATCAAAGCTCATGCTAAATTTGGGCTTTGTCGCTGCCGTTGGTGGAGAGGAGGGCACGACGTCTTTTTCCCGTTCTGAAGGCAACCTCTTAGAGACGGACGGGATATCCTCTTTGAAAGAGGGCTGATTGTCCTTTAAATCGTCCTTAGAAACTTTTGGTGGGGAAGGAAAATCTCTTCCCCGTTCTGAAGGCAATCTCTTAGAGACGGACGGGATATCCTCTTTGAAAGTGAGCCGACTGTCCTTCAATACATCCTTAGAAGCTTTTGGCTCTGTTTTTCGCCAATCACTCGAATCCTCGAACGGCGGGGAGGGAAAGTCTCTCACCCATTCTGGAATATCCACCTCGAAGCTGGGCTGATTTTCTTTCAATACATCCTTATGAACTTTTGGCTCTGCTCTTCGCCATTTACTCGAATCGTCACCTAAAACATTCAGGCCGGATTTATTTGCAGTCTGGGCCGCAATTGGCGACTCCGGCAGAGACATAGAATGCTCTTCCAATGTTCCGGTAGCACTGGAATCATCCTGAGATTCTGTTTTTGTGTTGCAACTCTGTGTTTCATCTTCGTCAGAAGAGGAGTCCAGAAATATTGGGTTGTAAACTTTAGTTACCTGGTTTCTGACACCAGACCCTAAAACAAAATAAATGATTTTAACAAATTCACAGAAGCCCACAGTGCTCCATACCCTTCCTTGTTTGTGTTTGTGTTTGAGTCTGACTACTGCCCAAACTATTGCCCAAACCGATGAAGTTACTAAGTGTGAGCTGCTTTCTTGCCGCGGCGGGTTTCTTAGACATGGTGGGACTGCGGTTGATAAACAGAGGACTACAAATAAAAACCTTAGACTATGGCTTAAACGTCGGACGTAAAAGCATTTTAACAATAAACACTAAAAACGCGCGCAATGCCTGATTTCTTTTGGCAAACTTTCGGTGTGCCCAGACTCAAGCAATTACAGTCAGCTGATCAGAGCTGCCAGATATATTGAAATTGTAACTGTCTTTGCATACATGTAAATACATATCTACATGTAACTGTCATACATGTATTGTTGCAAGTTTAAATCAGTGGATGTTCCGTAAATTAATCCACGTATCTCGCTATAATATATATAATGTAAGTTATATCTCTATATCGTCGTCGCCCCGTCGAGGGAGTTTATTTGGTGAGACACCATCAGCTACGGCAACTGATGAAAGGAAATCTAGCAGGAAAACCGCCAAATGAGCATACATAGGCTGCAAACAGCTGTAAAGGCTACATGTGTTGTGTGTTCAATGCTTCTTCTTGCTTCCTTGGTATCTATTAAACAAAGCGTGGCGTGGATAATAATTTAGGAACACGAGCGACTATACATAGTAGTATGCATACGTAAGTAATTAGTCGAACGGATGCACGGATTCATCGTTCTTATTCGCATTGCCTTATTTCAGGCATAACAACTTCAAGACTCCCTCAGATGCCGATGAGCTTGACGATTTGGATGACGATATGGTAATTGGTGTCATAGAAGAGATCGAACAGGAGGCACTTAACGAGTCGGATAGCGACATCGACGAACAGGATCTGGCGGATATAGGGGCGCCAGCACCAAGCCACGATGCAGATGAAAACGAGAGCATTAGCAGCGACAGCAGCTTTGATCCCAATGCGGAGGACTCCGACTCGGATGACTCCATGCTAGAGGAAGACGAGGCGGAAGGAGCCAGTAGCGGAGAGGCCACAAGCGCCAAGCGGCGCAAGGATGACGATGGTCCATGCGGAAGCGCAGGCGAATCGGCCACATTTGATCTGGATGCTGATGATGAGACAGACGAGACAGTGCGTGCCATCATAGCTGCCATAAAGAAGCCTCGCAGTGCCCCACCGGAGATAAAGCTTGAAGACTTCATCACGGATATTTGCTTTCACCCCGACCGAGATATCATTGCGCTAGCTACCATAATAGGCGATGTCCATTTGTACGAGTACGGCAATGACGGGAACAAGCTGCTGCGCACCATTGAGGTTCATTCCAAGGCCTGTCGTGATGTGGAATTCACTGCAGATGGCCGCTACTTGCTGACTGCCTCCAAGGACAAGTGTGTGATGGTCACAGACATGGAGACGGAGAAGCTAAAGAAGCTGTATGAGACGGCCCACGACGATACCATTAACAAGCTGCATGTCCTCGACGAGAACCTCTTTGCCAGTGGCGATGATGCAGGGACAGTAAAGCTCTGGGATCTGCGCACCAAGAACCCAATATTCGAGCTCAAGGAAGTGGAGGATCAAATCACACAGATGATAAGCAACGAACAGAAAAAACTGTTGCTGGTCACCAGCGCCGACGGCTATCTAACCACATTCAACATCGCTGCCCGAAAGCTTTATGTTCAGTCAGAGCCGTATGAGGAGGAGCTCAACTGCATGGGCATCTATCGGGGAAGCTCTAAGCTGGTGGTGGGCACCTCCAAGGGCAAACTGTATACCTACAATTGGGGCTATTTCGGCTACCATTGCGACATGTACCCTGGCATCAAGAGTCCCGTAAGCCTCATGATACCCATAACCGATCGCATTGCTTGTGTGGCCGGAGAGGACGGCAATATAAGAGCCTGCCATATCACACCCTACCGAAACCTTGGCGTTGTCGGTCAGCACAACATGCCAATTGAGTCCTTGGACATCAATACCAGCGGCGAGCTGCTGGCCTCATCTTCGCACAACAACGATGTCCGCTTCTGGAATGTCAAGTATTTCGAGGACTTTGGCGACATCAAGTACAACGATAAGCACAATGCCTACAAGGAGAAGCGTCACAATTTACCCTCTTCCAAGTGCACCAACGCGTCGGACTTTTTCTCCGATCTAACCAAAGAGGAAGAGGACAATGACAATGAGGACAATAACGACGCAGCCGCTGGACCCAGCAATTCGGCCTAAGCAGCTTTTTGCCTTCGCCAATATCTCCCCGTATTTTATAAGGTTTCGACCTAACGAAACACCATTTTAAAAACAAACTACTTGTAGCTATAGGTTTTTAAAATTTTGCACGAAATCATACATACATATATATAGTAAACAATGTTGAGATGTTACAATTTCGCATTGAATTGTTGCCGATTAAAAATAAACTCACGAAATATAGTCCAATCTTGAGATTTCTTCTAGAAGTAACACTACTCGACAAAATTCAACTTTTTTTCCGATGTAATCAGATTTAAACATTTTGAAGCAATTATGGTTTTTTTTTCGTAAGCGTAGTCCGTTTTTTAAGAATTTTCGAAATCTGGTATGTATTTTCATGTGATTTCCAGAGGTAGTGCTTCTTTTTTTTCACATTACTTAAGTATCTTTCTTCTGGTTGTATTGAGCTTTACAATTCTGAAAAGCTGATAAATGCAGCTAAAAATCGGGCCCAAACATTTAATGGCTGCAGCTTACCGCCTCCAAGATATTAGGCTTTCAAATTAAAATTTGATCATTCTTTGCCGTATTTGTTTCCGTAATTTTTACTTTGAAAATTCAGAAAAAGTCGAACAAAAATTATTTCTTGGGCTAAATTTTTTGTTTAAGATAGGTACATGAATTATGCGTCGTTTGAGGTATCGTTTGTAAGAATCGATGAATAAACGGTTAAGGTAGAGCCGTTTGACCAAACCTTCGAATGCCGAAGTCCCCCGAATGCCGCGACGACTAGTATAATCAGTAATCCACGCGACTTGATTTCATTTGTTTATTGAATTATTCAAGCTCTTTAAAACTGTATCGAATCAAAATCACTTATATGGCACGATATGAGATGTTTGAGCAGTAAATTTTATGAGGGAGCGAAATCTCTAGTTCAACTAAATCTTTCTTTTGGGATAAATCAAAAACGTAACAAAAAATGCAAAACAGGCTAAAATGCATTATCGTTGGCCATTTTGGAAAATACATTGAGTGGTTAAGTTAAACAGTTAAGTGACTACAGTAGTTATGTTACTAAATCATAATCGCTTGTCATTTGGGAGGGATATCTTATTAATTCGAATGCTCTATCATAAACATGGGCAAAATAAGAAATTACTACACATTATGGGGGTGTTGCTATGCTATAACAATTTAAGCATTTATGAAATTCTTATCACAAGAATTTTGTTTCACAAAACGTGGACAATTTGTACATATTTATAGGAAATTAAAAGCCAAAACACTTAAGATAATTTTACACTATGTAGGGTGATGGGGAGGGGGAGTTGTTGAGCCAAACAGACTTAGCTTTTCTGGTAATCAAACATGACACTGAAAATTTGTTTAGTGTTCCGCCTTCTACGAGGGTCGTGGGCTCAACATTTTAAAGTGTTTACCGAATGTTTTCTAATTAGAGTAACTATTATATAACGATGCTAGTTAGCCCTGGCCTGGCGAACTTAGTCCAAAGGTTTTACATGAAGATTCCATGCACACAATGTCATAAGGCGGCGGCACTGGCGGCATCAGTGACCCCACTGGAGTTGAGGGCGTCATTCGCCAAGTGGGTCTCAATGTCGACACGGCAAATCGGGCAGTGTTTGTTGGTAACTAGCCATTGATCAACGCAATCGGTATGAAAGAGATGCATACAGGGAAGGCGGCTGGAACAGCATAGAAGCAGCATTTGTATTACCATTGCACAGACAATCAACTAAGCGAACAAAAATCAACTTACCGCACATCGTTCTCGATCTCGAACAGAGACAAGCATATAGCACACTTCTCCGCGTCCTCGTCCGATTCGCTGGGTCGACGCAAACGTCGGTACTTGTGGGGCAAAGTATTCCGTTCAATAGTCTCCTACAAGATGGAAGATTATTATCTGGTTGGTTATCTGGTTTCTGGTATCTGGCTCACCAAAGTGGCCCCACGATTTGGACGCGGTGCTCCAATCAGGATCCGTGAGCCGAGTGACAGCGGCGTGGCAAGGCCAATCTCCAAATGCAGCGGCGAGTAATGATGGTGGAACATGTGATGATGGATCGCGCGTTGACGCTGCAGATGCTGCAGAACCGGCGGAGACTGCTGCTGCTGCTGGGCTTGAGGCTGCTGGTGCTGCACTTGGATGTGTCGCATGTTCGATTGAGAGTGCTGTGGCTGTGGCTGGGCAGCGGACACGGACGTGGCCTGGCCCCCACTGGAAGGAATCTGCTGGGACGGAGCAGCAGCACTGGCATTGCCATCGTAGGGCGGATAGTAGGCCGGATCCAAGCTAGAGACGGGGCCATTCCTGGCATGCACGCAATTGCAGATGCTGTGGAGGTAGCGGGTCCGCAGACTACTGGTCAAAAGGGGAGCATTCGAGGAGAGATCAATGGGCGTGGGCGTCATGTGGCGACGGTGCATTTCCTGCATGCTCTGCTGACGATACCACAGATTCTGATGCACCGGATATGGCGGAGCCGGCGTCAGCGAGGTGGCCACAATGGCACTGGCTCGATGAGGGGGATGTATGTGGGCATGCATTTGATTCTGTGGAGCCTGGTGGCCCTGATGCGGCTGCGGCTGATAGTGCTGCCGATTGCTGTACGCCGCCTCCGAACGTCGCACACTGAAGGGCGGGGAGCCGCAGTAGGGTATGGTGGATCGACCCGAATACATTTCCAGCGGTGGAGGAGGCGAGACACCAGCAGCTGCCAGATTACCATTAGTCGTTGCCACAGGCGGTGGTTGGCTAACCAGACCGACAGACGAGGCATTTATAGTATGGGCCATGGGATGGGCTCGGGGCACGATTGGGTGGGGGTGAGGGTGAGGGGGAGCGTTAGGTGATGGGCCTCTGTCCAGTCGATTATCCATGTTGATTCCTGCCGCCTCATTGTGAACACTGGCCAGGGACAAGAGCTCGTTGAAGGACTGAGCCTGGGCCGCCGCTGCTGTCGCCGCCACAGCAGCGGCACTCATAGCCCCACTCAACGAACTGCGACTGCTCCCGCCTTGGCCGCCCTGATAGTGCGGATGTGGATGCGGATTTGGTGGCGGCGGCGGGCCATGCGGATGATTGGGCGAATACACTGCCTCCATAACAGTGGGCAGTGGAGTGATCGCATAGTGGGGCACGTAATACGGCTGATAGCGATGGTAGACGTTGGCTGGACTAGTGCGTCTGCGTCGTGACTGCTGCTGGCCCGCTTGCTCGGCGCCGGAAGTCGTTGTGGGGGCGGCTCTGGGCATACGATTGTAGCCCTCTGTGGGGGTGGTCTCCGGCGCTGCTCCCAGGAGCCACATGGATGGAGGAGTGATCGGTTGAAAGTAGCGCTGCGAGTCCAGCGTGGGACAACGAGGAGTGCACCCTTGACCCTGACGAGTAAAATAGTTACTTGATGCCGGACCGGGCTCTTCCATCAGCGTGGCGGGTGCCTGAGTATGATTATGATCGTAGCTGTAGTTGTGATCCGTGATGGCCGCTCGATCCGGCAGCCCTCCGCTATAGAAGGCGAATGAGGTGCCAGCATTGCTCGGCTCTGTCCGGCGGTCCCTTCGAGGGTATGGAATGGAGTAGGCATAGTTGAAAATGGGACGTCGTTCCTCAGTGCCACTGCCACTGACCGCTGGAAGCCCGCCGAGGGCTGTGGCTGTGGCTGCGGCTGCAGGTGGCTGGTCCCACAAATGTTCCTGTTCGCGGGCCCATTCCCGTGCGCGCTGCTGTTGTGTTTCATTGACGGCAGCATCGTCATCAGATGTCAAATCAATCGAGAGTATTGGCTCTCGTGTCGAGTGCACAAAGACCACATCGTCATCATTCGAGTCGGAGGACCAATCGTCCAGCTGCAGATCTGGAGCAGTGAGCACAACATCGCCGCGGTTCCCATTGTTACGCCTGCCCGTGGAGGTAGAAGGCTGAATCTGTGTCTCGCCAGGCGACGGCCGCTCTCTTGGTCTACCCACATAGGTAATTACACAAGATCCGTTCAAAGGCTGCTGCGTCTGTGCTGAAGTCTGTGGGAGAGATGGAACACATAAGAGACTGCATAGTACATTTCTGGTATGAACTACTAACCTGCTGGGAGGAACTACTCGCGGGCTCGGCATAGATGGGATGCCTTGTCCTGCCTGGCAAAAAGGAATTAAAGTTTGTCGGCGACAGCTTTGTGTTGGAGTTGGAAGAGGATGCTCCTTCGGCCTCCAAGCGAGGCAGTTTTTTGGGCGGATGAGCCACGTCGTCAATGGAACGCACCCGATTCCGAATAATACCACTGTTTAGATTGGAACCAATGGAACTACGTTGGCCTGGGGTTTCTGGTCTTCGTCTCTGCTGCTCCTGCTGCTGCTGCTCTTGATCCAATGTATTGGAAGGAGACACAGCATCAGCAGGCTCAGATGATCTCTGACGCAGTCGATGAGCCCCGCAGAGATCTCTAGTCCCATAATCCACACTGCGGGTAGTGTGTGTGGCCGTAGAGCAAGAAGCTGCCGACACAAAAGTGCTGTCTGGAGGCGCCCTCGATACATCTCTGCGACTGTCGTAGTAGTTATGATCCGTATGCCGGTCAGTCAGGTTTTTGTTTGTGCTGTTGCCCCTTCCAGCAGGCTCAGAGGGTTTCGATCGCGGGGGATTGCGCATGCGCAGATCCCAGCCATCATCGCTACTATCGTTCTCAAACTCCAAGACGTTCGGGAGCTGCTGGTAGCTGGTAAATAAATCGGTCCGTTGTCGCCGAGCTTGCGCACTTGTGCTCGGTGTGGCATCCAGTTCGGTGGTCGAGGAGGAGGAAGAAGCATCCCCGTTTCCAGAGCGATTTGCTGCCTGATTCGCCTTCTTCTTGTGGGCCTGTATTGCCGACGTGGTTGTGGTCGTATTGGTGGTGCGAGTGTTGGCGAACTGCACGTGCTCCGTGTCAGAAGCACTGGATGTCACATCATCGTAGACACTGGCAAGGCCGGAGCTCGGAGGAATATTGCTGCTACTGGCCTCAAAGGGGCTGTTGCTCAGCAGCGAACTGGAGGGCATCTCGTAAACCACTCCGGAAGCATCCATTGCGTGATCTTCAATGGCTGCAGCTGGCCAACTGCCTCTGGCAACGGCCACCACTTCATGTACACTGTCATTGTCCTGGTCCTGGTCCGGGTCCTGTTCCAACGACAAGTGCTCCCTCAGTGTTTCAGTCTTCTGTTGTTTGGGATTTGGAATGAGTCCGGGACTGGAGTTGACCGTCGTCGTTGGCATAGACACAGTCGATGTAGACGATGAGGGCAGCTCAAAGAACTGAGGCGGTGACTCTCGAGGCAGGCTCTGAGTGGAATGCACCTGGTCTGCGTACCGACTTGTGCTGGCCGCAGGTGAAACCCGACAGCGACACAAAGTTGTGAGGGAACTGCACTTGTCGCACCGACCAGAACTCGTCCTATAGCTGGTGCTGGCTATTTCCCGATGTGATGCCACCAGGGCCGTGAAGGAAGGCGGTGTGTGTGACTGGAACGTGGTAGCACGGCTACCAATCGACTCGGGCGTCGACATGTATGGACCCATTAGCATGTAACGATCGGATAAAGCTTGTCCCACCAAGGTATCACGCGGTTGTTCGTATATGGAGTATAGAGCATACGACGGACGGCCATCTGCAAAGGTTACAAGATATTAGTATTACCCATAACTGGCTAGTACTGCCCCTTACGGGTCTCCTGGTCTGCAGTCTGACCCACATTTCCGTACGACATGGAAACTCGTGGGTGGTGTGCGTGGGCATGTGCTGAATGCTGCATATGTCTGTGTCCGAATGAGTCCTCCTGCTCATTTTCCATGCTGCTCTGCTTGTGTCTTATTTTTCAGATATGTAAATCCGAATCACAAGGAATGGTTCTCACAAACTGTCCTGAAAGCACACGATAGGTGTATACATTTGTTCTAATGTGAAAGGTAAAGAAATTAGAACGACAGAACAGTCTCGGCTGGTTATACGTACGTATGTACATATCTATATGTGCACATACATATGTACATGTGTAAATACATATATTACATTTCTTATGTGTACACATCCGCACAACATGCACGCACAACAAATTTGCAATATTGATTTATTACTTTTGAAAAGGGAGAGCAGAACAGAAGCCAAACTGTCACTTGAAAAGGGTAGTGAAAATACGTACATCGAACCGAATGAATACCTAAAATACTTTACTCCAACCGTGGAATACACACTCCAATGGGAGGCCCAGGGGCCATTTTTCGTCCAACGAATGACCAACAATTAGTCAATTTTAGGCACGATATCCGAACAGTTATCCAAACAGCTGTGGAAATTTCGACCCACCTGCTGCTGCTTCTTCACCTGGACCCTTTTTTTACATCGAAAATTATTATTATTAATTTTTAGACGATGCATAGGGATGGGATGTCTGTGCTGTATCGATACAACATACCGATATGTAAAGAGTGCTGTAAGTTTAGCATTTTTCAGGCTAGATCTGGCATCTACATGAAAGTCTCTAAATTAAAAAAAAAAGAATATACAAATTTAAAATTGTTTACCAACTTAAAAATTAAATTAAATATGGGAGGAGGAGTATGAGAGAGTAGAAAGTCCAATGCATGTGCAAATATTAAAATTATTTCGAAAACACATCGATACTCTCGCCCTTAACAGCACTTGTTGTTGGTTTTTCGCACAACATAACTTTGTCGCGCTACATTGCGCGTCTAACAGCTCATTGCTGCTGTTTTGTGGTCAAAACAAAATAATTCAGTTGTGACAAGATTAATTTTGCAAATAATAAAAGCCATTCACAAGTTCGTTTGTTTTATATTCGTTGCATTCCTGCACGTAATTGCGCTTACCGTATTCTGTGTATTTACTTGCAGGGCAATGGAGGAAATATGCAGAGTTTGCCTGGCAAAGTCCGGACCATTCACAAATATTTTTGATGAAAGACCAACATTGGACAAGTGCATTGGTGACATGATAGCGGAGTGCACAGGATACGTGGTAAGGCGAGGAGATTCCCTACCAGAAAACGTATGCCCGCCTTGCCTTGAGGATGCAGTGAGTGCCTACAATCTTAAGAAAACCTGTGAGCAGAGCCATCAAACATATTTCACTCTGACGGGAGAACAAGACGTCGGTGATAGTGTGGAAGTCGCGGTCTGTGAACCGTTAGATCGTGCAAATGAGCAATCGAAACGTATTAGAACCGCTGCAAATATATATCAAGCTGATAAGGATGTTAATACTCGTAAATTGTTAAAGCTAAGGTGTCCATATTGTCCGAAGATTTTTGCAACTAAACACCATTTGGAGGAACACATTAATTTCCATATACACTTTGCCCGCCATTACAACTTCAAAGAGCAGAACAATTTTGAATCCGGAGAGCGACGGTATAAGTGTAAAAACTGCTCCATGTACTTTTCTCAAGCCGGAACTTTCCGGAGTCACATTTGCAATCAAACGGATATAAGGCCCTACCAATGCCAATACCCTAATTGCGTAAAGTCTTTTAAGGAAAGTGAAGACCTCAAAGCACACATCCGCTGTCACACGGAGCGACCTTATAAGTGTACCCAGTGCTCCGCGGCATTCAAAGAACGCGCCCATCTTCGAGGACACAACCGTCGGCACAGGGAAGAATGTCCCTACCAATGCCACTTCCCTGGTTGCTCAAAGTCCTTTAAACAGAATGAGGACCTCGAAGCACACATCCGCTATCACACGGAGGAGCGACCTTACAAGTGTTCCCAGTGCTCCAAGACATTCAATCAGCTCGCCCATCTTCGAAGACACGCCCCTTGTCACTCAGAAGAACGGCCCTTCCAATGTCAATACCCTGGTTGCTCAAAGTCATTTAAACGAAATAGCGTACTCATAGTACATACCCGCCAGCACACGGGGGAGCGACCATATGTGTGCCCTCACTGTTCGGAATCATTTAGCCACAGGATTTCTATAAACAGACACATGCGCACCCACACACAGAACGATCGTTAAAGTTTTCCAAATGCAAAGACATTATTATTCGCCACCTGCAGAACGACTATTCCAGTGGTTCCACTTGTTTTTGACCCCAAGGTCTTTCTAGTCCCTTCACTCATTGGGTAATATTCTAGTATCTAAGATAAAAATCCCTATTGCAGGAAAACAACAAAATTTCTAGTATATGGTGTACACACATAAGTTTTAGTTTTAATCTTCGACTACTGTTTAAAACGCCAGCTTTAAGAATAATTTGTTTAAATATTAAACGTTTCCAGCCGTGTGCTGGAATTCAATTCTAAAGGTCTCCAGGAACGGTCCAGATCAGTCCCATTTTGATATATGTATGTACAAAGCTGCTCGTTGGGCTCGAACTGATATGGATTGCTATGCATGGGTCCCAAAAAAAGGCAGTTGGCTGGTTCTGGGCATGCACACGGTGTCCAGCTTCGTCCCCAGCATCTGCGAGTGCTGCTCCTGTTCTGTACTATCATGCAAAAGATAATCACTGCACTCGAAGTTTCATTTATAATTTTTTTACTTTCTTATTATTTAAGATAGAAATAAGTTGTTAACGCAGTTAAGGATTGTTTTATTTTTATTGACGAATAATTAAATAAATAATGAGATGTTTGGATTCCTCATTGAATAGAAAACATGTTTATATATACTTACGAAAATATTTCAGTGCTGTTAGTTGGTTAGTATTCAAGTAAGTGAGAAATATGCGATCAAAACCACGTCGCATTATGATACTCATGGCCTCATGGGGAGGCTAAATGGCACGGAAGAAGGGTTTCAGTCCAAGATGCCAACATTTTGACCAAATCTTTGATGTATTCTGATATACTTCCACGTGTTCGCCCCTGATCAAAAGGTTGCAGAAGCCATCAACGGCATCTATATATTGTATGTTCGAAAGCAAAGATATTGCTGGGAAAGGATTTAAGATTTTACCTGTTATAAATAACAGATTGAGAATTTATTCATATTTTCAGCAAGTCCGCCAACAGTATTATACCATGACCCCACCTGTTGCATAGGCACTAAGCCCTGCCCTTGTTCTTGTACATAATAGCCCCTCAGCCGGTTACCGGGATCCGCGCGGGTTCAGGCCACTTAATGGGTGCAGTCATTGCATATCAACGTCTAAATATTATATACATAATATTTATGTATGTAGGTACAATCAAACAAACAGTTTGAGCTGGCTGATTTGTTTATTGAGATTTTTCTTTTTGTTTTTCGCGGCCATATATGCATTGAATAATTGCAGTCCGGATGCTCGACTTGAGACTAACAACACAAGATTTAACATTTTTGTATATTTTGCATTTTTATTGACTTTTTTTTATGTATAAAACAATATCTACTCTTTCGTTTGTTGAATGTTGACTTTAATCCTTGTCGCATTTTCATTTTCATGTTCGTTTTCCTTTTATTAATATCTCTTGTAGCAATTATTTTTAAACAAATTTGTCATACAAACATTTCAATTAAGGGTATTATTCAGTTGTTTCATCAATTAGTTGCACTCTCTTACAACTGTACATTTGTCCAGTTTTCGTTCCGTCTGATCGGTCGGTCGGTCGGTCGGTCTCTTGTTTTTTCGACACTCTCTAAAGCAGCGCTTAGCCAGAGTTCGTATTCAACAGCTTAAGTTTACTCATAACATAAGTTTAACGGACATTCGAAAACTAAGGATTTCATCTCAAATGAGTGTAGTAGTATCGTATCTTAGTTACTTTTTTTTTGTTTCGTTGCGAAACATTCCTCACAGCTTAACAAATACAAAACGAATGCGATTTCCATATTCTCAAATTTTTTAATGCAAACTTAATTGCTTCTGTAGGAATAGATCAATAGTTAAAAGTGTTCTGTATAGACTGGACGCTGTCGTTTCATAAATTGTATGTTTTAAACTTTAACTGAACTCGAACTGATGCTGTTTTGCCATCGTTTCTCTTCTCTTCATTTTTTATAGATTTTATAATAAGGATTTCTTGAGTTTATTTTATACTTGTTTTTGTATCGTTTTTTTGTTTTTTTATTTTTGTTGGGTTTTCGTGTTTTAGATGGAAGTTTTTAGTGTAAGTTACAGTTTACTGGAAAAATAGAAGTATTGATGATGCACTTGACAACTGATTTTGTGGGACGTAAACAAATAAAGATTGTGGAAACTTCCTCGTGTGTTGTTGATGGCACAGCGTCATTTGATAGATAGATTTCTTCTTCTTCAGGTGCATTTACATTTACATTTTATATCACAATTTTTTTAAATATTATAATTATGTATTTAACACAATTTCTTTTGTCTGTTTTACCTTTATTTACGCCCAGCAAAAATTCAAAAGTTCAGCATCGTTAAATGTCAGGAACCCGCAGGTGTGTCTATAGTGTTGTGTTAGTGGGTGTACATTTCAATGTAGAATCTTTTTCAGGGCTTAAAAAAATATATATGTACTCTTGAATAGTTTTCGAAAGAATGCTTTTATTGGACCAAGAAATTTCCATAAAATTGACACGTGCCGGCCCCTCCCTCATCATGTCGGAGGGCTTAAACATATCTGCACTACAATTTCTTGAAAATATCTTGGCCATCGCTTAAGCTGCGGCTGTTCTGATGTTTCTTTATAGTTATTGAACTCGATTTCTTTCTTATGCCATCGGTTATGCGAAACACAAGGTTTTGTACAATATGCAAGGTTTCAAAAAAATTCTCATATATGTGTGCAGAAGTTACATGAAATAGTACAGGATTATAGAACAGAAAAAATGTTAAATAGTTAATGCATCTCTCGCTTAAACACTTCTTGTATTCGTTTTTATTTTTCATAATAAAAAATTATAGTTCAATACAAATTACAATTTTTGAATCTTTTTTATAAAAAAAGTACTTTTTTTATCTTGAACGACTTTGGCTTTTCGTTTCCAAACAGCGTAGACAATTGCTCTTTGAAGGGTCATTCCATTCCAATCTCTCTTGCAATCATCCTTCCTTACCAGAATTTAATATCTGTTTTTGTTACATGACGGAATTTTAAGTAGGATTTTGCATAGTTGCATTTTTGCGTTTGCGGTTTAATGAAATGTTTGCGTGTAGTTGAAATGTTGCACCAAACAAACAAAGTATAGAACTGGAAAGTTGATTTTGAGAATGTGCGTAGAAAACGCCACAAAACAATGTATTTCGGCGCAGTTATCGAAAAAAAAAATAAAGAAACATTTCTAAAAGCGGAAGGCGGCATATTGTAGGGCATGCCTATCCACTAGCAGTTGCAGCTTCACAATACTCGGACAGATCGTTGGCTCGCTGCTGCTGGCGCATACGTCGCTGCAGCAGCAGGCTCTCGCTGGGCGGCGAAAGACCAATGCGGATGTTGGGCAGCTCCTCCAGCAACTGGACTGGCTGCGAATGGGCAAGGCGACCGCTGCCGATTCTTGGCTGTTGATGAGGTGCCCGGTGCACAGCGGTACGCGACTGCTGCGGCTGATTCATGCCACAACTGCGCATGGGGGGCGCATTTGCATAGACGCAGTCCTGGCGCCAGTTGCGGATCTCGGATGATGGCAGCGTTGACTGCTCATCGGATGGGGGGGAACCGCCACTGCCGCTGCTGCTCCCAGCGCTGTTGTTTCGCTGCGGTGGTGGCTGCATTGATGGAGCTACCTTGTAGCCAGCGGCACCGCCGCTGTGCGAGAAGCTGCCCAAATAGTTGCGCTGCTGGTTGCCATAGTAGCCACCGCCCCCGCCAGTGCTAAAGGGCGGCCGGTACTTCCGATAGCCAGCGGCCGGCTGCTGCTGCTCCGAGTGATGAGTGCGATAGCGCCAGTTTTCGGGTTGCCTTTGACCCGAAACAGAAACTGAAACCGGACCCTGACCCTGACCTTGGTACCGTGGCACAATGTATCGCTGCTGCTGCTGGCGCTGCTTACGTGTATAGGCATTGGAAATAGATGGCAGCGGTTGCTTAAACACTGGTGAACTATTGCACTGTGGCTCCATTTCATCCTCTCCTTCTCCCTCGTCATCCTCATCGTAGTCATCGTCATCGTCCTCGTCTATGTCGGCATCCTCGTCGTTTTGATATGCATCAAGTGCAAAATAAACATTACGTGTTGGTTTGCTGTAGACTGTCTGTTGCTGTTGCTGTTGTTGTTGTTGTGTTTGCTGTTCGTGTGTTTTACCAAAAGTCGTTCGCATTGTTGTCTCCTCAGCTGCAGTTGTCGTCGGGGCGTTTTTGATCGCTCTCAAATTATCATCATCATCATCTATATTATTGATTGGTGGGCATGTTGCTGTTTCTGTTGCTGCTGTTGTTCTTGCTGCTGCTGCTGCTGTTGTTGTTGCTGTTGTTGTTGTTGGTTGAACTGCCGCTGAGTTGACAACAATATTTGCAGTCTCATAAATTTCAGGTAGCTTTTCATTTAAATCACTAATACTATCCAATAGTTTAACATCATCATCATCATTATCGCCAGTTTGCTGCTGCTCACATTGTTGCTTTATGTTGTTAATGTGTGTTGTTGTAGTCTTAACTGGTGTTTGCTTCTTGTTATTATCGGTGATGGTAGTAGCACTAATATCACTTGATGGTCCTTGCCTCTCAGCTCCATCAACATCATCCTGCTCTTTCGTCTCTGTCTCCGGCTCCAGCTCCTTCTCCTTCCTCTCCTCCTCCTCCTTCTCCTGCGCATCATTGCGCATTGTTGTTGTTGTTGTTTTTGTTGTGAGTTTAGCAAATTCACTTTGCTTCGATTTTTCCATAATATCCATAATAAGATCTTTCTCATACCCACCATTCTCTGGCTGCTGTTCGTTTTCATTGGCTTCGCCAAATTGTTCCACTTTAGCTTTCAATTGGTTTCGATTGTCAGCATGTTGTTTGTTTCGTTCCTCCTCCTCTTCGTTCTCCTCATCCTCCTCCTCCTCTTCTTCGGCGATATAATCGACGCGCTGCTGCTGCTGCTCATACAAATAGTCGTCGCCCTCATCTTCGTCCAACTCGCGCCAATAATGCTTATAATGTTGATAGTCCTCGCTCTCTCCCTCATCGCCCTCGCTGACGCTCTCCCTATAGCGATCCTCGTGCTCATCGCCGAGCGTCTCCTCCTGCTGCTGTTGCTGCAGCTCGCGCAGCTGCTGATAGCGACGTGTCGACTTGGCCCACTCGTCGTCATCATCATCCAAACGTCCAAAGGCCTCGAGTGCGTCGTCGTCATCGTCTTCCTCGTGAACATTCAACGTCTTGAATCCTCCACTGTTCGGATATATCGCAGATGCGTTGCGTGAAGCATTCCTGGAAGAGTGACGGCTGCTCGTCCGCTGGCCATGAATCGAGGACATACGACCTCCATAGCTAGACAAGCCCCCAGCCACACCGGCCACAGCTGCTGGTACTGTGCGCTGTGAACGATTGCGAGTGTAATGAGAGGGCGGCTTGGGATTATAGTTCTCATCGCTGTAGGCATCCATGTAGGCCTGTGATGGCTGGTAGATGTTGGGGCGCTCCTTCATGTAGTCATAGCGCATGGAGAAATGCTGCAAGATCACGCGCTTAACGGCCATCGCAGATTCGGCAAACTGCGAAATTTCCCTCGCCGACTGGTGATTGCTAAAATTCATAATAAAGGAGATACCCTATATATCAACTGTCGCGATCTTCAGTATTTTATTCTATTAATTACCGTCGAATATTGCTTGGGGTCTGCAATGCCTTGTGGCGGCCGGACTGCCTGCTGGTCGTCGGCTCATGCTCGCACATACGAATCCAATGATGATTCAACACAGCCTCGGCGCTCAGACGTTTTGAGGCCTGCTTAACAAGCAGACGACTAATCAGATCTTTGGCCTCATCGCTCACATCATGCCACTCGGCCTCCGGGAAGCTAAAACTCCCTGAAACACGACCAAAAATTGTTAAAATCAAACATTTAGACCTATGCGAACTGCGACGACTTACCCTCTTGAATGGACTCGAAGAGGAGCTCCTGGCAGGTGCGGCAGTTTTCGCCGCGATTCCAGCCGCAGTCCTCTCCACAGTTGCCCGAAAATGGCGGATAGCCACAGAGCAGGATGTAAGCAATGACTCCCAAGGACCACAAATCGCATCTCTTGTCGTAATAGTTTGCCTCGCCCACAAACAAATCGACAACTTCGGGGGCCATAAATTCGGCGCTTCCGACCTGTTGAAAGCAGAACAAAACGGAGATTAGATCAGATCAGATGAGATGAGATGTTTATGCGGTTTAATTACTGGTGTCAGTAGCTGGGGAGTGGCTGCTGGCGATGAGACATCCGTGGTAAACTTGATGCCAGAGCCCAGATCAAAGTCGCAAATCTTGATCGGACAGAGCGAGTCGGTTTTCACACACAGAATGTTCTCCGGCTTGAGATCACGGTGGGCAATGCCCTTCTTATGCAGAAAATCCAGTCCGGAGGCAATCTCCTTGATTATCTGCGCAGCCTCATGCTCCGAGAAGCAAATGTGCTCCTGGATGCGCGTCAGCAGTGGGCCGCCATTGATCTTCTCAAACACCAAGTAAAACTTCTCGTCATCCTCGAAGAACTCGATCAGTTGCAAGATTCCCAGATGTCCCTGACAATGGTGGAATGTCTCCACTTCTCGAAAGACACGCGCACGCGCATGTCCCGGTATCTTATCAATAACCTTCACAGCATATTCCATGTCGGTGTAAATGTTAACGCAAGTTTGTACCGAAGCGTAGGCGCCCTCGCCAAGTATTTCACCGGTCAGCTTGTAGAGTTCTAAAAAGATGAAATTGTTCGAGAATATGTACATAGCTGCTGCTGCCACATGTTGCACTATACATATACATACATATATGTATGTATGTATGTAGTACTAACCTTGAAACGTTGACGAATGAAGCGAGGAACTGATGCGTTTCTTGCGGCGTTTCTTCTGCATCTCCTCCTTGTGCCGGTTGAGCTCGGCCTGCCGCTCCACCTCGGTCATGTTGGGTGCTTCACTCGACTCATTGCCCGACACATCCTCGCTACTGTAGCGCGTCAGCTCATTTTGGCCGTCTGTAACGATCACACACAATATATGCATATATTGTTATTTCTTTTGCGCTCTTTCATATTTTATCAATGCATAAAAATAGTAACTCGAGAATTCGAAACAAGAAATACTTTTGCTGCCCCAACTGCGTAGAAAGCAAATCGCGTGTCGTAAACAGGTCGCAGCAAGTGGGTATAAAATATGTAAAAAAATAAATAGTATGTAAACATACACACACAAAGGTTTATAGGAAACTTCTGTATGGAATTATACAGAGGTTTGTCTGAAGCTAAGTCAGTCGGGCCACAGGCCGATGTCGATAGGAGTATGGCGGCGCGGCCTGGCCTGACAATCAGCTAGCTTGATTGTGTGTTGTATGCTTTTTTTTTTTTTTTTCTTGTCGCACTCTTAGCTCTCGACTATTTAAAGCCCGTTGCACTTTGGAGGCATATCAGAGCGGCCGCAGGCACGTTGCACTTTGCATTAAATATTTAATACTCGACTGATAGATGGGGCTCTTCTTAATACATATACTCAGGTTTAGTTTGAGGCTCAACAAACAGTTTTATAGCGTCTGGCCAACCCACTACCAACACAACCCTAGACGAGGCGAAGTCGTCATCGCGTCATTCGCCATCGCCAATAAGCAACGCGTCTCATCTGAATGACCTCGATGCGGCTCTCTCTCCCTCTCTTCTTCCGGACTTCCTCGCATCGCATGCTTACGTAGACAGAAGTGTGCGCACGACAGGCGGTTGTCGATTTTTGTCTAAATTTAAATTTGGCCTATTTATTGGGAAGCTTTGGCTGTTATCAATTTCGTAGATAACTTAAAAGATACCAAGAAAACATGCAAATTGTGATGCAAAGAATTTTCTCTCGGAAATGACTGCGAAAAACGTGGTGAAAAGTACATACACTTAATCCTCGAATGCCGGCCTGCTTCTATCCCAATTCCATACATTCCAGTAGCATCTTATTATTTACAATATTAAGTGTTACTTTTGAGTGGAAAAGGAATGATTATATGGATACGAGCTGTGCTACGAAAGGTGCTCATCAGAACTGTCAAGTAAACAAGACGCAGCTGATAGCCAAACAACACACAATCGAGAGCCAGAAAAGAACCTTGGAGAGTGGACAAACATAATCAAATTTTCAAAGTGCCATAACAATAAACACAGTCTACTCTACGTATGGTTTGGTATGGAAACGCCACCGTACTCCTGGTGGCAAAGATTATACGAATAAACAAAATGCCGATAAGAGTGAACTACGCAAAAAGCGAAAATGATAAATTCAATAAAGAAAATTTAAAAATTATACTATATTTGGGAGGTAAAGTCGGTGAAGAGAAAATATCTCTCTTTATTATTGATACAAAAACGAGCTGTAAATTTATCAGAGGGCAAAGATTGTGAAGTACACCTCCCTGCCCTCTCTTTGTGCTGCTTTTATCACTAGCATGGACTGCTGATGGACGGAAAAAACATGCGGTTCGAGCTTTTCGCATAGAGAGTGAAAGAAAGAGAGCGAAATTTGTTAGAGAGAGCGCGAACAGCAGATAAGGCGTATTTCTCTTTGGGTATTACTTCATAGCATGACGAAAGTAAAACAAGGGGACGCAATGGAGCTCTCAAAGTGCCAGCTGTGACGTCGATGGAGTGTGGGAGTGAAGTAACGATGATATAATCGTTTCAGTTTTAACCAGATCCGACGTTAAGGGATAATAAACGATGGGGTTTTGATGGAATACATCTAGATATGTACATATATGCATCTTCTCCCTAGAAGTGAAGACTGAAAGTTCTGTGAGCAGTTACTCTGCGCCACCTTCTAGTTTTGCATCATGACTTCACACGGGCAGAAACAAACACACAGCCACACAAACAGCACCAGGCGCGATGCGATATATGTGAGAGTGAATTTGTTTGTGTGTTGTAAAGAAGCAGAAAATTATTGCGCAGCAAAATGAAATTGTAAAAGCAAAAATTAAATAAAAATGGCGAACCAACGCAAAAGCGACGACAGAAAAAGAATCGAATAAACAGCATGAATACAAAATTAAGAATAACAAGCTAGAATTTAATGCTTACGCCCCATGTACACTTTTACTTTATTTACACTTGCAATATACAGATGAAACACTGGGTCGAAGGGCAAATACATACATTCATACATACATACATACATTTTTAATTAAGGGAAGATAAATAAGAATTGTTTAACAAATGCTTGCTTATGCACTATATACAAACACACTAAAGTCAAATGAAATGTGAAATAGTAGCAACCTGCAAGAGGGGAGCCGGAAAAAGTTGCCAAAACAAAAATTAAAAACCGGCATTTTGAAACGTTTCCACCAATACAAATCCATACATTTGCACCGCACAGTGGAACAAGCACACACATGCAAATGCCGCGTTCACACCGGTATTGGTAAAACTTTTAGAATATAACACACAGACACCACACACATGTATTACGCTTGTTTTGTATTTACCCAACATGTTTGCTGCTCTGTTGTTGTTGTTGTTGCTGCTGCTGCTGCCTATTGCTCTCTCGCCTTTTAATCGCAACGCAATTTGTCTAAGCAACGCCCGCTTCGGTTCTGTGCGGCACGTTTTTTGCAATGCGTAGATAAAATTGCTACCGGTTGGTCGGTCGGTAGGTATTCCGGCTTCTGCTGCTGCTGCTGGGACTACTTTGTAGTTTTGATATTTGTATTTGGGGCTAATTTTAACCCTATTTTGGATTGATTTTTCAAGTTAAAACGCAAAACGATGCCACCTGTGATTTCGATATCCAACATCATATTTTTCACTCACTAGGCCACCATCATCATCACCACAACTTGACACTCAATTCGTTGTTTTGTAAAAGTTTTACCCACATTAGAAATGGCAACAAAACACGATGAGTGGAGCACACGGAATATTTTCGAGTATTGCTGACTAGTGGGTGGAAGATAACGGAAGGGTTTTGTTGTACCGGTGGCTGCGGAAAAGTTTCGGTGCACAATTAAACCAATGGGCGAAAGAAGTAATTTAAAAAATAAAAAACACGGACAAACTTTAGCGGACCTAACGTACTCGGCGCCAACGAGGAAAGAATCAAACACGAGCCCGTTGGCGAACAACGGACAGCCAGCCAGCAGCAGCAGCCAAAAAACTTCCGCCGACGACACGACGCGAGAGTGAGAGCTTATTTTGCCGGATGAGAGCGCCAGCATAAGAGCGAGAGTGCTGTGCTGTTCTGTTGTTGTGGACTTGTAATAAATAAGCGTATATTTATGCATCTGTATATGTTTCTCTCTTTACACGTGCCAAAGAGCAACATACATATGCAATGTAACGCATAACCAGAAGGCTCCACAAAGTACCGGATTTAATATCGCTTTAGCATAGTACTTCTCCCCACCAATATGATTCTCTTATGACAAAGTAAATTATAAGGAGACCAGACCTGCCGGAAGAATAACAAATTCTGGTTGCACAAATGGACTGATCTTAAAGATCAGGTTTGAAATGTTATGCGAAACATCCACGCAAACAAATGCGCGCGTGTGCATGCATGTCTGGATGTGTTTTAATTAATTACAACTCAATATACCTTTTTAATATTGACTCTTACAGCAACCGGAATACTAAGAGTATTTACGGTTGATGCTCATATTATAATTGAAATCACTGGAAACTTATTAAAAGTTCCAATATACCTCAAACGAAAGCAACAAAAGGAATCAGCCGATACCTGTGGTGATAACACAGTGGTGATACAATGTATGTTATGTATATTTACACACACACATATAAAACCACAGCAAACAATTAAGAGCGTACGAAAAGCGAGAGAGAAAGAAAAAGAGAACAACTAAAGCCACATCATTGATTAGCACAACCAGTTTTGACAACAAGTAAAGGCAGCTTTGTGAGTGGTCGTAGCAGCCCAAAACAAAAACAGCAACAGGAAAAATAACAACAAAGCAGAAGGTGGGCGAAGAGAACCGCGTACCGTTCAGTTAAGAGTGTGCTGTACTCTGAAGAAGAAAGACCGGTATGAACTCTCATGATGTGCATACATAGTTTAGTGTGAATACACCTCTATTTAGCTAAATCCATACGTAATGCAATGAATACGAAATATAATCTATTCTGTCGAAAGTAATACTTTACATATGAGAGCAGAAAAACTCTCCAAGAGAGGGAGAGCAAGAAAGAGCGAGCGGCACCAAAATACAGCATAAATAACCCTATAGTGCTATTTGAATCAAAGTGTCGGCTTCTCTTCTCCGCCAGTGCTGTTGGCTCAGCTTTTTGGGAGCCACATCTATACTTTCCCCCAATTCATTTGTCGTAAAATTGATAAAACAACCATGTTTCAATAGGTCAAAATAATACCAAGCCAAATACTGATAATTCAAATCTATGAGTAAAATGTGTTTTTCTTTCATTTCTATCCTTATATAACTATTTTCGCAATCTGGCCTTTTTTGTCATCAGTGGTTGGCAGCACTGTTTCTCCACTGATGTTTACGTGTGTGGGCAAGCACAAACTAACACTAACGCAGATTAAGTCTCACGTTGCTCATGGGTTTTGGGAGGTGGGAGCGTGAGTAGGGGGGCACAAACACAACACACCGAAGCACAGACACACCAACACTAATGCGTCTCGACTTCTATAAAGTGGCCTGATGTGCGCGAATTCTTGTAAAAAGCAAAAACGTGGAAAGGGCAAAGGAAAAAACATTTATAGTAGCTGTAGCATTGTAGTATTCAGTAGTCTTTTCCCCAAGTAAACAACATAAGCTGTCTTGAGTTTCAGCTGACTTTGTTTTGTTAAGTTGAAGGCATTGCCATATGTAACAATTTCTCTCGCAGGGCTATGAGAGCGGGAGTGAGGGATGTTAAGAGACGCGAATGTAAAGCTGCACGTAGGCACTAGCTGTCCTCCATGTTTTTATAGCCCAGCATAGAACAGACAATGCCCACACACACACACAAACATGAATATATGCATGTGTGTATTTGTTGAATAACATCGCCCTCAATCAAAACACCAGCTTGTACTAGCCTGTGAATTGTGTGGTGTGTTCTACAGCATTTTCATTTCCGTAGAAATTTTTTATTTATTTGGTCTGCTCGTACGATTGGGTTCGGTCCATTCTATTTGAAAACTGCAATCGGCAATCTGCAGTTGCCCCCAAAGTCGGTCAACATGGGAGCGGAGCGTGTAGGAGGCAAGCAGCCGAGAGGCCGCTCTCATCGCTTTGTCTCTGTTCGCCCGCTCATTCGTTCACTTTGCTTTTTCCCCATTCGCTTTGGCCTGTCGTTCTATTTTGGGTTGCAATAAACGTCATCAAGAGCAATAAACGTCATCAAGGTTATATGTTATATGCAGGCTGCTCTGCTCTGCCAGCCGCGCTGCCAGATCGTAGCTACCGCTATGAACGTCGTTGTTTCAAGCTTTAAAAGTTTGTTACCATTACATTTGTCTCAAACAAATTGCGTGGCCCGTGGAGTGAGTCACGTTATTTTTAATGCCTGCACATTCAACTCGTACTCTTAGATACTCTTTTTCGTGTCACTCTCTTTGCTCCGACTTGCTTGATTGGCTCAATAGCAGCAGCTGTTGCTCCCCCCGGTATTTTGTAAAAAAAAAGAAATATAAGAGAAAATGTATTTTCGACCACGTCGATCTTTGCATATGCTTCAATGTGCACTTTAATAGACACATATGTACGCACACTTGTAACAGCTGCTGCATTTCTACTGAATTAAATGCAATCAATCGGAGCAATATGCATATGCACGGTGAAACAGAACAATGGAACGGGGAAACAGCTAGGGAAATGTCGAGAACATTCCTATGAACTATCAATATGACTAAGCAGTATAATGTTTTTACCCTATACCAATTAAGAGCAGTCTCTCACCTGATTGACTCTGGCTGCAGCTGTTATCCGTGTTGCTGGAAGAAACTCCACTGCCGCATAACCCACTGTCTCCAGAACCTCTCGGGTTGTTCCCGTTCCCTGCGTTGGCGTTGCGATGATGTTGCTTCGCGCCTGCAGCAGCTGTGCTGGAATTTTTTTCCTCCAACTCAACCATATTTTCGGGAGTTGGACACTATCTGTAGCCACAGAATGAACACCAGGCACAATTTCGGCTTCGCTTCCTATAGCGATAGAACAGGCTAGAAGGGGGTTTGTGACGGCTCTTCCCCGGTCCGGTCCTCCGCCAGCTGCAAGAAACAGCGTTGCGTTGATGTCAGCGGCTGCGTTGCGCTCTCGCTCTTTCTGCTGCTTCAGCTCATTCAAAATGGTGGCTGGTTGAAAATATTTTTTCTGCTTGATACTTTTTTAATCCAATTGCCAAGAAATGCGAGTGTGTGAATTAATTTGATTCTTTCGGTTGGATGGGTTGGCAATTGTATTCTTGATGGCGACTGCGTAATGACGGGTTTTGGTCAAATTGATTAGTAGTTGGATTGTTGTTGTAGGTGACTGCTGATTTCTCTCATCACATCGGCAAAGCAAGCAAAAAATGTGGATTTATTCCCTTATTCCGTTTTTGTTTTCGACTTTATTTTTTTTTTTTTTTTGCGTTTCACCTTTCCTTTGTGGTGTGGGCTTGGCTGGCTGTGCAATAGTTGGGTGTTGTGTTGTGTGGTGCAGAAGTAATTCTATTGCAATAATTGTGTTGTTTTCTGCTGGAACTGACGGGTGGTGTAGGCTGGTCGTTGTTAAAAATTATTCCTGCTGATTACAACACAAAAAAAATCGCTGAAATAGCGGACAAAAGCCGTTTTCTTTGCGTATTTCGCTTAAAAGTATCTTTCCCAGCTACCGATCCATTTTTCACCGTTCGAAGATTTTTTTCCGACAGTCGGATTGTCCGACAGACAGTGTGGCCGCTGATTTTTCGATCAAAAATACCGCCAGACCCTTGCAAATATACCGAAATATACCAGCTCATTTTGAAAATATACCGATGAGAAAACGAACTTAACCCACTTAACCCCCTGAAGAAGAACTTCACGGAAAATAATGCTGTTTGTTTCTGTACTGTTCCTTGTAGATCCACGCTTTCTCTTTCCTTAAGACGAAGTTAACAAAATACCTTCCACCTGAACTGCGCTTTAATTAATAAGTTTTATTATTTTCGCGGAGTGCATTTTAATACCCACTGGCCCCAATGGGTTAATCGTTCTTTGTCCTTGATCGGATTTCATATTCCTTGATTTTGATATTCGGTTTAATTCTACTAGCTAGCTAGGACCCTGAGCCCTGAACACATAATTTTATACGATTGATGAATCAATTTTCTACACGACTTTTTAATTTTAAGCACTCATTGTTAACAAAGTAACCTTTAAACTTAAAAATCATAAAACGTTAGTGGGCATGAAGTGTTATGTCATTGAACACTTGTTGCTTGTCAACGGTCCTCATTTTCTTTTATTGATATTAAAATTCTGTTTTTCAAGATATTTATTATATTTGTGTACAGATACAAATGTACATATAATATACATTTTTAAGGATGCAGATTAATACGAAATTCAATTCCGAAACAGTACGATTTTCTATGAATGAAAACAAATTTCTAGTCAAATCAATATCTCAAGGGGAATTTGTTATACGGAAAATTCGTAATATAGAATTCGTAAAAAGAAGAAATACAATTCAGGGTTTTGCTTGGTCCATTCAACAATAAATATCTAAAACAGTGTCTTCTGTAGCATATTATAATTTCCCTCTTTTGGGATGTATTACGATATCCCTCTTGAAAAATCCATCTTAAAACTGTACTGACAACATAAAACCAAACCAAAATATTTCAGTTAAACACATTTTTAGGTGATTATAATTTATTAGAATTTTTATTGACTTAAGGTATATATAAATAAAATATTATTCAAGTACAAAGTTATATATACTCATTAATATTATTTGATTCAAGTAAATATATTTCAAAGTGGCTGTTTTTTTATATTTTCTTTCAATTAAGTACAAGTTACTGTTCCTGCTCTATTTCTAAGGGTTCGTATAATCCTCAAGAGTACAGTACTGTACCGTACTGCCCACTCCACGGTCGTGTGACACTGCCTGCAATACATTGCAAATCGAGTCGCTATAAAGTTTTGAACCTTGCATATGACTCGTATTAAAGATCACGAGTTTTGTTTTTTGTCCGTTCTGTTCTATGTATTTGCATAGTGTCTTTGTGTTTGTCTTTAAAAACGGATGTGTTGAGAGTAGGTTGTGAGGTCTTTAACACGAACCCTGGATCTGATGTTTACTTCAAACCTTGCCCATGCAACAAATGTATCTTTCCTTGTGATTTAGGTTTAATTAATGAATTTGGATCACAAACAGTAAATACGTCTTTAACGATAATTGCAGTTGAGTTAAACATATTAAGAACAGGGTTGGGTTTCCATTTGTTTTAATTATAAAAATATTGTATCTGCATTTTACATGTTTTTGTTTTTGTTTTCGTTTTGTCTACTATCGTTTTTTGCTTGAAATTACAAAGTCCAGCCTTAAACAAATAATTTTCGTCACCAATCGCATTCGCGCACGCTCCATTATCCATAACACTCGACTCGGTTTTCAATTCAATTTTGCATCTAAACGCTACGTTGCCTTAACTTCAGTCCTTTCGCAGAAAATCTAACCTTAAATGTATTTAGCTCTTCTCCATTCTATTCCATTCCATTCCATCCATCCTCAACTTTCCCCTAGCATGCTGCTGCAGACACTAAACATAAATTCAATACACACAGTTTTCGTACATACACGAGTAGGGTTTTAACTCTTTAAATATACATATCATATCCATGTCGCCGATTTAGCTGCCTTCTCTAGCTGCCTGAACCTGCACTGCACTCGTATTAATCCTTTATTTTCTGTTCTGTTCTTCTGTTCCGTTCGACTACCGCGCTCTAACTACACTTAAAACTTCATCTTTGGCCACCGCACCGCACCGCATCGACCTTCCTTCGTTTCGCTTCATTTCATTTCCAATATTTGTATTCTCAATACTCTATCGATCTAGCGATCGATCCTTTCCATTCCTTTCCTGTAAATATGAACTGCTGTTTATCTATGGTTTTGTTTTGTTTTGTTTGTTTTTTATATAAATGCACTAAATGTTGCACGGACTGTTTGTCTATGTATACAATATATTATGTTTGTGGTTTGTTCTGTTCTGTTCTTTTCTGTTATGACCTATTCTGTAGTTTCTTTTAAACCCTCGCTAAGCCAATGAAATGTGAGAAAATATGTTCCTATTTCGTCATTTTGTTGTTTGTGTTTTCGCTTTTTATGTATTGTTTTTTTTGTTTTATGTTTTATTTTGCGTTTATAAAATGCCAAAAATTTGTGCAAATTTCTAAAAAATGTTGTTTTTGTTTTGTTTTCGTCCATTCTTGTATTATACTAAAATATTTTTTTGTAACTTTAAAATGTACTTTTTTCACATTAGATTAAATTTTTGTTTTGTTTTTCGTTTTTGTTTTTGTTTTTCTCTTTTTCTTTTTGTTTCATTTTTAAAATATTGCATTTTATTTTATGTTTTTTCTTTTGGAGGCTTTATCCCTGAGTGATTTAATTTCATTTGTTTGTCATTTATTGCAACTTTTTGTTTATTAACTTATTGTTTTATATTCTCTTACGCGATTTTAAGTATTGTGTGGTTAGGAGAGAGACCAAGAAAATCAATTGCAAAATAATATTATAACTTCTTGTTTTTGCCTGTGTTTGCCAGTGTTTGCCAGTGTTTGCTGTGTTTTCTGTGTGAAGGTCGCTTAATTATTTATAAATTGTCACTTTTGTTTATAAATTGTCTCTGGGCGGGGACTGATGGGTGGGTGATGGGTGATGGATGGGTTACAACATTGGAGAGTCGCCAAGTTAGCGCTTGCTTGGCCAGAAAAAACTTGTTAATAATATGCTTGCTACCCTCTAATGTAGTAACTGTATTCTTTTTAGGTTTTGCATAGTTTTGTTTTGTTTTCTTTTGTTTAAACATCTTTTTAACTTTTTGGCTAATTTCTGTCTCGTGGTTTGTTTCGATTTACTTCTCTATGTATGTATCTGTGTATATGCCATGTGGCTGCTTGTGGGGGCTTGGCTTCTCTTCTTGTGTGTGTGTGTGTGTAGTATTGTTAAAATATTTGTACTTCGCTGCAAGTGTTTGAATTACATACATTCCATTCCATTCCACAGAAATGCACTTGGTACAGTACAGTACATAAGTACATTTGAGTCGAAAAACCAAACAATATTGAATGACCCTTTTGGCTGGAACTCTGACAGGCTTCTACAGGGTACAGTACAGTACTCTTTGCTCTCAAAGTTCGAGCACAAAGGGTCATTTGGTAGATAGTGTGTGTGTTTGTGTGTGTGTGTGTCTGTAAATCTATATGTTTGTTTGTTTCTTTCTGTATATTAGCGTATATTAGTTTGAAGCAGTCATATTAACTATACAAGAGTACGTACGAGGATGCATATCATGAGGAAAACATAGCCTTGTATGCCTATTTATGGGGATTCATGGTACAGTTGAATCATGTACGTTTTATCGTTAATCTCAAAAATGCTTTGTATTTGAACAGTAAATTACGTTGTCACTCGCACGAAGTGTTTGCACTTTATTTCGGTTATTGTTTTATGCCTTTATTCCTATTCTGTTTTCATATGCTCTGCTCTGCTCTGCTCTCCTTCTCCCTTTTGTATTTATTTATATATAAAAATATTGTTTTATACAGTTTATGTCTCGGTTATTGTTTCACTTATTGGTTAGCAATTGCAATTTTTTTTGTTGATCTGCTGTGCTACTATCTGATATCCTGTATCTGGTATCTGGTATCTTGTATATGGTATCTGGTATCTGTGGCTTCTGTCTATATTGTTCTTATTCGTAATTTGTTGTTTGTTGGTTATCAGTTATTGATTGGTAAGCTGGTTATAGGTGTGTGTGTGTGTGTGTATCTGTATCTTTATCTATCGCGGTATGAATTTATATTACACATAGATATTGTTGCAGTTTTTATGGTAGTTCCTCTGCTCTAAAGAATGACGATGGCTGGAAGTTGGGGGGGGGGCGCATGCAAAGATGCAAGTATTTTCTTTGTATTTCATTTTCTGTTTAGTGTGTGTTTCGCGTAGGAGGCTCGGTTCTCCTTTCGTTCAAGTTTAAAAGCTTAAAATTACATGACCTCGATTCTGAGGGTCTTGTTGGTTGCTCTGAGGGTTCCCTCCGTTCCTCAACTACTGTCTATTGGTAAAATAAAATACAAGACTAGAAATAAATTTCATTTTAGGGTTTCTTACTTCATTAATATGCGCAAAAGACTGAGTAATGGTAGGTGGGAAACCTAATTCAATGAAACAATGATATTCATTCGCCCAAAACACATACATATCATACGAGTATGTATGTATGCATGTATGTATGTACATTAACGCGTTGAACAGAGGCGCCAAGACAGACCAAGACAACTCAAAAGGCAAATCAAAAATGTTTGTTAATTGCACATAAATTGTTTAAAATTAAGCAAATTAAAAACTTATTCTTAGAACAGCTATCGATAACCGCTAGTTATCGATATCGATTGTTTTTCAATTATCAATTCAATTGTTTTGTGTGTTTTGGGTGTTTTTCATGCAGCAATTACAGATCACAGATCCTCAAAGAGAAATGAAAGTAACTTTTATGTGTGGTATGGTATGGTCTTCCCTTATAATATGCGCATACTAAATTTCGAAATCTTCTTAAATCTGTTCCGTATCTTGTTTTGTTTTTTTTGTACATTTACTCTCCTCTCTCGTCTCTCTTTATATTTTACTTAACTTTTGTGCGAAAATCTCAACTGAAAGAACTAAAGCTAAAGAACTGAAAGTGTCGTGAACAAAATCGTACTAATACTTGCAAATTGTAAGTATAACATCTTTTTATTCAGAGGGTTATTGTTATTGGAGTTGGAGTTGGGTGACGCTCAGCAGGACCTTCGATAAACTCTTGAACAAATTTCAAAGGCGGCACCACAGCTGCTGCCAGCACCATACGATCCTTGCGAAGAAGCGCAGGGTGCTGCCAGCAACTGGGCCGCCTTTATGGCTTGAAATTTGTTTGAGAATTTACCAAAAGTCCTTGTACGATCCTCAGGAACCATGCAGTGCATTGCTCTGTGCATTGTTGCCGCCGCCGGATCCGTTAACGTTCTGCGCCGACACCTCGGACTTGACGCGTCGGGCAATATGGGAGCGCGTATGCTTACGTAAGTGATCCTTGCGATAGAAACCTAAATGAAGGAGAGCAATGAATTAGTCATGTTACGTAGTTTGTGCGATGCCTGCTTCTTACCTTTTCCACACTCGATGCAAACATGTTTCTTCTCGCCGGAATGGATGACAATGTGCAAAGTGAGCTGCTCCTTGCGCTTGAAGGACTTCATGCAGATCTATTGATGGAAAGTCAGAGGTCACAAATAAGTCAAATGATGGCGAAAGGGGATCCGAGGACCCGAGGATCTATCAATTGTAAAACTTGCATTGCACACGTGAGGCCTGTCCGGTATGTGGGACAGCTTGTGCCGGGTCAAGTGATCCTTGCGCTTGAGGGCCGCATTGCAAATGTCGCAAACGAAGCGTCGCTCCACGGCATGCGAGATGACGTGCTGCTCGATGAGACTCCGGTCCGGGTACGCCATTTGACACTCGGGGCAGCAGTAGAGCGTGGATCCGTCCAGGGCTTTCGTCTCTCGGATCTCGCCTGGCTTCGGGCGTGGCTTCTTCTCCTTTGGTGGTTTCTTCTTTTTGGTTTTCTTGCCACTGGCCGTGGTGGTGCCCCCACTCGCGTTTGTGGTGCCCACCGACCCTGAGCTGGACACTGCCCCGGCGCCACCGTTGGTGACCGCTCCATTGGCATTACCGTTGACGCCATTGCTGGCGCCGTTAGTCAGCGCGGTGCCATTCGCGTCCGTCATGTTGGTCATGTGACCGCCGTGCTCCATGCCCACCAGTCCATTGTGGTGGCCGCCGTTCGCACCGTTATTGCTGGGCGTCAGGGCGACGCCGCCCAGCGCCAGGCTGGCCAGATTCGTGCCATTCTTCAGGACATCGCCGGAGGACTCCTTCTTGATGGTCTCCGAATACTTGAGGAAGTGCTGTATGGAGATTGGCAGTGTTGCGGATAGCAAGTGCGACGAATAGTCCACAGTGTTGGCCGTGTTGGCCAGCGTCTGCCACGACTGATTGACGTTCTGTAAGATCTGCTGATTGAGAACTGTCGGGGGGATGGGAACGAGAACGGAATGCTTTAGTTGGGAACAATTAAATTTAATCTCATTTCATCCTGCCTCTAAAAGCTGCTTCCTGCCTTCAGCACTTTCTTGGAATCTGCCACAATTACAACAAGAAGAAACCTACCCCAACAACAATTTTCTTCACCTTGACAACCCCTCCCCCGAGGCGAGGCGAGGCTGCTGCGTGGGTGTATACTCTGGGGGGGGGGCTCATGTCTATTTTGTTAATATGTAATCCCAGGGATAGAGTCCATTTACTCCCAAGGCCACAGGCAGCAGCAGCGGAAAGCCTACTTTTTCATGCCTTCCTGGGACTGTCCCTACCCCCTCCCCGCTCCCCGCCCGCAAAGCTTTCATTTCAGATGAATTTTCCGGAATAAGATTTCGCCTTGGCTCGAAGCATTTGCAGAATCGTAATCAAAATTAAAAAATAATATCCACTTGTAGGGAAAAAGTATGCTAGGAAATCTCATCTGCTGCCACCCGCACAATGTCCTGTCCCAGACAGGCAGCAGGCGGCAGGCCTAAAAACATTTATAAATAACGAGAGGCCGAAGCGAAGCTCATGCATGAGCCGAAGACTAATGTGCGTCCTTGAAATACACATATACCAACCCAAAAAGGCCATGTATACAGCATATACATATACATATAGTATGTATATAGGACCATGTGTATGTCCGGGTGTGTGCCAGTCCCATGTACAGCTCAGCCTCCCCTCCCCCCCCCCCCCCACAGTACGCGGATAGTATGTACTGCTTTTCGACCGATTTTCCGTAGACACCCACCCACTCAAACCCAGCCCCAGCCCCAGCCCGCGACCACGACGACGACTCACCTTCTTCCCGGTCACGTTCGATTTTTGGATGGATTTTACCCTTATGATCGGCTGCAGCGGCTGCATTCAGAAAATTCAGATCACCCTGCGGCTGTGAGGAGTATGGTATGGATATATTCTGGCCATATTGCATGTTGTTCGCTGCCGAAACTGAAAGGAAATAAGAAAAAACGGAGAATCGGGGTTAACGGGATTAAGAAGCAGAGAGAAATTTCATCAAAGTTTGGCATTTACACATTTTGTAGTTGGACTGGGAGGTTTATCTATCACAGCCTGTATATAGTAGGTATATAATATCTATTATAGATTTAGAGTTAGATATAACTAGCACTCAGAGCAATCCAATTCAATTTCCGACCCGACCGGCACTCGCGAGCTCCACAACGCACTCTGGCCGCACACTAACTACAACTGACTGTCGACTGCCGACTGCCGCCTGCCGACTGCTGGCTCTGCCCTCAGAGCTGACTAGAGTTTTTCCCAGCAGCGGCTCCTCCTCCTCCTCCGACTCCTTTAGCTCTCAGCTGGTTAGCTGGTGGCTGGCAGCCGAGTAAAGATCGGGTGCCGGCACAAAATCCAACAACAACAACAAAACAGTAACGAAAACGACCAAAGTAACGACAGTATGGCACGATACACGCACATAAGCGGGATGTACTACGTACATACATATGTATGCGTAGGGAACGTGTCCGTACATATATATATACGTATGTATGTACATGGCCAAGTAAATGCATCGCTTGTGTGTGAGTGCCGCCGCAAAAGCTCTCTGTATACACACAGACACATAAGTACACAAACGAGTGTAGATGTATATGTAGATACAGGTCCATGTATATGTATATGTAGTTAACAAACGTCGTTCCTACTCGGTGTCGAGAACGTGCGTGTGCCTGCCTACAATTGTTGTTGTCTGCCTGCTGTCGTCGCCTGGCGCCCCCACCCCCACCCCCTGCACTCCTGCTGCCAGACGCCTGCCTGCCGTCTGCCAAGGCCAAATTTTCACACACACACACACGCAAGCACACACAGTGACGCACCCACCGCACAGACCCTTACACACGTGTTTTCGGGTGCCCCGACAACGCATACATAGGAAAAAGGAAATTAAAACTGAAACTGAAAATGCCGGCCGCGACGCGGCGCGGCATGGCGGTCGTTCGGTCGGCCTCCTGCCAACAAGCCACGCGCACACGCCTGAATGTATGCCACAGAAAAAAGAACACGTTCCCCCCCGCTTTTTTTCCCAGTGGGTGTGCATTTTTTTTGTTTTACTTTTCTTTTCTGCCTCTGTCTTCTGCCTTCAGAAACATTTCTTAGCCGGGTTTAGCTCGGTTTTAAAAATAACATTTTCTGGCTGTTGCCAATTGCCTGATGTTTTACTGGCTTTGAAGCTCCTACAGGCTACAGCTTCCTTGGCGAAACATATGTATTATGTGCACATAATATCTGATATGATACATTTTGGCATTAGACTGGACGGGAGGAATATGAATACAATAAGCAGAAAGTGGCCAAAGGGAAGTGTTGGAATTGATTTGTGTTTATAGTCTTCTAGGCTGCAAGTCCTTTGAATAAATTAGCGGGCGACCTTGAGGTTAAGTGTATCATACATATATGTATGTGTGCCTTGTACTTCGCAGGAATAGGTGCAGTATGTACTCTGTAAGTGCTCCTATTAATGAGAAATAATTACAACAAGTATTCCAAAATTAATATATTCCTTTCCAAGTTCCGTATCTTGAATTATAGCTTCGAAACAGATGATAAATAAATATCCACACGTTATTAAAGGAGAAGAAGCAGAAGAGAGGAGACTACAATGAAGCCATAGCAACCACACACAAAACAGGAGGCACATGGCATGCGTGGATGGGAGCCGGCATGCGTTGCGTTGCGTCGCGTCGCGTTGCTCGTAGCATTTCACTTTTCACTTCACTTTCCCATAAAACAGGATGACGATGACGACGACGACGACAACAACAACATGGAAGAGAACGATGTCGATGTCGGTGCCGTTGTCGGTGTCGCCTCCTCTGTTGTTGCCATTTTGCCGAGCAACGAGTTAAAGTCGGTGAAGTTGAAACAGGAGCCAGTCAGCCAGCCAAAGGGAGAGCAAGAGCGGGAGAGCGAGGCGCCCCAGACTGAGAACGGAGTACGGAACAAGGAGCACACGGAGAGAGAGAAAGAGAGTGGGAGAGTGAGAGAGACCCCCATACAATGGCGGGCTTTGACAGTTCAAGTGGGGTTCCTGGGCGGATCATTCACATCAAAGTGGAACAAAATGGAAAGGAATACGCCAAGGGCCGGATGGTTTGGGGGGGTGAGGAACGGTGAGGGGGTTACGATTTGGAAAACATGGCGGATGGCGGTTATCTGGACCTATCTATATATGTATGTCTATGTGTGTCGGCCTGCATTCGTGTGCGTGTCTGTGTGTGAGAGGCAGTGAAAGCGATGAGAGCGCCCGCGCCAAAAACCCAGAGAGTGAGGGAGTGATATGTAGAAAAAGAGAGAGAGAGAGAAAGAGAGTGGCGGCCGCGTGTCAGAATGAGTGAAAGAGCGTTGATACGAGAGAGTGAGAGAGCGACCATCCATGGCGTGGTTAGGAAAAACTGCAACCCCTAGAGTTGGGCGAAATTTGACCCGAAGTTTGATGCGGTTCTTGGTATGAGAGAAGTCTGGATGGGGTGGGGTGGGGTGGGGTGAGCTGTGTGGGGGATACACGGCGCCAGTAGCAGGGTTTAAGTCATCAGCGCGCGCCAGCATGACAACAACGATTCTATAACCGCTTTAAGTCTTAAAGAGTATTCCGGAGAATGGGAATACTGGAATACTGATGCTCATTTACTATCCCATTCTGCTAATAGATGAATGATGGGATGAAAGCCATAGCCATAGCCATGGGGATGGGATGGGATGGTATGGGGATGGGGATGGGGTGCTGGTGTTGCTACTAGGGGTGGGGTGGTCTCCTCCTTCTCTTCCCTTTGCTCATTGCTTTATCATGCGCACATTTTTAGTGTTGCATACATCCAGGCAACGTTGGGGGTGTAACCAGCCCCATTCGCACTCGCACTCGCACTCTGGCATATGTACAAATGTGTGTACATAGGTACATAAAAATGCAAATGGTTTATGGCTGGGGTGTCTGCGGTACATTAGACCTCACACCCCCAACCCCCATCCCCCACCCCATACTTTAGGGAAAGTGTCCTCGACAACAAGATACCCGTTGATATCCGGCAATACTAGACTAGTAGGTTCTGCTGAAACAATTCAAGAAATACCAAAAACAGAATTAGCTAAGCATCTGCCAATCGCGGCTCATGGCTTTATTTGCTTAAGATGTGGAAAATCCTGCCTGATTCCGAGAAAAGGCCTCATGAGCGTTTTCCTATCTTTGCCACACCATCAGGAGGGAAGAAGCAGCTTCAATTGCCGGTCGATGGCAAGGGTCGGCCGGGCATGCAGCGATATCTGCATATTTCCTGGTAACCTAATAACAATTTTTACAACCAAAAAGCGATGAAATTTTATTCGAATGCATCTGCATCAGAGATAGCTTCAAGCTGGACAGCATCGGAGCTCAGGCACAGGCGCTGGTGCTGCGAGGCGATAATACAGCTAATAGGCGACAAGAAAACGCAGTAGCCCGTGAGCCGGCGACAACGTGGGACAGTTTACCTGCCTGCTGCCTGCCTGCCTGCCTGCATGGGATCAACCACAGACACACACACAACACGCACACACAAGACTGCATAGATTACGTACAGCTATATGCATATAAAAGAGAGATAAAAGAGCAGCCCACACAGCAATACACAGACATACGCACACGCACATGGACACACACACACACAAGTATGGACATTTTCCTGTTATAGCAGGTAAAAAAAAAATATAATAAAATAAAACGCTAAACTGGAAATATAATGCGTAGCTCAAAAGCCGGGATCAATGAACCTCTGCATACACGGCGGAGTTGTGGAGAGCGGAGAGTGGAGTTTGGGTCTGCGTTTAGTTCTTTAGCACTTTCCAATAACTGCATTTAATGTACGGGAGAACGAGAGCATTGTTGCCATAGCAAAAATAAATTATGAAATGTGTTCTCTGGGGAGGATGAGGGGGGGGGGATGGCAATGCCTGGCCGAGGAATCCAATTATGTAAGCAAATGCAACTAATTAGAACTGATAACGAGATGGAGAGAAACGCAACGCAATAAAGAAGTGGAGGGGGGTGATTGGAACTAGGATGCCCCTTTCCTTGTCCCGTCGTCCTATGTAGAAGGCAGGGGGAGGAGGTGGAAAGATTGAAGGCCCAGTAGGGGTTGCTGGTCGGTCACACCCTTCCACAAGAAATATTGCAACTTGGCAGGAAGTCAGTGCAATTAAAAAAGCAATAGCAGGCGCTTTTTGGTTTGGTTGGGGGTTGTAAACTCTGCTCACACGTACTGTCCCATATACATATGTACCGTATGTGTGTGAGTGTGTGTGTGTCTGTTTAATTGTATTTTCTATGTATGTGCTTAAGTAGCTGCGAGAGAAAAACCCACCCCGTCCAAACAACAAAGTGAAATGCAGCAAATTCAAAAGTTATTTGAGTTCATTGCATTTTCAAGCCAAGCAAAACAACAGCAACACACCAAGAAAAACTGGCAGCAGCAGCAGCAGCAACAGCAACAGCAGCAGAGGCCACACAAACACACACGCACACTCACACTCGCAAGCTTACACCCACTAGCCGAATAGGGGGTGGGTGGTAATGACTCAAAACATAAGAGTAGAATATATATGTATATAAAAAAAAAGAGCGCAAAACAAAAACAACAAAAAATCGTTATATTCTGCTTTTGATGACAGGGTATAAGTCGTCGTCGTTTCGTTTCGTTCCGTTCCCCGCTCACCAACCCCCAATTGTAGTGTGGTTTACAAATTGGACTAGCCCTCGCATGAAGATGTCTACTAGCGGGCTATAAGGGATGGGGGTGGAAATACAACCATATGCACACATACATACTTGTGCGTGGTTGTGTGTGTACGAATCTTCCTTTCACTTGCAGTCCCTCGAAACTGAAAACCTGCCACGATGCGTACCTACATATAATCAGAAGCACAGATCGGTAATTATCTTCCAAGGGAGCCCTATACTAAAGTAAAGTAATCATTAAAGGTTCTTTAGCCTGTAAACATCCAATCTAATCTACCACCCATAATACGCATAATAACATACGCTACTGTAATTCCCTATACATATATCTAGAATAGGGACAAACAAAACAACAGTTCAGTTCAGTTCTGTTCTTCCATGTTCCTTCCATACCATCGATACATAATACACCGCGAACCGAAACGTTGTGTAGGGCATAGAGGCAGGCGGCGGGTATGAGCGTCGCTGACGAGTGAGAGTGTATGCCCTGACGCTATGACGCTGGCGTCGCTGTCGCCGTCGCTGCTGCTGAACTGCTAGCAGCGGGCGAAAATAAATCGATAAAAATAAAATAAATTTTTAGTGATTATGTTATACAGACATACAAGCAAGCACACACACATACACGCACTCATACACATGCACATGCACACTCACACACTCTCGCACAAGCACGTGCATGCTTGCCTCTGTATGGGGAGTTGGTGGGTATATGCACTTACCGTTGGCCACATTCTGATTAAAATGATTGCCATTGGTCTGATAGCGCTGTACATGATTATCGGTTCCTGCTGCGGCTGCAGCGGCTGCTGCGTTCGCAGGCGGCGTTCCAAATGCACCCGGCGTTTGTGCATCAAATTTAGCGGCGAATTGATGTATGCCAGAGAACGGGCCACCAAACGCGGAGAAATTCATCATAGCAGTTTTTCAGAGCTATCGGTTGTCACGGCGGGTTGGGGGACGGGGTCTCGCCTCGTCTCGTCTTGTCTCGTCTCGGCAAATAGCTTGTATATAGATCTTGTATTGTATTCTCAAATCGGTTTGCTTCACTTATCCGTTACACTATAGTAAGATATACTATGTATATGTACATATGTATGTATGTATATATTTTGCACAATTTACACAACACGATCCGACCCGATCGCTATTAAGCCGAAACCAGAGACAGGGCACAGGCACCACGGGCAATGATGAAACGGCTACGGCGATGTTGATGGCGATGGCGGTGACGATGACGCTGACGCTGAACTCTATGCGGCAGTTTTTCAAGAGTGGGTGGTGCTAACTTTTCTTGTTTGTTGTTGTTTTCTTGTTTTATTCTGTTGTTGGTGGGGGTTGGTTTCCGTTGGTGTGGCGTGGCGTGGCACACACACACACACACAAACTAATGCAAACACACGTTCGCGTTTACACATACACACACAACACACGCACACACACAGTCGCAAACGCGCGCGTATGAGCGCACAATTTTATGCTGTGCTTCGCTTTTTCGGGGGTAGTAAAGTGTACAACTTTCAATTTCGTTTAAACTAAACACGCACACACCCAAGCAGAATTAAACTAAAATCTCGCTTCCAACCGGCTCGTCGAGGCTCCGAATTCAAACTAAAAGTAACATTACAACGAAAGAAAGCGGAAACACTGGGGCAGGCAACACAGACACAACGCGGACGGCGGCAGCGACTGCGACGCAAATGACAGTGACATACCATAGGCTGTTACTGGGGTATATTAGGCTGCCTGTTCAATTTGTGCACACGAACATGCGGAGCCTGAAGCCCCGAGCCGTTTATTTATTGTATAGTTAAGCCGAAATGATAATTCCTGTTTTGAGCAGGCCGCACATATGTGTGTATTGTATGTTAGGATGAAGGCAGGTACGAGAACGGTACTCGGTATGCAGCCGTCGAGTAGTGCTCACAGTTATTTCTTCGTCGACTGCAGCATTCTTACGTGTTTGTGTTAGTTCGCTGTGTATCTATGTGTAGTGTGTGTGTGTATGTAAGCGCGCATGTTGTGTGCCGCTTTGAGGGTGGAAGTTTTTCTACTTCTCTGGAAAATGCGCGTTTATTTGTACGTTCCTTACATTTTGCTGCATTGAGCGTTGGGCATATGACACTTGCCCAACCTCTCTCCTCTTGATTAGCTAAATGTTAGAATTTATCCGCCGCTGAATATCGTCTGTGCAAGCGAACTGCAATTTATGTTGGAACTGACGCGGCCGCCGCAGCCACAGACACAGCGAGACACGAAATTCGCTGTAAGTTATCAGGATGAAAACCGGTTAACAGCATAAAAACTGGTTTTCAACTGAGATGAGCTACTTTTTTTGTTGCTGCTGAAGCAAAAAACAATGAATTGACAACAGCGCCAAGCAGGATGACTTTTTGAATGTGGATTTTGTTGTACATTTGCGTTTCGTTTCGTTTCGAATTAGTATGTATGGAAGTTGTATGGAAAAGATGCAGGACATGAGTCAGAGATCTGCTGTGCTGCCAAACGTTCGCAGATTTCCCAAAATGTATTGTACACGAAACATGTTGCGTATCGTATAATTTCTATATAGTGCAACCTAAACTAAAGCAGAGTGCATTCAAAAGTCGTTGATAACTGAAACAAGAAAACGCACACACAATGCGCCTTGTATTTTTATTTGGTTTTCCAACTTTTTGGGGTTGTGTGGTATTGCTGTGCACTTATACGTTTACATGCGAGCGTCATACATACATACGGTGTGTGCATGTATCTGGGATCTGTTTGCCCAGAGAGAGAGAGACAGAGAGAAAGAAACACAGAGGAGAGCGAGCATTCTCGGGCGCATTGCTCTCGTTGCATTTGATTCTGCTGCTGCTGCGTTTGCTCGCTCGCCAATGCTTGTATTAATGAAAGTGAGTCCAGCAGCAAAAGAAAGCATGAACAGAGCCAAGAATTGTGTTCTCTTTCAAGTGTTTTTAGTATTTCCACTGCATCATCGTATAAACGTTGGATAGGATCAAGCAATAAAAAATGGAGTTTTTCAGACTGCATACACACATACATACATATGTACATATGTATGCACATATGTACATAGATTCGTTTATGCGTATTGCTTATTTAAGCAAAAGAATATCAGCTTAGGCTTCCTTCAGAATCTTGCCAATTCTTCAAACTTGTTCGAAACGTAGTAGCGCATATTCAAGTCGCTGCGACTTGAAATTCTCTTTTATATGCTCAAATGTACATACATATACATATGTATGTGTGAGAATGTACATATGTATGTAGAGTATGTATATTTTTCTCATTCTTGTTTTTTCCTGTTGCAGTCTTGTCTTCTACTCGTTTGACTTATTAAGAGGGTTGGAGTTTTTTTCTTCCACTCTCTCTCTTTCTCTTTTTCTCTCTCTCTCTCTCTCCCTCTCTCTTGGACGTTTGAATGCAATGCTTTGTTTAGCTTGATTTTTGAGCTGCAACTGTTACAGACATATGCACATATGAACACACAGATGTACATTGTACATTGTTGTTTATAATGAATTTATATCCACATTTTCCAATTATAATAATTATTAGTTTTGCTCATCAGGCCGCATAAGTGTACGAAATGATGTCGGAAAGTTTCCGTGTTACTCGATCACCGGTACTGGGTGCTGTTTAGACACATAAATATGTATGTACATATATAAATACATCACATGTGCATACAAATGCATATAGGCATGTGTTTGTATGTTTTAACGAAATATGAGTAAATTGTACCTGAAGGTATGTATGTATGTACAGGCACACACTTAACTCGTATTCCTCTTCAGCATCCTCTCAAGACCCCCATTTCGAAAGGTACATTGCATGTACATATGTACAATGCATATGTAACTGCTCATGCCACCATACGCCATTGCTGCTGCAGCCTAATACCCGGCCTAGAGACCTCCCACTTACTCGGACAGCTCAACTCATCATTCAAAGAGCTTAAGATGAAATAAAAATTAGGTTCATAATCACGTTTTTTCATTTTATTAATTATAATGAGCTTGTGTCAAAGGTTGAGCTGGGCCTGAGTGCGTAAGGCGGTGGCATGGGATTTAATCTTGGCTAATTGAAAAAGCATTGCATGCATTTAAATGCGAATCTCTGTAAAAACCAAACCCCCCCTCAATTAGAACATATTGCACTGGACATTTTTAAGTCATATTTCTACTCATGAGATGGATGGTAAAACACCAAACAACAACTTGGGAATGGGTGTAAATGGGTGTAAGGTGAGACGACATCAGAAGTGCAAACTGATCCGCCAATTGGCAGGACAAACCAGCCATTTCATACATATATAAACATATCAGCATCGTTTACGTATCGTATTTGTATATTTATCAAAGGTAAGAGTATTTAATTTAGAAAACAAATATATAGGTATAACTGAAATACAAACTAAGAAAATGATTAGAAATGTTTATGTTTAATATCACAAAAATATACATACAATGTAGATATAACGGCGCAAATCAGTGGAACAATTCAAGCGAAGGCAGTAGGCAATACAAAAATCAAAATACAATAATACATAATACCGACTACGTACGCATATAAATACTAAGTTAAGTTATTTGTTCTTTAGCTAGTTTGAGTATTTCGGATAGTATTTTTAACACTTTATAGTAGATATAGATAGTATTTATGGAAATAAATTTTGTATAGGTTTGTAAATGGAGTATATCTGTACTATATTGTGGTATAAGCTTTGAGCACTAAGCGCCGCCTTAACCCTAACCCATTGCTGCCGATAGCAAGGGCTCCCATGCTCGATTGGTGTCTATATAGAGAAGGGTGCACCGCTCGGCTAAATCTTCACCATCGTCCAGTATTGTTATTGGAAAGAGATCGTTCTAAAAGTTCAACAAAATGATGTAATCGCTAAGAGTTAAGAGGCCATATAGTACATACATTCTTGGCCTGCCAAAGCTGTTCCAGTAATCGCAAAAAGCGCTGCATTTCCATGCTGCTGGCAAAAAAGATAACCAAATCATCGAGACTCTCCAAGGGCGCCTCTTGGCACGAAAACTCCAGTATGCACCACCAGGTCTCCGCACGCGAGGTTATCTTAATGCCAGTCATGGCTTTGATGTCCCCACACCTGAGTATCGCCAGACCGGAGTTCTTTCCGTACACACTAGTCATTCGTTGAGATTTTCCCGGAGAGGACGTATTTTCCTTCGCTGTATCCGGATCGTTTCCATTCTTTGTGGGCGTAGAGCTCAGAGAAGAGAAAGATCGTTGAGTTCCCCGAGTCGGTGTACTCATTGTGGAGCCCATCTGCAAGCAACACATATATGAGGATTAGTATGGCTATTATTTACAGCAAACGATATTCCGATCACGTACCAGGCTACTAGTTTCAAAAACACTCAACAACTCTTCTTCATATAAGAGTGGTTTGGTTTGTGGCACCACGTTGGTATCCACCTGATGGACAAGTGGCCTCAAGGGTGCCGAAAAATCTTCACGCAAGGTTAACAAGTGATTTTCCGTAACGATCAAAGTGCAGCCCAAGGTTTTGTGCTTCTCTTGCGGAACCAAATGCTGGAATCAAATCAATATTTAACAGATTTAAAGGCATATTGTCCCTGTATTATGACTTACGCCAGTGGCCGACTGTAGAAGGGCTTGCAGCCATTCGGATGCCACATACTCATCCGGTGCGGCCATCTGGAGTAGTTCACCCTTTAACATAATCTCAAAGCAATGCGGGCGCTCGGACTTTAGCGTCCGTCGGGCACCCTGACACTCGGCAAGAGCCATAGCCCAGCTGGGAAGCGTCTGTGTGGAGTCGTTAAACATGTACAAGACGCCGGCTCTATAAAAAAGTATTTCCATTACAATAATTCTTCTCTAAAGTGCCTCAAAGTACCGACTTCAATGAAAAGTATCCTGCCTGCCAGTACACCCGGCTAGCTGCTGTCGTGGTTGCTGTTTCCTTAAACCGCCGATGCATGAGGAATCCCTTAATCGATGGTCCCGATGGCTCGGCAGGTGAATCTGCTCTCAATGCATCGCCAGCTGGCACATTGACAACGGCATAGAATAGCCAGCGTTCGTCCTTACCCACGCAGCTGTTGGCACGAACAAAAGCCTGCAGCGGGGCCAAATGCTCCAATGTCAGTTGACCCACAGCCGGCAGGGTGGCGCCGCTGCGTCTGGCACAGAGCTCCAAATTGGCAACAAGGGATCCTGCTGGATATGGTCCACCTGCCAGTAAAACCTGCTGCATGTCCCGCATGCTGTTACTCAGAAGAACCGTATTGCCGAAGGGACCCATCTTGAAGAATTTAAATTTGGATTATGTTAGGGTATAGAAGAGATCGCAACGGATTGGCTGCTTACCAGGATGACATCCAAGTCTTTGTAGGCCAAAACGAACTTGGCACTGAGGCTAACCCGATCCAGATCTGCCACATATAGCGTCCTGTCAGTCAGTAGAACCAACACTGGGGTCATAACGCCCTCGCTGCTGTAGCCCGTATAGAGCTTGAAGACCTTCAGAAGTTGCTCATTGGAATCTTTTAAATTAAGCAGACTTTTGCCGTGAAACAAGTCAATCGATATTTCCCCGATGCCGAGCTCAAAGCTGGCCACACTCTCTGGCGTGTCCGTGTCCAGGCTCACAGCCAGCTCACGGCGCGGCGAATTCGTTCCACACATTTCAATCTCCATTGCGATCTCCGCATTTAGGTCGTCTATTAGCTCATAGTTCTTGGGTCGCGCCCCCTTGACATAAAGCCGCTGTTCGTTGCGTAGTTTATCCGCAAAGAAATTGTTCTTTCGTATGGAGGTTTCTAGTATTTTCTTCTGGGTGACGTTTCGTAGGAATCGATTGATTAATGAGGTTTTGGCTGCAGGTGCTGGAGGCTTCAGCAGATGGGCATAGTCCACATCGGTGTAGTCAACGATGACCAGGTCACTGTCCATGGAGCGCTTGTCATTGGCCGTATCTGTGGTGGTTATGGTAAGTATATCATCGAACTCCTCGCTTAGGATGGTGCTCTTTGAGTCGCGTCCGCTTCCACCAGGACCCCCACCGCTGCGAGCGGCCAGATAGCTGTTGGGGCTGTGCAGGCTACGACTGTGCAGCTGCTGCTGGTCGTAATATCGAGTCGGTAGAATTGGCTGGCCATATTTCTTTAGAGGAGAGGCCAGATGACGCGAATGGCGATCTGTATTATTTGTTATCGGTTGCTGGTTGGTTATATTGTGGCTGCTGCTGTTGTTGGTCGAACTTGTGGGCTCGGATATGGTGGATGAGGAGTGATTTCTGTACAGCTTACAGCTGGAGGGCGCTTGTTGTTGTGGCTTAGACATCTTGAGAGCTGTTAACGATATTCAACATTAGATGAGACTATATATTTGCTTAGATTAAGTTTGTTTCTTACTAGTACTAGTGGCTTCATCTTGGGCTGCTTTTTCCTCGGGTTTTTCAATTGGAGTTCCGACAGCACTTGTGCTTTCCTTCAGACTGCGAAAGAAATTGCTAAACGTCTTGGCTATGGGTGCATCCATGAACGACTTCTTTATCTGACTGGCTGCTGGCTCGGCTATGGGCGTGTTCTGCTCCAGCAAACTGGCTACACTGGAGTGGAGTTGTGGAGCTGTGTTCGAGAATTCTGCCTGCGGCTGTCCAGTCTCGTAGGACACGCCAGTGTGCTCGAAGACAGTGCTTTCGCAATTGATAATGAATTTGCTGCGGAACTCATTCGGAATGCTGCTTGGGGCGACTGTTTCCTTATCGAACTCCTCCTGACGTTGTAGAGTGTGCGGCGATGGTTTTGTGTGCGCCTCCGTGGGCGAGGCTTCCGTGGAGCTATCGTCATTTTTGTGCCTGAGCTGCTCGTCTACGTTGTGCACAAATTTCTTAACCGACTGCGTCTGCTTATTGCCATCGAGACTTTTGCTCAGGAATGGCTTCGCTTTGAGCGTTGGCGACTCCAGTGTTCGATTTGTTTTGGTTTCCAGAGTGTGCTCCAGCTCTGGGACGCACTCGACCACCGCCTGTAGGTCCTCGGAGCCCTCGGGCACACCGCGTTCCGGCAGGGGCATCGTGAAAATACTTTTCAATGAGCCAAATATCATTTTGCTGCTGTTGTCTATTAGTTGGTGCTTAATGTCGTGCACATTAAAGGTCTTCACACGGCCATTGAGATCTTGTTCGATTATTATGTTTGTCTGACGTTTGGTTTTCTTGAGGCAACTGGACTTTGGCTTCTTCTCCTTGTTCCAAACGGATTTTATTGCGGGTTCATCGGCATCGCCAATGTTCGGCTCCGAGTAGTAGCAGTTGTCACCTGTGTACAAACACGAATTAATCATACGTGAATCATAAGTTAAATGGGAGTCTTCTATTGCCTTACCAATCAAATTATTGTTTGCATTGCTCATGCCGATGCAATCGCAGGAGCTGCTCTTGGCCTGCTCGTATTGCTTTCGATTGGCATTGGAGTTCTTGTCCTGTTCGTCCGAGTCCAGGCTGGAGTTGGAGCTGCTGCACACGCAATTGTATAGGACAGGCTCTGCCTGCTGCTGCTGCTTTTTCTGTGCAGACGCGGTATACTCGAACACACCCGAAGTGTCGTACTGAAGGCCAACGGGCTCATTGGTATCGAACATGTCCGTGTTGACGTAGTCCAGCACATCCGAACAGGCATTTCTGTACACCAAATGTCGCTTGCGACCTCTGCCACCGCCGGCCATTGCATCTTCACCATCGTCATCATCATCTCTGCCCGCTGCACAGATCTCATTGGGTCCCTCGAAACGCTCTCGCTCCGGGCACCAGGAATACCGTCCGGGGGCACCCGCCACACCCGCCGAGTTGGCAAAGGCCAGCTTACGGCCATTTTTGTACGTTATAAAGCCATGCTCTATGTGAATATTGTCCGTGCGCGTGTTCTTCAGGATGTCCTCGTGGAAGGACACTCGCTTTTTCGGAGCTTTGGATGCGGACGAAGTTTTGTGCACCTTCCGCCTGTACACGATTTTCTCAGTGGTGTCAAAGGTCGAACAGTCACTGGTTATCATGGACTCAGCCGGTGCCACATTGGAGTTCGGGTCTACGGAAGGCAATGGGGGGGAACTGGGGGCTTTCAGTGGTCGCGAGTTCTCTTCGTAGGAGCCCATGGACTCCAGCATCACGTCGCTGTTCTCGGAGTCGAGCAACTGCACCCCCGAATCGCTGGGCGTTGTGTCCTCCAGGGTGCTGTTGATGCTGCAGCTCATCTTGTCAACGGGCGACACTTTATTCATGTTGTTGTTGACTTTGGGCGATTCTATTATATCCATTGTGATAGTATTTAAGGTCGAGTCGAGTGCGATTTTCTCTTGGGAATGTCTGGCTGTTGTTCTATTTTTCAATTCCACCTTCAACGAAATTTAAAACGGTATGTATCTTCAGTTTCTTGCAATTAATCAATATCCACAAGTTGCACAATGCGCCGCAGCAGTGGACGTGGACACTGCACAGGCGGACAACAAAGGAGATGAAGTCACCTCCCACCTCCCGACCCGAAACGACACGACACGACACGGGCTGAAATATTGGGGTGCAGATTCAAGCACTCACCTTCACATTTGTGGATCTCTCCCACGCTTATTTGAAGCGTGGTATATTTAATACTGGCAATATTGATCATTTATTTCTAGCTTCGTTCCATTCGAACATTTGTTACATTTAAAAATTTCAAAAATCAATATTTTGGGTCGTCGCTCGAAGCAGCTGTTGGCGGTAGGGCTGCAGGCCAACCCTAGTCTTGCAGCCCTAGTTAGCGGGGCTGTCGGCTAACGGCAAACATGAAATCGTACAAGGTGGCAACGCCAGTTGGCGGCTCATTTGATTCTCGATCTTTCAAAGTGTGCAATTTCGTATAAGTTAAATTTTTCTTTTGCTCTGCTTTGCATTGCATGATATATGTGTATAACTGTTATAACTATTTTGCATATTTAAATGAAATCCCCTGTCGAACGTCTGTGGCCCGTTACGCATAATTGTTCTGCCTGGTGTCGCAGACCGGGGTCAGTTGTCAATTTGAAAAGTACGAGTAGTGTGTGCGGAATGCCAATGAAAGCGAATGAAACCTTAGAAATTAATTTATCACACTTTGCAGTGCCGCCCCGCCCCGCCTCACATTCGTGTAAATAACTTTGTTTTGCCACACAAAAGAACACAAAACGAAACGAAACCAAAACGAAACCAAACCAAAACCAAACCAAAACCAAAGAAATTCCCAGCATTTATTGCATAATGCGATCAAGTTCATTTTCATAAATTCGGAAAATTCGAAAAATGACATGGACTGCAGAGCAATGTGTCGCAAAACACCACACAACATACTCGTATTACAATTAAAATTCAAAGTTCAGTTGTGTGTTCATAATGCAAAAAATTATTAATCAATTGGGAAAATACAAATGCCTGATTGCAGTAGCAATCATTCTGCATATAGTCGAGAAATCGATTTTGCTGTGCAATTGTGTTCATGGTTTCAGGTAAATATACTCGCACCATGCCCAACCTCATGGAATGGAATGAACTGAAATGAAATGGATGGCCTTTTCATCGAAAGTTCCCCACAAGGTTGGTTGTCCGTGTTCAGCATATAAGCTCATTTTAATCTCCTTTTAGAAACAATACGGAGAGCGCTGAGCTGGTTTCCCATTACGAGTCGAGTCTCAGTCTTCCAGACATATTGCCCATACCTTCGAAAACATACGATAAGAACCGTGCCCCCAAGCTGTTGGGTCAGCCAACAGTCGTTTACTTCCATGTTACCGTACTCTCCCTGGATTCAATTAATGAGGAATCCATGGTATGTCCTGGTTTTTGATTTTCCCCATACCTAGGCCTGGCCATTGATTTCCGATTTCCCCGATTTCGTCTGCTGCAGACCTACGTGACAGACATATTTCTTGCACAAAGCTGGCGCGATCCTCGACTACGGTTACCCGAGAATATGAGCGAACAGTATCGTATCCTGGACGTGGACTGGCTGCACAGCATTTGGCGGCCCGATTGCTTCTTTAAGAATGCGAAAAAGGTTACCTTCCACGAGATGAGCATACCGAATCACTATCTTTGGTTATATCATGACAAGACGCTGCTGTACATGTCCAAGCTAACGTTGGTGCTGTCCTGTGCGATGAAATTCGAATCCTATCCGCATGACACACAAATCTGTTCCATGATGATTGAGAGTTGTAGGTGCAAAATAAATTTATAATAGTATTTATTTGCTTTGTATGCTATTCTCTAAACTTTTCTCTTGCCTTTCTCTTGAAGTCTTTTTGTACACACAAAAGGGATAATTCTAACTGAGTTTTGTCTGACAGTATCCCATACAGTGGAGGACTTGGTCTTTATTTGGAACATGACCGACCCACTTGTGGTCAATGCAGAGATAGAGCTGCCCCAATTGGACATCTCCAACAACTATACGACGGATTGCACTATAGAGTACTCAACCGGTAAGCAAAAGAACTTATTAAATAATATATCTTACATAGTATTTGTATTGTATTCCCTTTAGGCAACTTCACCTGCCTAGCCATTGTGTTCAATTTGAGGCGACGTCTGGGGTACCATTTATTCCATACATATATACCCTCTGCCCTGATTGTGGTCATGTCATGGATATCCTTTTGGATTAAACCGGAAGCCATACCGGCACGAGTCACCCTCGGTGTAACATCCTTGCTCACATTGGCCACACAGAACACACAATCCCAACAGTCGCTGCCGCCCGTGTCGTATGTGAAGGCGATTGATGTATGGATGTCATCCTGCTCCGTGTTTGTCTTTCTGTCACTGATGGAGTTTGCTGTGGTGAACAATTTCATGGGCCCCGTGGCCACCAAGGCCATGAAAGGCTATTCGGATGAGAATATAACTGATATGGATGATCTAAAGGTATACATTTTGGGTATATATTTTTGGGAGGAAAGCTAATGCCTAATTTTACAGCATCACCATCGTGAATCGATCATTGAGCCTCAATACGACACATTCTGCCATGGCCATGCTACAGCCATTTATATAGATAAATTCTCGCGCTTTTTCTTCCCATTTTCGTTCTTCATACTGAACATTGTCTACTGGACAACGTTCCTATGATGAATGGAATAGATGATAAGATCAAGGAAGAGAAGAGTATATCTTCGAAGGATTACTAAATACCATACCAAGCGCATTTGTTTAAAAATGTATATTATCGTTTTTAGGCCACAAATAATTGCATTAAAAATATGTATTATATATTGATTTACTATATGGTAATAAATAAAGCAAAGCGTTTAATCATACATAGGTTTAGTTTAGGTTTAATTTAATGGAAGCAATTATGAAATTTCAATGCATTTCAATTGCGCAACAAAGGTGGAATATTCTTTGGTAATTTTACTATATGTAGATTTATATTTATATTTATGCATATAGCTATAGCTGGCTATATCTATATATATATATATATATATGTATATCAAAAATGTATATAAAAATTGTTGCTGGGGTGGCGTTTTTCCCTTTTTATCATAGTCATTTTTTTTGTATAATCACATAACTTTATAGGTTCTGTTCTTCACACATTTACATTTCGCATAAGTTATAGATCTTGTTGCTTGTTGCTGGGCTAACATTTTTGTGTTAATGAATATGAACGAAGGAAATGCTAAGGTATGCAAAATATGTCTCGTTATGATATGATACACTACACAGAGCCAAATAAGGAAATTTTAATACGGCGCACACGAACTGGAACTGGATTATCCTATAACAAAACAAAAGATTCGATTCGATTCGGCACCACACAATAGAACGGAAGTCCAACCAAAGATTGCATCCGCATTGCCTTTCTTTTTCTTTTTTTTTTATTGCAGACATGCCTGCAACTTTTCTATCCATTCCTGGGCCAGATTGGCATTGACGGCATAGAAATTGTAGGTGCGTTTCGATGTTTTCAACTGAAAATGGAGTGAAGATTAGTACAAGTTTCTATGGGATATATATAGTACGAATGCTACATCAAAGAATCCCTTTTCGTCCACGCCCTTTGCGCCAATTTGTGCGGGTTGTGCGGCAGTTACCGACTGCACTTCAGCCAATTCTGCAATGGAAAACACCAATCCTTGTATAAACTAAAGAATAAATATTACATTTAGTTACCAATGATTCCCTTTGGAGCAGTGTCCTCTGAGGTGTCATAGTAGCGCAGTTGATGCTTAATCGAGTCAAGGACAAACCAGCGCTGCTTCCAGCCCTTGAGCAATGCACCACGTTTGTAGAGATGACTAAAGGGAGATATACATATTACAAAACCAAAATTAAAGACCAATTTACAAGACTCACCCCTCGTGAGTGCGATTTTCGGCCACGTTACTACTGAATTGATTGTAAAAGTGATGACTGGATGTCCGCGCAGTGGTGGCAGCACTTGAGGCAATGCTGGCCGTGTCCCCTTGAGACATGTTGACATTCGGCGCTCCCACAGTCCCGTCGATGGCCTTGTACTTTGTGCAATTCTTCATCGAGAGTTCCGTGCACTTTTCGTGATAGGAATTGCCACAATCCATGCAACGATATCCGACCGGGCCCCAGAGCAGCTTTGTGCAGTGATTGCAATTTGTGGGCGTCGTGTATGGATGCTTCTCAAAGCGGTGCGGATGAAAGTATTTATCTTGATAGCCCGCCAGTCGACCCTTCATTATGATCTCCAGCGTGGACCGCTTATGCTGATGCGTTTGGACAAACATGCTGCCGAGCGACGCGTTACGGGGTATTGGCTCTACTTTGGGAACCACCAGATTGTTCCAGACCTGTAACCACTTTTGTGGCAAGTGTCCACGCTCCGTCTCCGCGTGCTTCACCTCGCTGAGGAGGCAGACATAGGCATTGGGATTGCACTTCTCCATGTTGTCGTAGCCAGCCGTAATGACCGTACGCTTGCCCCTCATTTCGGACAGATCGATTTCATCGTCCACGGTGGTGACTTCCAGGTCATAGGGTGGTCCCTGGGCCAGTTCCTCATTGGTGTAGTAGCTCCAGAGGTCTAGAGCGGCCACATGGTTTTGCGGACGCAGCGTCATGTCCTTGTCGGGAGAGTAGAGGAAATTGTAGAATATGGGCGTCTTGTTGTGCTGCCTCTCTATGTAGTCGAAGATGGAATGGCCAATGCGATTCAGCTGCGTGGGTGTTCGTGGGCTACGTAGGTCGAGGGGATACACACTGCACTCGTCATCGGAGCCATTCGAGGCGATGCCACTCACGCCAAATATATTCTTGGCATTGAGCGATCCCCGCTTGTCCTCCATGGCGGCTATCCCCGAGTCCGAACGCTCCAGTTCGCAGTCGAACAGAAAGGTGCGAAAGCGACACGACACCACATGATAGGCCAGAAACCTCAGATAGAAATCATTGAACTCGAATGCCATGGGAAACTGCCGCTGCAGCTGATGGACCACATCCAGGAACTGGAGAAATGTCGGAGCAAAGGCAATGTTTGTGTTGGCGTGCGAGGGCTTCAGATTGCTGCGATGCGCAAACCGATGACCAAAGGCCAGCCACTCCTTCTCCACCAGCACTCGAAAGCCGTCCAGACTGCGGTAGTACGGATCCAGGCAGAGTTGTGCTATCGACGACAGCTGAGCGGTCACATCGGAGCCGTCCTCCAGCGACAGCATCACACTGCTCTCCTGCAGGTCGATGAGGTCCACAACGGCGCCAGACAACTGCATCAGCGAGGAGATTTGCTGCAGCCAGTCGGACTGCTCCACCATTTTGGCAAAGCTCTGGCCATCGGCATCGTTGGTATTGTGCGAGGGCATGCAGGCCCGTATGAGTTTCTTAAAAGCCGGCCGCGATTGCCTGATGTCTGGATAGTCCACGGGAATAAAGTCTGCACAATAGTCGACGTTCAGATTGGATTTGGCCTGGGATTTTTCACCTGCAAAAACCAGAAACGTGTCAGGATTACTTACAAAAGGTAATTACGATTACTCACCCAGGGCATACAGACGCATCTTGCGGAAGGCATTCGCAGAGGTATTGGCTGAATTTCCCTTCATTGTGCCACTCTTGTTGGCCCCACTGGACTTGCTGCCATTGCTGACGTCCAGGTTGTTTTTGTGCTTGCGCGACAGCTCGGGAGTGAGCGACGGGCGATCGTCGGACGAGCCGTGGCCGTGTCCCAGCAGGGAGCTCATCGAAAGATTCATGCCCGTGTACTGGGTCAAAGTCAGGGGCGCTAGCTTGGGCATAGTGTTGATTAGAGCCAAGAAATACTTGTCCTGCTCGGGGAAGTGGGTTACATCGTGATGGATATTGGCATTGCCCCCAGTGGTGTTCTTGAGCATGCCAATGACGGACTTGCTGTTGGGCTGGGCCCCTCGGATGAGCAGCGCTCCATTCTCGTGCCGCCAGGTGGGCAGGGGAATGCGCTGGCTCTTGAAGTAGCGCCCCAGATGTACGATGGCTGCGTCGCTGCACTGGACAGGCGACACAATGATGGCTGGGTACGAGCGACAGGTGGCGTAGCTGGCATTGGCATTGCTGATGCGGAATCCACGCTGCGACTCTGCATCGAAGCCGAGTCGCTTCCAATCCAGCACATAGCTGCGCTCCCGCATGCGCTCCATGTCCTTTGTGGTTAGAAGTCGGGGCAATGCATTGTTCTGAGCCTCGAATTCATCCCCGTCCTCGAGCTCATCATCGATTGATTGCGTTTCGGAAGCATCTGCTCCACTGGCCAGTTCGTAGTCCGTCACAAGCTTCCGCTTGGTCTGCTGTTTCTGCTTGAATCCAGCCTTTTTGGCCGTACGGAGCAGGGTTTTCTTGGCGAATCCCTTGAGCGTGGAGTATTTCTCCTTCGTTTTCAGTGGGGCCACACCCTGGAGCATGGTGCCATACGATAGGAAGGCGAAGTACTCGAATTCATCGAACGGATGGCGAGCCTTGCTTAATATTTTGCGAAAGTTTTCGATCTGCTCAGGCGTCACCTCCGTATCGAATGCCACCTTCAGCAGCTGAAAGGTACTGGAGCGCAGCTGCAGACCCTCCGGCAACGTCTGATCCAGATGGGCCAGGTAGAGCACCGATATCTTCTTCTCCTTCAGCAGGGAGGAAATGGGAAAGGATCGCACTATGGTCTGCTCGCAGAAGAGGGGATCGCAGGGCGAACCTTTGAATACGACACGATAGTTGGTGAGGAACAGAGCTCCTTCGGCGGGTATCAGGCATTGTGTGTCATCCTCGCGGCCATCTGGCATGAGGAAGCAGCGCAAATGGTCGGTCACCAGCTCCTCGCCTGGCAACAGGCAGGGTGTTTGGATCTTGGGCTTCTGGACATGTGGATGACGCTTGGCCTCCAAATAAACTGGCTCTAGCGATTCTATATGCATGTGCACCACCCCCGGCACCATGTCGTGCAGGTTGCGTATGTGCTCCGATGTGACGCCCCCTTCTGTGCAGACGCAGTCAATGAAGCGTGAAATTGTTTTTCCAACCGTAACGCCTATTTCCAGGGCATCGTTTTCCTCGAACCCTTCGTCGGAATGTTCGCTCAGACTGTGGGAGCCCAAAATACTGCAACAGTAGCAAATTATTAAGATGGAAACAATCCATTAAAGGACGCCACACCCACAACCAAACCCACCTGTTGGAAACACTCTGATTTTCCTCCAAGCGAAAGGGTGGCTTCGGCTTGCTGGCGGCATCCACATTGACATCCAGTGGTATCAGCAGGGAGACCATTCGGTTGGCAAAGTGTATGGCCTGGCTGTACAAAGTGGACTCCTCGGACTTGGCCAGCTCGGCCTTTTTGTCCTCCTCGATGGTGGGGCTCTTTCGCAGTTGTTCTGCCGTAATCTCTAGGGCCGTGGGCTCCTCCAGTGGCACCTCGTCCAGCACACAGTTGGCCTCCTTGTGGTGTTCGTTCTGGCGACGCTGAAGCAGATACAATGCCTTGATCTGGCCCTGTACGTCCTGGTAGAATGTTGATTCCCAAAACTGAAGATTCTTCCATATTCCATGATCCTGTATCTCTGTATAGGCAAACTGGACCACGCCCGTGGACAGTTTGCGACAGAAAATTGTGGACATGGGCAGGAGAGCCGCTGCCACAGTGTATTCATCCACGCCAGAGGAATTCTGCAGCGCCTTGTTCATGAATCTCAGCACCAACTCGAACTGCTGATGGTCCAGGATCGCTTTGTTGCCATGCACGTATCCAAACAGCTCCCGGCAGAGGATCAACCTCGCATCTCGATGCTTGAGGGTGCGCATAACAGCGGGCAGCAGCTTCCTGGCATCTGCAATCCGATTCTCAAAGATATATGACACACAAGTGCGCAGCACCTCCAGTCGACGGGCCGAGTTTTGGACATTTGGACGCACATCCAGAGCCTCGGGCAGCCTTGGTCCCATGGGAATGATCCGGTGTTGATTTCGCGTAACATGGAAGCGCTGTGCCCCGCCATTCTTTCGGATGCCCTCCTGGATAATCAGCTCCACCTTCTCCACACTGATGCGCGGAAAGGAGGGCTGATGTATGCGCTGAAAGGCTCCCTCCGGCGGACGCAAAACCTTCTGCGCATAATTGCAATGCGCAAAGGAGCTCTCATTATCGAAGAGAGTGCGTCCCAGTTCCTGGATATGTGGTATTATCTGCAACAGAAATATTTCAGTTGGATTTAGCATGACTTTGGGCGGCTCGATGTACTTACGAGATTTCGATTCTGAGCTTCCAGTTTGAGCAGCTCGTTCATTGAGCTGTAGAGTTCGTCCCACGCATCCGAGGCGCGCCACGGAGGTCCTCGCTCATTGACAAACGTCGTAAAGAACATGCTATCCAGGACGCGAAACAGGAACTCGCTCTCGATCAGATCGCGTGCGCCGAGAAAACCAGCTTTGTGAAAGGTGATGACCGTCTTCGGATGGATCCGAATTATGGTCAGGCAAGAGCGATAGCCTTGCAGCAGCTGGGCAAAAAGTCGCATGAAAATGGCACGAAGTTCCTTGTCGATCTGGGCATCTGTCTTGGCCAGGGCAGCAGGGCGCTCCTGGGTGGGAAACGCCAGATCCGCCTGCGCCAGATTCGGGAAGAGTATCATACTGAGCAGATTCTGCGTCTGCTCCCACAGAGGCGATGGCAGAATGGGGACTGGGGGTGTGAGGGCCTCTGGAATGGTAACGAGACCGCCGTCTAAATCCACCACAATAACATCCAGCAGATCCGTAATTTCAGTTTGCAGCGAGCTGTGTATGCCCATAATGAAGGGCGTGGGCGTGGACAGTACTTCGGTGAGAGGTGCCGGCAGAATGGGTATGTAGACGTGCGTGTATCGAAAGGGGTACATCAGAGCCACCAGAGCCTTGCAGCTCTCCGTCAGGTGCCAGTAGCACTTCGAGAGGAAAAGGATTTTGTTTTCCGTCATCACTGCGCACAGGAGTATGAGGACGTTCTTAATGCCGAGCTGTTTGAACAGAAAGTGTACGCCACTCCCAGTGGTGGGCAGCGAAGAACTTTGCGGCGGCTGAAGCGATTGCTTGTCCCCTGCTCCAATCGAGAACCTGACCTGCGGCCCACCCGCAGGCGGCACTTGAATGCACCCAAGGATGTTTCCAATCAGTGTCTCCATGGCATACGGCAAGTTCTCAATGTACACCGTGTACATCGTGCCCAAGCAATTCTGCAACAGAAAAGATGTTAACGTTAGGGGCAGGCCTACAAGGGGCTTAGGGGCTTCTTACTTTGAAGGTCTCGGCACAGTCCAGGCGCGATATGAGCACCAAACACTTTGGGGCATACATGACGCTGTGGTGTGTATTCTGAGGTGTCGTTTCGGCGATACCCGATTCCAGCGAGGCCACCGCGCCCAGCAGCCTGCTGCTGCCGCCTATGGTCTCATCCTCATCGTCGACGCTTCTCGTCTGCGTGATGGCCAGCGTCTCGTGAAAGCTCAGGCATGCACAATAATGCTTATTGGCATCGATGTCGGTGAGAACGGAAATGAAAAATTTGGGCTCTTGCTTTTCATACGATAAATTCCATCCCAGTGGCTGGCAGAACTGTTGGAAAAGATAAAATATACACCAGCATGTATCACTATTTGTGTGTATTTGTAAGCAAAACGAAAGAAGGAAAGACGCACCCATTCGATGCCGTCGATGAACGGAGTGTCGGGCCAATCTTTCTCGGGAAAGCGCTGAACAATTTTTCCGCATATTGGCTGCCCACACACATTGCTGGCAGTTTCTGCAACAAAAATATGCAATTTTTTATATATATATGTAACTATTGAACTAAACATATGTATGTACTTACTCTCTTTATCGTTGTCGTAGCCAACAATTACAAAGTAATCAGCAAGCCGGGACATCTCGAAAAGCACATTGCCGGTCTCTATTTATTCGGCCTAAAATTAGTTTATCGAACCTATGGAGTACATGAAATCAAGTAAAACCAAATGTTTTATGTTGTTGTCTTCACATAATCAGATGCTTAGGGCCAACACACATACACAATAGAGCGAGCCGAGCGCCGTCTCGTCTTCAATTTTGCATCACCGAATTCAAACAAATCAACATTCACTAAACGAAGCACGTAGCTCTGCTCTGCTCTGCTCTCACTTTTGGCATAAATTATAGCCAACATCGACCGGACTGAGCAAATTGTTATTGTCAACCAGAGGCATAAAACAGAGTCTTCCACTGGTTTATATTCTGCTTTTCAACCACACCCCGCCACGCAAAAGAAGTGCCGTGCACGCTACATATCACAGAGATGAGGGAAATAAAACACAGCACAAGGATTTGTAAACGCACGTACTGGAGGCTGCTGTATCCAAATCAACGCAGTTCTTCCTGGTTTAGCTTAATTATTATTAACTTTTAATAAATATCATTATATTTACTTAGAGATGGGAAATTTTGTCTTGTTGAGTTATATTTGGTACACTTGAAAATTACGTGAGAAGCGTTATCGATACTATCGCAAGTATCAAAAATGTTACTAGGAACTACGTGCATCTTGGCTAGTGGTGTGCCTTTCAAATGTGTTACCGCTTAGCAGTCTGTTGATTCTTTTAGCGTCAATGGCTTTTAGTTTGGTTTTGTTTAGGAACCAAGGTTGGGATGATGTAGATGGGAAAAGCGAGCAGTATCCTCTTTGTTTGGCGCTTGCAAGCTCGGCATAGTCTCTTTCCCATTCTGCTTTTAGGATTCTGTGTATTTCACATAGTGTATCCTTTAAATTCAAATTCATTACTATGAGCTATGAGTTTTCCCCGTCTATGGGCTTCCTTGGCTGCTGTGTCTACTGACGTGTTCTGGGGAATGTTCGTGTGTCCAGGTATGTAGTGCACCTCTATCGTTTTTAAAGATTGGCAGTGGTTAATCTTCTCTCTGATTTTGTAGGCAATAGAGTTGTCTTGAATGGTCTTGGCCAGGATAAGAGCTCCGTTTCTGCTGTCCGTCAGGATCGCGACACGAGGGAAGTTGCTCGAGATGGCGTGATCCAAGGCTTTCTCAATAGCCAACAGTTCAGCGGAGAGTGAGGATAGGGTTTTATGCGTGTAAAAGCTGTCCACGAAGCCTGATCTATCATGTAAGAACGCGGCATTTGAGTGGTCTCAAAGCCTCCCTTTGCCAAATGTGCCCTCTTTTCCCCGTGAAGAATTAAAATGCTGGCATGGTCAATCGAGTGTTTGTTAGCCGCTGTGCCCTTGAAAAAGGTTATATCCTATTGCAGTGCGAAGTATTGCTCTCAAAAACCTCTACTCTTTCCAGTATGTTGCCAAATTCCCGAAATGCCTTAGCGTAGCCTGAGTTTATATCCCTATTTGCTGAAACTGTTTCCCTAGCAGGAAGGTTAAACGCAAACACCTTGGCCAGCTCTTTTGCCGCCAAGAATCTCATTCTGTATTCGGGTGGGAGCTCTCTTGCCATGTGATACATATATGATCGGGACAGGTGTACAGATTATCAGGCCTAACGACTTCCTAAGGTAGTAGCTGGCAGCACTGATCCCGAGTGTCACAAGACACTTTCGTTCAAACAGCCGCAGCACGAAAAACAGGCATACGGTTGTCTGAACGAATGTCCTGTGCGCATCACGAGTGTCATTAAAAAACCACAGTAGTCATATGCACAAGGTACTTCTTAAGCAACCGCAGCACGTAAGTGAGAGTGGAATGTAAGTGATAGTCGAATGTCACGTCGTTTGAACACTTGTTGCTTGTTGACCAGTGGTATGGACATTTGGATACCCTTTTTCCTTTATTTGATATTGAAATTGTGTTTTTAAAGCTGCTTTAAAACGTAATTAATAATGTCTTTTCACAGATTGATATTTTTTTATCTCTTCATGCTTTTGATTTTTTTTCTGTATAGATATCGCGATCCCGATCTCGATATAGTACTTTTATGGTTAGCTCTCTGTAAGAGGATCATTAACTACAATAATTCGTTGAGATATTTTCTGCATTCATGGGAGCGATGACAAACATTTCCTTAATTTTATCATAACTTTTTCCAAGGGGTATGCAGAATGTTGCTCATTCCGTGTCCATGTTGCTCCATGTTGCGGGCCATTGTCGCTCATTTCGCGGTCCATACAAATTAATGCTGCCAACGGTAAAAAACGTAAGTGAGAGTCGAGCACGACTTCACTGACCACATAATTGTATCTGATTAACTAATCAATTTTTAATAAGAATCGCACAATTTTAAGAACCCAGTGGCATCCACTGTTTTTGTTATTAACTGTTATTAAATTAGGGAATGCAAGCAATACACAATTATTTATAGATGTTTTCCAACACTGGTTGGATTTTTTATTATCGGTTATTCTTGATCGTTGTGTCATCACTAAAAAATTGCCGCAAAAGCACGAGCTTTACTGAAAATTTTGTTAAAAATTCTGAATACCGTTACCAAAAGAAACCATCCTAATAAAAGTAGTGGCCACCATTGCAATCTACCCAAGGAATTTGCGTTCGAAGGGAAAAAACTCTCAATCTCCTCAAACGACGTACAAGTAGGACACGTCTGTGGTAGTTTTCGGAGGAAAAAAGTCTCTGGATAATTTAGCACCGTAAAATTTGCACTTGCCCCAAAACTACCCTTGCAGGTGTTGACAAGTTCCTCTGTGAAGCGGAATCTATATGTAATGCATGTCATGTACTCCAGTCTCTGAATTTTTTTTTTGTTTTCATCAAAGAATCCTTCGCGCGTCATTTTAACAGTCTTGGCATTTTTCAAATTATTCTTGCCCATCGTTACCAGATACTTGTCAGGTGCAATGTAGTGAATTGCATATGGATCGTCAATGTCAACTAATGCATTGACGTATTTTAGTTTCACATCAAGCGGGTATTTCCCCTTGCACTTCAAGGTCCAATCCCGTCCCAAAATGCCATCGCATCGAGTACTGAGCCGAATTCCTTGCTTCGTTCTCATGTTCTCTCAGATGAAAATTGAAGATTTAAGTGGGATTGACTATTTTATTTGTTGATAGTATGTTGGGTTGGGTTGGTTTTGGTTTCGGTTTGATTGTTTACACAAATAGGAGCGCCAGAGGCACATTGAATATAAACTCCAAGGCATTTACTACCTTTCGACAGTACACACAAAGGCGACACACTACTTCCTCTTTATTTCAACTTAAACGTAAATCACGATATCTTTGTCATTTTATGAACTAGCGAGATATAAATACATAATAACTTTCGATGACTGCACTGCACTTATTATAGACATTAACTGATCTTTACAAACGTATTACATATATTATTGTAGTGCTAAATATTCTATTTTTGGAGCTCTTTCATCGGCTTCAGGCTTGATGATTGCCATTTTCTGTGGTATTTGTATTTGTGTCCTTCGATGCAGATGTCGTCGTCTCGTGTGTGAGGGTCACCGATGGCTTTACTTCCATGTGCTTTATGTGTTCCATTTCGATGTCAGAACAGTTTTCAGAATTTGACAGAGCCGAGTCCATCGACGTTACTGTCATATCCACAGCCTTATCACTGGCATTCACCGGCAGCAAAGGCGTTGCCACACCTCTCTTGGCCTCAGTTTCAGTTGCAGCTTCAGTTTCGGCTTCCTCGTCGCGCGTGGCCACCACAAAACTATTGCTATTGATGTCCTCAATGGCCTTTCGCAGCTTCAAAAATATAAGTTCAGGTTAAAGTTAAAGTTAAAGAAATATCCATTTGTTCAGTCTGTGTACCTCTTTAAGTCCTACAACACCCACAAGTCTTCCGATCTTTGTGACATACGCATGATTGATGCCCACCATCGAGAACAATGAATGAACCTTAAGTATTGAGGTGCGTTCAACGAGTTGAAACGGTGATGGATCTATGTGCACATTGGCCTTCTGCAAGTCGATGGCCTTCAGCATTTCCTCGAGCTCCCATTTCTTCTGATCCTCGGGGGACATGTCAATGACCCGCTCTTTTGGCTGAAATGCAAAGCGTATTCGTAAATCGATTGCCTTGGCTAATGGAACGGAAGGGACCGTCTGTTTGCAAATATAAATCACATACCAATTGCACGGATTTCGCCTTTGGAAAGGGCTTGTTTGACTGTTTTTTTTTTTTTGAGTATTTTGGTATGGTTATTACAATGAGAAGAAACAGATAGAATAGAAGTTTGGTTGGTTTTAATTGTGAGTTAGTTATGGAGCAGAGACATGGAAAAATATATATTTTATAAACACACACAAATTTAAACAAATACTAGCATTTCCACTAACCTCTCCCTCTGTTTCTGGACTTATCGTTTCGGTATCGGTACCTTGTATATTGTAGCCCATATTCTCATTTAATTCCGTATTTTCATCAGAAAATCGAATCTTAGTGGCCTTTTTCTTTGGCTGTAATTCCTTGCAATTCAGATCCGGCATATCCTTCTCCGAGGAGAGCTGCACTATAATTGGCATTCTGGCATCAACATCGGCCACTTTATTTGTCTTGTGTCTAAGGCTGGCCTGATCTCCGAGCACTTCTTTGCAAGGAAATCGACTCGAGTTAAGTGTATCCCCATTATCCCCATTTGTGACTAAAATTTCGTTGGTATCCTTTTCAGCCGGCTTTCAGGAAAGCAGAACATTTCCAGGGATTAATATTAATATTAATACATACCTCAGATTGATGGGTTTATTGAATTGGATCTTTTTCGGGAAAAGAATGGGATCTATTTTTGAATTTACATACACTTTTTGTGTGGGTAGATCTAGATTCTAGATCTTGTTAAATGGCGAAGTGAATTATGAAGGGGGAACATACGAGTATAATGCAACAGAAATTAGTTTGTTGTGCGCCCATACCATATTGTTTAGTTGTACAGGTGTGTCCGTAGAGATAGGATTTACTTGCTTGCAGATATTAGATTGGGTTAGACATGCACATCTCACAGATACAGATACAAGTGCTAAATGTTTTACTACAAGTGTTAGTGGCGCTACTTACCAGCATAATTTGATCTGTTACGAAATTCCAATTACTTTGTGCTTGCTTGTAAGTAAAGCTCATTCTTTGATGAAATGCTTAGAACCCGAACCCCCCAAGTACCCTACAGGGTAGCACACTCACCAGCTGAACCTTTTTCGAGACACCCGGCGTGCTGGGCTGCTGCTGCTGCTGCCGCTGCTGCAGCTCGACCTCATTGTTGCTGGCAGCTGGCGAGAGAGAGCCCGTTTCGGCATCGGGCTGGACGTCCTGGAGTGTGGTCGACTTCTTGAAGATGGCCTCGAAGGCTGAGCGGATGCGGAACTCGGAGTTTCCGGTTATCGTCGTGTACGGCGTGATGCTCGGACTGTGGTGCAGGGCAGCAGGCGCGTACGTCTTGAGGTTGAAGGAGTTTGTCTTCTTCAGGATGGACTTCCTGGGCGTGAGCGAACTGTGCATGGTCTCGGCACGTTTCTTGGGCGGAAGCATTTCATCGTTGGCGATCTGCCGCAAACTCAGGATATCCGGGGCTGGGAGAACTTCAAATCGCGAGGGTCGCCGCATTCTTAGCTCGACCTCTTGCTGTTTCTTCTCCTCCTCGAGGGCCCGCTCCTCGGCCTCCTTTTGCCATTTCTGTGCCACTTCCATGCGCTTCTCTCTGCCAATATGCTTCTCAATCATTTTGATGAGCTCGTAACGTTGCACGGACCCCAGGAGGATCATATTGTCGGGACTGTCCACCAATGGCAGGGAGCGCAGCTGCTTGTTTGCCTTGAGGACTTCTTTGAGCTTCTGGTAGGAGATGCCGTGCCAGATATATTTCACGTCCCGCACCATAAAGTCCTCCACAAATATGCTGTACATCCCGGAGCTGGAGGGCAGAAGATCGGGCAGGTACGGCAGCTTCTTAATCAATATAATACTGTCGTATATGGAGGGTTGAAGCAGTGCCGCCACTGCGTTGGCCACCAGTACGGCAATCATCACTGGCACCACATGGGTGATCTGTCCCGTCATCTCGAAGATAATCACCGCCACGGATACCGTATGGGTCACGGAGCCAGAGAAGGCAGCGGCCCCCACAACGGCATATCCGCCGGGCATAATGGGGGAAAGGCGTCCGCCATAGCGCACGCCATGGGGAAATGTCACCGCCATAAACTCTCCCACCAGACGACCGAAGCCGGCTCCGATCTTGAAAACCGGAATAAACATGCCCGATGGAACCGGTATGGTGGAGGCAACAATCGAGAAGATAAACTGCAAAGGGATTTCCAGTTTTGTAAACTCTTCTTTCATGTTTTTTCAGAGCACTTACCGTGAACAGGGTAAAAATCCCGAGATTGCCGAACACACTGGTGTAGCTGGTCATCCAATGGGTGACAACTGCCGCCTGCTCCACAGTCAGGTCATCGCGGGACCAAGTGAAATTGCTAAAGAGCTGAGTCACCTGCTCATGGGTGCTGAGCTCCCCAGCCAGGAACTGGCCAGTGCCCAGTGGAAACGATATGCTGGAGACCAGCAATGCCAGGAATCCAGGATACAGGAACCGACTAGCAGAAAGTACAAATTAATTTTATTTTAATAATTAATTGCAATGGATGTATCTACTTTTTCTGTAGGAACTTGTTCATGCGCTTATTGGAGCGCATAAAGAGGACATAGCGTCGATGGACCCAGACATAGGATGCGCCACCCAAACCGCATACAAGTCTGTGGAAGAATTGGAAATCAGGGATCATCAATCGCCAAATTCGGTGGTCACTTACCCAATCAATGCAAAGACAAATAACTCCTGGGGATCGAAGGGAAATTCGGTGGTGAAGTTGGTCAAGAAGAGAGCACGCACAGTGTCGGCATTCTGGAACCACACCGCCAGCAGACGAAAGACTGTGGCACCACACACGGCCGCAAAGAAGCCGCGCCAATAATTGCGCACTGCAAAGTACGTGGTGGTGACCTCGATGCTAAAAAGGACACCTAAGGGAGACGACTTTATTGGTCGGTACTTTTCATGGGATGGGTTGGGATGGGGTCTACTCACCGCCAACGGGTGCGGCAAAGCATGCACCCACGCCTACGGCACAGGCGGCCGCGAGCATTTCAGAGTTTCTCGACTCATTCTCATATATGCCTTGGAATGATGTGACAAGTTTACTTAATAATTGTGCTACAATACTTGCTATATGTACGAAAGGGCCCTGGGGGGATAGAGGGATGGGGAAACGAAAGAAACGAAACGAAACGATTTGTATTGTAGATTTTCCAAACATTTGCATGCAGAGTGATATCAATTTTTATACTTACTTCCTTTCCTAATGGCATACCGCTGCCCAGAGTTGCCGTTAAACCAATTACCTTGGCCACTAATGTCTTAAATGTGAGATACTCTTTCAATTGAACGCCACGCAGTATGGTCTTCATTTCAGGTATACCGGAACCTAAGCACAGTTTAGATATATGTAGATTTGCATAGAGCATACGCGCAGTGTGGTTGTTTTAGTTAGTAGTTAGTATAGCATGATAGTAATTCAAGTATTATGGTAGTGTTAGTTCGAGTATTTAACATATAGACAATGGGATAAATTGGATTGGTGGCAAGTGTGCTTGGTGCGGGCAGCTGCCAGAGTGCAGTGGTACTACTCGTTTTCCTCAATCACATAATAAACCATCTTATGGTTAACCTTTATCCAAAAACTAATCTGATCTGTGCTCATATTAAGCATTTACTAATAGACCTCTTCTGCAATCAATAAACAACGTGTAGCTGCAAGACTCGAGTCTCTGTCGCGCAATTTCATCTATTTTGTTCTTGCAATCTCGCGCATTCTCTTTGGCACTTTTCGCTTGCGCATCGGAATAAATCCCAGAGCAATGAGAGCAGTTGTATCTAACCTACTAGTATGCTTTCCTTTTCCTTTTACATTAATAGAACCAACCATAGAAGTAAAGTAAGTAAGCAAAAAATTCATGCAATTTTGGAAAACCCCCTTCATAATACTCGTCAAATAATCACATAATCAATGACTGCTACTCTACCAATGAGAACTACATACTCGATCAATATCTAAACTATGTATTAGTTGAGGTTCGGTTTGGTGGCGACACTTACCTATACTTTGCGGTGCGATGAGATGCACAAAGCCGGCCGAAAATAATATTAAACAGACCGGCAATGAGACCCAAGATATATATTGAATGAATGGATGTGACGTCAGATCGCGATAGAGCCAGATACGCGCTAAGGAATAGGGAGAGAAATAACGGAGAGGTTAGCATTTGTTTTTCATTTGGGAATTTAGCTCAATTACCATTTGTACATATAGATATGCCTTTGTCCATGATAAATGATAGCAGCGCCATGATAATACCTAGTAACGCCAAAAAGACCCAGTCTTCGCCCAGACGGGCCACCGTATGCCTCCAGATCCATGATGATATATGCTTGGCTCTGGTCGATTGTGTCCCTAACAGTTCCTGTAAACATATCCCAGCACTGCTGCTTTATAAACTGATACGCCTCAAGAATACCCTAGCAAATGATCTACTTTCGAGTTACTATTGAGTTTCGGGGATTGGGCAAGCAATTGGGATTACATTTCACAATATGATATTGTTTGTACCTTAAATATTGATTTTTCTCATATAGTTTGCATTTCAAAGAGATCAAAAGTTAATGGTTTCCGAGAGCTGACTAATGCTTTAACGTTTTTATTTAATTTTACCTTATTCCGCTGTTTGTCTTCCTGCTTTCGTCGCTTTTCGAGTAGCTTGAGTTTTCTGGCTTCATCCTTTGCAAATTCTCCTAAGTCTTTGGTATAACGACCATACATCTGGGAACAAAAGACAGTTTTTGGTTAGTTTCCTGTTTAAATGATTTATCGAACTGTGGATGAAAATTAAAAATACCCAAATATTGCCCCTCTATCTGTCGAGGGAACCCAGGCTAAAACGTTCTCAAAGAACAGCCCATCGCTACAAGAAATGGATGGTATTCAGGGCAAGGTAAAGACCACTGCCAGTTGCTTGGAGGTCAAGTGCCGTGCCGCGCCGCACGACGACAGCCATCGGCCATCGGTGCGGGTATGGGTAGGGTTGGGGGTGGAGGGTGGAGGGTTGACTACCACTTACATAGTAGAAAGCCTCAATTTCGATATCGATCTGATTTGTATCATCATTGGATACATCAATGCTGGCCTTGCGTTGCCTCTCCTTTTGCTTGGCGATCGCCTCATCCCAGCGCAGGCGGACGGGCGTCGAGGGCACTTTGTGGGCGCGTTGCTCCTCCCGCAAGTACTCCTCGCGATTGATCAGCAGCTCCGGCTCGAAGGTATATTCGCGAATGTACTCATCCTGGTGCGCGTGACTATTGTTAAACATCAAGCAAGAGTATTTTACGCGAACAATGATGTCCCGTACCGTACATCAAGAGTACTTTAAAATTTGCAGTCAAAATCTATTTGTATGTGCTTTCTGTTTTCTGCTGGCCTTTGACACTGCGACGGCGGCTGTTGGCCAAATTTTTGTGTCGCATTTTGTTTGCCAATTATTTTTAGTTTTCGCGCTGTTTCTTTTACTATTTAATGTTTTTGATTCTCATTGCCAGACGTAATGTTGCCCCTGCCCTTGAGCCCCAGTCCCAGACCCAACAGCACAGAGACAAGAAATATTTGAAAATTCTTTTCAATTTATTTGGGACATTTTATAAGAGGCTCTATGCAGTTCATTTGATTTATTTTCACACAGTATTCCGCACTGATATCATTCAAGATCAATCTTTTCTATGATTTTTTAACTATTCTATTTTTCATGTATATTGATTTTATTATTTTAATCCATGGACCACACGAAACAGCGCTCGTGTCCGCGTAAACGCGAATTTTGAAACTGAACTGAATTGACGAGCTATTTTCCCCAGTTTGTGCCCCGTGGAAAATTATTGAAATTTCTTTTGGCTAGACCTACGCGTACACGCTGTGGCAGTGGCAGTGGCTGTGCCTGTGGCAGTGGCAGTGGCAGGGTAGCACGCTACATGCTATGGCCGATATTTCAAAATGAACAAAAAAATAAAAAAATACAATGAAATTGTATGAAAATGTTGCGCCAAGACAAGTGTAAACAAAATATGAATCTCAAAAAACTGCCTCTGATGGAGGAATGCTGAGTTGTTTAATTTCTTGGCAATAAAAGTCAATCAGTTTATGGATTTACGGAAGCCGTTTCGCATCAGATTTGAATGGGAAAGTAATTAGTGGACTATGAATTTCAGAACTCTGAATTCTGAATATTTTCTTTGATTTGGATTTGGATGGGCTCTTGGAAGAATTGCTCACTTGCTATATGGTATGTGGTCTGGTCACTCTTTTTCTGGCCGTCACATCACCCTACTATCCTTAGCAATGAAATATTTATTTTTGCTTTTAAATATAATGAACACTTTGCATTATAATCGGATTAAAAATAGCTAATGTCTTTTGCTTGTTTTTGTCATTCGTAAACTTATTCTGCCTCTGCATTGCTTTCACAGAGGCCCAGGTACGAGTACCAGAACGAGTACGAATAGAAAACAGCCAGCGATAAGAGCGGCGAGCAAAAGCTTTAAAACATTGTAAATTCATTCAAAAAGTACATATTTCAATGATGAAATATTCCTTGCCAGATGCCCAATACAGCAATACAACAGGGTGGACGAGCAGAGTGGATAAAGGTCTAATTAAAGTGCTGCCTGTTTGATATCTACTAAAAATCAAATATCAAACAATCAAATAGAATACCATCTACTCAGTTTCTATAAATCAAAGCACTTAAAAAGCGCATTGCTTTGGAATAAATACTGTTTGAAACACCTCAATTTTGTCCGTTCTGGCTATATCGTAATAATAATCCGATCGCAACGTGTTTCTGCAATCTGTCATGAATAGATATGATCTTTCTTTCTTTATGATTCTACGAATTTCCCCTACCTATTAATGTGTACGTGTACTACGTAAGCGATGATTGTTCACTATCATCACTATATATCATAAATATAAGAAAGTGGAAAGATTTGTTCCGTTGAACGTTTCGTAGAACAGTCACGAATCAGACTTATAGACGAGTATAAAGATATACAGAGGTAGATAGAAGATAAATATACTGATACTGATTTCCTATCAGGGGAAAATTGCCTTAGACAACTTATACTATTCAGATATTCTGATATATTGTAGTACGAGTATAGTTGAACTTTGGTCTCTGCTTACAAGTGTGTCGATGTATCCAATGGGATCATCATCGTCCGATGAATCAGAATCGCGTGTATGCTCCGCCGACGGTGGACAGGGATAAAATGCCTGCGATTTGATCTTCGGATGACGCTGTACGTGACGCAGTTCCTCCTCCATCGACATATTGCTGGTGCGTCGCTTGCGTAACTGGCAAATGAACTTCTCGAAGTCCGCCCACTCGGAGTCGACCAGCTCGACATTCTCTTCGCCAAACTCTTCATCGTGAATAATTCTTTCGACTTTCTGATTACTGCGATCGCGATTACGATCGCGTTGTCGATCGCCAAAATACACCATTCTTATAGTAGTATTCAATAATACACTTTTCAATACACGTTCATTTGTGATCAATCGAAGATCGTTTCTAGACCCGTTTTCGCAGTATCAATTATGTTGTGGGACATAGTAATTAATATTTGCTCATTGCTGAATTTCTAAAGGCGAAATGCGATACACTACACCCGTTAGCGTGGGCCTGTGCGAACCGAACAAAGTTTCCAGTCGAACTGAATAGTGTCATGAAGATAGGCCGATTTGGTCTCGCTTAAACTCAAGATTCCATTAAATTTAGTACACAGACACCAAGCCAGCGCAGTCATCTGTATACTCGTAAGGCTACCGTTTTCCTACAGTGTCAAGTCTTTTTACTTAGAAGATGCCCGTCCCCATGCCCAGCCAGTCTCCATCTATGTATGCATGTGGATGTACGAGTGGCTCAGTGGCTCTCGAGCGGTCAAAGTTTGCGTGTAAATATCAATAGAATTTCATAAATTTAATAATCTGTGGTCTGTGGTCTGTAGTGTCTGGTCAACAGCAAAAGTGAAAATGCTCAGCGGTGCACAGTGGGCTGGTCCTTACGTAGTTCTTATCCGGCAAGTACTGCCTCCAAGAAGTACTGCCGTCCAGTTTTTCCTTGTGTTTGTCCCACTGTCTCTGATGTCTGATCACTTAAACCGCACAAATTGCGATTACTTGCTTTAATAGCCTCAATGTGCGGCGGCCAGCGGACTAGGCATTGGGTCACATGTCTCTGTTGTATCTTTGCATCGTCGCTGGATTTTGCTCAGATTTAAGTATATCTTTTGTCTTAGTCCATCTGCACGGGACCCTAACCCCAGCCCCCAATTTTAAACAATTTTTGATTCTCGCAATGAAAGTCTGTTGCTAGTTGGCACTCTCTAGTCTAGGCCTTTCGGTCATATCATTGGTTTAAGGGAGAACACGACCACATACTATTTCAAAGAGAGTCAAAGCATTATCGCGTTTGATTTGCTGACTGTTAGATATTAGAGCACTGCTTGAACATGTGGTTGCTGTTAAGGTAAACGGTGGGTGTACACGCTATAAGAATTAGCCACAATTTTAAAGATCATTTAACTTGGCTGCCCTCGAAGTACACATATTGCTTGAATATCCAAAATAGTACCCATGTGAACCGCCTGCTAGTGGTGACCCCGATCATCATCTGCAATGGCCTCGCCCTTCACCTGAGCAATCTCGCAGGCTCAATGCAGTTTCTGGATAGAGTTTTATCGGTTATATGCTGATAGAAAATGTCTCACATATTTTTACTAAATTCTTGCAATAAAACAGAGACAGAGAAAACCATACATCATTCGGTTTTATTTTCATTTGGCTCTATCAAAAAGTTTATAAGCTTTTTATTAATTAAATTCCTAAGACAAACGGGAATATGTTACACAATATTCAAGTATGCCGAGTATGTTTTCCAATCATTATCCCCTAATTTTAGTGTCGAACACTGAGCTTTGATGCTGATCTGTATCTCTGTGCGCCCCGGATATCGCTGATATGTTAATTTACTTACTCTTCTGTCAGCAAAATGTGTAAACTAAACCACTCGTATGTTGAAAATTAGCAACGGTGCGACAAAACCAAAGTGATCTTGGCTAAAACTTTATGGCAACTGGAGTCTACAGCATCGGTTTCGGTTCTACAATAGAGAGACACCTTTAAGGCCACTAGAATCCATACGATAACGATACCTCCTCTCGCGGAGAATGGTGAAAAAATAAAGGATAAACTGATAACACCAACAACAAAAGCTACCAAAAAAATTAATTAAAAATTGAATGAAATCTTTGGGTAAATAGAATTAGCCAAGATTAAATCATGGCGCGTGGGAGGGTAAATACTATGAAAACAAATTTTATCTGAAATTCTCTATGGCCCCCATGGAATCCGAATTCAAATATCGCCTCAGTCTCCTGTGGGGGAAACAACAAAAAAATGTTCATATGCACTCAACATTCTGAAATAAAAGCTTCGCAAGCATCGCATCTTCGTTGGGTGTTGTTTAATCGATTGACCCAATCGAATTTTTGTTCGTTATCTCAGTACGACATTATAATGATTGATGGAAAGATCGAATGACGTCGAAAAGAACATTGTGATCAATCGTTTAATAGGGCTCCCAATTAAGTCGTAAACTCCCATAGATTACTGCAAATATTAATGATTTAATAAGCAAACAGTTCATAAATAAAGTCTAAATTATCCCATGGGTTATCCCATGAGATATGCCAATCAAACCTTGAGTTACGGATTACTGAACGCATGACAAAAACAATAAATTAAATGAAAAATAAACATATGGTCACATGTTTATCACATGAGACGAAACAAAAGAAAAAAGATAATATGAAAAACCGAGGAATAAAATACCCTCGAAAAAGAGAATAGTACTCTGGCTCTTATACCATAGATTAGACGGATGCTGAATTAAGTCTAATTAGTTGTTGCTTCTGTACAACATAGAAGAGATCGGATCCCAAACAAACAGCTTAAGTTTAGACAGTAATACGGCTGATGCGGCCAACACTCATCCCAAGACAGATGTACCTACATACCTATATACTGATACAGATACATTATAATATATTTCAGTATCAACATGGGCTTTTCACTAGTTGGTAAACGCTGCCGCAAGTTGCGCGCCGCCTATAACTAGACGTTGGACAAATTATTTGCTGTTGGAATGCAAATAAAAATAGCAAGGTCTAGTAGGTCTAAAATAGACACACAACAATAGATGCGTACATACAGTACAGTATGTACATATCTTGATATTATCGTATGAACGAGTATTTACGGGTTTTTGAATAATCGAATATTTATCTTTGGGGGAATTACTTGGCCTCGTTTAGTTATTGCCTGGCTTTGTAGATAAGCACATTACTTTTTATTTGTAATTACTTGATGAGGCAGCTTACTTACTATTAAGCTTCATAATCCGATTGACAATACCAAACAATCAATTAGAAATGCATTTTAAATGTTTGTCATGATATCATTTGCTGTAGAAAATTATGATGTTACTAGAGGAAAATATACTCCATACTCGCATATTAAAATTTATATTTTCCGTAGTTTATATTTATCTCCAGAGACCACTTAGGAATGGCAAACAAAAGTATAAAAAAACAGACGCATACATAATAATTAGATATGTATATGGAGTAATATATATCTACGATTTTGTTCTTTATTACTAAATCTGGGAGGAGTATTCAAAGTAAATAATATGCTAGCAACGTGTCGTAGAATTGAATACCTAGTATTCGAGCTGTAGATATTGAACGAACAAAAAACCATCCAGTCAGACTAACCGCAAACGAATTCGAAACACCAACACATGTAAATGTAAATGACGTCTATACTTGTTTATAGAAAATATAAGTATTTAATCGGTAGAGCTAGAGTCTTGAACAAGCCATGTCACGTGATAGTCACGAGAACAGTGCATATAAATGTTCGAAAATCCAAAAGTGATGATGCTTACTTTTGCAGATTGTTTTTTACCAAACACCTTAACGTAAATATGCTTAGCTGTCTTTTCAGTTTACTCACCAGTGTGTGGGTATAGCCAAGACCCTCTTCCATGTCTCCCTCGACCATGGGACTCTGCTCGCCACGATGGTGTAGAGGATGACCCATATTTGAATACAGCGAGGATGCATTGGAATGTGTACGCACAGGATGGTGTATCCGGGCTGTGGCCGATGGTGCGATTAGCAGTGATTCGCTTTCGTTTTTGTTTATTTTCGCCATTTCTTATATGTATCTTCTTATATTTTTCCCCGCACGAAAAGCTTTTAAATTTTAAATTTTCGAATTTGATCAGATTCGTCACTTGTGAATGCCCATGGAGATGGATGGAGTCGCATTCGTCACATGAATTGAATTGAAAAAAAAGCAAAGGAAAAAGCAAAAGCAAATTTCTTGGGCTCTTTTCTACATTAAGTTCAATTAGCACAATGTACAATGCACTTGGGTTGCACCACACCACACAAGATCGACTTCCTTTCAAAATCCAAGGGCTCGAGCTCGGGCGACGAGTAGGTGGGTAGGAGGCAGCAACCGCTGGAGCTCTGATCCGAGCTCTGTTTCGTGCAAAGTTTATTCACGAATCTTATATGTACTTTCAGTTGCACGAGTAACTTCTGCTGTCAACGACTGTGACGGTGACGACGACGTCTCCGTTGCCTGGGAAACTTCTACTGATACCGCGCTAGCGTCCACCGTCTACCGGCTACCGGCCACTGGCTGCCGCTCTCTTGTGTTATCTGTAGAAATCACTTTTTACTCTTGTCTACCCTTTGGGCCGAATCCGACTGGCGATAAGGGAGTGTTTGAGGGGTTTGCTGTATGGCCAATAGCCATGTGTACACTCCAAGTGGCGCACTCAACTGTGTGAAGGCTTAATTAACAGCAGCAATAACGACCCCAACAATGGCACATTGATCGGTCCTGTGCGTGTATTACAGGACAGGTTAATTATATCCTTATCGAAATATATTTGTGGCAGACAGGGGAATATCTCTGGCAATGCCACCAAGAAACCGATCTGGAATGAGTGGGATATGTAAAAATAATATAAAAACATGGTTTATGTTTGTTTTGATTTGTCACAATAAAGCAAATAGCTTCCGACTGAACGATTAGACGCCACTACGAGTATATACTCGTGATAAGGCTGTAATCGGGGCTGACTAAGAGGAACAGGAGGCGGGGTAATTTATGATTTTATTATTATTTATAAATTGCCAGTTTCATTGAGCAACTTTTGGCTCTCCTTTAAAGATTTATTACAATTTGTTAATCTCTTGTCAGTATTATGAGGGGGATTGTGAAAATTTACGGGTTTGCGAATTCCTATGTCAGTATTAAAAAATATTTCGCTTAAGCTCAAATATATAGCTGCGCTTTTAAGGCTATAAATATTTGGAATATTTTGATATATTTAAATAATTTCTGTTTATTTTTATTGATATGCTAATCATCGATAATGCTAATGACCATTTAAAACGACTATCAAATTATCTGATAGCTGTGTGACGTGTTCATTGGATTCGATTTAACTGGCTATCAAAGCAGTGGGATCTGTAGATCTTATATACTTTCCTGTATAACTTTTTTCACGGGTTCTGTGTCAGGGCATTACGAAATGAATCTTTCAGGCCACTCGAGAAAAATATTAATAATCTGTGTACATATTTGCTCTAGTAGATAAGAAAGCGTAATAATGTGAAAGACAAATCTTTTGAAGGGGAACGATATGACAAGTGGATTGCTTGCCGTGCTTAAGTTTGAACTCATTTTTTAATGGGATCTTAAGCCAACCCCTTGGAGCTAAGACTAACTAAAGTAATAGCACTTCTTCAAGCTATTCTTTTACCTCATCTGCAGTGTTTACTGTATACTCTTTGTTCCATACATAATATACAGTATACTAAAAAAGCTCAAAGGTTGCCAAAAAAAATATATATTAAAATATGTAGTACTTTTTGCTAACACAACAAAAGATTAAGCAATAAGTTTCAGAAGCTAATTGTGTTGTAGTATTTCATAAAAAGTAGGTATATATTGTTTTGCATATGTCGATTACATCACAGAAAGATTGAATATTTCATGGATGTATTTCTCATTATTAGTATATCTTTACTGTAATAGCACTACACCACTATATACAATATCTGACAAAATCAATTAAAATGGCACAGAGATGCAAAACGTGAAACGTCATGGATACGAATACGAATGAGAATAATGAGTACACAGACACCTCCACCGTTTCTCTCCGCAACAGCTCCCCCCACTGCCCCACTGTCCCCACGAGCGTCACCTGTTTTGCGTTCCACCTGCTCACACTTGTAGCGCGTGTTTTACTTTTGCTGTGATCGTCAGGTTCCCTCCGATCCACATATGCCGTATGATTCGCGCGGCGATTTGAGATTGATTCAATTTCTGATTTGTGATTTCTGATTGACACGGCACCGATGATGGATGTTCCAGTTTCCATCGGTCTTAGATCTAGATTCCACAGAATTCTGGCACGGCACGACGGCAATTAGTACTACGATTATAAGCAACAAAAATAAGTATCTCTCCAATGTATTATTAGAGAGCAGCTCCGATGTCAACGCGACCGCTTCGCGCTCTGGCATTGACTGGCGCCGTCCGTCGCGCTGCTGCTGCTGTGCTGCTTATTCTCGCTGGGGGCTGGGGGCTGGCTAGGTGTTTGGAGCTCGCTTATCACCCTCGGGCAACTCCCTCGTTCAGTTAAGAGCAATGACGGCTATAAGTGCAATTTTCCAATATTCGTTGCTGATTTGCATTAAAGATGCTTCCCATTTATATGTTCGTAACAGATTTTCCGGCTAACTCTGAGGCAGATTTACATTCCGTTCCGTTCGGCACGGGAGCTCGAAATAATCACGACTCCAAAATGCTTATCTCAATTTGCGTGGTCTTTATAGCCTGAAATAAAAATCTGTTTGTCGGTATAATCAGAGAACCCCCCGTTCCCCCGACTTCTCGTATTGTGAGTGAGTCTAGCTGTACGTTTGAGTTGTTTGAATTTGAATGGGATTTAAAGAGGTAAAGAAAAATCTACATATACTATATGTAACATTCGACTGCCTTTGTCGACTGGGCCAAAATATTTACTTGGCATATTTTTCAGTCTAATACCTACATATGTATCTTGTATCTCCCTCTTTTATGAAGTCCAATAGTAACACCTTTGCGCTTGTTGCCTGAAATTAAACTGTGATCGCAATAAACAAATCGACAAAACATGTTTGATTCATTAGCGCATTGGAGAGACGAGACTAAAATTACAGGAATGTACATTTCTGTAATAAATTTAATTAATGTAAGAACTCCCTTGCTTTCGGGCCTATGTACATATTTTTAGGATTTTAACATCCCTCTGTATGAATATGCTCGGAAAATCGTATTACGCGATCGTAATTTTTATGTAGTTACACATGTTGTATACGTGTACTTTAGGCGACCCAACATCCCGCTTAAGGCAACGACTATCTATTCTACGTAGCTATTCTTAGCAACCATTTTATTGGTTTAATTATGAACATGATCATTAGATCAACAAATAAACAAGAATTTATTGACAAGTGGTTATCTAACAGAGATACTATGTTGACATTTGTCTTGAACGTAAGTGAAATGTGAGACCTGTCGTTGGTTTATAATGGGAAGATTGCTATTGTCTATTGTCTTGGTTTCCATGTACAAAAAATGCTCTTCTTGATTTATGCAATCGTAAAGAATACTTTATTGAAGTGAGAGTACCATAGATAGCACTGGAAAACAGTGATTTAAATGTTACAATTTTCCGTGGGTGTCGCCTTGAAAAAACCCGTATTTTAATTATTTGCAATGCCTAAAATTCGGGGTGATATATTTTGGCCAAATAGGGCCAGATCGGCGAAAGGACATACTTTCTCAGCATCAAAATCTCTAGTACAAAAATTAAATGGATGTCCTGTTCAGTGGATGTGGCAAACGATTGGCAGGACTCTCCCGAACACGACAAGACATGCCACTCCCAGATAAGAGGATCATCTATATTCTCTTCTCCCTGCCTCTGTTCGCTCGTATACTGGTACTGTCATTGCACATATTTCTATCGTTGTTTCGCTTTTGTGTAAAAACTAAAGTTTATTCACCCAAAGCATAAGAATACAGTTGAAGCTTAGGATATTATAATTGAAATTAATCGAAAATTATATCTTAAATACAATGGTTTTTGTTTTATTTTATTACTTAAACGCCTTGGATATCGGTATGGAAAGGTTTTTCTTAATGCACTACCAAAATATGTGTGTCGCTGTATGTAAAATCTATTTGATAGTGTATTATACGGATACAAAGGTGCCTTAGCGATTTATAGTTGCGCCTTGTTCATAAATTTATTAAATACTTGCGCTTACATTATAGTTAATGTAATCAAGCCCTCAGATGGAGGGGCCTCAGATGCGACGAGAGAAATTTCCTCCGCCTCCGTTGCCACCGCCGCCGCCGCCATTGTTGCCGCCGCCACCATTGCCACCACCGCCATTTCCATTGGCGCCGCCTCGTGTCTTGCCGTCGTAGAAGAGTTCAATATAACGCGATCCCATTTGCTCACGATGCCGTTTCATGGCGATCTGAGAATCTTCGTAGGTGTCAAAGTAGGCATCAGCCGTACCGCTGTGCAGTCCCTTCTTGTTGTAGTTTATACGGACATTAGCCGGCCTAACAGGCTCGAAGAACTGAAAAAAAAACGAAATGCATTTAATAAAATTGATTGGGAAATGCGAAAATATTGGTGTGGCATGCAAACCTTGAAGACATCATTTTCGAATGAAGTATACGGAAGTCCTCGCATATGGATTGTATAATACTCCACATCGCTTCCACGGCCACCGCCAATGGGCCCGAAGTTGCCTCCTCCGCTAAGGGGAGAGTTGCCAAAGTTGCCGCCGCCATTATTGAAGCCGCCGGCATTGTTAGCTCCGCCAAAGTTACCCCCTCCGTTGCCGCCGTTGTTGTTGCCACCAAAGTTGCCAAATCCGGCATTATTACCAAAGTTGCCGCCGTTATTGTTGTTACGACCGCCACCGATTGGGCCAAAGTTGCCACCGCCTGCAGCAGAGCCAAAGTTGCCGCCATTATTGAAGCCGTTGCCTCCGTTGTTTCCACCAAAACTGGATCCTCCATTGTTGTTTCCAAAGTTACTGCCGCCCACTGGAGATCCGAAGTTACTGCCACCACTGTTGAAGCCTCCTCCGCTGTTACCGCCAAAATTGCCAGCTCCTCCGTTGTTGCCTCCAAAGTTCCCGAAGTTACCGTTGTTGCCACCCCCGCCGTTACCCCCTAGGTTTCCACCGAAATTCGAGTTACCGCTGTTTCCACCGAAGTTTCCAAAATTGCTCGGTCCAGAATTTGGTCCGAAATTTCCACCGTTTCCGCCATTGCCGCCACCATTTCCACCGCCAGGATTGTTGCCAAAGTTGCCAGAGTTCATCAAACTGGGGAGATTGTTGAAGCCCAGCATGTTGTTGGCCCCAGCACCGAAGTTTCCATTGTTACCCCAGTCTGTGGTTAGAAAAATACATACATATAAATAAGACTATCTATGGCCTAAAGAGATGCAACCGACCATTTCGTCCGCCTCCGAAATCGTTGCCTCCACGATTGGCACCGCGATCACGTATGTCATAGGGGCCCGGGCGTCCGCCAGAGCTTCCGCCACTGCCCGTGGCACGCTTCATCTCAGCAATTGAGCTGCGGAAGATCTCGATGTATCTATATAATCGAGAATCGAGAAAATAACATGCGGACATTAGAATGAGCCCCAAAAGAGATGGGGTTATGCTAGGGTCGGCGGCAGGTTGTTTCTTTAAGGGTTAACTATCCAATTGACAAAATCATAAAGTGAAAGTAAAATGTTTAACTCAAATCCAAAATAAAAGCGTTTTCAGACAGTTATTTTTCAGTTTAAAATTATCAAAAGCGCTCGATTGGTGTGATTGTATTATTATGGATTGAAACACACATATCGCGGCGCTTGAACAATAATGAAAGCCCAACCAGACCCATAGCTTGCGCAACGCACATAAAAAATGGTTGCTACTGAAATAGAGGTTATTTATGATAGATATATATTTACGTTTTGTATGAATATTCCATGAAAAAGTTATGTTTTTTTTTTTATTTGTTCTTTTGTTTATTTGACTAAGTATTTAAGATATTTTACCATTGGAATGCTTTCATAGCATCTGTTTGTTGTTGTAGTTGTTGTAGATATGATGCATAAGAACCCACCTGTGCCCAATTTTTTCCCGATTTCGGCCCAAGGCTTGCTCAGTGTCTTCCTGGCTTTCGAACTGAACAAAAGCTTCCCCAGTTGCTCGACCCCTTCTGTCCATAACAAAAAGTATGCCCTCCCGATCCGTTTTGATTTCCAACCCTGCCCATGACGATAACCAACAAAGATTTATACAAATATATAGATTTTTTATATACATAATGATGCAAGGTTAAACTAAGATACAAAATAAGAGAGATACAGAGAGGTTGATACGATACATGTTGTTATTTTCGTTCCTAGTTCAAGTTCTTGAAATTTAGCAGGTTTAGGTTTGTCGGTTATCGAACCGTTTCATTAAAACCGTTTTATGTGGGAATGCTGCAATCGAGATTCCCCGACCACAATGTTCCCAGAGAACCTAGGTTCAGAAGTACATACATAGATATGTATTTCAAAGCATAACTAACAGACTGTGAAAATTTGCAATTATAATTTTCAAGATTTTAAGACATTTTAGCGGACACACGGACATGGATCACATACACTCGGTCGTCGACTTTAAACAAGTATTGTTGTTTGCTTTATGAGGTGGGAAATGCTTTGCCGGACTAAACCCAATACATCCTTTCACTTTTGTGAGCTGAGCTCTAAATAGATGTAAACACAATCAGATTGGTTTACAGATCGGTTTACAATTTGTCGGAAAATAAATGTATGTGTAATTGGTATGAGAAGTGTGGTTGATACGATTAAGAGGTTCAAAAAAAGGAATGTCGACTCGCCCGTCGGCTTCAGCCGGAGAACAAACAAAAAAAATAGTAATGCAGTCAAGCACTGTCTTTGCTAGATGAGCCTAAGAAAATGTACAGGACGAAAAAGCGAGACTTACCCGTAAAGAACTCCTCGATCTGCTGTTCTGTGACGGCATAGGGCAGTCCTCGCAGCTTGACAACGAAAGCATTGCCATGACCGCCAATCTTCCTCATCGCCTCCTTGGCTTCTTTAGGCGTTGCGGTAAAGACTAATTGAAAAGAATACCAGATGGGACAAAAATTAATATAAATTCTCTACTCTCTCTTTGGTACTGCAACATGTACGAGTACAGTCACACGGTTACAAAAGGTTCATACATACCCTCGATATAGCGATGTCCCATGCTAGCCTTGTTCAACTTGCGCGCCTCCTCTACATCTTCTTGGCTTGCAACTTCTACATAGGCCTCGCCCGTATTCTTTCCATCCACGCGACTCGTCACCAAATGAATGCCCTGCGAGCCATTGGTGACATTCACATTCTCCAAGAAGTCCAAGATCTCTTTGTGCGTTGCCGACCACGGAAGACCGCGGAGGCGTATAAACTTTGGGCTTTCGCCCACGTTCTCAATCTTCACGTTCACTCCATCATTGCCATTATCCTCGTACTGATCATCATCATCCTGCTGGTTGCTATCGTCGTTGTAGTCCTCGCCGTTGTCCTGCTGGCCATAATTGTACTGCACATCAGCGTTTGCCATTTTAGTCAGGTCTTTGCAAACTAAAAACAAATGCAACCTTTCAATACAAAGATAAACAATGGACAAATGTAAAATGATGGAAATGCGTTTTTCCAGCCGGCGACTTTATTGCTTGTGACGCTAGCTGGCCTTTTTTCGCACCGCGTACGCCATTTTGATTTGCAGTCACCCTCTTGCGCATGGTATCTTTCTCCAATATGTACATACACGCGAATCGTACGCCCCAAAAACGAAAGTTAAAGTTGCTAACTCTTGTTACCTTTCTTTGTTGCACTTAAAGAATGGTTTATTCCTTCCGTACTTTGTTTTATCACACTTTTTCACTTTTTTTCGGCGAAACAGAGCACGCGTCAAGTAGGGCTGTTGTATCGATATGTCGATATTTTTATTTTTAATACGATAATACCATTGCGATGTTTTTGTCTACTATAATTGGGGCCAGTGCTGCCAGAATCTCCTATGCTAAAATTGCTAGATTTGGGAAGAAAAATAGCTAGAATTTGTGTAAAAGTTGCCAAAAAAAATTGCTAGACCATTAAAATGTTCTGCTGCGTTTTCCAAATCATTTTTTAAAACACTGATTTCATAACTTTTTTTTTTTTTGTTTTGGTTTCAGCGAATTTATGGCAACTATTACATCTGAAAGTAATTGGGTTTTTTGTTTAGGCTTTGCATGTCTTTTAATATGGGCTTTAAAAACACCAAATAAAGTTATGTTCCGGCCTGGGATTCGCGCGTAACAGCATTCGTCTGATGTCCCATGGGCCACCTGATGGTGCAGTCATTGCATATCAACGTCCAAATATATATCATCTTTATAGAGTCCATTGAGAATATGTGCCTTGTGACACTTTTCCGAAGTAGCTGTTTATTCGAAATGGAGCTTCCACTGTCCATTGATCCACGATACGGAAAACCGCACTCTCTATCGACAACCATCTTGTGTCACTTACTCTCGGAATTTTCAATGGATTCTAATGTAATTATTCTTTGTGAACCACTATTAATCGTAATTTTTGCAGTCGATGAAAAAAGGTATACAAAATGCAAAAACCCTGAGGAAAAATTGATAGTTTTATAATAAAACTGCTAAAATTGCAAATGAAAATAAAAATTGTCAGATATGGGGCTAATAGCATTTTAAAAAACAAAGTTGTAATTTTTTTTTAAATGTTGCCAGATCAAGCAACTAAATTGCTAAGCTGGCAGCACTGATTGTGGCTAGTGGACCACTCCTTGGAAGGAAAACTAGGCTTAAAGACGGTCATCAAAAATGTCCATGGTAACTACGCGGTAACTACATTTCGACGTCAAAATATACCGAAAAGTATATAATATACCGCAAACGGTCACCCTAATTACATTGTACAGCGCCATCTCTTCTTTACTTGGGAACCGATGACGATATGCCTTACAGCACTGAAATATGCGCGCCGACAACACTGATCAGTTGCTGGGCAACTTGGCGCGTATTTAGTTGTTTGTTCAATTCCAGTGTGACGTAAATTTTCGCTGTGCAGAAAAACAGACAGCAATTTGCAAATCTAGTAAATCTATTATGATATTGGATTTGGGTGGCACATTTAGGGGCCCCTCTTTATGGTGAATTTGCTTTTTGTGTAGAATTGTTGGACAAAATGTTCGTGCAGAAAAAAAAGCTGGTTGAACATGTGCTGGCAATGCGTGGCGAAGGGGCCAGCAGTGATGAAGAGGAGGAAGAAGAGGACCAGGGAGATATTTTGCAGGTGCCAAAATTTCGAAACCAAATTAGAATCAATATTAAAATTAAACGTATTAGGTGTAATGCAAGTGTAAACATTGCTTGTTAACAGTAATATGTAATGTCTTTAGATCCTTTCCTTGTTACCCTCTGACTGATTACGTAATCGCAAACACCTATTTCGTACAGCGAATGTAAATGCCTATGTATTTGGTTGTCTAATGGCTAATAGAACAGTAAATTACAACTAATACACATATCTTTATTTCGTTTTAGCTGAGTAACAACGCCCCTATCCCCACTTACATAAATGCAACCCTAAAAAAAAAACCATCACTCCCGTTGCAGCAAAGCAAATGAAAAATACAAAAACTCTTAGGAAAATATATTTTTGAAACACACACTTTTTTCCAATATGTAGAAATGATTTTGTTTTTATGAATTTTCTGTTCTTCTGCAAACGTAGTTAGAGTTTTTGAACATAGATTTTAGATATAAAACAATTTGTAAAGCAAATGTTGTTGCAACACACATTTTTAGTGTAAAAACAAATTGTTTTTTGAAACTAACATATTTTTGGTCTCTCCCGTTTTTGAATTTTGAAAAAAACAAACAATGAATTGATTTGCAATTTTGAATCAATATTCGATTTTTGCCAACAATATAAATACAAATCCTACCCGCACTTGCAATAATTTTGATCCAAATAAAATATTTTCTGGAACCCCAACGGTCCTACACGTGTTACAAAACAAAAACAAAAAACAAAAAAAAACATATACAATATATAATACGCGAATGTGATACGTGATAACGGTAAAATATGGACCCGGACGAAGCACAGCGCCGACGCGAAGAATGCGAACGCAAGGCCCGCCGTGGGGAGATGGACCCCCGACTGGAGTTCACCTTCCAGCTGTTGATCGACGCCACTCAGTTGCCCAGACATCAGCTCATGGATTACATATTCGAAGGGGATATGGTAGTTTCTCTTCTATTATATTCTATTATATATATTATTTATCAAGATATTCCTAAACTTTAACGACTTCCTTTTGTAGCTCGATGAAATCAATCAGCTGTTTTTGCCGAATATGAAAAACAAGCTGCTTTGGTTTTATCAGGAAGTGGACGAACCTGAGCCCACACCGATTCCAGATGGCAATAAGCCGGGACCATCACGAAGTGGCATTGCATCTAGCAGTTCCAAGACGCCGCAAGGTCTTAACTATAAGAATATACTATCATATACACACATCCTATATGTATATTTAAATATCTATCCTCTAAATATCCTCTCTGTTACTTCATCAGGTGGCGCCTCTCCGAGTGGCATGCCTCCGCCAAAGCACAAGAAGTTGTTCCTAACGGATGGCTGGACCTGCGCCTTTACAGGCGTTTGTATATATATCTTTCGAGTGAATACGTCCAAGCAGCTGCCGGAAGAAGGATTCCAAAAGGACTTGTAAGTCTTTAACAATCTTCTTTCTGATGCTTACGTGATCCTTGATTCTCCATCCTAGGTACTGTGGTGTAATCGATGCCAAGAACATTGGCCTGGTCACTTCCATTGAGCGAATCGTTGAGTTTGTGTTCATGCAGGCCCTCGCCTTTCCCAGTTTGGAAGGCGATGAAGAGGACGTTAGCTGCGGTCTTATCAAGGGGCAGCTCCTGCCAGGACTACGGTCATTCTGCAGTGCTTTGCGCGTCTGCGAGCAGGTCTGCGATCACCACAACGTATTTGCCGATGGCTGTGATATGTTTGAGAAAATCGATCTGGTGGATGAGGTCAAGGACATGTCCAAGAACCAAGAGTTTTGCACACAGCTCGAGGAACGTGTCAACAACTGGACAAAGGGGATACTGAAAATCCTTGGCGAGAGCGAACAGCTCCGCAAGGAGAACGATCACAGCGGTCCCCAGGACGAACTGGAGTACTGGAAGAAACGTGGCGCACAATTCTCGCAGCTTCTGGCCCATTTGCAGGACAAAGAAGTGCAGTTTACGCTGCACTGTCTCTTTTTGGCGGGCTCCCGCATCATAAGGCAATGGAAGGAAACCGATCGCAAAATAACCTTTTGCTATAATGAGGCGCGGGATAATTCCAAGTTCATACAAGCCATGGAAACGTGCTGTCACTCGCTGTACCTGGATGACCCTGTTAGCATGAAGGAGTCCATCTTAAGTCTACTGCAAACAGTGCGCCTGATTTACAGTGTCTCCCAGTTCTACAATACATCAGAAAGAACGTCAGCTTTGATGGTTAAAGTGAGTACAAATACTCGTACAACAAATATTATTAAATAACTGAATCAAGCACAGCCGGACACATGACATAATGACGCATTTTCCATCCATATCTATTTGCAATTAGCTGAATCTTTCCTGTTCTGCTGTCAATTTTCCGTTGTGTTCCTGTCCTTCAAACATTTAAACATCTTGGCATGTCCTGCCTTTCCCTTTTTGCTCGTGGTCCGACTATAAGCCCTTTCAAGCATGGTTAAGCCTTCTTGTCTGACTCACCTGAAAATTTCTCACCAAGCTGGGGTGGGTGCTGTGGAATTAACAGGTCGAAGACCTCGTTGACGTCGATGGTGCTAGGGTGCAAGGATGCTGTTCAAGAAGTTCATTTTCAGTGTTTGATAGAGAATTTAACTTCATTTTACCTTAAACTTTTTAAACAATCAATTTCTCTTTTAGATAACCAACCAAATGATCGAAACCTGCAAGTCCTACATCACATGTCGTTGCAAGGAGACAATCTGGTCGCAGGATCGCAGCCTAATTCGTACAAAACTGAGCAACTGCATCAAACTGAATCACATTTACCACGAGACCTACTACACAGTACGGGAGCAGCCGTTTCTGCCCAATCAGACACCGTTTGGGTTCTCCGAGAACTTTGTTTTTGGTAACGATACGAAACGAAACTATGATTTTTATTTTATAAACTAATGCTTGATAATTTCAGGAAAATTTGATACATTCTGCGAGCGCCTGTCGAAGATTATAAACATGTTCAACCTGATTGACGACTACAACCATTTGTTCGAGCGTCGCTTGGAGGGCCTTCTGCTGGGGGAGGCCTTGGAGGATGCCTCCAGCCATTTCGAGGAGGCCAAAAAGGAGGTTATCTCGAAGAAATATGATTACCTGGATCATCGGAACTCCAATTTCAATGACGATTTTGAGAGGTTTATAAACAAAACAAACTCCCTCAAGGATACCATAGCCACACTGATTGAAAAGGACTTTGACACGGTCTGGGAGACGCCACAGTGCATACGGTTTTTGGTGCGTTTCGAAAAGGTTAGCGAGAAGATTCCGCTGACCAAGATGGACGAGAAATACACCCGGATACTGCGTTACGTTGACAAGGAAGTGGATCGCATACTGAAAACTTTTCGCAAGCAACGCGATGATCCCCCACTGGCGCGAAACTTTCCGCCCATTGCCGGACGCATCCATTGGTGTCGGGCCCTGAGCCTACATCTGACAGAGCTCCTGGATGCAGTTATGGATCATGCGGTGCTGAGTACACTGCCCATGGCCAGGGACTTGGATGTGCGATTCCACAATGTCCTGGGGGTGCTCCAGGAATACGAGGACGAGATTGTATCCATATGGCTGGATCAAGATGTCAGCGTGGCTGATGCCTGCCTCCTGCAGCCGCTGCTTAGCCTGCAGGGGGACAAATTGTTTGTCAATCTGCACCCCACCATACCCTTGCTGATCCGAGAAGCCAAAATGCTGGCCAAGCTCAAGATCGAGCTGCCGATTGTGGCCGCCACTCTGATGAGTCGCCAGCAGTACTTCATCACTATCCAGGACTCTTTAAATGTTTGTTATTCTAGCATTATACCATTCCTACCATCCTATACTGCATCCTATACTGCAGTGTCTCATCAAAATGTTTCTGTCAACGGTTCGGGCTGTGAAGCTGGAGGTGCGTCCTTTATTCCTGCCTCAGCTGGTGCGTTTGACGGCGATGCTGAAGCCAGGACTGCATACCATAAATGTGAGTCTGTCTGCTGCAGATCTCCTCTCAATCCTAACGGGTTTTCCTCTCTATGCCAGTGGACCAATCAAAACTGGACCGAATTCTATGAGCGCTGCAAGCAGGCCATCGAGAACTTTGAGGTTCTGGTGGCCCGCGTTCATGACATTTACTCCAATCGCATACTCCATGTGCTCATGTGGATGCAGGACGTCTCGTTGCAAATATTACCAGCAGGTTGGTATCTGTCAGATCTGTCGTATAATTTAATGCCTGCCCGAAAACTTTTCACATTTGTTTCTTGAGCAGACGATGAGATCTGGACAGTTGATGAGTTTCTGGAGCGCAGCGAGGAGGCCTGCCGGTGAGTCCCGTCTCTGATTGTGACATGAGGTGGGGTTCGGGGGAGAAATCACTTTTAATTTGGGGTGCTAAATTACGTATACGCCTAGCCAGGAATGTTTGCGCGAGTTTTCAACTGTCTGAAGTGGATTCTGTTTCTGCTGGTGATTTATTTTAATGGGTTCTTTATCACATTTTAATATGGTATCTAAATGGCATGTGAAATACCGACTAATAATATGATTTTACTCCCCCAGGAAAGCGGCCATCGAACTGAATCGTAAAAGCCAAATGGTCTCCGAGGCCGTGGAGGAGGTTCTCAGTTTGGTGGACAAGGCCACGGCCACATTCAAGGAGATAGCAGGCGATGAAGTGACGACCCTCTTCGATGGTAAGACCTTGGGAGTGGAATATATAATCATTATGAATTCGAAACCTTTGAGCAGCAGTCTCTCCAAGAGGAGATGCCTCTGGATCGGGTGGACGAAAAGCCGAGGACAGTGGAGCAGCAGCTGCCGCTCCCACCACAAGTGGAGGCGGCGGCGGTGGAGGCGGCAGTGGGGGGCAGCAGCAGGACTGGAGTATTTTGTGGTCTTGCTTCGAGAATCCCCTGTCGCTGCTGTCGACCACAGAAAGCCTGCCCAAGGGCATGCAGGTGGGACTTGCAAAAGAAAGACACAGTTCAATGACTGATCCTTGTTTGTGCTTTGTGCAGGATATGGTGTGCAATGCGGTGGTCGAGATGCGACGCTATTACAGCCGCAAGGTCATTGACGTACTGATAAAGGTCATTCGAGCCGCACTGGATACACTGAGACGTCGATTCATTGCCGATGAGAATGAGACGGCGTTGAAAAAGCCGATCTTTGCGCTGCACGCGCAGCTGCAGATACCCCATGTGGTTATCAAGCCGAGTCTGGACGAGCTGCAGGACATTTTGGTGACGGCTGGCAAGAACATCACGGGCATTGCGAAGGGTGTGGCTCAGTGGAGCAGCGGCAAAGATCCGCCGGTGCGTACCGCCCCACTGAATAGCTTCGCAATGTTCTCCAAAATCTTGTCTTACCAACCGCAGCAAGTTTCGATGACGGTGACGCAGCCGCGCGTCGGACGCAACCACAACGAGGCCACTGGCGGCGGTGCCGGCGGAAAGAGTCGACGTCGCAAAATCTATTGTCTGGCCTCCGAGGAACGGCCACAGATGCCGCACATGCTCAAGAGCTTCTACTCCGCCATCATGGACAACAAAGAGGTGGCCAAGGCTGTCAACCAGCTCTCCAGCTGCACGAAGAACGTTAAGCCAGAGATTCAAACGTACATCAAGCGCTGGAAGCCATACCACTTCCTATGGAAGAACGACCGCACCACTCGTCAGCTCATGGAGTTCGGCCTGCAGGAGTTCGAGACCACCCTGCGCTGCCTATCCGATCTGGATGCCAATCTACTGATCGAGCCGGACATGGAGGTCTTCGGTCAGTGCGTGGCAGTGTATAATGAAAGGCTCAAGTATGGTTTGGCCATTGAAATCAAATGTAAGTTTTTATAGCTAGCATAACTTATGCTTCTACATTTATATATATCTGCCTATATATCACCTAAAGAGAGGGGCTATCGAGTGCCTATTCTAATGTAGATTAGAAGGATATATGCCGTTTCCATTTATAGATACGCGAAAGGTTAATCAACCATACATTTTGGCACTCTAGAGAATTCTTTTGTTTTGTGGACAAATGGGAAGCTATTCAAATAAATTGGCCTCCAATTAGATAATCTAATTTCGCTAACCAAATTAACTGAAACACAAAGCATACCCAGAAATGCCAAAATAAATTCGCCCCACAAAATGGTTGGGAGGAAGGAGCCAGGAGCCAAGAGCCGAGCCAACCGCGAGACCCCACACAGCTGGAGGATGTGACTGTGTGAAAATAAATTAGCCCTTGGCCTGGCTTTGATTAATGACATCGATATCATTGTTTGGCGCACGAAATGGAAAAGGGAAATGGGAGGGTGGGCAGGGCGTGCAGGGGGGCAGAGGGGCAGAGGGGAACGAACAAACACTTTAGACTGTTTCTATTTTCAGCCTGCAACCACAAAATTGGACAGGCCATGAAGAAGAAGTACAAGAAGGAAATGGACTACGTTTATGCTGTAATCAATGAAATGGATCGTAAGCTGGACAGGCCCATACGTGACTTGGATGATGTGCGGATGATAATGGAGACTTTGGGTAAGATTCGTGAACAGGAGGTGGACATGGAGCTGCGAATAGATCCGATAGAGGTGAGGCAGTAGTACAGAACACACAAAGGATGCCATCTGCTCACTCTTTGCCGGCTTGTCTTGTCCTGTAGGAGGCCTTCAATGTCCTGACACGCTATGAGGTACAAGTGGAGCGTGACCAGTTCGACCTGGTGGACAATTTGCGGGCCACATTCCAGAACTTGTTGGCTGGGGCACTGCAGGCCCAGGTGAAGCTGCTGGACATGCAGCCAGCCTTCCAGGATGACCTGCGCACCAATTTGGACAACTTCAAGCAGGACAAGATCTCGTACGTGACGGAGTATCGGACGGCGGGTCCTATGCAGGCGGGGCTGACGCCACGAGAGGCCTCCGACCGGCTGATACTGTTCCAGAACCGCTTCGAGGGCATGTGGCGACGCCTGCAGACGTACCAGAGCGGCGAGGAACTCTTCGGTCTGCCGCAAACGGACTATCCAGAGCTGGGGCAGATACGCAAGGAACTGAACCTGCTGCAGAAGCTGTACAAGCTCTATAACGATGTGATTGACAGAGTGAGCAGCTACTATGACATACCCTGGAACGAGGTGGACATCGAGGAGATCAACAACGAGCTGATGGAGTTCCAGAACCGCTGTCGGAAGCTGCCGAAGGGACTGAAGGAGTGGCCGGCTTTCCATGCTCTGAAGAAGACAATCGATGACTTCAACGATATGTGCCCGCTGCTGGAGTTGATGGCGAATAAAGCCATGAAGCCACGCCACTGGCAACGGATCATGGACGTTACTCGCTACATCTTCGAGTTCGACTCGGAGGGTTTCTCGCTCAAGAACATATTGGAGGCGCCGCTGCTCAAGCACAAGGAGGACATCGAGGACATCTGCATCAGTGCCATGAAGGAGAAGGACATCGAAGCGAAGCTGAAGCAGGTGACCAACGAGTGGTCCGTGCACGAGCTGCAATTCATGAGCTTCAACAATCGCGGCGAACTTCTGCTGCGCGGCGACACCACGGCCGAAACCATTGGCCAGCTGGAGGACAGTCTGATGGTGCTGGGATCCCTGCTGTCCAACCGATACAATGCTCCGTTCCGCAAGCAGATCCAACAGTGGGTCTATGACCTCTCGAACTCGAATGAGATACTGGAGCGGTGGCTCCTGGTGCAGAACATGTGGGTCTATCTGGAGGCAGTGTTTGTTGGGGGCGATATCGCGAAGCAACTGCCTAAGGAGGCGAAAAGGTTTTCGAAAATCGACAAATCCTGGCAAAAAATCATGCAGCGAGCTCACGAGACACCCGGTGTTGTGGCTTGCTGCGTCGGTGATGATTTGCTCAAACAGTTGCTGCCTCATCTGCAGGAGCAACTGGAGATTTGTCAGAAATCCTTGAGTGGTTATCTAGAGCGCAAGCGCATGATGTTTCCACGTTTCTTCTTTGTGTCAGATCCTGCACTGCTTGAGATATTGGGTCAGGCTTCCGATTCGCATACCATACAAAACCACCTCCTGAATATATTCGACAACACAAAGTCCGTGAAGTTCCACGACGTCGAGTACAACAAAATGATGGCCATCATCAGCAGCGAGGGCGAGATGATCCAGCTGGATCGCGCCATCCGCGCGGAGGGCTCTGTCGAGACATGGCTAACTCAATTGCTGGTCACAGCACAGCAGTCACTGCACTCGATCATTCGCACCGCCTACGCGACCATTAACGATCCAAACTTCACCCTCCTCAGCTTCCTTGAGAAGGCGCCGGCCCAGATTGGCTTGCTCGGCATTCAAATGGTTTGGACGCGAGATGCAGAAATGGCTCTGATGCAGGCCAGGCATGAGAGGAAGGTCATGTCCGAGACAAACAACAAGTTCCTCGAAATCCTCAACACACTCATCGACCAAACCACTCGCAATCTGTCCAAGCGCGAGCGCACCAACTTCGAGACCCTGATCACCATTCATGTGCACCAGCGCGATATCTTCGATATTTTGGTGGGTTATCCAGACACCACAGAATCGTTTAGATTATACTTAAAGCTCATCTACGTACATATGTTGTAATATTCGTTACAATTGCAGTGCCGCATGAACATCAAATCAGCAAACGACTTTGAGTGGCTCAAGCAATGTCGCTTCTACTTCAAAGAGGATTTGGACAAGACCTGGATATCGGTTACCGATGTCACATTCACCTACCAGAACGAATATCTTGGCTGCACAGATCGGCTGGTTATTACACCATTGACAGATCGGTGGGTATATTTTCAGTGCTTTCAAACGGTGACTATATTTATGAGCCTGTCAATAGCTGGTGCCCATTTCGATGGTTCTTAAATTGAAGTAAAATCATTTATTTGGCATTTGACTGACAAGAATTTCCACTAATAAATATAGCACGAATTATTTGCGCATTCCTTAGCCCAGTAAGGAACGCACCTTGGAATGCCTTGGCTGCCGTAGGGCATCCCCCTAACATTTTGAACTCCACTCTCGACGGGTTTTTGCTATGTAAACAATTGACAAAAAAAAAAGAAGAAAACTGTTGGCAGAAATTTAGGGCGGTCGATGGCTGGAAGCTGCAGGAAATCTTATTCATCGTCGTAGTAAACGGAAGTCGTCGGAAGAGGAACTAGTACGGGCGAGACCAAAAGGAATTTCCACAACCGACGCGCCGTTGACATGCTCGTAAAGATAAACTTCACTTAGCGGAATATAAATAAAGTTTTGACAGCGGCAGCCAGCCAGTTGCCTGCGGAAAGCTGTAAAGTGGCGGCGGTGGCATTTTTCCAAAGGCATTTCTGCTTTCCATTCCATTTCCACTCATTTTCATTCTACCGAGTTTCGTTTCTGCTCTTTCGATGTCATCGCAAATTAGTGGCTGTACTGCGGGACTTCTTTGATATTTTAAAGAGCGTCTTGGTCTTGTCTTTGTTACGTGGCTGTGCTTTGGTGGCATTCACGAAGCCTTCGTCATGTGGAAATACCTTGAGAAAAACCCCTTTAAATTGTTGCTCCATTTCAGTTGCTATATAACTTTGGCCCAGGCTCTTACCTTGTCCATGGGCGGTGCGCCATGCGGGCCAGCTGGCACCGGCAAAACGGAGACCGTCAAGGATATGGGCAAGACGTTGGCCAAGTATGTGGTCGTCTTTAATTGCTCCGATCAAATGGATTACAGGCAAGTTCATCCCAAAAGACATCCCGCTTAAAGTTTACTCACAGCTAACTCGTTTCAAACACTGTTGACACTTGGTTCGGTTAGAGGGCTGGGACGAATATATAAGGGTCTGGCCCAGTCCGGAAGCTGGGGCTGCTTCGACGAATTCAACCGCATCGAGCTGCCGGTCCTTTCCGTTGCCGCTCAACAAGTGGCCGTCGTGCTGACAGCCAAGAAGGAGAAGAAGAAAACGTTCCTGTTCACAGATGGTGATACGATTGAGATGAATCCAGAATTTGGAATATTCATAACTATGGTAACACATTACCCCTGTCTGCTGCACAATTGCACATAGCATTCCACTCCTTTTATTCACGTACAACGCTCGTTTGGAACAATTTGTGTTCAATAGATTTAAGGGTAGACGGATATTAATCCCTAGAAAGATTAGATAGGATTAAATGGACCGAAACGATGGCCTGTACATCCATTACTCTACGAATACCGAATAACAGACCGTACTGAATCATTATTAATGTTTAGATACTCGCACAACCCACTAACCCACTTCTTTATGCCACACTGTTGCTGTTACTTTAATTGACATTGAAATTGAGACGCCATCTGATCCGAGTATTTACAATACCCAAAAGAAAAACTATCCATCATTCTGTCTATTGGGACGATGATTCGTAGTACCTAAACGAGTATTAAGTATAGTAATTTTCGGCACGTTGAAAATGAAATTGTTTCAAGTCGTTTGCTTTAATCGAATGCTTTCCCATTTAGCTTGTTGCCAAATGGAAAGTGACAGGCGGCGGCTTTTTGCACATAATTTCAACGATATTAGTCATGTACAATTTTTCTCAACTCAACTGAAGCTGTAATACAATTTACTATAGCTTTTTTCGCATGTGCCATGCCAAAAAGCATCCAACCAACAACCCACCCCCAAAACCTCCCAAAAACCGTAAAAACCAATAACCCACACACAAAAGGGAAAACAAATAACAAGAAGAGCAGCAAAGGAGGAGCAGTGTCCCAGTACCAGTCCCTGTCCCCATCCCCATCCCCGTACCCGTCCCGTGCTGGCTGCTTGTTGCTTGGTGTAAAAGCGGCTGCATGACTCGATTAATTTGCCTGCCACATGGGACTGGGACTGGAACTGGGACCCTGTCGTGAATAACCGTCTCCTCTCCCAGCAATCTCTACGGCTCTACGCACAATCAGAATTAAATACTTTCAGGCTAAATAAGAAGCCAAACGAAACCCAGCCAGCCAGCTGCCGTTGAGCTAAGTATAGTGGCAAAGTAAAGTATAGATATGGGTATAGTGTATAGCGGAGATAGTGGCTTAATTACAAGCGACGCCAACTATGATCGGGGGTAATGCGATTAGCGTTAACCCCGGCAACATCGCCAATAATGGTATATGTCAATCAACGCCCACTTGTTTTCTACACCAAGCCCTTTCTTCCCTATTCCTTATTCATGGTCTGACTCGGAACCCTTTCGAAGGCTTCGGCTTTGGCTTACGCCTCGGGGTCTATATGTATTTTAATTTACGCATTGAATTATTAGGCCCATTTATATAACATTTTTAGGCGGCAGGACATTATAATTTAATGAGTCGTTATGTCACACAGTCCCTCCCTGCCTCCTGTCCTGAACGGGACACAAATTGACAGACAAACAGGACACAGACAGTTGTGTGTGTGCGTTTGAGTTTAATGATGAAATCCTTTGTTGTGGCTATGTTTTTGCTTATTTATTGTGTGTAGGGAGTGGCCAAGATAAACATATATACATATATATATCGACCGTCTGCTTTTTGGCAGACAATGAGATCTGTTTTAAACTATATGCTATATACTAGATTAAAGAGCACTCGATTAATAGTAAAATGCCTACCCTACCTGTGGTAGATATTCATGGAAGTTAAATGCTTAAATAGAATCCGGGGTACGCGGGTCGCAAAGAGCTGCCCGAGAATCTGAAGATACAGTTTCGGACCGTTGCGATGATGGTTCCGGACAGACAGATAATCATCCGCGTGAAGCTGGCCAGCTGCGGTTTCCTGGAGAACATAACGCTGGCCCGCAAATTCTACACTCTGTACAAGTTGTGCGAGGAGCAGCTGACGAAGCAGGTCCACTACGACTTCGGTCTGAGGAACATACTCTCCGTGCTGCGTACGCTGGGGGCAGCCAAGCGTAGGAACTCAAAGGACACCGAGAGCACCATTGTGATGCGCGTCCTTCGCGACATGAATCTCTCCAAGCTGATTGATGATGATGAGCCGCTGTTTCTCTCGCTGGTCTCCGACTTGTTTCCCAATCAGGTAGGAGGCACACATACAGATGCACAGATAAATCCCTACTCTCTCTTTCTCTCTCTCTCCTCACTTTGAACAGACTCTTGAAAATACCAACTATCCAGAGCTGGAGGCGGCCATTCTCCAGCAAACAGACGAGGCCAGTCTGATCTATCATCCGCCCTGGGTGCTCAAGCTTATACAGCTGTACGAGACCCAGAACGTGCGGCATGGCATCATGACCCTGGGACCGAGTGGAGCGGGCAAAACCACCTGCATCCACACCCTGATGAAGGCCATGACCCAGATGGGGGAGAATCATCGCGAGATGCGCATGAACCCCAAGGCGATTACGGCAGCCCAAATGTTTGGACGCCTCGATGTGGCCACCAATGACTGGACCGACGGCATCTTCTCGGCCCTGTGGCGCAAGACGCTCAAGCTGAAGGCTGGCGAAAATGTCTGGCTGGTGCTCGACGGCCCGGTGGACAGTATTTGGATAGAGAACCTGAACTCCGTGCTGGATGACAACAAAACCCTGACCCTGGCCAACGGCGATCGTCTGACGATGGCGCCAACAGTTAAGATCATCTTCGAGCCGCACAACATTGACAATGCCTCACCCGCAACTGTTTCGCGGAACGGCATGGTATACATGAGCTCTTCTGGCCTGGATGCACGACCAAGTAGGTTTTGTGATGCTTTTATGAGATGAACTGATCTTCAATTCGTTTGCAGTTGTTCAGGCCTGGCTTAAGAATCGCGCTCCTGGCGAAAAGTCCACGTTCTCCGATCTATTCGATGAGACATTCAACGAGGTATACAACTGGGGGGCACAAATGGTGAAGCTTCAGATGCCAGTCTTGCAGTGCAACATTGTGCAGCAGATGCTGTTCATTCTGGAGGGCTTGATACCCGTCAAGAAGGAGGACGAACAGGCTGTGAGCCTGTCCAGCAAGGAGAGCCATGATGGTAAGTGGACGAAGGATAGAAGAAGGCCCAATCCAACATCCAAAACCGAAAACTGAAACGGCTCAAAAGCGAAACAACCATCCAAAAACCACACATACAAAATTGAATTAAAACTTTTCAGCGAATAAACGTTTAGAGCATCAAAAACAAATCGAAGAGGCGCGACGGCAATCGATTGGCAGTCAGATTGTCGGTAAAGTATACCCCACCCCTCCCAAAATGGGGGGTTGGGTTCCATAATTATACAATATAAGTGTATCGCTGCTAGATCTGCTTCTGTGTGTGCGTCTTGTCATTAACATCTTATGTTGTTGTTAGTCGATTGGCACTACCTTCCATTGTGTGCGTACTTTTGTGTATTCTGTTTATAGTCTAAATGTTAACCCCCAAATAGCATTATGTGTCGTCTCGTCCAAACCTTATAATTTCAATAATTACTAACAAATGTGTGTACAAATACTACTTACTACCGATTGATGATACCATACTTTAACCCATACCCCCGAATATTATCCAAACAGAGGATCTGCCTGTTGAGAACGTTGTCGAGGAGAAAGAGGACACCTGTACGCCGGAACACTTGCACCGCTTGTATATATTCGCTCTGGCCTGGGGCCTTGGGGGTTACCTCTCGACTACCGATCGCGTTCGAATGAATCTATTCGTGAAGGAAACCTTTCCGCACCTCGACTACCCCAAGGGTAATGCTAACGAGAACACGATATTCGACCACTTCGTTTCTCCAACGGGCGTGTGGCAGTCGTGGAAGACGCTCGTCACACCCTACATGTATCCGGAGCTTTCCACACCAGACTACTTGAGTATTTTGGTGCCCATTGTGGATAATGTGCGTATCGACTATCTAATCGGAACCATTGCCAATCAGGAGCGCGCCGTGATGGTCATCGGCGAACAGGGTACCGGGAAGACAGTGATCATGAAGAACTTCATGAAGAAGATGAACATTGAGACGTACATGGGCCGATCCTTCAACTTCTCGTCGGCCACCAGCCCCTATCAGTTTCAGCGCACGATCGAGAGCTATGTCGAAAAGCGTGTCGGGGTCACCTTTGGGCCGCCTGGTGGCCGTAAGCTGATTGTCTTCATAGACGACATCAATCTGCCCGAGATCAATGAGTGGGGCGATCAGGTGACCAATGAAATAGTGCGCCAGTCCATGGACATGAAGGGCTTCTACAGTCTGGAGAAGCCCGGCGACTTTACCACCATTGTGGATGTACAATATGTGGCAGCCATGGGGCTGCCCGGCGGCGGTCGCAACGACATACCGTCCCGTCTCAAGCGTCAGTTCTGCGTCTTCAACTGCAACATACCCGACAACGACTCCATTGATAAGATCTTCCGCGTTATCGGTGAGGGCCACTACAATGCCAAGCGAGGCTTTGTGCCCGAGATTCGCAATTTGGTCAAGAAACTAATCGTGGTCACCAGGCACCTGTGGCAACGCACGAGAGAAAAGTTGCTGCCCACGCCGGCGAAGTTTCATTACGTGTTCAGCCTCCGCGACCTGTCGCGCATTTGGCAGGGCATGGTTGGCACCTTATCCACAGTGATAACCTCCGAGAGCGTGCTCATGGCGTTGTGGAAGCATGAGTGCACGCGAGTATTTGCCGACCGATTCACCACGTTCCAGGACAGGGAGTGGTTCGGCTCAGAGCTGGCATGTCTCGTGCGAGAGGAGTTGGGCGAGTCCCACTCCCAAATGATTATACCCAATCCGGTATTCGTCGATTTTATGCGCGACGCCCCCGAGCCGACCGGCGAGGAGGGCGAGGACACCGACATGGAGCTGCCGAAAGTGTACGAGCCGGTACACTCTCATGAAGTGCTACGCGAGCGTCTCGTTATGTTCCTCGCCCAGTTCAATGAAATGGTGCGAGGGTCTGGAATGGATTTGGTGTTCTTCCCGGATGCAATGCTGCATCTGGTGAAGATCTCCCGCATCATTCGGCATCCGAGAGGATCGGTCATGCTTGTCGGGGTCGGCGGTTCTGGAAAACAGTCGCTTACGAAATTGGCATCGTTTATAGCTGGCTACAAGACATTCCAAATTGCGTTGACGCGTTCTTACAATGTGGCCAATTTTCTAGAGGATCTAAAGCTGCTCTACCGAACCTGCGGCGTGCAGGGTAAGGGCACAACCTTTCTCTTCACTGACATGGATATCAAAGAGGAAGGTTTCCTCGAGTATCTCAATAACATACTATCGAGCGGTGTCATATCGAATCTATTCTCGCGCGATGAGCAGGCCGAAATCGTGCAGGAGCTGACACCGATCATGAAACGCGAAAATCAACGCAAAACAGCGACCCCGGAAAGTGTGATGGACTTCTTTTTGGCGCGCACCTGTACGAATCTGCACGTGGCCTTCTGCTTCTCGCCCGTGGGCGAGACGTTCCGGTCGCGGGTGCAGCGCTTTCCCGCCTTGGTCTCCGGCTGCACCATTGACTGGCTGCATCCGTGGCCCAAGGATGCCCTGGTTTCGGTTGCCAGACACTTTCTGAGCCACTTCGAAATTGAGTGTACATCGGCCGTCAAGGAAGAGCTGGTTAATGCGCTCGGCTCCATACAGGACATTGTCGCCGAAACGTCACAGGAGTACTTCCAACGTTTCCGTCGCGCCACGCACGTGACACCCAAATCTTATCTGAACTTCATTGCCGGCTACAAGAATATCTATCAGATGAAGCAGCAAGAGCTGCGCGATGGTGTGGAGAAGATGGATACGGGCTTGGAGAAACTGAAAGAGGCCTCCGCCTCGGTTGAGATCCTCAAGAAGGACCTCGTGGTCATGGAGGAGGAGCTGGTCGAAGCCTCCAAGAACGCTGAATCGGTGCTGGTGGAGGTGACGGAGCGTGCGATGCAAGCGGAGATTGTCAAGAATCAGGTCCTCATCGTCAAGGATAAGGCAGAGGCCCTCGTTGCCTGCATTGCCCACGAGAAGGCCCTGGCCGAGGAGAAACTCGAGGCGGCCAAGCCGGCCCTCGAGGAGGCCGAGAATGCCCTCAACACGATCAAGCCGGCGCACATAGCCACCGTGCGTAAGCTGGGACGGCCCCCGCATCTCATCATGCGGATAATGGACTGCGTTCTGATCCTGTTTAAGCGTAAGCTGCACCCCTGTATACCCGACTCGGGTACACCGTGCCCCAAGCCCTCATGGCAAGAGTCCCTGAAGGTGGGTGCCCCCTATGACCCAAACACAGTATTCCCCTTCCCATTCCGCATTCTCTCCCCTTTCATGTGTGCTCCCTGTAGATGATGGCCAGTGCCACATTTTTGCTGCAGCTGCAAAACTACCCGAAGGACACCATCAACGATGAGATGATCGACCTGCTGCAGCCGTACTTTCGCATGGAGGACTACAACATGGACATGGCACGACGTGTGTGCGGTGATGTCGCCGGCCTGCTCTCTTGGACCAAGGCCATGTCCTTCTTCCACAGCGTGAACAAAGAGGTGCTGCCCCTGAAAGCCAATCTAACCATGCAAGAGGCGCGCCTAAAGGTAAGCTGAGCACAGGATCTGGCATATCCCTGCCAGTCATACTCCATTCCCTTTCCTTCTGTTCTAAGCTTGCCATGGACGACTTGGCTGGCGCCGAAGAACAGCTGCGGGAGCGGGAGGATGCTCTGCAAGCGGTAAAGGATCAGTACGACAAGGCCGTCGGTGAGAAGCAACGACTGACGGATGCAGCCAATGTCTGCCTGCGGAAAATGACTGCTGCAACGGCCCTGATCAATGGGCTGTCCGACGAGAAGCATCGCTGGACCAACCAGAGCAAGGAGTTCAAGATTCAGCTGGGAAAGCTGGTGGGCGACGTGCTCCTAGCCACCGGATTTCTCTCCTATTGCGGGCCCTACAACCAGGAGTTTCGGGCCAATCTCATCAAGACCTGGATGGGCATACTGAAGCAGAAGAATATTCCCTTCACCACTGGATTGAACATCATCAACATGCTGGTCGATTCGTCGACAGTGTCGGAGTGGACCCTCCAGGGATTGCCGAACGACGAGCTGTCCGTGCAGAATGCCCTGATAGCCACCAAGTCGAGCAGTTATCCGTTGCTGGTCGATCCGCAGACGCAGGGAAAGATTTGGATCAAGTGCAAGGAGGACAGAAATGAATTGCAGATCACTTCCCTGAACCACAAGTACTTCCGCACACATCTCGAGGACTCGCTCTCGCTGGGCAGGCCGCTGCTGATCGAGGATGTGGGCATTGACCTGGACCCGGTCATAGACAATGTCCTGGAGAAGAACTTCATCAAGTCGGGCAGCATTGAGAAGGTGCTTGTCGGCGACAAGGAGTGCGATGTGATGCCCGGTTTCATGCTCTACATCACCACAAAGCTACCGAATCCCGCCTTCAGTCCTGAGGTCAGTGCCAAGACATCGATCATTGATTTCACGGTCACGATGCGCGGTCTGGAGGACCAACTGCTGGGTCGGGTCATCCTAATGGAAAAGTCGGACCTGGAAGCGGAGCGCGTGGCGCTCTTCGAGACCGTCATGCAGAACCAGCGCAACATGAAGGAGCTGGAGGCCAACCTCCTGCTGCGGCTCAGCTCCTCCCAAGGATCTCTGGTGGACGACGAGGCCTTAATTGAAGTCCTTCGGGTGACCAAGACCACAGCCGAAGAAGTCAATCAAAAACTAAAGATCTCCGAGGTGACGGAGCGTAAAATAATGAAGGCACGTGAGGAGTTTCGGGCCGTGGCCAAGCGAGGATCGATCCTCTACTTTCTGATTGTCGAAATGAGCAACGTGAATGCCATGTACCAGAATTCCCTCAAGCAATTCCTCGTCCTCTTCAACCACTCCATAACCAAGTCGACAAAGTCCAGCGTCACGGAGGAGCGCATCAACATTATCCTGCGATATCTCACCTACGAGGTGTACAAGTTCACGAACCGCAGCCTCTACGAGCGGCACAAGCAACTGTTTACCCTGATGCTGGCCATCAAGATCGACTATCACAACGAGAACATCAGTCACGAGGAGTTCTTGACGTTCATCAAGGGCGGGGCATCTCTGGACTTAAACGCTGTGGTCCCCAAGCCGTTCCGCTGGGTGCTCGATATCTGCTGGCTCAATTTGGTGGAGATAAGCAAGCTGGAGACGTTTTCCACAGTTCTGCAGGTGATCGAACTGAACGAGCGTGAATGGCGCACTTGGTACGAGTGCGAGAAGCCCGAGTACGAGGAAATCCCCTGCGGCTATAATGCACTGTTGGACAGCTTTCGGAAATTGCTGCTCATTCGCTCCTGGTGCCCCGACCGGACCATATCCCAGGCCAAGATGTACATAGAAGGTGAGTTCCTGGTGGAAAGTAAGGGAAGTAGATATATTGCTTAAGGCGTTTGGTTTTCCCTTACAGAATCCCTGGGAGGCGAGTATAGTGAGATGCAAATCCTGGACTTGGAGGAAATGTGGCTGGAGTCGGAGCCACGCACGCCCTTTGTCTGTCTTCTATCAATAGGATCCGATCCGACCACACAAATCGGGGTCCTGGCCAAGCAGAAGAGCATAAGTAAGTGCCTGACAAACAAGACAATCTCGGATAAACTCTAACTGAACTCTCGTTGAGTAGCCCTCAAATCCGTGTCGATGGGACAGGGACAGGAGTACCATGCTCGCAAAATGATAATGGAATCAATGTCCGGTGGCGGCTGGGTTCTGCTCCAGAACGTGCATCTCTCGCTGCCCTTTTGCACGGAGATTATCGACATGCTGGTGGAGACAGAGCATATCGACGAGTCCTTCCGCATGTGGGTCACCACCGAGCCGCACAACGAGTTTCCGATTGGATTGCTGCAAATGGCTCTCAAATTCACAAATGAACCACCCCAGGGGATACGGGCCAGTCTAAAGCGCAGCTACCAGGTGCGGCAAGGCAGTCCGAATTCCCGAAGCCCACTTAATTATTAATTTTCAATCTTTTCGCGGGAGCCAGGCGTTCACACAGGACTTCCTTGACTACACCTCAGCCTCGCAGTGGCCGCCGCTACTGTACACAGTGGCTTTCCTGCACACCATCGTCCAGGAGCGACGCAAGTTCGGCCCCCTCGGCTGGAACATACCCTACGAATTCAACCAGGCCGACTTCGCAGCCAGCGTTCAGTTCGTTCAGAACCACCTGGACGAAATGGACCCCAAGAAGGGTGTCTCCTGGCAGACGCTGGTCTATATGATTGGAGAAGTGCAATACGGGGGACGAGTTACGGACGACTTTGACAAACGATTGCTCACCACCTTCACCGCGGTCTGGTTCTGCGAACAACTGCTGTCGAACTCCTTCGAGTTCTACAAGGGCTACAAGGTGCCGAACACAAAGAGCCTTCAGGGCTTTATCGATTACATAAACAGCTTGCCGGCATACGATACCCCAGAGGTATTTGGCTTGCATTCGAATGCCGACATCACGTATCAGATAAATTCAGCGAAAGGTATGAGTATTATTTTGGTTTTTGCTTTTGGTATTGCTTCATAATTAAAACAGGGATAAAATGTAACATTAACACGTGCACATAATCCGCCGTAGCCGACGATGAATGATCTGCAACCGGGAAATCAATAACCAGAATTCCGTGGTCTGTGCACTGCACTGATGGGACGTAATGCCATTCCGTTTAATTCGATGTAAAGCCCTGTTGCATAAACAATTCCCCAGGCCTCTCTTCCAATCAATAAAACCCAAAAATGCGTGATTTAGCAGCAGTGAACGGGAATGAAATCAAATCGTTTGGCCAACCCACTCGGCCATTAGCACATTAGCATATCCCCAGATAGCACAGCACAGCCCCCGGCATAGTCCTTGATTGTTTTATTTCTGTGCCCGATTCGCAGGCATCCTGGACACTATACTGAGCGTACAGCCGAAGGAGGGTGGCGGCGGGGGAGGCGAAACAAGGGAAAGTATTGTCTACCAACTGGCAGATGATATGCTGCGCAAGCTCCCAGCCCAATACAATGCCTACGATGTGCGTGAGAACCTCAATCGAATGGGCATCTTGTTACCAATGAACATATTTTTAAGGTAAAGTACACATTTCATTTCAACACGGCATGTACTAGATGTATTTAATTGCAGACAAGAAATCGATCGAATGCAGAGGGTTATTAAGCGCGTACACACCTGCCTTTGCGATCTAAAACTGGCCATTGATGGTACCATTGTAATGAGTCCCGCCTTAAAGGAGTCCCTGGATGCCATGTACGATGCCCGCATACCGGAGACCTGGATGAAGGTGTGTATTCTTACAGAAAAAATAGATTCAATTCAATTCATTCCGGAGGATGTGGAATTAGCCCAACTTTCCATTATTGTCTGTCTGGTGGGTGGAAATGATAAGGGACTGCGCCTATGACATTTTTGATTGATTTCGCTGGCCCTTTACCTTCACTTTGGGGTAACGTTCTCCCGTGATTATGCGTATAAACGTTTGACGCCTCTCAAGGCTTTGCCTTGGACCGTAGACCGCAAGAACAAACATAACAGGCCTGAGGCATTCCCCATTTTAAGGGGAATGGGGAATTGAGGATATATAAAAAGTCTTAAAAGGGCAGGTGTTGATTCTTGATGATTCTATTTCCTTTCTTTCCTTTATATATTGTAAGGAAGTCCCTGTCTAATGGCCGGAGAACAGCCTCTCAGTCACGCCAGGGCAGGGTCCACAATACAGAATATTTATATGGTGAGACCTAGAGAAAATCGGGTTCACACCAGTGAAGGGGGTGGGCGTGACACCGCGTGGTGCGTGGATCGTCGGACGGGGACCGGGACACACGTGCCCACCGATTGGGCGAGCTGCAGCCCGGTCTGCAAGAAAACGTGGGACGGCACCCGCCAACGACCCTGAGAAGACGCGCCGACCACCCAGCCTCAGGCTTTCCCGCTACAGAAGCACTCACCAAAGTTCTTCTTGTCCATCAAATTTGAAATCGTTCCTCGTTGCTCGTTGTCCTGTTGTTGTGAGGGTCAGTCACTCCCTCACAATATCTAGTAAGCTTTGCGCGAAACACTATTGCTGAAGTTTACAACAAAAATAGAATTCTGTTCGGAATCTGTTATATTTCCAAACGATATTTCCAAATACGAGTAAACAAAAACAAACAAAATGAAGAGAATTACTCGTCCGAATGTTTACCTAACTAAAACCACCGAATTTGACAAACAAAACATTTTCGATACTACGAATTTGCCACTGGAACTCCGCCAATATGGCTTCATCAAGGCCAAGAAGTCAAGCACACCGTTTCCCTCCACCCACAAGCTGGACTCCAATCTGCTGGACACCAAGCTAAAGAAAGTCCAGGATAGAGCAAAGCAGAGTATACGCGAGGAAGCTGTCTTTTCGGAAACGTCATCTGCTTCTGGATTGGAATCTGATTCTGTGATGATTTTACAGAAGCAATTAGCGCACAGTACAAATAGTTCTATCCTCGTGAAGGATGTATCCTTTGAGCAGAAGAGGAAACTCTTCGATGAAGCCGAGTTCACTGTGACACGGGGCCAAAAGATGAGCGAACTGTTCCATCCCGAAATAGATGTCTCGCAAATCCAAAAGTCCACTAACTTAGAAGCGAAGAAGCTGTCCTTCAGGCAAATGGAGGCCTTCTGCCGACACATGAACTTTAAGATTACCAAAGGCTTTGACGCATCGTTTCATTAAAATAAAATTCTCTTTTGTTTAGTCTACATTCGGCATTTCCAATAAAAACTCGTTTGCATTGAGAAAACGCTTTGCCCTGCCCTGCCCTGCCCGGCCCTGCCCGGACCAGTCTTGCCCTCCTTGTGTCTGCCTTTTGTTTGAATCTTGTCCACCAGATAATGTCGCTTGTCTCCTGTCACTGTCACTTACAGATATCCTGGGAGTCCACAACGCTGGGCTTTTGGTACACAGAGCTTCTCGAGCGCAACGGGCAATTTCGTACATGGATATCAACGGATCGTCCGAAGGTAAGTGCAAGCCCCCCTCTGCTTGCAATGAGATATTCCAATTGCTGCACACAATTATTTAATTACTCGAAACAGGTATTCTGGATGACAGGGTTCTTTAATCCCCAAGGTTTTCTGACTGCTATGCGTCAAGTAAGTAGAACAGATGGATTAAATGCCATTCAGCCATGCATATTCCATCTGCATTCTCCCCTCTAGGAAGTAACTCGAGCACATAAGGGCTGGGCCCTGGACTCGGTAGTGCTGCAGAATCAAATAACTCGCTACAATCGAGAAGACATCAGCGAGTATCCAACGGAAGGAGTGTACGTCCATGGATTGTTTCTTGAGGGTAACCTTTTCGGTCATTCTGCCCTGTTCGGAAATGATTTTGAACCTTTGTTGCAGGCGCCTCATTGGATCGACGAAGTGGAAAGCTGATGGAGTCCAAAATGAAGGTCCTGTATGAACAGATGCCCGTCATTTACATATACGCCATAAACACCACCGCTGGAAAGGATCCGAAACTGTACGAGTGTCCCATCTACCGAAAGCCACAGCGAACGGACTTAAAGTATGTGGGCTCAATTGATTTTGAGACCGACTTTAATCCCAAACACTGGACTCTGCGTGGCGTCGCCCTGCTCTGCGACATCAAGTAGACGACCGTAAACCCAAGCCCAAAGTCCGTGCCTTTGTTTGCCGTCATGTCAACTGCTATACGGGAGAGAGTACGGGAGTACGGGTGTACGAGAGAGTACGTGAGTGGGGCTGCTAATGGGAATGTGATAATTATCTTCTGTTTTTGGGCGAACGTTCAAGTTTCGTGTAATCTAGCGACTAGCGCAAATACAACAATATTAATTGGACCCTCGGGTGTGGACCCAAGGGAACGCACACCCACAAGCACAATTATTAGCTTGTAAAACCATTTGTTAGACAACAATAAACATGAGTTCTTCAAAGCACAATATTCTCATAGAGAGAGATCAGCACGTGAACTGTATGTGGAGGCTGGAGGCAGGGCCATATGTTCAATAAAATTATATAGAAAACTAAATATGTATCTCTTACCTTGGGGAACCAGAATAAACCAATCACTTCATAATTAATCGTCATTTCAATGCCTCGTGGTTTTTATTTTGTTTTTTTTTTGTTTTTATAAGTATACATAATAGGTACGCACATATTTTCATATAACATATAATATATTCGATTTTGTGTCACTATTTTAGCTTTGTTTGAAAACTTGTTTTTATTTACATTCACATACAATATCCAAATGAAAAGTTAATTGTTATTATTAATCGTATTTCGTTAATGTTTGTTAATGTACAGAACCAAAAAACAATTTAATTCCTTGTCAATTTACAGACTGGTGGCTGGTATTTTATTTAGTTATTTATTTATGAATCGAAAAATTAGCTGCTTGCTTGAGTAATATATTGTAAGGAAAGGTTGTATTCTTTCTACGTTAAAATCGGTATTTGTATTCGTATTTGTATTTGTATGATTTGGAACCATGTTGTCTTAAAACGTTAACGCTACGTAATTGCAATAGTGATCAAAAGTGTTGAGTATTTTTAGCCAAAAAGAAAGTGTGGTTTGGTGTACTGTTATTAATTATTTGAGCATCCGTTACGCAAAGAAAACGAAGGAAGGAAGTACTCAAAATAGTTAAAACTGAACAAAAATTATTTTCCGCCCGCGGAGTCTGTAATCCCATAAACAATAGGAATATGTAAAATATTTAAATTACACCTATCGATGATCACTATCAATTACGCCTTTAAACAAATGCATTTTATTTGCTGTACTATTTATAGTAGATAATTATAGTTTGCAGCTTTGGTTTAGATTTGGAATCAATCAAAGAAGGAATACGCTTTTTTTGTTCAACAGTATCTGTGAGAGAGGTAGTATAAATCGTTAGTTAATTTCAATTTCAATTCGAATAAAATACAAAACTTGAATACGTTTAGCAACATTGAAAAAGGATTGATCGAAGGATTCGAGTACGTGTGGAGTGGAGTCGATTGGATGTGGACGTGGATTGGATGTGGAGTATGTGCACACACAACATGCCTGCCTTGTAGCCAGCCATTTAGGAACCGTCAATGTACATTTCTATATGCATTTCTATGTATTACGTCTAACCCGTTTTTTCGTTTTGGTGCATGTGTAACCGTATACCGTATACCGACCGTATCTGTTATTTGTAATCTGTAATTGCATCTCAATCTTTGGCCACTTAAATGTCATTATAGTGGTTTTTTTGCGGTAGATAGCGGTAGAGAAGGTTCCATGGAAGATACTCAAATGTATTGTCCCCACCTGCAGCCATCCCCATTCCATTCGCAGCCAAGTTGGGTTTGTCCGTCTCGAACGCCTGCTCTACCCTGCTCTCCTCCTCGTTGTCGTTGTCGCTCTCATTCTCGTTGTCATCGTCGACCTCGTCCGTGTCGGCCACATATATGGTTGCGTTTTTGCTGGCCATCGCAGCATTTCTATCGCCATGATTTTCATGATATTTTTCATTTGCAAGTTCATTTCCGTTGGCTGGATGTTTCGCCGACACACTCATGCCCGCACCTGGTCCAGCTCCACCAATAGCACCATTTGCACCAGCACCAGCACCGCTTAGAGATTTTTTTGCATAGTTGAATAACTTTTGAGCTTGCGATTTCTGACTCTGTCGCTGACTCTGCGATGTGTCTGCTGGGGCAGACCGGGGCAGCGCATAGATCCACTGGAGTGGACTGGGCAAATTGGTCCAGTGCGTCTTCCGTGGCTGTTCTCTGGCCAGGGCCCTCTCCCTCCCAGCGAACGTCAGCTGCTGCGCGTACGGTCTGGCTGCCGCCGGTCTTAGGTAGACTCGTTTACCCACGTTCTTCAGAATAGCCCGATTCAATTCAACCTGTGTGCGAGCGCAAAGAAAGTTATACGATTGACATTAAAGGATTTGGCGTGAAAATACTACACTGATTGCATGTGGAGGACATGCTCCACATACCAGTATCAGTATCAGTATGTGTATCAGGATAAAATTAAACTTGTAAAAGTTATTTAATTATTTGTCAGACTTGGAGTCCGTAATGCAGTTAGTTTACTTTTACTTTTTCTCTACGATTTGTAGACGTCATTACAAGAGTCAATGGTCCATGAACATGAATCCCAGGAGATCGTTACTCGTATCTAACCTATGCCCAAAATGTAAGTACTATTAATATTAAAGCCCTTGGACCAATCAATACGAGTATGTGTGTGGGTGGGCGTATGGGTGTGGGGGTGTGTGGGGGGTGGGAATGAAGCGAAGCGCACAATTTTGTTTAACGCTCTACGGCTAACCCTTCCCTTCACCTGGCTTTCGTTTCGGCGAAAGGTGAACCGACTATCAAGGCAAATCGTTCGAATTCCTCGCATTAAAACGTTTGATTTTTTTTTGTTGTCTTTTATATTTTGCCTTGGGGATGAAATCGTTTGGTAACCAAATAACCGCCCGCTTTGTTGCGAAGAAAAATATTTGTTTTACACATACTCAGTGCCTGGTTTTGGCCTTTGGGTGTTGCTACTCCTGGGCCTGGGCCTTCTGTATATACCATACATTCTATGTATATATATGTATAAAATTCTATATAGAATTTCTGGTCGAGCCATGTACTCTGCTCTGCTAGTATCATCGGTTTTTGAATGCTCCATGAATGATATGGTAAACGTTGATAAACGGCAAACAGAAACTTGCCAGGGCCTGAGACGATAAGTACTTGTATTTTGTATAGAACAAAAATGTATTTTATTGTGGTTGCTTCTTCTTTTGCTTAAGGTATTAAAAAACTTTTGTGCAGCTGCCTTCTTTATGGGTTTTACAAAATATTTCTCATTTAGCATTCTAGTTTTGATTAGCCCCGCCCATCCGCCCATCCGCCCCGCCGCCCTATCGTCCCACTGCCATATTTTCATTTATACTTTGCGCCACACCAAATTACGCTGAAAGAACTTTCCCTTGGTACCTGGGGAAAAGTTTGTGTGTTTTCTTCTATTTTTTTGCTTATTAAAAATACCATGCAAAGTGGTCAAACAATGTGGCAATTGTAGCCGTTGCCCCCGCGCCGTACCATACCATTTATCACACTTTTTCCCACTCACCTGCCGTGTGTTCTCCTTCATTTGCCGGCGCGCTATTTCCAGGAGCAACCTCTGGCGCAGGACATCCAACGGATTGACAATGGACAGGGACGGCTTGTTGCGCTTTGCGAGTAGAAAATCATCCTAGATGAGAAAAGTATACAATTACTTGTGGAAAAGTTCTCAAGACATGGCATAAAAACTGGGATAATGAAAATGCTTTAAATATTGCATCTATTTTACGAGTATTTCTATCTGCATGTAAATCGAGGGTCTAGTAGTTTTTGTAGCATAAATATGCGATCATGATATCATCAGCATATCAGTTCTGTGATGTGATGGATTCGTGTTTGTGAATTAGGTGGAAACGGTTCTTTGGAGTCAATTTTTAAAATCTTATCGTTGTGTTTTTCGGTGTTTTTCCACTAAAAAAGCTGTTTTGGACAGCCTCATGATAACAGCCCTTCGCTGATAAGAAGTACAACAAATTGCGTGTTGTGTGAGTCAACAAATGAAACAAATCACATACATACAACTGCATGTATTTATCAACTATCAGAAAGATGGTATTTCGAAAATATTCAGAAGATGTAGAGTCTGCAGATCCTTTACGAATCAAATAATCAATAATCATATGAATACTGCTTGCATTTCATTTTAATCGATGGAATCCATATTGAAATATATATTCAAATAAAATACAAATTACTCACAATCTCCGCTATAATTTCGGGCCATCAGAAACCCGCACGGCTACCGATAAGATAAGGTAATGGCCACAAAGTCTGAAACGTTTAGTGCTGAAAATGATTATCTGATTTTTATAAAAGCAACTGCCAAATGTCGTTCCGGTTAGTATACTCTACAACATTGCAAAATGAAGGTTCTTTCGCTCTTATTGCTGGCCGTGCTAATGGCAACAGTTGCCGCCAAGCCACATGGTGGCTGGCAGAGAAGTTTCCCTGGCCACTGGAGGATCGGTGGAGGAGGTCTGAGGGTCAAGGACTGGGAGCGCATCCATAATGTCCACCGTGACCATAGCCATGAAATTTCCAAGGAAAACTCATCGGAGGAGAGCACTGCTGCTCCGGAAAAGCCTGAAGACTCAACCTCAACGTCTCCTGTGGAGCCAGAAAAGCCTGAAGACTCAACCTCAACGTCTCCTGTGGAGCCATCGGAGGAGAGCACTGCTGCTCCGGAAAAGCCTGAAGACTCAACCTCAACGTCTCCTGTGGAGCCAGAAAAGCCTGAAGACTCAACCTCAACGTCTCCTGTGGAGCCAGAGGAGTCCACCACTCAATCTCCTCTAGAGCCAGAGCAGTCCACCACTGATTTACCAGTTCAAACGACACAGGCCCCCGATGACTCCACAACTGACTCAGAGGAAACCACGGCTGATCCCGAAACCCCCGAGGACTCGACCACTCAATCTCCTGAAGAGCCAGAGGATTCCACCACTGACTCCGAGGAGGGAAGCGGTTCAACAGAAGAAACCACCGCTGCTCCGGAAAAGCCTGAAGACTCAACCTCACAGTCTCCTGTGGAGCCAGAGGAGTCCACCACTGATTTACAAGTTGAAACGACCCAGGCCCCAGAAGACTCCACAACGGACTCAGAGGAAACCACTGCTGATCCCGAAAACCCCGAAGACTCCACCACCCAATCTCCTGAAGAGCCAGAGGATTCCACCACTCAATCTCCTGAAGAGCCAGAGGATTCCACCACTGACTCCGAGGAGGGAAGCGGATCTACAGATGAAACCACTGCTGTTACGGATAACGAAGACTCGACCACTCCTGAAGAGCCTGAGACGACCTCCACTCCTGATTCTGAGGAGGGTAGCGGAACTACACTCGGAATTGTCGCAGTCTGAAGAGCCTGTGCGACTCTCTTTTAAAGGACAATTTTAAATAGTTCAAAGCTTCTAAGCATGAGTAGAGTAATTGTTTTAGCCATAGTATACGATACCAAATGAACCTCCTATGACAATAATATTTTGCGGATGTTTCCTGAAATATAGTTAATTAAAAACTTAACTCAAAGCCGCAGATTTATTTAATTTAACTTTCTGCTTTCTCTCCCTCTCCCTCTGCCTCTCTGGCTCACAAACACAACAAATACATAAGTTATTTGTTCCTCCAAGTACCCTAAAAGTTCTTTAAAACTTTTGATTGTCAACAAGAGTTGTAAAAGCAAATAAACATTTTTGATGTTTTTGTTGTTCGTCTAATTAGGCGGGGCATGAGGCATAGACAAATCAAATCGTTAGCCAAAAATGTCTATTTGCTGTTCATGTTGTCAGGTCAGACGACACAATCAATTTCCAATGCCAAGACATTTGGAAGTATGTACATATATCTCGTAGGTACTTGAGTCATTACTTGTTCGCTGTATCAACCCATGAAGTATCCACGTTCGAGTATAATCCAGATTAGATTATAAAAGGAAGGAGATTTCTTGGAATGGATTAGGGCCACTTGACTTCAAACCAATTTGCAAGATAGTAACAGTAAAACAGTAAAAAAGAAAAAGGAAACAGGAACTTTTCAAGGTGTTTTACTGATATTGAAGTATTCAGAATACAAGCAGATCAAATGAAATTAAATAGGCGTTCCAACACACATTTTTGGCCAAAAGTTGAGACTAATTTTTCATTTTTGAGGAACCTATTTACAGAAAAGTGCAAATTTTCGTTTATAAAAACCAAGCCACATACTCTGGCTATCATTTAAAAAAAACCGCAATTTAGGGCACGCTTGGCGGAGATAGCCCCGTTTCACATACATTTTTTTCTACAAATTTATAGTATAGATTGAAAAAACATATACATTTCTGACAAAAATGACATGTAGCGTTTCAAAGCAAAGACCGTATCGAACAGGTGATGTCGTCGGTGCAAATAATTGAATATTCATTCATTCAAAAAAAAAACCCATTCAGAGAAAACTCGATTGGCAATCCAAAAAGCAGAAACAGAAACGAAACAGAAACAGAAAAAGAAACATAAAAGGAAATATATGCAATTCGCACCTGTATATTCCGTGCATCCAGGTAGTCCAAAGGATATCCGTTTATGTGGCTGTTTCCGTCGGGCTGTTCCTCTCTCTGAGCCGCCGCCCCGCCTCTCTGTGCCGTACAAACGAGCCTCGTTGCACACAGTAAAGTTAATAACACCGGACAAAACCACGCTGTGGCTTTCATCATTTCTGGAATAAAATGGGAAATAGTGAGAACAAATTCCACGGGTCCTGAACGGTACGAATGAGTGTTGAAAAAATACAATAAATAGCGTGGATTTTTTTAAGGAATATAAATATATTTGAATATATTACGACTGTTGCGGCATTACTTTCGAAAATGGGCATGCAATTCAGTAAATGAAGCCCTGGGACTTTGTTCATTTTTAGAGCAACCTTTGACCTATCACTTTTTCCCGCTGGAATAGAAAATATTAAACCGCTGACAGCTAACCTGTGAGAAATGTGCATCATATTCTGACAACAAGAAGCGCTCGTATAATTTATGGGTCACATAAATATAAATACGAGTACGAGTGCGAGTGCGAGTACGGTCCGGAGTGCTGTCCATCCGTCCATCTGAGCCTTAGTCCATGCCACAGGGACTTTTTAAATTCAAGTCTTCGGGATGTCCTTTTTGGGTTGAAATATTTCGCAAGCATTTGGAAACTATTCCAATGTATTCAATTTGCCATAGAAATAAGTAAAATATACGGTACGTATACAGATGGTTGTGTCTCCTTTAAGCCCTCCCCCTCTGCCAGAGTTTAGCTCCCTCTTTTGTATCGATGGTAGAGGAGGTGGGGGAGGGGGGTTGGGAGAGCAGCAGAACGATATCTCACCTGTCAAAAGGAGCATTAGACGGTGTGGCATAACTACTCCAACGAGTAGTATTTGCCGTCGAATATAAGTATCTGTTCAAATGGCAGAAGCATTAGCAGTAGCCGGTAATCACATGTCAAGTATGTACATATGAGTGCCATTTCATGGGAAAAGGATTTACGAGTTCGGGCCAAATTCGAAACGAATCGAATCGAATCGAACCGACCATCATCTACCGCACTTTTGGCAGTGACGACTATTGGCTGACACCTTACTATTGATTCCTTCTTTGGCTGAGGGATATCGAAAAGTTAAAGTTCACGATACAATATTGCGGGGCAATAGAGAGAATGAGAATGGAGTTTTTCTAATAAAAGTACATTGCTTAGTACACAGGTTATTTGGCCCACACATTCTTCTATTTGAAGTTGAATAAATATTGATTTTAGGACACCAAATAGTCGCAGTCGTGTGAGCAATAAAACTCCACTCCCCAATATCCCACTGATAATTGTGCTCTCGTCAGGCATTGTAATATATGTACCACTGTCGGAAACGTGATTGCCTCCAGCTGTGTGCCAGGATGCGCCTTGATTTTATCCGTAAAATACAAAAAAAAGAAGAGAAAAGGAAGAAAATATCTCAACAAAAGGAACCAAATTGCTGCCTTATCTATTTGAACTTTATGTACAAAATATACAGAATATATATATATATATTTATATGCAAATATCCCAAGAACGGAAAAGAGAGAAAAGTTTTGGTTCTTGTAATCCGACAAGGGTGTTTCTTAAATGATATTTAAGAAGGATGAAAAGGCACACTTAAGTACGGTTTCTTAGTCCATTTAATATATTTAGAAAAGGTTTTTGTTAATGGATGGAACAGCCAGGTTTCTCCAAGTCCTAAGTCGTTTGAGTAATTTTATTAATTAAATCAAATTCCATAACGAAATACTAGTTCTAAAAAATCCAAAAAACTGTATTCCATTTATGAAGATATTTATGAAGGAGCGGAAACTCCGAAAGTTCATGTTTCCTTCAACTTTTTTACTATTTCGTTTAGATTTTCTTCCGAACTTTCTTGAAACCATATAAAATTTTACGTTAAATTAGAAATAACCGTTGCGAAATATTCACATGAAAAGAAAGTCACCTTCTCAATATTAATTGCCCTCTCCGAGTATCCTTGTATCTGGTGTACAATTTATTGTTTGATGATCGAGATATATAGTATCTGTCGCTGTTAAATGTTCGACCGGATTTCGATTTTTATGAATTTTACGAGTAGATGTATATTAAGTATTCACACGACGCGCCGCGATGCCAAAAGCGTTGGGGAAAAGCGATGCCTGAAGCTCTGCTCTGGTGTACCAGACTCTGGCTCTGGCTGTGGCTATGGCTCTGGCGACTAGTATGAACGCAACAGGCTGACGACGAACGGAGAACTCAGGCTCCAGAGCATTCATGGCGTGTTTTTATATTAAACACAAAACGAAGCTGCCACACGAAGTGCCAGTGTGGCAGGAACGATGATAGACGAGCAGTCACGATGATGACAATGAGGAAGGAAACGATGTTGAGCCATGCGACCGAGTTATGAATGAATGGAAACGTGCGCCACGCACCTTTTAAGCCACCTTACGACTTACCTTGAAGGATATTTCCGATATGAAATCAAAGCAATACTGCAAAAAAGGATCTACAGTGTATGTGGCATAAGGCATATTTTAAATAATTAAATAATTAAGTATTTGCCGAAAGTTTCAGCCACGCAGGCCTCGCCTGCCTCGCCTGTCATCTGGTACTTATGCAACATGTTGCACAGTATGGTGGCAGAGTGACATTGTAATTATTGAACTCAATTAATATGTAATGAATTTCATTTACACCTTAATTGTTACCCCTGTTTGGCAGGAGCAGGAACAGGAACGGAGCCCGTGCGCCACTCAATGTCATGTCGTAGAAGGCACTGGGGATGGCTAACGTTTTCCGACGCATCCGCATCGCATTCAGGTGTAAAATTACTCGCCATAAATCCGTCAACCCCATCCGCGTTCAGGGCGGGAACAGAGGGCACTAGTTCCACACAGAATATTGGTTTTGAAGACTTGGAAATTGTATTTTGTTTCTGTACTACTTGATAGATAAAGTTCATGGCAACATAGTAGGAGTAGGTGGGATGTGATCGGACTTTTCGTTGCGTACTTTAGCCGCCTACGAACTTTGACAGGATTTTAATTGCTGTCAACACGTGTCTGTGACGTGTATGTATGCGTATGTATGGGAGTTTTGTAATTAAGCACGTAGCCCGTAGTCCGTAGCCAAACGGCTCTTGCAGCACTTTTTATAGCTGATTGAATTCTGTCAAAATGTGCCTGGTATCTGGTATCATTTTCCTGCGTGCGTGATGGTGGGAGGTTTTTAAGTGTCCTTCTTACAAGGATATGCATACATATTTATAATTAAGTAGTGTTTATCTATACTTGTTTAAAGGTCACCTCTTAAGAGGCATCTTTAAAGGCAAGCCATGAAAAATTCCATCAATCAAATCAATCTCCGCGCAAGTTTCTTCCAAATGTTTAAACGCAAACTCATGTTCAAAAATGTCAGGGGTTCTCCGCTGCTTTAACCATTTCCAGGGTTCATTCCTGCCACACACTTCAGTTGACAAAGACAAAACTCATTAATTTATTTATTAACACACGGATAACACTCTGTACAGTGCCCCATACACAGCCTGCCGCCATCGCCATTGCCCACTGGGGGAAAATCTTTTGTTTGATTTGCGTAATAAGTCAATGACTCAACCAGATTGTACCCCTCTTGTCACACCCTCTTCACAGCCCAGCCCTTTCTAATCGACTTCTAAGCGACTAAACGGTGCTAAACGGTCATTTAATGAGGAGCCAAGAGCCGAAGGCAGCCGCTTCAATTCATCCAATTATCCAATATCCAGGCCATCGACATCCCATCCAAAGACTAACAGGCTAACAGGCTTCATCCAATTATACATGTTAATATGCAATAATATAATGCCAAGGAACCTTAGTGCCTCAATGCCTTCATAATTTAAGAAACAATGCAAAATAAATCTACAGAGCCTCCACAACAACATTTAATTAGCAACGTTTTTCGTCTTAGTTAAACATTAAGCGTTTGGCTTCCAGCTGCAGTCTATTTCAAGCCCACTTACAATAAGTTTCATTGCGGATTAGTTTTGAAGCCTTTCAATTAAATCAAGTTGCTGACCAAAGGGGGAAATGGAAATACCAAATACGAAGAAAGAAGCTAGTGAAAAAGTTTTCCAAGTATTTTAAGCCCTGGCTTGGCATTTGCGTAACTTTTTATATTGTTGTTGTTGTATGTAGTAAGTTGTTGTAAGCAGTCAAAAGATTAAGCAGCAGCATCAATTGCCAATCTTTGATTTCAATCAGCTCAATCTGACCTGTGGACTGCAATCATATAAAAATCATCCTCATATTAGAAATCCTTGGCTTGGCCTAGATAGCTAGTAGCTAGATTTTAATGGAATAATCTTAAATATAGCCGTTTAACTGATATATTGGCATACTTCGATATATTGCTGCTATCGATATATTGCTGCTATTCCGATAAGTCCCCCAAACAGTGATTTAGTGTTTAAAAATACCTGCGACATGTAACCAATTTAATAAATTGTATTTTTAAGGGTATATTAGAGAAGAGAGAGTATAGAGACTTCTATACGCAGATTTTTGTAATTTTCACTATCCCAAATCACACCAAAATTTTCCTAAATGTTTTCCACTGAATTCCACTTACGGTATATTTTGAAAATGAGACGGTATATTTCGGTATATGTGAGAGGGTCGGGCGGTATATTTGACTTATAAATACGCGGTCACACTAAGGAAAACAAATATGGCGGACCTATACGCAAAACTAGAAAAAATGTAAAAATTCGGCGTTAATTGTGCATTTAAGCAATCGAAAATTGTCGTTGTTAGCCAACCGAAGTGAAAATGTTGATACGTTTTTGAAATATGTCAAATGGGAGTGCAGAATCGGCGACAATTTGTGTATGTAGAGTGCATTGTCTTGGAGTCGTGTCGCAATGCGCCCAATTGTTATTACGTGACCTCGGAAACGCCGCAAAAAATAGTTTGCACAAAAACAGAAAACAGAAACAAAAAATAGAAAATATCGTGCAGTACTAAAATTCAACCCATAGGGAAAAGCGGACCCCAGTTGAGTGAAATCCAGTGCGAAGGGCGGGCTTATGCATATACGCAGCAAAGTAAATTGTGCTAAAATTCTTTTGGCCTGGCCAATTGCCGCTTAAATAGAGTGAACAGAACGAGTGCGGGCATCCCTTGGGATGCGAATTTGAAATATCAGCAAATCGTAATTAGAGCAAAATTAACGAAACAGAATGTCTGGCGGTCGCGACAGCAACACTAGTGGCTCCAGCAGTGGCAGCAACACCACCACCACAGCAGCAGCTGCAGCCACATCTCCTGCGTCCACCCAAAGGCAACGTGGACGTCCGGCCAAGAGGGCCACCTGCACCTGGTGTGGCGAGGGGAAGCTGCCCCTGCAGTATGTGCTGCCCACACAGACGGGGAAGAAGGAGTTCTGTTCGGAGACGTGCATTGCCGAGTTCCGCAAGGCGTACAGCAAAGGCGCGTGCACCCAGTGCGACAATGTGATCAGGGATGGAGCACCCAACAAGGAGTTCTGCTCGATGATGTGCATGAACAAACATCAGAAGAAGAACTGCTCCACCAGGCATAGTGGCGGTGGGGGATCAGGCGGGGGAAAGGGTCTACCCGAAAGCGAGCGCAAATTGCTGAGCAGTGTAGCGCCCGCCCCAGCAGGTCCCTTTCAATATGAGAGCTTTCATGTCTTCGACTGGGATGCCTACCTGGAGGTAAGTAATACTATATGCTCTTGTTCACCATTTATTATTAACACTTTTTGTGTGTTTTTAGGAAACTGGCAGCGAAGCCGCCCCTGCGGAGTGCTTTAAACAGGCCCTGAATCCGCCCAACAATGACTTCAAGATTGGCATGAAGCTGGAAGCCCTGGATCCACGCAATGTCACCTCCACCTGCATTGCCACAGTCGTGGGGGTTCTGGGATCCAGACTTCGGTTGCGTCTCGATGGCAGCGACTCGCAGAATGACTTTTGGCGCCTGGTGGACTCCACGGAAATCCATGCGATCGGCCACTGCGAGAAGAACAATGGCATGTTGCAGCCACCGCTGGGATTCAGAATGAATGCCTCTAGCTGGCCCGGTTACTTGTGCAAAATCCTCATCAACGCTATGGTAGCGCCCGAGGATATCTTCCAGCCAGAGCCGCCCACGCCGGAGGAGAACCTCTTCAAAGTTGGGCAGAAACTGGAGGCGGTTGACAAGAAGAATCCTCAGTTGATCTGCTGCGCCACTGTGGATGCCATCAAGGATGACCAGATTCACGTGACATTCGATGGCTGGCGTGGGGCCTTCGACTATTGGTGCAACTACCGCTCCAGAGACATCTTTCCCGCCGGGTGGTGTGCCCGCAGCTGTCATCCCATGCAACCGCCGGGCCACAAGTCCCGCATGGACTCCAGTTCGGGCAAGCAACGTTGCCCGCGTCCCCGCTATACAGTTGTCACCGAGTCGGAGGCCATGGTCCCCGCTTCTCCGGCCACCGCCCACTTCCATCCGAACTGCAAGGGCGGTCCGTTCATCAACAACTCGAAGCTGCCGTGCATGGTGACGGGACCGACGTACCAAACGCTGGCCAAGCTGTGTCTGCAGGAAGTCCTAGCTGCCAGCACGGACACACAGCAGCTGTCCAAGCTGCTATTCGCCCTGGAAGGAGACGTCCACATTGTGACAGCAGCAGGAAAGAATTTCACAGTAAGTTCACAGCAAATGCAGCTGGATCTTTCGTCTCGAATGTGTTGTATTAATTATGGTATGGTATGGTATTGTTTAGGTTAAAATCCCATCGCCAATGCGCATGAAGGACGAGGAGAGTCTGGCCCAGTTCATCGAGACGCTGTGCACCACATGCCGGGCATGTGCCAATCTCATTTCGCTCGTCCACGAGACCGAAGAATGCAAGAAGTGCGCCCAGAGCAGAAAGCGTCAGCTGACACAGTCGTCTACGCCTCCCTCATCGCCCGTGCTGTCGGATAAGCGACAACGGCCATCCTCCGACAAGGTGGTGATCAAGCAGGAAGCGGGCGCCAAATCCCCGCCGGACATGAAGCCGGTGAAAACATCGCCGAGCAATGGGAAAGAGCATACGAATCAGCATCAGGATACTCAAAATAGCCACGGGACAAACAACGGAAGTGACCATGAGAGTAAACCCAGTGCGAAGGTGGTCATCAAAACAGAACCCAACTGCGTAACTGGCGGAAGGACATCCACCACAACGCAGGCCTTGCGCAAAGTACGCTTCCAGCATCACACACACAACAACAACAACAACAACAACAACAATAGTATCATCAACAATGGAAACACAGAGACAAACCAAACCACGCCACCAGTGAGCAACTCTTCGTCTTCGTCGTCGTCGTCGTCGTCATCGCCGTCGTCGTCCTCGTCGACTACAAGTTTGGCGGCGGGCGGGACAGCTAATGCGAGTGCTATTGGAAAATACCTGGCCCCACTGGTGGCCGAGGTGCATCCGGAACAGATCAACGTGAAGCCCTCGAACAGCTATTACAAATCTCCCACAACACTCTCCTCCAGCGCCTCCTTGCCAACATCTGTGTCGACTCCGTTCACTGGCTGCCAGTCGGCATCATCCACTGCGCTGGCTGCAGGGGGAGTGACGGCTCCCAAGGCAGCCACAGCGCCGGCAGGGGCAGCTGCTGCCTCCACCAGCTACACAGCAATTACCTCGCCCCTCAGCACACCCACGTCTGCATCTGCGGCTCATCTGCGCTCACAGCCCATCGATTGGTCGATCGAGGAAGTCATTCAGTACATCGAGAGCAATGATCACTCGCTCTCAGTCCACGGGGATCTCTTCAGAAAACATGTAAGTAGCACACGAATTCTGTCCCAAATTGTATTCTAATCTATTATATTCGAATGGATTGCGCACAGGAAATCGATGGAAAAGCCTTGTTATTGCTAAACTCGGAAATGATGATGAAGTACATGGGCCTGAAGCTGGGACCAGCCTTAAAAATCTGCAATTTAGTCAATAAGGTAAACGGTCGCCGAAATAATCTGGCACTATAAACGATAAACAACAAAAACTAAACATAAAAGACATGTACGGAATGAAGCAGCCTCCAAACCATTAATTAATAACATTTCCGAACGAGTTAAAAGTACAGGAACACTGTTGACAAATTAGTACCTCCCATACCACGGTTCTAGAATTTATTTTGGGTTATTTGTGAAGACAGAGCCTTATTTCCATAATACATATATAGGAACTTGCGCGGAAAACTTTGAATTCTTCATATAAAATAGCTGCTAATTCTTGAAATATAATACGGTTTTCTTTTGCGTTTAAGACATATTTACTATTATATGCAGACGTGATCCAGTTTTCAAAATACCCCTAGAAGCCGTAATTTGACTGTAAATTGTTTTCATGAAGTGTTCGAAAACTAATCAATTCGAACGGTTTTTATTTGTCCTTGCAATAAAACAAACTTTTCAAAAGTTTTGTTCTTTGATCATTAAATGCAATAGAAACATATTGAAAACTGGAAACCCTGCCACTCAAAAATGCATTGCACATACATAATGAATATTTATTAAACACAAATACAAACACAAACACGCACACACTAGGCATCGCATCCCACATTAACAGAAGAATCTAACAAGATACAAGAATACGATTAGAACTAGATTTTAAGAGAAGCCAACACACACACAAGTTTGGAATGATTGTAAATATTTTACATAAATAATTTTGTTGACTGAACAAACAATGAAATATTAATATTTTAGTTGCAAAAAAAAAACCAGAAAATAAATATTAAGGCCCTTCTTTTGAAATTTTTGCTTTGCAATAATGCACACACACACAGACACACCCACACCCTCTTATCTGTAAAGTATGGCAATATGTCTCTCATTATGTTTAGATTCAACCCACTTACACATTCGAAATTAACAGAGAAACAAAGCGAAAACCCTGTATATATACGCGCCTACATATACATAATTAGTAAACTAAATATTAATAAACTCCCAAGATTTGTTATACTTTTAGTTGTACATTGTATGTACATATGTATCATCAATTACACGCAGTACACGCTCGGCTTAATCGAATGAAATGTAACAACACTATCGAAAACCGAAAACTTGATCTTATCAGAAAGCCAATGGCATGAAATCAAAGCAGATGCTTCCTTTGATTTTAATATTTTGTTATTATTATACTATTTTACGATCCACAATCGGTGGTTTAATTCATCGAAAGTACAGTTCAGAGTCAGAAAATTACATATGTATTTAGACCGCACACACACTGGCTTCCTTATCGACAACAAGAAAAAAAAACAACAAAAAATGTACATTTTAATATATAACGAATCTATTTTAGGTATATCTTTAATTAATCACTGTTATTTCCTTTGGATAATTCTAAAAATACAATACCTATGCATACATACATGTGTATATGACATTATGACAGTATGGATCTCTATGGAACATACATAGCTTATAAAAATGGACAAGGGCTGGTGCGTGGGTGGCTCATATTTTGAATGCACAAACGAATTAATTTACTTGTCTCTAATTTCAGTTGAAAGAAAAAAAGATATCAAGAAAAAAAATGATTTTTTGTTGCCATTTTTTGTTAATATATATTTGTTCAATATTTTCAATGTTGTTAATGTAAAAACAAATAGTATCAGACTATTGAAATCTGAATAAATATATTTAGAGTATATGGATTTGTGCTATAACTTATGGAATAATAGAGATCACTTATACCTGATCTCTTGTGGCTACATCGTCGTCCTTATTTGAAAAGGCGGCACATCGATATAATGCAAATGGAAGCGATATATGTATATCGATGTATTCCAGTTAACGGCGAACACTAAACGTCTTTTTGAAAAGCAGTTATTTTCTTTGCTTTCTCATCAAATTGATAAGTAAAAGAAGCATGTTCTTATGTACACAGCAAACTCCCATGGATGGGGCCACCGTTTTATCTCCAACGAGGAGAAGAAGGAGAACAAACAGTGGAGGGCAAGGCAAGGCTCTAATTGAATTAATAAGATAACAGAAAGCAACAAACCGAATGAAATCGTTCGGTAGGTGCGACTTCTGGACTTGGTGATGGGCATGGGCATGGGGAGGAGATCGTGTGTAATATTAATATAGCCACTGGATTGGATTGGCATGGGTGGAAGGAAATGCTCGATTAGATTACAATTCAACGGATTTCAAAAGATATCTACAAACATACACACATACATACATATATGCAATGGATTGTGTCGCCAGATCCAGCAAACATTTAAATGGGGGCAAAAGATGCGCCGGCCGGTGTGGCTGACCCAAATGATGAGAATTCCTTTGACTTGAGGGTGTATTATATGCATGCTAGTGCTAGTGTCGCGTCCGTTATTAAGTCGGTCTCTTTGAATCAATTAAAGTTGCACCCGAATTGATCACGCCAAGCCAAGGTGCAAGGGGGCTGGTCTTCGGCTGGATAGCTACACGTCAGGCCCATTATTATACGGCGAGGGGTGGGTGTCCATCATATTGCGCCCGGCCACACACACACGCACACGTAACGTAACTTTTCAATTCGACAATAGAATAGAACCAAACCGTTGGAGAGGAGAGCGATAAAAAGAAGCTTTCAGAGAGCGAAAGCTATAGATATGTATATCTATATGTATATCAGTGCTGTTCTGCTAAAAAAGCTAAAAACTAGGCTAGGCCTAAATAAACCCAACTTTAACAAAACAGAAATGCTGCCACAAAGTTCACGTCACGATGCTAAGCAATAACTATTTTGGCATAAATATGCAGCGATAAAAATCCAGATGCCATGTTTATTTAAAGCTTAACAAGCAGAATGTGTTTAAAAAATGCTAGATATATGTTGAAATAAGCTAGAATGCCAGCACTGACTTACATACATATGTATATCGATATACATACGTACATCGCTCTCGAGTATATAAAGGCCCGGCGTAGCGAAGCTTTCTGCATTCTCTCGATTCCCGTTGTTTCTTTTCTTGTGTACCAAAGCGAAGTAAAACATAAAATCCAAATACGATGGCATCTTTCGTTGGCAAAAAATACAAGCTGGAGAAATCCGAGAACTTCGATGAGTACATGAAGGAGCTGGGTAAGTGCCAAAAATAGGATCGATTGAATTATTTTTGCGCAATGCAGCGGAAGTAATAGAGTGCGCAGAGAGTGGAAGGGGATAAGCTGAAAAAGCCCAACTGCAAAAACCACCGGCCGGCATTTTTCGCGATAGTATGCCAAATCTGTGCGTCTGTGTGTGTGAAATCAATAGAGATGAAGTAAGGAAGGCGGAGAGAAAAGAAACGAGAGATAAACGTGCTGATGCTTCTGCTGCGGCTGCGGCTGCTGTACCAAAAATTTATAGTTGCGTTGGGTTGGCGAATTTCGAGTGCAAAGCGCATAAAAGTCATAAAACTTATCGGCGGGCGAACACGTATGGTCATGAATAGTCGTAAAGGGAGGCAGTAAACGGTAAAGCAGGCCCAGAAAAAGCGAAAAAAAACGAATTAGGCAAATGATGAACTTTGGTCAACGGCCTTTTCTTTGAGTCACCCGAAAAGTTGTTTAGTCTCTCTCCCTCTTCATCTCTCTTTCTATAAGTAGTGTTCTTGCTCGCCAATTTCGACTGTCTCTAAAACAAGCACAAGCACATGATGATGGTGTTTTTGCGACAGGTGCTATCATTAAAGAATATACATACATAGTATGCATGTATATATGTACATTTGGGGGAAAGTTCGGAACTGAACTTTGCGCTCGACCGAAAAACGTTAGATAGGTAGATAGGTGCTTCCGATCTTTGCCCTTGTCGCTGTCTGCAGTCTAGAGTCTAGACATAGAAATGGGAGAGGGCGGGTGTCCGATTGAGATCGGTTGATGGAAACTGGAGCTGTCGCGTCGCCTTGCTTTGTGTGTGGCGTGGGTTCTGTCTTGCGGCTGCGTTTTCCAGAAATTGTTTGTATTTTCTGCGGTTTCCTCCGTAGCAACGTAGCCACGTAGCCTCTCAATTTTCCAAATCCAAACAAGCCTCCCCTTACAATACTCTCGGTACTCTCTGTACTCGGTACCGTCGCGGTGGGGGTGGGTGGAGGTCTGTATCATGCTACGAGGGCAACCTGTTGATAGGGCCTCCTCTTCCTCTATCAGCCGTCTATATAATAGGTACACAATATAATATATGGGAATTGTGAGGGGAGTGATAAACTATATGCTTATATATGGGCTCGATAATTGCGATCCGATTACGGATTTTGCACTTTGACGGCGGCGTAGCACTTATCGTTCGGTTCGGTTCGGTTCCGTACTGTAGGAAATTGCAGGCGATTGAGAGGGGTGGGGGGGAGAGGGACGGGCTAATCTATTCAAGGTTCTCCTCGAACTTTCGGACAGTTGATGGGGCTCCCATCGGTGGTCATCGGTGGGAAAATATCGAACGTAGAACACTTGACTTGACTTGACATTTGGCTTCTTTTCGTTTCTTCATACATAATTGAGCATAATTGATTTGTCCGTTTGATTGGAGGAGGGGGCGAGACCTCTCTCTGCCTCTATCTCTGTAGGATACGTGGCATACGTGGTGCAGCAGCAGCAGCAGCAGCAGCAGCATCAGACTCTACAGATAAGGTGGGGTCGTGCTCATCGGGCTAAATATAGAGAGGGGGCTGGCTGGCCAATTGATAAGCTGCTCCAAGAGGAAGAGGAGGAGCAACAGATAGATGCCTGCCCGCATTGTTCGTTAACCTTGAGCACGACTTTTGACGTCTCTCTGCATCTCCGCCGTCGCCGTCTCCGTTTGCGTCTGCGTCGACTTCTGCAGCGTGGAACTTCTCTCATAATTCAGTTTTATTATTTTTAATTAAATATAATATGATTTGCATTGAGCATTGAGTTGTGCTGTGCTCTTTGGCGGGGACTAATTCAATTAGGTGCAGTCCCTGTCCGTGTCCCTCTTTTCCGCCTTAAATCATGCCACATCGAATGCAAGACTCATGTCATCTTTTTTTGCAGGCGTCGGTCTGGTCCTCCGTAAAATGGGCAACAGCATCAGCCCCACTGTGGAGGTGACCCTCGAGGGCGATACGTACACCCTGACCACCACATCGACCTTCAAGACCTCCGCCATCAGCTTCAAGCTGGGCGAGGAGTTCGACGAGGAGACCCTCGATGGCCGCCAGGTCAAGAGCATCATCACCCTCGACGGCAACAAGCTCACCCAGGAGCAGAAGGGCGACAAGCCTTCGACCATTGTCCGTGAGTTCACCGACGCCGATCTGACCACCGTAAGTATTTGAGATATCCTTGATCTTGGATGATCCCCTCTTGCTGATCCACTGCTTTCCCTTCCTCTATACCTCTCCGCAGACCCTCACCATTGGTGCCGTGAAGAGCGTGCGCATCTACAAGGCCGTCTAAGAGCTGTCCCTGACTGACTGACTATATCTGCATCTAATCCCCCACACATAACCATTGAATTTCGCATTAAAACTCATCTTGTTATTGACTAACAGTTGATCGAAACAAAAAAAAGAACTGCACCGCTAATCCTCATGTTACACTGTAAACAGTAACTGTATGCAGCACACACACATACACCAATTACGAGAGTACTCGTACTCGTAATCGTAATCGTACTCGTACATTCACAGCACAGCCAGTGTATCGGTGTATGACTATTTCTGAATGCATTTTGAATAAACTGAAACGCTGCAAGAGTAGTGCTTTTTAAATCGAATGATTATTTCCTTGGGTAAATGGCATAGCATAATTTATACCAGTGGCAGATCCCAGGCACTGGGATACCATTTATACCAGTGGCAGATCCCAGGCACTGGGATAACCATATCGTTTCATGAGTACACTCGAGTAAACGAATCGATTATGGTGTAGTCTTGATGGATCCTTCAGTCAAGAGAACACTCTTGAGGCCCTATCCGATTGAATGTTGACGCAAGAACGCGCATTTCCCTACCCGCCGCCCCCCCCTTCAGTATACGCCTATTATCATAAATAATCATCCGACTTTTATGAGGCCCCTCCCCACGCATTTCCGCTTTAAGTATTCGCGACTTGAGCTCCAATTGAGGATGGTATGTGGCATGTTTACACCGTGCTACAAGAGTGGGTGGGTGGCAGTGGCATGACGCAGGCGCACTTCCCGAGAACTGCTTTTGTGCAACATGGCCACATTTTTTAGTTATCCGTTCGCCGCTTGCCGGCTATACAGCTGCGGCACAGAAGGAGTCCGATTGCAACATCCCATTTCCATGGCTGTGTCCGCCGTGGATTGAGTCATCGGTAAATTGTTTCTGTGTATGTTTTTGCCAGTATTATATATCATAAACAAATGTGGACTACGCTCCGATACGGGGAAATGGAAGTACATGGCCTGATTGGAGGAGTGTTGTTGCAGGTGCGAGGCAATTCGATAAAATCCACTCGTACGAGTATAGGTGTGTTTCCATGTGCCTTCCTGCGTGGTGTGTGCTCTGTGTTGTGTGGGTGTAAATATTGTGTAATCACGAATCAAGGCGAAAAAAGCTTGCCTACTTTGCGGCGTCTCTGAAAAGTTTAAACAATTAAATTGTTTCTGATTGTAGCGGGGGAGAGTATTCACTGCGAGAGCATTTCCAGCCGAAAGCTCTTTCCAGAAACGGGTTTTCTGCCAGGGCGATTGGAGAGAAGAGAGGAGATCTCGTTTGCGTTTCGCTTCTGCTGCCGTGGCTGTGGCTGCCGTATCACGCCATAGTATCGCCGTTACTTTGTGGAGCCCGCTCCAACGTACGCTCGTTCTCCCGCTCTTCGATGTTGGGGAGAGATAGAGCGTACGCCTCATGGAGAGGAGAGACTGGCGGCGTTTCGTTGTTGTTTACAAATTGTGCTGCCGCTGCTCCCGCTGCTATTGGAACTTGTAGCTTTCCCTGCGATTGGAAATTTGAATTTCGTAGTCGCCGAACAGTAAAACAGTTGAGGTTGAGCCGCTGCCCTGGCCACGATACGATCGATCTCGCAGTTCGTCGTTCCGTTCCTTTCCCCTTTCGACTCTGTCGCGCATTCCACACGAAACGTAGGAACAAGAATTGATATAGTACCATATATACTATATGATTCTATAGCATTTGTGCAATCCCCAATTTAAAATGTGAGTAAAGTGCAGAAATTCCATGCGGTTTCCAGTATGGAGTGCATCTGTGTCTGTGTCTGGGAGACTGGAAATATTCCACTAATCCAATTTCCATGGAAATCAGAAACGACTTATCAGAGAGACATTTGTTTATGTTTATCGAGATTTCCAGACACGATAGGAGGAGGACAGGGGCGATTGTGGGATTAATTAAACAAATGCATATTAATTATGAACGAAGTTCGCTCTCTTTCTCCGGGTATTTATGGTCATGCAAATGTTACATAACCCCTCCACACGACAAAAAAAAATTAAAAAACGGACAAACAATACGATTGTCAAGTGCAAAGAGCAGGGAACGAGGGAAAGAGAACCCAATGTCTGCTGATATGTACATACATATAATAGCTCTCCCACTCGAATCGAAAGGCGACTATCACCAGATCTTAAGTAATCGCTCGAAACTTTTTCAAATATTCCCATATGACGAAACAGAAAAACACTCAACATAATCGTCTCTTCTGCATGGATGTTTCTTTGCTTTGAACTTTGTTCTTAATGATAAATACATGTGTAGTACATATCAAGAGAGAGAAGACCTATTGATTGGCTTCTAATGGTAGAAGAGAGTCTTTCTCTTATTTCTGTATGAAGAACCCCTTCTTAAATGAAAAACAATCTGTGGAGATGTTTCCCTTGCATTTCTAGTCCCCCGAAGATGTTGCACCCACACACCCCCAAAACTTATAAGACATCCTCTCCCCACCCGCAGATAAACCGCCTACAGAATGGATCGCCAGAGTCTAGCATCCTTTGTCAGTCCGTACAAGTGCCGTCCATGGATGGCGAGCACTGGAGCCGCTGCACCCAGCGGTGGCGGCAAGGGCCTCAAGGGCATTGTGGCGGGCGGCATTACGGGCGGCATTGAGATCTGCATCACCTATCCCACCGAGTACGTGAAGACACAGCTGCAGCTGGACGAGAAGGGGGCCAACAAGCGGTACAACGGCATCGGAGATTGCGTGAAGAAGACAGTGCAGCAGAAGGGATTCTTTGGCCTTTACCGAGGCCTGAGCGTGCTCCTCTACGGCAGCATACCCAAGTCGGCAGCGAGGTGAGTGGACACATCCCCCTCCCTAGAGAAAATTGAATTAAAATTAAATGGTGATCCGTCTTGCAGATTTGGAGCCTTCGAGTACCTGCGCGGACACGCTGTCGATGCCAATGGACAGCTTTCTACAGCCGGAAAACTCCTCTGCGGCCTGGGAGCGGGTGTCTGCGAGGCCATTCTGGCCGTGACACCCATGGAGACAATCAAGGTGAAGTTCATCAACGACCAGCGCAGCGCCAATCCCAAGTTCAAGGGATTTGCCCACGGCGTCGGACAGATCGTCAAAGCGGAGGGCATCAGTGGGGTGTACAAGGGCCTCACGCCCACCATCCTGAAGCAGGGCTCCAACCAGGCCATCCGCTTCTTCGTCCTGGAGTCCCTGAAGGACCTATATAAGGGCGACGATCACAACAAGCCAGTGCCCAAACTGCTGGTCGGTGCCTTTGGCGCTGTGGCCGGAGCCGCATCTGTGTTCGGCAACACGCCTCTGGACGTCGTGAAGACGCGCATGCAGGGCCTGGAGGCATCCAAGTACAAGAACACTGCCGACTGCGCCATGAAGATCCTGAAGAACGAGGGCGTGGGAGCCTTCTACAAGGGCACGGTGCCGCGTCTGGGACGCGTCTGCCTCGATGTGGCCATCACGTTCATGATCTACGACTCGTTTATGGATCTCTTCAACACCGTGTGGAAGTAGAGCGACGAGACGTGGAGGAGGAGGAGGCATTTAGTGTTAGTTCCGATCCCTCTGAACCCCTGACCTAGTCGACTGCTAGTTTGCTTGATTTATCCGATATATTCCACTGGAAAGAGCATTTCTATGGTTACGTTACGTTATGTTACCCTACGTTACGTCCTATTGCGTATCAATTATACAGAATATTTGTAGACAGAAGAGAGAGCATTTAAAATCGAAACGGAAGAAGAAGTGTGTGATCTGTGATCTGTGTGTTCCTTTAATTGCAACTAAATTGTGGATTGTAGATTGCTTGCACCATGGTTCGTGTATTGGATAGGGGAGAGGGGATAGGGGGACTGGGGATTTAACCTACAACTAAAGACTAAGGCACGCTCCTATCCTAATCCTCCTTCTGGGTCCAGGATCCTTCTATCGCACCACATTTAGTGGTATCGAGGCCTGCTTGCTGCTCACAATACGGCCCAGCCTCTCGTCCAAGGGCGCCGCCAGCTCCTGCCAAATGCATTTGCCAATCAGCGATATCTGCTCGATGGGAGGCCGAAAGGCCACCAGAAGATTTAGGCATATTCCGTCCGTGTTCTCCCCCTCGGAGGCACAGTGCTCCACGCTCAAGAGGCCGTGCGGCTTGTGTTGCGGCAGCTCCGCGCCAAAAATCTCAATCATGAACTTTCGCAGGGTCGAGTGAAGGCTGCGGTTCGGATGGAGCTCCACCGTGGGAAAGTGGTGGGCGTTCTTCTCGCTGATGAGGATGTTCATCGAGTTGCTGGCCCGTTTTCGGGCCACCGCCAGGACACGCAGGTAGTTCCTCCTGTGGGGGTATCGCGTGGGCAGGATGTTGCCGTGCCACAGCGGTTCTCTGGCAATCTCCGTCGCAACCGTCTTCACAACTCCCTTGTGGTAGGCCCGTCCAATGTCAATGATGTTCAGAATGTCATTGGCCCGCAGTGGCACCTCCTGCGGATTTAGCACCCATCGCGCTTGAATGGACTCCGCATCCGCATCTGCCGGCGTCTTCAAGCGTCCGCCAGTGATGCGTCCCGTCAGCACAAATCGGAACCAGGAGCCCCCAGCCGCCTCCACAGCGAGCAGTGTCGTTAGCTCCGCATTCAGTCCGGTTTCCTCAAACACCTCCCTTGCAGCGGCCTCTGTGATGGACTCGCCCCGTTCCATGCGTCCAGCGGGGAGGTACCACTTGCCTGCAAATAGCAGAGTAGAGTAGAGAATCATTAGAAGAGTGGGGGTAGGGGTAGGGGTAGGGGGCACTCACCTGCACAGCTCTGTTTGGCCTCCTCGATCATGAGCAGCTCGTCGTGCTCGTTGATCAGCACACAGGCCACAATGTAGGTGACCGTCTGTCCGAGTATGGGCATGAAGTCGGATGCCGACGACGGCTGCACTCCCTGCGCCTCTGCGGTGGCATTCTGCTCTTTCAGCGAGAAATCGCACAGCTCTGTGGTGATGTCGCCCAAATCTTTGCCCTCCAGCAGGCGACGCACTTTCTCCTCAATAGCAGGCATCCTATCCTATCCTTCTATCTCGTGTGTATTTCTGTGTCTGCGTCGAGAAAGTGTACAAAAAATCGTTGAACGAATAGAATTATGATGAGTGGGGCATACTAGATTTTCTAAAACTTACATTTTCTGGGCACTGGCACTCAAATAATGACTCAATTCGACAAGCATGCCTCCTCCACTTCCCGCCTCAACCTCCTCTCTGGCTACGATGTTGATGATGATGATGATGATCTCTGTGCAAGCGAGTGTGGCATATGCAAATTATGGAATTCTTTTGCGTTTTGCGTTCTGCGTTTTGGGGAGTGGAGGTAGAAGTAGAAGTGGAATGAACGAGCGGGCGAGCGATCACAAGAGTGGCCAAGATGTGACTGTGGCTCTAATGCCGCCGCTGCTGCCGCTGCCGCTGCCGCCAATAAAACGGCAAAAGACGGCAATCAACTTTTTGTTGCTATTTTCTGTGGCTGGCTGTGTGTGCTCCAGCACACAGGTGCGGTGCGGTGTGGTGCTTGCTTGGTAGTCTACTGGCTGGCTGTGGCCTGGCCTCTATTTTTCTATTGATATCCGAATGGATGTCAAATAAGCCGCTCGACGGGTTTTGCTCTGGAGAAAGTGCATTGGAATGCCTGTGTCTGTGCTGTGTCTCTGCTCTGCTCTGTGTCGCCTGCTGCTTTGCTCTGTGTCCGTGTCTCCTCCTGCTGTTCTTTGGCCAGAATCATAAACAGCTGCAGCACTTCTGCTCCAGCTTTTCTGTTATTGCACATTAATTGCACTTCACTTCACTTTAAATTGCTCGTTCTTATTAATGATAGAAGCAGAGCCGCCGAGCGAGAGAGCTGTTTGTTGTGGGATTATTTGGCCGCCCGCCTGTGTGAAGGTGGAAATATATATAGGTTATAGATTTTGGTGTGTTACTTATAGTTTTCCGTCGATTTTGTCAATGAAGTCGACTAATGTTTGGTACGAACAGCTGATGTCTTCTTTTTCAAAGAATTTGTTTTGTAAATATCATTATTTATATTTACTTAGAGATGGGAAATTTTGTCTTGTTGAGTTATATTTGGTACACTTAAAAATGATTAAAATGTCGATTCTTACTCAAGTAGTTCCTTGAGCACTTCGGTACGGTATTCCAAATTATCTTCCAATTTCTCATATCATAGCTTTTTCACATGAAATTTTTGGAAAATTCGCGCTAGGCAGAAAGAAAAAACCTCGATATAATGGGCGATATGTCTCGAAATACGATACTTTTCCAGAAATGAACAATCCTAATTTGTATATTATTGGACCACTCCTTAGAAGGAAAACCATAAATTAAGGCAAAAAGATATCATCATCGAATAACTAATCACCGGATGAAACTGTTTACTTTGATTTTAGCAACTCTTATCTGTTCATTCAAATCTTCCCGCTGGGAAATATCTTCCCCGTGAAAGGAAGTTTATGAAATTTCCCCTGGGAAATTGCTGGAAAGCAGAGAAAAAAGTGGGTATGGGCAGCAGGCAAAACGGTTCAGAAAATTCAACGCCTGCAAGGTAAAATCCACCCCATCTGCTCAATATAACCTGAGGACAGGCCTGTCCTCACGGTATATCGTCGAAAAATGACGGCTAGGTGAGGTTCGTGCGAGCCTTGGAATTTCCCTTGGCTGTTTTTGCGTGTTAACCATACCTTTCGTTCGTTGAACCCAAAAAAAGGCAAAATGAGAGGAAATTACTCTCTTTCGCTCATTTTTGCGTGAGGTATCAAAACATCGATATTTCTTTAATTTGGCGGTAATTTTGAAAAAAGATTGATGAAATTGCCTAAATTGATTGATATTTACAAGATTTACATCGTTTTGAGAAACTAAGAGAATTATACTAAAATCTTGGCGAGTGTGTGCCTATCGAATGCGTTACCGCTTAACAGTCTGTTGATTCTTTTAGCGTCAATGGCTTTTAGTTTGGTTTTGTTTAGGAACCAAGGTTTGGATGAGGTAGATGGGAAAAGCGAGTAGTATCCTCTTTGTGTGGCGCTTGCAAGCTCGGCATACTCTCTTTCCCATTCTGCTTTTAGGATTCTGTGTATTTCACATAGTGCATCCTTTAGATTCCATTTCATTACTATGAGTTATGAGTTTTCCCCGTCTATGGGCTTCCTTGGCTGCTGTGTCTACTGACGTGTTCTGGGGAATGTTCGTGTGTCCAGGCATGTAGTGCACCTCTACCGTTTTTAAAGATTGGCAGTGGTTAATCTTCTCTCTGATTTTGTAGGCAATAGAGTTGTCTTGAATGGTCTTGGCCAGGATAAGAGCTCCGTTTCTGCTGTCCGTCAGGATCGCGACACGAGGGAAGTTGCTCGAGATGGCGTGATCCAAGGCTTTCTCGATAGCCAACAGTTCAGCGGAGAGTGAGGATAGGGTTTTAGCGTGTAAAAGCTGTACACGAAGCATGATCTATCATGCAAGAAGGCGGCATTTGAGTGCCCCTCTGCGATTGACCCGTCCGTGTAGTAGGTCTCAAAGCCTCCCTTTGCCAAATGTGCCCTCTTTTCCCGTGAAGAATTAAAATGCTGGCATGGTCAATCGAGTGCTTGTTAGCCGCTATGACTACCAGGGCAACAAATTCAATATGTAATCCAATTTAATCCAGCACTACTTTAAGGTGCCAGATTTGAATAACTAACCATACAATATATGGTTAGTGTTTGAATCCACTTAAGCAATCTAGTATTAAGTGATAATGTCTATATTTTTTAGGCGCCAGATTTGAATTTAGTTCAAATGTTGGAAAATATAACAAACATGAACATGAAACAAATTTAGTATTAAATGCAAATGTCTGGCAGCACTACTTCTTGCGATTTATGATGGGCGCCAGATTTAAAATTCTGTCGTTTGGCCACACTGATCTTCCGTTGTATGGCGCCGCATTTAAAATTATTTGAATGCCAACAAATTTTCAAAATGGCCATGGGCGCATGGTTAGGGTTGGGGGGGACGGTGGCTGCAAGTGCGATAATGTAAATGTTATATGGTAATTGCAGCGACAACAGTCATCATTCAACTCCAGTTCAAATTTAGCCGACAAACAGCAAACAGGCGTTGCTCCCATAGATTAATATTAAAGCACACCATATCCCCATATCGCCATATCCTCCTCCCAGCACCATCTCATATATCGCTGCGTCGGGGGCATATGTTTGTGGTGTCTGTATCGTTGCTGCCGCTTTTGCTTTTGCTGCTGCTGCCGTTGCTGCTGCTGTTGCAGGAAGCTCTTCTGATTGCCGGCAATAAAATTTGAATGCGGAAATTTCATTGTTTACCCAAATCGATCATCATTAAAAGCGTTGCTGTTGCCATTCCCATTCCCATTCCCATGTTGAGTGCCAGTGCCAATTGGGCCTGGAATCCATGGCGTATACTTAACGTGGGTGGTGCTCGGTGATGGGGCTGTGGGCTGGGGGCTGGGCCCGGGTAGGTAATTCAATTTCTGTGCAAATGCTTGATTTGCCATTTAGCTGCGAGACCTAATCCATGTCCTTGGGCTTTCCTTGCCTTTCCTTCGACTGCTTATTATTGGTGCTTGTCCTGGAGCTCTGTGGCTCTGTGGCACTGTGTGCTGCTGCTGCTGCTGCTGTGTTGCCGCAACCGCTGCTGCTGCCACATTTCTGGCATAAGACTTTTGTCATTACATTGTTAATTTGTTTTAGTTGTTTTTTAATTTCCTTGGAGAGTCGCAACCTTCTCGTAGAAGCGAAGAGGCGCGCACACATGCGTGCCATCATGGGGGAGAGTATTAGTATTAGGCTGTGTGCGTGTGTGTGTTTGTGTGTGCATCTGTGTGAGTGTGGGGGCGTACTAATGTACTCTGAGTGGATCTCTGGTAATAACGGCTAAAGTAAAATGCTGATAAAGTGGCAAATGTTTTGGAATGCGTATGTCTGTGTTTGGCTCTGTGTCTCTGTGTGTGTGTGTGTGTGTGTGTATAAGTATGTGGCTGCTGCTGCGTGGATATGTGGATACTGCGATGACAAGCAAAAGCGAACACAAAACGTTCATTTCCCACATGCACCATTATTCGTTAAAACCCGTAAATTTCACCGAAAACGAACAGAGCAGAGCCAGAGCAGAGCCAATGGCAGTGGCAGAGACGCACGACAGGCCAGGCAGGGGCAACAGCAACAACAGCAGCAATCCAAGAAGCTGCTTAACACGAGAATAATGTTTAAAATGTTTATTATGTGTGCAAGTGACGCGAGCAGGGCCGCTTCCTCCCCTCCTCCATCCGTTCCCTTTTGGGCCAATCTCCCCCCTGCCATCCCTTCCCCTCTCTAATGCTTAGAGATGACAGGCTCAAACGCACCAGAAATACACACACACACATAAACACATAACTGTTTTGCTTACTGTTACAGATATCTCCTGTAGTCAGCAACGAAAGGCATATGAAACAGAAGGGTGAGGGCCCATGCGAGAGCGAACCTTCAGGGAGTGCAAGTCGAGAACATTGATTCGGAACCGACAGAGACTGTGTACTTTGTTTTTGCATTCTCGGGACCGACTCAGCGCTGGCCAAGCAGGCGAAGGATACCCCAAAAAAGGAAACAGCTTTTTGACTGTTGCATGAGGCAACATTTTGGTAATTTCGGTAATCGTATAGGCCGTGTCCTCTCTTCAAATATACCCTGCCTATGGCAATGTTGATTTTCGTTTAGCCAGCAGCACTGCCACAGCTACTGCCACTCTCCCTCCCTCCCTCCCTCCCTCTTTCGCCCTCCCACTGTTCTGCTGCTGCTGCTGCTGGTGACGCCTGACGATGACGACGACGACGACGACAACGACGACCGACGCCGGATGCGAAACAAGTAGTCCAAATAACCCGCAATAAGCTTTTGTCACGATTAACAAGGCTTACGCAAATGTGTGTCTTCTGTGGTGTGTTGGCTCCTTTCCCTGCCCCCCTGCCCCCCCACCAACCACTCTCTCTCTTCCGCTCTCTGAACATAATTACATGCAGAGACGGAGCGAGCGTATGAGCGTGTGTGAGCATGAGTGCGTGCTTGGGTGTATGGGTGTGCGGGTGTGTGGGTGCGTGCGAGTCTGCCATATTTTAGATTAATGATGGCGTCGACTCGTATTAGGCAAATGAAGAAATCGACATCGACATGCGGTCGGTCGGTCTGAGGTTAAGGTGAGTCAGGATTCAGAGGCTCAGTGGCTCGTGGCCCACGCTCCTTATGCCTTGTGCGGTTTTCACAGCATTTCCGCAACAAATTTGCCACAACAATAAGTGCATATCATTATGCTGATTTAAGTGGGTAGAACACAGAGCACCCCGCACACACACACAGACACACACTCGTACGAGTATAAGTAATGCCCCCATCTATAGCGAGTTATTGCCCGCACACCTGACCCCCAAGACCCCAGACCAAGCAAATATATCGTATGTCTGGTACAAAGGAGTAGGAGTGGGAGTGGGAGTGGGTGTAGGGATCGTGGAGTCCTGATTGGGGTCGTACTTTTGGTGGGGTGGTGCGGTGTGTGGGGTGGGGAGTGTGCATGCAACGGTCGGGTACATAAATCTTTGTTTAAAGACACATGCACAATGTAAGTTAAATTGGCAATAACGTGCTTTTCTTTTTATATGTATATGCCACACAAACACACACAAATACACACAAGCACACGGACATTTATCATATGTGTACGTATGTACATACATGCAGATTGTATGTACATGTGTGTGTGTGGCTCTGTGTGTGTACATAACGGTAACGGAACCTTGTTTGCAAGGAAGTAACAACCTGTTCTCACCCCGTAACGCTCCAACGTCGTACATCGCCATCGCCATCGCCATCGTTTCACGTCGTCGTCCTCGTCCTCGTGGGTTTCTCGCCGCCTTTATGTCGTAGGGAGGTCCTGGTGTGGTCTGGTCTGGTCTCCTTTCTTCCTTTCAGGAGTCATTCTGTGGGGTGGTGGCTCTCCCATCTGTTTTTGTTGCTGTTATGCTTTAATTATGCCCTTGTCAAAAGGTGGAACCCAGAACCCAGGACCCGAGAACCGGGATCCAAGGATTGCCATTTCTGTCCCTGGCTACAGCTCCTTTTGTTCGCGTTTTTCGGATACAAATTTATATAGAAATGAAATCTGGTTATGGGTGTGGGGGCCAAGGTGGGGGGTCTCATAAAATTCGTTGGGAATACACATCATTGATTGCAAATGCATGCAGAGGCCCAGGAATCTGCAGAATCATCAATGCCACGCGCTGGATAAAAGAAGGAGAGCCCTGGCATCGGCATCGGCTTCGACGGCATCATCCTCTTCCAGTGAAAAGAGTTTTCCATGGCAGCAGCAGCAGCAGCGGCAGCGGCAGCAGCAGAGAGCTTTTCATATTTGCTCGCCAACTAAGGAAAACTCAGGGAAAAGTTGTACTCGACTGCCACTTGAGCGGCCATTAAATTCACTTTTTTGGCCAAAAAATCCACACAGAAAAATCGGATACGTGAAACACGACTCCTCCTGCCACAGACTGCCATGAAGAAGAGGAGCGAGGTGGAGGCATGCAACGACTGCTGGTTTTCTCACTTTGTTTGCTGGTTGTGCCACAGGATCCACTTGCAACACGGCAACATTGAGCGGTAGCTTTGTGGAAGCGGCACTCTCGAACTAAGCTCCGATTAAGCCGACAATCAATGGAGTGTCCTGCTCTTGGTCCCAAAAGAAAGTGCAGCTTACTCAACACTGGCACTTACATGGGGGCTCAAGCGGAGGCTTAGCCACGACACTGTCCAACACTAATTGACGGCCGATGCCCTGGGAGGGGGCATCCACACACAACAACAATAACAGCAACAGGCAGGGGAAGAGGAGAGAAAGAAAGATGGCTTCGAGAGGTGAGTGCAGTTGATGCGGAGAAAGTTAAGCAACTAGCACTTTATTTAGCCTACCAACACTGGGTCTTAAACTGCTGCCCAACACTAATGGAAGGATCATTTGCTCCGTATTCAGGGAGAGTGAGTGAATGAGTGAATCCAGAATGGAATAAATTAAGCATAGAGCCTCCTAAAAATAGAGTAATACCTTACCAACACTGGATCTCTCAGGTGTTCAACAGGAGCCAACAGAACCCTAATTGGGAATGGGAAGCGATGGAACATTTGCACACCTTTAGGAAGGGATTGAGGAACATTCCTGCGGAATATCCAGAATGAAATACTGATAGCAGTGGTCCCTCCACAGCACTGGCCACAGCATGACCCAACACTGGTTCTGGCAGCACATGCTCGGTCTGCAAGTGAAAATAAAACACTTTGTTTCTCCTCAACAAGCTTCAAGACGGGGAAAAGCGGAAAAGAGGAGTGCCAGAGCCCAAGCCAAAGCTTCGTTTAAGCTTGTCAGAAGAGATTTTCCCCACTTTATGCGACTTATGGGGGGGTGGGGGAGGGAAAGCAAGAAAATGTGGAAAAAATGGGCTCAAAATTAATGAATCAACCCACTCGTCGTGCGGCGGCATGTACGAGTACGAGTACGAGTACAGGCGAATACTTAATACTACGAGAGATATGAGAGATATGAAAATCGTATCTTATCTGCGGGGCGGGGGAAAGCGAGGGAAAGCGCGTTATCTCATTAAATGCCAGCAAGCAGAGGCGGAGAGAGAGGGAGAGGGAGAGAGACGTCATTGAATCATTTCACAAATGGCTGAAGTACATGGAGGATGTCGCATGTCGATGTCGATGTCGATGAATATACGAGTGTGCGGGAGGTGTGGCAGGCTATAGTGGATATAGAGAGGCAATAGGTCTAGTCGCTGGCACTTGAGGCAGAGTCCCAGTGTGTGTGGGGCAGGCGGCACGGGGCAGGGGGCAGGGGGCGCAATTGCTGACAAATGAGATAATTTACACGCTGAAATGAAGCCCATAAAGGAGGCTCATTTAAAATTCAGCGGCGTCTGGGGCATAATTTTTTTGCTTTCGCTGTTTGCCTGCCGCCTGCCGCCTGGCTTTTGGTTTGGCTTTTCCTCTTGGCTTTGCTTCGCTTTTCGGCTCCACTTTCCCCTGCTCCTGCTCCTGCTCCTCCTGCTCCTTCTCCTGCTTTCCTTTTCTTTTTTTGCTCTGCCTTGTGTTTTTGTGTTTAATGGTTCCTTGCCATGACATACGTGGCTGAATATTAAAAGTGGAGTGTGGCGGCAGGAGCTCTTGCCCGGGCCGCAGCTCCAGCAAATAGCTTCAGGCAGAAGAGAGACAGACAGAGACAGAGACAGAGAGAGAGAGAGACACACACAGACACAGAAGAAGAGAGAAGAGAAAAATCTCTTATTAGCATAAGGCATATAAAAATGTTTATTAAACGGAAAAGATGGAAGGCAACAAAAAAGACCCACACAGACCGAAAGGGAAACAGAGAGAGACAGAGACAGAGAGAGAGGAAAATGAAAAGTCCTGCGAGGAGTGTAAGTATCGCAATTTAGTTTTTCCTGTTTCCTGTTTGTCTCTGCCCCTCCCGCGCCCCCTCAGCGGCTTATTGTAAATCGAATTGAAGTTTTTCTTGATTAAGCCCCAGAAATAGCCAGAGCCCCAGAGCCTCCCCATAGCCCATGGCCTGGGGGCGTGTACATCCCGACACTCCTCCGCGTCGATGGGCGATGGGCGATGGTCGGCACGCCCCCCGAGGGTGAAAGTTTTCTGTCATTTCGTTTGGAGGGGCGGCACGGCTTGGTTTTCCTCTACGACGACTATATACGAGTATGTGTCTATTTTTTATGATGTTCCAACTTAATTTTATACAAATGACCTTAGGTCATATCACCATTTATATCCGTCAATCCCTTTTTCCTTTTTCGGGGGTATAACTTTTATATTTGAATGTTTTTCTTGTTTCAACCTCCCTACCTCCCTCCCTCCCCGAAACGAAACGAAGAGGGGAGAGAGCTGGCTCCCTTCTGTTGAGATTTTCTGTTGCTTTTAAGGGCATTTTTATGTTCGCTTGAAGCGGCAGCAGAACGGCAACTAACAGACGAGAAGGAGCAGTCCTGAAAGCTGTCCCTAAAAGCCTTTAGCCAAATATCTTCAAGAGCAGAGCAGACAGCCATGTGCATATTCGTATATGTATACTATATACAGACATGTACATATGTACATATGTATGTATATGCTTACGTTGAGGAGAGAGGGTCTTCTGTCTATCCGTCTGTATTTTCTAGAATTCTTATGTAAATACAACAACCGAAAGACCGACATACCGTCGGACAGACGTTGTTTTTGTTTGTATAGAAAAATCCAGTAGAGAGGAGAAGGAGTTACGGGGTATATCCCCACCCCCCCCTGGATGGATGCCCTGCCACCAGGATGGCAATATAAAAAGCCAAGCGCCTGAGCCACTTGGTGCAAATGAAAGGAAAATGTCGACTGGAGATGGACATCAGCAGGCAGGACATCAAGGAGCAGTCAGCCAATGGCCCAGCAGCCCAGCAGCCCAACAGCCATCCCACAACGGACATGCGGGGACACTAGACAAAAAGGACAGGCCGGTGGGGGGTTGGTGGATGGGGGGGTTGCAGGAAGGAAGCAAAACTTTTCCCAGAGTCCGAGAGTCCGAAACGCAAGTATTTCCTGGTTATTCTTTGTGGGTCCTTGGCCGCTGGTCCCAACAATCGAGTTAGAGATTTTGATGCATATCAGATGCTTATGCTTATGCTCGGCTGAATGACCACCCCCCACCCCCCCACACTGCCCTCCCAGTGCCACACTTCCACTCTGCCACACTGCCACACTGGCTCTTCTGTGTCCCTGCGTCCCTGCTCAACCATCTATGTAAATGCCCCCTAGGGGCAGGGGGGCAGGGCCAAGGAGGAGAGTCTAAGCCGGAGGATTATCGAGTGCGGGTGCACTTCGGTATTTGCATACACAGTGCGTGTCAAAAGTCTGGGAACAACAACAGCAACAACATCTGGCACATACATCCCCTGCAGCTGACATCTTTTCTATGCCATTTTCCAAAAGTTGAAAGAACATTCATTCCTTTCAATTTTCGAGAATATATCTGGACGAAATTGGAAGAATCGGATTGGGGAGACAACTTAATTTGGTCGAACTAGGGCTTAGGATCGGCCCCAGCCCGAGCCCCAGCCCAAAATTTGAATCTGAAATATCATCAATCTGCAGTTAATTATAATTAATTAATATGGAAAGTACTTTAAAAAGTGTGGAAAATGGAAGCACGATACATTTATCGATGATTTACTCACCGAATAATCGAACCCGAAGCAATTTCTTAAGAAGCTGGATTAATTTTCTTTCTAAACATGCTCTATAAAGTAGTTCTATAGTTCTATAGAATAACAGCAGACCCGCGCGCTTCGCTGCTATAATTAATTAAATGAAATAGGCGTTCAAACATAAATTTTTGGCCCAAATTTGAGATTTTTTTGACTAATTCTTAATTTTTGAGGAACCTACTTATGGAAAAGGACATATTTTTTTTTATAAAAACCGAGCCACTTACGTTGGCTATCATTAAAAAGAAACCGCTTGCAATTTGGTAGACGCGTGGCGGCGATAGCCCATTACACACACACTTCATTTTTAAAAATGAATTGCTCAGACAGTTTTCCATTTCCATAAACCCTATCGGAAAAGGGAAACGCCTATCGATCTATCGGTCTATGCACTCAATCGATGGCGAATGTCTTGCCATCGAGTGAATAAATGCAAAGCATCATCATCTCCCGCCCTATAAGCCCCTGGGGGGGTGTTACAAATCATCGAGGGGCTGGCTAGAACTTGCCATCGCTTGCTGTTGGCTGCTAATTGGCCCTACAGCCATGAAACGGACTGTTGGCCATGCCCATCATGATGTTATTTGCACAAACGGATGGAAGAAAAGTAATTAATTATTGTGTGTGTGTGTGTGTGTGTTTGTCTCTGTCTGTTGTATAAATAAATATTGTTGTACTGCCTCTGCCTCTCGCTCTCTCTAACGCTGCATGCAGTTTTCTTTGTTTTTGCTCGATGGCTTTTGTTTTTGTGTGTGTGTGTGGGTGGGTGTCCTGTCGGAGGGGCTGTGAATGTATCTGCTGTCTGTGTCCTGGCCATAAATCAATAGATACACACAGATGAAGAGCGGAAGAGCCAATGCACAAAGTTTAACAGTCCATGTGACACATAAATATGGCTGTGTGTGTGTGTTTCAGTGTGTGTGTGTGTGGCAGGAGAAAGTAGAAGGGGGTATCCTCCAGGGTGGCGGGATAGAGAATGAATTGTTATGGCCATCACATCAGTGGAGAAAGGGTGGGGGTTAGTGGGATCTCTCTCTCTCTCGAGAGAGACTATCCACCATTTATCGCATATTTCCCCACAGAATTATTATATTATTCGCTGAGAGGCCTTTGTTCCTGAAGACCTGCAAAATATTCATTAAAATAAATTGCACTTCCAAATTGGAGGATTCTGGATATTGGATACTGAATTCCGATTCGATTTTCGTGTTTCGGATTAATTCAATTAATCAATATCCTTCGCTCGATCCACTTTTCGGACAGACAGCATCCGACCGAAAGGATGCGATGCCATGCCAGGCCAGGCCAGGCCATGCCTGCCTGTACCGTCATCATGGCTTAAAATCAGGCAACAGTCGAGACGAGCGGGTCCTGTGTGGCTGTGTGGCAGGCCAGACAGAAAAACTGAACCAGGACTAAAAAGTCAGTGACAGAGAGCGGGAGAGAGAGAATCCTGAGAGCTGGAGGGCCAATCAGTGCCCCATTCCTCTGTCCCCTTGTCCGCATCCTCGATCCCCAGATGCGTCGAAATGAGTAGCCTCAAAGGGAATCGCATCGTTTATTTATGGGGGGGTCATATATTCGTGTTGCTATTGCTTTTTGCTGCTGCTGTTGTTGCAACGCTCCCGTAACGTAACCTATTCTCTGTGGAAGGGATGGTATGGGGAAGGGAAAGGGAAAGGAAAAGGGATAGGGATAGCAGTCTTAATCAGGGCTTTCGCATCTAAATGTGGCTCCAAATTGAATAATGAATGCAAAGTGGCCGGCATTCGACGAGTGCCTCTCCATTCGAATCTCCATTCCCATTCCCATTCCGATTCTCATTCTGATTCTGATTCCATTCCCACACTGAATTAGAGGCGTAGTGGATTCAACGCTGGGCGTGGCTGCCGCAACACCCCCCCGCCCACCCTTCCTGCGTATCGCTGCTCAATGAAATGCATTAAATCAAGGCATCGTTGAGTGGCAGAAGAGAACAGAAGAGCCCATGGACACAGCAGGTGGCAGGCGGCAGGCGGAAGGTGTGTGCGGCACTGCCCCAAAATGTAGGCAACGAAATGGAAATTTCCACCCTCCCATGAGGGATGGGGGGTGAGGGGTTAGGGTGTGTGCTCCGCTTAGCCGTAAACATCAATTACGCGCTGCCCCCTAAAAAAAAAACTATTCACGCGATTAGCAGCGTTTCCTAGTTATTGGATAATAGCTTCATGCCACAAGGGGCAGGGGAAGGGCCATGGTGGCATGGTGGCGGGGGAAGGGGGCATGCAACTTACGATGAATTGAATTAACGGCCGTGCGCACTGCCGTCTGTGGGGCAGGACAGCCAGCCATCGGTGCATCGGGGCTGTCCGACTGCGGGCGCTGTAAATTGCCAGCAGGAGGTGCATCTGATAAAAACACGAGGCAGCGCCTGCCGGCAGAGGCCGTGTCGACAGCCAGAGGCAGTGGCAGCGAAGGAGAGATAGACGGACCGGGACCAGGAGCAGGACCAGAAGGAGGCCTTTGGCCGCCCGAAGAGTTATTTCCAAATGTTGCGGAGAGTCGGAGTAGGAGCAGAAATAGGAGGCTCCTCAGCTGTGTGGGCGAAACAAGAAATGTAAAACAGAGAAATAGAAACAGATAGGGAGAGAGAGAGAGACACCATATCGCCGCTCTCCTGGCTCCTTCTCTCTTCCGCTGGCAGCTCCTTTTGCCGTTTTGGCCTGGTCTTAAAAGCGAAAAGCCATTTGTATTCATTTGAAATTAATTTAGCATTCATTCAAGGCAAACGACGAGGCGCAGCACGAGTCGGAAGCAGCAGCAGAAGCAGCAGCAGCAGCAGCAGGAGAGTGTGAGAGAGAGACACCCATTCATGCCACCCCCATGAGGCAGGCAATAAATGGCTGCCGCTGCTGCTGCCGCTATAGCTGGATGGATGGATGGAGGCTAAGCAATGGATAAATACGTGTACGTGGAATACATTTTCGGTGGCACATTCGAGGCGACGACGCGTCGGTCTGCGTCTGGGTCTGGCTCTCCCACTTTCGCTTATCGATAGGCCGTTCATTGTGTGAATCGGGGGCATGCAGCAGTGGCAGTGGCAGCGGCAGTCAATTGAAACTACCACAACAAGAGGCAGCAGAGGCACGGATCTGCCACTGTGCTGCGAATGTTCCACTAATTTTAACAAATTAATTGGCAACAATAAATTCCTGGCCTGGCGAAATGCGAAAAGCGAAAAGGTGAAGCCAGATAGTATCGTGTATCGTAGGGGGGGAGCAGCGGGGGGGCCTGCTGGATAGATTGCTCCACTAATTTGATTTCTTGAATGGGTTTTAGGAGGCAACATCAGCCAGTAGAAAGCGGCAGGAGAAAGCGTTAAGTATCGCCCCTTAGCCATAGCCATTGGCCCATACATTCAGCGCGTTATACCCTGCAAATGGAGAGAGTCCATCGTTTCCCTGCCACAGGTGGCCCTGCACCGTTTTCCCCTTGTAATTATGGCAGCCTCTGTGGCTGCCCCAAGTGATCTGTGAATCTTGGAATTCCCCTTTCAATTGCCGTTTCCAAATGGAATTCCATAATCAAATGTCAATGCACACACACACACACACATACATGCACAGGACAAAAGGAGGTGTATCTACAGGATGCAGGTTGCAGGAGGGAGATGGATGGAGAAGGGGAATGCTCTGTTAATCATTCGTAATGTGCCGCCAGGTGCTGTGTCAATTACAGGGCCCATTGTCTGTCAATTGTCTCCATCTACCTCTCTCTCTCTCTCCCCCCCACCTACCTCATTTGCATTACACATTCCAAGAGAGAGAGAGAGAGAGGGGGATGGTGGGTGCGATTGTGGGCCTACAGGGCATTCCTTCAGTCAAGAGGCAGCGGCACTTGCGTTGCGACCACTTGGACGACGTCCTTCTAGTATCAGGGGACCATCAGAGGGGCAGACATTTTATTTATGATGCTCCTGGCCAAAGAGGCGTATGCGTTGAAATGCCTCCCCCCCCCACACACACACCCACCCCCTCCGTTCCACCCTGTTCGGCCACGCTTTCGACAGGAACATTTGCGGGCCATAACACGCAACATTTGACATGGTCGAGAGAGAGAGAGAGACCAAAGCCACAACCAGCAGCAGCAACAGCAACAGAGAGGCAGCAGGCAGCAGGCAGTAGGTGCAGGTGTTGCTCCCCCACCTGTGCCACCCCTCTACCTCCCCCCACCCCTTGCAGACCCTGTGGATGCCACAAATCTCTCACGACTGCCGACGCATGTACATAAACTGCGAAATTGGCCTATAACTGTCTGTTCAATTGTTTCCATGTGCTCGGCGGGGGGTGGGTGGGGTTTGCTGGCAAAGGGTATAAAAAAGAGAGGGCGGTGGGTGGGGTAGATACATACCTATATATTGCGGTAAAAATCACATTTCCATGAGCCCCATGTCTCACCCCCAACCATGGGTCGTAGTGTAAATCATTCATGTGAGGAGGAGGAGGAGGCCCCCTGCCCTCCTGCCCCCCTGCCCCGTACGGCTGTGGCTGTGGCTGCGGCTGCGGCTGGTGCCCCAAAATGTAGACTATATTAATATGCCAGAAAACGAGTGTGGCAGAGAGGCAGAGCGACGACTACGACTACGACTACGAATATTCATTTGTACGTGACTATTCAGCATATTATGTTCGTCTCGTCTCGCCAGGAGTCGTCCTTTTGGTTCGGTGTCGGTTTCGGTTACGTTTCGTTTCGTTTCAGAGCTGCAGGTTGCTGCTCGTCCTGCCATTCGTGGCTGCTGTTTCGTTCACTCGTGCGGCATGTCGTTGAGGCAGGTTGTGCTAATAACCCAGAAAGCGGCAAGCCAGAGATGGAGAGAGTTGCCACACAGAGAGAGAGAGAGAGCGACATGAGAGCGTGAGAGAGAGCCTTACCAAGATCCTGCGACTTACTCGGACTCTGCGGTTTTTAGAGGCTGCCCAGAGGCTCAGAGACCGAGCGACCGAGCGACCGAGCGACCGAGGGATAAGCGGGAGTCAAACCCTTGCCTTTAAAACAAAAAACTGCTCATTAAGCATGCTGCCACACGACGTGGCACGACGGCAGCAGCAGCAGCAGGAGGCAACAAATGGATGGCAAATTAATATTTGATATGCTCTCCAAAAAGAAAGGCTTTCTCTCTTTCGATGGATGCTCTCTCTCTCGTTCTCTCGCTTTGGGTCTCCCTGCGCCTGCGTGTGGCATTCGGAGTGTTTCGGAGTCCCGTGTATGTGTGTGTGTGTGTGTGTGGCAGGCTCTAGCGTCTCCTGCGAAGGCAGAGATGGTTTCAGTTTCAGTTTCAGTTCCAGTACGCGAATCCTACGGCAAGGATGCAACGTGCGCGTGGCATCGCCTTCGAGAATCCTAGAATCAACCTAGAGGCAGAAGAGTCACAGAAATAGCAGCAGCAGAGGCAGCAGCAGCATAAGAGGCACAAGCACAAGCAGAAGCAGAAGCAGGAGAGGCAGTGGCTGTGGCTGTGCCTGTGGCAGACACTCTTACATTGTGCCACATTTAAAAATGAAGTAAAGAGTGCCACAAACGAACAAAACGAAACGGAAACGGGAACGGGAGCGGGAACGGAGGCACGACGAATGTGAATGCGAGGGGCCAAGAGCCGTTTAATAACTAAATCCCTTGGAGGCGCCGCTGGTCACGTCTTCGGGGCAGGCAGGCAGACGGGCAGACGGGCAGACGGGCAGACGGGCAGGCGGATACACATACAAAATGAGACTTCGAGTCCTTCTCCTGCTCCTGCTCTTGCGGCCTTCGTCCTCCGCCTCCGCCTTCGCCTTCGCGTGTGTGTGGCAGTGAGACCTGTACGTGTACGTGTACGTGTAACAGTGCGACAGTGTGACAGTGTGGCAGTGTGAGTGTGTACCACCTAATGTGGCAACAACATATATACAGCACACATATATACACACCACATCCCACCTTCCACATCGGTGGGAATATAATAATAATACAAAAGCCTTCGTCGTCCTCGTCCTTGTCGCTGTCGTCGCCATCGTCATCGCTGCGCTGTCGCTGTCGGTTGGGCTGTCGGTGCGTGTCCATGTCCATGTCCCTGCCAAATGCCACATGCCACATGGCTGTGTGTCCCTGTGCCCGTGTGTGACTCCTAAACGGAAATATTTTCCAAATCCGAGGCGTTATTAACCCACGACAGACCCAAAAATAAACCAAACAAAGGAAGAAAGGAAACGAAACGAAAAGACACGGCTCTGATTGTTGCATGGTCGGATTTGATTGGCACATTGGCCGATTGACTGATTGACTGATTGAAGGCAACAGTTGTTGAGGAGGAGGAGGAGGAGGGGGTGGCCAGTGTTTGGCCGGCGTCTCCGGCGATCCGTGAACTCTTTTTTTGGCTTTGGCTAATTATTGCGCATTGCGCAATCGATTCGATTCTGGGCTAAAGCCCTAAAAAGCGCAAACGAAAAGGAGCCGCAGGACAACACAGGACCACAGGCAGGACTTCCTCCCAGGCAGGACAGCACCGAAGGACCCCGCTGATGATGACGTTGATGTCATTTGGAAGTCATTTCGAGAAGAGAAGCCGTAAGTAGAGACGCAGAGAAGAGGAATTTAATTTAATGCGCCACAAGGATACACAGGGATAAGGATAACAGAAAAAAAGGGAGACAGAGAGAGAGGGAGAGAGAGAGTAAGAGTGAGGCAGAGAAAGCAAACAATAATGGTGAGGGGATGGGGGCGTTATAGCCATTGCCCCTTCCACTGGCCATTGGGTGTCCACTGTAGCGGAGGGTGTCCGCTGTCCACTGTCCGCAGAGGTCCCTCTTTGGTCCTTCGTCCTTTCGTTTTGACAGACAGGCGGCCTGGAAAAAGTCGAAAAAGAACAACAGCCGGAATAATGTTATTCGCTAGACGGACGGATAAAAAATGGACTGGACGCCAGCACACACACAACTTTTGTTTAATTTGCAGAAGGAGCCAAACGGCAGGAGGGGAGTGGAGTGGAGTCGGTGTCCTGGGCGAAACAGCAGGGGGTGGCAGATAGGGGAAACACCTCACACCCTCGCTCCCCGGACAGGCGATAATTCCGTTGTAATAGCCGCGAAAAAATGCTGCTTATGAGAAACCTTTTTCTTCATCAAACAACGGCCAAAGCAACGAAGCAACGAGGCAACGAAGCCAGAAAACAGTCAAGAAGCCGACGGCAAAGGACTCTACCCCCCTTCCCCGCCTTCCGTGCGGAAAAAGTGACCAAAACAAATGGTGGAGCCAGCGACCATCCGACCGTCCGACCACAAAGGAGAGTCCGTGCCACCCGTTGAACGTTGAACGTGGCTTGACCCTTGGAAAAGTCCGTTCATGCGACCCGTTGTACCGTCCGTCCGGGGAGTCGGAGTCACGCAGCTAATTGGAGTGACAACAAATGTATATTTTTGAGTAATGACCCGGGATTATGAGAGACCCTTCGTCCTAGGAGAGGGAGGGAGAGCGAGGGAGGGAGAGAGCCCTTTTCTCTGCGAAGCGGGATAACGACCACTGACTGATTACTGAGTTTGGAGTCATAAATAATGAGTGCCAAAGCGGAGAAGGGACTCGACTCCCGCAGGCCACAGACTGACAAATTTCCACCAGAGAGAAACGGAAGAGAAGGCAGAGAAAAGGGATGCCAAAGGGAGAAAGAGGCAGAGGAAAGGTAGGAAGAGCAGAGAAGGAGTTGCAGCAGCAAGGGACACCCGGAGAAGGAGGAGACAGCAGCCCGAAGTGTCAAGGAGTGCGAGTGGGAGACTCTCTGCCCAATTAAGATATCTCTTTCTCTGTCCCTCTGCGTCTCTCTGTCCTTCTGTCTCTCCTTCTGATTTATCCAACAGATAATAGATGGAAAACTATATCGTTGACAAGGTCGTTTAGGTTTTGCTTGATGCTTGATGCCTGCCGCCACAGCAGTTGATGATGCCACACGAAGAACTGCAGAGCGGCAGAGCTGCAGGCAAACTTTTTAATTTCATCCTTCACAAAGTTTTGCGACTTTTACTCAGTTCTTCCTTTGCTCTTGCCCCTCCTGCCCGCACCCCCCACTCTGCTTTGTGCCACTTCGTAATTGCCTTATCCACATCCACAGCCAGCACGAGCAGGGGAGGGGTGGAAGTCGAGACTCTTGCAACAAGATACGCGTTGCTGCTGTTGCAACAATCTGTTGTCTGTTGTCTGTTGCCTGTTGTTTCGCCTTTTTGGCAATGCAGTTTGTGCGGCAAATCGGAAATGAAATTACCGAGAATTTACTCCGGGGAAACGCTTTGGCAGTGCGCTCCATTGAGTTTCCACCTTCAAAGATCTCAGATATGCTTTATGTATGGTTTATTCCTAAACGAAAATTACTAGAGAGAGAGAGGGGGAGAGAGAGGGAGGTCCTGCCATAAGGGAATGACAGCAAAAGTGGAGTGTAATTATTCCGTTAATCGAATGGCTAATTAAAGCATACCCATACCCATACCCACTCCCCATTCCCGATTCAATTCGGTAACTGAGGGAACTCGAATGCCATAAGAGAATTAACTGGAGACCTCGATGCCGATTTGGGTCAAATATCGCTTGGAATACGTTCTTGAATCGGTGTATAATAGAAAGTAGAAGTTGTGGAACGATTAAAGTAATGGCGAAGTCCATTTGGGGATTAGTTTCAATCAATGCCTAATTAAGTTATGGCAGGACATGGCATTTTATGACATTTATTAGCATGATAATGGATAATTATGCATTCCTTGGGCTTATCAGCATTGAGCATTGATTTGTGGTTTTTCGAGTGTTTTACCTCAACATTTGATGGAAGATTAAATAGGAAAATCGATTATCTTTAAGGCAAATTCCCATCTGCGGCGACTGCTGAACATTTCATTGGGGAGTTTTCTTTTTGAAAACCTGAAACGCACTTTGAATGCAATTTCCTTGATGGAACCGCAATTACCACGAATATCTTTGAATCTCTCTCTCTCTCTCTCTGTCTGTTTGGGATCTCTGTGTGGCATCTGTCGGCATCCTGGCATAATTTACTTTCAGCCTTCACCTTCTTTTTGGCAGCCATAAAAAGCGTTGGTAATAATATTCGTTCTCCTTTCTCCTTTGCCCTCCCTTTGCCATCCTTTGCAGATTATTAAACCTTAAAATCGTAAAGCAAAAGGAAGAGGGAATCCGCAGAGGGAGTCCATAATCCATCAAACAGGAAACGAGAACCGAGAGCCGCCTCGAGAAGGATATGTCGCCGAAGGAGCACCAGAGACCGATGCAAGCGAAAATGGGGACTTGCTGTGTGCCGCTGTGGCTGTGGCAGCTGTTGCTGCTCCTGCTCCTGGGTAAGAGTCCTGCCATATCCGTATCTGTATCCGTATCTGTATCCTTTTTGTTGCAGACTGCGGCGGCATGGCGGTGTTCGGCGAGGTGCCGCCGCACTACTGGGAGACGCCGTACTCGCAGCCGTACTTCGACAACTCGTCGCGGCGCGAGGTCACCGCCACCGTGGGCCAGGCGGCGCTCCTCCATTGTCGCGTCCGGAATCTGGGCGATCGAGCGGTGAGTGCTGGGGTCAGTCCGGGGGCTGCAAAGGTCAGCCAGGAGGGGGGGCTGGGGTGCAACATTAAATTCGCATAAACGGCACGAATGGCAGGGAATGGGGGAAAGGAGCGGGGGGGGGGGGGGCATGTGGCAGAACAAACGACCTGCGGCGGCGGTCGTGTGGCAGATTTGTAGATTACTTTTAAAAGATTACGCCATAAAGTTGGTGGTCTAAGGCTCCGTGCCCCTTGCCCCCTGCCCCTGCAACATGCCCCTGCCACATGCCCCATGGCTGCTCTCTCTGTACGGTTTGCGGCTCGTTCTGGTTTGCACATTTGTAACACGGCTTCGGCTTCCGCTCGGAGCGATTTGTTAGCAATGCAACAACAGGCGTCGGACCCTGCCACACTGCCACAGTTGTGCCAGCCCCCCCCCTGCCAGCCCCTTGTGGCAGGCGCCCTTCTTTGTCCTGAAAGCGCTCTGTGGCTGTGCAATTATGCGGTGTAATAAATTTTACGTTGTCCGTGTCTTGCCACCAGTTCGTGCCCCTCGTTTCCTGTCCATCCCGCCCCCCTCCGCTGCCCCTTGTTCGAACCAGGAAGCGACAACGATGTCAGCGCTCGCTCCCTGCCGTGGCGTGGCGTGGCGACAGACAAGACCGTCGCGCCCTGCCCCGTCCTGCCCCATCCGCCCCAACTTTCAGCAAGTCAGTCCTTGGATTGAGTAATTAACGCCCAAGCGGAGGCAGAGACAGAGACAGAGCTCCACAAACACAAGCACAAGAACAAGCAAGAAACTCTTGCCCTAATCCACATGCCACAAGAAAGAGACAGAGGAGGAGCAGCAGGAGGAGGATGGGACAGGACAAGCGACGGGACAAGGGACAGGACAGGACCCTGACAACGCATTGTCTCCTGTTATATGCAGCTAATTGGCGAATGTCTCCAAACACCCAGGCACCCTCGCATCCCTCGCATCCTTCGCATCCTTCCATCTGCCAACAATGATTCCCAATGCACGGGTCACGATTCCCGACTCGGGATTCACTTTTCACAGATGTGGCAACGGAGAAACTTTCGTGCCTCCTCCTGCCCGCCCGCCTGCCTGCCATCCTGCCTCTGCTTGCTCCATTGCTGCTCCATTCTCCGTGCCTCCTCCCTTCCGTGCTAATTGATAGTCGCAATATGCAGCACGACAACGAAATTTGCCTCTAAATGGGATTTTTCTACATTTTCTGTGGCACGCTTCAACAGGGCAGGGGCAAGAGGTAGGCGGATAGTGGAGAGTGGAAAGTGGAAAGAGGAAAACGGATAGAGGCAAAAGAAAGTGCAACGGAAAAGTGAGTGAAGCTTAATCACCGTTGGAGCCGTGTGCCACACGCCACACACGCGCTCTTCGGGGAACCAGTTCAAGTGCCACGAACCAGTTGCTGGCAGTAGTTTGATGTGGTTTCTGCTGCAACCTAAGGGATGATTAGGGGTCCTTAAACTTAACTACAGTTGGGGGATATCTTTCTGGAAAATATGAACATGGCTACATGGGTACGTGGGTAATAATTGCTAATCACCTATGCCACAGGACATTCTGAGCTAATTTTGAACATATTAGCACCATTAGCTGAAAAATACCACAAAAATACTAGAAAAAGACTAGAAAGGACTAGAAAATATATCACAGAAAATACTATATAGATACTGGAAATATAATGGAAGAAAAAAAGTTACTACACAGAAGACTAAATTAAAAATACCAGACAAATAATACTAGATAAAATACCAGAAATAAAGAAATAGTACTAGATTAAATACTGGAAAATAATTTATTTAAAATATCGTACAAAACTTCTAGAAAAATACACAAAATAGAAAATACCAGGAAAATAATACTAGATAATATACTAGAAATAAAGAAATAAAACAAGATTAAATACATGAAAATAATTTATATAAAATACCATACACAATGTTTAGAAAAAGACTAGAGAAAGTATCAGAAAAGATACTAGACCAATGGCTGGAAATACTAATAATATTATCTACTGTTATATGTACCACGCCACTTCAACATATTTTTAGTATTTTAGAGAAAGATATTAGACAAATAACGGGAACTACTAATAATAATACTGCTAGTCACGACGACATATTTGTTTAGTATTTTATCGGAAAAATAACTGAAATGGGAATCTTTTTCATTTTGTTTCATTCGTAGCGCAAGTATCCTTTCACTTAGGGGAAATATTGTGGTTTGAGGAGGCGGAGCATAGCCTGGTGAAAAATGAATCTTAATCGCAGCTCTAGTTAGCTCAACAATAGTTAATGGTTTAATGGTTCCTTAAACACCTTTGGGCATCGTTTATGGGATATGATTTATGCTTCAATTTGTTCGTGTGATGTACAGTCACCATCCCCAGCCCCAGCCCTGGCCAGCATTAAATTGATCCAATGATCCAATGACATAATGAAATGGATTCTCCACATCAATCATAATTAAAGACAGATCTGTTTCGTCATGTTGCACGTACTATACATACATGCATGCCACATGCTCCCTCTTGCCACCTCTGAACCGAACCGAAACGAACGTTAATCAATTAATGAAAGAACGAGTGAACGGAATGGAACGGAACGGAACGGTGCGACAACTTCGGACGGGCGCTCGTTCCGTTCTCGCTGTCGCCTTGAACTTATTTGCATTTGGATGGAACGGGGAAGGGGTTGGGGGGTTTTGCGAAAATGCAATTAATTTTAATTGAAAATTAGCGAAACGAATGGTTAATGAATGCATATTAATTTAAAAAATAAATCAAAAGGCTCTTTTGTGTGCTCGGTTTTCAAGCCCGGCCGAGCGCTAATCCATAATTAATTGAAGCCAAACAAATGGCGGAAAATTAAGTCCGTCTCCAGGGGAAAAACTACCAGGCCAAACTACAGCGGGAAAACTACAGGGGCATTCGAGGAAAAACTATATAACTATGTACTCCCCCACTAAGTAACCCCCGAAAATGCAGCCATAAATTAGAACCCAGACAAAGCCCCGAAACAGGCAATTAATGAATTTTCTTTGCCAGCTTCCATCGTCGCCCCCGCCCCCGTAAAATGGGAAAAGTTTTTGGGGCAAGAGCATTTAAAGTTGTTCAATTTGCAACAACCGACGCGACGGACGAAGGAGGTAAAAGCAGGTCTCAGTCTCAGTCTCACTTTCCCTCTCTCTCTCTCTCTCTCTGGGTTTCTCTCAGGTAGCCTAATTTATGAGGTCTGCCACTGCCAATGCTCGGAATTGTTGCTAAGAATAGAACCAATGTTGGGGCTTCCTGAGGTCCTTCTCGGAACGAAGGATATACCCCTACTCGTACTCGTATAAGTATACTCGAATATTTTGTAGTGGAATATATATTTTGTGTGGGGCAGATTGGGGGGCGGGTGGGGGTTACACTTAAACAGTTGTTGGGTGACGTCAAGGGTTTTCCAATTATAATGAAAGCACCCCACGCACACACGGCCACACTCCTCAAAGGAGCAGCACTCCTCCAGGGTAGAGACGAGACGAGACGAGGGAGAGAGAGAGTGGGAGATTATTTAGAGAAATCAGTGCTCGTATTATTCATAATAATAGAGTGTTCCTTCCTGTCTTACTTTGTAGCTAGAGAGAGATGGAGAGAAAGCGAGTTAGAGAGAGATGGAGAGGTGCAGAACCTTTTTCTATTTATTGTGCGAGATTGTTAGAGACTTGAAGTGCACTTGTGCCTCGACGAAAACGTGGCAGACTGCTTTTTTAATTGCTTGTGTAATTTTCCTGGTTTGGCAGAGCATTTCATGGAGGTTAAGGCTACACATTCTCCCATTGAGAGTCCTTTTTTGGCATTCCTTGGGGCACATTCCTCTCAGCTCTCAGCTCTCAGTTCTCAATTCTCTATTTTGCCTCTCCATTTTGAAGGTCTCTTGGATACGCAAGCGGGACCTGCACATCCTGACGGTGGGGATTCTAACGTACACGAATGACCAGCGCTTCCAGTCGCTGCACTCCGAGGGCTCCGACGAGTGGACGCTGCGCATATCCTCGCCACAGCCCAGGGACTCGGGGACATACGAGTGCCAGGTGTCCACGGAGCCAAAGATCAGCCAGGGCTTTCGCCTGAATGTCGTGGGTAAGTACCAGAGCGAGGCGCAGCGAGAGACAGGGACAAGGGGGCAGCGTAATTAATTGAGATGTGCCCTGCGGGGCATACTCCACTCCATTCCACTCCCAGTGTCGCGGGCCAAGATCCTGGGCAACGCGGAGCTGTTCATCAAAAGCGGCAGCGACATCAATCTCACGTGCCTCGCGATGCAGTCGCCGGTGCCGCCGTCGTTCATCTACTGGTACAAGGGCAAGCGGGTGATGAATTACTCGCAACGCGGCGGCATCAACGTCATCACCGAGCGCTCGACGCGCACCAGCAAGCTGCTCATCGCCAAGGCGACGCCGTCGGACTCTGGCAACTACACCTGCTCCCCGAGCAGCTCAGGTGAGACCGGGACCAGGACCGCCTTCTGCAGGGGCTTTCCCTTCAGCACTTACCCACACTCTGCTTCCCCTTTTCTGTTCCGCCCTGCCCCGCACAGACTCTGCCTCCGTGGTGGTGCACGTCATCAACGGTGAGCATCCGGCGGCCATGCAACATGGCATCAGCAGCGCCAGCTGCCTCCTGCGCCGCCACCGCCACCGCCACACATCAGCAGTGCCTTGGCCTTTGCCACTGGTCGCCATCGCCACGACGATGTGGCTGTCGGCGGCAGCCGTCACCTGCAACTGGAGCAGCATTGCCGCAGGCCTCCTCGATGTCTGCAGTTGGAGCTGATGCAGCGGCGGACGCGGAGTGAGCAGGAGCCACATCCAGAGCAGAAGCTGCCACATGACTGCCTCTCCTCCTGCCTCTCCTACTCCTCCTCCTGCTGCTGCTCCTGCTCCTGCTGCTCCTTAAGGAATGCATTTAATGCGCAGAGACAGAGGACTCGCAGGACACACACAGAGAGAGAGAGAGAGGGAGAGAGGGAGGGAGAGAGAGTGCGGCGTTTATTACGAACTATAGTGTACATACAGTGTGTCCTTTAAACGAAGAGTATTATCTATAAGACATACATATATAGGATATCCCCAACCGCCCCCCCGCCCCCAGCAGAAGCAGGCGGGTGGCAGTATTACGATGGAACTTTTAGCCAGGAAAACAGAAGAGATAACAGTCCTCTAGGAAATGCACGCTCTAGAGAGGTGCCAGCTGCCAGGAGGAGAGAAGAGAAACAGGAGTCCTCCCACAGCTTGGGCCCCCCCCACATGGAAACCCCAACCCAAAACCCTTTTCCGAGCCTTTGTTTTTCCAGCAATTACAATTTTCAGTTGAAGGACACGCAAACCCAAAGTTTCCTTTGCTTTTCGAAACATTTCTGGGTACCAGATCAAATCTTTGGCGAGTTTCGAGCTTAGGCTTAAAATTCGACCACTGAAAGTCCTTTGGCCATTCCTTAAGATCCCCCAAGTGAGAAGTCCTTGTATGTATTTTTTATGCCTTCTACCCACGCAGCACACTCCCTCGAAAGTTAAAAAAGGATACAGAAAAGGACAAGATATATACATATAGATGGTTATTCGGTGTATTTTATGGATAGGGTTTTTATCTGGTTGTCAGCCGCAAAACAGAAAACACAAAGCAGAAAACACAAAACAGAAAAGAAAAACAAAGAAAATGTTCTACGTAGAGTCCATCATCTAGTTACTGTGTAAAATATTCATTTACTGATAAATTGTACATTTAGAAGCTCGGTTTAAGTGCGGATTAAAAGGATTTAAAGGATTAACGTAAGCTACAAGCGGATGGTTGGATGGATGGATGGATGGTTGGATGGACGGATGGATGGATTGGATTGGATCCCTGAAGAACGACGCCCTGCCATCCAAAGAATAGACAAATTATTACAGAAATTATTATACAACAGAAAACAAAAGAAAAACTCAAGAAAAACGAATGAAATGAAAGCTACAAGTATGTTTTTCTGTTTTATGCAAACTGCAAACAAAATGTTTCTCCATAATAAAAAATGAAATGAAAATATGGTTATGGTTAAAGAAAAAATCAATTTGCTTTAATTTCCTTCCAGGCGGAACAACGGGGGGGTTTTTCGGGGGGTTTACAGGAATTTCCGTGTTTGTGGCTCCAGTCGTGGCTCTCTCCCACTGCGGCTTAGCAGGTAAGAATACTCTCTCCCCTTTGGCGTGAGGCAAATCCATCTCCTCTTTTGGGAGTGATATTTCATTTGGAATTAGCGGAATTCCCTTCTCCCAGTGTGGCTTAGCAGCTCCACTCCATTCCCACTGCGCAATCCTTCAAATTGAATCAATGAAAATATGTTTCGGATAATAAAAAAAACATTAAATTCCCATTGCACCAAATGTTCTTTAATTGGGGAACGAGAGGCCACAGATTGTGGCAGCTTAACGGGGTGTATCCTCCAATAGAAAGAGGAGGGAAAGGGGAGGGGGAGGGCGGCTTAGTGGCGCAGAAGCAAAACTTTTTTATCCCATTATGGCAGGCGTTTAATTAACGTCCGATTTGTCTGTCGCTTCGCGTTGGCGTTGGCCATTCGATTCGATCATCTTCATTATGCATACGCCCCATGCCCCAAGCCGCCTCCCCAGTGAAAATCCGACAGCTACTGGCCGCAGTCGGTGGTTGCCACTAGAGCTGTGCTGCTGCCACCACAGAGCCGCAGAACCAGAGAGCCAGAAACATAGCCACAGCCCGGTGTTGGCCCCGAAAATGAAAGACTAATTAAGCGGCTTATTTGCGCGTATTAATAGACCGAAGTTTGTGGTCAGGACTCAGGCATGCTGCGGACTGTGTGTGTGTGTGTGTGTGTGCGTGTGTGTGTGTAGATACAGATACAAAAAAGAAAAAACTACAATTACATTTCATGGGCAGAGAGGAGCAGCCCTGGCCAGGAGAGAGTGGCTAAACCAACATGTATTTATATTTCCATTTTAAAAATAGCAAAAAAAAAGATACAGCCACCACATGCACACACACAGCTACAGATGCAGAAGGAGGAGAGCGAGGGAAGCGAGGGTAGGGGAGGAAAATGGACTTATAAAAACTGTAACGGCAGCAGCTTACGTGCTTCGGAGGGGGGGGAGAGTGCAAAAGGGTGCAAAAGTCAAAGAAAATAAATGGTTTTTCAACTTTTATTTACTCGAGGGGCAAGCACTGGATGCTGCAACACCGAACGAGACAGGGGGAGGGGGAGGGGGGGAAGACCGTGGCGTGGAATCAATGTAAAGGTCACAATTTATTCAATTGCCTTTTGGCCAAGATATTTTTATGGCGTGTTCATGTGTCTGGGCCGCTCTGCTCTGCTCTGCTCCTCTCATGTCTGCTGTCTGCTGTCTCTCTCTTTTGGCCAGAACGAGAGAGAGCCAGACCTAATCCCAAATCACAACGGAATTACAGGAGTCCCTGGTAATGGTTATGTAGCGGAAGAAAGAGAAGCCGGCAGGAGGCAGGAGGCAGGACGACCCTCCCAGGCACATAATGGCCAATTGATAGCCAAAAGGCATTAACACGCCAAAGGAAAAGCAAACGAAGGAAATTCCCCTGGCTAAAACAGAGATGTTGCCAAAAAAGCGAGCAAATTTCCACTTTCCACAGGAGAGAGAGAAAGAGGGAGAGGCAGGCGACACGAGGGGGCAGAGGGGGGTAGAAATATTAAGTTCAAATGTAGCAGAAATCCAAAATACGTGCCATGACATAGAAAACAGCCAAAGGAGGGACACACAGGAGCAGGAGCGGGAGCAGGAGCAGGAGGTGGCGGCGGGGCCATGGGACAACGTAACCAATCCCTGAGACAAGTCCATGCCACACAACACCCCTCCCCCGTCGCCAGCCTCCTCTTCTTAGGTGCGGCATGCGTGCGTGAAACGAAAATCACGTCCAAATTTTCGTTGCCACACAAGAGAGAGAGTTGAGGGGAGAGGAGAGTAGAGGAGAGGAGGGGTGGGAAACGAAGGGACCGAAATTTATTGAGGAAAGGTCAGAGAATATTCATACATCGATTCGACAGCACAGCACAGCCCTTCCCCCATTTTTTGCTTTTTACTTCAATTTAATATAAAATGCTGCTGTGGCAAGTGTGGCAAGTGTGGCAGTCATTGGGGCGACGGGGGGCGACGAGACTTAGACAAATGGTCGCCACTCGTAAGCGGATGACTTACGGTAGGGTGGCGGTGAGGGGCATGCCCCCGAGAGAGAGAGAAAGAGAGAGATTACCTTCCCACTGCTGCTGCTGCTTCTGGCTTCAAAACTCTTAAAAGCGTTAAATATTTTACGATATGTGCAACTTGTCGTCCCTGCCTGCCCCATGCCCCACTACCCCTCTGGTAGTGGCTTGCTCTTCACTCAAGTTGCATGCAGAATGTGGCATCTCCTCCACCTCCACCTGCTCCTCCTCCCCCAAGTCGGTGGCAAAGTTAATGGCTTAGAAACGTACGAACGGAACGAATGAAACGCACCAGCAAAAACAACAACAACAACAAAAACAACAACAACAATTGCAAAAACAAGAAATACAAGTGCAAGTGGATGGACCAAATTGTACCCTGGGCGATTAATATTCGTGAATTGATCCTGTGATCCTGTGGCTTATATGGAATAATCCCCCAAAAGTGGCTTTTGGCAATTTAGAAATTATTTTGTTATTATTTATTAATTTTTGCTCCTCTCTTTCCCAGTGTGGCTTAGCAGGTAATCGTTTTGGTTAACTTTCCACTGATATTCCATCTGTTTTTCGAATAAAAACTATTTTTAGGAGGGGATTTAATCTATTCTAGGGATTTGGGAATATTTTCTTGAAAAAAAAAATAAATTAAAATAGTTATGGCACGCTCCCTCTCTCCCAGTGTGTCTTAGCATGGACCATACATATCTCCCCCTCTCTCTCTCACTCTTTAAATAATCTTTAATCGATTCAATTTTCACTTAAACTCTTTTTGGGAGAAATCTTTGCCAGAAAGTGGTAATAATATTATTAGTTGATCTCATAATAGTGATAGATAAAAAAAAGCTAAGGACTCCGGAAAGGCTTGTTGCCCAGGGTATCATTGGGTGCTTTGTAAACCTGTGAACAAATATTTCCAACTCCTTCGGCAAATAAATGTATGCAATTTCCATCAAAAATTTTGACAGCAGCATCAACAAATTCCTCGTCGAAGGAGAAGGGCAAAGCATTTGCCAAATGGAAAATGGAATAGAATGAAAATTGTTTAAATGCATGGAAAGTGCTTAAGGACCAAAAGGGACGAAGGGGATAGAGAGAGACAGAGAGAGAGAGAGAGTAAATCGAAGGGGGAAAGCAGAGGAACTCGTTCTCGTGGAATCAGTAACTGGAGGAGAGAAGAAACAGCAAGAAATAAGGAACTCTCATAATGAAATCTCCTCTCCTCCCCGCTTCCATCCCCTCCCCTCCTCTCCTCTCCGCACTAGTCCTTTCGAGTGCATGGAAATTGCTAATCGGATGCATGCCAGAGTGGGGCTGAGGGGGATAGAAAGTGTGATAGAGGGGTGGGGTTGGGGGGTGGGGCAGAAGTGTCGGTTGGGAAATGAAGGGAAAATAATTCTGTGGCCAATTGCATGGAAAGTGTGTGGAAAAGTGTGGGGGAAAACTGTGTGCGTACAACACTGAATGCGTATGCTGCTGCTGCTGGAGTAGTTGTCTCTCCTCTCTCCTCTCTCCGCTCTCTCTCTCTCTGTCCCTTTTCTCTTGAGAAAAAGTTAGTTCTTCAAGCAGTTAGCAAGGGATTAAGCGAATAAGCCCAGATATCAGATACTAAAGGACCCCACCCCATGCTCCAAGAGAGAGAGAGAGAGAGAGTTGAAGGGAGAGAGAGAGAGTCGAAGGTAGAGTGAGAGAGAGAGAGAGAGAGAGATGGCGCCAAACTCCCAAGGAGCGGGAAAATTACAAATAAATTAAGGACAAAACTTTTGGGATAATTTCCTCAACCTACATCCTTCTGCTGCTCCTCCTGCTCCTCCTGCTGCTGCTGCTGCTCTTCCTCCTGCTGCTGCTCTCCACCTTCCTCTTCTAATGCCTTTCCACCCCACCCCTCCCTGCTTTCTGTACCTTTTCGGCTTTCGGCTGGGATGATTTATGATCCATCCACTCCGTAAACCAATCGACATTTGCATAGAGGATATACTCGTCTCGTAGATAAAAAGATACATATTTATCGAAGGATTCGGATACGTTTCACGTTGAAGGTAAACACAGAGGCATGCCTCTGCCGCTGCCTCTGCCACGCCTCCTTTCAAAATATTTGCCCAAGTTGCTATTCGAGGGAGAGGGGCTGCTTTTGCGGGTGCTGCAGGGGGGAGGGGGGGGTTGGTAACAGCATAATCCCCATATTGTTTCTGACAGCAGATCAATCGAGTGGAAAATGCCTCTGCGGCTGCGGGGCAATCGGTTTATCGGATCTGCCATTCGCTCTCTCTCTCTCTTTCTCTCTCTCTCTCTCTCTCTCCTCTTTGTCTCTGCCATTCGATTATATTTTAGCCGATAATTGGCCCACAAGCAGATAAGGAAAGCACCTCCTTGCCCCCCAACCCCCTCTGAGGTTCGTGAAGTTCTCCAAGGAGATGCCTGCTGGGATAAGTTTATAACAAGGTGAGATTGCATTAGCACCAAAGGACTAAAGACGAGGGACGCTGCTGCTGCTCCTGCTGCTGCTGTTGCTGTCAATGAATGAATGGGGCATGCCACAGAGACACAGATAGCGAGAGAGAGAGAGAGAGAGAGAAGCCAGAGACAGATTCAGAGACAAAGGGAACCACAAAATTGCTGGAGAGTTTGCAAAGGGAAAACAAAAGGAAAATGGTGGAGTGAGAGAGGGGCAGGGGAGGGTACCAGCAGCAGAGGAAGTTAAGGAGCCATGTAGGGGGGAGGCAGGCAACCACTTGCTGCTTGGAAGATTGAAAGATGAGAGGAGTGGGGGGGCAGGCAGGTGGGACATGGCAAGCAAAAGTCCTGTGTCTGTTTCTGTGTCTGTGTGTGTGTGTGTGTGTTTGTCCCTACAATTGGCCCCGAAGCGTTGCCCCATTGTGTTCTGCCTGCCCCATGGCTCTCCCTGTTTCCCCCCTTCCCTCCCTGCCTGTTCCTCTGGTGGCTGGCTTTTCCTTCCCTCCCCTCCCCACCCCTTTTTTGGGGGTATGCGAGTGACTTTCCACAGAAGCTTCAGGAGCAAAAAGGAGATAAACAGCCTGACAATGCCAATGGCAGAGTCCTTAGTCCTTCGACAACTTCCTCTAGTTGTGTGGCACTTCCTCTTACCCCCACAGCACTCCCCCCCCCCCCCCCTCCTACCCTCCCAGCCCATTCCTTCACTCTTCTAGTTCCTTACATTTCCACACTTTCCTCCGCTTTTCGGCGCCTTTTCAGATTCCATAGAAAATACTCTACTCGATTGCTCTCTCTCTCTCTCTCTCCCTTTCTCTCTCTATTCCTCCGTTTATTCTCTGCATGGCATATAGCCAGCCGCCAACCCTCTCTCTCCTTCTCTCCTTCTCTGCAAGCAAATCTCCACTTTCGCCACTTTCTCTCCCCTTTCTCTGCGTCTGCCACGCTTTTATGACTTAATGCTAACAAACGCATCCACGTGCCACAGAAATAATCGTCCAACTCTCAGCAGCTTTGACTCTTTTCTGTGCCACTGCCGCCGCCGTCGCCACTGCCACTGCCACCGTTTGTGGCGCCCGCTCTTTAGACCAATTTTGTTGCCAATACGTTTTAGCCATGTTTGTACAAAACGCAAACGGATTTGCCAATGTTTATGCCATGGATTATTGCGGCATGCGTAAGCCTCTGTCTACGTGCCACCATGCTCCATCCGTGCCACCCCCCGCCCCTACACTCCATCTTTTATCTGTGTGTGTGTGTGTGTCGTGTTTGGGCCGCAGGATATCCGTGTGGCCAGAAAAGTGGCCAAAAGAGAAAACACAAAGCCCCTCAGCCTCCGCTCCATGATTATGGGCTTGGATATGGCTATGGCTATGGCTATGGCTATGGCTATGGCCAGGTGCATGCCGTGCCATGCCCCCTCTGGTGGCAAGGGATAATAATAATACATAATAGGCCATTGGCCATGGGCCATGGGGCATGGGGCATCGGGGCAGCCGCAACAACAAGAAACGAGTGCAAAAAGCCATCAGCAAATTTATGCGATTTATGGGAAAAAAGGTCCTTAAAAATTCAACCCCATTTACATCGTCAGATTGCAGCAGATTTTGCCAGCTTCCTCCAGCTCCTGCCCCTGCTCCTGCCCCCCCTTTGCGCTGCCTCTTACTCTTCCAATTAGCGTGCCCCAGCAATTGTCTTCAATGGGGATGCGGATGCCTCTCTCTGTCTCTCTTTGATGCTTCCCCACGGTCCCGGTCGTGTCTCCTCGAAGACGTTGCACAGTTATAATACGACATTACAATAAAAAGCGCGATGCTTGTAAGCTGACATGCAACATTGCAGCAGCAGCAGCAGCAGCTGCAGCATCCACTGCGATGACGACTGCTATGACGAGTGGCAGCTGCAGTTCCGTCCCTAAAGGATGTGGCACGGGGCACGGGGCGCGAGGCGGCATGAGGACAGAAGCTCAATCCAACTAGAGATTGAGTGGAATGCTGGAAATAACGAAGGTTTCCTCTGCTGCTTAAAGCTTTGACAGCTGCTCCGGCTCCGGCTCTGGCTCTGGCTGCTGCTGCTTCAGGGCCCTGCCACTGCCACTGCCACATCCATATCCACTGCTGCCGCTGCCACTTCTCCTCCTTTCAGCAATTGAATTTTTGTGTAGCAGAAGAGCTTAACCCCCTAATGCCGGCACAAACAGGATTAGATGTTCGGCCAAGTGAGTGCCAATTCGAAAGCAATCAAGCTTCGGGTTAATTATTCAACATACTCGTACCAGGCCTCCCCCCACCCCCCACCCCCCAACTAGGCTCCTCTGCAGCAGCAGCCACAGGCCAGAGCCCGGAAAACCCAGAGACAAATACACGCAAATACACGAAATTATTATTCAAATGAAAGTGGATGCGGCCTGCTGCCTGCTGCAAGCCGGACAAGTGCCCCATGCCCCCAGAAAACACAAGTGCAACGAATGTTAGTGCCATCCAATATTCAAAAGTGTTTGCGAAACGAATATTATTCACTTATTCACATATTCATTTGTCACTTGTTCCGTTGTTCCTTTGGGTTTTGTTGAGTTGAATCATAATTTGAGCATTTTGCAACACTGATGTGCAGTGTGCAACACTGGTTCGGTAATAAGTTTACCATTTGGAGAGTGTGTCCATCCCCAAAGCACACAGCAAAGACAATTCACAGTCTTGCTACACTGCAGAAGGTCATCATTTGATAATTCTTGGATCGCTTTTACTTCAACACTAATATACACTTTCCAACACTGGTTGGGTGATCACTTAACCATTTGGAGGGTGTAGTTACTGGGGGTAAAAGAAAAAATGCACTGTGAATGCGTTCTTCTTCACTTTTCAACACTGATATACATTGTGCAACACTGATTCCCTGTTAGCTGAATCGTTGCAAGAGTGTGTATATCCTTAGACCATACAGGACATTCGTGGCAGTATTCCTGCACCATGGAAATGCCATCAACATTTTTAAAACACTAAAATGGATTTTACAACACTGGTGCGATCATACTATAACCATTTAAATTCTAATCCATTTAATTCTAAATTGCCAAATTCATTTTAAATTCTTTGCAGCGCTCCTAGATGTTAGACTCTTTAGAATTGTGCAACACTGATCGATCAGAGCACACAGACAGTGTTGCACAAGTGCCAAATCCTATTCCTTCCACTAAAGCCTTAATCCCATCATCCGTTTATCCTTCGGCATTCGTTCCTCAACTTTTGTGTGTGTGTGTGTGTGTGTGTGTTTTTTTTTGATGACACTGGAATTAATTTGCGGTCGCTTCTTGATGGTTGATGTTCCGTTTAACGACTGTCATCTCTGTGGCGACAGTCTGTCATTCGAGGAGTCGTTGCATGCCCCCCGAAAAGCAGTAAATCCTTCCAGAATTTCAGTGTTTTTTTTTTTTGCTTTTTGGGACTTAAGTTCTGCCTGGAGTCCTGCCTCTGCTTCATGAATATTACCTCTGCTTGGTGGAGCAGGAGGAGGATGCGTATTGTGTGTGGCAGGGTGTTGTGGCATGGGGCATTATCACAGTTATTCCATTAGAGAGCATTCTAGCAGGGGGGTGGCCTTGTCCTGTGGGGGAGGTGTCGTCGTTAATGGGTTAAATGGCAGCCCCAAATCGCTTCATTTCATTCCCATGGACATGGACATGGACATGAGGCATGCAGCAGCAGCCTGAATAGAGCTAGCAAGTGGGCCAGCAAGTGGGCCAGCAAGCGGGCTAGCAAGGGGGAGTGGCAGCTGCCGCAAGGGGGCGTGTGTGGGGGTGGGGGTAATGGGTGGTTGTTGGATCCTGCCTTTTGGTAAATGGCCTGCCGTATGCTCATTTGTATTGGCTACAAATACAATTTGATAGTCCATGTGGCACTGTTGTACGTAGCTGGAACCCAGTGCCACATCCTCCTTTTTGGCTGCAGGCGCAAGGATGCCACCACACGCACACATATGTGGCAGTTAACCAAAGGCACAGGACACAGCAGGCGGCAGCGGAAGCAGAGGGGCATGTGGCACACAAATTGCGCACCAACGAAACGTTCGGACGGACGGACGGACGAACGGACGGAGGGAAATCTCCGCTCTTTTGCTCAGGCGGATGGCCGTACACCTAGGCGAATGCGTTATAATAATATGTATACGTACGAGCGAGTATATGCAGCATAACGATGGCCAGAGAAAACAGTGGCAGAGTAGAGAGAGAGACACTGCTGCCACAGCCAGTGGCATGTAACGGAGCAGGGGGAGGGGGGAATTGCTGCCTGTCAAGGGTATGCTAAGGGGTGGCAGGGGGTATGATAAAAAGTTGAAAATAAATTTTTATTGTTATGGGGCACACAGACACACACACACACACGCACACAGACAAACGTGCAACGTTCTTCGTTCTTCTTGTCCTTGTATCTGTTTGCGTGTTTGCGACACTCATTTTCTGCAGATGTCTTTTATGTGTGTGCCACACACTGTCCCTCCTGCAGTCCTCCGCTCCTCTGCTCCTCCCTTCTCTCTGGCCCCCACTGTCTCCTCTTCTTCTCCTCTCTCTTCGCTCTCTCTCTCTAGAACCAAGAGAATCCAATGAGAACATGTGTACTTAACATAAATCGCTCACTCATTGAAAACAGTTGCATAAATTCGAGAAAAGGGGAATGGGAATGGGAAAGGGAAAGGGGGCATGCAACACAGAAAGCGACCGAGCGTTGGGGTGGGGGTGGGGTTGCACGTACACAAATGGGGGGGGGAGGTTGGCAGGATGGGGTAAAAGAAAACCAGAAACCAGGAAACCGAATCAGGCAACAGAATCAGAGGCAGAAACAGAATCAGAGCCGGTTACCGAGCACCGGGATGGGTGGCCCCCGAACGGGACGGGAGGGGGGGTGGTCTCGGGTGTGTTGCCTCGTGGAAAAACTAGCTGAAGTTGCAACTGCAATGCAAAACATTTATCGATTTGCGAAACTATCTCTATGCCAGCCCCCATCCCTTCATCCCCCCCATCACATACATCCCTTCGCTGCCTGGCGCCCGACTCCCTGCTGTTGCCCCTACCCTTCCCTGACACCACCCCACCCCACCGTGTGTGTGCAGAAAAGTTTTGCCAACAGTTTTAATTTCCCATAATTACACAATTACAAAGCGCAAAGTTTTCAGCACACGCCACGCCCCCGGCACGCCCCGCCGCCCTGCCGCCCTGCCCCACCGCTCTGGGGCACGCCTCGCCTCTGCACAATGCGCGTCATGGAAATGAGCAGTCAAAAAAAAAGAGCACAGGAAAATGTGGAAAAAGCTAAAAAATCGCACCGAAGAAACTGAATTATTCAGCGGGAAAGTCGGGGAAAGTCGGCAAATCGAAGCTTTAATGCTCTCCTGACAAAGCCCGCGATTCCATTCCGGGATTAATCAATTGTCCGCCCGGCAATTAGTTATACGTTCCATCGGATACGTATCCCGCATCCGTTGTATCCGGCGTATCAGTCGCATCCGGCGTATAAATCACGCGTCGCAGCAATATAGTGCCGCAGATAAGTCCACGGACACGACTCTGACTCTGGGTGGAGTCGCAAGTGGATTGCGGGCGGGTTCAAAGGGGATTTAAGATCCTTTGGCAGCGATCTCTTCCATCAATGTATTTCACTTTTACTCTCTTCGGGGAGGATGTAAATTCAATCCAAAGTGAATTCCGTGGAATTTAATGCTCTCTCTTTATTTGTTTTGTTTCCTTTCAGGCTTTCTCGTGTCATTAATGTTTCTCTTGTAAGCAAAATCACTCTCTTACTCGATCTCTCTCTGCAACAGCTTCGCTCTCTCTTAATCGCTCTCTCAGTTCTTGCTCCTCTCGTTCTCGTGCAAGCGATCAGTCACTCACTCCATTTCTCTTCTGCATTGCGTTTCCTTGAAAGCACTCAATCTTTTCAGCGGACTTTCCATCCCACTCTTTCTCTCTCCCCTCGGACTCGCTTCATTTTGAGTCAAATCTTGATCTCATAGTCCATCTCCCTCGTTCCTTTTGGCAGGGTATAGTCGCCGCAGCAGCAGAAACAACGGATGAAATGAGCAGGCAAAAAAGTTTTCAGCATTGCACTCGCACACACTTACACACCTCATAGTCGTCGCACACTCAGTCACACAAGCGCATTCATACATATACCGACAAACACACATGGATAGCCAGAGAGAGAGACAGAGACAGAGGAAAAGGCAGACAGAGAGACAGACACACGTAGGCAAAAGTATTTATTGAAAACTGTTACCGTTAGCAGCCGCCATTCCACCGTAATTCCCCGGTTTCCTCTCCTTCCAGCCCCTTGCCATTCACACTTCGTTCGAGTTCCATGTTCGAGTGGGTTTCGGTAGGTGGCAGGGCAGGGCAGGGGGGAGGGATCGGATTGCTTCTCGCTGACTCCACACATGCATGAGTGCATGCAGAGAGAGAGAGAGAGGGGGACGAACGTACAGCCGGACCAAATGACAATGCAAGAATGCCAGAGCGACGGATAGAGAGAGAGAGAGATGGCAAGGTAGAGGGAGATAGAGATAGCTGTTGACAGTGGCTTTTGTTGGGGATTTTTAAATCAATTGTAAATGCAACTTATACGCATATACTCGCCATACACATACGAGTATATCCCCTTAAATCAGTTGCCCAGACCAGATGTCCTGTCGCTCTTTACTCTTCGCTCTCCTCGCTCCATCTTGCTTTCGTTACTGCCAACTCTCCTCACACCGCCTCTCGGTATGGCCATAATCCCTGGCACTATTTAATTTTCAATTGAAAGGAAGGCCCCACAATTTATGGAGCTTCTTGGAAAAGTTCTCTCTCTTCCCCCCCAGTCCCTCTTCCAGCTGGAAAGACAATCAAAATTTTGTGCCATCGGCTTACAAGTTTCTTCTTTTCGGTTTCGGGGGCATAATTTATGCCTTGCCAATAAAATAGACGCCTTGCCTTGGCTTGGCTTTGGTTCTATTCGGTGCCTGGCCATCAATTTCTTGCCTAAAATTCGATGTGCGTATAGGATAGAGATCCTTGCACCAGAGGCACAAGCAGAAGCAGAAGCGGCAGCGGTGGCAGCAGGAGGCAGCAGGAGGCCAGGGGTCCCCACCAGTGGCAGGACATGCCAGGGCCACGTTAATTATGCATGGGGTTAGCAGAGCCATAGCACGAGCCCCGAACCCAAAGTAGGCCACATAGTTACGAGGGGGAGCAATGCTGCGGGGCAGCTGCTGCTGCTGCAGGCTGGAGAGAGAGAGAGAGAGGGCAGCCATGGGCATGGGCATGGGTTATGTATGTGCGGCATGCAGCGAACTTTTAATCCGCTTTAACTAAAAACATTTAAATTTGCCCAGGCAACGGGCAGCCAAAAGAAGCCATGGCAGCCACCCACCCACTCAGCCTCTCACCAACCGAAAAAAATGGGCAAAATGGGGAAAATAAATAGAAAAAATGTAGAAGGCTTATACTCTGCCAGCGGGAAAAGTAGCCGCTGGCACACCACTGGAAGATTCGGAGCAGCTGGAGCTGCTTCGCCCGTTAATTGGAAGCTCGGAGTGGAAGGAAGAGATCTGGAACGGAATGGAATGGAATGCCAGAAGAGCTAACGAAACAGTAAGTGAGAGAAAGCACTCAAGAGAGTGAGAACACTAAAAGCGAAGAGATCGTTTGTTTGTCGGATTCGAGAACCGTTTGGAAAGTGTTCCCAGTGCCACCATCTTTACCATCAATTTATTTCACTTCAAATGGAATCCATTTTTGAGTAATTATCTGATTCCCCTTGTCCCCCTTTCGACCCATCCAGCCAGCCACAGAGGCAGGGCAGAGCCAGAACAAGATCTCAATTAAAATGGATTAAATGCCGAACTGAATATGTGGGCGAAATATATTTAATATGGAAATGTGTTTAATCTCTGTCCGGACACAAGGACACACGGACACACGGACGGAGAAGACGAATGCTGTGCGTATGTGTGTGTGTGCGTGTGTGTGTGTGTGAGGGGGAGGCTTGGGCTTGGAGTGACATTGCATTCCTGCTCTGAAATATTTTATTGATTTGTTAATTTTGTGTGTGCGAATTTTGTGTGTGATTTTCGTGCTTTGTTTTGGGGCTTTTCTGCTTTGTTTCTGGAAATTCCTAGCTCAATGAATGGAATTCCAGGCCATTCCTCTCTCTCTCTCTCTGTCTCTGTCTCTGTCTCTCTCTGTCTCTGTCTGTTTCCCTTTCTTGGCTGTCTCTCTTACTCCCATTAAGTGCATGTCTTCGTTCGGTTTTCCACAAATTCATTCCATTTTCGTTGGCTTTTTTCCTCCATGCGAGGAGGAGTCCCCCGCATTTTCCACGACTCCTGCAGGGGGTGGTGCTTTGCTTTGCTTTGTTTTTTTCGCCTAATGAAGGACGCAAGCCGCAAGCTTCTGTGGCATACGGGGCACGGGGGCACGCTCTCTGTGTGTGTGTGTGTGTGTGCTAATCACAAGTTGCAGCTAAGCAGCTTACAAAACTTCTTTTCCACTGTAATTTTGGCACATTTCCTGGCGAATAGCCGAAGTTCCTCGAGGAAAAACAGCTGTGAAGCATTTAAGGCCACTTTAACTTTTCCGCCCCTGCCCCCTGCCCCTTGTGGCATGCTGCTGCTGCTGCCGCTGCTCTTTGGGTGTCAAACATTGTAGGAAAAACAGATTACAATAAAACGATTTTTCACAGATGAACAGAAGAACAGGCGAGGCATTCGACAGCAGCAACAGCAACAGCAGCATCCACGGTGTGGCATCCACATCAGGAGCAGCAGCAGCAGCCGCCAGAGGAGTGCCGCAGGACAACCGCAGGATGGGGCAGTCGAGGAGGAGTAGAGGAGTGGAGGAAAGTGAGACCATAACTTAAATTTTGACAAATGTATGTGACACTTACAATTAGTATAAATTGACTGTCGTGTTGAGTGGCCGCCACCGTGTGGCACCAATACACGCGGACACCTCTCTGGAGAGCGAAAGAGAGTGGGGCAGATGGTGACGGGGGCGACGGGGAGATGGGAGGGGGTGCATGCCACAGACCGAACCATCATTCCGCCTGTGGAAGAACCGAACCGCACAATAGAGCGACAACAATGTCACGGCATCTGCTATTGTCAGGGCACAATACGCCGATTTGCATTACGGCTGCTGTCACGCGAGAGTTGCCACACGAGTAGGTGTGGCGCGTGGCAAGTGGCAGCTGAGTGCGGAGGAGGAGGAAATCTCCAAACAGTAAAGTGCTTCGATCCCCATAGATCCTTTTAGGAGCCCAAACAGCTGTCTCCCCAAAGAGTACGACCGACCCTCTCTCTCTCGCTCTCACCCTCGGAGTGCCACTGGTTGTTGCAGCAGCAGCGCACATAATAAATTTATTTACCAACTCTCTCTCTCTCTCTCTCTCTCTCTCTCGTTCTCTCTCCCTCCCTCCTATCCGACGGCCCGTCCACTAAATTTCCATCAATTCCTGCCAATTTCTGGCAATTTTTGGCAATTTCTGTGTGTGCGCTCGACTAAACCGTTTAAAAATTGATGCAAATTAAATTCACTATTTTGTGAAAAAGCTCCACTCCCGCCCCCAACCCCCCTTCACCGCTTCCCCCCCCTGCCGTCCTGCGCTCCATCTTCCGCCATCCGCAAATGGGAAATACAACAAACAACAAACAAGCGCCCGCACGAGGGGGGCGGGGGCTGAATGGGAGAAAAAAAAGCAAAGCCACGTGGAAATTGGGAAAATTCAGTTTGCGGCTGTCCGCCCGCGCATCAACTATTCATTGTTTGATGGAAAACAGTGGCAGGGGGCAGGGGCAGGGGCAGTGGCAATGGCAGGAGTTCATTGGCGGTTTGTTGCTGCTCGTTGGGGCCAGAGTTTGGTCACAAAAGTTTCGGAATAGATCCCGCAGCAGCTCCAAAATAAAATTCTCTGGAAAGCGACTACGCTTAATCGATTTCACTCAATCGCAGCGTTTCTTAGAAAGCAATCAATGCCACTCAATCGCTCTCTGCTTTTATTCGACTCTAACTGTTCTTTTCTATTTGTATTTCTTTCTTGAAGTCGCACTCTTAGCAGGTTCCCTTAATTTCTTGCCCTCTGCAAATCGAATTCTTCGAATACCTTCACTTACTTGCAAATAATCTCACTCGATTTCACTTACTCTATGTCTAGTCCCTCGGCTTTGATTACAGCTTTCTCTCAAAAGCGATCATTCGCACTCAAACTCTCTTTCAGCTGATAATTTAATCCGTTTTGAGTGAAACGAAGTTGCAAGCTTTTACTCTCTTTGGAAAGCGATTCTTCTGACTCATCCCTCTTCCACCTTTTGTCAGTTAGTTAAGCACTGAAAATGTGCGCTCTCTCTCTCTCTTTCTCAATGTGGAACTCCTTGATCTTACCTCGCTGTGGCATGCCTCGTGTCAGCGTGCGTGGGAGTCTGCGTGTGCCTGCTGTATACGTATACGTATTTATGCCATATACAAATATATCATCCAGAAAGTTTAAACTGCCGCAAAGGCTAAGGGCAATTGCTTTTGACAGTTATATGCACAAATTTATGAGACAAACTGCTGAGAATGGCGGATGGTAAAAGCGGTGAGGAGGGGGAGGATGACGAGTGGTTAGCGGTGAGGGTGGTGCGGGTGGTGCGACGGTGGCGGCGGGGTATCAGCATTCAGGCAAAAACACATGCCTTTGGTTTCTGGTTTCTGGCACTTTAATTGACTGAAATTCTGAATCTGAGTGGAACATGAAATTGAGAACACACCCACCCACCCACGCACATGCACACGCACACAGCTGTATGCACACACATGTACACTCTCACTCTCTCTCTCACACACACTGGCATAGAAAACCTCTTCCCCGCTCTTTAGATTTTGGGGAAGGTATCAGAAATTACTTACAATTCAAAAACAAACTTTTGCTGCTGCCGTCGAACGAAACCTAAATTTGTAAGTCAACACAATGGAAAAGGAAAGAAAGAACGAAAGAAAGAAAGAAAGAGAGGGCACAGGACAGCGAGTGAAAGAGAGGGGCCAGGGGCAGAACTAAGCATTAGTCGAAATCCGAAAATGTCGCATTGGAGAGGGAAAGAGCGGAGAGAGTAGGGACAGGGAGAGGGGACAGGGGCGCACTGCAAAAGTGAAGAAAAATTGTAGAAAAGTTTTGCTGATTTCGCCCAGTGCGCTTCATTTATTTCAACGATTTGTTGCCAGGAGGAGGCGCCAGGAGAGCAGAAGAGCAGCGCGGAGCGAAGCCATGGGAAGAAGCTGAACTGAAGCAGGATTCTGTCCAAAGAGCAGCTGTTTTACGTCTTGATGGGTTGGTCCGCATCCCCCCTGAAGCCTCTCTATTCCTCTGTGCCATCCCTCTCCTTTCCACTAACTTTATCGCTTGAGTAAGTTGCCGCTGCCTGCCTTCCGTTTTATAATATTATAACGTGCGTTGTTTGTGCTTGAACAATTTTTCGGCGTTACCTTCGCTCCCAGCCCTGCGAGCCATCCTGTCCCTTCTGCCCCACTGCCACTCTTATTGGAAAATTGCAAGTTGTCGTGAAGTGAAAGAGAGAAAGAGCGCGAGCGAGAGGTAAACAACAAACTAGAGAGAGAGGTGCCTGGTGCTGGGCATAAAAGTTTCCATTCTTCTGGCAGCTGGAGTTTCAGTTTGAGTTCAGAGTCGGAGTCGTAGTCGGAGTCGGAGTTGGATCCTGGAGTGTTGCAGGGTTTGGGTTTTGGGGTTTCAGAGTGTGGCGCATAGGTAAATACCTTGCAGATTCCTATTTGAGTTTCCAGTTTGAGCCGTGTCGTCCGCCGCGTGTCGGCAAACGAACCAAACTTTCGAGAGTGTGACAGCAGTGTGTGTGTGTGTTTTTATGCTTGTGCTTGTGGCACAGTTAGGACCTGGTTGAAGGAGCTTTCGAGGCCATGCCATGCCATTCAAATATATGCGGAGAATATAGGAGAATAGAGTCCCATTCCATTCGCCCCTTTATCGGGGCAGAACTATCTCTGAAAGTATCACAAAAGTCAAAACGCTGGCCATTCCACAGAGCCAACAAAAAGGCGAACAATTGCCGGGTTTATCTTTTCGGCCATCGGCCAGAGGCACTTGCTTTTTATTTTACTCGCATTAATTGCCCGAGTTTAAGCGCCATTCCAGCGCGAACAGAAAGAGAGAGTGAGAGTGAGAGAGCAGCTGTGGTGGGGTCGTTTTATTTCGTCATAAGCTGATCAGCGTGGGCAGAGATCGGGTGCAATAGAAGTTGTTGAAATTGTTCAAAGGAGAGCTCTAAAACGATAAGAGGATTAGCTGCAATATGTACATGTCTGAAGGCTCATTCATGCCACTCACTCACCTTTATTGCTCGTAAATTCATGTTGCTTCCCATCTCCTTCGTTGTCACTCACTTCAGCTTTTGGTTATTCTTTCTTCCCCATCATGTACAGCTACTTTAGCCATTCTTCACTCTCTGAGCTCTTCGCACTCACAGTAACAGCTTCTGTGGGTGTGCACCCACATACACACATACCACACCGCGAAACCGCAAGACCACGTGACCGAACGAAAACTGGACCGAGTGACTTTGCTGGTATATTCAATGCATTTTGCACAAAAAAACCTTAAAAAATCCATTAAATAAAAGAAATATAAAATAAACTTGTTGCACAGCATTTTACACTCCTTTCGGGGTTTTTTTCGGGTTTTGGGACATATTTTCATGCCCAATTTGTCTACACTACACCACACGAACGCACGACAATATTTGCCGATGTTTTTCAACAATATTCACCACTTTCCCGAAAATGTGAGAAAGCGGCTTGCGTAGGTGATAAGTGTTCGCTCTCCATTCCTTCATTCCTCTTCGCTTTGCTCCACTCCACATACAGCAGAGAGAGAGAGAGAGAGAGATCACTCCAATAGGAGTGCGAAAGTTTGACAGGTGGAATAGCTGTTCTACCTCTTGAGTGATTAATACTTTTATTTGAACTGCAGTGAGGTAAAAGGAACGGTTGCAAAGTTCCTAAGGCTGGGGTGATGACTCAGGGTTGCTCAGGATCCTTTACAAGAAATTTGTAAACAGAGGGACCTACGAGGGATTAAGGCACGCGCCTTCCGTTTAGATGGCAAGAGAAGGGGGATAGATATAGGAGGCGTCGTTTGCACGTGTGCATCGGTAGGGGGCACGACTATGCGTGTACGGCACTCAGGAATAGCGCCTTCACGCGGTTAGAAAGAGCGCAGTAGAATTAAAATCTCAGTTGTTTTTGACTCAGCAATTTTGAGTGATATGATAATGAGAAGAGATGAAATAAATCTGAGTTACTTAAGGGTGAATGAAAGAGGGTAACTGCCGTAAGCTGATCAATTGTTCTGGGTCTGCGAGTGTCTCCTCTCTTATCTGCCACTTCAGAGGTCGTTCACTCTTTCGGATCATCACCTGTGCATGGAATAGAAGTGTCTGGCTGCATTTTTCGCTTACGCTGTTCCTAATTTTAAAGTATCCTTCAAGTGTTGTTTCTGCTCTCTTCAGCTGTCCTCTCTCTCTCTCTCTCTCTCTCTCTCTCTCTCTCTCTCTATCGCTATCTCTGTAGCTTTTTTTATTGCTGTTGTTGGTGCTGATGTTGCTGTTTTTGCTCTTTATGTGTTTGTGCCTGTGTGTGTGTGTGTGTCTATGCATGCACCTACCTCTCTCCCCTCTTTTCTCATGCATTTACGTGTGTATGTGTGTGTTTGTGTGCGGCAAACATTTGCAAAAAGCGACACACGCTGCAAAACTGCACAATGAAGCTCCTCCACTCCTTCTATTGCCGTTCCTGCTGCCGCCCCTGGTCCCCCTCCTGACCCATCCTCCGGCACATTGTTGCCGCTCCTCCTTGTAGCTTAACAAAAAGCATTAACACAATGCAGGCGCAGCATGACGACGACTACGACGACGACTACGGCGACGGGGGCCACGTTTCGGGGCCACACAGAGCTGCTCCATGGAGCAGCAGCGGCAGCAGCAGCAATGGAGCAAGGGCTCCACGCGGGTCGTGTTATGTACTGTACCGACATTGTCGTACATAGAGAATGCGACACCAGGAGGCAGGGAAAAGAGAGTGATGGTGGGGGTGGGGAGGGAGTGCAGCGCAGCTGTTGCCGGCGGCATTGCGTGGGACTTCCGCTGAAATGTAACCACAGCAGAGAAAGAAAGGAAAGGAGCGGCAGGCACCAGCGGTAGAGATATAAGCAGCCCCTGCGGATAAACGAGGGGGGGTGGGGTCGGGTGACTGGCTCTCCGGTTGCCAGACGAATTTGCAAGCCGAGAGTGGGGTCATGGGGCACACAGAGCCGTGGCTGTTGCAAAAGGGTAATTGCTAAGCAATTACCTTCTTTCCCAAGATTAATGGTCATGGAAGAAACTTGAAAATGTTGCCGCAATGCCAACAATGACCCCAACACATGACATGGCTCTCTGCCGCTGCCGCTGCCGCTGCCCGCTGCCTGCTGCCGCTGCCCGCTCCGGGTTGCAGCTTCGTTCGGGATTTACTTTTTGTTGTGGATGTACTTCACTTCCCTCCCACTCCACGAGCCGTGGCAGGGATAAATGAGGGCGTTATGGCTTTAATTAGATGCACGGTGGGCGCGGCGACAGGATGCGCGGATGGGATGGGCTGGGCTGGGATGTGTTTCTGTTTTCTGTTTCTGTTTTTCTCCTGTCAAAAGCGTACGGCAGAAAAAAGTGAATTATGCAAATTGTAGCGCGCATTTATTGCTGCACCATGCCGTGCCATGCCACGCCACGCCACGCACCGATCCGTTCGACCTCTCTGGGCTTTTTCCTTTCAGCTTTTCCCTTTTTCCGCACTCATTCATTTGCAATTTTTGTAATTCGCACCGGATATACGTACTTTCAGGGCATGTTAAACTGCAAGCCCAATCCCAATCCGAGTCCCGATCGGAATCCCAATCGCCGACACCACAATCACCCCAGGAGTGTGGTGGGGCTGCTCCAGCCTCTGCCCCTGGCACTTCCCATCGGAATCTGTGGCATCCACAGGCTCCCACCCCGCCCTCTGTGGGTCACCCACTGCGCTTTACATAAATTATATTTCCGCCGGAAAAATTAACATTTTTATGAATTTCCTTTCAGCAGACGCGCATTGTGGTGTCGGGCGAAAAAAACCAAAATAAAAAGAGAAGGAAAGGAAAGGAAAAAGTCAGTGCACTGCAATACATTGCACTACACTGCACTACAGAAACAGAACTGTGGCGCCAAAGACTTAGTGGAGGAGGCCTCGGACTCAAAAGCACAGCAGCAGCAGCAGCAGCGGCAGCAGCAGGCTCCCCAAAGAGTGTTTCTGGCTTTTTGGCGAAAAGCTGTGACGAGGGAGAGGGCGTAGGTGTGAGAGTGGGGCAAACTGCGAAAATGAAATGTTGTTATTGAAATTGGCAAAGTTTTATGTGCGCACTTTTTACATAGAAATGTTTGGCCATGACTTGCTGCTGCCGAAACGAAACAGAGCCCCTGCGCCAATCCCTCGGTCCCCAAAGCCCCCAAGTCGTCGTCGCCGTCGTTGGCATTGCCATTGCCTATTTATGCGTGGTTGAGGTTAAAATGAAGCGATTTTCCCCTCCCATCCACTTTTTTTATGCCTCTTTATGGCTCGCTTTGGTTTAGGTTTTAGTTTTTGTGGCCGGCTGCCCCCCTTTTTTCTTTTTTGGCCTTTTAGGGCAGTGTGTGATATCCGTTCTCGAACTACATTTGCGACCAGTGTGTTCCAGTGTGCCGTTGCTTTTGCCTTTGCTGTTGCCGTTGCCTTTGCATTGCCATTGCGTTGGTGTAAAATGCCACAATACGGAACAGCAAGAGCAACAACAACAACAGCAACAGCAACGAGAGAAACGGGAGAATAAAGTGCCAGGAAACACATTTAATATCTACGCATAAAAATAAAAGTCTGGCTGGGAGCCCCGGACCCGGACCCGGACCCGGACCCCACAGCAAATGGAAGAGTGACCAAAGTGAAAGGAAGCAACAAGAGCAACAGAGACAGCAACAGCAACAGCAAGCAAAGTAACGGACAACGTCCAACACAGGCAAAGAGTGAAAGAGAGAGACAGAGAATGTCGGTTGGAAGGTCTTGTTTATTACGCTAGCCAAATGCATAAATTTACGGACCGATGCGTGCAAACTGTAAAAACTTAAAAAAAAAAACCCCACAAGGAGGCGATGCCAACGGAGGAAAGGAAACGAAGAGGAAGGGCGGAAGTGGGGCGAAGGCGGAGGAGCTGCAAATGAAAAAGCGCCTGAGAACGGGAGCAGCAGCAACAAGAACAACTTCCAAGCCGAAGCTTACATGCACTGTGCGAAAGAGAGAGAGAAAGAGAGAGAGAGAGAGAGTGCGAGAGAATGGACGTGGGAGAGAGCGAGTGGGTGTATGTTGGAAATTCAATTTTAATTTAAATGAAGAACAAATACAGCCACAACCACACTCCCACACACACACACACACACGTGTGCAAAGCGTGGGAGAGAGATAGAGAGAGAGAGCGGTAGGGTAGAGGTACATATACCATAATGGAAAGAGATTAGCCGACAGCAACAGCAAAGGGACGATGAGAACCTACTCATATGCACGTGTACACCTACACTATTTGCAAATAGTAGGGATAATCAAGGGGAAATTTCCGAAAAAAGCAAAGCGAAATTCTCGCAGTGCACAATTTACAGTTGCAAAAGAAATTACCCAGAAAGGCGAAGGAAAGTAGATAAAGGCTGCAGGAGCATGCTGCAGAGCTGCCGAGTTGCCGAGCAGCCGAAATGAAAGGAAAGTGTGAGAAACAAGGCAAAAGCCGATCGAGTCGAGGAAATGCAACACAGAAATGAGAATTTATGTTTATGAGTGGAATATATTCGTCGTTCGGCTTGCCCCGTTATGAATATGTATGCGGCCGCTGGATATGAATGTGGTGTCGAAAGAGAGAAGTGCGGAGAGGGGCGGCTCAACGGCGGAGTTGAGGTGTATATTTATTAGCAGGCATCAGAGGCAACAGCAGGAGAAGGGAAGCTGCTAATGTGCATGTGCTGCCCGCTTTGACAGTTTCGTGCCACAGTGAGGCAATAACTGCCTAATGGTCTGTCATTTGTCTGCCACCAAAAGAGTGCGAGAGAGAGAGAGCGGGTGAGTGGAGCAATGGGGGGCATGGGCTGTGTCACAGCAAAGTTTAACTAGGCCTCATTATGCAGCAGCAGCAGCAGCATCCTGGATGACAGCTTTATGTAAAGCAACATAGGCCTAGCAGGATCCTTATCAAGAACACAGAAGGATGTCATTCAAGGTGAATGGCAGTTGCATTCCTGCAATATTCATTCCCCAATTACCTGATTAATATTCTATTATTTTTTATTTATTTATTAATATAAATTGGATCTTAAATTCTTTTTTGCACTCCACTGTTCGTCGCCTCTTCCGTGGAATGCCATCCGGCATATAAGTTGAGGCGATCAATACCTCTATACAAAATTTATTAATATAAGAAACCCAACAATGGCCTCGATTGGGCTGCCATTCTACGATTGTGCCGCACAAATGATGGATATCCAAGCGCGATTTAATTTGAGCTACTATACTGACTTGAATCAGTTGCCATCCAGAGAGGAAATGTTAAAGGATGTTGAAGTTGTGGGAAGACGGGTACAGGAAACGCCATGCACATATGTATGCTGGGACCAAAACAGGTAATAATAATAAGCTGGATTATCCTAGATAAATATTTACTTTAATTGTTCTGCTTTTAGACCGCTGGAGTGAAGAATGATGAATGATGGATGTATGGCGGTATTTGACGGACGCAATGTTAATTCCATAACATTCATGTTAACATTCATGTTAACATTCTGTTAATACCAATATAAGACCAGACCGACCGGTTCAAATATAGACCGGGTCCGTGGTCCAGTGTGCCCGTATTTGCTGGAAAAAATCGATAGTTGTGCAGCCGCGGTCCCCAGTGTTGCAAAATGTACAGTGATGAGAAAATATCTCTTTAGACTCTGACAGAAGCTCGCCCCCATGTCACTAAATATCGTTGTGGGACTGTAGTGCGACAAAATCTGAAATGTACGAAACTGCAATATATCGCAAAACTTTGAAAACTGCGCGACATTTTTGAATTTTAATTTAAATTTAAATTGTACCTTCTTGTTTAAAAATATTTAAAAATAAAGCAATAAAAGTAATTTCTTTAAAATTACTCAATCGTAAAGGAAATTGATTCATTTATTGGCTCAAATTATGTGACCGTTAAGAATGCCGATAAAAAGAGTTTCGGGATATGGCGCTCTGAAATTTGAATCTAACGGACTTCTCAGCGGGTGGGAAATTTCTTTCTTTGGGGAAATTCCGCGAAATATCCCACCGAAACTTGAATGTAACGCAAATTTCAGCTTCTTCTTCTTTGACTTCCTCTTCCGCTCTAGAAAGAGACAGACAGAGGTAGAGATTGAGAGCCTCTGGTTTTGGCATTTTCTTGGCGTGGGGTGGGGTGGGGAGGGGAGGGGAGGGGGGAAGTATATATTTAATAATTCAAAGTTGAATGCTATAAAATCTCAGCGGGGGTCCGTATTTCAGGGCGGTAATTCCACATTGTTCGGAATTCTTCTCCAAAGGAGTCCTTCTCCGAGTCCTGCCTGCCGCCTGGAATCCTGCCGGAGTCCTGCCAAGCAGGTGGGCTTCCCCATCGGGTTTTCATCGGGTAGATTTTCGGTGTGGGGGGGTCTCTGGGTCTGGCTTTGTGTTAATGTGAGAGTTTACTTAGGCCAGCGGTGCTGCTGGCTGCTGCCGCTTTAAGGGCGCTTCCTGGGGGAAATTAACCTCCTTGCCACACGGATCGGAGGCAGCCAGTGGCGTGCAGCAGTCTCTGCTTTTGATGATATGAATCAAACGATTTTGTTTGCAGATTAACCTACACGACGGTGTCCGTCCAAACACCAGCGAGCGCCGACTACCGACTCCGACTCCCGACGCCATCTGCAACTGCAACTCGCGGCAAATGCCAATTGCAACAATGGCCTCGAAAGGCAATGGCAAAACATCGCGTGTGGCATGCAAAAGAGAGAGAGACGGCGAGAATGACAGACAGCCCCCCCTCCCCAGTGCCCCCAGTGCCCACAGTGCACCCAGTGGGGCTGGGGGACTGCAATTGCTGCAAAATGCCTGCCACTTTGCACACTTTTGCACTGCCACAAAACGCCACAAAACTTAAATTGAGCCGCCGCCCAAAACAAACAGTTTGGCGAGCAATCCAAATAGAGGATACCCGGAGTCCATGGAGCCATAGAGCCGGAGAGATACGTAGAGAGAGACAGAGAGAGAGAGAGAGATGGATGGAGTGCCGTAGAAGCCATTCATTATCCGCACTTTGATTTTAAAGCCAGTCGGCAAATCACTTAAATCTCTCTTGTGTGCAAAAGCAAAAGTCGTGTGGCATGAACTTAACCGTAAATCGCATGATAAATGTTTTCTTAGGCCGCTCCCAGAAATACCCTTTCCTTCCAGCTACTCCCAGGGGAGGGTATTACGGCTGGCTGCTGCTGCTTGCCCCAAAGGATACTCCCAGAGGAGGGAGCGGGGCGGTGTCTTTTGTTCTGCTGAGCAGAGCATTTGACAATTCAATTACTTCCCTAGTTTTGCTTTAGTTTTCCTTAGTTTTCCCCAGTTTTTCCCTTCTTTGTTTGTATATTTAATAGAATCTTTTGCATTTCTTATGTGTTTCCAAGTGTCAGGCGGACGACTAATTTGATTTATGGCCAAACCGAAGACAGAACAGAGCAGAACGGAACGGAACGGAATGGAATGGAATGGACAGAGTTATGCCCCAATAATAATATTCGCAAATATCGAAGATAAACTTTTTCCTGGAGGATGCAGGGACGAAGGCCGCAGGCGGCAGGCAGCAGGCGGCAGGACGAGGTTAACGATGACTAAGGCCTTTTAAATGCTGTCCAGAGATGTCATTGTTTTTGCGGATGTCAAAAACTTATTTCTCTCACTCTCTCTTCCTCTCTCCGCATTGCTCTCTGTTTCCTCTGCGGGATATCATAACTTATGCATACGAACAGGACACACGGAGGAGCAGGACACTCCCCTGGAGCTGCTCCTGCTGCCCGGCTGCCCGGCTGCCTGGAATACTTGCCATACCTGAGATAATCAATTGCTAAATGCCTGCCTAAATAATTGATGGTTGTCCTTACACTTCTATCAATCGATTGTCCCATCGATGGACTTCCCTTAGTCTGTGGCACCTTTGGTGTGGCATGTGGCATGCCGACACACCCAATCAATCAACATTTTCGGAGGGTCCTGCTGTTGCTGCTGTTTTCCTAATTAGCAAATTAAAAATCCTTAGTTTTTAAAGCGTCCTTTCTCTTCCTTTCTCTTCCCTTCTCTCTGTTGCAGCACGAAAAACTCATTAGTAATTAAATGTTTTCCGGCGCGACTACGCCCCGTAGTGTCTCCGCAACACGCCCCCTGCCCCCATTCTGCCGCCTGCCCTGCTTGTGCCCCTCCTTCATGCTCTATTCTCCTGCGTCTGTTGTCCCTGTCGTAGTCGTCGTCGTTGCGTCGTGTTCGCACAGCCAGCACTTCCGCACTTCCGCACTTCCGCCTGCTGCTGATGCCGAATCCGAATCTGCTGTTGATGCTCCTTCCCTGCCACTGGCACTGGCCCTGCCCCTGCCCCCTGCGGCACCTCTGGTTGCTCCTGCGGATGACGCACAAGACTCCTTGTGCAACATATACGCACTTTTTATACCTATTTATAGCCTGTTTCTGTCGTTCCCAGGGTATCATTTCCGTGCGCCAAAGAGTGGCCGATCTTTTTGTGGGATAAATCTCTCTCTGGAATCAAGAAAAATGTCAAACTAGAGTCTCATTAGCCGCAGCATGCCCCATGCCCCACATCTGTGCAAATGGAATGTTGTTTTCCCCGTAGTTGAATCCCAATTACATCATTCTCTACTCGCCAACGAGCGTATGCGTGCTGCATGAACAAGTGGCAGAAACAGAGCGAGCGCACAAATGTGTTGCAGGGGTATCATTTAGTCGGAAGTTGTTGCTGCTGCTGCCCGATGCCTGCTGCCCGATGCCTGATTCGGATGCCGTATTAAGCCCGTAAACAAGTCCACAAGCAATGGCTCTGCTCCTCCTCGGGTTATGGCCACGGCTATAGGGCTATATGGCTCTGATTCTGTGGCTCCTACAGGGCGGGCGGCCTGGCTGTAGCCCTGAGCATGATTTGTTACTGACAGCGTCTCAGGCAGCAACAGCAGAAGCAGCAGAAGCGGGAGAAGCGGCAGCAGCAGGAGCAGGAGCCACGCACAGAGTCTCGACTCTGAGGCTGAGTTTGATTTATTTCTCGTTGTACAATTTATGAGTGAAGGTGAAGCAACAACAGCAGCAGCAGCAGAAGCAGCAGCCGCTGTGGCATCAACACCATACCACACCACAGCACAGCACACGCCACGCAACCAGGCAAAAGGATACGCAACCAAAGGAGGCAGAACTGCTGAACCGGACCCTGGGATCCACTTGCAATTCATTGAGAGGATAAGAGAGAACCGTACCGAACCGAACCGAACCGAACCCGAGGGGCAAGCAGTAGCAGCAAGGAGTGGCGTCCTGTCCTTCCAAGGGTTATGTTCCGCCCGTGGGTGGAAAGGAGAGCGGAGGGTGGAGAGTGGAGAGTGGGGGCTGTGGGGCATGGGCCAGAGACTGTCAGGCAGTGTAGCGCGTGTTTCAGATGCGTAAGATTCCTCGAAAGATTTGCCCCAATGCCCAAGGGGGAATACAGCGTGGGGGGGGGGGGGGGCATAAAAACAAAGACAGAGAGAGTGAGAGATATGCTAACATGGCCGGTGGCACCCCAGCCGCGGCCTGTCCCTCTCCCTGCCACACACAGAGCTCGTAGATTGTGATGGATGCCTCTCCTCTACTTGGGTGTCCCTCCACTCCACTCCACCCGCGGCCACCCATGTCTGGGCTCTGCGGTTCTGGGAATGCGAATCTGCGGAGTCCTTGCGTGCGCTGCCATTAGCGCGTCGGCTGCTGCGTCTTTTATTTCAATTACCACAGCAGCTAATGCAAAATTCAGGCGAAAGCACTGCGATAAGGATAAGCGACGAGGACGCGTTATGAGGCGTGCCGCTGTTCCGCTGTTCCGCTACCTGCCTTCTTTCTGCATCCTTTCCACAGGATGTGCCATTACTCATTGTGTTGCCTACTTTGTGGGGCGCTACTTTGAAGTCCCTCGCTTCAGTTGCCAGCGCAAGAAGCGACCGAGTTGGAGCTTAAATGCCGTCACAAACTGTCATCAGCTGTCCTTATCCTTGTTATCCTCGCCTGGAAGGAGCTCCGGTTTCTGTTCCTGTTCCTGCGTTCCAGCTATTAACACGAGAGGGCAGAAACAGTTGAAACTTTCGGCCAAAAACTTGTCGGCCATTCCTTGGAGTCCCATGCCACAGGACTCTCCTCCTCTACCCTTTCCATCTACCCCTCGCTGATGCCACAAAACTCCTCTAAACTGCCACAAAAACTGTAAATTATGCACGCATCAAATATTTCAATTACCCCTGCCACAGCCAGAGCCTGCCGCACCGATGGGGCAGCCGCACCTGTCCGCACCCGCACCCGCACCCACGCCCACCCCCACCCCCACCCGCTCTCGTGGCACCCACACCCTTTGACCCTCGAAATGGAAAGTATTTTTGTCGGTGCCTTTGATGTTTGGGTGTCGAAGAGCCTTTGGGCCATGGAATCTAGGCACAGAACCTGCTGCCGCTGCTGCTGCTGTTGCCATATCGGTTTTCAATTACCGCTTTCACCCCCTTTCACCTTTCGCCCTTCACCCTCAGCTTTCACCAATTAAGTGTCACAATCCTGGGGTCCTGTGTCTGTCAAAGGACGCTGTCTCTCTCGCTCTCTCGCTCACTCACAGAGATATTGAATGGAATTCGAATGGACACCCGGAATCTTCTGGAATGGCTACAATTCACATTCATATTCATATTGCCATCAATCATTCGTTCGGCTTGCAAATTAAATTTCCACGAATTTATCATAATTAATCGCTGCCACACCACATGTGGCAGAGACAGACAGACAGAGAGAGGGGAAGAGGGGAGGAGTGTAATGTTGCAATGTAAAGATACATTCTTCAAAGATTATTTAAGATTAAACATTTATTTACAGTTTCGTTATTCGTTTTGCGGATTCATTCGATTCGTAATGCTAGGTTATGGATCCTTGCGATCCTTGCGATCCATCAGATCGTGTGTGTTATCTCTTGTGTATATATCTTTTATATATCCGTGCATCCGTGCATCTGCGGGATGCATATTTCATCTTAATTACGTATAAAAATACTTAAAGCACAGAAACAGAAAAGAACCCATGACCAAAAAACTCAATTTACATATTTACAAAAGAGATTCTCGAAAGATTTTCCAGCGAGAGAGACGATGTCGTTAGCCTGCCTCCTCTTTTGGGGCATGCATGGGGCAGGGCCATAATGTAATACCGAGCGGCTGATGGGCTCCTGATGGCAGTAACATCCTCCAGGCTCCTGGCTCCAGGCTCCAGACATTGAACATACGCTGCCGCTCGACTTAGCGCCCGGTGGCGCCTCCTTACAGGGGTCGCAGCACTGCCACCAGCAGAAGGAGCAACAGACAGAGGTGTGGCAGCTCCAGACGTGCCCCCACCTCATGCTGCATGGCCGCGTGCTGTTCGCTCTTAATGATATGCACAAAGACGCTGTCGGAATCTGTCGAGAAAGAAAAGAGAGAGGGAGAGAGAAGGAGAAAGGTGCTGTCAGAGGACTCTTTCGCAGGGGCAGGACTCGGTGGCTCACTTGAATTATCCGCAGAGCACGTGTAGTTGCCAGAGTCCGTGTATTGCACGCGGGATATCACCAGGTTGCTGGTCTTCATCTGCTGCTCGGACACCACGCGGATGCCGCCGCGCGTCGAGTCGCTCACCAGCTCCGTGTCCTTGTGCCAGAGCATGTGCGTGTAGGGCCCCGGTGCCTGTGGGGCAATGCACGTGAGATTGATGTCGCTGCCGCTCTGGATGTAGAGCTCGCGATTCGCAAGGATCTGCGCCTTGGAGGCTGTATCGGAAATGGAGCAAAAGAAGGGGAGGAGAGTGTCAACAAGTGGAAGCAAGGATGGGAATTACTCCTTTGCTCTGCTGCCGCTACTGCTCCTGTTTGATGAACTAATTTGACAGAGAAGCAGCAGCAGCAGCAGCAGCCCCCAATTCCCAGTCCCCCGCCCCATCGGTGTCCATTGTAATGGAGATGTAATCAAGGCCGCCACAATGGGGATTGTATTCGAGATTCCTTCCCCACTCAATCGATTGCCTGTGGGTGTTGCCGGGCAGGAAGGAAGGAAGGAAGCCAGAAGCATTCCATTTCCCCCCACCTCATAAAGTATTTATCGCCTTTGGTAATTGAATGTCCGTTTGTGTATCCTTCTAATTTCAATGCCCAGAGCGGAGCTTAGAGGGACATACCATCGAATCTTAAAAGGGTGGGGAGGCTGTGGGGGGGGGATACTCACTCACGACCATCAGCTTGTAGGCCAGACTGATTTTGGGCTCCGTGGACACCTGACACTCGTAGATGCCGGCATCGCGCGGCTGCACGGACACCACCTTGAGGACCCACTCGTCGGAGTTGTCGATGTGGCGGGCCAGGAAGCGCTGGTCATTCGTGTAGGTCATGATGCCGATGGTGAGGATGTGGAGGTCCCGCTGCCGGATCCAGGACACTGCCCGGTCGCCCAGATGCCGCACGCGGCAGTGGAGGCGGGCCGTGGTGCCCAGGGCGGCGATGATCTCACGATTTGTCGAGTTGTCAAAGAGCGGATCCAGGCCGCCATCGTACGAGTCGGGAATGAGATTCGAGAGCTCGGTGGCAGAGGCAAGGAAACCTGCAGAAAATAGAGGCACAATGTGGCATGAATAGATGTATCTAAATGTCAATCTAAATGTAATTCAAGTGCATTCAATGGTAGATTCTAATGGAGAGAAAAGCAACAGACAGGCAGACAGACAGATGGATGGATGGGTGGTTGGATGGATGGTTGGATAGATGTATCTATAGATGGACATTCAGACAGATAAACAGAGGGATGGACAGATGGATGGATGGCTCGATGAATGAATGAACGAATGAATAGTGTGAGTGCTTGTGCTTGTGTGTGGTTCGATGAAGTTCGAATCAAGGCATTCATTTGATTAACGAGTATTTGTGCTTCGAGTTTAAGCATCGCCCATTCCCCCACGCACATTATGATCCATCACACGACGAGAAGGAGGAGGAATCAGAGCAGGAGGCAGAGGCACGGCACAAGTGATTTATGTGGGTGGCACTGTGCCACTGCTGCCACAGTGTGCCACATGTATTAGCCAACTAATGCGCTAATAATCCATGAGTGGCCTAAACAAATACAAACACAAATACAGCTGCTGGATGCGAATGTGGGATATGGTAGGATGCTGGATGTTGGCTGCAGAAGTGGATAAACACATATTGATTTATAGGCAGAGCCAGAGCCAGAGCAGGAGCCAGAGCAGGAGCCAGAGCCAGAGCAGGAGCCGGAATCCCTGCAGGAGTGTTTGGGTGTATCTGTGTGGGCATGTGGCTGGGGGATGTATTTAGATATCAAATATCAAGGCAATAAAACGATGTGAAACACTTAATTGAAACACTGTTGCGCCACCATCCGCCACTCCACCACTCCATCCGATCCGACCCGACCCGATCCATCGCTCCAGCCGCCAGCGATATTCGGCGATGCGGTGCGGTGTGGCATCCACCTCGGCAAACACTTCAGTGGAAATTGCTTTTTATGCTGGCCGCAAAATAAAAAACCTCCGCCCGTACACAGACACACGGTGTGGCATGCCGCTAACGCACACACACACACACGCAGACACACGCATGTTGCACATAAAATTTTTTAATAAAAGTTGTGTTATTTACATACAAAGTGCACGGGGGCAAAGGTGGGACCGCAACCGCAGCACGACTGGCCACCGACCACGCCCCCACCCCCAGCCCCAGCCCCAGCCCGACGCCCACCCACAGCTGCAGATTCCCCACTCCCGCCGTCTCTGCCTGCCACCCATGAGGGCACTAAACAGACCTCAGGTGGCGATAAATTATAAATGAGCAGCAATTGCAGGTGCTCCACGTACAGGTCCTGTTCCTCCTGCAAGTCCTGCTGCTGCTGCTGCTGCTCTTTCATCTTCCCCGAAAAAAGATGGAAAAATAGATGGAGGCATAAACCATTCCCGACAGTCCTGTCTGTCTGTCTGTCTGTCTGTGGGATCCTCCAAGAGCAGCCCCCAAATGTAATTGTAATGGCAATTGCCAGTCTATGCCTCATTCTCAGGCCATTACTATTCATCCTTTGAGTGTGAATGAATGAATGGATGAACGAGTGGTTGAATGAATTTATGAATGAGTGCAGGTGGAAGTCCAATGCTCCACAGAGATCACCTTGACCCTTAAAGGGTCATATTGCCCAGATATTTCTCAGACATCCCTCGAATATTCATCATTATCTGATCAACATTTTAAGTGTTCTTAAATTTCAAACTTAGGAACTCCTATATGTAGGCTTTAGTGTTCCATCTTTCAGATAAATAATTGCAATTTTAGTCCCCGAATAGAGTTTCTCCAATTCCGAATTAAATCGGAAATAATTGCGACTTCCTGTATATCCTTTCATAGCTTTCATTCAATATGTTGCCAGTGGAGGCCTGTGGCTAGAAGCTGTACTAAATCAGTGTCTTTTCTTTAATCTAGATCTAATTACAACCAAAAAATAATCCCCAATCTAATGGAATTTGTACCGCTTTTCCTTTTCCAATCGCATTTGGAGTAATTGCCTTATTTCCAATTCATTTCCGGTTAGCCCCACTAATCCTTATTCTTAACCCTTTCGAGTGTCTTCTCCTTCGGCACTCCTTCAATCAATGACCGAATGAATGATTGAATAATCCCGCAGATGTCCTTAAATCTAATTGAAATATTCCTCGCATTTCCAATCTTCTCATTTCAGTGGGGGAGTGTACGAGTGCTGCCTGATTAGATTTTAATCTACTTGCGGCACGGGGCACGGGGCACGGGGCATGCGGCTTGTGGCATGCCACGCAGTACTCACCGAAGTAGGGACTGTGGCTGCGGTGCGCCTGGTGGTGGTGCCTCCTCTGCTGCTTGTCGAATGTTGCGGTTAATCCCATGATCACGAGCAGCGCCATAAAGTATTCCACCAACATTTCATGCGCGCAATTTGTGACGCTCCCGAATGATAACTGTAAAATGGGAGAGCAAAGGAGCCATCAAAAGGAGCCGAACGACGAAGGACGATAGAACAGAGCAGAGCAGAACAGAGCAGAGCAGAACAGAACAGAAACAGAAAAGTAATTAAAATAAATGATGGCAATCGCGAAACTCGAGTCGAGACTCGACTTTTCAGCAGACAAAAGACCAGAACAACGGTACAGGACACGCTCTGCCAACACCCTGCCAATACTGCTCTCTCCCCTCTCTGTCTATCTCCCATCCATGCCACACAGAAACAATAACTGAGGAAAAGGGATTAGGCTCAAGGCTCCATCTTATCGGAAGATACGGATGCGGATGAGGATGCGGAGAGGAAACCGCCGAACATTCATTTAAACTCTGATGACAGGACCGCAATGCGGTTGAGTTTTCAATCACCATGACGCCTTACACCCACCCAGGACACCCAGGACATACGAGACAGGACACCCCCACAGGACATCATCATCAAGATGAAGCTGGAGCTAAGAAGATGTGCGCTCGTGGCATGCTCTGTGCGGGTGGGGGGGTGGCGTAGGGGGAAAGCTTTTGGTAATTTCTTCATTACACACTAAGCTGTTCATTCAATTGCTGCAGGGACGTGGACGAGGACGAAGACGAGGCACAAAGGCGGCAGGACGTTGGAGCTGTTGAAAGACGAGCCAGAAGAGGACTGCCCGTAGGAGGCGGAGGAGCGTGTCCTAGTGCGCCCAGGGGCGGCAATTTCGGGCTGGTCACGTTCCGATAATACACTTAATTATATTCCAGGACACGGATGGGAGGGCGGTAGGGTCCTTGAGGTGGGCTCTACCTTTTCTGCTGAAGGACTAGACCCAGGGGCAAGTGATGCTGTTGCTGCTGCTGCTGCTGCTGCTGCGGATGCGGATGTTAATGCGAGTGCGGTCGTCGGAATCAGAATCGGAGTCGGAGTCAATGTAGCGCGAACTGCGTGCCGCCATTTCATGCGCAACGTAACGCATTCGAGCGCTTTGCGTTTCCCTCGCTTAACGATGGACGGGGTGGGGGATGTCTTTACGTAACTTCCCTCATTTCCCCCGCACCACTACGCACCACTCGGTCACTATGCCACACGGTCACCCAGTCACCCAGTCCCCCAGTCACAGTGGCGCACTCCGCACTCGAAAAATCAGTCAGACTCTCCAATGAGGCGGCGACTGCGATTACGATTCCGATTCCCTTTTCCCGATTGCCGATTCCCGATTGCCGAGTCACAGATTCCCAGACGCCCGAAGATTCCCGAACGAGTAGCAGTCACAGTTCGCAACGAGTCACGACGAAGAGTCACGGCATCCACTGTGTGGCAAGCTCTGTGCTGCGTTGCACGTTGCGTGTGGCTTGAGGCGCGGTAAACAACTGAACCAACCAGAAGGGAAGCCATCCTTTCACATTATGCAAATCCCGTGGCAAAGAGCACTCGCAGTGGCAGGGCGCAGGCGCAGCTGCAACATGTTGCCGAAACATTTATTGGGAGCCAAATTGAATTGTAAACCGAAAGAACTTCTTGCGGCGAGGGGGTGGCAAGTGGGTGGTGGCAAGGTGAGAGTATTTTTATCCTTAAATTTCATTCGAGATGCGTGGCTTATGAAATATTTACAAAGCTGAGGAGCAAAGGAGCACTCCCAGTGGCACATTTGATGGGGCATGGACATGTGATTTGTGTCACGCAATAGCAGCAGAAGGGAGGAGGGAGGATCAGCAGCAGCAGCAGCAGGAGCAGCAGTGAAAGGAGCAACAATGAAGTGATGGAAACAAGAGCAATAATAAAAAGGCAGAGCAGGAAAACTCTCATGCATGACAAGGCGCGTTTTACAAGCTTGTTTTCAATTGAAAAGTGGAGGCGACACCCAGAACTCACACCCACCCACACACACACACACACACACACACACACAGGAACAGGAACAGACACACACAATGAATGAAAGTGGCACGCATTGTGCGCTCCCATTGTGCCAAAAGCGGAAACGGATATGAAGCGGCGGCCATGGGTGCCCTCTGTTGCTCGTCGTTGTTCCTCCTGCTGTCACTGGTGCCACTGCCACTGCCACTGCCACTGCTGGTGGCAGGCAGGCAGGCAAGCAGGCAGGCAGGCGACTTATCAAAATCGATGAGGCAACATATGGTTCCATTTTAATTTTCTAACATATTTCTCTGCCTCCTGCCAGCTGCCAGTTGCCTGCTGCCTCCTGCCTGCTACCTCCTGCCAGACACGCACACAGACAAAGAAGTAGAGACAGACACGACACCTACACACACACATAGACAGACTCCGGACAGAGGGACATGCCACTCTTTCCTCCTGAAATCCGTTTAGCATATTTTCTTTGGAAATTGAATTTCAAAGTTATTATAAATATTTCTCCAATAAATGCAATTTGAGTGGAATTCTTCCAGCCTCTGCCCCCTTGGCCTGACATGCCCCCCGCCCCCGCCCCGCATTCCCCACACCCTATGGCTGCTCCTATGGCTTCGTGCTCTTCTGGTCGCCAAATAGACAACGGAATGGAGGAGTCGAGGGACCAGAAGGCGCCTAAGTAAGCACGACCTCTGGCCCCATCGCCCTGTGGCACTGTCCCCCATTTGCCGCCCCACTCGAAGGCCTCTGTCGAGGTACAGAGGTACGATAAGCCTCCGTCTTTCATATTATTTTACACTAACAAGCCAAACATTCCTCAAATTTAACAAGCAGCGACATTTTTTTCCATTCTTTTTGTTTTTGCATAGCATCGCGCTTATTCATCCATCTCTCTTAAGTGAATTTTGTGTTGCCACACTGCCACATGCGGCAGGGGGTGGGGTGGGTGGGAAACTCTGTCACAATTATGGGGGGAGGCTTGGCAAATTATTGAAAATGTCGAAAACACTTGAAGAGTCCTCAACGATTCGCAAGGAGAACGGCCCTGGAAAAGGCAAAATTTTCTATAATTAGAAATCGCCCCAAAAAGTATGCTACGAAAAATGTAATTTCTAATTTTCCTACTCAGAAATCCCTTTGGGAAAAACGACCTTCAGCAGATCAGATTGCGTCCAACCTTTCGATCTACCCTCTGGCCTTTGCCTCCCCCCATTCCCCCCATTCTCCTCCTGCTGCTGCTGCTCCTGCTGCTATTTTGCGTAAGGGGCTTCTTGCGATTTGGACATTGATTGCATACCGAATTGATGGAAATGCTGGCTCCTACCTACGTAAAAGAAGCGAAGCCATCCCTGCGCCAAAGGGTGGGCGCGGGGGGAGTAATGTGGGTGGGTGACTGTCGTGTGTAAAATTGATAACTTTGTTTGTGTAAACAGCGACGCGACATATCGCCATCGTTCCCCCTGAATCCCCCAATCCACGGCGACAACATCCCGGGCACTTCCTTTGCCCTCTGCATTCCTTATCCCCTACATACTCACCCCCCACCCCCCCTCCTTGTATTCCACTCATTCCTCATGTGTGGCGCGACCGACAAATTTCCCCCGCCCCCCGCCACATGATGTGATGTATGTGTTCGGGGCGTGTGCGTGTTTATATCGCGTATCGCGTATACGTAACAGTCTACCGTTGATACAGAGTCTCCACTCTCGAATTATCGGTGTCAATTTTTATGCTGCCGCTGCCGCTGCTGTTGCTGCTACGTGTGCAAAATATAACAGAGCCCCAAAACTGATGACTGAACCTGTAGACAGCGAGAGACAGACGCGACAGACAGACACAATAGACAGGACTCATCGCCCGACAAATAGATGGAAAAACTACTAGCAAGGACATCAAAAACAAAGCAAAAGAATGGCAGTTGTTGCAGATTCGATACGGACTATGGGATACCTGGCGATAGAGTGGAGAAAGCCAGAGTTTGTTTTTAAAATGAGTGTAAAAGTAACTGAAAACTGTGAGAAAACTTAAGAGAATGATGTTAAAGCTTTAAAGTGCTTGGAGGATGCTTTATTTAGCCCAAATTAGTCGCTGGAACTGAAACTCAAACAGATTCAGGTGCTAAGATCACTCCAATCAGCCTGTGACATGTGTACATTTCCATGGCTTCCATATACCCCCGGGTACTCCTCTCGCCCCTGGCATCACAATGAGTATAACAATGTCGCCCAATTTGGCAAAGAACACGGCTATGGGCCGACAACTCGATAACGAAATGGAAGCCAGAGCTAAATGTGCAGACAGAGAGCCAGAGCCAGAGCCAGAGCCAGAGCAACGAGATGAGAGATGAGAGACATGGAGAAAGTGCCAAAGACACAGCCAGAGCAAAGCAAGAGACGGAGAAAAAAACAAAAGCAATAGCAATGGCAATAGCAAGGGGAAAGTCTGAGGGAGAGACTCCAGGTCTAAATATGCCAAAAGTAGTTGCACAGGAAAGCCAGGACAATCAGGAGTATCCGAATGGGAATCGGGCATAAGGAATGCCAATTCGAATGCCAATGGTTATGGGAGGAGCAACAGCAGCAGGCAGGACACCAGGACACCAGGACTCCGACTCCGACTCCCACTACGACTCCGATTCCGATTCCGACGATGCTTAAGTTTTGCTCAACTGTTCATCAGAATTACAAATTGTATTCGATTTCCGGCATTTGTGACGCTTGAGTTAACAAAATGCTCTCTCTCTCTCGCTCTGTCTTTCGCCCACTAAGCATCGGCATCGGCCATAGCCACTGCCCCCGCACCGCCCACCGCCCCTCAATGGAAATGGCAGGATAACAGCCGCAGGGATAACAGGCATGTGGCAACGACAGAAGAAAAGGGTGAGGGTGCCACGATTTAAATGCCATATAAAGTTTTATGCATATTGCTCTTGTACTTGTTGTTGTTCTGTTCCGTTCAGCCCCGTGCTGCTTCCAGCGATAGTTTATCGGTGGCAACACGACACAAGAGGACGATGACAATGCGGAGGAAAACGCTCCATTTGAGGCACATTCGAGCGGGGGCTGGGGGACAGCACATAGCCTTTGATTCGATTAGACCGATTGATTGTATTAACATAAAAAACGCATTGATTCGACTTGGTGAAGCACTCCGAATCCGAATCCGTCTCCGATTCTGATTCCGAGGAATCGAATATGTGCGCCGCAGTTGTCTCGCCTTCAAATTCGAATTCCTCTAAAGTTTCCGCCAGCAAATCTATTGAAGGAGAAACTTTCCCCTGGTTTCCAGAATCTAGATTCATGCGAAAGATTTCGCTTTTGATTTATGTGCCATTCTCGTGAATAAAAGTGAAATATAATATTTAAATAATGCTCGTATTTTCAAACAGTCGGAGAGACATTACTCATGCGAGCCATACGCTTCTTTCTCCGGAGAAAGAGAGAGAAAGCTGTCTCCATTTTGGCGTCTGAGGTCATCCGCCAGGCGCCGCCGGAACTCATTTTGCCTTCATTTGCCATTTGGCCAGACGCAGAGAAGTGTCTTCATCTCTTTGTTTCTGTTTCTGTGTTTCTGTTTCGGTTTCTGCTGGAAATTCGCTATAAAAGAAGTCGTCAAATAAACCCCAATGATTGACCATCATGTGGTCCTCCATCATTGATTGGGGGGCGTTTAATTACGGCTGCCACTGCCACCAAAACTCGGACTCGGACGCGTAATGCGGGGCACAAATAGCAGGTTACATTCAATTTGACATGTAATTTTATCGCCTCAAACAAAAAGTTTATGTGTGTGCCACACCAACAGCCAGCAGCCAACAGCTAACAGGGTGAGGGGTGCGGGGGGGCAAAAATACATATATTTTATTATTTTATTATCTACTGTTTTATAACTTTTCTTCCCTCCTAAGCTTCCACTCAAACTTTCTGCACGTTTTCCGTATAAAAAGCACTGCTCCGCTGTCTGCTGTGTGCTCTGTGCCGTGCCCCGCCAGAGCTTCCGTCAGCAGATTTGTGTCGACTCCGCACTGGCCCATCGACAGCCCCCCACCCCCTGAAAACTCCCCGCACAAATGGCGCAATTGTGTGAAAGTTGAAAAACGTTTTCCTTCTTTTTCTTTTCTTTTTTTTTGGACGGAATGTGCGCCACTAAACAATGCCATAAAGCGTCAAACTTGTCGATACTTTTTCGTTCCAATCTTGTAGATACATTGCGAAAGGAGCAATGTATCTGTGTATCCGTGTATCCGTGTATCTGTATCTCCACTGAATGGATGGTGTATCTCTCTAACTGGTGCTCTCTTCTCTGTGTGTTGTCTGGCTGTCGGAATCAGTTCTGATGCTGCTGTTTTTCTTGTTATTTCTGTCTGCCACTCTGCTACTTTGATTATAACAATGGGAGACGCTTCCCCCTCCCCCTCCCCCTCCCCCTCCACAGCCGCAGCCCCCGCCCCACCACAGCCATAGAGTGGTGCTTTGGGGGCACAGACAATCGCTTTCGAATCTTGGCAGAGAAAAGTTTTCAATTTGTAACTATTTGTTGTTCTGGGTTATGTAAATTGGCTCTCATGTCGGTCGGTTCTCTGGGAGAGCTTAAAGAACATTGCATTCATTCAGATTCTAATTTGGCCCCAGCCACGCCCCCTAGTGAATGTGCAGCGCCCCCTCGCTTGATGGCGGCTATCTCCTTTTTACACTTCATTTGCAATGGCAGTTGGAGAAATGTTTTCCGAGAAAGTAAGACAGACTTTTCAGCAGACAAAAATTGTTATAAATTGCCATTAATGTGCAGGGGGGATGTGTCTCTGGAGAGAGAGGGTTGGAATGAGTTGGGGGTGGGTTGCAAAGCGCTGACTAATTTTCGAGAGCATGAAATTATGGAAAAGTGTTTGCGGAATCGCAACTTTGGCCATTAATCATTTATGGGCATTCGTTTTTCAACGTTTTTCTCTCGGGGCTGCAGTTGCATGCAGTCCATGCAACTTTGCAACTTTCCTGCCACAATGATGTGCACCATCCAGCATCAGGCCGCACCCGCACCCGCAGTCCCTCTTCTGCTGACACAGCCACTGCATAATGGTAATCGGCCAGCTAACGTTGCAGCAGTGGCTGTGGCTGTGGCAGTGCCAGTGCCATGGCCTTGCAACGGGAGCAGAGAGGCCTTTCAATGGGCAATTTAACCCCAGACCCCAGAACATGGAGTGGCAGAGAGGGGGAGAGGGAGAAGGGGAGAAATGTATCCAATTGTTGATGGTAAGCGCAGCCCATCCCCATCCCCATCCCCATCCCCTTTAGGCCGCTATCCACCGATGGGATTCATGGGTTAAATATCGCGTATCTTTTGCATCATTCTGCTTGATAAATATGTGCCCATGGCATGGCAGAGAAACTGAAGAGAGAATCAGAGAAATCAGAGAGAGAGAGAGAGGAGAAACACACCATAAACACAGCAGAGAATGCGGGAGAGTATGCAGGAGAAAAAGCAGAAGAAACATGTTATAAAATGCTTCAATAATTTAATTTAACTTTTGTATGGCAGCTCAAAATGCGAGACGACAGGACGATGGAAGGATGGCGATAAGGATGAGAAGCAAAATGAGCAGCGGCAGGATGACGATGAGCACGCACTGAAAGGGAATTCCGAATGCACTGCAATCCCGAAGCCGGAAGGAGATTAACCCAGAGAGAGAGAGAGAGAGAGAGCCAACAACAGGCAATAGCCAAGGCCATAACCGGATCCATGGCCATAACGAGAGCCGGAAAAAGGGCTTGGGGGATTCCCTTTGAGCAGTGGAAAATGAGAAAAGTTGGACAACAGATCAAAGATTAATCAGTCGGAAATAATTGAATAAGTGAATTGGGAAAGGTATTTAAAAATGGTAGAAGAGAGGCGTTCGAACACACATTTTTTTGAGGAACCCATTTATAGAAAAAAAAATATTTTTCTTTATAAAAACCAAGCCACATACACTGGCTATCATTGAAAGAAAACCGCATACAATTTGGTGCACGCATTGCGGAGGTAGCCCCTTTCACACAGATTTATTTCCACAAACTTATGGTATAGAATTGATACTTCCGAAGCAATCCTTTACACTCAATTAATATGCTAGTTTTTAGAGAGTATTCTCATCTGTGAAGACCCTAAAAGGCTCTGGCATCTCCCTGATTGCCGATTCCTTTAGTGCATTGCAACACTCTCGTGGAGAGTCTTTGGAGCTATTGTTCGTGTTGCAAGTGCCACTCGGTCGGCTCTCTACCGGCCCGAACCCAATCAAATGACGCTCGACTTTTCGGCAACCTATTCGATTGCTGGATGCCCGATTGAAGGACCAAAGGACGAAAACTTGGCTAAGAACAACAACCAAAGGAGGAGCGAATGGCCATGGCAGCAGGAAAAACAGGAAAAGCGGGGCAAAAACAGGAGCAGCAGCAGAAGCAGCAGCAGCAGCAACAAAGTAAACATATGTCAATTTTCCACTCGAATTGCGATGCAAAAATGCTCAAGTGAAAAGCGTATAAAAATAGAAAAACAGAAAATGGAATAGAGGCCAAAAGAGCGAAAGAGATGGAAGGAGAGAGAGAGAGAAAAGAGTAACAGTGAGAGAACCAGAAACGGAGAGACCTGAGAAAGAGAAACCAAGGAATGTAAACGTTGACAATTTTTGTGGGTATTTATATACGTATATAATATATATTTATTAGATATTTTTCGATATATATAGGGAAGGTATCGGACATGCATGTATGACTGGTTGTACGCGTACTTTTCATTTCGGCTGCCAACAAAATGAAAAAGAAAAAAACACATGAAAAAAAGTCAATTTTATTTCTCAGAAATTCGTTTGATTTTCCCGACATGGCCTTTCCTTCCACTTGTGTTCTCCCCCTCTCCTGTCTTTCTATTTTTCATTTCTCATTTTTTGCAATTTTCCAGCTTGCTTTATTTGTATTTTATTTGATTTCTCCCTATAATTCTGCAACAGAAACAACATTTTAAGAAGTTTGTCCCTGAGAAAAACACGAACGCTACGTTGTTGATATTCTCGTAAATATTGGGTCGCCCCACTTCCCCTTCCACACCCACATCCTTCCCTCCCTCCAGCTCCTGCTCCTGCTGCTGCACATCCACAGCTGGGAGACCATTTTCCACATCATTCTGTGGAGCATTTTACCCATCATAACCTCATCCTTATGGCCAGAATGGACACAACTCAAAGGACAAACATCAGAGAGTTGTCGGAGCGGGCTGCCTTTGGGTTCCTTTTGAATGATGGCAGGAGGCGGATGGGTGGGGGTGGGGGTTGTGTGGCAGGGTCGCAGTCTGAGGGATGTCAAAATGCTAGCAAATTGCTGGGAAACATGTAATTTTCATGGTTAGTTACATTTTTATTGTGACATTAAGTGGTTTGAGTGTAGGTTCTTGCACGCTCCCATCGTCCCATCGTCCCATCATCCTAACATCCCATGGATCCCATTTCGGAGGCAATTTCGGGGGCCTATGAATTGATTGAAATGGCATTTCGATGGCACTTTGCCTCGACGATGAAAGGTCAGACAATGTCTGGCGGCAGCGACTGATGGGTGGGTTGAGGGTGCTAAAACATTAACGGGGCTGCCTTGCCTCCGAAAACTTTCATCAATGGGATGACTGGATCACTTAACACACGCGTTTCCATCAGTCTTCCATCAGTCTGCCTGCCCCATTCTGGTTGCCCCATTCTGCTGGCTGCTGCCTGCATGTGAGTGCAACTTCAAGCCCATTCATCAAGGCCTCCAGCGGAAACGGGGCCGCAACGGGGCTGCAACGAGCCGGGAGTTTGTTTTGCTATTCGCCGTAGTCATGGCTGCATCCTGCGTCCCCTTCGCCGCGTCTCCGTCTCGTGTGTGGCATCCGGAATGGGGCATGGTCACGTCATGGCATGTGGTGTGGAGTGGTGTTGTTTGCGGCTGTATGTCTGTCTGTCTATCTGTCTATCCGTCTACGTCTGTCTCTGGATTAGATCAACATTTGTGCTAAGCCCCGGAGTCCGGAGTTGCGTTGCGGCTCGTCGGTGTCCGGAGTCCGGAGTCGGAGTCAAATCCTGGAGCCCTGACCTCCGTGGCAGCCCCTGAAAAACACGCGGCTTCGTCGGCGATGGCAGCGGCTGATGCCAACGTCAAACAATAAATCGCAACGTCGTTTGTGTGCCTGCCAGCATAATAAGTGCCTACTTTTATGTAATCCGAAAAAGCATTTGGCTTCTGACTGCCGCTTGCCGCCTGCCGCCCCCACCACGACCTGCTACTGCCACTTTCACTCTCCTCTTAGCCCGCTTTCACTCCACCCACCATTCGCGATTAACCCGCTCGTGTTCTAAGGCCACAGCCAGAGCCAGAGCCAGCCAGCAGACACTACAAAACAGACAGCAGCGGCATCATCATCATCCAGCTTCCAGCAGGAGGCAGCATCAGGTTGGGATTACCTCTGAAGGGAGTAGGTGGGTGTGGGGGTGAGGGCTGTGGCAGGTTTTTGCATTTTATTGTCGTCGTTCCTCGCCCTCTCTCTGTCTCTCTGCCTGCTCCTGTGGCTCCTGCCTGCCGTCATTGTTGTTTATGTGCGGGTATCAAAACGCTATTAGGCCCGGGACTACGTCTACGGCTAGGAATAGGAGTAGGAGGGGGTTAGGGGTAGGGGCAAGGGCAGTAGATGGAGGCACCAGCCATACTCGCACATACATACCTCGATATCCTACTTATACTTATGCTCTACTTATCCGCCACGCAGTGTGGAAATGGTGAAGATAGTACTAGAGATAGTACTAGAGACTAGAGGAATACCCTGCTCTTGGCAGGAGGAGAATTCTGGGTGCAGACAAAAGAAATGCAGACGATGTAGGAAGAAGCCTGAACCCTCCCATTCGGGAGAAATTCGTTGGGAGAATGGAAATCAGAATTTGTTATGTGGTGACCCCGATCATCCACAAGGAAATATTGCTCATTGCTCATAAAATACCCTATAAGGTAAGATATAGCCCCATCTGTTTCATCTTTCACATCTTAAACTTCCCTTCTGCCCCTTGAAATGTGGAACTAAGCTTTGAGTGTTGTTTTCCTGAGTCTGAGAACTGTTTCCCGATACCATACCCCTGCTAATAAACGACTTGCTAATACCCTGTTAGCGCTTACCACTGATTCCTTTGTATCGTTTACATCTATTTTGGATCCTCTCCTTCTTCACACTCTTTATCTTTCCCTCTGCCCCCCACCCCTCTTTCCACCTCCCTGTGGCTCATTAAAAGAAGACAAACTTTGGATCTTTGCATATTTGTTCAAGTGCAAGAACTAATCCCTTGATACCCTGCGGCTGTGCCTCACCCCGTCTCTCTCTCTCTCCCTCTCTCTCTTTGTTAGTGTGTGTGGGTGTGTCTGATGGTTGTATTTATCTATGGGCTGCTCCATATTGTTGTTGTTGCTGTTGTTGCTTTTGGAAATAAACGGCAAGTTTTGTCTCTCTGTCGCTTGTTAACGCCCCCGTTTTCGGTGGCATTCAGAAGCTTTCGCTTCCGCTGCTTCTGGTATTTGGGGGCCAGAAATTAAAGACTTTTGTCGCCGTCTCTAGGGCCCTTCCCCTTCCCTTCGCCCTCTCCCTCTCAGCCTCCTTCTCGTTCTCCTTGGAGGCAACTCTCACGTACAAGGAGGCAGGCAACAAATGGGTCTCTGCAAATAGGCAAACAAAGGCGGAGGCGTTGTGCCTCGCTCTGGTTCTGGTTCTGGTTCCGGCTTGCTGGACAGCCTGCAAATTATTTTAAGGCAAACTTCATTCTTGAGTTTACACGAAGGAGGGTGGCAAGGGCAGGGGCAGGAGCAGGGGCTGGCTCTCTCTCTCATTCTCCGACTCACGAGGCCTCTGTGTGTGTGTTTCCAGCCTTGTTTTTCAATCATTATTCAAGGAAAGGCTTTGGCAAAAGGCTTTTCCTCCTTAAAAAACATTGTATACGACTTGGAGAGAGTGTTGGTGTGTGTGTGTGTGTGTGCGGCAGAGGGGGTGGCATGCCACATAGTACGAGTAGAGTATCGTGTTTTGCACGCTTTTAATTAAAATTGGGGTCCTGCGATTTTTCACTTTTCGGCTCTCCGGGCTCTCCGGCTCTGGGGCTCTGAGGCTTAGAGCCCGTCGTGATTTATGGAATCTTCTTGTGCTGCTGCTGCTGCTGCTGCTCGGCTTGTAGTTTTATACAAAATACTAAATGCTAAGTAAATGCCACAAAGAAGGAGGATGCGAGGATGTGCCTGCCCTGCAGTGTCTGCAGTTTTAATTGAAAACTAGTTCAAAGGTCACTTGAATGTGGTAGCAACAGCAGGACCAGGGGGCAGGGGTCCCGGGCGGTGGGAGGGGGGGTCAAAGTAAATACTCACGAAAGGCCTCTCCTTAAATGCCTGAAATATGAAGACACCAAATGGGGCAGCATCGCTTCCTTATCGGTGCTGCAGGTCCGGGCACATCTGGAGGCGTCGCTGCCTTTGCTGCTGCTGCTGCTGCTTCTCTCCATCATGCGATTACTAAGTGGAGACGCCTCCCCCCCCCACTCATGCTTCGACGACTAAGCACAATTAATAGCCCGAGGAGTGCGGCAGGCCATAACAATGCAGCAGGGGGAGGCACATGTGGCATGTGGCACACACTTCCTCCCTCCGTTGATGGCCTGCCACCGGGGCATATTTATATGCGTGGACATCGTATATATATCGTACACATATCGTATATATATCGTAACTCTAATGAGATTATGTCGTGCCGCTGCCATTATCATTCGTTTCATTAGCAGAGCAGACAGTGAGGCATGCCGCACAGGCAGGCCGCATGTGTCCGTTAATGACTGCCCTTTAGCACGATTTAAAGGTTGCCTCAGTTGAAGCCTTTGATGCCACTGCCACACACTGCGTATGAGTGATGGAGGGCTGCAGCAGACAGAGGCAGAATTTTCTTTTATTTCCCTGCAGTTTAATGTTCGATTGTGATTTCCATCGATGGAAAATGGGGAAAACTTTTTACGGCCCCCATGAAATTGCCACTCTCTTCGCTCCACTCCGCCAGTCTCGTCCTCGCCTTGTCCTGGCCTCGTTGTTGCCTCGTTTTTCCGTTTAACAATAACAGTTAGCCAATTACAAAGCCAAGAGTCCAGTCCATCCGGGACATCCGTTGCTTTGTCTGTGCCGTGCCGCCTCCTGCTGCTCCGCCTGCTCCTGCTGCTCCTGCTGCTCTGCCTGCTCCTGCTGCTCCGCCTGCTCCTGCTGCTCCTGCTGTCTGTCGTCCTGCTGTTCAATTAGAGCTCGTTAGGGGCTTCGAAGCCATAAAAGTGGCTTCTGCGATTGGCCCCCTCTCTCTTTCTTTCACGGAGTATTGCATTTAGGCACATGACCATAAAAATTAAACGCTGCCATCGTTGCAGCTAATGAAGTTCCTGCCACACACACGCCCCACCCCCAGCCCCAGCCCCTCCCGCGCTGGACATCAACGTTGACATCAGAATTGAGAACGTGACAGGGTTTTTGGTTTCCAATTGGGGATCTCAATCCAACGGCCCCCCCACCCCATACTGCGCCTCTGCCTCAGCCATTTGAAGTGTGTGCGATTATCCCACCATTTTGTGTGTGTCTACCACATGCTGTGTGTGTGTCTGTGTGTGTGTGTGTGGCAGTTTGCGGCATCTTGCGGCATCGCCTGGACCTGGACCTCTGGCAGCCCTGGGCATCTATTTTACATTTCCACATCATTTGTTCTGGCCATGAATTGAATGTATTATAAAGCGTGTGTCTCCTCCTGCTGCTCCTCCTGCTCCCCTCTGCCTCCTGGCCGTTCATGCCACATGTGTAAGCGATGTAGCGCATAATGATAACGTGTGTCCCACAATCCCACAATCCCCAATCCACAATCCACAATCCCATGCCCCAAACGGCCGAGGATCCCCATTGCTCCCGCTGCTAACCGACTTTTTATTGGCATATGATTATGGCAGGCCATTCTTTATCCCCCTGTGCCCCCCCACCCCCGCTCTGTCTCTCCGTTGAGTGCAGGACTAGCACTAGATGCACATAAAAGATACGCTCCACCCGCACACCCGCACATACGCCACACGCCACATGCTACATGCCACATGATTCGTGGAGGGCATAAAATAAATTGAAATATTTACAAGCGAGCGTAAATGTTTTCACATGCTTATATAATATGTCATTTGAATATGCACGCACTCTCCCCGCTCCCCGCTCCCCCACACCCTCTCCCCAAGGCAAGGCAACAAAAGGTTGTTGGGGGGCAGCATCAAGGCTAGGATAAATGGTGCTTCCCATTCACCCATCCATCTGTCCATAAAACCATCAATTTGCCCCAACAATAACTCTGGCTCTCTGCCGCTCCGCCGTTCTCTGGGTCCCTCTGTTCTCCTCTCTCTCTGCCACTCTCCCTCTCTTCTGGATACCGATTTCTCCTCGTTATCGCCGCACTTAATCAGAGGCTGAAGAGGAGAACGGTCTGCTGGACTTTCGAGAGATCCACTCTTATCCCCTTTGCATTAACTCGGACAATATGCATGAGGTATGGTCTTTGGGAACAGCTTAACGCTGGAGTCCTTGAGGAGTCCTGCTGCCCGCGTTGGTTGTCTCAATATCTGCCCTAGTTAATGTCGACGTCTTGCTCTCAGTGGCAGGGGCAAGGGGCCTACACCTGCTTCCGGGCACTGCCTGGGGCACCTCCGTTCTTCTGCTATGAATTTATGGCTTCTGCTTTGGGGTTTTAGCCATGTGACAGTTTACCTGACAGTCGGTTACTGCTGTACCTGGTGCTAGGGGTACTCCTGCTCCCACTCCCACTCCTACTGCTGCTGCTGCTGAAGGCTGCTGCCTGTGACTCGGTGTGATACTCCTGCTGTTAGAGTGCAGGGCCAGTGGGGCATGTGCCGCATGCAGCAGTTACAGGCGCTGTTTGCGGTCGCCATCAGGAACGATGATTCCTAGGCTTTCTGCTAGGCTGAAGGCTCATGCAAAATTCCTTAGCATACAACTCGTCCGTGGGTTCCTTTGTCCTTTGCTTCATGCCACACACTCACTGCCTCCCTTTCCTCTGTCCCCCTGTCTCCCTGTCTGTGTACTCTCGTACTTAGGACAACTTTTGGCGGCCTAAAGCAGCAGCCAACTTTGAACTTCGACGTTGTCTTGGCCCCGCCGCCGCTTGGCTCTGCCTCAGCCTCTGCCGCTCTGCCTCTGCCTCTGCCTCTCTGCTGTTTACATTGTTTCAAAAGCTAAATGTCATTATAGCCAGCGCAACCCTTGCCCCCAGCCGCTATCTGCCACCCACCCCCGTCTCCGCCCCTTGTGCTCTTTGATGCAAAGCGGGGCGCCTCGCCTCGCTCGCGCTGTTTGCTTTTGTGCATGTCGCTGGGAGTGTGTGTGTGTGTGTGTGCTTGTGGCACACACAAACACAAACACATCTACATCTATGCTCTGCTATCGTATCTGCTGGCATCTCCATTTGTATTTCTATCCGTCTCTCCCTGGCTGTGTGCGTGTGTAACAGTGCGTATGCGTGATGCGCATAAAATGCCAAGCGAAAATAAAAGCTTATCCTCCCATTCCCCCACTTTCCCCACATTCCACTGCCCACCCCCAGGAGCTACAGGACGCGAGGATGCGAGGATGCGAGGCTGCTGCGAAGGGACATGTCATACAATTCATTTGTGTGTTGAAGCCATTGCCAACCCATCGCCAGCGTTCGTTCTCCTGATGTTTGCCGCCTGATTTCTGTTTGTCCTTCATCTCGCCCTCATTCCTCACGCCCTTTCCCCCCCCCCCCCCCCATCCATTCGTCTACCCCTTTTCTGCAGCGCATCCGTGGCCCATGCCGCATCGCTGCTGCCTGTCGTTGGCGCTGTCGTCGTCCACTGCCCCACGGAGGCGTTGTCACTTTATCTTAATGTGTTGCCACCTACGACTTGGCAGCCAGCAGCGGCACTAGCAGAAGCGTTGCGAGGATACCAGAGGAGCAGGAGAAGGAGTAGCAGGAGAAGGAGTTGCAGAGGGAGACGCCTCCCTGTTGCCTTCCCCTGTGTGGCAGCTGAATGTGTCCCTGCGGTGGCATAATATCATCATTTATTGATCCGATTTATGTGACAGGCAGAACTATCCTTCGCCTCGCCCTTTCTCGCAACGCTCAGCGCTCAACGTTCACCGCTCAGGATGGATATGGGCGGGAAGGATACGATATATACTTGCAACATCAGAATGAATGTGGATGCGGATATGGCAGCAGCTGCCCCAGCAAATATGGGGTTTAAAATCCCACACAAATTAGCGCAGGACTTGGCTTTAAAAAGGGGTTCCTGCTGGTTCCTGCTGGTTCGGCTGCTCCTGCTGTTGCTGCTGCTGTTGCTGGTCCGTCGATTAATCATCAAAGAACCTGCTGTCCGATGGGGCACTGCCCCACACTGCCCCCAACTGGCTTCCAGGCCAATCACATGCATAATTTATATGTTAATAAATATCTATTTTGCTTTTGTGGTTTTTGCCAGCGAATAAATTACGAAATGCGTGTGGCAGACGAGCCAGAATCGGGGCATGAGGCAATATCTGAGGCTCAGCCTGAATGAACTTTAATTTACTGACTTTTGGGGCAGCAATCAGCTGCCTGCCAGTCGCCGGTTCTCATTGGAGTCGAGTCGAAAGCAAATCTGCCAAAGGCACAAAACAGGCACGAACACGGGATGCGGATGTAGAGCCATTGAGCAGGAGCAGCAGCAGGAGCAGGAGCAGGGAGGCCTTTCAGAACGGACGGGGCAGAGAGAGGCTCTTCTCTCTGTACGTGAACCGGACACGCTCATAAATCAATGCTGGAAATCAAATAGTAGTTCGAGTCCCGGACGAGCCCAGCGATTGAGCGGAAGCCAGGGAAATGGTCAGCCAAAGGGCCACAGGACTCCTGCCAACACTCCACCTCTCCGCCTACATTTCACTCCTCTTTGAATAGGTCTCCTCCTCCTACATTCCGATCCCCTCTTTCTCCCCCAGCGCTCTAAATGGAGCTACGAAATGGACCTTTGACAAGGGGCCATGCCACACAGTAATGGCAGCTGTAAAGAGCGTGAGAATTAAAATTAAGTTTGCAGCAGCTTTGCCTCTTGCTGCCTTCGACCCAGACATCCCACATCCCACTCGTGCCACACAGACCCTCCTCTAAGCCCGACTCGAGGCGATTTGATTCACCAAAAAAAAAGGTGCAGTACTCGCCCCGAGAATTGTGGCAATGATTACAGATCGATTTCAGTGCTCGAATTTCCTTTAATTGGTGGAACAGAGGGGATGCCGATGGGGCAAGATGGAGAGTATGGAATAATGGACAAATTATAAATGTAATTGTGGGAGCGGAAAGGTCACCTCCAGCCCTGAGGAAAACTCTTCAACGAATGGATATTCCAATCATTCCCTTTCCTCTTTTGCAGTGTAGGGCTCGTACGAGCCATGGACATGTGTGACATGACATCTTGAGGTCCTGGCAGTGGCCTAACCCTTGTCAAATGTGATTCCTTGCACCTCCCCTTGCCACACGCGACACTCGATTGCCACAGACAGACAGACAGACACTCAACCGAAGTCAGTGCTCCTTCCAGACACCGCTTTCTGCTCCATTTGCAGCGACATCTTCACATCTTTGGGAGCTGTGAAATTTATGAGTCTCTCAACGAACATGAGGGATGAAGGACGAGGACGAGGACTAGGACTAGGGAGGGGAAGGACTAAAAGCCATCGCCCCGCAGACTGCCAAACTGGCAAACTGGCAATTAAGTAATCAGGTTATTGGCTTAGCAATTTTGCATGAAATCTGCTCCCTTATCAGACTTATTTTTATGCTTCATCTGATTCTAGGATCTGCTGGAAGATGGCGGCGGCTGAAGGATTGGGCTCTGTTGCGAGGCAGGATTCGGGTTCTAATTTTCCTGGACTTTTGGCAGATTCTTCAAGTTGCTGCCTGCTGCCTGCTGGCTGCTGCTCGACGGCCTGAGATGTCGTCAATTTCCATTTTCACTGTGGGTTAAGTGCCTTCGGGGCAAAAGTTTTAAGGGCCTATTCAATTTCTACGCTTGATTAAATAATGTGCCATGCCACACGGCCCTCTCCCCACTCCTGTCTACTGTCCTCTGTCCTCTGTCCCCTATCTCCTGTTGCTGCTGTTGCTGCCTGCTTTTGTGGCAGACGCTTTTAGCATTTCCAGAGACAACGACAATTTCCATGCATACACCCGCCGCAGAAGAGCCCCATCCATCCGTAGCTCTAGATTATGTTTATTTTGGGTGTCCTTGTGCCGCGTCCTGTGCCACCAGACAGGCAGACCATCAGAATGAAGGCAAATGTTGCTCGATGAGCCATAAGGAGCGGAAAAACTTCAAAAAAAACAACAAAAAACCCACAAGAAAAGAAAGCGAAGGAAAATCTAGAGAAAGGAAAGCTGAAGCAGCGGCAGCAGCAGCTGATGATGAAGAGGCGGTAAAAGTCCTTGGCCCGCGCCACAACGTAAACGTAAATGCCGCAATTTCCACTCCACTTTCCACATGCCACATCCATCTATAGCTATAGATATAGACAGACACTTGTGTACGCCACATATACCCGTACCCCCCTACCCGTACTCGTACTCGTACTCGTATAGATATTCTATATATTTCCTGCAGCATTTACATATTTTCCTACAACCTATTTTGAATGCACACCCATACCAACACACATGGTGTAACTGTTTGTGTGTGTGCGTGTGTGTGTTCATTATTTTAATTTTCTATCGCATTCGCATAGATAATTGAAAGTGCCTCCGTGCCACATGTTGCCAGCCAGCCAGCCATCGAATGTTGCCAAGGATTCTCTCTTGGCTAGGACTCTCTCTCTCTCTCTCTCTCTTGTTCTGTGTGAAGGCTCTCTTTGGCATGGATTTGCTCTCTTAGCTTAGAGCTCTCTCTTCGTTAGAAGAGGCGATGAAGGGGGAAGGAGGAACTCTGTCACCGAGTCACCGAGTCAGTGGGTCACAGGAGTGTCCCAAGATTGCGCCTTTGCTGTTGCCACAGCCACCCTGCCACCCTGCCACCCTCTACGGTTGTCTTTGCCTATTTTGCCTCTTCTCTGGCTCATTGAAACTTTGGTTGGGCATAGAAAATATGGAAAAATAAAGCGAGTTAATTAGCAGTTGAGCCTGCACGTAAATTACGCTTACAAATTGCTTTATACACGCGGAGGGATACGACAACAAAAGGCATAAAGCGATGAAGACTCTGTCGGTTGTTGGCTGTCGGCTGTCGCGTTGCCTTGACTGCTCGCTGCCTTTTCTTTGGAGTTAAATGCGAGACTGTGAATGCCATGCCACATATCGCATCACATCACGTATACGTATGCGTACCGTTGCCCAGGGAGCCAGGAGGTGTAGCACAAGTGGCGCAGGATCTGAAGGAGGAGCAGTGGGCCCAGGTCGGGGTCTGGGTCCCTCATGTTTGTCTATTGCTAATTTTTGTTACAGTTTACAGTTGACAGGCTCTGATGACTGGTTCTCCGCTGCTGCTGCTGCTTGTTCTGCTGCTGCTGGCTTTGGTCGAGCGAAAACAATAACAGGCAAATAGCGGGGCAGTGGGGTACGGGGCACGGGGCTTGGTGCAGCCCAAACAAAGCGCATGTAAATCACGCATACGCAACGTTTAACCTGCACCGAATGCCAACAATAACAGAGGAAGGAGTTGTCTGAAGCAACGAAGACCAGGATACCCTGGAAAAGGGAGTGCTCTTTTGTTCAGATATGTTTAAGGGATATATAAGAAATGTGAATCAAATTATGAATCTAATGAATTTACTTGCAGATGCTCCCGTCTTTGTGTTGCATTCAACGCACTCGACTACCCTCTGCGAGGGGTATAACAATGGCCCATGGAGCGGCCCGAAGGGAGGGGCTGCCGGGGCAGTCTGAGGCAAGCATTTGACGCAGAATTCCCAAGCACATCCGCAGTGAGTGAGTGAGTGAATGAGTGAGTGAATGAATGAATGAAGGACCAGAAGTGCAGTGCAGAGCAGAGCGTGGCAGGTGACGAGATGAGTTTGACTCGAGATGTGGGCATGTGGGCGGGGGCGGGGGTGCAGAAGAGTCTCTCAGGCAACGTGCCACAGAGCCAGGGCTGGCGAGGAAGCGCCCGTCGAGGGTAACCAAAAGGAAAGTTTTCCCGGAGACAAAACGAAAGCCAAGATCCGATCATTCAAATGGAAATAGGTTTCTATATAGCTGGGATAGTACGTGCATGCTCGGCCGTCCCTGGTGGCATGACTCCCCCCGCCCCCTCCCCCGCAGCATTTCATTGTGTTTCATTGGAGGGGCACTTGCACTTTTGCCCGGCGGAGAGCGCTGGCTGCTTCATACAAATTTCATACATTTCTTTTCTTTTGAGGATTGCTCGTGTCGTCCCCATTAACCGCCAAGTGCGCGCAATTACATGGAGGTCCTGGGGCCACAGGACGAGGCACAGGCACAGGCGGTGGCAGGGTGGCAGGGTGGGGGGCAGCTTGTCGTCGCTTTACAGCTGATTTGCATTTTTGGCCTCTGCGCTGCAGGAGGCACTGGCAGAAGGAGGAAGTGGCAGGAGGCTGGAGGCAGCCGCTTCACTTGAGCTTCAGCAGCTTTTCCTCTTCACGTGCGAACAGTGGGGCACTTGTGGCATCCGGCTGGGAATCAGCAGAACGATGGTGTGGCGTGGTCCTTGCCACACCCGTCGCCCCCACTCCTGACCCTCCGTCACATTGCCTTTATGCCAGAGCCAGCGAAACGGCTGAGTGTTTCGCTTAATGCAGGTAAACGAGTTTTTTATGTTGCCGTTGCCGTTGCCGTGTTGCTGCCACAAACTTAATGAGACAGCGGATGCCTCACGGTGCAGGGGGAGGGGCGGGACAGCAACTGCAGTTTATTGTATTGCCATTTGGCCTGGGAAGCGGCAGCCCTTCAATTGTCCAGCGGCTGGCAATAAATCAGGCCGTGTGCGGTGTTAAAATTAACCAACTCGAAGGCCAATAAACATTATCTGCAGCAGGAGGGCATCCTTGCTGCTGCATGCAGGCGGGCAGGCTGGCTGGCTGGCAGGATGCTGGCTGCTGGCGGCTGGAGGCTACTGGGAAGACGGCCAATGACAGGCAAGTGATGAATTGAGCACACGTTTGTCTCCCTGCCGCCAGAAGGGGCAGCAGCGTAACGCCCAAGACTGATGTTGATGGTGAGGCTGATGGTCATGTGTGGATGCCGCACACATGCCGCACACACACAGACACACACACAAATCGAAGCAGAGAGAGACACCTTCGGAGGAGTGTGGCTGCTTCCTGCTTCCTTTCTGTTGCTGTTGCCACGGGGTGCAAAGCCTTTTTGATGCAGCAACCATAACTCATCGGCCCCGAAAAACACTCGACACTCGTCTGCCGGTGGACCAGAAAGACCAGAGAGCAAGAGAGACAGGGGAGACAAGAGAGACAGGAGAGACAGGAGAGACAGGAGAAAAAGAGAGAGATAAAAACTATCATTTGCCAAAAGGTGAAGTGGAGATTGCTGCTGCCGGACGAAGGATAGATAGGGCTCTCACTTCCAAGGATCAGGGCTGAAGGCCTCTGCCAAATGCCTTTTTCACACGTTTTTATCGCGCTGCGAGACCTGGAGACCATTTGTTTGCCACTCAGAAAAAGGAGACGTAGCACGAGATGAGGCACAGGCGTATCCTGATGACTAGATGACTTGCTAACTTCATGGATTCCTTCACCACTGCAGGATGACGGCATTGATGCCACACACACACGCACACACACACACACAAGCGGGGGCCCACTCCTCACTCGACTGTCAACTCTATTTGAATACGTTCTCCTGCCACTGCCACTGGCACTGCCACTGGCCCCCCTTCGCCCGTCTCCTCTGTCTCACCACTTTGCATATGTTTTTGCCCATTTGTTTATTGTTTGGCCCCTAAGCAGGGGGTGGTCTTAGGGTTACGTCCCTTCGGGACGCCTGCCGACGCTCTGGCGCAAATTATTCATGAAGCGAATGAGCTCAACAAATCTGTGCCCCGCCCTCGACTGGCACTGCCACAGCTACAGCCACTGCCACAGCCACAGCCAAGTGGCCTAATACATATTGTTAAGGGGAAACTACCACGCCACGCCCCTGCCTTCCGCCCACCCATCGGCTCTATATTTTGAAAATATTTTGCATATTTCTGCTGCTGCTCAATGGAGGGGAGAGCGGAGGAGTCGTTGTCTGTGGCTTTTGAGCCGGTTAAATCGTATTAACTTTTACCACCAAAAGCTCGCAATTGACTGTCTGTCTGTCTGGGCGAACCCCCGATGCCCCCGATGCCCCGTGATGCCTCCTCCCGGGGGCACACAATGTCGCCACATCGCCAGAGCCATCCGAGGACTAAGTATATTAAAAATATATTGAGCCGCTTACAGTCGTCGCACAATGCCAGGGCCCCGAAAGCCGGAGTCTATTCCAATTTTAAGGTTGGCAGGCAGTCAAAAAAATAGAAAAACTAAACGGGAACGGGAACGGGGAACGGGGAAGGGGAAAGAAAACTGCATTCACATGTGGCATGCACTCGCATTGGCAATGCTTTCAGTCCTGCACTCTCCCTGTGGAGGCCACTATCCGTTTGCTGACTCAGCCCCAAAATGTTTATGGCAATCGTGGTCTTCCATTCTGGTTCTGGTTCTGGTTCTGCCTCATGCCACACGGCTGCGCGTCTCCTCCTCCTGCCGCGGCAGCTGGGGGTAAGGCCAACACATGGTTGTAAGTAGGTTTAAACTGCAATTTATCTAACACAAGGCGGGGGGAGGTGGGTGGTGGTTGGGGTGTCTCCCTCGACTGTGGACGGGGGATTTTCCTACGAGTGTAAAATGGATTCGGGATTCCGATGCCAGTACGAGTGCCAGTGCGGATTCTGCAACTTGAGCTGCAGCTCTCTCGACTGCTGGAAAAACTTTGCATACATCTGTGCCCTGCGGTGCGGAGGGGCTGCGGTGCGCAGGGTGGGTGGGTGGTGCGGCTAGAAAATCTATTATTTATGCCCGGGACATATGTGGTGCTATGGCGATGGCCCTTCCATCAATAGAACTAATTGTTGTTGCGTTGCTCTTCTGTTTGTTATAAATGGTAGTCCCCCAGAGGAAGGAGGAGGAGGAGGAGGAGGAATGGAGTGAAATGGAGTGGAGTGGAAAGCCAAAGGAAAGCACCATCCATGGCAGAAAGGAAAATGAAATGAATGCATGACTAAGCAGAGCATTTCTTATTGATTATAGGATACAAATGTATCTATATCTGCAGTGCACATGCAGTACATGTACAAGGCAGCGGACTTCTAGAAGGTTACTTCACTGCACTCTCCCCCCGTCCCCCAAAGGACAGTCCTTATTGCTTTGAAACGCACTGTACGCAATGAAGAAATCGCCTCTGACATCTTCCTCCTGAATAAGACACAACCGATGGCTGCTGCTGCCGCTGCCGCTGCTGCTGCTGCTCTTGATGGGAAAATCGATTTGCTCTTTGCGACTACGATGCAACGGACGATAGCAACAGGGACTGGGACAGGGGCAGGGACAGGGGAATGGGATTGCAATCACACACAAACACACACGCCCACACGCACACGAACAGATTGATGCTGTGGCCAGCAGTGATTGGCCTGAACCCTCTCGAATTGGGGCTAATACTCTCCTCGTAGCCAAGGAAACCCATGAGTCGAATCCTGATTTTGATTGTCCGTTTTTCGAGCATTTTTATAAGTGGAAAGTAATTTCTAAATGGAATTTTTTGAGAGCCCGAAGACAGGAGTAAAAGCAAACCAAAGGAGAGGACTCTCAGAAGGACTCTCATATAAGAGGATTCATTGGAAGATTAAGACAGGGAGAACTAAGACGATTGCTTCATGGGAGGGGAGAGAAATGAGTGGCCAAAGGAGTAATAATAGTAGAATTCCCTGCAGCAAACGGAGTGGTATTCCTAGGTGGCACCACAAGAGGATTTAATGCCCCAAGGCTCACCACAAGCGAACCCGACTCCTGCCACACGCAACGCAACGCAAGGCGCCGCTTCCTCTGCTGCTCCCATTCATTCCCCTAATCATCATTCATTCAATTGCATTCATTCAATCAGTGTGGTGTGGTGTGAGTGTGTCTGCCTATGTCTGAATGTGTCAGTGAGTGTGTGTGATTGTTGCATGTGTTGTGTGTGTGTGCGCTCCCGCGGGAGCATTGGCCCTCAACGTCAATGGCATTGAACTGCCCCTACTGGGCTCTGGGCTCTGGGATCTCGGCTCTGACGTCTGGCAAATGTTATTGTGGCAAGTACTCCTGGCTGGCATTGAATTGTAAACAAGGGGTAGACCCCTCGTAGACCTCTCCATGCCCCCGCTCCTCCCCCGCAGACCATCCTTCATTTGGGGATATTCCCTGGGCCCTGGAAACATGCGTAAATTAATTTAATGTCCCTTATAAATATGTAAGCTCTTTTTCTGGCCGGAGCTCAATAAATTCTTTTTTTCGTGCTGTTTGTTTTTCGGTAGCTGCCGCTTGGGTTGGGGCCAGGGCCAGGGCCAGGGCACCAGGACGTGGCTCCCAGGATCCTACGATCCCAGAGCTTCCGATTCGAGGCCTCCTCCTGCGGCGGCGGCGGCGGACAAAGTTTGCTTTAGAATTTTTGAGCCCCGAACTAATTGCTGCAAATTACAAATGATAATAGCCACAACACACGCTCAAGGTTACCGAAATGCCAAAGCAATTTATTTTTGGGGCTGGCTGGCTGGCTGGCAAGCGGGAGGAGGCGAGGCGAGGAGATTGGACGTGGAGCTGGAGCTGGAGGCGTCTCTGGGGCTCTCGGCGTAAGAATTATTGGCTATTTATCAAGCGACGCATTGCGGCGCTCCGCCAACCACCCCCCTCGCACTCCCTCAAGGACCTTCTTTGCGTTGACTTTTGCTAATTAAATATGCATACATGTAGGAGGCTACACACACACATTCATCAGAGCCTAGATGTACGCACTATGGCCCGAGGCAGGGCTGGCCATTAAAGGCGCGTTAATTGCGCTCGATTAATGGCAGCAGGTTAAACGTTAAGTGAAATTAAACAGGCGCCAGGGAGCCAGGGCACACAGTACTCTGTGTACACTGTAGGGTGTACTCTGTATTCTGTGGCGCCTCCCCAAGGTTTTTCTCTCCGCTCCAATAAATAAATCCTGGCTAAAAGCAGAGAAGCAGGACAGGAGCGAGAAGGAGTGAGAGTGGACTTAAAGCTTTAGAGAACAGGGAGGAATCCGGGAGATGCCAGAACGATACTGAAATTTATTTGGCTAATTAAAATATGCTGCATGCTAATGGAGGAGCATTGTCTGCTGCTGCTGCTGCTGCTGCTGCTGCCAGTGGCTGCCCGCATGGGTGGTGTGTGGCACGTGCAACCCACATCTACACTGCCAGAGCCACCGCCACCGCCACATGCACAGCCACATCCACACCTACACACACACACACACACACACACATACACCTCTGTAGCGTAGCTAACGAGCCGGAAGTGCTGCCTGCACATTCTAGAGGCACAGCAGGAGCAGGAGAAGGAGCAGCAGCAGACGGAAGCCAAGAGTCCCGGAGTCCAGCCAAGCAGTTGATGATAAAAGCGATTAAAGCCGGCAGCAAACGGCAAACTGCAGCTGCCATAATAAGTTATTATGCAAGAGGTGCCCCCCCCCCAGCCACCCATAGCGGGAATGGGCCAGTAGATAGGTTCTAATGAAATCATAATTCAAGTGCTGCAAGTGCTGCCAGTGCTTCAAATGAGCAGCAGCCAAAACGGAGGAGGAATCAATGAACTCGAGGGGTTTTTCACTCACTCTCCCTCTCAGTCTGTTAGCCATGTTAGCCATGCTAGCCATGTTGCGTGTGCAATCAGTCCCTCCCTTATGTATGCCTTAAATATTAACTCCATTCGTCGGCTTCCCTCTGGAGCGGAAGCTGTTCCTCTGGCCACTGCCAACTGGAGTAAATCGTTCTGACCGCTAACGCTCCACTTACGCACGCCTCTGTCCGCCCAGGCCACCCCCCCACCCCTACCGCCATTTGCCCCATCCACTAATTCATTAATTACGGAATCACTTCGAGTGAGCTTCCGATCGGAGGAGCCTTCGTTTCCCTTGCTTTTAAATGCAGACCAACGGGGGGAAAACTAGAGGCAAAGCGGGGAAAGTCTGAGGGAAAGTCATGAGAGGGGCAGCCATCAGCAACTTCAATTAAGTTAAGTCAGTTTCCTCCGCATGTCGAGAGGGGAGAACGAACTTCAGCTGTCGTTTGTTTCAGCTTTCAGGCTGTGGCTCTGGCTCTGGCTCTGGCTTTTTACATCATTAGCATTTGCCAGAGAGAGAGAGAGAGAGAGTCAGAGTCGGAGTCGGAGTCGTCTCTCGGCTTTGACTTCGATCCATCCACCAGTAAGCACTCACCCCCACTCCACCCCACGCCACCCCACTCCATAATCCAGCCAACGACTGGCGCAAATTCGCAAATTTTCCCATCATTAGCATTCAGGGCAAATGAAACAAATACACTTGCTATCGCAGAGAATGAGACGACACTTGCCACCAGTCCCTGCCCCTGCCCCTGCTCCTGCCCCTGCCCCTGCCCCAATGGAACAGTCATTGCGTATGCCCCCGGGCTGTTGTATCAACTGAGAGTTCTGTTGCCCCCGAAGTTAACACAATATTTTTATTCATCCTAAGCAACTGTGTCACTGCCACTGCCACTGCCACAGCGAGATGCCAGGACTGTGCCACAGACAGCAAACATTCGCACATTCGCCTAAGCTTTAATACGTTCACACAAGTTCAATTAGTGGCAGAGACACACACACAAACACACACACAGGGTAAGGGAAGGCTGCCACCCACCCTCCTCGAAGTGTTGTCTGTATCTGTATCTGTATCTTGATTTTATTATGCTTGCGCACTTCCAGAACCACATTGAACAGAACAGAACAGGCACAGGCACAGCAAAGGAACTGAGGAACTGAGGAGCTGAGTTTGAACCGAACCGAACCTAACCGAATGGAACCAAACCGCAGAGCGAGGTCAGCACAAAACATCAAATAGAAATAGCCAGTGGCATGCCACACACTCTCACCCAATCAGAGACAGAAGCAGAGACAGAAGCAGAGACAGAGACGGGGACACTCTCTCTCTCTGTCTCTGTCTCCTCATCGAAACGTGGCTCCAGAGCTAATCAGAAAATGTTTTACTTATAAATCCTTTGGTATGCGTCCTACGTAT